>CM035141.1:32660144-34115144 GCA_020205605.1 Panax ginseng
AAGAAGTACGTGATCTGCTACAACACCCGAAGGTAAAAGGAAAATTCATAATCTTTTGCAGTTAAATATTTACAATGTTAAAAATTATTGTAATTCATTTGAAATTTAGAGCATATAATTCTCACACTCACCCTACTCTTACTCAGGGAGTAGAAGCAGTTGAAGGAATTAGCTTAGATCTCTCCAATTTACAGTCTATTACATTGGAGACCAAAGCCTTTGAAGCGATGCACCAGTTACGATTTCTTGAAATTTACAATGTTGATGTTACTGGATCTTTTGAACATTTATTTGGAAAGCTAAGGTGGCTCAGATGGCAATCCTGTCGTTTGAAGAGTTTACCCTCCAATTTTCATCCTAGAGAAATTGTTGTGCTTGACATGAAATACAGCACAATCAGTAAGCTATGGGAGGGGGTGAAGGTATGAGATTACTCAAAACATTGTTTCCTCTCTTTATTTAGGTCTTATGTTTAAATCTTGCAGAATAATTTTATTTTTATTTATTGGAAAGTGTGGTTAAAGATATTAATTTCATATTTCTGTGTTTTTACACAGCATCTAAACAATCTGAAGATCCTAGATCTCTCATACTGTAAGTCCTTGGTGGAGACCCCAAACTTTACTGGCGTACGAAGTCTTGAGCGCTTAATGCTTAGAGATTGCAAAAGATTGTCAACGTTTGATCCATCAATTTGCGAGCTCAGATCACTAGAAGAATTAGATGTCTATGGTTGCTCAAATCTGCACCGATTTCCAGAGCAATTGGGGGAGCTTGAATGCTTGATAAGCATGTCCAATCTGAGATCACTAAAAAAGTTATATATCGGTGGTTACTCAATTCTGCGCAAATTGCCCGAGGGATTGGGGGAAATGAAATGCTTGCTTGACTTGGAAATAAGTGATCAATATAACCTCACAAATCTTCCGGCAAGCATATGCTATCTGAGAGGACTAAAAAAATTAAAATTTAAAGGTTGCTCAAAGCTGGAACGATTGCCAGAGAAATTGGGGAATTTGGAATGCTTGCTGGACTTGGATTTAAGCAAGTGCAAGAACCTTATAAATCTTCCAACAAGCACTTGCAATATGACATCACTAGAAAAATTAAATGTCGATGGCTGCTCAAATCTAAAACGATTACCGGAGGGGATGGGGAATTTGAAAAGGTTAAGAACTTTGAATGCAAGTAAAACAGGGCTTGAGGAATTACCTGATTCAATAGGACATTTAAGTAGTCTGGTTCACTTACATTTGAGTGAGTGTAGGAATATTAGGACTCTTCCCGATTGCATTTGCAATTTGACATCTCTACAAGTATTAAATATCGATTACTGCTCTGGACTGCAACAATTACTGGATTGATTGGGGAATATGGTAAGCTTAAGGAATCTGGATGCATCTAAAATTGGGTATCAACAGTTGCCTGATTTTATCAAAAATCTGAAGAAACTTGAAAGTTTATCTCTAAGTCTTCTGCATAGAGGTCCTCAGTTAAGAGCCTTCGAAAGATTTGTCCTACCTTCCAAAAGTTATTTGAAAAGATTGGAACTCTCGTATTCTGGTCTGCATGACGAGGACATTCCAGATGATATCGGAATCTGTTTACTTTCATTGCAATTCTTGGATTTAAGTGGAAACGATTTCTGTAACCTACCTTCCGGCCTCTGTCAACTATCCAATCTAACAGAACTTTTACTAATTAACTGCAAGAGTCTTGTGTCACTCCCGGAACTTCCTCCTAATCTACAGACGCTACATGCAAGTCGTTGTACAACAATGGAAAAAATCCCAAATCTATCAAACTTGAAACGCTTGCAGAGCTTAGATCTTTCAGATTCCAATAGATTGGTTGAAGTGCATGGCTTAGAGAACCTCAAATTAAGGTTTCTTGACATGGCTGGATGCAACGATTTGGCAATGAATACTACTTTTAACGAGAGTTTCTTTCAGGTATATCTCTCTCTCTCTATATATATATATTCCTCAAAATATCTCTTTTAAATCTTTGTCTCTATGTAACAGCGGTACTTTGAACGTGGTGATACTGATTATTCCAATATTTCACTTCCAAAGTGGAATTTTCAAAATTGGATTATTTATCAAAGCATGGAATCTACAATTTCTTTTGAGTTACTGCAGAGTCTACCAGATAATTTCCAAGGGCTTATTCTCTGGGTTGTTTATGCTCACTTTTCTTCCAATTACTGCAGCGCTAATATTACAAATAATACAAGTGGCATGGAATGACCTCATGTTCCATATTCCTATACTAATTGTTTGGTAGGGCATTCAGGGGTGAGCTGTATAAAATCAAACTTCAGAAGTGGAGATAGCATCAAGATTTCCATCTCTGAAGATGAAAATGTGAAGGTGGAGAAATGTGGGGTTCATTGGTTAATTGGAAGTGAAGGCGATGAAGATGAAAATGTGCATTATTGCAACACAACATATGACTGCTATCGTGATGATTTCTACCCTACAGAATCTGATGGTGATGGTGATGATTATGATGATGATGATTTTAATGCCTGGTGTATTAATGAATATTTCAAGACTATAGAGGATGATTATGATGCCTGGTGCGATGTTTATGATTATAATGATGGTGATGGTGATGAGGAGGAGAAAACTGAGAGGGTTTATGATGATCAGAACCCCACAGAAACTGAGAGGGATGTTAACCTCAAGAGAGGCCATGATTTCGATTTGAACACAGAGCCTAATGAGGAAAGCTCAAAAAGATTGAGAAGTTGAGACAAGTACTAATGGTTCTAGACATTACTTTTGTGCATCTCCTACTGCTCAAGGTGTTGACAGGATTAGCTTCCATTTTATATTGTTTACTATTTTTGTATACATGTTATTATTGTTGGATATATATATGCTTTTCATTGAAATGTATTGTAGCTTGTGAAAATATTGTTTATTCCATCTGTTTTTTTATTCCATCTGTTGTGAAATACAAGAAATGTGTGGCTTTTTGAAATAAATTTGAAATGCTTTTAAATTCAATATTGTTTTTTAAATTTGGAAAATTTATGAAATAAAAACAAGTCAATTTTATATTTTCTTTTTTAAATTTTATAAAATTAGTTTAAATCAAATTAAAATATTTGATGGACCAATAAACTATAATATAATATTTAATCAAATAGTAAGCTTAATATATATCATGGCTTTGAGAACACAACAGGAAGGTTTACCATTATAAATTTTTTTTCGTAATATTTTATTGTTCTAATCTTTAATTCAAAAAAAAAGATTGCTATTAAATAAATTTGTAAAAAGATAACAGATATAATAAATTAGTTCAAATTTATATATGGTTGAAAATTAAGTTTTGGCTAATTAAGTGTGTACCTTCTAGCTTATAAATATGATGTATAACAAAATTAAGACAAAATGGATAAAGAGTAAATGAATAATTTATTTTAGGTATATTAAGGATAATATAGTCTTTTTAATATATTTGGGTGTGCAACTATATTATAGGGTGTGCATATATTAACACCCAATTTTATTGATGTCAATTTTAAATTTAAAAATATTTTAAATTGACTTTTTAAAGCCAGTATTGATCTATTTTTGAATTGAGAGTACCTTATAAGCATCGTCTTAGTAGTTATTATTATCCTTTTGGTTTTGCTAATTTGTGCCAAGGTTAGGATATTCCCTTTCTTTGTAGGATAAATCCATACACAGACCTAATTGTATTTTGATCAGAAACATCAAATTTATTATTTTATAATAGCACCACCCATGGCATGAGCTTTTGATCCTTTATATAATAAATAATTTTTTTTATAAAAATAGTCCTATTATGTACAACTACTAGTTATGTACAACTTTATCCCAAACTTTTATAAAATTTATTGAGTGGTGAATGAAATTCAAAATCATTCCGATTTTATTAAATCTTCCGAATCACAATTATCGCGTATAGAATTAGATGGGATTATAAGTTGACCCACTTATCACTAATAGTTGTCTACATAATTTTGGCAATAAAAGAGTTGATACATTTTTTTTTTAAATAAAGTTTATTTTTTCTTGATAGTGTACATTTAAATTCCTACACCGTATCAAGAAGTAATTAACATTCTGTGCATTAATTTTGGATGAGCAATGAATGCTCTGAATGCCCCTTTACGATGGGTTTGTAGGCATTTTTCGGAGGGAACAAAAGATTCCATTACTTTCTTTTTCTAATTTTTGAAAGAAATCGTCCAACTTTACCTTCCCTACCCATCACATTCCTTCAAAATGAAACTCAAACACTCCATTAAGAAACCACATTATTTGACCCTTGACTAGAATTGATTTATACTCCAAGTAGCAAGTAGTGAACAACTCCAAAACAACAACCACTAAACAAAAAAATCAACACAAATCAAAACAACATCACACAATTAACATTCAAATCAAATAACACTAACACAACTCCAATAACTCCAACTCCATAACACAAATCAAATCAAATAACTAAACAACTCCATAACACAAATCAAAGTATCACAACCTAAACAAAAAATTTAAACCACTTGAATAGAAGGGAGGTCTCATCACACTTGCTTGTGATACCTTTAATTATTTGCCGAAAGGAAAAATACAACATGAGTCAAATGCCCAGTACGGATAGAGAGTGCAAAAATAATGAACTGAAACAAATAACTCAATTAACTGAAACAATTAAATAACTCAATTAACTGAACTAAACTGAAACGAACAAAACTAATATAACGAATTAAATAGTAGGCTGAATCACATGGTTGGGTGTTATTTCATACCTAGCTTAAAACAAAAATATATTTTGTCACGCAGACAAGTCAAAATAATGGCACAAAGACATAACATACATTGCACTGGCCAGATCCAGATACATGCAAATTGGAAAGCGTGTTTGACACTATTACTAATCCGCAGAACATAATAGAAAACTAGGGCCGAACCATAGACCTCCCAAAACAAAATCACCATATGGTCAGCTTCCCCTGGAGCACAAAATGGAGACGTTGACTGATCACACCGCGATGGAATGTGTCATGCCTCAGTGCCAAGAGGACATGTCTATGGTACCTCCACATGTGGTTATAACTCAAATATATACTACAATATATTTTAACAATGATACAATGTCACAACACATGCGACAATACAAAATGTTCTAATACGCACATATCAAATCAAAACGAATCATTAACACAAAATCTCCAAAATAAATTGACATGTACATTTCTACAAATATCAAAATAAATACTAGACGCGATTAACTAGTTCAAAAGTACAAGTTATGAAACTTTGAAAATTAAAATAAACTATCATATGAATTTAACAATGATTGAGACAATATCCAAATTCTAAACGAAAAGAAAAACGCTCAAACTAAAATTAAAGAGTATCGTTGAAGGAGTACGAAATCTGTACTTGAAATTAAGTAATATAATACCCAGAAATTACTTAATTATAATTATTGTTGTTGTTGTTATCAAAATAGTACACAAATTTTTTAAAACACTTTATATTTCCTAGCAGGCTAACACACTTTTTCTAAGCATATAACCACTTTTTTAAAAACATTACACCATCATATATTTGATACAAATGGATTCGCTAGTGTTTTCTCTCCCATTTTCCTTCACGTCCAGCATCACCTTCTCTCTGCTCTATGATCTGCCTAGACTTGCTTCCCCTAGACCCATGCCTTTGAGAAGAACCAAAGCCAATACTCCCAGTGTCACCCGAGTCCCTACTTTCGTCAAAATTTTCTTCGTAACTGCTGCCACCATCATCTTAACGGTCTGGTGATTGAAGAGTGGTTGGGGGTTGACCTTAAAATTGTCGAGATCAGGATAAAACAACTGTTGGCATCCCCGACTCTGGTTGCAAGCTGCCACTACTTTATCTTAAGCTGCCTTCGTTGCCTGATCTTCCATTTTCTCTTTCACAGTATCTTTCTCGAGGCCGGCTGCACGAGGTCACTGTTATGAAAAACTGAATGGACAAGGGCTCTATATATATAAAACTTATATCTTGTAAACTGAAGTTAATATGCAAAAAATCAATATGTCAAGACTAGTACTTGGTACAATGTCCTTAGGATAATTATGTACTCTTTACGGTGCTCAGAGTTATTAACGCTTGTCTCTCAGGATACAATGACAACATGGATTATAGCAGCACTACAATTAACACACACAACAAAACCAAACAAATGTTCTAAACTTCTCTCTCAAAATGAACTATGAATAATGAAGACTAGAAGACTAGAATGTTTGATGCTATGCTGAATAGAATGGAAACCCCCTAGCCTATTTATAGGACGTGTTAGTGACTCATCTAATGGGACACAATCACTTGAAAAGGCATGATCAGAAGCTTATGAAAAGGTATGTCAGGCATCCGTTCGGTTAAAATGACGTAGTTTTGAGCCTTTACAAAATGGGCACGTCTCTTCGGGCAAAAAATGACGTAGTTTTGGACTTGGTAGAAAGGGCACGTCCGTTCAGACAAAAATGACATAGTTTTGGGGTGTCCATTTGAGTAGATAGCGCTTCTCAAAACAACACAATATTGAAGCGTCCGTTCGGGAAGATGACGCTTCCCAAAACGTCACAGTTTTGATAATAAATAACATTTCTCAAAACGATACAGTTTTGATAATAGAACAAAAATAAAATAAAATAAAAATAAATTTTGTCCAAAAAATATATACAATAACCCAAACCCACGAACCGCGAGCCTTGAGCCAGGCCAGGCCAGTCAATCGGCGGCGGCGACGCAAACATGTATATTCAAATCAAGCCTTGACTAGGTCCCTCTCCCTACCACAAAAAACTAGGACGCCCCTTGAGGCCCAAACTCAAGAGCAACTTTATTATATATAAACCCATTAATACTTTAGTTCTTAACCGATGTGGGACTTAACTTCCCACAAATATTTATTATCATTTCCAAGGGTGATCTTTGAGAGTTAGTTTTTCATTCATTATCCCATGAATTTGAGCTTTCAAATACTTAATTTTAATCTACTCATGGAGTAGAACACATTGATATGTATGACACATTGTACATTGCATGTGTTGAAGTATGTTTGGATATTTGAAGAAAATGTTTTGAGGCCAATAGTCAATTAGCATTTCTTCTTTACTTATGGTGGTTAAATTAGTTGTTAGATGATTTAGGTTTTTTGCATGAGGGCAAACAAAGTTTTAAGTTTTGGGACATTTGATGAGTGGATTTTAAATCTACGAATAATATATTATTGACTTAATTGTTTTGTTAGTTCTAAAGTATTTTTAGTAAGCTTTGACGCGTTTTAGTGTTTTTATGTAGGAATGGAATGCAAGATCTAAAATGAAGATAATGATAATAAATGGTATATATTCAGACTTATTATGAAGCCAAGAATGTCAGGCAAGGACTTAGAGCAAGAATGCGGGGCTTAACAGTGGATTAAAGGCTTAAATGGGCGTGCAAGGAAGAAAAAATGAAGACATAGTCAGGGACTCGAGGGCCGTGGCGCCGCTTGAGAGGGTCGCGCTATTGGAAGAAAGTCGCGGCTCTGTAGGAGCTGAGTCGCGGCGTTGTGACACTTCTCTAGGTGCGTGGGGCGCGTGTATGTGGCGAAGAGGAGGCCTTTTTAGTTAATAAAGTCCCAATTTGATAAAAACATGTGACATAAGAAGTCCTGAGTATTAAAAAGTCAAAAGATGGGCTGAATGTAACACCCCCTTCCCGAAAAGGAAAGGGAGGTCACGTGCAAAGCACAACAAACCTCAAAATAAGTAAACAGAGCACTAATAACTTCAAAATATTAATAGTGATATCCATCAATGAAGTACTAAATACAATTCTCCAAATAGAGTCAAAATAACCAAAACTAAAATTCAAAACAACCTAGATGGTTAAAGACAACTCTCTCATCACACAAGCCCTGAATCACCCTACAAACCTACCGGAAGAAAAAACACATCATGAGCCAATTGCCCAGTATGGATATAGATAATACAAAGATGTGCAACTGATATACGAAATAAACCGAGACAAAATACTGAACAAAGCCTCAAGTATAAATACTAACAAAAATATAATCTCCCAAGATTTGAATGAAATATATCGGAATCAATAGAGTTAACGAAACTAATAGAAGAGTAATGAACTAACGAACTGAAATAACTAACTCAATGAATTAAACAAAACAGAAATAAACAAAACTTATACAATGAAATAATAGGCTGAATCAAATGGTTGGGTGTTATTTCATACCGAATGAGCTCAGAAATATACATTGCCACACAGGCAAATCAAAATAATGCCACATAGGCAAATCAAAATAATGCCACACAGGTAAGTCAAAATAATGCAACACAGACAAGTTAAAATAATGCCATACATGCAAGTCACACATTGGATCGCGAATCCAAATGTATGCAAATCGGATAGGTGTGTTTGGAAAACAATCACAAATCCGCAGAACAAAAAACTAGGGTTAACCCATACGCCTCCCACAACAAAACACCAAATGGTCAACTTCCTCCAGAGCCCAAACGGAGACGTCATGGACTAATCACACTGCCACAAAAAGTGTCATGTCTCTCGTGCCAAGACGACATGCCTGTGGTATCCCCACAGGTGGTTATAGCTCAGGTATACCCTACGGTATATTCTAACAAAAATACTATGTCGCAACACATGCGACATAATACCAACAAAAGGGTTCTATATGTACATGTTGAACCAAATCAAATTATAGTCACAAGGTCTCAAAAAGAAGGTAGCAACATGTACCGCTCTACAATTATCAAAAATAAATACTAAATATGATATCCTAATTCAAAGAGTACAACTACGAGTCATGTGTATCAACTCTAAAATGAAACTATATATTTATTTCACAGGAACCAATTATGTGAAATCATAACATAATTCGAAATAGAGAACCAAATGAACAAATCAAATTTAACAAGAGTATCGCTGAAAGAGTACGGAATTCGTACCTGGATTGAGCAACGTCATACCCAAAATTTATATCCCAAATATAACTCGTTAAGTTTCATCCGTCCGAGCTAATTACACAAATTAACATAAATAAATTAATAACAGTATATTAAATTCATAATTAATAATTTCCCCTTTTCCATGATTTGTTATTACTATTATTATTATTAATAATATTACTATTATAAAATAATATGAGCTTCATGTTAGAGTTATATACAAAGTACACCAAGATTCATACTAACTTCATTCCCAAAATAATATATATAATATAATATAGATTCATTCTTTATTAATTCTATTGAAACTCCCGATGCTAAGTTTATTAACTTACTGATTTCTAACTTTCTAACCACCATATTATAAAATATATTTAACAAGAATTTGATGGAAGACTATATTATAATTAATCATCCCATTGAAATATGCACCAGAATGACCATGCTCTCCTTTACGAAATTACAATTCAAAAGTCATCATTCATTTTTTTTAAAGTAGCAAGTCTGACTTGGCACTTCTAAAATCAGCTTTCTATTATCAACATACATGAACAAATTAAGATTCAACTTTGTCGAATTAACGACACCATACTTTACATATACACATATGGTTTACGAACCAAACTCATACTAACAAATTAATTTCTTATTTAATATATAGATTATCAAATATTCTAAGTTACATATCATTGAATTAACAAGCGATCTAGTCGATTCTCCAAAACAAATTGTAATCATATTAATGAAATTAATTATTTAAATTCTAAAATAAAATCAATAATTACCTTTTGGAGATACAATTATGTTGAATATAGTCTCACAATCCTGTTCTCAAATTTTCTTTTATCCCAAAGTCTTTCTTCCGCCTCCTCTTTGTTTCTCGCTTCATTAGAATCCCTCTTTAGTCGATTAAGTCAGTATATATATTAGGAAGGAATTTAACCTAATATATTACTCCTATTCCAATTTGGTTTTTAAATCCATCACCTTAATTTGGGCTCAAATAGTTTAACAAGCCCAAACTTTTACTTAAAAATTAGTTTGTCCCAATTAGTTTAAATACCCAAATTAATGTAACCACATACTTATTATAGTCAACATAAATAACTACAATTTGACCAAAACTGCCAACATAAGAAAAGTCCAATTTTACTAAGTTAATTTATTCATCCCTTATTAAATAACAAGTTTGACTCAAATAAAAGACAAAGTCCAAACAATATGTTTTAAGAATATTATTATTATTTTTTTTCCGGGTATTACATTACCTCCCCCTTAAAAAGAATTCCGTCCCCGGAATCAAAATAATGAAAGTAGCTAATTATCAAAAAGATGCGGATACTTCGCTCGAATAGACTTCTCTATCTCCCAAGTAGCTTCCCACTCTGAATGATTTTACCACAAGACTTTAACAAAAGGAATAATCTTCCTCAATTTTAATTTAATCAGTTATTTAATTATTTACTAAAAGACTTTAATTTTCCACACAAAACAAGGAAGAAAAAAGGGGAAAAATAATCATTTACCTTTTTCAATTTAAATATAATTGTATAAAATAAAATCAATTAATATTTAATTATTTTAAAAAAATGTGTTATTACACTGAAAATATATACGTATTCATTTTATCATTCATTAGGGAGAGACCAATATTGTTATCCACAAAGAACTTTTTTTGGAAGAAAAAGAAAAAGATTGAGTATTGGACGGGGAGCTGTTTACAGATTCTTTCTCTACTCTTATTCTTATATCTTTGTATTGGGATTATATTAATTGATTTGATGATGATTGTTTCTTTTTTTTAGTATGATCTAAATTTTTATTCAAGATTGCAATGGAACCCGATGATTGGATTTAATTAATTTATTCTCTATTTGATTATAATCAATGGTATGCAAGATTGTTTATCATATTTTTGTATTTCAAGTAATAATTATATGGCCAACAATTAATATATCAATCTAGATAATATTGGAATTTCAATTCTAGATTGGGATTGGGATATGATACATGTGTTGGAATTATTCTTCTTTGGAGTGAATATCTAATTTGCATATGAGATATGACTATACACGCGTGTCAGATGAACTTGTATAGGAATTGGTAATTATTACTTCATTGTTAATTGTTCTCATAGGAATATAGTGGATTAATTAGGACTGAAGACAATTATCTAATCTTGAAATAAGTTAGTTAATTACTTATGAATTCTTGGTTAGAAATTTGCTGCAATTAAATAATTGAATAGGGAGTGAACACATTGGGTACTTCAATGGGGGAAATTGTAATATTGATAATTAATTTTAATAGATATTATTCGTAGTTTTATTATTGTTAGTTAATTGACTATTTTAATAATTTCAATCATTTATTTAAATAAATTTTGGTTAATAAAATAATGGTAGTTGGTTACTTAATTATTAGATTATTCTTCGTGGAAACGATACTCTATTTGTCGCTATATTGTATAAGTATTCACGTATACTTGCGTGTAGTTGCTAGTAGTATTTTTAGGTAAAGAACTATCACCAAAGATCGTAGAACAAAGTTAGTCTAACAAAGAAGACTGACAAAGGAACGTTGTCAAACTGAGGGTCCCAAGGAATTCAACATTGTATCCTTAAACAAAATCGAAGATCAGATTGTTATGTCTAAACAACTAGTTTGTTGAAAGAGACATCTATGAGTTGGTAGATAAAGCTGCAAACTGATGTGACTAGTCCAAGCCGAAATGGAACCTAACACAACAAGTTCAAAAAGTTAACATCAAGGATTCAAAGGTATCTGTCCCATTAAAGCTCCAACGAACACTTTGCAAAGGGAAGTCTTTTGAAAGACTAAATAATTTCAAGAATTCAAATTCAAGAAGAACTTGATAGCGATGAAATTAGAGTGGCAGATTAAAAGGCCAAACACATGGAATCACTCTACGATTCACCAAGAACACAAATCAGAACTAAACATAGAGTAGTTTACCTCTACGATCCAAGATGTGTTCAAAGTTGCTAAGTACTAGAAGATGTCTAGCCAAATTACAAAGCTTAGCGACACATCAAGGATGACCATTTAAAGGTGTTAAATACAAGAAGAAGTCAAACATCAATGCCAAGAATAACATCACCTTGAAGATGATCTCAATCAAGCTGCTAAGTAGCAGAAGAAGGCGCTTAAACGCTATCTTAGCAGTACATCCAACATCTATCAACAAATAGGAAATTGATTATCTGAGTGACTTTCGTCCAAGTCTAAGTGAATTGTGTAGGTCTGAGTGACCTAGTTTGAGTTACCAAATTGTAGAGTCTAAGTGACTTGTGTAGGTCTTAGTAACTTGATCTTTGTGAACGATTTGTAAGAGGTTTTAATGACATGGTCTTTATGACCTTATTCTTAGTGGATATCCCGCTCGTTGGAGTGGAAGAATGGATTAGAAGATATTCAGTCACTGAACCACTTAAAACATCTTATGTCATTTATATTATGTCTATATATATTGTAATATCTGCTATGTGTATTCCAACGACAAGACTAAATTGAGATATGAGATTTCCTTAATCTTTAAGGGGAATTTTTTAAAAATATTCAGCTGTGCATAATAAATACTGATTATTTGGTAATACTTATTTAATTAATTAAAAAGTTTTGAAGAAGAAGCTGAAAAGTTGTGTCTATTGAGAAGACTTTGGAGCATGAAGTTAAAGTAATGATTAAAGGAGGTTTGGATGAGACTGATACTGAGTCAAAGCCTGAAGAAATTGTTGCTGAAGAAGAAATTTTGGGAGAAATGGATGTTGTCCAAGAACAAGAGGAAATGGTAGAAGAATTGTCTATAAAGGAACCCAATCCAAATCCTTCTAACTCTTGAGGTATAACCTTTGAGCGTATAATATGTTTCTTCTTATCCAAGATTTTAACAGGTATCACCTCATACGTTAAATCTTCTACTATCTCGTCTAGTTCTAATTCAATAATTTGGTTCGGGTCGTTCACATATTTACGTAACATTGATACGCAAAAAACGTTATGAACACCCGACATACTTAGCGGTAAGGCGAGTCTATAGGTCACAGTTCCTACTCAATCGAGGATTTTAAATGGACCAATAAATCAAAGGTTTGATGTAAGACCCCAAATTTTATAAAATGAAAGTATTCAATTTTCTTATAATTTAGTAAATGGTTAAATTGATAAAAAGTTAAAGTTAAGGGTGATATGTTAAAATTTTGCAAAGTAAGCAAGTGGTTATAAAATATTTGTTTGGTCGGAGAATATTCTTTTTGTCGGGGAATATCCATACGACGGCACAATCATTGGTGGACCCCACTACAGAATTACTGTCGGAGTTAGAAAACGACAGAAATAATTTTTATGAAAATAACGGCGTAAGTTTTACCATTAGATTGTTGAAATACCTGGTGGTAAAAGTACAGTAATACACGTGGTTTCATAGTAGCACACGGTATTGTACAATATTTTTGATTATTGATGCTTACATGAGAAGTCACTCAGTTATACTCAATTATTATTACATGATAATTCTTTGCATAATATCTCTCATATTATTGATTCAATTATTGTCACAAAGATCATCCGCATAATATTTTATATTATTAAATTAATAATTGAGACGACAAAGTTATTCATATTATTATTTGCAATATTGAAGATGTCTAGAAAGTTCTCGTCGAGAGAGGTTTGGTCACCTAATTGCTACCAATAGGAGAAATCCTTATCCAAAGCCCCTTTTTCCTGGGAATGATCTGGTTGTTAAGTATTGTGAGTTATAATATGAATGATGAATAAGTTCGTGTTTATTAAAGATAAAATTGATATTTCCATTGAGTTGGGATTATTAGTGTTAGTAGAAATCGACATTTATTTCGATAATAATTGATTTTTTGAGGTTATATTGACCAATCGGGTAATTAATCGGATAAATGAGCAATTAATTGCTATTAATTCACATGCTTATAACTATTTGTTCACATGTATGTACTATTAATTCACATGCAACTATTAGGGGAGGTGGTGCAAGATTGATAATACTTGCACGACTAAATTAGAAATGGAGGTATAGATGAAGGTACTATACTGTAACTATTTTTTCACATGTATGGAACTATTGATTCACATGAATGTTCTATTGATTCACATGCATGTACTATTAGGGGAGGTGGTGCAAGTTTGATAATACTTGTAGGACTAAATTATAAATAAAGGAAAAGATGAAGGTATTATACTGTAAAAATTCGAGCCCCAAAACGTGAAATTATCGAAACTATATTTTCCTATAAATAGAAGCTCATTCTTCTTTCATTGTCACCAATTCACTAAGACTCACAAGAGCATTTATAGAGAGAGAAGCTATAGAGAGGAAGAAGAAGAGTATTTTGCTACTTCACTATTCTAGTATCCAACCTTCTACTAAGGTAAGTGGTATTACTTCTTTCGTATTCGTAAGGGATATTATTTTTGTTCAATATTCATATGAAATAATATTTTCTTTCATACTCTGTAGTATGTAAGTAATATTATTTTGTTTCGTATCCCTAATTCTACACTCATTTTGTTGAAGTATTGCTTCTATACTCCGTGAAATTAGTAGAATATCCTTGATATTTGCGCTTCATCTAGTATTTTTTCATGGATTATTGATCTTTTTATGCCGGAATACTATTCACGAGGTACTATTCACAAGTACTATTCATGGGGTACTATTCATAAATTACTATTCCCAAACTACTATTCACGAAGTACTATTCACGGGGTACTATTCACCCGAAGTATTTTTCATGACAAAAATTGATTTCTTTTCTAATATAATATTATTCTTGAATTTTACTCCACAAAGCAGTATCATGTTGACAATTTGGATATTTTTAAAACTCTGGATAAATTTGAAGTCTTTAATATTTATCCTTGATTTCGTTTGATTAATGCTTATATCATTGTCATCATCCTCATGCTTATATTGTGATGAAAGTCATATTTGACTTACGTGCATAGATGGACTGTTGGTTGGTATGATTATGACCAGGGATCATTCGGTATAATCATGACATGTAATGTTATAAGTGATGTGAATTATTGAGCCGAGTCTCAGCGATAGTTGTTGGTATGATCATAACCATGCGTTCTCTTCGGCCAAGGGTGCAAAGATGAATTGTTGTTTAGCATGATCATGACCATTGATGAAAACACGAATATCATTGGCACATAGTACATGGATAATCCGTGTTCGTGATACTAATGAATATCCTTGGCTCGTAGTGCATGGATAATTCAATGATTTGGATTATTTATTAAGCTGAGTCTAGCCGATAAAATTGATGACACACTTTTAAATCATAGAAGATAGTAGATATCATTCTCTACTTGACTCTTCTAATGGATTGCTTGTTCCGCTGCAGCTGTTGATCTAAAACTTGTTGTTTATTGTATTCTATCAATTGTTATACTATTGAAGGCTAAGGATAATTTATTCTGCATTATCTTAGTCATAATATTTCTTACTGGGCTAGTTGAGCTCACCTTTTTCTTTCAATGTTCTCTTCAGGAATTGAGAATATAGTTGGGACTAGTTAGGGAATGGGGTGACGGTCCAGATGGTTGTCATAGTAGTCCTCATTATTCTATGAAATAGTGTGATAATAATTGTAATGATGATTGAATTTGAGTTTGGATATTGTCTTGAAGAAAATATTTGTATTAAAACTCACAACTACGCTTTTGTCGTATTGTATAAAGAAGTTGTATTTAAGTTATGTACCATGTATTTGGAAACTCAGAATGTGTGATGTATACCCATTTTGGGGGCATCACATTTGAGCTTTCCTCACATCGTCGATTCTCGCTTTTAAAATAATGACTTCTTGCACCTTCTTCATATTCATCAGCTCTAGGTCTGTAGCTTGAGCAGCTTTAAATTTATCGATTTAAAGTCGATTCTAATCCTATATTCGTCATCTTTACGTGGGTCTCTAGAGTCTTTAAATCTATTCCCATTTTTGTAAATCATACAAAATGGGTATTTATGTTAAAAACGTCGCACTCGTAACTGCATACGATCTTCTACTCATCGCGTCAGCTACCATGTTCACTTTTTCAGGATGATATTGAATGGTATGGTCGTAATCCTTCAACGGCTCAAGCCAACGTCTTTGGCGCATAATACATTCATTTTAAGTGAAAAAATATTTGAGGGTTTTGTATCGGGTTCACAGTCGATACAAAATTCGATTTCACGCTCTGGGGGTAGGCCAGAAAATATTCAGGGAATACGTCAGGAAATTTATTAACGATAGAAATATAATTTAAATCTGACGTATTTTTGTTTAAATCTATGACATGGGCTAAGAAAGCTTGCCTTCCATTTTTTAATAAATGAAGGGCTTTATGGCTTGATATGACAGTGATTGACTTTAGTGGTTTGGTTGCTTGAATTCGCATAATAGGTTGGTTAGGAATATGAAACCTAACAATCTTACAAAAATAATCAATTTTAGCATGATGAATAGTTAACCAGTCAATTACTTAAATAACATCAAATGAAAGTATTTTAAAAGAGATGAGATCAACAGGTTATATGAAAGTGTCGATTTGAATCACACAAGATTTATAAATAGTGGAGGTAACGAAGGTTTCTCCCAATGAAGTTTCAACAGATAAGTCAAAATCTAATTTCTCAAGAGTCAAGTTCAAACGTTGAGCACAACCAAGTGAAATAAAAGAGTGGGTAGACCCGGTATCGAATAAGGTATAAACTTCACAAGAGTTTTATGATTAGCTTACCTGTGATAACTTCGATCAAGTTTCTCATCACGAAAAACTCTCTCCCTTAAACTACCGACTTTGACTTGTCTGGGACATCCTTTGGCGTCACCATCCCAACTGGACTTGACTTCACTACACGACAAAATTGAGCTAGGTGACCTTCTCTTCCGCAATTGAAACACGATTTGGGTTACTGCGTACAGTTTGGACGGATGTGTTCCTCCTCTCCGCATTTGTAGAATACGACCGGTGGGTGTTCTCCTTCCTTCGAAAGGTGCTGGTGCTGCTGTCGACATCTTTACGTTGTCATTATTGAATCTTCTCTTCTTAAAGTTGTTCCCACTTAGTTCACCTCTCATATTATCTTGGCCATGATTACCATCAAAGTGGTTACCATTCCTGGCATGATAATTTCCTCCACGATGTTAATCATTGTTCCGATGGCCGTTGCCACCGGTACGATTATTATCGTGTTGTTGGTCATTGTCTTTTGGTTGAGCTGACTCATTATCGCGCTCCAATATTGAGCCATATTCACAACATCTGAATATAAACAAAGTTTGTGAAAATGAGGTATTGACGTATTTCGGGTTTCAAACATCTTAGAAACATTTGCGTTATACGCTCTTCATTATCTACCAAATGAGATGCAAACCGGGATAACTCCGCAAACTTTACCTCGTATTGCGATACGGCCATGTTGTTCTGTTCCAGCTTGATGAATTCCACCACCTTCATGTGACGAATACTTTCAGGAAAGTACTTGTCGTTGAACAATTCTTGGAACTTCTCCCAAGACATCTTCAGTGCGGAAAGATAAGTTCGCTTTACAGATTCTAACCAGTAATCTGCCTCTCCTCGCAACATGATGGTGACGAAGGGAACCTTTTGCTCCTCTGAGCATTCCAAGTCATCAAATATCTTGGTTATCTGCTTAATCCACGTCTCTGCCTTAAGTGGTTCTGACTTTCCCAAAACTCTGTGGTCCCAAATTTGAATTGCTTAGCAAAGGACCCGTAGTGGGTTGCCATTGACTCCACCTGTATTATGAACAGGAGTCTCTCTCGTTTGGTGTTGCATGAATTCTAAAAAGCTCCTAAACATACCATCGTTCGTCATTTGGTCGGTGTTGTTGTTTACACGAGGATTATTGCCTTCTTGATGCACATTATCCTAGTTATTGATTGGCGGTGACTCAACAGTGTCATGTGCTCCATTGCTTATCTCAACATTTTCAGATATCATTTTCAAACACTGCCACAAAACAAGGGTTAATTGACATGCCACATATTATCCATATACTCTGACCGACCAATTAAATTATAAATAAGCTTAGTTAGGTCATACTAGCGAAGGATTTACATGTCTCTCCCCTCCTAGTTCTAGCCTCAAATCTCAGCTAGGGATCATATCCCTAAGCTTTGATACAAACTGTGACTTTTATCCAAGACTTGGATAGCACCTCACATTGATACCTATCAACTGGCCACCGTTATTCAAGGCGTCCCCTACAAAAAGATTGGCTTCGGTGAATCCCACGTAAGGAAGTCACCAGCGAAAGGCTTGGGGCTCTTTACTTATAGCTTTGATACCAACTGTGACGCCCCCAAAATAGGTATACACAACCCATTCTGAGTCGCCGGATACATGGTACATAATTCAAATACAAACTTAATTTATACAACTGTCGTGCAAAATACGACAACACAATAGCTGAGTTTTAACACGGATATTATCTTGTTGACAATATCCAAACTCAAATAATATCCTCATTACAATTATTATCACACTATTTTAGAGAATAGTGAGGACTACTATGTCAACCATCTCGGACCGTCACTCCATTCCTTGACTAGTCCCAACTATATTCTTATTTCCTGAAGAGAACAATGAAAGAAAAGGGTGAGCTCAACTAGCCCAGTAAAGAATATTATGACTAAGAGAATGCAGAATAAATTATCCTTAGCCTTCAACAGTATAAACACTGATATAATACAACAAACAACAGGTTTAACTACAACGGAACAAGCGATCCATTAGAAGAGTCAAGTAGAGAATGATATCTACTATCTTCTATGATTTAAAAGTTCATCATCAATATTTTATTTCTACAACACAATTCAATAAATAATCCACATCACCGAATTATCCATGCACTATGGGCCAAGGATATTCGTTAGTATCACATCCATGAATTATCCATGCACTACGGGCCAATGATATTCATTATTATCACATCCACGAATTATCCATGCACTACGAGCCAAGGATATTCGTTAGTATCACCAATGGTCATGATCATGCCAAACAACAATTCATCTTTGCACCCTTGGCCGAAGAGAACTCATGGTCATGATCATACCAAACAACTGTCCAATGAGGACTTTTACCACATCATTTGTAACATTACAAGTCATGATTATATCGATACATAATTCCTGGACTTAATCATACCAATCAACATTCCATCTATGCTCTATGGGCCAAAGATGACTTTCATCACAATATAAGCATAAAGATGTTGACAATGATATAAGAATTCAATTAAGTGAAAGCAAGGATAAATTTTAAATATTTATAATTCAATTTATCCAGAGTTCAAGAATGTCCAAATTATCAACATGATAACTGCTTTGTGGAGTAAAATTCAAGAATAATATTGTATCAAAAATAATTTGGACAGAAAAGAAATCAATTTTTGTCATAAATAGTACCCCGAGTGAATAGTACCTGAGTGAATAGTACCCCGTGAATAGTACTTCATGACTTCATGAATAGTACTCTGGCATGAAAAGGTTAAAACTTAACAAGAATGTTTAGAAAAATATTCTTGTGAAACGATACTAGATGAAGAGCAAATTTCAAGGATATTCTACTAATTTCAAGGAATATAGAAGCAATACTTATCAAAATGAGTGTAGAATTCAGAATCTGAAACAAAATAATATTACTTAAATACTACAGAGTATGGAAGAAAAATATTATTTCTTACGAATATTGAACAAAAATAATATCCCTTACAACGGTTGAACGAAAATAATATTCCTACGAATATTGAACGAAGATAATATTCCTTACGAATATTGAACGAAAATAATATTCCTTACGAATATTGAACGAAAATAAAATTCCTTATGAATACGAAAAATAATATCGTATACGAGTCCTTTTCAGGTACTTGAGGATATTCTTGACTGCTGTCCAGTGACCTTCACCTGGATTTGACTGGTATCTGCTTGTCATGCTCAAAGTATACGAGACATCCGGACGAGTACATATCATTCCATACATGATAGATACAATTGTCGAAGCATAAGGGATCTTTCTCATACACTCCTCATCATCTTGTGATTTAGGACATTGGACCTTAGAGATCTTTACACCATGAGTCATGGGTAAGTGTCCTCTTTTCGCCTCTTGCATCTTCGAACTGCTTTGAAAGACTTTATCAATATATGTACTTTGACTTAGGCCGAGCATTTTTCTCGATCTATCTCTATAGATCCTGATACCTAAAATGTAGGCATCATCGCCCAAATCTTTCATGGAGAAACATCTTCCTAATCATGTTTTTACAGCCTGTAAGGAAGGAATGTCATTCCCAATAATTAATATGTCATCAACATATAATACTAGGAATACAATATGACTCCCACTAACCTTCTTATATACACAAGGTTCATCTTCATTTTTTATAAAGCCAAACTCTTTGACTGCTTCATCAAATCGAAGATTCTAACTCCGAGAGGCTTGCTTTAATCCATAAATGGATCGCTGCAGTTTACATACCTTTCCAGCATCCTTTGGAGTGACAAAACCCTCATGTTGTGTCATGTACATATCCTCAAAGAGATTTCCATTAAGGAAAGTAGTTTTGACATCCATCTGCCAGATTTTGTAATCATAAAAGGCTGCAATAACAAGTAATATCCTGATGGATTTAACCATTGCCACGGGAGAGAAGGTTTCATCATAGTCAACACCTTGAATTTGTTTGAAACCTTTTGTTACCAGTCGACCTTTATAGGTTTGTACGTTACCATCCATGCCGGTTTTCTTCTTGAAAATCCACTTGCACCCGATTGGTTTTACCCCTTCGGGTGGATCAACCAGAGTCTATACTTGGTTAGTATACATGGAGTCCATATCAGATTTCACGGCTTCAAGCCATTTCTCAGAATCTGGTCCATTCATAGCTTCTTGGTAGGAAGCAGGCTCATCTTGATCTATGAGCATCACATCGCCGTTTTGAGTCACAAGATATCCATAATATCTCTCGGGCTCCTGGAGTGTCCTACCAGATCTACGAAGGCCTTGTGTAATTTGAGCAGGTTCACTTTCCACAATATCTTGTGGTTCCTGCTCACGTTCCAACTCAGGTTCAATGATATTTTGTGGTTCTCGAATTTCTTCGAGTTCTACTTTCATCCCACTGTTTCCTTTAGAGACAAATTGTCTTTCTAGAAAAATACCAGTTTGAGCAACAAACACTTTGTTCTCAGAAGGTTTTGTCAGGAATTAGCATTTGAATGTTATTCCTATTTATATATGATTTGATTATGATATATATGAATTAATATGCAAGTATGCTTGCATTAAGAAAAGTTGTAAAGTCCTTTGATAGATAATAGAAACATGTGTACAAGGACTTAGAATGAATTGATCAAGTATGTTAGGTTAATCCTACATAAGCAAAACAACTTTGTAAAGTCCTTAAAAAGAAATGATGTACAAAGACTATAAATATAGAAAGATCAACCATGTTAGGTTGATCTTATGATGTAATAGATAGGCTTGTCTGATCGTCGAGCACTGCACCAAAAATCGTAGTCTGTCAGGAGAGTCAAGGAAAACTAGAGAGCTATCAAGGCAGAATCGTAGTCTGCAAGATAGTAGATCTCAGAGTTCGTAGACTGCCAGGAGAGACGAAGAAGGATCGTAGTGTGTCGAGTACAACTTCCTCGTAGCTGAAGTCTGCTGAGGAAGTCATGTTCAGAATCGTAGAGACAGTCTGCCTACGAGCCGACTGAACATCTGCCGAAGCCAAGTCAGAAACGTAGACTACACTCGGAGTTGTAGAGTCTACTAATGCCGAAGCCAAGTCAAGGATCGTAGACTACACTCTGAATCGTAGAGTCTATTGATTACATGCAGAGATCGTAGTCGAGCAAGATCAGATGAAGACAACAAGAACAAGGCAGAAATCGTAGAGTGTCAAGATCTCGATCTCGAGTCGTGAGTGTCTCGCATGTACCCAAAGTTTGAATCGTAGAGTGCAGAACTAAGACCTCAACTACTGTGCTCACAAAGCCAAGGCAGAATCGTAGAGCAAATACGATTCTCAACAAATGAGCACTCCCAGAATATCCAAAAGAATGAAGCCTATGGTTGGCACTGCAAAGATACATCCCATCATAAAGGAAACCAGAGAGCACTCAACGAATAGCAGGAAAGCTAACAGAAGATCTAAGCACCAACCCAATCAGCATCCAGATTGAGTTGTGAAGCCATTCAAGATGAAGTCTTCCACAAGGAGATCAGAAGAAGACTTCAGTAACTGACTAAGGAAAGTTAGCAAGTGCAGTTGCTGTAAAATAGACAGAAGTCGACGATCTTGGAGACAACCAGGATCATAGTGTTTGCCAAACAAGGAAAGAACTGATGAAGTGCATACAGAGACACTAAACAACTTTTGAAGAACAAGGCTAAAGTGATTAAGCATTGGGTCAGTCCATTGATGATAAGTGAACGGGAGATCACAAGGAGAAAGCGAGCTGGACACGCCACAAATCTGAAGTGTGTTGTTATTCAGAAGGGGCCAGGGCAAAGAAGTCAAGTCATCAGTCTCTGAGAGCTGTTGAGGCAAACAGAAGTGTTGAAGCACTAAACAAAAGAAGGAAGAGGTGTTATACATTGAAGATCCAATCAAACACTCTTCAAGATCGTAGTGTTGTCTCTACCAGTAAACATGACACTATGATCAGGTCCTTGAAGACGTGCATCAGAATCATAGAGTTCGAATAGATGAAGACTGAAGCATTGGTAATGGTTTAATCTGAAGGGTAATATTCAGACAAGTGCTTATTGAGAGCATCGATTCAAAAGGACAACCTCTGATCGAGAAATCAGAAGGAGGAAATAAAGTCTTCGACCTACCCAAGACATTAAAGTGATATATCTAGCAGAGTAGGTGAAATAGTAGACTGCAGTATTAGAAAGTCAGAAAAAGTTATCATGTCACATCTGCAGTCTGCACCAAGCAACTCGAGATCTGTGAAGCATTTTGAAGAGCTTCTAACGGCTACTCTCCAACGGGAAGATTGGGAAGGAGTATAAATCTGCTAGAGCTTCAAAGATCAAAGGCTGATGGAGTTGCCGAGGTTAGAATAACGGTGGACTATTCTAAACCATGTAAGATAGTGAGTCCAAAGGATCACTCTACGATCCACCGAGAACACTCAGAGACATAAAAAGAAAGAAGTAGAAGTGAGAGTTCTACAATGTAGAAGTGAGAGTTCTACTACATGAAGAGTGTTCTGAACTGCCGAGAGAAAGAAGAGCATCATGTCATCTTGATGTTCATCATGGGAAGACTCTAAGTACCATAGAGAAGAGCTCACAGTTATCTTAGCAAGTCCATCATAAGAAGGCATCAAGTATCAAGAAAGGAGATCACAAACATCATCATGGTGGCAAGCATGAGAAAGTTTCTAAGTACCTAGCAGAAGAGCTTACAGTCATCTTAGAAACCCATCATGTGCACCCATCATGTATCAAGAGGAATGATCTTCAAGGCAGTCATCAAGGGATCATCTGAAGTGGTTGAGTAACTGAAGAAGCTAAGCATCATGCAACACTCAACTGAACTTTAATGGATGCCATGGCTAAAGGCCCATACTGAAAAGGATGGAAGCTACTTTAGCTGGTGCTACTCTCACTTTCCAAGCATGGAGCTGGTGGCACAAAACTTCCCAAGGGTAAAGGGTTTTGCTACAAAGATGATCACAAACTAGCCCCACTTCAAAGTCTATCGTCATGCTAGAAATCACTATATCCCCTACGATCGTAGAGTGGACTCTGAAGGAAGAAGGATCATGACCAAGGAGATGATCGTTGAGTCTGTTCACTCTACTGCTGATGGTGTTCAAGGTCAAAATCAGAAACCTCCATCAGCTCAAACACTGCTATCTAACATTATTTCATCCTCAACCAGTGATTGGAACTCAATGATTCTCCAGATTCTCAACACCTTCGAAAATCTGTCCAAGGATGCAGATCGTAGAGTTCAATCTAATGCTCGACAGGAGTCTGCTCAACCAGATGATCAAGTATCTGTAGAGAAGGAGCTGATGAAAAATTCTGATGAACTGATTGAGAAAATATCTCTATTCACTGAAGAGTCACAAAAACTGACGGCAGCAGGAGTTAATTCATTCCAGAACAAACTTCAAACTACTATGACTGATATATCTCTCAAACTCAAAGAGCGAGATAACATCTATCTGAAAGTCATGAATGATCAGAAGGAAGAAGCTCTACGAGCACAGAAGGTCAATAAAAAGCAGATCCAAGCTCTCACTGACAAGATTGACGACGTGAAGCAGTCTTTCTCAGTGCAATTTGAGTTAGGCTAACAAGAACTCAAAATGGAAGTTGGTAACTCCTCCTACCTAATGGAGCAGCTCATGAACAACATGGAGCAGCTCATGACCAACATGGAGCAGCTCTCCCAAATGATTAATGACAAAAAGAGGGAGAAAAAGAGGCATAGAAAGAGGCAGGGCAAAAGGCATTCAAGGAGGAGCAAGAAGATCAAACAAGAAAAGAAGTCAAAGAAGCAGACAGCAGAAGAAGAGGCAGAGTCATCATCCGAGGGGGAGCCAAAGATTGATGAGCCTATGTATGTAGAAGCTGAGGGGGAGCCAGAAGAAAGAGAGGAGCATGCATCTGAGGGGAGCAAAGCAAAGCAAAGCAGGAAGGTCATCATCCCAAGGGGAGCAGGAACAAGAAGGTCAAACAGATGATTAGTTAATCAACAAGCATCCTGGAAACATACATGGAGCCAAAGAGGTACATCTCTAACTAGTTAGGTATGTTCTGGATCCAGGATATAAAATATGAGTGTATTAAATTCCACATCATTATAAATGACATTCATGATTATCTATTTTAGAAATACAGCTACTCACTGTATATAAGATTCATTCATAACATGCATATGCATTTATTGTTTTTGTCATAATCAAATAGGGGGAGATTGTCAAGAATAAGCATATAAATGTTATTCCTATTTATATATGATTTGATTATGATATATATGAATGAATATGCAAATATGCTTGCATTAAAAAAAGTTGTAAAGTCCTATGATAGATAATTGAAACATGTGTATAAGGACTTAGAATGAATTGATCAAGTATGTTAGGTTGATCCTACATAAGCAAAACAGCTTTGTAAAGTCCTTAAAAAAATGATGTACAAGGATTATAAACATAGAAAGATCAAGCATGTTAGGTTGATCTTATGATGTAATAGATAGGCTTGTCTGATCGTCGAGCACTGCACCAGAAATCGTAGTCTGCCAGGAGAGTCAAGGAAAACTCGAGAGCTATCGAGGCAGAATCGTAGTCTACAAGATAGTAGATCTCGGAGTTTGTAGACTGCCAGGAGAGACGAGGAAGGATCGTAGTGTGTCGAGTAGAACTTCCTCGTAGCTGAAGTCTCCGAGAGAAGTCATGTTCGAGAATCGTGAGAGAACACCGCCCCTGGTGAATACCAACATCTACCGGCCAAGTCGAAACGTGAGACTACACTTGGAGTCGTGAGAGTCTCATCGATGCCGGGCCAAGTCTAGGATCGTAGAATACACTCTGAGTCATAGAGTCTATTGATTACATGCAGAGATCGTAGTCGAGCAAGATCAGATGAAGACAACAAGCACAAGATAGAAATCATAGAGTGTCAAGATCTGATCTTGGAGTCGTAGTGTCTGTACAGCCAAAGCTGAATCGTAGAGTGCAAAACTAAGACCTCAAATGTTGTGCTCACAATGCCAAGGCAGAATCGTAGAGCAAATACGATTCTCAACAAATGAGCACTCCTAGAATATCCAAAAGAATGAAGCCTATGGTTGGCACTGCAAAGATACATCCCATCATAAAGGAAACCAGAGAGCACTCAACGAATGACATTCAAGCTAACGAAAGATCTAAGCACCAACCCAATCAGCATCCAGATTGAGTTTTGAAGCCATTCAAGATGAAGTCTTCCACACGGAGATCAGAAGAAGACTTCAGTAACTGACTAAGGAAAGTCAGCAAATGCAGTTGCTGTCAAATAGACAGAAGTCGACGATCTTGGAGACAACCAGGATCGTAGTGTTTCCCAAACAAGGAAAGAACTGATGAAGTGCATACAGAGACACTTGATAACTTCTGAAGAAAAAGGCTAAAGTGATTAATCATTGGGTTAGTCCATTGATGATAAGTGAACGGGAGATCACAAGGAGAAAGCGAGCTGGACACGCCACAAATCTGAAGTGTGTTGCTATTCAGAAGGGGCTAGAACAAAGAAGTCAAGTTATCAGTCTCTGAGAGCTGTTGAGGCAAACAGAAGTGTTGAAGCACTGCACAAAAGAAGGAAGAGGTGTTCTAAATTGAAGATCCAATCAAACACTCTTCAAGATCTTAGTGTTGTCTCTACCAGTAAACATGACACTACGATCAGGTCCTTGAAGACGTGCATCAGAATCGTAGAGTTCGAATAGCTGAAGACTGAAGCATTGGCAATGGTTCAATCTGAAGGGTAATATTCTAACAAGTGCTTATTGAGAGCATCGATGCAAAAGGACAACCTCTGATCGAGAAATCAGAAGGAGGAAATAAAGTCTTCGACTTGCCCAATACATTAAAGTGATATATCTGACAGAGTAGGTGAAATAGTAGACTGCAGTATCAGAAAGTCAGAAAAAGTTGTCATGTCACATCTACAGTCTGCACCAAGCAACTCGAGATCTATGAATCATTTTGAAGAGCTTCTAACAGCTACTCTCCAACGGGAAGATTGGGAAGGAGTATAAATATGCTAGAGCTTCAAAGATCAAAGGCTGATGGAGTTACCGAGGTTGGAATAACGGTGGACTATTCTAAACCATGTAAGATAGTGAGTCCAAAGGATTACTCTACGATCCACCGAGAACACTCAGAGACATAAAAAGAAAGAAGTAGAAGTGAGAGTTCTACAATGTAGAAGTGAGAGTTCTACTACATGAAGAGTGTTCTGAACTGCCGAGAGAAAGAAGAGAATCATGTCATCTTGGTGTCCATCATGGGAAGACTCTAAGTACCATAGAGAAGAGCTCACAGTCATCTTAGCAAGTCCATCATGAGAAGGCATCAAGTATCAAGAAAGGAGATCACAAACATCATCATGGTGGCAAGCATGAGAAAGTTTCTAAGTACCTAGCAGAAGAGCTTTCAGTCATCTTAGAAACCCATCATGTGCAACTATCATGTATCAAGAGGAATGATCTTCAAGGAAGTCATCAAGGGATCATCCGAAGTGGTTGAGTAACTGAAGAAGCTGAGCATAATGCAACACTCAACTGCACTTCAAGGGTGATCACGCCAAGCTGCTAAGTACAGAAGATGTTCAGAGCATGAAGACATCTTAGCAACTCAGTACCAACTCCAACAAACAAACCAATAACTCAATAAGAAGCCAGGGCCTGAGGGGTCCTTGTCCGGAGGGACTAAATGAAGTTCCAAGCCTATTGGGCTTGAAGAGTTCCTAGGGAACTAGAGGAGTTACAAGGTTGCTTGCCTTGAAGAGTTCTTAGTGAACTGAAGTCCCAAGGCTGCTGGCCTTGAAGGAATCTTAGTGATTCAGGGTGCTGCCCTTCCTTAGTAGAAATCCTGCTAGTTGAAAGCAAAAGAGTGGATTAAGAGCTTGAGTCTTTGAACCACTTAAAACCCTTTGTGTCTTTTACTTTATGTCATTTACATTATGTCTATTAACTGCTAGAACTGATATGTATATTTTAACTACTTACAACTGAACTAACTCTACGAATAATGTATGTATGATTATGAACATATCAATGAAGGGGATCTTTTACTTATTTTGCTATGCTTGAAAAGATTCTTATGTTTGTCATATGTTAATTTAATAGCAAAACAAAATAAAAAAGAAAAGTATTCAAAATAAAAATGATCTATTCAACCCCCCCCCCCCTTCTAGATCTATTGTGCCTACTGGGAACTAACAGGTTTTTTGAAATAATACCCTTTTGTTTCCTTTGGGTATCCCACAAAATTACATTTATCAGATTTGGGTCCGAGCTTGTCAGAATCCAGATGTTTTACAAATGCCTCGCAACCTTAAATCTTTATGAATGACATACTAGGACGTTTCCCAGTCCACATCTCATATGGTGTCTTCTGAACCGTCTTTATAGGAACATGGTTAAGTGTGAATGCAGCTGTCTCTAGGGCATGACCCCAGAAGCTTATTAGAAGATCTGTATGACTCATCATTGATCGTACCATATCCAATAAGGTGTGATTCCTCCTCTCAGATACACCATTCCATTGTGGTGTTCCAGGTGGAGTGAGTTGTGATATAATACCACACTCCTTTAGAAGGTCATCAAAGCATTGGCTTAAGTATTCACCTCCTCGATCAGATCGAATGGCTTTTATGGTTTTGCCAAATTGGTTTTGAACTTCATTCTTGAATTCCTTGAACTTTTCAAAGGATTCGGATTTGTGTCTCATAAGATATACATATCCATATCTACTGAAGTCGTCAGTAAATGTAATGAAGTAATAAAACCTACCTCTTGCTAACTAACTCATGGGTCCACATACATCGATCACTATGTATAAGTCCCAATACATCGCTAGCCCGTTCACTGTGTCCAGTGAAAAGGGCTTTAGTCATCTTGCCTAATAAATAAGACTCGCATTTCTCATATGATTCAAAATCAAATGAATCCAAAAACCCATCTTTATGGAGTTTTGATATGCATTTCTCATTTATATGGCCTAAACGACAATGCCAGAGATATGTCGGATTTGAATCATTTGATTTAAATCATTTTGTATTTATGTTATAGATAGGCATTTCTAAATCAAGAATATAAAGACCGTTAAACAATTGTGCAACACCATAGCATATATCATTTAAGTAAAATGAACAACGGTTGTTCTTTATTATAAATGAAAAACCTTTCTTGTCCAAACAAGAAACATAAATAATGTTTTTGCTTATAGCAGGCACATAATAACAATCCTCTAATTCTAATACTAGCCCAGTGGACAAATATAAATGATAAGTTCCTACGACCAGTGCAGCAACTTTTGCTCCATTTCCAACTCGTAGGTCAATCTCTTCTTTCGCCAAAGTCCTACTCCTTCAGAGTTCCTGCACATTAACACAAATGTGAGAACAACATCTAGTATCCAATACCCATGATGTAGAAGTAGACAAGTTGACTTCTATAACATATATACCAGAAACAGAAGTCGCACTTCCTTTCCTTTTCTTCACTTCTTCCAAATAAGCATGACAGTTCCTCTTCCAGTGTCTAGGTTTTCCACAGAAGTGACAATCACCTTCTTTAGCCACCCCACCTTTAGGGATTGGGTTTGGCAAAAGATTTGGAATTGGGTTTGGCAAAAGATTTAGATCCTATCTTCTTCTTGCCTTTCCAATTTCTATTAACATTCCTCTTTTTCACCATCATTATGGGAGTGGGTCCTGCCTTTTTCATGTTGTTCTCGACAGTTCTTAACATTCTCAACAACTCAGTAAGGGGTTTTGCAATTTCATTCATGTGGTAATTCATAACAAATTGAGAGTAGCTATTGTTCAATGATTGTAAAACAAGATCAGTTTGAGCTTCTGGAGTAATCAGAAAACCGAACCTATCAAGGTACTCAATATACCCAATCATTTTTAGCACATGTAGACCAACTGGATCACATTCACCCATTTTGCAGTGATACAATGCTTTACTTGTATCATTCATTTCCTGTCGAGCATGCCCTTCGAACAATTTCTTGAGATGCTCAATCATCTCAAAAGCATCCATCAACTCATGTTGCTTCTGAAGCTCAGCGTTTATAGTTGCTAGCATGAGACAACTCACGTCCAGAGAATCATCTTGATACTTCTTGTAAGCATTATGCTCTGCACGTGGTGCAGTGTCAGCTGGTACTGCAGGAATGGGCTTTTCAATGACATATAGCTTGCGCTCTTGTTTGAGGACAATACTCAAGTTCCTATACCAGTCAAGGAAATTAATTCCACTCAGTTTGTCCTTCTCAAGGACTGATCGTAGTGAAAGACTACTTGTGTTGTTGTTGTTTGCCATTGATATCTACAATTTATAAGTTCAAAAATAATAAGTCAAATTGCAGAGTTTTTGATATTATGTAATTGATAATAGTACATTCAAAATATATCCTCCCACTATTTTATTCAAATTAATAGCCCTCACCATTAATTCGGAAAGCATTTTTTTATTAAATCTTTCTAGTGAGCCAAGATCCATATTTCATTATGCCTTAAGTTAATGGTATGTACCAAACTCCATACCTCTAAGTCCACAATCCTATTGAGATAACTTAGTTAAGTCGGGTCCAATGATATTAAAAGTTTGGATATCAGAATTATCCTATCGCATCTTACCTAGATAAATAGGGTACTTTGCTTTGGCAAACCTACATCCATTGATAAAGGTCTTGATGAGTGTTATTCATTGGAAGACATCTAATTTAGACTTAATAATTTATTGAGAGATTTTATAAATTAATTTAGATCTCACCAATTTTAATCTTATTAAGCATGCACATTATTTATCTTATCATATCTCATCGCATACAAGCATAAATAAAGTGCAAAAATAAATGTGTCACAGTTATGCCCAATCCACTGTCAATCTTTTCAAGTTAATGAAAGATTGAAGGTCAATCTAAGGTGGTGAAAGATCTCAAGATAGTAGCTTCCTTGGATCTTCCTCATGTATATGCCTCCTCTCCATCATCATCTTCTATCGTGTTCTCCATCTTGTCATCTTCATCGATTATAGATAATTACATGACATAAAGAAACCTCGAGTTACATTCGAGGGGATTTATATGAGAAGAGAATATTACATTAGAATTTATAAAAAGGCACGACATGCAAGCCGTATTTCAAAACCTAAAACCACTAACTTATGGGTCAAAAGGCCATAACTGTGCACCATGCATATCACAATAAGCACATAATAATGTATATATAGTAAAATAAAAACTATATACAAAATATTGGGGTCACGATCATTGTGCGCTACGAATGGGGGGGTCTCCCCAAAATACTCACAATAACAATACACCCAAAACATATCATATATGTCCAGTTTTAATTAATCATATTAAACCTTCATGCTTCTAATCTAATTAGAACAGAGGTTGTATACTGTTATTACACCATTTAATATACAATTAACAGAACATCAAATACATGCATATCTATTACTGATATTCATAATACCAGAATATGTTGATAAACAGAATATAATATATTCAATTTTAGATCGGCAAAATTGTATCATCATATATCCTATATATCGAAAACAATATAATCAATTTTAGATCGGTAAAATTGTAATATCATATATCATATATATCAAAAATAATAAAACACGTAATCTGAATTAATCATTTCACAAGTAGCTTACCAATGTTGGGTTTCAGCACATAAAACGCAGCGGAATATAAACAATTTAAAGTGCAATTTTGAAACCCTAAAACAGGATCCATGCGAAAACCAAATTAATTCAGTGGTTAGAAATTTATACTGATTATTGAAGCTAGAATCGATACGATCGAATCTCCAACACAATCCAAACGAACTGCGTCTCTATGGTATCCACACGAATGCCCCGTGAATCGTCGTACGATCTGCAGAAAAAGGAACCGCGGTACAAGCCACCAAGGATGAGGATTTTCGAAACTGTTTTTCTCTAGTCTCTATTTAAGAGCGGCTAGAGTTTTCTTAGGTTATGATTCGTTACCTAAAACGGCTGCTATATATCATATATATAGTAGTTAATATGAATTAATCAAAACCCTAATCTAATTAAAATAAAATCCGAATTTATATATATGTATATATCTTAATTAAGTCTTACTTAATTAATATACCTATATATAAATTATCCTATTAATTTAAATTCGAAATTTAATTTATATCAATCATATTGACATATTTAAATCTTTACAATTTAAATTAATTTCCTTTTAATTACGTTATTTGTGTGTGACCCTATAGGTTATTATTACGTTGGCAATAATTTTAAAATTATATTATAAAATTATAAACCGTGAGCGGCATCTGGTAATGCATCACTGCTACCCAAGTAATAATAAGATCGATGATTCGATGCAACCTTTTCGTGACCAATGTTTTAATGTAATTTAATCCTTTTAATTTTGATATCTTAGATTAAACTCGAGTCATGGAATGTGTCATACTGTGACGCCCCCAAAATAGGTATACAACACCTATTCTGAATCGCCAAATACATGGTACAGAAAGCAAACTACAATTTCAAAAATACAATTGTCGTGCAAAATACGACAACACATAGTGTGAGTTTAAATACAAATATTGTCTTCTAGACAATATCCACACTCAAATAAGTCCTCATTACAATTATTCAAACACTATTTTACGTAAATAGTGAGGAATCGCTAAAACATCTTTCTAGAACCATCACTCCATACCCACTTTAGATCCTCGCTATGTTTTCACCTACTTCGAGAAGAAAAATGGAACAAAAAGGAAAAGGGTGAGCTCAACTAGCCCAAGAAAAATATATTATGACTAAGATAATATACAACAAATTATCATTAATCTTCAACAGGGAAAAATCTGATAAAATATAATAGACAACAAGTTTTAGATCAACAACTCAGCGGAAACAACAATCCATTAGAAGAGTCGAGTAGAGAATGAGTTTTATTATCTTCTAAGATTTAAAAGTCCATCATCAATATTTTATCCTCAGAATAACAATAAATATACATCTTTAATCAAATATTCATCTTTGCACTACAGTGCCAAAGATATTCATTTATATCACCAAATGGTCATGTTCATCTCAACACTGTTCATCTTTGCACTACGGGCCAAAGGTATTCATCAGTTAATCATTCATCTTTGCACTACAGGCCAAAGATATTCAGTAATATCATCATTTAGGACTGAGGATGATGAAAAATATTTTAAAGAAAACGAATCCAGTGAGACAGAAAGACAAATAGTAGGGATTCGTATAACAGTTTATCCAAGATCAATAATACTTCATAAATACCAATTTTGAAGCAGAATTTAAAAATAAAGATCAAAACATGGATACAATCAAAGATAGTAACCATAATAGACATCTTAGACAAAAAGAAGAAAATTTCATTTTTTTGGTGAATAGTGCTGTATTCGTGAATAGTGTCGTATACGTGAATAGTTCCGTAAATTTGAATAGTAACCTCGACACAAAAAGTTCCAAATTTGATAAAAACGTTCACCAATATTTCGGCATAATGATATTGAAGAAAATAATATCATTTAAGAACAAAAAACATCCCTTACCTCAAAATAATAGTACTTCTGATCGTAATATCGGTATAAGGCTGAAGGAAACTTGCACTGATGAATAGAAACTCACAAAGTATCTAAATACTCACAAAATACACTCAATAAACTAGAGAGAGAAAGAGAGAAAACTTGTTTCTGGTGTGATTTTCAATTCTAACTTAGCCCTTTATTTATAGGAAAATGTTAGCATCTTAGAGGCATCAACTTTTTAACTTTGATGGCTTTACTCGCTACTATTGCCACCGTCACATTTGAAATAAAATTCAAACATTTCTTCACCAACCACAAGTGGGGCCCACTCAATTTTAGAATTTTCCACCAAAATCATTTATAAACCTAATTTCCGAATCACCACCTCTTAAAATTCATAACAAATCATACATTCATTTTTAATAGTTCAAAATTTGTGGACATATACTCAACTTATATATGTATAACATATCCAAAAATCACAACGATCCAATTCGGTTTGATTAAAAATTATAACTCACGCAATATATCTCAAAAATCTTTGGTTTAATTTTAATACCTTCATTCCGAAAAAAAATCTTGATAAAACACCTCAACATTAACTCTTTCATTTTTTACCACAATAAATATATCCAATATTTATATCCACATAAAATAAATATTTCCTTATCATATGAATCAATAATTAATTATTCACAAATAATATTACGAATCACATTTATGACAACTAGTAGTTCCGGGAAAAAGGGGCTTTCCAATAAGAATTTCTCCTTACTGGCATGCAATTAGATGACCAAACCTCTCCTTGATAGAACTTTCTAGACATTTCCAATAATGTTATCTAATAATATTATTCAAATAATATGAATTATTGATCGATAATAGAAATCTCATGCGATGACAATTATTGAAACAACAATAATATAAAATATCAACGCAGCAATTATTGAATCAATAAAATAAAATATTGAATAGTAACTAATGTAACAATTATTGAGTAGTGCCTTCTTACGTAAGGATCAATAATTCATCAATATTGTGCATCCACGCGTATTACTGTATTTTAACCACCGGGTATTCCAACGATTGTTAATTAAGTAAATAACTACGCAGTTATTTATAAAAACTCAAACTTATCATTTTCTTCATCCGATAAAGTTATTACATTATGGGGCCCTAAATGATTTACTACTGTCGTACGAATATTCCCCGACAACAAGAATATTCCACGACCAAATGAATATTCCCCGACTACAATGATTATTTTATAACCACTTGCTTATTTTGCAAAATTTGCACATTTCACCCATAACTAGAGAATTATATCAAATTAATACTTTATTATTCACAATAATAATTAGAGGAAATTCGATTTTATTTATAATAAGTTGGGGTCTTACAACTTCCCCTCCTTATGAAATTTCGTCCTCGAAATTGATGTACGTACCTGGTGTTTCGAAAAGGTGAGGATACCTCGCTTTCATTTCTGATTCCAACTCCCAGGTTATTTCTTCAATAGCATGGTTTCTCCACAAAACCTTAACTTGTGGTATAACCTTCGTGCGTAGGACATGCTCTTTCCTATCCAAGATCTTAACAGGTACTTCTTCGTACGTTAAATCTTCGGCTATCTCATTTGGTTCTAAAGCAATAATATGGTTCAGGTCTTTCACATATTTACGAAGCATAGATATGTGAAAAACATTATGAACACGAGACATACTTTGGGGTAATGCGAGTCTATAGGCCACATTTCCTATTCGGTCAAGAATCTCAAATGGACCAACAAATCTTGGATTGAGCTTTCCTCTCTTTCCAAATCTTGTAACTCCCTTCCATGGAGCAACACGTAACAATACATGATTTCCAATATTAAACTCCACGTCCTTTCTATGAAGATCATCATAACTCTTTTGTCAATCTTGTGAAGTTTGAATACGTTGTCGAATAATTTGGATCTTTTCTGTAGTCATGCGTATTAATTCTGGTCCTAACAACGTTGCTTCTCCCACCTCGTCCCAGCATACTGGAGAACGACACTTTCGTCCATCCAACGCCTCAAATAGAGTCATGCCTATACTTGCTTGATAACTGTTGTTGTAGGAGAATTCTACCAATGGCAAGTACTTATCCCAACTTCCTTTAAAATCTAGGACACAAAGTCTTAATAGATCTTCAAGGGTTTAAATAGTCCTCTCTGATTGTCCATCCGTTTGAGGATGGTATGGCGAACTGAATCGTAAATTCATGCCCATAGCTTTCTGCAAGATAACCCAAAATCGTGAAGTGAATCTTGGGTCACGATCCAAAACTATGGATACTGGCATGCCATGCAATCTCACAATCTCATTCACGTAAATACTAGCAAGACGTTGAAGGGAATAAGTCTCTCATATAGGCAAGAAATGGGCAGACTTGGTTAATCAATCAACAATAACCCAAATCGCATCTATACCTTGAGAAACCTTGGGAAGACCCATAACGAAATCCATTATAATGTGTTCCCACTTCCATTTCGGAATCTCAAGTGGTTGTAATGGACCCTTTGGCACTTAATGCTCCGCCTTTACACGTTGACATGTTAAACACCTCGAGATAAACTCCGCGATCTCTCTCTTCATATTATTCCACCAAAATGTATGTCGAATATCAAGATACATTTTGGTACTCCTAGGATGGATTGCAAACGGTGTGTTGTGTGCCTCCATCATGATTTTATGCTTCAAATTAGAGTCGTTAGGAACACAAAGTCTGGAGTTGAATCTAAGTATTCCTTCTTCATCGATTCTCGCTTCTGGAATAGCTCCTTCTTGCACTTTCTTCTTCATACGTATCAGCCCCAGGTCCGTAGCTTGAGCAGCTTTAACTTTATCGATTAAAGTCGGTTCTACTCGTATATTCGACATCATCACGTGGGTCCCTGGAGTCTTTAACTCTATCTCCATCCTTTATAAGTCATACAAAATGGGCCTTTGCGTTGACAATATCGCACTCGTACTCGCATATGATCTTCTACTCAATGCGTCAGCTATTACGTTCGCTTTTCCAGGATGATATTGGATGGTGTGATCGTAATCTTTTAACAGCTCGAGCCAATGTCGTTGCCGCATGTTGAGTTCTTTTTGGGTGAAGAAATATTTGAGGCTTTTATGATCTGTATAGATCTCCACTTTCTCCCCATACAGGTAGTGTCTCTATATCTTCAACGCAAAAAAATCGCTCACGCTGACTCCAAATCATGAGTAGGATAATTCCTCTCATATTCTTTGAGTTGTCGTGAGGCATAGGCTATGACTTTCCCATGTTGCATGAGAACACATCCTAACCCTTTGCCTAAAACATCGCTGTAGATAACAAATCCATCCGAACCAGATGGTATTGTCTAAACAGGTGCCGAAATGAGTCTCATCTTGAGTTCTTGAAAACTCTTCCCACAATCCTCACTCCAATCGACTTTTATATCTTTACGAGTCAGCTGAGTTAACGGAGTAGCGATTCGAGAAAATCCTTCCACAAATCTCCGATAGTAACCAGCTAAGCCCAAAAAGCTACGTACTTCGGTCACCGACTTTGGTTGCTCCCAACTTTGTATGGCTTCAATCTTCTCCGGGTCGACAGATACTCCAAGTTTTGACACCACATGCCCAAGGAATGCTACTTCCTCAAGCCAGAACTCGCATTTCTTCAGCTTGGCATATAACTTGTTATTGCGAAGCCTTTGTAGTACCAGCTTCAAATGGCGCTCATGATCTTCACGGCTTTTGGAATAGATGAGGATGTCATCAATAAAGATAACAATGAACCGATCCAAATATTCCTTGAATACACGGTTCATCATATCCATGAAAGCAGCAGGAGCATTAGTCAATCCAAAAGACATGACTAAGAATTCATAATGCCCGTCTGGAGTTCTACGGTAGTCTTTGGAATATCCTCAGTTTTAATCTTCAGCTGATGATATCCAGAACAAAGGTCGATCTTTGAAAAGAATTGTGCTCCTTGCAACTGGTCGAACAGGTCATCAATGCGAGGTAACGGATACCTATTCTTGATGGTGACATGGTTTAATTCTCGGTAGTCAATACAAAGTCGCATACTCCTGTCTTTCTTTTTTACGAATAAAACAGGAGCACCCCAAGGAGATGTACTAGGACGAATGAAACCGATGTCTAATAACTCCTGTAGTTGGACTTTTAACTCCTGAAGTTTAATAGGAGCCATTCGATATGGGGTTTTAGAAATGGGTTATGTATCCGGCTCAAGGTCAATAAAGAATTTAACATCAGGTTCTGGGGGTAGACCGGGAAATTCTTCAGGAAATACATCAGGAAATTCTCTAACAACAGAAATATTATTCAAATCTGACTTATCTTTGTTTAAATCCATAACATGGGCTAAGAAAGATTGACATCCATTTTTCAATAAACGAATAGCTTTATGGCTTGATATGATAGTGACTGATTTTAGTGGTTTAGTTTTTTGAATTCGTATGATAGGTTGGTTAGGAATATGAAAACTAACAACCTTATGAAAATAATCAATTTTGGCATGATGAGTGGTTAACCAGTCAATTCCTAAAATCACATCAAAAGCAAGTATCTTTAAAGATATAAGATCAACAGGTAATGTGATAGTGCCAATTGGATCATGCAAGATTTATAAACTGTAGATGTAACGAAGGTTTCACCCAACGGAGTTTCAACCAGATAAGTCAAAGTCCAATTTCTCCGGAGTCAAGTTTAAACATTGAGCACAAGCAGGAGAGATAAAAGAATGGGTAGAACCGGTATCTAGTAAGGTATAAACTTCGCAAGAGTTCATATTAGCTTACCCGTGATCACCTCATTCGGGTTCCTCACGTTTTGGCCAGTCACGACAAATGCTCTTCCAGGAACCGCTGATTTCGACTTATCCGGGACAGCCCTTGGAGTCACCATCACTGTTGAACTTGGTTTTATTACAGAACAATCCCGAGCTATGTGGCCTTCCTTTCCACAGTTGTAACATACCTTGGATTGTTGTGGATAGTTTGGGCTGATATGTCCCTCTTTCCCGCAATTGTAACATCTAACTGGCGGTCGTTCTCCTCCCCTAGAATTTGTTGTTGGTGCTGGTGTTGCTGCTGATGTCTTCCCGTCATTGTTGAATCTCCTCTTTCTGAAATTTCCACTTGACTCACCTCTCATATTATCATGGCCACGATTACCACCCGAGTGGTTACCACCTTTGTTCGTATTTGTCCCTCTTCGTTGGTTATCAACGCTCTAATGATTGCTATCACCGGTATGACCCTGGTTGTGGTCCCTCGGTTGCACATACTCATTATCTCGCTCTAATAATTGAGCCCTGTTTACAACATCTGAATATAAAGAAAATTTATGAGATATAAGATATTGTCGAATCTCGGGCTTTAGACCTCTCAGAAACATCCTTGTCATTCGTTCCTCATTTTCGACCAAATGAGGTGCAAACCTGGATAACTTTGCAAACTTCACCTCGTACTGGGATACCGTCATATTGTTTTGTTCCAGTCTAATAAACTCTACCTCTTTCATATGACGAATACTTTCGGGATGATCTTGTCATTGAACAGTTTAAATGTTTCCCAAGATATGTTGAGTCACGGCGGTGAGAGTGCGCTTCCACAGACTCCCACCAAGTGATCCGCCTCACTGCGGAACATAAAGGTGGCGAATGGAACCTTCATTCTCCAGTGCATCCCAAGACATCGAATATCTTGGTAATTTGCTTGACCCATGTTTCCGCCTTTGATCGGATCCGGCTTTCCAATAAATTCGGTGGTCCCAACTCCTTGAAGCCCTTGGTGTGATAGGCGCGTAGCGTTAGTATCTTTTCCACCCAGTATTTTGTACACGAGTCTCCTTCGTCCCGATTTTGCATGAGCGCAAAAAGCTCCTAAACATTCCATCATTCATCGTTTGCTCGGTAGTGTTGTTTACGGGAGGAATATTGTCTTCCTGTTATGCGTTCTCTGGTTTGTGACTAAAGGTTGTTCCACGATTCTCATACACTCCATTGTTAATGTTCTCGTGCCCATTCTTAAATCGCCATAAAAACAAGGGTTAATTAAACAAATTAACATATCACATAATATCCCTATATTATGACCGACCAACAAATAAGCTTAGATAGGACACACTAGCGAAGGATTTACTCATCTCTCCTGTCCTAGTTCTATTCCCCGATCTCTCGCTAGAGACCATATCCCTAAGCTCGATATTAATCATGGCGCCCCAAAATAGGTATACAACACCTATTCCGAGTGCCAAATACATGGTACAAAAAAAGCAAAACTACAACTTCAAAAATACAATTGTCGTGCAAAATCGACGACAACACATCTTGTGAGTTTAAATACAAATATTATCTTCTGACAATATCCACACTCAAATAAGTCCTCATTACAATTATTCAAACACTCTTTTACGAAAATAGTGAGGGATTGCTAAAACATCTTTCTAGAACCATCACTCCATACCCAGACTAGATCCTGCTATGTTCTCACCTCCCGAGAAGAAAAATGGAACAAAAGGAAAAGGGTGAGCTCAACTAGCCCAATAAAAGAATATTATGACTAAGATAATATACAACAAATTATCATTAGTCTTCAACGAGGAAAAATCGATAAAATATAATGAACAACAAGTTTTAGATCAACAATCGCAAGCGGAAGCGACAATCCATTAGAAGAGTCAAGTAGAGAATGAGTTCTACTATCTTCTAAGATTTAAAAGTCCATCATCAATATTTTATCCCTACAACAACAATCAATATACATCTTTAATCAAATATTCATCTTTGCATTACAGGCCAAAGATATTCATTTGTATCACCAGTTGGTCATGTTCATCTCAACACATGTTCATCTTTGTACTACGGGCCAAAGGTATTCATCAGTTAATCATTCATCTTTGCACTACAGGCTAAAGATATTCAATAATATCATCATTTAGGACTGAGGATGATGAAAAATATTTTAAAGAAAAGCGAATCCAAAGGAGACGGAAGGACAAATAGTAGGGATTAGAGTATAACAGTTTATCCAAGATCAATAATACTTCATAAATACCAATTTTAAAGCGAATTCAAAATAAAGATCAAAACATGGATACAATCAAATATAGTAACCATAATAGACATCTTGGACAAAAGAAGAAAATTTCATTTTTTGGTGAATAGTCATGAGTATTAAATGAATAGTCTTAGTATCGTGAATAATAACCTCGACATAAAAAAGTTCCAAATTTGATAAAACGTTCACCAATATTTCGGCATAATGATATTGAAGAAAATAATATCATTTAAGAACAAAATAACATCCCTTACCTCAAAATAACAGTACTTCTGATCGGAATATCGGTATAAGGCTGAAGGAAACTTGCACTGATGAATAGAAACTCACAAAGTATCTAAATACTCACAAAATACACTCAATAATTTAGAGAGAGAAAGAGAAACTTATTTACGGTGTGATTTTCAATTCTTACTTAGCCCTCTATTTATAGGAAAATGTTATGCAGCGAAAGCGGACTTGACACCGCAACTTTGATGGCTTTACACTCGCTACTATTGCCACCCACCACATTTGAAATAAAATTCAAAGACATTTCTTCACTAACTTCAAGTGGGGCCCACTCAATTCTAGAATTTTCCACCAAAATTATTTATAAACCTAATTTTGAATCACCACCTCTTAAAATTCATAACAAATCATACGTTCATTTTTAACGGTTCAAAATTTATGGACATATACTCAACTTATATATGTATAACATATCCAAAAATCACAACGATCCAACGGTCGGATTAAAAATTATAACTCACGCAATATATCTCAAAAATACTGGTTTAATTTTTAATACCTTCATTCATACAAAAATACTGATAAAACACCTCAACATTAACTCTTTCATTTTTTTAACCACAATAAATATATCCAACATTTATATCCACATAAAATAAATATTTCCTTATCATATGAATCAATAATTAATTTTTCACAAATAATATTACAGAATCACATTTATGACAACCAGGCCGTTCCCAGTAAAGAGGGGGCTTTCCAATAAGAATTTCTCCTTACTAGCGCGCAATTAGGTGACCAAACCTCTCCTTGACAGAACTTTCTAAACATTGCCAATAATGTTATCTAATAATATTATTCAAATAATATGAATTATTGATCGATAATGGGAAATACTGCAAATGCGATGACAATTATTGAAACAACAATAATATAAAATATCAACGCAACAATTATTGAATCAATAAAATAAAATATTGAACAGTAACTACTGTAACAATTATTGAGTAGTGCCTTCTTACGTAAGGATCAATAATTCATTAATACTATGCATCCACGCGTATTACTGTATTTTAAGCACCGGATATTCCAACAGTGTTAACGGTAACAACTACGCCATTATTTATAAAAACTCAAACTTGTCGTTTTCTTCATCCGACAGTTATTCTGTTATGGAGCCCACAAATGACTTCGCCGTCGTACGAATATTCCCCGACAACAAGAATATTCCACGACCAAACGAATATTCCTCGACTACAATGATTATTTTATAACCACTTGCTTATTTTGCAAAATTTGCACATTTCACCCATAACCAGAGAATTATATCAAATTAATACCTTATTATTCACAATAATAATTAGAGGAAATTCGATTTTATTTATAATAAGTTGGGGTCTTACACATACTCTTCATAATTTAATCTGAGTTTTCTTGATCAATAAGTAGACTATATGAAACAAATCACTATTTGAGCATGGCTATGCATTTCATAGTCCTACTCAATCAAGAGGCCTATGGATATCATCCCTAATATATAGGAGGGTTAAATTCCATCTAGATCACTCATATTCCTCACACGATTCATGATGTACCCAATAATCACCTTTATAATCCACCCTATTAAAGGTGACCTTTGATGATATCAAAGTACATAAATTCCCGTGTAGTAATATAGTGATTTCAGGTCGGAGGATCATTACATCATTGTCACTATGAGAATTACTAATGACACTTCGCATGCATAATGCTCCACATAGATTTCTCATGGTGGGTCTGTCCAGTACATCGTTCTCTAACACGTACCTATGCATTGACTTAATATCTCATATATTTATGACCAATGAGATTTGGTCATCAGTCAATCCACATACTAGTCTTAATGTATCATTGTTGTCATTTTTGTCCCATCAACAATGATACTCGACTAGGGACATTTAAGAGCAATGATACTAATTGTAATTATATAATTTCATGTTCAAGTCACATACTTGAAACTATATAATTTGTATCACTATTCTAAGGAATTTTATTATGTTAACATTTATATAACGCCGTAAATAAAACCATAATATAATCATTCAGTTATTCAATCAAATATAATATCAACATGTTAAGCAATTATATCAAATAATTTTCCTCTAGGGAACAAACTCTAACATTTCTACGCTCAAAGCTTCCTTAAACTCAAAAGAAATACGCTCAATATTATAGAAGAATAATTCTCTGATTCTGGTGTGATTTTCATTTCTAAAGTGAGCATCCTATTTATAGGAGAATGGTATGATACTATTTGAAATTTTAATCACGAGCGCACATAACAAATTCACGGGTGAATTAGTTCGGCTGAAACTTTTAAAAAAGTTTGATTTTACTATGCAGCACTATGTAGTACTATGCAACACTATGTAGTATTATGCATAATAAAATATAATATATTATATTTTACATAAAATACAAAACTTATATAATATATATATATATATATATATATATATATAATAATAATAATACCCCGTGATATATATTCCCCAAGTGACTATATATATATAAAACAAAATTGAGATAACTTTTTTCCGAAGATTTTGAAAAATGGGTAAGTGGGGGCCCATATAATAAGCAAAATTTATAACAAATACTTCATAAAAATTCCCTTTATTTATCTCAATTCACTTGGCTTCACAAAATACATTTTTAATAATATTTTTTTCATCATTAATATTATAATTCACAATATTAACAACCAGATCATTCCCAGAAAAGAGGGGGCTTTCCGATAAAGACTTCTCCTTATTGGTGTGCAATTAGGTGACCAAACCCCTTTCCTTGACAGAACTTTCTAGACATTGTCAATAATGCAAATAATAATATGAATAACTTTGTCGTCTCAATTATTGATTTAATAATATAAAATATTGTGACAATAATTGAATCAATAATGTGAGATACTATGCAACAATTACTGTGGCAATAATTGAGTATAACTGTGACGCCCCCAAAATAGGTATACATCACCCATTCTGAGTCACCAAATACATGGTACAGAAACAAATACAACTTTATTAAACTGTGAGTTTAAATACAAATAGAGAGTATAAAAACTCAAAAGGAGTCCTCATTATAATTATTGATACACTATTTTAAAAATAGTGAGGATTTGCTAAAACAACTTTCTAGAACCATCACTCAAGTTACTCCAGAATCTAGTTCTCTCTATATTTCTCACCTCTTGAGAAGAAAAATGGAACAAAAGGGTGAGCTCAACTAGCCCGATAAAAATATTATGACTAAGATAATATACAACAAATTATCATTAGTCTTCAACAGGGAAAACTACGATAAAATATAATAGACAACAAGTTTTAGATCAACAATTTGCAATGGAAAACAACAATCCATTAGAAGAGTCAAGTAGAAAGAATTCTACTATCTTCTAAGATTTAAAAGTCCATCATCAATATTTTATCCTGTAACATCAATCAATATACATCTTGAATCAAATATTCATCTTTTGCACTACTGAGCCAAAGATATTCATTTGTATCACCAATTGGTCGTGTTCATCTCAACACTGCTCATCTTTTGCACTACGGCCAAAGATTTTCATTAGGTAATCATTCATCTTTACTATAGGCCAAAGATATTCATTTATATCATCATTTAGGACTGAGGATGATGAAAAATATTTTAAAGAAAATGAATCCAGTGAGATAACAGATCAAATATTAAGGGTTCGTATTACAGTTTATCCAAGTTCAATAATATTCTGAAATAACCAATTTTGAAGCAGAATTCAAAAATAATGATCAAAACATGGATACAATCAAAGATAGTAACCATAATAGACATCTTGGACAAAAAGAAGAAAATTTCATTTTTTGGTGAATAGTACCGTATTCGTGAATAGTCTTTGTATCGTGAATAATGCCATATACGTGAATAAGTAACCCAGACACAAAAAAGTTCCAAATTTGATAAAAAATTCATACCAACATTTCTGGTATAATGATATTGAAGAAAATATCATTTTAAGAAGAATATAACACCCACTTACCTCAAAATATCGATTACTTGACGATCCAATATTGGTATAAAATTTGAGGAAACTTGCACCGATTAACGAAACTCACAAAGTATCTAAATACTCACAAAATACACTCAATAATCTAGAGAAAAGAGAAAAACTTGTTTTACGGTGTGATTTTCAATTCTAACTTAGCCTCTATTTATAGGAAAATGTTAGCACGCCAAGCGGACTTAACTCTTGCAACTGACGATGGCTTTACTCTACTATTCCCACCCACCACATTTGAATAAAAATCTCAGCACATTTCTTCACCAACAAAGAGTGGGGCCCACCAATTCTAGAATTTTCCACCAAAATGATTTATAACCTGATTTCTGAATCAACCACCTCTTAAAATTCATAACAAATCATACGCTCAATTTTAACGGTTCAAAATTTGTGAACATATACTCAACTTATATATGTATAACATATCCAAAAATTACAACGATCCAACGGTCGGATTAAAAATTATAACTCCCATAATATATCTCAAAAAACCGGTGGTTTGATTTTAATACCCCAATCCGACAAAATACTAATAAAACACCTCAACATTAATTCCTTCATTTATAACCACATAAATAAATCCATCATTTATATCCACATAAAATAAATATTTTCTTATCATATGAATCAATGATTAATTATTCACAAATAATATTACGAATCACATTTATGACAACCAGTGCATTTCTCGGGAAGAGGGGCTTTCCAATAAGGATTTCTCCTTACTGGCACGCAATTAGGTGACCAAACCTCTCCTTGACAAAACTTTCTAGACATTGCCAATAATATTATCTAATAATATTATTCCAAATAATCTGAATTACTGATATGATAAAGAAGATCTTTGTGCGTTGGCGATAATTGAAACAACAATAATATAAAATATCAATGCAGCAATTATTGAATCAATAAAATAAAATATTAAACAATAACTACTGTGACAATTATTGAGTAGTGCCTTCTTATGTAAGGATCAATAATTCAACAATCTTGTGCAATACCATATCTTTGTTATGCACAACGCTGTACATTACTTTACTTTAATCACCGGGTATTCCAACGATTATTAATTGGTAACAACTTCTGCCGTTATTCAATTTTGTCATTTTCTTCATTCGATTTGTTATCCGTTATGGGGCCCATAATTGGTTGCTTTGTCGTCGTTAATATTTCCCTACGCAAAAGAATATTCCACCGATAAAATGAATATTTTATAACCACTTTCTTATTTTGCAAAATTTTCACATTTCACCCATAACCAAAGTTATTATATCAAATTAACACCTGATTATTCACAATAATAAATAAAGGAAATTTGATTTTATTCATTAAAAAGTTGGGGTCTTACAACCTCCCCTCCTTATGAAATTTCGTCCTCAAAATTGACGTACATACCTGGTGTTTCAAAAAGGTGAGGATACCTTGCTTTCATTTCTGATTCCAACTCCCAAGTCATCTCTTTAATAGCATGGTTTCTCCACAAAACCTTAACTTGTGGTATAACCTTCGTGCGTAGGACATGCTCTTTCCTATCCAAGATCTTAACAGGTACTTCCTCGTACGTTAAATCTTCAGCTATCTCGTCTGGTTCTAACTCAAAAATGTGGTTCGGGTCTTTAACATATTTACGAAGCATAGATATGTTAAAAACATTATGAACATGAGACATACTTGGAGGTAATGCGAGTCTATAGGCCACATTTCCTATTCGGTCAAGAATCTCAAATGGACCAATAAATCTTGGATTAAGCTTTCCTCTCTTCCCAAATCTTGTAACTCCCTTCCATGGTGCAACACATAACAATACATGATCCCCAATATTAAATTCCACGTCCTTTCGATGAAGATCCGCATAACTCTTTTGTCGATCCTGTGCCGTTTATATACGTTGTCGAATCGTTTGGATCTTCTCTATAGTCATGCGTATTTCAACTCGGTCCCAACAATGTTGCTTCACCCACCTCATCCCAAAGATACTTGAGAGAATGACATTTTCTTCCATACAACGCCTCGAATGGAGCCACACCTATGCTCTACTTTGATAATCTGTTGTTGTGGGAGAATTCCACCAATGGTAGTACTTATCCCAACTCCCTTTGAGATCTAGGACCTGAGTCTTAATAGATCTTCAAGAGTTTGAATAGTCCTCTATGATTGTCCGTCCGGTTTGAGGATGGTATCTTAATCAGCCAATCGTAAATCCGTGCCCATGGCTTTACGTAAGCTAACCCAAAATCATGAAGTGAATCTTGGGTCACGATCCAAACTATGGATCTTGGCATGCCGCAATCTCATAATCTCGTTCACGTACATACTAGCAAGACGTTCAAGGGAATAAGTCTCACGTATGGGCAAGAAATGGGCAGACTTGGTTAATCTATCAACAATAACCTAAATCGCATCTATGCCTTGAGAAACCTTGGGAAGACCCGTAACGAAATCTATAGTAATGTGTTCCCACTTCCATTTCGGAATCTCAAGTGGTTGTAATGGACCCTTTGGCATTTGATGCTCCGCCTTTACACGTTGACAAGTTAAACACCTCGAGATAAACTCCGCGATCTCTCTTTTCATATTGCTCCACCAAAATGTATGTAAAAGATCATGATACATTTTGGTACTCCCATGATGGATTGCAAACGGTGTCTTGTGTGCCTCCATCACGATTCTATGCTTCAAGTCAGAATCGTTAGGAACACAAAGTCTAGAATTGACTCGAAGTATTCCTTCTTCATCGATTCTTGCTTCTGGAATAGCACCTTCTTGCACTTTCTTCTTCATACGCATTAGCTCCATGTATGTAGCTTGAGCAGCTTTAACTTTATCGATTAAATTCGGTTCTACTCGCATGTTTGATATCATCACGTGGGTACTTGGAGCCTTCATCTCTTTCTCCATCCTTTGTAAGTCATACAAAATAGACCTTTGTGTTAACAACATTGCACTCGTACCCGCATATGATCTTCTACTTAATGCGTCAGCTACCACGTTTGCTTTTCCAAGATGATATTGGATGGTGTGATCGTAATCTTTCAACAGCTCGAGCCAACGTCGTTGCCGCATGTTGAGTTCCTTTTGGGTGAAGAAATATTTGAGGCTTTTATGATGCAGATAGATCTCCACTTTCTCCCATACTGGTGGTGTCTCCAAATCTTCAACAGCTTATTGCCGCTTGACTCCAAATCATGAGTATGATAATTCCTCTCATATTCTTTGAGTTGCCGTGAGGCATAGACTATGACTTTCCCATGTTGCATGAGAACACATCCTAACCCTTTGCCTGAAGCATCGCTGTAGATAACAAATCCATCCAAACCAGATGGTATTGTCAGAATAGGTGCCGAAATGAGTCTTCTCTTGAGTTCTTGAAAACTCTTCTCGCAATCCTCGTTCCAATCGAAATTTATATCTTTATGAGTTAGCTGAGTTAACGGAGTAGAGATTCGAGAAAATCCTTCCACGAATCTCCGATAATAACCAGCTAAGCCCGACTACGTGCTTGATCACTTGAGACTTTGGTTGCTCGCAACTTTGTATGGCTTCAATCTTCGTCAGGTCGACAGATACTCCATGTTTTGACACCATGTGTCCAAGAAATGCTACTTCCTCAAGCCAGAACTCGCATTTTTTTAACTTGGCGTACAACTTGTTATCACGAAGCCTTTGCAGTACCAGCTTCAAATGGTGCTCATGATCTTCACGGATTTTGGAATAGATGAGGATGTCATCAATAAAGACAACAACGAACTGATCCAAGTATTCTTTAAACACACGGTTCATCATATCCATGAAAGCAGCAGGAGCATTAGTCAATCCAAAAGACATGACTAAGAATTCATAATGCCCGTACCAAGTTCTGAAGGTAGTCTTTGGAATATCCTCAGTTTTAATCTTCAGCTGATGATATCCAAAACGAAGATCGATCTTTGAAAAGAATTGTGCTTCTTGCAATTGGTCAAACAGGTCATCAATGCGAGGTAGTGGATACCTATTCTTGATAGTGACATGGTTCAACTCTCGGTAGTCAATACAAAGTCGCATACTCTCGTCTTTCTTCTTTATGAATAACACAGGAGAACCCCAAGGAGATGTACTAGGACGAATAAAACCGATGTCCAACAACTCCTGTAGTTGGACCTTTAACTCCTGAAGTTCAATAGGAGCCATTCGATATGGGGTTTTAGAAATGGGCTTTGTACCAGGTTCAAGGTCAATAAAGAATTCAACTTCACGTTCTGGGGGTAGACCGGGAAGTTCTTCAGGAAATACATCAGGAAATTCACTAACAATAGAAATAGTATTCAAATCTGACGTGTTTTTGTTCAAGTCCGTGACATGGGCTAAGAAAGCTTGACATCCATTTTTCAATAAACGAATAGCTTTATGGCTTGATATGACAATGACTGATTTTAGTGGTTTGGTCGTTTGAATTCGCATAATAGGTTGGTTAAGAATATGAAAACTAACAACCTTACGAAAACAATCAATTTTAGCATGATGCGTGGTTAACCAATCAATCCCCAAAATCACATCAAATGCAAGAATTTTCAATGAAATAAGGTCGGCAGGTAATGTGATGGTACCAATTTGAATCATGCAAGATTTAAAAACAGTAGATGTAATGAAAGTTTCTCCTAACGGAGTCTCAATAGATAAGTCAAAGTCTAATTTCTCCGGAGTCAAGTTTAAATGTTGAGCCTGGCGGGAGAGATAAAAGAATGGGTGAACCCAGGTTCTAATAAGGTATAAACTTCGTAAGAGTTTATGATTAGCTTACCCGTGATCACCTCGTTTGGGTTCCTCGCATTTTGGCAGTCACGACAAACGCCCTTCCAGGAACCACCGACTTTAACTTGTCCGGGACAGCCTTTGGAGTTACCATCCCTGTTGAACTTGGTTTCCCAACTAGACAATCTCTAGCTATATGACCTTCATTTCCACAGTTATAACACACCTTGGATTATTGTGGGCAGTTTGGGCTGATGTGTCCCTCTTTCCCGCATTTGTAACATACTAAATCGGGTGGTCGTTCTCCTCCCTGTAAAGCAGATTGATGTTGGTCTTTGGCGTCTTTACGCTATCATTGTTGTACCTTCTCCTTTTGAAATCTCCTCCCGACTCACTCCTTCTATTATCACGGCCACGATTACCACCAGAGTGGTTACCGCTTTTGTCCGAATGCTTTCCTTCCCTCTGGTTGTCATTGCTCCGATGACCGCTGCCACCGGTATGACCCTGGTTGTGTTCCCTCGGTTGAACATACTCATTATCTCACTCTAATAATTGAGCCCTATTTACAATATCTGAATATAAAGAAAATTTATGAGAGATAAGATATTATCGAATCTCGGGCTTTAGACCTCTCAGAAACATCCTCGTCATTCGTTCCTCATTTTCGACCAAATGAGGTGCAAACCTGGATAACTCTGCAAACTTAGCCTCGTCTTTGGGACAACTTTATCATGTTGTTTTGTTCGGTCGATAAACTCTACCTCCTTTATATGACCGAATACTTTCGGAAAGTACTTGTCATTGAATAGTTTAAATAAACGTTTCCCAAGACATGTTGAGTGCGGTGGTGGAGTGCGCTTCTACGTACTCCCACCAATGAGTCTGCGCCTCACCGTGGAACATAAAGGTGGCGAATGGAACCTTCTGTTCCTCCGTGCATCCCAAGACATCGAATATCTTGGTAATTTCTTTGACCCACATTTCCGCCATGATCGGATCCGGCTTTCCCTTAAATTCTGGTGGTCCCAACTCTTTGAACTGTTTGGCTGTGACAAGCCGCGCATTGCTAGCATTTCCACCCGTAATTTGTGCACGAGTCTCCCTCGTCTGGTTTGGCATGAACTGTAAAAAGCTTCTAAACATCCCATCATTCATCATTTGTTCGGTAACGTTGTTTACAAGAGGATTATTGCCTTCCTATTGTACGTTCCCCTGGGTAGTGATCAAAGGTGTCTCCACGGTCTGATTCACTCCATTATTAACATTCTCAGCTGCTATTCTTAAATACTGCCATAAAACAAGGGTTAATAGTCATGCAACATATTATCCCTATACTACGATAGACCAAATAAATACCGGATAAACTTAGTCGTCATACTAGCGAAGGAATTCCCGCCTCTCCCTCTTAGTTCTTGTCTCACATCTCGGCCGGGATCGTATCCTAAGCTTTGATACCAACCGTGACGCCCCCAAAATAGGTATACATCACCCATTACGAAGTCGCCAAATACATGATGCGAAATAAATACAAGTTTATTAAATCGTGAGTTTAAATACAAATAGAGTATAAAAACTCAAAAGGAGTCCTCATTACAATTATTGATACACTATTTTAAAAATAGTGAGGATCTGCTAAAACAACTTTCTAGAACCATCACTCCGCACTCGACTAGTTCTGCTATGTTCTCACCTCCACGAGAAGAAAAATGGAACAAAAGGGTGAGCTAAACTAGCCCAAGAAAGAATATTATGACTAAGATAATATACAACAAATTATCATTAGTCTTCAACGAGGAAAAATCGATAAAATATAATAGACAACAAGTTTTAGATCAACAATCTGCGGTGAAAAAGCAAAGAATCCATTAGAAGAGTCAAGTAGAAAAGAATTCTACTATCTTCTAAGATTTAAAAGTCCATCATCAATATTTTATCCTCAGAACATCAATCAATATACATCTTGAATCAAATATTCATCTTTGCACTACACAGCTAAAGATATTCATTTGTATCACCAGGTTGGTCATGTTTATCTCAACACTGTTCATCTTTTGCACTACGGGCCAAAGATATTCATGAGGTAATCATTCATCTTTGCCTGCGAGCCAAAGATATTCATTTGTATCATCATTTAGGACCGAGGATGATGAAAATATTTTAAAGAAAAGCGAATCCGGTGAGATAACGATCAAATATTAAGGATTAAGTATTACGGTTTATCCAAGTTCAATAATATTAAAATAACCAATTTTGAAGCGAAATTCAAAATAATGATCAAAACATGGATACAATCAAAGATAGTAACCATAATAGACATCTTGGACAAAAAGAAGAAAATTTCATTTTTTGGTGAATAGTGCCGTATACGTGAATAGTAACTCCAACACAAAAAGTTCAAAATTTGATAAAAAAGCTCATACCAACATTGCGGTATAATGATATTGAAGAAAATATCATTTTAAGAAGAATATAACACCCCTTACCTCAAAATATCAGTACTTCTGATCGGAATATCGGTATAAGGCTGAAGGAAACTTGCACTGATTAACAGAAACTCATAAAGTATCTAAATACTTACAAAATACACTCAATAATCTAGAGAGAGAAAGAGAGAAAACTTGTTTCTGGTGTGATTTTCAATTCTAACTTAGCCCTCTATTTATAGGAAAATGTCAGCATGCCGAAGCAGACTTAACCTACAACCTGATGGCTTTACCTGCTACTATTCCCACCCACCACATTTTAATAAAAATCTCAGCACATTTCTTCACCAACAAAGAGTGGGGCCCACCAATTCTAGAATTTTCCACCAAAATGATTTATAACCTGATTTCTGAAGCAACCACCTCTTAAAATTCATAACAAATCATACGCTCATTTTTAACGGTTCAAAATTTGTGGACATATACTCAACTTATATATGTATAACATATCCAAAAATTACAACGATCCAACTATTCGGATTAAAAATTATAACTCCATGATATATCTCCAAAAACACTGGTTTGATTTTTAATACCTCCAATCCGACAAAATACTAATAAAACACATCAACATTAATTCCTTCATTTATAACCACATAAATAAATCCATCATTTATATCCACATAAAATAAATATTTCCTTATCATATGAATCAATGATTAATTATTCACAAATAATATTACAGAATCACATTTATGACAATCAGGCTGTTCCCAGGAAAGAGGGGGCTTTCCAATAAGGATTTCTCCTTACTGGCGCGTAATTAGGTGACCAAACCTCTCCTTGACAGAACTTTCTAGACATTTCCAATAATGTTATCTAATAATATTATTCCAAATAATCTGAATTACTGATCTGATAAAGGAGATACTGTGCAGTGACGATAATTGAAACAACAATAATATAAAATATCAATGCAGCAATTATTGAATCAATAAAATAAAATATTGAACGATAAATTCATCGTGACAATTATTGAGTAAAGTCTTGCCGTCTTATGTAAGGATCAATAATTCAACAATCTTTATGCGATATCGTATGCCATCGTCAACAACGCGTATTACTTTACTTTAACCACCGGGTATTCCAACAGTGTTAACGGTAACAACTACGTCGTTATTCAATTTTGTCGTTTTCTTCATTCGACCGTTATCCGTTATGGGGCCCACAATTGGTCACTACTTGTGTATTTAATATTCCCCAAGCGTAAAGATATTCCACCGGCAAAATGAATATTTTATAACCACTTGCTTATTTTGCAAAATTTTCTCATTCACCCATAACCAAAGTTATTATATCAAATTAATACCTTATTATTCACAATAATAAATAAAGAAAATTTGATTTTATTCATTAAAAAGTTGGGGTCTTACAATAACTGAGTGACTTCTCACGTAAGCATAAATAATCAAAGATACTGTACAATACCGACGCATATTACTGTACTTTTATCACCGGGTATTTTAACAGTTAACGGTAAATATTTTACCGTTATTTTTATTATTTTTTTGTCATTTTCTAACTCCGAAAGTAATTCCGTAGCGGGTCCACCAATGATTGTGTTGTCGTACGGATATTCCCCGACAAATAAAATAGTCCCCGACCAAAAGAATATTTTATGACAACTTGCTTACTTTGCAAAATTTGTAAATACTAAACATAACTATAACATTATATCAAATTCACACCTTATTAATCAAAATAACATTTAGAGAAAATTAATTCTTTATTCATAAAAGTTGGGATCTTACAGTCATGTCATGGGAAGTAATTCCAAACAAAAATGGTCAGAGTACATAACATAATCTTGTCATATTTCAAGTGTCTAGTAATATTTATCATGTTCATCCATTACATAGCATAAACATGATAAAGAGGGGCGAGCATCTGTAGACACTCGAAATTTTACATTCATGTTACTAACCATGCAGGAGGGTAGAATCGTCTTTTATCTTTCAGAGACAACCTTAGAAGTCAAAATCATCAAGTCAATCCTCGGTGATAACCTCGAGAGATCAAAACAAACCCCGATGATAACCCCGGGAGATCAAATCAAACCCCGGTGACGACCATGAGAGATCAAGTCAAACCCCGATGATAACCCCGGGAGATCAAAACAAACCCCAGTGACAACCCCGGGAGATCAAATCAAATTCCAGCGACAACCCCAAATGATCAAACCAAACCCCGGTAATAACCCAGGGAGATCAAATCAAATCCCGACGACAACCTAGGGAGATCAAGTCAAACCTCGGTGATAACCCCGGGAGATCAAGTCAATCTTCGGTGACAACTCCGGGAAATAACAAACCAACCTCAGAAACAACCCTGAGGATTGAAAAAAGTCAACAATAGTCCAATCTCAGAGACAACCCTGAGAAAACACAGCTACCACTGCATCAAACCCGGAGATCAACCTGGAGGGGCAAATTAGTAATTTTTCCAACTCAACATCAAATAAAGTCAAATCACTACCATGAAGGTCATGCAGAACCATAATTTTAATCCCGAGTGAAAACAACATAAGACAACTCAACAGACTGACTACGAAGACTCGAAGATCTAGTCATGGACCCATCTTCCTAGATTCGAAAAAGGTCAAATCTTATTTCATTGTGTAGCTCTCCGAAAGGGCTTTTCGGAAAGGTGTAGCATTACTCCATTGAAATACCGGATTGAAAATTATGAAGGTTTAAGCTGATTATGCGTTGGTCCAAGTGCACGTACTTCGAGACAATAGGACCCACAGGGCCGGGCCCACCCGGGTCAGCCGCGAGTCTTCCCGCGGATATTTTGGTCTATAAATAAGACCCCCCATCATCCAAAAAATAAGAGAAAAAAAGAGGGAATTCAGCCCATTTTAGCTCTTAACCCCTCCTACAGTGTTACAACATATCAAGTTTTAATCGGTAGAAATTGAGTTTTCAATCTCCAAAAACAGTTTAAAGCATCCATCGCTACATACTGTAAGATCCTTTCCGATCAGAAGCTTTTATCTACTTATATATATATATATATATATATACCAGTTTGGCTTGGATTGTTAATCTGTGGCTTTTTTTACGCTTTAATATGTGACAACCCAAAAATTTAGAAGCTCTTAAATGATTAAATTATGGGTTAAAGTTTAAAACCTAGAGTGAAAATAGAGGATTAATTAAAAAATTTACAACCTATATGGTTTGATTTGAATTTTTAAGCAATACAGAAATTAATTAAGAATGATAGAAATTTTGAAGAAAAAAAATAAGAAAGAGATTATGTAATAGTATATGTGGAAATTTATTAAGGAATTAAATTTCAAAGGAAAAGATATTACAAGATTAATGTGTATGTGTATAGATACATATATACTTAGAAGGTGCTATTTTTTTTTGCCGAACAAGATAAATGGTTAATTTAAAATTAATCATACAAGAATAAATGAAAAGCTTAATTATAAAAACTTGTGAAAATTAACCCTAACCTAGTAGTGAAATATTAGAAAAAGGATTAAGAATATGGCAAGTCAAAATAATATATATGACAAGCCATATGAAGAAGACTTTTTGAATGTAGAAAACTATATTAAGAGGTTTAATAGACATTAAATTAAATGTCTAGTTTAATATATGAGTGTATATATATTATTTTATGATTTATGAAGGATAGGGTTTGCTAATTAGGGTTTAGGGTTCCCGAATTAGAAATTAGGGTTTCCAAAAATAGAATTAGGGTTTCTAATTGATCGTTAAGGTTTTTAATCTAACATTAGGGTTTACTAAGGTAATACCTTATCTGATCAACATTTAATCATTAATTTCATAATGTACAAATACATAATCATAGATACAATTATAAAAACTATATTAATTAATCAAAGCCCTATCCGTTATTAGGGTTAGGGTTTTCATCAACTATTTAACATAATTTCATGCATATTTCTTAGTCAATAACCATTTTAACTAACTTGCTACGCTCATACATATATGCTCAACATAATAATGCTAACTAACATTGATATTAAAAAAAAAAATTATTGGTAAAAATAGAATTGTTTAAAATTCAGGGTCCTGACATTCTCCTATCCTTATAAGGATTTCGTCCCTGGAATCACTATTTCCTTATATTCAAATTATGTTTATTACTTCATCTATTCTTTCTGATCCCAATTCAGAACAAAAAATACGAAACCTCTAAGGTTTACCATAGACCCCAATATCATACTAATATTCTAATATCCATTTAAAGTTGTATCATTAATTCCTCTATATATACACAATACTAATTTGTGACTAATGTATTAACTTGTGATTCAGATCCATAAATGGAAACAACTCACATCGATATCTACCCAATAATACGTGCGTGATTATATTACTAAGAGAAGTTTTTACCTGACAGCACCTCCTGTGCGGCCACTGCGTCTTGAACCGTCATGTTGAATGAACGTGCTGTTGTCCTTCCTGACTGAGCAGGTCCTTTGATCATCAGTGTAACTCTACTAGTTCCTTTGTTGATGCTTCCCTTATCCGCATTCTTCTTTGGGGACCTCCTGTGCAACCTTGTATCTTCTTTGGACTGGGACAATTGGGAGAAATGTGTCCCTCTTGACCATAGTTAAAACATACTCATTTTCTATTCAAACAAACTCCCTGATAGTTCTTCCCACAAACCGCACATGGCTCACCTTTCTACCACTTCTCTTCTGGCTTATTTCACTTCCACTTTCGCTTGTTGGGGTTACTTCATCCACTACTACCTCCTTCATTCATCTTCTTCTTCTTCTCCTGATGATGTTTTGATGCAGCTAGCCTCACTTCCTCCTTTAGTAATTATTACTTTCTCCAACAAGGTCGGAAATGTATTAATTTGCAACACATCTACTTTGTTGAATATCCCTGGCTTCAGTCTATTCTCAAACCTTCGCACTTTTTGTACCTCCGTATCCACATGATGTGGAGAAAATCTAGCTAGTTCGCTGAATTTAGCGGTGTACTCTGAAACTGTTATGTTCTCTTGCTTCAATTCTAAAAACTTCACTTCCATTATGGCTTGCATACTCAGCAAGAAATAGTTTTCAAAGAACAACTCCTTAAACCTTGTCCAAGTTACTACTGATGTCCCACTTCTAAACTGATTTATTTCCCACCAATAATTAGCTTCACCCTTCATCAAATAGGTAGCAAAAGTCGTCTTTTTCTCCTCTACTACTTATGCAATAATAAAAGCCTTCTCCATCTCCTTTACCCAAGTTTGGGCTTCAATAGGATAAGTGGTTCCTTTAAATTCTGGCGGCCCTTCTGCTTTAAAATCTTTAAAATTCGCCAATCTATTAGCTGGTTGATCTATTACTACTAGTTCCATATTTTCCATAGCTTGAGCTAACATGTCTATAAAGTTTTGCATTGGGTCTGCTTGACCTCCTTCATTATTTACTGATTGTTCCTCCCTTTGGTTTCAATTTTGTCGTCTTGGCGGAATTATCTTAATAAATAAAAACTTATATTAATCCCTTATCTCTATACCACATCTTATTAGTAGTATAATAAGAATTTAACACAAAATTTAAAATATATAGCAATTCAGTCTTGCTCGATTTAGCAAATTACTAGATAGACAACGTACTCTCTTAATCTTCAAATTTTATTTAATTAATCAAACATATAATCATATCATTGCATATTCATTCAAATAATACATAGTACTTTTCAGTACAATACACATACTGCTATAATCAGTTACTATCCCTTTTTGACAAAAGTCGGGATTTAACTACTACAACTCTATACAAAAAGTTGAGACTTACAAAAATTATATTAATATTCATACAAAGACAAAGATTACATTCATACAGATACATATATTCATATACCTATTCATCGTTTACGATATTACAATCTTTAATATTTCATCTCACTACCAAAAGGTACTACTGCTCAAGCTAAATCTTTATACAGTCCACTCCCTTCACAGGTCTTCTTCTTAGGACACTTTTGGACCCTGTGACCCATTCCACCACATGAAAAACATCTTTTTTATTTGGCTTAAGATAATTTGGCAAAATATGTCCTTCTTGTCCACAATTGAAACACATATTTTTACCCATCATACATTCTCCCAAATGGTTCTTTCCACATTTTCCACATGCTTGATTCTTCTTTGATTTTGAATTCCCTGAGTTATTGTCATTGTCATTTTCCCTTTTTCTTTTATTATAACCCTTCTTCTTCTTGATTATATCTTCAGATGATCCACCTCATTCTATCTATTAGTTCCCAGAGGGAACAATAGATCTAGAAGGGGGGGTTGAATAGATCCTTTTTATTTCAAATACTTTTCTGGTTTATATTATATTGTTCATAATTAACATATGACAAACATACGAATCTTTTCAAACACAGCGGAATAAGTAAAAGATCCCCTTCATTGATATATGCATTATCATACATACATTATTCATTAAGTAAGTTTAGTTGTAAGCAGTTAAAACATACATATCAGTTATAGCAGTTATAGTACATAATGTAAATGACATAATGTAAAAGACACAAGGGGTTTTAAGTGGTTCATAGACTCAAGCTCCTAATCCACTCTTCTGCTTTCAACTAGCAGGAATTCCACTAAGGAAGGCCAGCACCCTGAATCACTAAGATTCCTTCAAGGCCAGCAGCCTTGGGACTTCAGTTCACTAAGAACTCTTCAAGGCCAGCAACCTTGGGACACCTCTAGTTCCCTAGGAACTCTTCAAGCCCAGCAGGCTTGGAACTTCATGTAGTCCCTCCGGACAAGGACCCTTTTGGCCCTGCTTTGTTTAGTCCCTTCGGACAAGGACCCCTCAGGCCCTGGCTTTGTTGAGTTGTTTGTTTGTTGTTGTTGGAGTCGATGCTGAGCAGCTAAGATGTCTTCATGCTCTGAACATCTTCTATACTTAGCAGCTTGGCTTGATCACCCTTGAAGTGCAATTGAGTGTTTGCATGATGCTCAGCTTCTTCGGTTACTCAACCACTTCGGATGACCTCTTTATGAACTGCCTTAAAGATCCTTCTCCTTGGTACTTGATGGCTGCACATGATAGGCTTCTAAGATGACTGTAAGCTTTTCTGTTAGGTACTTAGAAGCTTTCTCATGCTTGACACCAATATGACATTTATGATCTTCCTTCTTGCTACTTGATGCCTTCTCATGATGGACTTGCTAAGATGACTGTAGGCTCTTCTCTATTGTACTTAGAGTCTTCCCATGATGGACATCAAGATGACATGATGCTCTTCTTTCTCTCGGCAGTTCAGAGCACTATTCATGTAGTAGAACTCTCACTTCTACATAGTAGAACTCACACTTCTACTTCTTTCTTTTTCTGACTTCTGAGTGTTCTTGGTGGATCGTAGAGTGAGCCTTGGGACTCACTATCTCACATGGTTTAGATCTCCACCTTATCTCAAACTTCAAAGAACTCTAGTAACCTTCGATCTTTGAAGTCTTCTAGATTTATACTCCTTCCCAATCCTTCCGTTGGAAAGTAGCCGTTGAAGGCTATTCAAATATCTTCACATATCTCACTCAAGCGATGTGACATATCATACTTTATCGACATTGCGAACCTTCACCTACGATTGTCACTTTAATGCTTGGCTCGAAGACTTTATTACCTCTTCTTTCTCGATCGGAGGTTGTCCTATTACATCGATGCTCTCAAACTTGTTGAATATTACCCTTGATTGAACCTTTGCCAATGCTTCATCTTCACTATTGAACTATTATGATTTCACATATCTTGTTGAGTGTTGCTCATTGACTGGTTGAGTTAATACTACGATCTTGAAGAGTGTTATTTGGATCTTCAATGTAGAACACCTATTCCTTCTATTGTACAGTGCTTCAATACTTCTATTTTCTTCGACTGTTCTGAGAGAATGATGGCTTAATTCCTTGCTCTGGTCCCCTTCTGAATATCAAAACACTTCAGATTTGTGGCACGTCCAGCTTGCTTTCTCCTTGTGATCTCCCGTTCACTTATCATTAATTAACTGACCATGCACTTAATCACTTTAGCCTTGCTCTTTAGAGGCTAACCAGTATCTCGGTTCACCTTCCATCAGTTCTTTCTTTGTTTGGCAAACACTACAATCTTGGTTGCTTCCAAGATCGTTGTCTTCGACTTGATAGCCAACGAGGTTGTTGACTTTCTCTTAGTCGACCAAGTCTTCTTTGGATTTCCTCGTGGAAGACTTCATCATAAATGCCTTACAACTCAATCTTGATCTTTGATTGGGTTGGTGCTTAGATCTTCTGGCTTCGCATACCATTCGTTGAGAGTCTCTCTAGTTCTCTTAAGGTGGAATGCATTTGCGATTCATCGACGGAGAGCTTCATTTCTTTGGATATTACGGGAGTGGTCATTTGTTGATAATAAAAGACCCGAAATTTATTCAAAGTATTCAATTTTTCTTATAATTACTATTCAAGAAATGGTTAAATTGATAAAAGTTAAAGTTAAGGGTGATATATGAATTTTTTTCAAAATACACAAGTGGTTATAAAATATTCATTGTTGTGGGGAATATTCGTTTGGTCGTGGAATATTCTTTCCGTTCTGGGAATATTCGTATGCGATGACGCTAAACCATTTGTGGGTCCATAACAGTAATAATATTTGTTAGATGAAGAAAACGACAAAATTAAGTTTTTATAAATAATCTACAGTAATCGTTATCAATTAACACTTTGTTGGAATACCCATTTAGGTTGGTAAAATACGATGTCTACGCGTTGGTTGCACGAAAGAGCACACCAGGTATTGCACAATATTGTTGAATTATTGATCCTTACGTAAGAAGGCACTACTCAATAATTGTTACATGAATTAATCGCTCAATATTTTATTTTATTGATTCAATAATTGCTTTGCGTTGATATTTTATATTATTGTTGCTTTCAATAATTGTCACGCACATCATCTCCATTATCGATCAATAATTCATATTATTTGAATAATATTATTAGATAGCATTATTGGCAATGTCTAGAAAGTTCTGCCAAGGAGAGGTTTGGTCACCTAATTACGCACCTGAAGAAGAGAAATTCTTATTGAAAGCCCTCTTTCTTGGGAACTACCGGTCATCATAATTATGATTCTCGTAATATTATTTGTGAATAATTAATTATTAATTTATATGATAAGGAAATATTTATTTGATGTGGATATAAATGATGGATTTATTAATGTGGTTATAAATGAAGGAATTAATGTTGAGGTTTTTATCAATATTTTTGTCTGGAATGAAGGTATTAAAAATTAAACCAAATTTTTTGAGATATATTATGTGAGTTATAATTTTAATCCGAATAGCTGGATCGTTATAATTTTTGGATATGTTATACATATATAATTTGAGTATATGTCCACAAATTTTGAACCGTTAAAATGAACGATATGATTTGTTATGAATTTTAAGAGGTGAATGGTTCAAAATTGTTGAAGTATCCGAATTTAGCATTTTGGTGGAAAATTCTAGAATTGAGTGGGCCCCACTTGTGGTTGGTGAAGAAATGTGCTGAATTTTAGTTCAAATGCGGTGGGTAGGAATAGTAGCAGGTAAAGCCATCAAAGTTGCGTGTCAAGTCTGCTAAAATTTTCCTATAAATAGAGGGCTAAGTTAGAATTGAAAATCACACCGAAACATAAGCTTTTCTCTTTCTCTAGATTATCGAGTGTATTTTGTGAGTATTTAGATACTTGGTGAGTTGATATTCATCGCTGCAAAGTTTCTTTCAAATACATATATCCGATATCCAAATGTAAGTCTTTGCTTTTTTGAGGTAAGGGGATAGTAAAAGGATTTTAAGGGTTATTATGTTTTTCATTTCATTTTTCTTCGACCTTCAAAAAATTCTGAAAAATTTGAAATGATATGTTGATGAGTTTTATTGATTGTGTCCAAAAATGGTGATTTTTGGATGTATAGATTAAGAGTTATGAATTTTATGAGAAAAGACTATTTTAAAAGTAACCGCTTATAACTCCTTATGGTTAACTCCAAAATTGATGAAATTTTTATTGGGAGTACATCTATATAATATCAAGTGTACTGTGAATTTCGAATTTTTGGATAAAAGTATAATTTATGATAAATGTCTAAATATTCACGGTTTTGGCCATATGAAAATAGTAAATGAATTTTAAAATTCTAAGAAAATATATGTTCAATATGGACTATATTCTCGCTAAATCCTTAAAAAAGAAATATTTTTGGAACTGATTTGGTATTTTTCATGAAAATGAACTAGTTATGAATAAATGAGTTAAATATGTTATGTGAAGGAAGAAAATTGGAAAATATGAATTTATGGCTTGAGAATCATATATGTGGTATATGCAGATTTTCGATGAGGGTTTTGATTATTGGTGATGAAATCTTATAAGTTTGGCATTTTATGATGATTAAATGTATTATTTAGTAAAGTGTAAACAATTAAAATAAATTGTTATAAATTTAAGAAATGTTATTCTTTCAATATCATTATACCAAAATATTGGTATAGATTTTATTGTGGAATTTCTACCTTTTTGTGTCAGGGTTACTATTCATGAGTTACTATTCATGGGTACTATTCACTACAAAATTGGTTTCTTTTTCTAACCAAATTATAGTTGATTTATGAATATTACTTTGGAGATTAAAACTATATATTGATTATATAGATTTTATTATCATATATAACATTTTTATAACTCTGATATTGAAATTCTCTTTCACTTGAGTATAAAGATGGGTAGATTATTGGTATGATCATGACTAGGGTTCTCTTTGGCCAAGAGTGAAAAAGTTGAATTGTGGACCGTATGATCATGACCATTGAATTTATAATTGAATATCTTTAGCTTAAGTGCAAAGGTGAATTGATCAACATGGTTATAATTATTGTTTATTATATAAATTTTTATAAATGATTATATATTTCTTTGAGATATTAATATATTTGGCATATTTAGTGCAAATATGAATCGTTGAGGAATATCTTTGGCCTCAGAGTGTAAAAGATGAATTGTTGATGAATATCTTTATCCCAGTAGTGCAAAGATGACTCGTTGTTGAATATCTTTGGCCAAGTGAAAAAAGCAGTGCAAAGATGAACTGTGGATGAATATATTTGGGTCAGAAGTGCAAGATGAATTTATTAATATGATTATGAACATGAACTCGTGATTTGGTATAACCATGATCTTTGATGTTTCGTAAAGACATGTGATGAAAATTATCTTCGCCCCGGATGCGAAGAGAATTTAGAATTACAATTATGATTATGAGTTATTCATATAATTGTGGAAAGGAACTGCTGATTGATGTTACAGGGATAAAACATTGTTGGTGGACTTTTAACATGGAGAAGATAATAGATCGTATTGTCTATTTGACTCTTCTAATGGATTGCTCGTTCACCGCAACTATGGTTGAAATTTTATCATCTACCATATGTTCTAAATCTCCGATTTGTTATTGATGAAGGCTATTGATAATTTAATTATCTTTAGTCATGATATTCTTTATCGAAATAGTTGTGCTCACCCTTTTGCTTCACAATTCCTTTTAGTAATAAAAGTGTAGCCGGGTCGAGCTGGGGGGACAAGGGAATAGAATCGTGGTCTCTAGTCATGGAGTTCTCCCTAAACAAAGATAGACAAGTGTGTGTTGTATACATCTTTTAGTAGTTATATTTGGTGAATCATATAGGGAGAGGCGAACCCAATGTTGGAAGGGTGTTTTGCCACTATCATACAAGATGTCTAATGCCATACAACCTCGGGTCATCATAAGACATGGTTGTGCTCATCCACTTGCTGAGTATATTTACGAGCACTACCTATGTAATCTTGGTGTTTGTTTGAAGTATAATTCTCAATTTGAGACAGTGGAGATAATGATAAATCAAGAGAAGACTCACCATTGGGAAGAATATGATAGTAATCTTCTCGCTTTTCTTTGGGGTCTATTAATCAACCAAGGATAATTCTGTGGCCATATGATATCTATCATAACCTAGAAGCATGGCCTCCCATGTACGGTTGGTTTCTTGAGCACTTCCCAAAGATTTTAGTTTCTAAAACAGCTTTTGACTATACCTTTATGTAAGGTGTCACTTATGAGGTCTTATCCACTACTGGGACATGTGTCACATTTGGTATATATTTGTATCCAAACTCACAAAGATATGTGTTGTTGTTTTTTCACGACAATTGTTGTAATAAAGTTGTAGTTGTTTTCTTGTACCATGTATTTGGCGACTCGTAATGGGTTGGATGGAATGGACCTATTTTGGGGTTGTCACATTTGGTATCGAGCTTAGGATATGATCTCCAAGAGAGATCGGGAATATAACTAGGGGGAGAGATGAGTAAATCCTTCGCTAAGTGTCCTACCTAAGCTTATTTGTTGGTCACCATAATATCGGATATTATGTGATATGTTAATTTGTTTAATTAACCCTTGTTTTATGGTAGTATTTGAGAATGGTCACGAGAATGTTAACAATGGAGTGAATGAGACCAGTGGGGATACCTCTAATCACTAACCATGATAATGTGATGTCAGATGAAGAAGGAATTAGAGATATCCATGTGGTGAGTGAAGAATTGATAGTTGCACCCGAGATAGTCACAGAGGTAACAGCTGAGAGTGAGGAAGAAGAGGTACCCGAGGAGAGTTTATTAGAGGTATTATATGATCAAAATGTAGAATTTCAAAATCGTATTCATGAGTTAGAAGAGCAGGCTGAAGAACGACAGGCGATCGTGGAACAAAAGGATGCAACAATTCAAGCTTGTGTTACCCGATATGTGATGCTTGAACAGAAGCATTCTTTGGCAGAGTATAAGATGATAAAGATGGAATCGAAATGAAAGAAGAAAAAAACCGAACGAGTAAGAATGAGTGATGCATGGGTAAAAGCCACACGACACGTGGATATTGTGGAAAGAGATGTCCGATCTAAGAAGGCTAAAATAGATGACATGAATTTCTCTTTTTGGAAAGCAATTGGGAGAACCCAACATCGAGTTTTGAATTACCTTGTACATAGCGGTCAACCTGAATTCGATATGGATCGAAGATTGATGATTCAGATCATGAAACAGGAGTACGACGAGGCAGTTGAGGGAGGAATATGTCCTATAGAAAAATATATTCCAACGGTAGTGATAACGCCAAATGCTGCCCCAGACAAGTCAAAACCGGGTAGTTCGAGGGATGGCGGTTGTCATTACTTCCCAACAAATGAGGAACCCAAATGAAGTTATCACGGGAGATGGAGAAATCATGATGACCGGGGAGATAGAATCAGAAATGGAAGCAAGGTATTCTCAACTTTTCAAATACTGTGCACGTAAATTTTCGGGACGAAATTTCATAAGGAGGGGAGATTGTAAGACCCCAAAATTTTATGAAATAAAAGTATTCAATTTTTCTTATAATTACTATTCAAGAAATGGTTAAATTGATAAAAGTTAAAGTTAAGGGTGATATATGAATTTTTTTTCAAAATACACAAGTGGTTATAAAATATTCATCATTGTTTGGAATATTCGTTTGGTCGTGGAATATTCTTTCCGCTTGGGAATATTCGCATTTACGCAAGCAAATGCATTTGTGGGCCCCATAATGTAATAACTGGCTTTGATGAAGAAAACGACAAAATTAAGTTTTTATAAATAACTACAGAATCGCTACTGCTAACACTATTGAATACCCGGTTGGTAAAATAAAGTAATACGCGTCATTGCACAAGAAAGACACTAGATTACATGATTTTTTGAATTATTGATTCTTACGTAAGAAGGCACTACTCAATAATTGTTACAGTAATTACTCGCTCAATATTTTATTTTATTGATTCAATAATTGTCATACGTTGATATTTTATATTATTGTTGTTTCAATAATTATCACCGCACAATATTTCATTATCGATCAATAATTCATATTATTTGAATAATATTATTAGATAGCATTATTGGCAATGTCTAGAAAGTTCTCACAAGGAGAGGTTTGGTCACCTAATTGCGCCGCCAAGAAGAAGAGAAATTTTATCGAAAGCCCCCTTCCGGAACTACCGTCATCATAATTGTGATTCTCAGTAATATTATTTGTGAATAATTAATTATTGATTTATATGATAAGGAAATATTTATTTGATGTGGATATAAATGATGGATTTATTTATGTGGTTATAAATGAAGGAATTAATGTTGAGGTATTTTATCAAGATTTTTGTTTGAATGAAGGTATTAAAAATTAAACCAAAGTTTTTTGAGATATATTATGTGAGTTATAATTTTAATCCGACCGCTGGATCGTTGTAATTTTTGGATATGTTATACATATATAAGTTGAGTATATGTCCACAAATTTTGAACCGTTAAAATGAACGATGATTTGTTATGAATTTTAAGAGGTGAATGGTTCAAAATTGTCAAGTATCCGAATTTAGCATTTTGGTGGAAAATTCTAGAATTGAGTGGGCCCCACTTGTGGTTGGTGAAGAAATGTGCTGAATTTTATTTCAAATGTGGTGGTGGGAATAGTAGCAGTAAAGCCATCAAAGTTGCAGTCAAGTCTGCTAAAATTTTCCTATAAATAGAGGCTAAGTTAGAATTGAAAATCACACCGTAAAACATAAGCTTTCTTCTTTCTCTAGATTATTGAGTGTATTTTGTGAGTATTTAGATACTTGGTGAGTTGATATTCATCAAAGGAAGTTTCCTTCAAATATATCCGATATCCAAATGTAAGTTCCGCTTTTTTGAGGTAAGGATAGTAAAGGATTTTAAGGGTTATTATGTTTTTCAGTTGTATTTCTTCCTAACCTTCAAAAATTCTGAAAAAATTTGAAATGATATGTTGATGAGTTTTATTGATTGTGTCCAAAAATGGTGATTTTTGGATGTATAGATTAAGAGTTATGAATTTTATGAGAAAAGACTATTTTAAAAGTAACCGCTTATAACTCCTTATGGTTAACTCCAAAATTGATGAAATTTTTATTGGGAGTACATCTATATAATATCAAAGGTACTCTGTGAATTTCGAATTTTTGGATAAAAGTACAATTTATGATAAATGTCTAAATATTCGGCGGTTTTGGTCATATGAAAAATAGTAAATGAATTTTAAAAATTCTAAGAAAAATATATGTTCAATATGGGACTATATTCTGCTAAATCCCAGAAAAGAAATATTTTTGGAACTGATTTGGTATTTTTCATGAAAATGGACTAGTTATGAATAAATGAGTTAAATATGTTATGTGAAGGAAGAAAATTGGAAAATATGATTTTATGGCTTGAGAATCATATATGTGGTATATGCAGATTTTTTATGAGGGTTTTGGTTATTGGTGATGAAATCTTATAAGTTTGGCATTTTATGATGATTAAATGCATTATTTAGTAAAGTGTAAACAATTAAAATAAATTGTTTATAAGTTTAAGAAATGTTATTCTTTCAATATCATTATACCGAAATATTGGTATGGATTTTATTGTGGAATTTCTACCTTTTTGTGTCAGGGTTACTATTCATGAGTTACTATTCATGAGTTACTATTCACGAGTTACTATTCACGAGTTACTATTCACGGGTACTATTCACTACAAAATTGGTTTCTTTTTTCTAACCAAATTATAGTTGATTTATGAATATTACTTCGAGATTAAAACTATATATTGATTATATTGATTTTATTATCATATATACATTTTTATAACCCCGATGTTGAAATTCTCTTTCACTTGAGTATAAAGATGGGTAGATTATTTGTATGATCATGACTAGGTTCTCTTTGGCCAAGAGTGAAAAGTTGAATTGTGACCGGTATGATGATCATGACCATTGAATTTATAATTGAATATCTTTAGCTTAAGTGCAAAGGTGAATTGATCAACATGGTTATAATTATTGTTTATATAAATTCTCAAATGATTATATATTTCTTTTCGAGATATAATATATTTGGCATGTAGTGCAAATATGAACTTTTGAGGAATATATTTGGCCTCAGAGTAAAGATGAATTGTTGATGAATATTTTTGGCCCGTAGTGCAAAGATGACCAGTTGTTGTTGAATATCTTTGGCAATGGTGCAAAGATGAATCAGGATGAATATCTTTGGCCCGTAGTAAAAAGATGAATTTATTAGTATGATTATGAACATGAACTGTGATTTGGTATAACCATGATCTTTGATGTTTCGTAAAGACATGTGATGAAAAAATTATATTCGCCCCGGATACGAAGAGAAATTTAGAATTACAATTATGATTATGAGATATTCATATAATTGTGGAAAGGAACCGCTGATTGATGTTACAGGATAAAACATTGTTGGTGGACTTTTAACATGGAGAAGATAATAGATCGTATTGTCTATTCGACTTCTTCTAATGGATTGCTTGTCTCACCGCAACTATGGTTGAAATTTTATCATCTACCATATGTTCTAAATCTCCGATTTGTTATCGATGAAGGCTATTGATAATTTAATTATCTTTAGTCATGATATTCTTTATCGAAGCTAGTTGTGCTCTCACCCTTTTGCTTCACAATTCCTTTCGTGTAATAAAAGTGTAGCCGGGTCGAAATGGGGTAATAAGGAATAGAATCTGGTCTCTAGTCATGGAGTTCTCCCTAAACAAGATATAGACAAGTGTGTTGATACATCTTTTAGTAGTTATATTTGGTGAATCATATAGGGAGAGGCGAACCCAACGTTGGAAGGGTGTTTTACCATTATCATACAAGATGTCTAATGACATACAACCTCGTGTCATCATAAGACATGGTTGTGCTCATCCACTTTCTGAGTATATTTACGAGCACTACCTATGTAATCTTGGTGTTTGTTTGAAGTATAATTCTCAATTTGAGACAGTAGAGATAATGATAAATCAAGAGAAGACTCACCATTGGGAAGAATATGATAGTAATCTTCTCATTTTTCTTTGGGGTCTATTGGGTTAACCAATGATAATTCTGTGGTCATTTGATATCTATCATAACCTAGAAGCATGGTCTCCCATGTACGAAGGTTTCCTTGAGCACTTCCTAAAGATTTTAGTTTCTAAATACCTTTATATGTAAGGTGTCATTGTGAGGTGTTGTCCACGGTATACATGTGTCACATTGGTATATATTTGTATCGACTCTATGAACTCGAGTGTGATCTACGATCCTCGACTTGGCTTCGCATCGATGATTCTCTACGACTTTGAGTGTAGTCTATGTTTCGCTTATTCAACAGATGATCGATCTTGACGCTCGTAGGTAGTGTCTCCTTCGATTCTCTACACATGACTTCCTCAAAGACACTACGATTCCCGAGGAAGCTCTACTCGACATACAACGGTCCTTCTTCGCTTCTCCCTTCATACAAACTTAACTCCTAGATCTACTATCAGACTCTATTCTTTTCGATAGCTTTCGAGTTAACATTAACTCTCCGGCGTATCGACTTGGCAGTGCGGTTCGGCGATTAGACAAGCCTATCTATTACATCATAAGATCAACCTAACAAGCTTGATCTTTCTATATTTATAGTCCATGTACATCATTTCTTTTTAAGGACTTTACAAAATTGTTTTGCTTATGTAGGATCAACTAACATATTTGATCAATTCATTCTAAGTCCTTGTACATATATTTCTATTATCTATCAAGGGACTTTCATTTTCTTAATGCAAGCATACTTGCATATTCATTCACATATATATCATAATCAAATCATATATTAAATAGGAATATCATTCACATGTTTATTCCTGACACTATCAACTTGTGCCTTCAGATCATTTCTTTCTTCTGTCATCTTGCGCAATGCCCTTTCCATCTTCCACAATTCCTCCAAAAGAAACACCTTACTCCTTAGTTCTTGAACTTCTGTAGATACTTGACCTTTTTTGATTCATACTCTGTCTTTTTCTCCCACTTCAGCCTTAATTTTTGATTCCACCTTAGTTTCTTTAGAATCTACTTCTTCATCTTCATTCAGATTCATTTCAGGATACTCGTCATGATTGCTTCCCAAATTCACCATAGGTTTTTCTCTTACAAATTCTTCAAATGACTCACTCTAAACTGGCACCTCAACTAATAGCATTGGTGCAACAGCTGCCAACATCTCCGTAACCATTTCATCATCTCCTGACATCTTATAATCAGTTTTAAACAATCTTAATTAGTATATCACCAGTACGCAATCCATAAACAATATGTGTCCACATATCTTACTATTGATGAATTTCATCAATTCCTCGCTTATAACTCTAAATGAGTTTTTTTTTCTATCTTGTTTATGGTTATATTCCTAAGGTTTTCCCCCCACTTAAGGTTTATAACCTACAACTTTGATACCAACTTATGACGCCCCCAAATCCGGGTTACCTAACCCCAGGTTTGGTGCTCACGATCCATCATACAAATAACATCTAACTACCCATTTATTTATGAATATCATCATACATACCATTAACTAATATAATTAATACAATATCCTAGGTTGTATAACCTTAACATATCTTACATACCTTTAATTATACAAAAAGGTTTACAAACAATAACATAATAATTAAAGTTTATAATAACTACTCCTGAACCTCGCTCTTGCCCTTGTCTTTCTCTGACCCTCCTGCTACCTCGTTCTTAGCTGAAATGTTATATTTAAGCAAGGGTGAGTAACGTGTTTGCTCCGGAAGTTAAAACATAGAATAAGAGATATGAATAAAGAATATTAAAGTCAAGATTCGATAGAACTTCAACAATGTTCAAAGGACTTCGAAGTAGCTGAATAAATCATTTATCAATAACAAGACTTTATCAAATTTCATGTTAAACAACAATTCAATGATGAAAGAGTAAAACTCTTTTGAAGTTTCAATAATGTTCAAGTGATTATCAAGAGATAATACTACTGCAATAATAAAGTGGGATATTCCCAGATTTCATGATGAGTGATCACAATGGATCTTGTACTAATAGAAGAATTATCAGACATTCAATACTGAATTACCTCAAGGGTATCATTTAACAATAAAGATTAAATCATACTCTTTTGCAAGTACATGAAGTGGTCAGCTTCATTGTACCCTATATTATGCATAATATTCACATGCGTCGCGTGTGTCGTTTTCTGACAATAAAGTTTCCCTTTTATAAGGCTTGTTCATCTCAGTCTTACATCATGAGTTCGTGCCACAACAATATGGTTTGGATTGATTTCAAATAAATACTATGATTTCAAAATAGGGTTAAATGCAAAGTCGACCACTAAACTTTTCTGATATTTGGGTATTGAGCCCCTTTCTTCCGGTCAACGCAAAATGAGCCCTTTTCTAGTCAAAAATCTGGACTTTGAACCCCGAGGCGCCACATGTGCGTTGACCTGATGATGTGGCACACCTCACCAGGTATGACGTGGTATTTAATCTTAAAATTTGACACTTGTCCGATGACGTGGCAGGTCTTTTAAATTTTTTCCAAAACTTGCCTCTCCACAGACTCGAACCTGTGACCTAATGTTTGGAATTTTGATCGTTTGACTGCTGGAGCAACATGAGTTAGTTGTTAATATGTTGCAAGGATTAATATTTATATCAAAACATGATATTACCCCCATATATTCCTTTATTCTCTTTCACTACATATACTACAATAACAACAACAACAACAACAACAACAATAATAATAATAATAATAATAATAATAATAATAATAATAATAATAATAATAATAATAATAATAATAATATTATTATTATTATTATTATTATTATTATTATTATTATTATTGTTGTTATTATTATTATTATTATTATTATTATTATTATTATTGTTATTATTATTGTTATTGTTATTGTTATTGTTATTGTTATTGTTATTGTTATTGTTATTATTATTATTGTTATTGTTATTGTTATTGTTATTGTTATTGTTATTATTATTGTTATTGTTATTATTATTATTATTATTATTATTATTATTGTTATTATTATTGTTATTATTATTATTATTATTATTATTATTATTATTATTATTATTATTATTATTATTATTATTATTATTATTATTATTATTATTATTATTATTATTATTATTATTATTATTATTATTATTATTATTATTATTATTATTATTATTATTATTATTATTATTATTGTTATTATTATTATTATTATTATTATTATTATTATTATTATTATTATTATTATTGTTATTATTATTATTGCTATTGTAGTATATGTAGTGAAAGAGAAGAAAGGAATATATGGAGGAAATATCATATTTTGATATAAATATTAATCCTTGCAACATATTAACAACTAACTCATGTTACTCCAGCGGTCAAATGATCAAAATTCCAAATATTAGGTCACAGGTTCGAATCTGTGGAGAGACAAGTTTTGGGAAAAATTTAAAAGACCTGCCACGTAGGCGCCATGTGTGCCACGTCATTAGGTCAAAGCAAATGTGGCGCCTCGGGGTTCAAAGTCCAAATTTTTGACTAGAAAAGGGCTCATTTTGCGTTGACCGGAAGAAAGGGGCTCAATACCCAAATATCACAAAAGTTCACAGTCGACTTTGCATTTAACCCTTTCAACATATAATATCAACATTGATCTAGCCGAAATAATTGGCATTGATCTTTTAATAACAACTTAGTCTAAATATTAGAACATATCAGGTTTTAACAAATATTAGTCTCGCCAAAACAATTAGATGAGACCTAGCTCATAAACTATTCAATAATATAAAGAAATCAATTGCACTATGTGCAATCAACAATAATAATTATAGATATGAATGACCAATAATAGTTATTCACCAATCATGCTTTTGAAATTTAAAACTCAATTTGAGTTAAAGAACTTGCAATAAATGCGAATGTTCAATAATAATTTTAGATGTGGAATAATCAGCAATAATTACCCACTGAACATGCTAGTAAAATAATAACTCAAGTTTGAGTTAAGGAAACTTGCTTTGGTCGTTGACTACTGTTACACAATTTAATTTAGCTTTGTTGAAAGACCTATTATCAATAATATTGGTCTCGCAATTAGTGTAATACATCACAACACACTACTAGTATTTAAAATCATTATATAACTTAGACACATAATCATGTAGTCACGACAGTGTTTAGAACCAATAAAAACACTTATTAGGTCAAACTATTTCAGTCTGGTTGGATTTCTATTTCAATACGGTGTCCCGATTACTGTATCAGATAACTAATGAGTTTATTTTCAATACAACTCTACTCCAGGGCTTCAATATTATTTTCTATAATTAATTTATCCTTTATAATATTTTTTGGAAGCTAATAATAATTTCCAAATGATTATTATCTTTTATAATAATTTTTCAAACACTGATATTATTTTTAAATGATTTAAATACTAAATAGTTCCATTACCATTAATAGTTAAATAATTTAAAATATTAATGAAATCATTTGTCGAAATATTAAAAGTTATTTATAATAACTCAAAATATTTTAAAACACTAATATTACCTTTACATAATTTTTAAAACATTTAAAATTATTTTTAAATAATTACCATTAATATTCAAATATTAATGTATTTCTCATCAAAAATATTAAAAGTCATTTATTATAACTTAAAATATTTTTAAATCCTTTATATCATTTTAAAATAATTTTTAAAACATAAAATCATTTTTAAACTATTTATTTAATACAATTATTAAATAAATTTATTATCATTAATATGAAGTTACTAATGAAATTTATATCAAAATATTAAAATTTATAAATTAAAAATATTTTCTAACACTTAATATAATTTTTAAATGATTTTTAAAATATTAAAATTATTTTTAACTAATTTATTTAATATAATTATTAAATAAATTTAATCTTATTAATATTTAAATAAATTAAAATATTACTTAAATTTATGTCAAATTATTAAAAGTTAATTTTTAAAACTTAAAATAATTCTTAAAACTTATTTTTAAATTTTTATTATTTATTTTTGTTGGGAGAATGCATATTATGATTTGATGTTTTAATGTATATGCTCATGATTATTTGTAAAGTCCTTCCAAGTAAGATATGTACAAGGACTTAGTGGTAGATCAAATTTGTTAGGTTGATCTAAGATCTTAACGTGTATCATTCTGTAATGGAATGTATAGATAGAAAGATTAAAGCTGTTAGGTTGATCTTGAGATGTAATAGATAGGCTTCGAAGAAATCGTAGTGTATCATCTGATCAACACTGCAGAAGTCAAGGCAATAACGTAGAACTTCGAAGATCGTAGTGTGCCTGCCTTGAAGGGACTCTTCGGAAATCGTAGAGTGATCCCAACGTTTGTCGAGCCATCTCAACGATCGTAGTGTGTTGAAGGAAACATGGAGTTTACAAGTCAACGATCGTAGTGTGCTCTCGGAAACGTAGAGTCTACAACACGAGCAAGTGAAGATAGTAGTGTGCAGAGGTTTAAGAAGAATTGTAGTGCTCTCGGCTGATAGCATCAGACAAGGCACCAAGATGGTAAGGCACTATGATCTGAATCGTAGAGTATCATGACATGAATCGTAGAGCACCTGTCTTGTGTCGTAGAACGTCGAGCCTCATGATCTGAGTGAAGATAGATTCCAACATATGAGGAATGGATTCTAGACGTTGCAATACTCATCAGTCCCAAAGTAATATGAAATATCCTTAGTATACAACAAAGAAGCGTATTGAAGAAGCTAAGGAAAGTACCATTGGTAAGGGGGGGCAAAACACCTTTTCAGGTGTTAGGTGAGAAAGCGATCTACACGTGTCGGTGGGCGTAATGCGCTTTGAAGATGTGTGCGTAAATGTCTCCATCAAAGATCAGAAAAGTCAAATGCATTTAATGCCTCAACGGATGGATCCAACGGATAGTTTTCAAGATCACATATATGCATATCAGACAGATGAGAGAGATAAGCAAGCATTAAGAAAACAACGTGAACATCTCTCTCAAGCTCAACTCTACGATCTGAGATATTGCAAAACTTGCTCAGCTACTCAGTTCTTTAGAACAAGTGCTTACACAGCAACTGAGTAGCAACCATCAAGAACTCAACATCATCAACCAACTGAAGAAGTGTACCAAGTCTGCTGGACTTGAAGAGTTCGTAGTTAACTGTAAGAAAGCCAAGTCAGTTGGACTTGAAGAGTTTAAGAGTGAACTAAGAAGTTCCTAGACTGCTGGTCTAGAAGGAATCTGTGTGATTCAGAAGTTGTAAAAGACATCCTTAGTGGATATCCTACTCGTTGAGTAGAAGAGTGGACTAAGAGCTTTAAGTTCTCTAAACCACTTAAAAACGACTGTGTCTTTTACGTTCATGCCATAACTGTCATATCTGTTATATCTGCCATAACTGCCTCACTCTCATAACTCCATTGCTTGGTAAAGAAGATTAAAACAAATATTAATTCCGCTAAGTTTTAATCATTATCAAAGAACTAGTTTTAAAAGAAAACATTTTTAAATATCTATTCAACCCCCCCCCCCCCCTTCTAGATAACTATTGTGCTAACTAGGAACTAACAATTTTCTATTTTTATTGATTTATTGAAATTAATTTTATTAAAACTGTCGCTATAGGCTTTAGCGACAAAAACTATCGCAGTTTGGTGTTCTTCATCAATGAAGAACAATGGTCAATGCCATGGGGGCTACTTTGACCATGGTTAATTCCTAATTGGTTTGGATTATGGGCATGAGAGTGTATTCATGGTGTAGTTCTAGTGTAATACTACAAGTACTAACCAATTTTAGGGTTTAACTACTTCATAACATGAAGATCTAAGCATCCAAAGTTACTGACAAGCCTGTCCTGGAGTTTCTAGGTTACCCAGAAACCCAGTCAGTGTTAAGTATCTACTAATTTGAAGCTTTAACAACATGATTTCTGGAAATTGTTTGAGTGTTAAAGTGTCACACTCTTATAGTTTACATGTCAAGGTATAAAAGTTCTACACTTAGGTAGCTTAACTACATCACAACAGCAAGATTTGGCCTGGTTAAAACCTGTTAGAAAACTTTTCTAAGCATATAAGATCTAGCTTAGGGTTAGGGACTTATACCTTTCTTGAACAATCTTTGATCTTTTTGAAAATGTTGTAAACAATAAAACAGCTAAGGAAGTTTGGGAAGCACCACGATCATGCACGTAAAGGAATCAAGAAGTTAGAGAGAACAAATAAGTCTCTCCAAACACAAAGATCTTTAAATGTTCGCTCATGTGCAAGGAGAAAACGTAACACGCCACCTATGAAAGATTCAACGTTACACTTTCAACTCTCTACGAGCATATGGAAAGGTCTATCCTAACAAAGATCTGACCATAAAATTCATGAGAGCCCTACCAAGCAAATGGTATGTCAAGACCACTGCAATAAGAGAGTCAAAGAATCTCAACGAGATGACAGTTCAACAACTATATGGAAATCTCCTGACATACGAAATGGAGTGAATCTGACGTCTTTGAAACCCTATCAGAAGGAAGAAGGAAAGACAAGGGTGTTGCTCTCAAAGCAAATGAAGGTGCATCAAAAGTCATCACTGAGATTGACTCTGATTATGATGAAGACGATGATGAAGACTTTGCTATGCTGGTAAAGAGACTAAGAAGGTTCATACGACAAGGCAGAATCAGTAAGCCAAAGAAGGTCATCAATTACAGCAGCCAGGAGCAAATGAATGACCTATGCTACAACTACAAAAAGCCTGGCCACTTCATCGCCAACTGCAACAAACCTATCAAAGAAGAACTAAAGAAGAAAACACATGCAAAGAAGGAATACAAAGGAAATAAGAGGCCTCAAAAAAAAAGACAAAGGCTTGGTAGCTGGAGGATCGTGGAGTGATTCAGATAATGACTCAAATGCTGACTCCGGAGATGAAGAAGAACCACAAATGGCCAATCTGTGCTTAATAGCTAAACATGCAAAGGAAAAACAAAGCCTCAACATACATGATGTAAGTCTCGACGAGGTATTTGATTTCAACTCACCTGATGTAGACATGAATGACTTAAGAACTGAACTGCATGGCATAACCACTGATCTACATCAATATATGAAGTGGTTCAGAGTCTTGTCTAAAGATCATTCACTTCTTCAAGAGGAGAAGAAGAAAGTTCAAGAAGAGCTTGAAACATTCCTTCTAAGTACTAATCTTCTTTCTAAGATTGAGGCTGAGAATGAAACTTTAAAATAGACAAACATACTCAATGCACAAAGAGAATCTAATCTAACCTTAAAAATTGAGGATCTAGAGAAGACTATCTCTGTATGGAACAAATCCTCATCATCCATGGATTGCCCCGCTTCTCAGTCGGAGAAGCACATTCGACGAATGTGTCTAGGCTTTGGGGAATCCATCTCTCGAGCCTTGTGTGGAAAAAGACAAAGGAAACTAGTACTAGTAATGCCTCAAGTTTTAGTAGAGGCATTGCCTTTGTGAAATCCTCACAGTTAGAAGAACCAGTTAAACCTTGTCCTATTGTCTCTATTCTTACTCATAGGAGTAAAGGATCTCATGCTGGTCTGGGGTTCATAAAAGAGAAGAGTAACCTAACCTCTACTCACCAACCTCGAAGAATCGTAGAGTCAAGCAAGACCAACTCTACGAATCAACCTGGAAGGTACAGTAGATGGAAGGCACACTCATCACTATTTATGAAATCCAAGGACACGTGGAAAAATGAGAATCAGTTTAACAGAAGGATACTTAAGGAACCACACAAGTCCAAGTGGAGGATGAATCATCATACACACACAGGCATGCATCATAATAGATGTCTCATATGCAATAAATATGGTCATAGGGCTGCCAAGTGTTATTATAATTCCATGCATGTGAGACCCAAGATTAGACAGATTTGGGTCCCCAAAGATACTAACAAAGAAGGACCCATGCAAATATGGGTACCAAAATGAAGGTTCAATATTTTGACAGGAAAAGAGCTCCACGATCACTACATGGTATCTGGACAGTGGATGCTCAAGGCACATGACCGGGAACAAAGCCCTCTTATCTAACTTCATAGAAAAGGAGGGTCCCTCAGTCATCTTTGGAGACAATGTCTCGGGCAAGACGAGAGGGTATGGCTCTGCTGGCAATGGTGCAGTATCTTTTAGCAAGGTAGCATATGTAGAAGGCCTGCAACACAACCTTCTAAGCATTAGTCAACTCTGTGACAAGGGTCATCAAGTGACATTCCTCAACAACCAATGTCAAGTCAGAGATTTGAAGACATCTGCTGTAAAGCTAACCGGGACAAGAGAAGGAAATGTCTACACAGTGGATCTTGGTCAACTAAGTTCAGATGAGGCAATATGTTTTCGGCAAAAGAATCAAGAAATGAGTCAAGGCTATGGCATAAGCAGGTTGTCTCACTTAAACTTCAAGAGCATGTCCAAACCGGCATCAAAAGATCTCGCAACGGCCTACCAAAATTCAACTTCAGTAAAGGAAAAGCCATGCAATGCCCGTCTACCGGAAAGCAAACCAGAAGCTCATTCAAAAGCAAAACTGCCAACTCTATCGACAAGCCCCTGCAGTTACTCCACATGGATCTATTTGGGCCAATTCCAACAACTAGTCTTGGAGGAAAACGATACTCTCTAGTTATAGTCGATTTACTACACCCGATTCATATGGGTATTCTTCCTAACTTCAAAGGATGAAATAAGCTCTCAATTAATCAAGATGTTCAGGCTGGTGATGAACAAAAAAGGAGAGAAAATCAAGGCCATAAGGAGTGATCACGGCAGAGAATTGACTTCTCGTAAATGGACCAAGATTACGCACAACGATGGGATCGATCATAACTTCTCACTCCACGAACTCCTCAACAAAATGGAGTAGGCAAAGAAAGAAACGTAACTTTGATAGAGGCTAGAAGAACTCTACTTACGTGACACATCTCCACTGAATATTTCGGGCGGTAACATAACACGCTTGCATCTTGGCAATGTATCATTAATTCACTCTACGATCAAGAAGACGCCTCTCTTAACTGTGGAAAGGAAGGAAGCCAAGTGTCGCCTACTTCCATGTCTTTGGCTATGCATGCTACATTCTCAACAATGGAAAGAAGTATCTGACAAAATTTCAGCCCAAGTCAGACGAAGGGATCTTTCTTGGATATGCCACAGACAGCATGGCTTACAGAGTGTTCAACAAGAAGATACTGAATGTAGTATCAATACACATCATCTTTGATGAAACTGACTTAGACAAAACAGTGCCTCAAGACACTACGATCGATAGTGCAGACACTACGAATGAAGTCATCGAGCTCAACACTACGATCGTAGTACTAGATAGTGAAATCGTAGAGCATGAGAATGTGATTGTAGAAAGGTCAATGCAAGACAGCGAGCCCCCACTCCAAGAAGAAGAGATAGACCTTGAAGACTTAAGACAGGAAGGCATAAGGACAGATGTCCCAACCGGTAACAGATGGGAAAAAGATCACACTCAGGATCTAATCATTAGAGATCCGAACTCAAAATTAGGTATACATCACCCATCTTGAGTCGCCGAACTAATACATGGTACAAAATTGAAATACAACTTAATAATACAAGAGTCGCCAGATACATGGTATGCAATACGACAAAACATAAAGCATGTGAGTTTGAATACAAATATTGTCTACTAGAGAGTATACAAACTCAAAAGTAGTCCTCATTACAATTATTATCACACTATTTCACAGAATAGTGAGGACTACTAATGCAACATCTAGGATCATCACTCTGTTCCCAGACTAGTCCCACTATATCTCATTTCAAAGAGAACAGTGAAAGAAAGGGTGAGCTCAACTAGCCCGATGAAAAATATTATGACTAAGATAATGCGAGAATAATTTATCGTTAGCCTTGAACGATGTTAAAGCGATAAAATATAATAACTATCAAGTTTAACTGCAGTGGAACAAACAATCCATTAGAAAAGTCAGTAGAGAATAAAATCTACTATCTTTTATGATTTAAAAGGTTTTCATCATCACTTTTATCGGCGAGACTCGACAATAAATAATCCACATCATCGAATCACCCCTACACTTTTCTGGCCAGGATATTCTTTAGTATCACGACCATGAATTATCCATGCACTACGTCTAAAGATAATCATGTTTTCATCAACGGTCGTGATCATGCCATAAAAAATTCATCTTTACACTACGACCAAAGAGAATCCATAGCCATAATCATACCAAAAGCGTCCATCAATGCACTACTGGCCAATGAGGACTTTTTCCACATCATTTGTAACATTACGGTTATGATTATCTTAGAATAATCCTGGTCATAATCATACCAAGTCCATCTATACTCTCTGAATACCACAGATGACTTTCAACATAATATAAACATGAGGATGATGACAATGATATAAGAATTCAATAAAACAAGTTCAAGAATTAATTTATCCAGGGAACGATAACGTCAAATTATCGACATGATCTTTGCTTTGTAGAGTAAAATTCAAGAATGCTCGAAGAAGAATATTTCCATGAAAAGATCTTTGGATGAAGCGCAAATATCAAGGATATTCCACTAATTTCATGGAGTATAGAAGTCAAAACTTTAACCAGCCCGAGTATAATAAAGAATGGAATAACAAAAGAAATCACCATGCATGCGGTGCTTACCATATAGGCGGGTTATTCCAACAATAATAATAATAACGGAACCAAGTCGGGCAAAATTAAAGAATGCAAGCAGGATGTTCAACGAGAATAATAAAAAATAACGGAACGGTCACGCGTAAAATTTGCGCACAAGCAGGATATTCAAACGAGAATAATAATAAAAGGATACCGGTCGGCGTAAAAGCATGCGACATGATATTCCAACAGAATAATAAAGAATGGAATATTAGAAGAATTTCACCATGTATGCAGTACTTTGCATAGACAGGTTATTCCAACATAATAATAAAGAATGGAATAACAAAAGAATTTCACCAAGTATAGGGTAGCCCGCATATACAGGTTATTCCAACAGAATAATAAAGAATGGAATAACAGAAGTTCTCTTCATAAATAAGAAAGAAAGAGTACCCCTTACGAGTACAACAAATAATATTCCCTACCTTAGAAAGAAGAGTACTGGATATAGAAGTAGTGAAGTAGCAGAACACTTTTCTTCTTTCTCTCTATAGTTTCTCTCTCTAGAGTTTAGGTGAATTAAGTAAGAAATAATGAATGAATGAGCTTCTATTTATAGAAAAATGGTACGCATAGTAACTAACTCATGAGCGGTCCAGATTGATTTACTTTAATCGACGGTCCATATTTAAAGCAAAATCTTTTAAATAAAATATAATATATTCTATTTATAATCTAATAAAAATGAATAACTTTATAAAAGATTTTACTATGCAAACACTATCTATGAGAGCACTATGTAAACACTATGCATAATAAAATATAATATATTCTAATTATTATCTAATAAAGCAGATAACTTTATAAAAGTATTACATTTTTATATAAAAAAATTTTACTATATGAAAATACTATGTAAATATATTATACGACATTAATAAATATAATATATTCTATTTTTACTATAATATAACTTTATAAAAGTATTACATTTTATAAAAAAGATTTTCATATTATTACATTAATAATACCAACAAAACAAAAGTGACTTATCACGTAAGCATCGATAATCAATATAGGTATTGTCTCTTATGCAACCACACATATTCTTTGTACTTTTACTACTGAGAGTAGTTCAACAATATTAACGGTAAAACTTCATAGTTATTTTCATAAAATATTTTTTTTCGTTTTCTCAATCAAATAATAATTACGTTCTTGGGTCCACCAATGATTGTGCCATTACACGAATATTCTCTGATAAAACAAATATTCCCCGACCAATCGAATATAATATGACAACTTGCATACTTTGCAAAATTTATAAATACTACCCACAACTATAACATTATCTCAAATCCACACCATAATATTAAAAAAAAAAGAAAATTAAATCTTTATTCATAAAATCTGGGGTCTCACAATCTCCCTCCTTATGAAATTTACGCCCTCGAAATTTACGTGCGTTACACAGTATGTCGAAGAGGTGAAGATACCTTGACTTCATTTGATTCTAATTCTTGAGGTATAACCTTTGAGTGTTGAATACGATCCTTCTTATCTAAGATTTTAACACGTATCTCCTCATCGTTAAATCTTACGCTATATCGTTTAGTTCTAATTTAATAATGTGGTTGGTTCGTCCACATATTTACGTAACATCGATATTTAAAAAAATGCGTTATGAACACGCGACATACTTGGCGGTAAAAGCGAGTCTATAAGCCATAGTTCTACTTCGATCGAGACTTTTAAATGGGCCAATTAAATCGAGGGTTGAGATTTCCTCTCTTAAATCGATTCTTGCTTCTAGAATAACGCCCTCTTGAACCTTCTTCTTCACATTCATCGATTTCTGAGTGTGTAGCTTGGCGGCTTTAACTTTATCGATTAAAGTCGATTCTACTCGTATATTAGTTATCTTCACTTGGGTTCTAGAGTCTTTAACTCTATCTTCATCATTTGTAAGTCGTCTGCGAAATGGGCCTTTGTGTTAACAACATCGCACTTCGTAAACATGCATCGATCTTCTACTCAACGCGTCGGCTACCACGTTCGCTTTTCCCGATGGTATTGAATGAATACGATCGTAATCTTCAACATTCGAGCCAACGTCTTTGGCGCGTATTACGTTCATTTTAGTTGAAGAAATATTTGAGGGTTTAAGAAATGGGTTTTGTCTTTGGGGTCAATACAAAATTTGATTTCACGCTCTAGGGTAGGCTAAGAAGTCTTCAAGAATCGTCGGAAATTTATTAACAATAGAAATATCATTCAAAGCGTGACTCTCATCCAAGACTTGGATAACACGTCACATTGATACCTATCAACTTGCCATCGTCATTCATGATGTCGCCTCTGAAAAGTAAAGGCTTGGTGCATTCCACACAAGAAAGTCAACAATGAAAGGATGGGGCTCTTTACTTTATGGCTTGATATGACAATGATTGACTTTAGTGGTTTGGTTGCTTGAATTCGCATAACAGGTTGGTTAAGAATATGAAAGCTAACAACCTTACAAAAAGCATGATGAGTAGTTAACCAATCTATTCCTAAAATCACATCAAAGGCAAGTATTTTCAAACAGATAAGATCGACGAGTAGCGTGAAAGTGTTGATTTGAACAAGATTTATAAATAGTGGAGTAACGAAGGTTTCTCCCAAGTTTAGATATATCAAAGTCTAACTTCTCGGAGTTAACTTCAAACATTGAACACAACTAGGTGAAATAAAAGAGTAAGTAGAACCGGTATTTAACACGGTATAGACTTATGAAGAGTTTATGACTAACATACCGTGATAATTTTATTCGGGTTCCTCGTCACGAAAAAAAAAATGCTCTCTCTTAAACTACGGCTTTGGCTTATGCAGGACATCCTTTGGCATCACTATCCCGGTGGAATTGACTTCACCATCGACAAAATCGAGCTAGGTGACCTTCTCTTCCATAATTAAAACACGTTTTGGATTCTTTGCGTCTGATTTGGACGGATGTGTCCCTCTGTCGCATTTGAAACATCTGACCGGTGGTCGTTCTTCTTCCTTTGAAGCGGGTCTTTGGTGCTTGGCGTCTTTACGTCATTGTTGAACCTTCTCTTCTTGAAATGTCCATTCTTATTATTTTGGCCATGATTACCACAAAGTGGTTACCATTTTGACATGTTGATTCCCTCCATGCTTATTGTCACTTAGCTTTGATGGTATTATCCAGAGTATTATCATTTTGTTTTGCTTGCTCTCTTTTGGTTTGGTTGACTCATTATCGCTCGCTCCAATAAGCGAGCCTATTAACAACATCTCGAATACAAACACGGTTTATGAGAGATAAGATATTGGCGTATCTCGACTTCAAACCTCTTAAAAACATCCGCGTCATTCTCTCTTCATTATCAACCAAGTGGGGCGCAAATCGGGACAACTTCGGCAAACTTGGCCCGTCTTTGCGACACGGTCATGTTGTTTTGCTCGACTTGATAAATTCCACCTCCTTCATGTGATGAATGCTTTTCGGGAAAGTACTTGTCATTGAATAGCGACTCTTGGAACTTCTCCCAAGACATCTTGAGTGCGTCGGTTTGGAGTGCGTTTCTGATTCCCACCGGTGATCGCCTCTTCACATGACATAAAAAGTGGCAAAAGGAACCTTTTGCTCTTCGGAGCATCCCAAGACATCAAATATCTTGGTGATATGCTTTAACCACGTCTCACTTAAGTGGTTACGGCTTTTCCCAAAAACTCGGTGGTCCCAACTCCTTGAATTGCTTAGCGGTGACCAATAGTAGGTTGCCATTGTTTCCTCTGCATTATGAGCGAGGCCGTCTTACTTTGATGTTGCATGAATTCTAAAAAAGCTCCTAAGCGTCTGATCGTTAATTCGATTGATCGGTTGTTGTTGTTTACGGGAGGATTATCGCCATCCTGTTGCACATTGTCACGATTATTGATCATGTGGAGAATCAGCGGTCTCTTATGCTCCATTGCTTATCTCAACATTTTCGGATGCCATTTTCAAATCTTGCCACAAAACAAGGGTTAATTAACATATCACATATTATCTCATATACTACGGCCAGACCAATTAAATATCAAATAAACTTAGGTAGGTCATACTAGCGAAAGAATTCCCCGTCTCTCCCCTCTAGTTCTTGTCTCACATCTCGGCCGGGGATCATATCCTAAGCTTTGATACCAAGCTGTGGCGCCCCAAAATTAGGTATACATCACCCATCTTGAGTCGCCGGATACATGATACAAATTCAAATACAACTTAATAATACAAGCTATAAATGTACAATAAATCGACGACAAAACATAAAGCGTGAGTTTGAATACAAATATTGTCTACTAGAGTATACAAACTCAAAAGGAGTCCTCATTACAATTATTATCACACTATTTCACGAGAATAGTGAGGACTACTAATGCACCATCTAGGACCATCACTCTGTTCCCAGAATTAGTCCCGGCTATATCTCATTTCACGAAGAGAACGGTGAAAGAAAGGTGAGCTCAACTAGCCCGATGAAATATTATGACTAAGATAATGCGAGAATAATTTATCGTTAGCCTTCACGAGTGTTAAAGCGATAAAATATAATAACTATCAAGTTTAAGCTGCGGTGAACAAACAATCCATTAGAAGAGTCAAGTAGAGAATAAAATCTACTATCTTTTATGATTTAAAAGGTTTTCATCACTTTTATCGGCTGAGACTCGACAATAAATAATCCACATCATCGAATCATCCTACTTTTCACGGGCGAGGATATTCTTTAGTATCACGACCACGAATTATCCATACACTACGACTAAAGATAATCATGTTTTCATCAGCGGTCTGATCATGCCATAAAATAATTCATCTTTTTGCACTTTTCGACGAAGAGAATCCATAGCCATAATCATACCAAAAGCTGTCCATCAATGCACTTCTACGGGCCAATGAGGACTTTTTCCACATCATTTGTAACATTACGGTTATGATTATCTTAGAATAATCCAGGTCATAATCATACCAAGTCCATCTATGCACTCTGAATACGAGATGACTTTCAACAAATATAAACATGAGGATGATGACAATGATATAAAATTCAATAAAACAAGTTCAAGAATTAATTTATCCGAGGGAACGATAACGTCCAAATTGTCGACATGATCTTTGCTTTGTAGAGTAAAATTCAAGAATGCTCGGAAAGAATATTTCCATGAAAAGATCTTTGGATGAAGCGCAAATATCAAGGATATTCCACTAATTTCATGGAGTATAGAAGTCAAAACTTTAACCAACTGAGTATAATAAAGAATGGAATAACAAAAGAAATCACCATGCATGCGGTACTTCATTTATTCAATATATATAAATAATGGAATCGAGTTATTCAAATTATTAATAACGAATAATAAAGAATGGAATAACGAAGTCGGAAAAAAATTGGTTCCATGAAGGATATTCAACGAAAAATAATAAAAAAGGCGGAACCGGTCCGTGCGTAAAATAATAAAGGAACGCACGGATATTCAACGAGAATAATAATAAAAAGAATGGAATATTAGAAGAATTTCACCATGTATAAACGATACTTTGCATAGACAGGTTATTCAACATAATAATAAAGAATGGAATAATAGAAAAAATTTCACCAAGTATAGGGTAGCTTGGCGTATCTGAGTTATTCAACGAAATAATAAAGAATGGAATAACGAAGTTCTCTTCATAAATAAGAAAGAAAGAGTACCCCTTACGAGTACAACAAATAATATTCCCTACCTTAGAAAGAAAATCTTTGGATATAGAAGTAGTGAAGTAGCGAACACTTTTCTTCTTTCTCTCTATAGTTTCTCTCTCTAGAGTTTGATTGAATTAAATGAAATAATGAATGAATGAGCTTCTATTTATAGAAAAATGGGTTGCATAGTAACTAACTCATGAGCGGTCCAGTTGATTTACTTTAATCGGACGGTCCATATTTAAAAGCAAAATCTTTTAAATAAAATATAATATATTCTATTTATAATCTAATAAAATGAATAACTTTATAAAAAGATTTTACTATGCTATGCAAACTTATCTGAAACACTATGCATAATAAATATAATATATTCTAATTATTGTCTAATAAAATAACTTTATAAAAGTTTACTAATTATTAAAAAAGATTTTAATAAAAGCAAAATATAATATAACTTTATAAAAGTATAACTTTATAAAAGTATTTTGTATATAAAAAATTTTACTGTATTATTACATTAATAATACCAACAAAAACTGAAGCTGAGTGACTTATCACGTAAGCATCAATAATTAATCTGAGTGTGCTTGTATGCAACCACAGCGTATTCTTTGTACTTTTACTACTGAGGTAGTTCAACAAGTATTAACGGTAAAACTTCCGCCGTTATTTTCATAAAATATTTTTTATCGTTTTCCCAATCAAACAATAATTCCGTTCTTGAGGTCCACTAATGATTGTGCCATTGCGAAATATTCCTGATAAAACAAATATTCCCCGACCAATCGAATATAATATGACAACTTGCATACTTTGCAAAATTTATAAATACTACCCACAACTATAACATTATCTCAAATCCACACCATAATATTAAAAAAATATTTTGAAAAATTAAATCTTTATTCATAAAATTTGGGGTCTCACAATCATATAATAGGATACACGGATGTTGATTTCGCAGGATGCAAAATAGATAGAAAGAGTACCAATGACATTTGTCAACTTCTAGGAAACAGACTTGTGTCCTGGTTTAGCAAAAAGCAAAACTCAGTGTCTACTTCAACTGCAGAAGCTGAATATATTGTTGTTGGCGGTTCTTTGTGCTTTCGAGATCCTATGGATGAGAAATCAGCTAGCTGACTATGGGTTCGATTTCAAATCTATTCCCATACACTGTAATAACACAAGTGTCATAGCAATAACTCATAATCCTGTCATGCATTCTAGGACTAAGAATATAGAAATAAGGTATCACTTCATTAGGGATCATGTGTAAAATGGAACTATATCTTTATAATGCATCCTTACTGAAAATCAACTTGCTGATATTTTTACAAAACCACTAGATGAATCCAGATTTAATAAGTTAATAAGTGAGCTAGGAATGCTAAATCTACAACCATGAAATATATGCTCTAGATTGTGCTAACCATGACAGATACAAAGGATGAACTCAAAATCGTAGACATGATCAAGGAAAGCTCACGATCGTAGAGCTGAAAAGAAAACTACCTCAACGATCGTAGCAAAGACTTAACTATCGTAGTGCATACTCAACGATGACACAAGCCCCATCCACAAAGCAAAAATGTATCATGTGATGACAAGCTTCATAACAAAGCAATATCTCTAAGAGGTGCCTCAGGAACAAACCTAACCCTTGAATCTCTCCAAGAGGTTGGCCCTTCCTGAGTTACCTTAAAAGAATGCTTAGTCAAAAACTCATCACAAGGATCCGGTCAGACTCGATGATCGTAGGACAGACTCAACGAATGATTGATCAGACTCAACGATTGTAGGACAAACTTAACGAATGATTGATCAGACTCGACGATCGTAGGACAGACTCAATGAATGCTGGACAGACTCGACGATCGTAGGACAGACTTAACGAATGATTGATCAGACTCGACGATCGTAGGGACGGACTCAGCGAGTTCTCGACCCGGACTCGACGATCGCAGGACGAACTCAATCTAACATAAGACTACCTTAACGATAGTAGTCTTCCTAAGGACACCTCACTCACAGAAGAAGCCAAGGGCAAATTAGTACATTCTGCCGCATCAAAAAATTGTAGAGCTAAGCAAAAATCGACACCTGTCCCACTAAGCAAAAAAGAAGAGAGGGAAGTTACAAGTACAAGTTGAAATCACATTTTTGAAATCTAAAGTCCAAAAGATTATCTCTCTCTCATTCTCTCTCTCTCTCTCAAAGAAAAAGCCCTAAATCAGCAGAAAGCTCAGACGTATCTCACTTCCAACTACAGAATCAATGGATGCTTCAAATGTGGTATCCGGCTACAGACTCTGTTTTAACGAGTTCAAAACAGCTCCACCAAAATTTCACAAGACCCTAGCACTGCTGAAGAAGGCGGGTCTCGAGGAGGCTCTGAGCACAGATACCCTTATCTATCCCAAGCTAGTGAAAGAGTTCTACAAAAATGGTGTGTTTGAAAATGGCACCATCACTACAAGAGTAAGGGAAGTAGAAATTAGACTAAAGGCAGAAGACTTCAATCTTGCCCTAGGTCTCAAGAATGAAAGGCATCCACACTTAGATTCTATAGACTTCCAAGAGGGACTACGAAAAATGCATCACAAAAAAAACCCATCTGTGAAAGGGTACAAGAAGAAGGAGTTCCCCCAAAGGTATGAATTTTTAGCTGATATTATTGGGAAATGTATATGCTGCAAAAGCTCAAGACATGACTCGGTGAATGAAGCTCAACTTAAGCTCATGATTGCCATGTACTATGGTATACAACTCAACTATAGAGCTATATTACTCGAGTGGATTGGGAAGTGGATAGTAAACTCGAAGAAATCAAAAAGCCCTCAGAAGATGCTATATGGGCGTTTCTTGAGTATCATTCTACAATCTGCACTGGGTGACAAAATTGGGGATGAAGAAGGAGAAGACATCAACCTAAATCGAAGAATGACCCAGCAGTTGTTTGAAAACTGGAAGAGGAACCCTGCTGAATATGTACGAATGATGACAGAATCCAGTGGAAGAACTGGGGAACTGAAGAACTCTGGCTTTCTAGGAAACATATCTGTGGTCAGGGAGATCGAATGAGAAGAAGAAATTAACAAAGAAGAATCCTCTGTCCTTACCAGAAAAAGCAAGGGCAAGAGGAAGCTAATGGCTAGACAGATGGAAGAGCCTCAAGGATCTACCACTGATATACCAGTAGAGTCCTCTGATATAGAGACTCTGAGGATGCTAAAGAGAAAGCAGCAGCAAGATGAACCAAATGAGGATCAGGCTACCATATCCTAGATCCTGAAGAAGAACAAGGTTGGTCATAAGTCCAAAAGGCCATCAGTCATCTCAATCGTAGAGTCTCTACTGTTTGTGGAGACCAGACCTAGCATATAAGCGAACAAGGAGGCAAATTGCTTCAAGCATAGTGGTACATTGAGCAGGACAAAGCTGAGATTCAAGAGAGTCCTGACGTTGTGGCTAAACCCAACAAAGCAAGGAGAAAGCTGGTCAAGAAGTACATTCTTGAAAATGAAAAAGTGCTGAAGAAGGAAGCAAAGAGCATGGTTGCTAAGAAGGAACTGTCCAGAGCAAGTCAAGAAGACAGTGCTCCATCTGAGGGGGAGATCCCTGAAATTATCATGATAGAGAATACACCAACTGAGGGGGAGATGGCTGAATCTCAAGAAAATGCTCCACTTGAGGGGGAGCTTTTGATCTTACAAGAAGATGATCAAGTTGAGGGGCAGCCTCAAGATATCCCCATGGCAGAAGAAGATGTCCCTGCCAGAAATGAAGAGGAATCAGTAAAAGATCATCAAGAACCCATTAAGATAATGGAGTCCTCCAACGAAGAAAGAGAAGAGGAAGAAGATGATGACGATCTTCAGATCACTGGTGTAGGCAGAGATGGGTATAGAAGCTACCTATACAATCAGATGTTGTCATACCTACCCATGATGCCATACCATCACGCCCAAATCAATAATTCTTGGGATCACATGTTCTGGAGTTTCAAAGAATATTCGGCCATCTCAGTGCTGGCTCATGGATTCCCAGGGAGAGTCCACTTTGCAAAGAAGTTGATTAACAACACCTCTTCCTCAAAGGATAAACTTGAGGTATTATCTATCCCTACTCACTTCAGAGTTAATCACTTGCCATCATCATCATTTAGTCAATTCCATGAATTCCCTCGATGGTTGGAAGTGATTCTCAATCCAGTGAATCAATTCCCTGTTACAGAATCCCAAAATTTTGTAACTGAAGAACCAAATACAGCCAACCTTATTTTTCTCCCACAAACCACCATCTCTACGATCCCTAACTCTAGCCCAGTCGTAGAGTCCCAAATAGATATCGTAGAGCCCTATAGTCCAAACATTGAAACTCAGGCCCCTCCATCAGACATACCATCCTCCTCCTCAAATGACTATTTTAGTCTTGATCTTGCTCTCTACTCGATGCAAGATTTGTCTCAGAAAGAATCCCAACCATCCAACAATCCTCAAACAAATGATTCTCTCCCACATCTGCCCACAAAGGATGACTTGAAGGAAGCAACCAATGACATGGTCAAGAATATAGAAGAAAGCCTGGAATCTCACTCCGACCTCATTAATATCCGGCTAAATCAAATGATCACATCTGCAAATAACTTTCCTAGTACTATGAATGCTGAGCATACAAAGAAGCTGAGGGAAATTATCCAAGAAATTCTTAAGAACATGAAGGACAGAGATGAGATTCATTTCCAGGTAGCCACCAAGCAAAGAAAAGTTGTTCTTGAAATACAAAAAAATCAAGAAGTTCAAAATAAACTTATGCTGGAGAACTTCATCAACTTGAAAGCCTCAATCCAAGAATTCCAAAAATCCTATGTCAATCAGGAACGTCAGAATAACATTGTTCTCACTGCCCTCCGAAACAAAGAAGCAAGATCTGAAAAACAACTCAAGGAAAAGAGGACATTGCTCAGACACAAAGCCAACTGAATGAACTTGTCCAAGGAGTCAATAGACTTTCTACAGACATTCGAACCCTTGATGCTGACATAAAGGGGGGAGAATAAAGGGAAAGGAGTTCAAGGAGCACAAAGAGATCAGGGAAGAGGCAGAGGAGGTCAAGGAAACCAAGAAAGGGAAAAAGGACAATTTCATGCTCAAGCATCAAGAAGCCCTCCTACAAGACAATTCCACCATCAGGCTCAACGATATGATCAGCAAGGAATTTTAACGGCCATACCTTTAAGCCGTCAGGAGTCAACTCCTAGCTCACAAGATGTGTCTACCGTACGAATAAGAATGCCAACTGGAGATCCTGCATTCATGTACAGGCATGAGGAAAATCCAAGACTAAGTCCAAGCGAGCTGGAAGAGTTAGCTAGAAATGAGGAAGCTTGCAGAAAAAGAAGGGCTGAGGAGTATGCCAACCCACCAAGAAAAAGGCCAAAGAAATAGAGATAAGTTGAAACTTTAAATTCTTATTGATGTAAAGCTAAAACTGTAATATTTCTTGAACATCAATAAATTCATGCTTATTCTCTAGAAATTTTAGCTACTCACTGAAATACAAAGTCATGTTTAAATTTCCTACAAATGCATCTAGACACTAATAAATCATGACAACAAATCCCCTTGGTTATGTCAACATCAAATAGGGGGAGATTGTTGGGAGAATGCATATTATGATTTGATGTTTTAATGTATATGCTCATGATTATTTGTAAAGTCCTTCCAAGTAAGATATGTACAAGGACTTAGTGGTAGATCAAATTTGTTAGGTTGATCTAAGATCTTAACGTGTATCATTATATAATGGAATGTATAGATAGAAAGATCAAAGCTGTTAGGTTGATCTTGAGATGTAATAGATAGGCTTCAAAGAAATCGTAGTGTATCATCTGATCAACACTACAGAAGTCAAGGCAGAAACATAGAGCTTCGAAGATCGTAGTGTGCCTGCCTTGAAGGGACTCTTCAAAAATCGTAGAGTGATCCCAACGTTTGCCGAGCCATCTCAACGATAGTAGTGTGCTGAAGAAAACATGGAGTTTACAAGTCAACGATCGTAGTGTGCTCTCGAAAACATAGAGTCTACAACACGAGAAAGTGAAGATAGTAGTGTGCAGAGGTTTAAGAAGAATCATAGTACTCTCGGCTGATAGCATAAGACAAGGCACCAAGATGATAAGGTACTACGATCTGAATCGTAGAGTATCATGACATGAATCGTAGAGCATTTGTCTTGTGTCAGAAAACGTCAAGCCTCATGATCTGAGTGAAGATAGATTCCAACATATGAGGAATGGATTCTAGATGTTGCAATACTCATCAGTCCCAAAGTAATATGAAATATCCTTAGTATACAACAAAGAAGCGTATTGAAGAAGCTAAGGAAAGTACCATTGGTAAGGGGGGGCAAAACACCTTTTCAGGTGTTAGGTGAGAAAGAAGTCTGTCGTGTCAGTGGGCCAGAATGCAGTTTCAGAAGATGTGCAGAAATGTCTCCATCAAAGATCAGAAAAGTCAAATGCATTTAATGCCTCAATGGATGGATCCAACGAATAGTTTTCAAGATCACATATATGCAGATCAGACAGATGAGAGAGATAAGCAAGCATTAAGAAAACAACATGAACATCTCTCTCAAGCTCAACTCTACGATCTGAGATATTGCAAAACTTACTCAGCTACTCAGTTCTTTAGAACAAGTGCTTACACAGCAACTGAGTAGCAACCATCAAGAACTCAACATCATCAACCAACTGAAGAAGTGTACCAAGTCTGCTGGACTTGAAGAGTTAAATAGTGAATCAGTAAGAAAGCCAAGTCTGCTTTGGACTTGAAGAGTTCAAGAGTGAACTAAGAAGTTCCTAGGCTGGCCGAGTAGAGAAGGAATGCATGTGATTCGAAGTTGTAAAAGACATCCTTAGTGGATATCCTACTCGTTGAGTAGAAGAGTGGACTAAGAGCTTTAAGTTCTCTGAACCACTTAAAACATTTGTGTCTTTTACGTTCATGCCATAAGCGCCATCATATCATTATATCTCGCCATAACTTGCCTCACTCTCATAACTCCATTGCTTGGTAAAGAAGATTAAAACAAATATTAATTCCGCTAAGTTTTAATCATTATCAAAGAACTAGTTTTAAAAGAAAATATTTTTAAATATCTATCATCCCCCCCCCTCTACAGATAACTATTGTGCTAACTAAGAACTAACAATTTTCTATTTTATTGATTTATTGAAATTAATTTTATTAAAGCTGTCATTATAGGCTTTAGCGACAAAAAAACTATCATGATTTGTGTTCTTCATCAATGAAGAACAATGGTCAATACTCCATGGGGCTACTTTGACCATGGTTAATTCTAACCTGGTTTGGATTATGGGCATGAGAGTGTATTCATGGTGTAGTTCTAGTGTAATACTACAAGTACTAACCAATTTTAGGGTTTAACTACTTCATAACATGAAGATCTAAGCATCCAAAGTTACTGACAAGCCTGTCCTGGAGTTTCTAGGTTACCCAGAAACCTAGTCAGTGTTAAGTATCTACTAATTTGAAGCTTTAACAACATGATTTCTGGAAATTGTTTGAGTGTTAAAGTGTCACACTCTTATAGTTTACATGTCAAGGTATAAAAGTTCTACACTTAGGTAGCTTAACTACATCACAACAGCAAGATTTGGCCTGGTTAAAACCTGTTAGAAAACTTTTCTAAGCATATAAGATCTAGCTTAGGGTTAGGGACTTATACCTTTCTTGAACAATCTTTGATCTTTGCTTCCTTATCTGATATTGGGGTGTTATTAGATTTCTTGGGACTGATTTACTAACTGATATTCGTGGCTTAAGAGAGAGAGAGAGAGAGACTTAGCTAGTGTATTGAACACAAATGATGATGTACTTGATTTTATCTTTCTTTAATCTCTCACTCCTTGATTCTATGGATGGAAATGATGTTAAGTGGCATGAAATGGCTGATACAAGGTGTATTTCAAGTACATGGTGATATCTCAAGAGATGTGTCAATAAATTTGACCATATCTCTTTTAACTTAAAAGTTAAGTAAATGGTATTTTAGTAATTTCGCATCCAAAAGGGTATTTTGATAATTTTCCACGTAATTTTAGGGGTAGTTTGGTCATTTGACCTGATTCCCTCTAATTTTAACCCTTAGGGTTTGATAACCACCATTAGGGTTTGCTAATTAGGGTTTAGGGTTTCCAAATCAGAAATTAAGATTTCCAAAAATAGAATTAGGGTTCCTAACTGATCGTTAGGGTTTCCTAACTGCTGATTAGTGTTTTTTATCTAACATTAGGGTTTACTAAGGTGATACCTTACTTGATTAACAGTTGATCATTAATCCCATAATGTATAAATACATAATCATAGATAGAATTATAATAACTGTATTAATTAATCAAAGCCCTATCTCTTATTAGGGTTAGGGTTTTCATCAGTTGCACAACATAACTTCATGCATATTTCTTAGTCAATAACCAATTTGACTATCTTGCTACGCTCATATCATATATGCTCAACATAATAATGCTAATTAACACTGATATTAATTTAAAAAAATATTCTTTAAAATAAAATTGTTTAAAATTCAAGGTCCTGACATTGCTTAAAATTAAACTTTATACAAATCAAACCCTTTGTATATAGGTGCAAACGAGGCATAGCACCATTTCCAAATAACTGTACTTAGTCCCAATAAACACACACACACACACAGAGATTCAGATTAATTAGAGAATTGAAAAGTTGTGGTAACCGTAACTTTCACGAAGTCGGGGTGCCTAACACCTCCCGCTTAATCGAGCCCCCGAACTCTATGAATCTCGGTTTCCAAGGCCTGTTAAATAGAGTTCAACCATTGGACCTTTGTGTAAATCTTTTCAAATTCGGTTGAGTTTGTACAACAATTTCAGAACTACCACTTGGCGACTCTGAATTTTCAAATCGTCGACATTTTTTGTCGCACCCTTTTTAAACTCGCGTTTTCAAACAAAACTCAACATAGAGAACATAAAGGGTAGAAAAGAAAAGTGTAAATTGTTCCCGACGTCGACAGCGGTCAATATATTTAAAAAAAATTATTTTTTCTAACAACATCTGACATAGTGGGATTCGTTTAATGGCTTATTTTGACCAGCAGGGGCCCTAATATTAAATTAAAATAGTAACCGGTACATATAATTTATTTGACCGCTACATATTGTAGCGGCTTATATATTTCAACTTTACATCCTAGCCTTCCATGTAAACGATCAATGGCTCAGATCTTGGTTACTGGAATAGTATCAATAGCAATCGGTTGCTATAAATGAGAATCGTATATATATATATATATATATATATATATATATTACAGATGCACTATATCATTTTATTAAAAGCTAATGTCATGACAACAAATGTAGACCAAAACATAAAATTACAAAGGAAAGAAGCATACTAATAAGGCAAGAATTGAATAGTTGTGATTACATGTGGATACAGTCCATTATTAATTGGTTGAATGATATTTATGTCTTCCAAGTCTTTATCCAATGTTAAAATCGTTCAAAAAATTTGTTTTTATTAATTGAATTCCTAAAGAGGTAAATATGGATACAACCTATTATTAATGTGCTAAATGATACTTCTATCCCTTCAAGTTATCATCGAAAGTTAAAGTCGTACCTAAAATTCATTTTTCATCAATTAAATCCCTAAATTGACAAATTGATGTCAATTCTATTCTTTTTTACCAAATTTTACTTAAATGTACCCGAATTTTGAGATGACCCATTTTACTATGGAGAATTATGTGTTTACCAATATTATATATATTATTAACAATAAAATATACAAATTAAAAGACTAAAAAGTTCAAGCTACACAATAAAACTCAGAACTCTTCCATAATATAATTAAGCTAAGTAAATGCATCTTCTATTATTTTTAAGAAGTGGTTAATCGTGCTGGATGTTTGTTCAAAAGTAAATAAAAGTGCTAGTTGGGGCTCGACTTGATAGGAATCATGATATCCCGTAGAGCACCTATGATGGAAAATTGCCAAAATCCTTGAACCACAGGATAACTAGTTTGCAGGAAGTGGTCAATCTAGAAAAATATTCAGTGGGGTCAAATTAATAAATTACACCCATAAAAAATCTATTACAACTCTAAAGAAATCTTAGTTCGGCTTGTTTCAGGAAAATTGGATGATACACGGATAAACTACTCAACTATTAAGAAGGAAATATGTTTTATAGTTATGTGTATCATCCCATTTTCCTGAAACAAACTGAAATAAGATTTCTTTAAAGTTTATAAAACTTTTCAGAATGCCCCCATAGCCTCTGTCAGAAGCATCAGTTTCGACAATTTTAGGAACGTTAGGGTCAGAGAATTATAGACACAGTAAAGATTTCACCTAAGACTTGCTCTTTTTAATCGCCAGGGTAAGTTCATCTATCTAAGACGTAGGCTCTTTATTTAGCCTTTTTTATAAAGGGGTAGCACCAACCGCCAAATCTTTGTAGAAATCTCTGACATAATTAACACTTCCCATAAATCTTTGGAGTTGTTTTTTATCTAAGATTTTATCCAAAAATTTATCGACGAAGGCAATAGCTCTATCAATAGGGATATATTGCCTTTGAGCAATCTCAAATCCCGAAACCTTATTTTGTTTGGAACAATTGCATCTTCTTAGTCGAAACCACAAGACCTTCTCCTTAACAATTTTGTTTTGAACACGTTTACGTGTTTCGATCTTGAAAACTATGTCCTTTGAGAATACTAGGACATCATCAATATAAACGATCATAAAATCCATGAATGGATTAAAGATCTCATTCATAATTTTTTGAAACTCTGATGGTGCATTTTAAGGCCAAAACCCAAAACATTCCATTCGTAATGTCCAAATGTCACTGTAAACGCTATTTTATATTTGTCTTCTTCTTTTATCTGGATTTGCAAGTATCCACACTTCATATCGAATTTTGAGAATACATTTGTTTTAAGCAATTTATTTAACAAATCCCCCTTGTTTGGAATTGGATATCTAATCCATCTCAAACTTTATTTCGAGGTTTATAGTTAATCACCAGCCTTGGAACTCCACTTTCTATTTATGTCGCTTTTTCCACGTAGAATGCATAACATGAACATGGTGAATAACTTTTCCTTATTAATCCCTTTTTTAAGAGATCATTTATTTACCTTGATATCAAGGAGTTAACCATTTGCTTAAACGCAAAGAAGATTTTCTATTCTTTCTCAAACAAGAGTTGGAAATCAAGAAGATTGAAGAGCATCTTAAAGATGAAAAGTTTAAACTTAAAGTTATAGCTTATTAGGAGGAATTAAGCGAAGAAATATGTTCTACAAATCCTACTGCTTTCTGGAAGAGGAAAAATCATGTAATCTCTTTGCCATACATAGAAGGATTCAATGAGAGGCTTATTCCTACTAAAGCTAGGCCTATTCAAATGAATGAAAGGGTTTTAAAGTTTTGTCAAGAAGAAATAAATGATCTCTTAAAAAAGGATTAATAAGGAAAAGTTACTCACCATGCTTATGTTCTGCATTCTACGTGGAAAAAGCGTCAGAAATAGAAAGAGGAGTTCCAAGGCTGGTGATTAACTATAAACGTCTAAATACAGTTTTGAGATGGATCCGATATCCAATTCCAAACAAGAGGGATTTGTTTAATAGATTGCTTAAAGCAAATGTCTTCTCAAAATTTGATATGAAGAGTGGATACTGGTATATCTTGATAAAAGAAGAAGACAAATATAAAATAGCGTTTACAGTGACATTTGGACATTACGAATGGAATGTCTTGGGTTTTGGCCTTAAAAATGCGCCATCAAAGTTTCAGAAAATTATGAATGAGATCTTTAATCCTTCATGGATTTTATGATCATTTATATTGATGATGTCCTAGTATTCTCAAAGGACATAGCTCAGCACTGGAAACACGTAAACGTGTTCAAAATAGTTGTTAAGGGAGAAGGTCTTGTGGTTTTGACTAAGAAGATGCAATTGTTCCAAACAAAAATAAGGTGTCTGGGATTTGAGATTGCTCAAAGGCAATATATCCCTATTGATAGAGCTATTGCCTTCGCCGATAAATTTTTGGATAAAATCTTGGATCAAAAGTAACTCCAAAGATTTATGGGAAGTGTTAATTATGTCAGAGATTTCTACAAAGATTTGGCGATTGATGTTGCCCCTTTATACAAAAGGCTAAATAAAGAGCCTACGCCTTGGACAGATGAATGTACCATGGAGATTAAAAAGATCAACTCTCGGGTGAAATCTTTGTCATGTCTACAATTCTCTGACCACGGCGCTCCTAAAATTGTCGAAACTGATGCTTATGACAGAGGCTGTGGGGGCATTCTGAAACAAATTATAAACTCTAAAGAAATCTTAGTTCGGTTTATTTCATGAAAATGGGATGATACACAGAACTATAAAACATATTTCCTTCTTAATAGTTGAGTAGTTTATTTGTAGAAAGAGGCTATAAATATTTGCATATTGGTTTAGTCCAAGTTGCGGTCAAACCGCTAACTAGAATTGGCATTCCTACATCTTTATTGTTGTGTTTGAGAGACAAAAGACACTTAAAGTTTAACGATTCCTTCTTAGGATGTATTACTTCATCCCTTTCTGAAGGACCGGTATACTTTAACAGTTTTCCAAAATATTCAGTCTTTTTACTAGATCCCACAATCTTCAAAACATTAACATTGACTCTACAAACGTTAAGTTTTGATATGGACCCTCTATCGTCTAACATGGCACTAATATATAGGATGTATATTAAATTCAAGAATACTATTACTCCAGATATTAATCTAAAGAGTAATTTTATTAAAGACTGTAGAGGAGAAACCACAATGTTTCAGATCAATCCGTTGAAAGCCAATATTTCAGTCCCTAAAACTTTAAAGTGGGATGAAATAGCAATTTCGGAGAATTGGACATCGCAAGATGTCGTACCTAAAAGGGTACAAGGATCTAACCCCCAATTTGAAGATGTTACAAAAAATCCAGATGAATCTATGAGCATTAGATTTGGCAACAATAACTCTATTCACCTTAATTTAGACGAACCTCGACGAAATAGTATGTCTACTATTCCTCAAAAGAATACAGGTGAAACATCAAGAAGATCTACGTCTTCTATTCAAGGAGTAATTAATCGGCTGGATGATCTAATCAGTCGTCTAACATATATGGTTAAAACTCCTTCTGAAGTAGAAGTACCAAGGACTCAAAGTCCTACGGCGTCTAATTTTGCTTACTTTGAGAGTTTTTATAAACAATCAGAGTTTTGGTCCAAATCAATCCTTGCTAAGAGCTATGTTAAATTCTGAAAAGAATAAAGACAAACGAGAATGGTTCTTTGCTACTTATTCTTTGGAGGTTCAAGATTTAATTCACAACATTTACTATGATTTCTTAAAAGAATCAAGAAAAAAATGTTGATTTCTTTGTTTTTCTTAAACATTGGAGCCGAGCAAAAGGGTATAATTTCCCTTTAGGGGGGGGGGATACAGAGGTTGATGAGAATAATTCTACCTTAAATATGGTAGAGAATTCTTATAGGCCTTATCGATTGGCTAATGATAAAGATGACAACGATGTTGTGTCATCTATTCATCCACATTCGATTCCAGTTTTTGTAGGAACGGGGAAAACTAGAGTTATTCCATATAAGAAGGTTTTAGATAAGGAGGCAGAAAGAAAGTCTGAAGAAGTTCAAGGGATTAACCAAGTCATAAAGCAGAATAATTATACTAATCTCTTTCTACAGTCCCTTGGGACACAGCTTACTAGGATAGAAAAGGTTGTTACTTCAAAAGTGAAACGTTTGTCTATTAGTCCGTCTCCGGCAGGAATTCTAGTTACTTCCTCAGGGGAAGGGAAGTTTTTAACAAAGGAAAAAAATGGATCAATCCTGTTTAATCCTCCCCCCGAGCTATCTAACGAGTTTAATCTTGGATCTGCTTCCATAGAAATGTTGGAAGAACTGAAGAGTAGATTGGAAAAGTTGTCGATTAAACAAAAAATCTATTGAATCAACTTCTTAGGGTCCTTCCATTTCAGTCCTCAAAAATGATGGATTAGATCTTGATGAGATCATAAGTAAAATCCAAGAAGATCCTCAAATAAATAGGATAAAATGGGGAAAGGTTAAAAACCAGCTCTATTGTGACGCCCCCAAAATTAGGTATACATCACCCATCTTGAGTCACCAAATACATGGTACAGAATTCAAATACAACTTAATAATACAACTGTCGTGTACAATACGACAAAACATAAAATGTGAGTTTGAATACAAATATTGCCTACTAGAGAGTATACAAACTCAAAAGGAGTCCTCATTACAATTATTATCACACTATTTCACAGAATAGTGAGGACTAATAATGCACCATCTAGGACCATTACTCCGCTCCCCACTCATTCCATTCGATATATTCTCATTTCAAGAAGAGAAAAGTGAAAGAAAGGTGAGCTCAACTAGCCCAAGAAGAAATATTATGACTAAGATAATGCGAATAAACTATCATTAGCCTTAAACAAAGGTGTTAAAAGCGATACATATAACAAACATCAAGTTTAATCTGCGGTGAACAAGCAATCCATTAAAAGAGTCAAGTAGAGAATAAAATCTACTATCTTTTATGATTTAAAAGGTTTTTCATCACTTTTATCGCTAGGACTCAAACAATAAATAATTCACATCATCGAATCACCCCCACTTACTGGCCAGGATATTCTTTAGTATCACGACCACAATTATCCATGCACTACTGGGCCAAGAATATTTATGTATTCATTAATAGTCGTGATCATGCCAAAAACTGTCCATCAATGCACTACGGGCCAATGAGGACTTTTTCCATATCATTTGTAACATTACGATTATGATTATACCGAATAATCCCTGGTCATAATCATACCAAGTCCATCTATGCACTACAGGCCACAGATGACTTTCACCATAATATAAACATGAGGATGATAACAATGATATAAGAATTCAATAAAACAAGTTCAAGAATTAATTTATCCAGGAACTGATAACGTCCAAATTGTCAACGTGATACTGCTTTATAGAGTAAAATTCAAGAATGCTCGTAAGAATATTTCCATGAAAAGATCTTTGGATGAAGCGCAATTATCAAGGATATTCCACTAATTTCATGGAGTATAGAAGTCAAAACTTTAACCAACCGAGTATAATAAAGAATGAAATAACAAAAGAAATCACCATGCATGCGGTATTGATGAGCATGAGGCAAAGTTATTCCAATAGAATAATAAATAACGGAACCAGTCGATTCGAAATTCACACCAAGCGGGATGTTCCAAATGAGAATAATAAAGAATGGAATAACAAAAAAATCACCATGCATGCGGTACTTAGCATGACGGGTAATTCCAATGTAGAATACTAATAAGGGCGGAATCAAAGTCCGCAGAAAAACGCCTGACATGTGATATTATTCAATGAAATCGATCCAAGGTAAAACGATAGATAGGATATTCCAAATGAATAGTAAAGAATGAATAATAGAAGAATGTCACCAAGTATAGGGTAGCCACAGATATCTGAGTTATTCCAATGAATAATAAAGAATGGAATAACATAAGTTCTCTTCATGAATACAGAAGAAATAATACCCCTTACCGTAAAAGAAACTGGATATAAGAGTAGGAAAGTAACAGAATACTTTTCTTCTTTCTTTCTATAATTTTCTCTCTCTAGGGTTTCAGTGAATTCGTAAGAAATAATGAAGAAATGAGCTTCTATTTATAGGAGAATGGAAAGGATACTATGCAATAAATTATTCTAATAAAATAAAACTTTTAAATAAAATATAATATATATTATATATATATTAAATATATATAACATATGCTTATAATGTACATTCACGAGCTAAGTTTGAAATCTTCAGATGCAAATTTTTCAAATGATACAATAAAACAAAATTTTTATACTATATATATATATATATATATATATATATATATATATATATATACATAACTCAAGCACTACAGTAACCATATATATATATATGTCTTGACATTGAAAAAAATTCTCCCCACCCAAATGTCCTTTTCAAATCGTGGGCCCCACCACTTATATAAATATAATACTTATATATATATATATATATATATATATATATATATAGAATAATAACTTTCTACCGATTATTTTGAAAAATGGGTAAATGAGTGCCCATAAAGTAAGCAAAACTTAGTGAATTCTCACGTAAGCATTAATAATCAATACCGTGTGCTACTATGTAACCACGCGTATTACTGTACTTTTACTACCGAGTAGTTCAACAGTATTAACGGTAAAACTTCCGTCGTTATTTTCATAAAGTATTTTTGTCGTTTTCTCAATCCGATAATAATTCCGTTGTGGGGTCCACCAATGATTATGCCGTTGTACGAATATTCCCTGTTAAAACGAATATTCCCCGACCAATCGAATATTATATAACAACTTGTGTACTCTGTAAAATTTATAAATATTACCCACAACTATAACATTATATCAATTTCACTCCATAATATTCAAAAATAATATTTATAGAAAATTCATCTTTATTCAAAAAGTTGGGGTTTTACACCTATTATCATCGGTCGTCTCCTATTGTCATCGGTCATTTCCTATTGATGCTCAATTTGAAAATTGAGCGTTTAATGATGGAAATCAATTTAATGGTGAGTCCATTTGTGAATGGAACCTTTATGGTCTTACTGATTATCAAATCATTGTTCTTCTCAAGCAAATGAAGATGTTTGCTCAAGCTGCAAGAGTTAAATTAAACTAACTCAGAGAAAAGGATTGCTCAAGCTTTAGCATCCGATTTTGTAGGCCAACTTTGTCTTTGGTGGGATAATCTCCTGATGAATGAAGTGAAGGAAATCATTTTTAATTTCCAGGTGCAAAAAGGCGTTAATGAGATGAATGAACCCATTTTTCTAGAGGATGCGGTAAACACTCTGTTGTATACTATCATGCGCCATTTTGTGGGAAACAACCAATTGATAGTATCAAGAACGTATGAGCGATTAAGCAACTTAAAGTGCAAATCGCTTTCTGAATTCAAATTCTATCGTGATATGTTCTTCTCCAAAGTTTTTAACAGAGGAGATTGCAATAGCGATTACTGGAAAGAAAAGTTCATTGAAGGTCTACTTGTTTTATTCTCTCAAAGAGTTAAGACAAGGTTGAAAAATAAAAATGATGGAGTAATTCCATGGGATGAATACACCTACGGAGAATTATCTTCAAAAGTTATTGGGAAAGGCGCGAATCTGTGTAATATTATTAAAATCCAAAAACAAATTTCGGAAGAATGAGCTAGAGGAAAGTGTGCTCTAGGAGATTTTATGAGCAGTATAGGCTTGCTGAAATTCCCAAGGATAAGCGTAAAAGAATGGTTTCGAAAGAATTTTCTAATTATAAGGAAGCCAAGCGATCTAAAAGAAGAGATCGAAAAAAGTCTAAACATCATACCAAGGAAGACTTGCCTAAGAAGCATAAGTTATCTAAATGAAAGGTGACTAGTTCGAAACCTCCAACATGCTATAAGTGTGACAAGATAGGTCATAAAAGTTCAAACTGCACTACTAAAAAGAAGATTAACCAATTGGTTAAGGACGAAGGGCTGAAAAAGAAATTTTTAGCAGTTTTTATAAACTCGGATGAGGAGGAATACTCTTCTTCCAGTTCGAGTCCTAGAAGTAGTTGCTCTAACTCATACAATTCATATTCTAAAAAGGAAGAAGTTTCGTGTAATGAGTTAGATGATTGCCAATGTACAGAAGGAGAAGCATGTTTGTGTGCCTTAAATGGACTTTCTATAAATGTGTTATCTAAAGAAGATAGTCTTATCTTAGATATCATTAATCAATTGGATGACTCTGTAAAAAAAGGCAAATGATCGAGAACTATATAAAGCTTACTAAAAGTAAGAAAAACTCTTCTGATGACAATAACGAAAGGTTTGACCCAAGCCAGTATTCGTTACAGAAGATCTTTAATAAGGTTAATGGTTGTCATAAGGAGCCTACTCTGAAAGAGTTGCAAGGGATGATTACTAATCTTCAAGCTAATAATGATGCTAGGGAAATTGATATTGTTGATCTCAAGAAAGAAATCAAGCAAATAAAAAAGGACATCTGTTGGCTTAAAGGCAAGGATGATAAAGGTAAAGGTAAGATAGAAGACTCTAACTCGCCTATTATCAATGAAGGTAAGAGTGACGATTTTAAGGATGAAGTCCATGAATTTGCCAATCAAGATAGACGAGTTATCCCAGGAGAATCTAGCTCAAAAGGATTAAAAATCAATTTAGTTGATAGGATTATCACTCAAAAGTGGTATGTGAAAATTTCTATCCTTATTGAAGATGAATTCTCAGTTACTACTGAAGCCTTGATATATTCAGGAGTAGACTTAAATTATTTGGCTAAAGGTCTAGTTCCCTTTAAATATTACTCCAAAATAGCTCAAATGTTGAGCACTGCTTATGGTAGCCTATTGCATATCGATTATAAATTGTCAAATGCAGTTGTGTGCAACAATGGAGCTTTCTTTGAAACTCCATTCGTTTTAGTAAAAAATATTGCTCAAGTACTTATTTTGGGTATACCTTTTATTAGTTTACTTTTCCCGATATCTATTGATCACAAGGGGATAATCACTAATAAGGAGGGGATAGAAGTCTGGTTCAATTTTATTTCAGAACCTCGATATCAAGGAGTCAACTATTTACTTAAACGCAAAGAATATTTTCTATTCTTTCTCATCAAGAGTTGGAAATCAAGAAGATTGAAGAGCATCTTAAAGATGAAAAGTTCAAACTTAAAGTTAAAGCTTATCAGGAGGAATTAAGCGAATAGATATGTTCCACGTGTTGGAATTTCGGATCAAAAAATGCGCAGCGTAGTATAAAATTGAACAAATTTTTGAAATCCAAAACATGATCCATGCGAAACAGAAATTATTCAGTGTTTAAGATATTATACCGATTATGAAACAGCTTCGAATCTCCAACGCAATCTGAATGAACTACGTCTCTACGGTATCCACACGAACGCCCGCGAATTGTCGCACGGTTCTGCAATAAAAGGGAGCTGCGGTACTAGCCACCAAAGAAACGGATTTTCTATTTTCTCTCTAGTCTCTCTCTAAGAGTGGCTAGGGTTTTCTTAGATGTCTTTTCTAAATGGCTGCTATATATCATATATATAGTAGTTAATAGGAATTAATCAAAAACCTAATATAATTATAATAAAATCAAATTTATATATATATATATATATATATATATATATATATATATCTTAATTAATTCTTACTTAATTAATATACCTATATATAAATTATCCTATTAATTTAAATTCATAATTTAAATGCTACCAATCATATTGACATATTAAAATCTGGACAATTTAAATTAATTCCCTTTTAATTACGTTCTATGTGTGTGACCCTATAGGTTATTATTACGTTGGCAATAATTTTAAAATCATATTATAAAATTATAAACAGTGAGCGGCATCTAGTAATGCATCACTGCTATCCAAGTAATAATAAGATCGATGATTCGATGCAACCTTTTCATGACCAATGTTTTAATGTAATTTAATCCTTTTAACCTTGACATCCTAGATTAAACTCGAGTCATGGAATGTGTCATACTCTTCATAATTTAATCTAAGTTTTCTTGATCAATGAGTAGACTATATGAAACAAATCACTATTTGAGCATGGTCATGCATTTCATAGTCCTACTCAATCAAGAGGCCTATGGATATCACCCCTAATATATAGGAGGGTTAAATTCCATCTAGATCACTCATATTCCTCACACGATTCATGATGTACACAATAATCACCTTTATAGTCCACCCTATTAAAGGTGACCTTTAATGATATCAAAGTACATAAATTCCCGTGTAGTAATATAGTGATTTCAGGTCGAAGGATCATTACATCATTGTCATTATAAGAATTGCTAATGACACTTCACATAATGCTCCACATAGAATTCTCATGGTGGGTCTGTCCAGTACATCGTTCTCTAACACGTACCTATGCATTGACATAATATCTCATATATTTATGATCAATGACATTTGGTCATCAGTCAATCCACATACTAGTCTTAATGTATCATTGTTGTCCCATCAACAATGATACTCAACTATGGACATTTAAGAGCAATGATACTAATTGTAATTATATAATCTCATGTTCAAGTCATATACTTGAAACTGTATAATTTGTATTATTATTCTAAGGAATTTTATTATGTTAACATTTATATAACGCAGTAAATAAAACCATAATAAAATCATCTATTTATTCAATCAAATATAATATCAAAATGTTAAGCAATTATATCAAATAATTGGCCTCTAGGGAACAAACTCTAACACTACGGATCCTACTTTTTTCTAGAAGAGGAAAAAGCACGTCATCTCTTTGCCATACATAGAAGGATTCAATGAGAGGCTTATTTCTACTAAAGCTAGGCCTATTCAAATGAATGAAAAGTTTTTAAATCTTTGTCAAGAAGAAATAAATGATCTCTTAAAAACGGGATTATTAAGGAAAAGTTACACACCATGGTCATGTTCTGCATTCTACGTGGAAAAAGCGGCAGAAATAGAAAGAGGAGTTCCAAGGCTTGTGATTAACTATAAACCTCTAAATAAAGTTTTGAGATGGATCAGATATCCAATTCTAAACAAGAAGGATTTGTTAAATAGATTGCTTAAACCAAATGTCTTCTCAAAATTCGATATGAAGAATGGATACTAGCAAATCCAGATAAAAGACGAAGACAAATATAAAACAGCGTTTACAGTGACATTTGGACATTACAAATGGAAAGTTCTGGGTTTTGGCCTTAAAAATACGCCATAAGAGTTTCAGAACATTATGAATAAGATCTTTAATCCATTCATGGATTTTATGATCGTCTATATTAATGATGTCCTAGTATTCTCAAAGGATATAGCTCAGCACTGGAAACACTTAAATGTGTTCAAAATAATTTTTAGGAGAGAAGGTCTTGTGGTTTCGGCTAAGAAAATGCAATTGTTCCAAACAAAAATAAAGTTTCTGGGATTTGAGATTGCTCAAAGGCAATATATCCCTATTGATAGAGCTATTACCTTCACCGATAAATTTTTGAATAAAATCTTGGATTAAAAGCAACTCCAAAGATTTATGGGAAGTGTTAATTATGTCAGTGATTTCTACAAAGATTTGGCGGTTGATGTTGCCTCTTTATACAAAAGGCTAAATAAAGAGCCTACGCCTTGGACAAATGAATGTAACCTGGCGATTAAAAAGATCAAGTCTTGGGTGAAATCTTTGTCGTGTCTACGATTCTCTGACCATGACGCTCTTAAAATTTTCGAAATTGATGCTTCTGACAGAGGCTGTGGGGGCATTCTAAAAAAATTATAAACTCTAAAGAAATCTTAGTTCGGTTTGTTTCAGGAAAATGGGATGATACACAGATAAACTACTCAACTATTAAGAAGGAAATATGTTCTATAGTTCTGTGTATTGACAAATTCCAAGGAGATCTCTTAAATCAGAGATTCATTTTTAGAGTTGATTGCAAATAAACTAAAGAAGTTTTAGAGAAGGATGTTAAGAATGTCGCTTCTAAACAAATATTTGCTCGGTGGCAAGCCTTGTTATCATCTTTTGATTTTGACATTGAGTTCATTAAAAGAGATTCAAATTCTTTGCCATGTTTCTTAACTAGAGAATTCTTGCAAGACATCCCTAATGGTTGTATGTTGAATCATGACAGGTCGCCTAGACGTTCAGCCAAACCTGAAATGGAGAGACCCACTAATGAAGTTCTTAAAGGACAATCGTCAGGTTCTCAAAAATAGAGCAACAAAGGGAAGGCTCCTGAGCTTAAAGTTCAGATGGATTCTCAGTATATTGATACTATGGTCAAAGAGGTAGTTGATATTGAAGATATCGATGTTGTTAGGTCTCCAGAGCAAGTTACAGATCTTTATCTGTCATACTCTCATGATCTGCCGGTCTTCCTTCCTAAAACTAGGGAGTATTTTGAAAAATATTTAGTGGAGACTGGTTCTATTAAAGTTTCTCATAAACTGAGAGATCGTTATAATCTGGCTTTCTCTACGATTAAGATCTTAAAGGTCTTACATCCTTGTGATTGGGTGGGGGATTTAAGGACTCACAAGTACTTCGAAACAAAATCCATGATTCCTAAAATGTTCAACTATTTGAAAACATTATTATGATTAGTGAAAATTATGATTAGTTCAAAAAAATTGTATTTAAGTTCAACAAAAAAAATTAGTTAAAATCCTACTCTATTTGGTAAAATTTACGGATCCGCCTCCAAAGAGGAAACTATTTGAATATAGTCGGAATTTTATTCAGCATGTTAAAACTCTAAAACTAGAAAACAATTTGAGTTTTGTCACGTTTTCGATATTAAAGCCAACGCGCCAACACCGAGAATATACTCCTTTGTCCCAAAATTAGAAATATAATTTGACTTTTGAAGTCAAACGACGATATATTAAATTTTAAATGATGTGAATTTATTTAATTGTAGTTGATACAATTATTATAATTGTATAATATATAACAAAATTTATTAATCACAAAATTTATTTAAATCTAAACTTTTATCAGTCATGCCAATTTTTAAGTTTAATATGTCGTCTGAACTCAAAAAAAAAAATTGTATTTCTAATATTGAAACGGAGGGAGTACATCAAGCCTTAAAAAACAAAACTTACGTTATATTTGGTAACTCAATATCAAGTCTTAAAATTAGAATTAATGACGTACTAGTTGATAACCCGTGCAACACACGGGTTAGTTTGAATATGAATTGTATAATATTTCAGCATGATTGTCCTTGAAATTTAAGATGTATTATCTGTTGTAACAATTGAAAATGACTTTAGAGACCATTCATCATATTTAGTTAGCATGAATTTCTTTTTAATTCAATAGACTATATTATAAATATAAAATTATAAATATGTAAATAATTGTGAAATTATTATTTACACACCTGGAAATTTTTATAACTAATTCATACTTAACACATGAAATTTCAGATACTCACTTCGAATTCACAGCAAAATTCTCTAAAGTTGAACACCAAAATTACAAACGCCATCAAACTCATCACAATCTAATAAAGCATAATCTTTATTATGTGTGTGTGTGTGTGTGTGTGTGTGTGTGTGTGTGTGTGAAACTACAATTCATTGCCAATTTGACTTAATGTCTAATTTGACCCCACTGAACAAATATTTTTTCATATTAAACTTAAAAGTAGATAATAGGAAAGGAAAAAGAAAACACTACAGAAATGCAAGATATTTTCTATCTCGAAAATACATTTGGTGAAATTAAAAAGAACCTCAAACGAAATGAAATGAAGAACTTCAGAAAAGCATTCTGTCAAGAAAATTGGGTTCCAATGAGAGGTAAACGGAAGTCTTCAAGACCTAGAAATTGACATCCCTTGATTCCTAATCAAAAATGACTCTATTAGTTCATGACAACACAACAAAGAATACCACATTATAATCCCAATATTAAAAACAATAACCAAACTTAAATTTGATTCATATAAACACAATTATATACACATAAACATAATTAAAATTTCATAGAAAGCCACATCAAAATCATACCTTATCAGTGAATTATCAACTGAGAAACTACAGAACCCTGAAAGAATGCAAGCCAAATCAAAACCCAAATCACCTAGTTGTACAATCAATTAACCCAAAACCCATAATCAAATCCCAATTTCCAACAAACCCATTTCGAATACAAATAAATGGAAAGCACCTACGTTCTCTCGTTGACGCTGCTACAAAGCCGCCTTGTTCATCCCCTCGGCAGAGACAACCTCGTCATCTGCTAAAAGAGATTCAAATTCTTTGCCATGTTTCTTAACTAGAAAATTCTTGCAAGACATCCCTAATGTTTGTGTGTTGAATCATGATAGGTCGCCTAGACGTTCAGCCAAACCTGAAATGGAGAGACCCACTAATGAAGTTCTTAAAGGACAATCGTCAGGTTCTCAAAAATAGAGCAACAAAGGGAAGGCTCCTGAGCTTAAAGTTCAGATGGATTCTCAGTATATTGATACTATGGTCAAAGAGGTAGTTGATATTGAAGATATCGATGTTGTTAGGTCTCCAGAGAAAGTTATAGATCTTTACTTGTCATACTCTCATGATCTGCCTGTCTTCCTTCCTAAAACTAGGGAGTATTTTGAAAAATATTTAGTGGAGACTGGTTCTATTAAAGTTTCTCATAAACTGAGAGATCGTTATAATCTGGCTTTCTCTACAATTAAGATCTTAAAGGTCTTACATCCTTGTGATTGGGTGGGGGATTTAAGGACTCACAAGTACTTCGAAACAAAATCCATGATTCCTAAAACGTTCAACTATTTTAATTACACTCTAGCTTGGGAAAAATTCTTATACTATCAAAATGAGCATTATACCCACAGCTTGGTTTCTTCATCCTAAGTTTCCTAAAACCATCAAATATCAGGATTTTCCTACATGGTTTCAATCTTGGTTCTATTATTGGGGACCAATACTACGGGTTTTTCCCCCAAAGGTTGAAGATATGTTTGATAAGTACTTTTAGACTTCTAACTGCCTTAATGAAAACCATGTTTTATTAACCTTTTACGGTATTAACGAAATTCCCTGGATCTTTAAATGGTCATATGTTATTACTCAACATGTAGGAACAGGGGTTCATCGCTTATGTCATCAACTATCTATTAAGTGGTGGTCTAACTTTGATGAGGATAGAATTGAGAGTATTCCACCTTAAGTTGAGGATTATGACATGGAAAAATATGATGCTTCTCAAAAGAAGTTGAAATCAATTCTTAAAGGAATTCCCAAAAATGAAATCCTGGATTTTTTGAGGAATCATGATGATACTATTACCATGCTCGACAGTGACGATGAAAACGCCTCATCTAGTGACTCTTTTGGTGGTCCTTGCTCTCAGCCTAAATAATTTAGGCGTGTTTATGCTTAAAGCATTGTCGTGGTCCAGATGGTCCTTGTTTAGGCGTGCTTAAAGCATCGTGGTGGTCCAAATAATCTTTGTCTTTTGCCTTAATAATTTAGGCTTTCGGTGATAGTAATCTTATCTTATCTTTTACTTTTCCCTTTGAGCCTGCAGCCCATCCGAAACCATCTTTATCCAGGACATGCGTCAGCAACTTTTGTTAAAGTTTTCTTTTGCTTTTTAAAAGTAGTTTTGTTTTTAAAGCAATTTGTCTTCTTGTTTTTATGTTTTGTGTTCTCTTCCTTGTAAGAATGAGTCATTTCTCTTAAGCGAAGGCATCCAAAAATTGCAATTCAGTTTTATTTCCTAAGTGTTTCTTGTGAGTATTCAAGTTCAAAGTTCTCAAGCTTCAATTATCTATGTAAGTTTGTTTCAGGTTTGAAATAATATTTCATTTTTACTCTGTATAATTCTTTGTTTTAAAATCTCTATATGATCTTGGCCTTCTTCTATTGTTTTTAAGAAGAGATTAATCGTGCATGATGTTCGTTTAAAAGCAAATAAAAGTGCTAGTTAGGGCTCGACTTGTTACGAATCCAGATATCCTGCAGAGCACCTATGATGGAAAAATGCCAAAATCCTTGCACCACATGATAACTAGTTTGCAGGGCCAATCTAGAAAAAAAATCAGTGGGGTCAAATTATTAAATTACACCCATAAAAAATCTATTACATCATATATATATAAAAAAAATCAATGCGGTCAAATTACTAAATTACACTCATACAAAAATTTATTACATTATATATATATATATATATATATATATATATATATATATATATAAATTCAATGTGGTCAATTGACCCCACTACTCAACACGTAGCTTCACCCCTATTTGCAGGAGAACACTAGAAGCAACACACATCAAAGATTATCTCTTGCTGAGAGCAGATTATCTCCTCCGGGCTCCGGCCATCAAAACAAATCATATTAAATAAAAGGAATTGATATTTCCATAATTAATATTTTTACAAACTCCTTCTCACATGATTGTGAGACCCATTTACAATTCATATGAAAAAAAAATCTTGTAAAACTATTAGCTTGTGGAAATATTAATTTCCTAAAAAATGTATAACTATTTATGCTTTTAAAATGTTTGTAATGCCAATATTATCCCATATGGCAAAAGAGGGATTGTCTACTCCCACGTCAAGTAGGGGAAAATAAAACTCATATTGAAAAGCTAGCCTATACATAATAACATGTCGGATAGATCTTGCTTACATTACAATGAAAGTCTAACCTCACAATTCACAAACACGCGAGTTTCTAATATTCTAGCTAGTCTATGATATTTCTGAAAAGCAGATTATGTTTGATAAAACTAAATATTAAGATTTGAACAATTTAGACATCTGAATAATGTAGAGCATCTGAATAAAATTGTATCTGAATGAAAAAAATATTATTTGATAATTAATCTTTTCAAAATGTCTTAATAACAATATTTTACCATATTATCCTCTGAACTATTTTTTCTTTCTCATCTTTTACACTCTTATCTGATCAGTTCCAAGGGACACCATCGGATTTCGTCACTAATAACAAATTTCGGTCAGTTCAATTATCAGATTTCTTACTATGATTTACCACAAAAGGATTAGACAACAACTGAGAAGCCGACCACCTTTTGCTCAATTCTCTTTGTAAACAACACTCAATAAAACTCTGAAACTTCATTAACTTGGATTTTCTCTAGATCGGCGAAACTGGCGGCGACGGTTGTGGAACTGGTGGTTGTGGTGGTTGGCGGGAAGGGTAATGGGAATCGAAGGTGGCGTTCGGAGGAATTCGGATATTATAATTTGGTCAGAAGGGGAAAGTTTGGGATCTAAATTTCTAGATTCTGTATATATCTATCTACAGGGGAAGAAGAAATATTGGGTTGATATAAGTAGGAAGAAAGAAGCACGTGGGTGGAAGTTGAAAACAAGGTGGAAGGGTGTGTGTGAGGGGAAAGTGGGCAGAGGGTGGCTTGTTTGGATGAGATTCAATCGGAAGTTAAAGTCATCCGAGATGGAGCAGATGCAAAAGAAAGTGGAGCTGAAGAGAGAGGTGAAGGTGAAGGAAGTGGAGATGGAGAATTTGAGGGAGAAGCTAAGGGATACAAGAGGAATTTTGTAATATTAAAGAGGTCATTTTTGTCCAAAAAATAGTTAATTAGTTCAGATCTACCTCTAAATAGTATAGATTTAATTTCATATCTTACCGATTAAGAGGTAAAAAAATAAATATTTACCAAACATATTTTTCCTCTGACCGAATCAGAGGCATATCCATTAAGAGTTATTCAGATATAAACAAACACTACCTTAAAAGGTGCTCTAGTTGACTCAGTAGCAGGGGCGGACCTCTTTGGTGGCAACATAGGCAGGCCTATGCTCAATTTTTATTTTTTTATAGGTATAGAAGTAGGGGCAAATATGCAAGTTAATAAATTTAAGGGGGCAGATTGATAGAAGAGTTAAACTTGAAGGGATCAAAACAAAATTCATAAGTCAATTCTAAGTCTAAATTACAAATTAAGGAGCGGACAAATTGTTCTTCGCCTTTTCACTTTTCATTTTGTAGCTTTTTTCTTTTATTTTTCATACTCCTGACTCCTCCAGTCCTACTACTTCTAGTTTCTTCTCCTTCACGGCTCTGCCTCTGCCCACTACGCGCCACACCCCTTGCGCATATTAGAGTAATCAAATTTAAAAGATAACTAAATAAGGGATTTTTTTGTTTTGATAATTTAAAATTAGTAGTTTGTTTGAATTGGTTGTTAGTTTGAGACTTGGTATTAAACCCAATTCAATTTATTTGATGTATTTATTATATTTTGGACTTCTTAGGTTACTAATTAGGGCTTTTTGTTTGATAGTTTAAAGCCCATATTATGTCATTTGATGTGAAATTGCACATATTATGTCATTGTTGGTGGTTATTTGATTGTTTTATTGAGTTTGATGTTGCTTAATTAGCAACTCATGGAGTCTAATTGTGTGTTACGAAAATCTTAATATTCAAAAAAAGAGCAGCCATAAAAAATAAAACTCTCTTCTCCTGGGAGTCTGATATTAAAAGGAATGGTAAAGCTTTGAAGTTTATTACATATTTTCTACCAATCCCAATTGAATCTGAGGTAATTTAGCAATTAGCATACATACAATTTGAGGATAGATAGATTCCTCTTAGGCCAAATTGGCAACAATGTCTAAAGACTCTTATAATTCATTTACTAGATTCCTCTTGGGCCAAATTGGTAAACTTAACTCCTAGACTTCATTTGTTATAGTGACCCTTTTCAGCAATGAATATTATTAAAACCACTCTCCGAAACTAAATGGACGATAAATGGTTAAGTGATTGTTTGGTTCCTTACATTGAAAATGATGTATTTGAAATTATTGATAATGAAGCTATTTTATAACATTTTCAAGCTATGGGGTCTAGTTGTAGTTTGAAAACATTATTATGATTAGTGAAAATTATGATTAGTTCAAAAAAATTGTATTTAAGTTCAACAAAAAAAATTAGTTAAAATCCGCCCCTGCTGGGGTAAATTTCTGATCCGTCCCCTTTCAGTAGAAACTATTTGAATATAGTCGGAATTTTATTCAGCATGTTAAAACTCTAAAACTAGAAAACAATTTGAGTTTTTCACGTTTTCGATATTAACGCCAACGCGCCAACACCGAGTATATACTCCTTTGTCCCAAAATTAGAAATATAATTTGACTTTTGAAGTCAAACGACGATATATTAAATTTTAAATGATGTGAATTTATTTAATTGTAGTTGATACAATTATTATAATTGTATAATATATAACAAAATTTATTAATCACAAAATTTATTTAAATCTAAACTTTTATCAGTCATGCCAATTTTTAAGTTTAATATGTCGTCTGAACTCAAAAATCAAATTGTATTTCTAATATTGAAACGGAGGGAGTACATCAAGCCTTAAAAATCAAAACTTACGTTATATTTGGTAACTCAATATCAAGTCTTAAAATTAGAATTAATGATGTACTAGTTGATAACCCGTGCAACACACGGGTTAGTTTGAATAATGAATTGTATAATATTTCAGCATGATTGTCGTTGAAATTTAAGATGTATTATCTGTTGTAACAATTGAAAATGACTTTAGAGACCATTCATCATATTTAGTTAGCATGAATTTCTTTTTAATTCAATAGACTATATTATAAATATAAAATTATAAATATGTAAATAATTGTGAAATTATTATTTACACACCTGGAGATTTTTATAACTAATTCATACTTAACACATGAAATTTCAAATACTCACTTCGAATTCACAGCAAAATTCTCTAAAGTTGAACACCAAAATTACAAACGTCATCAAACTCATCACAATCTTATATATATATATATATATATATGTGTGTGTGTGTGTGTGTGTGTGTGTGTGTGTGTGTGTGTGTGTGTGTGTGTGTGTGTGTGTGTGAAACTACAATTCATTGCCAATTTGACTTAATGTCTAATTTGACCCCACTTAACAAATATTTTTACATATTAAACTTAAAAGTAGATAATAGGAAAGGAAAAAGAAAACACTACAGAAATGCAAGATATTTTCTATCTCGAAAATACATTTGGTGAAATTAAAAAGAACCTCAAACGAAATGAAATGAAGAACTTCAGAAAAGCATTCTGTCAAGAAAATTGGGTTCCAATGAGAGGTAAACGGAAGTCTTCAAGACCTAGAAATTGACATCCCTTGATTCCTAATAAAAAAATGACTCTATTAGTTCATGACAACACAACAAAGAATACCACATTATAATCCCAATATTAAAAACAATAACCAAATTGAAATTTGATTCATATAAACACAATTATATACACATAAACATAATTAAAATTTCATAGAAAGCCACATCAAAATCATACCTTATCAGTGAATTGTCAACTGAGAAACTACAGAACCCTGAAAGAATGCAAGCCAAATCAAAACCCAAATCACCTAGCTATTACAATCAATTAACCCAAAACCCATAATCAAATCCTAATTTCTAACAAACCCATTTTGAATACAAATAAATGGAAAGCACCGACGTTCTCTCGTTGACGCTGCTACAAAGCTGCCTTGTTCATCCCCTTGGCAGAGACAACCTCGTCCTCTGCAAACCTCATCTCAAATTAGTCAAAAACCCTAAACAATTAGCATAAGAACTTCAAATTAATCAATAATTAAGAACAAATTAATTCCAGAAATTAAACCAAATCTCTAAAACAATAAATTTCAATTACACAATAGAAGAGAGAAGAACTGTTTTATAGACGGATCAGATGATCGAACCTCCTGCTCACTTGATTCCCCACCGGAATCCTTCGTCGGACTTAGGGTTTTGGGCGACTGCAACGAAGCCTCAGCCACTGGCACCGATCAGAACTAATCAAACACAAACCAATCACACAAATTCATTCATGCACATGTACATAAATATATAAATTTGTGGGAATTTAGATAAACCATAACCAAAATAGAAGGCGAACCAACCTTTGATCGTTTGCCACTAGGGAAAGGAGATGAGAAAGGGGAAGGTAGCGGACGTTTCTTTGATCGGTAGAATAATCAGAGCATTAAGAGATGTATATAGATACTCCCTCCATTCCTATATGTAGGTCGTTTTAGACTTTTTTTTATATTCCTAATTATTTATCGTTTGCGGTTATCTAGAAGAATTGATTATTATTTTTTCCAAATTGCCCCTTATTACTCCACCTAATCTTTTAATCCATATTTATGAGATAAGTGAGGTGAATGGTATTATAGACAATTGATACTATAATTAATGCTTTTCAACCATATCCTTAATTCTTGTGCAAATGTCTAAAATGACCTATATTAAGGAACGGAGGAAGTATATAATATAGAGAGAGAAAGAAGAAAGAGAAATGGTTGGTCACCTATTTTTTTAAATTAACAAGTTAACTCTTATAAATTAATAAAGGGTTAGACTCATCATTTTTTCAAATTAAAAGGATTGGCTGACTTAATGTGTTCGTCCTGTTAAAATTTAGCATTTAATTTCAATTCTAAGAAGTTGTCAAACATAACTTTAATAACATTGACAATCAATTTAATCAAACATAACTTTAATAACATTAACAAACAATTTAATCATAGAAGTCCAGATTCAACATATTATACACAACAATATCCTTACTAATCATAGAAGTCCGGATTCAACATACTATACACAACAATATCCCTACTCTTTCCCTTAACAAAGAAATACTTCCTAAAAGTTCCCTCTTTAAAAAAGCCAGCCTTTTCCAAAACCTTTTGTGAAGCTGTATTTTCACTAAAAACCAACCCTTCCACTCTATCCAAATACTTCAACTCCTTGAACACACAAGAACTAACCATCTTCACAGCCTTTGTTGCTATGCCTTTTCCCCAATATTTTTCGCTTAATGCGTAGCCGATCTCTCCCCTCCGTTCGTCTTTTCCTATAGTACCAGTCGGCATCACGAATATCGACCCGATCGGACGGTCGTTAACGCAAATGGCGCGGTACCAAGGGTGGGAATTAATGACCTCATTAAGGAAGTTTAAGGCATCATCCCTGGATGTATATGTATTCCATCGACAAAATTGTGTCACCTTAGGGTTCCCGGCCCATTCGATGAAGTCATCGACATCAGAGAGTTTGAATTGCCTAAGAGTAATTTCTGCTGGTACATTATTAGTCATGGTCTCCATGTTGTATATGAGTTAGAGGCAAGGTTGAGGCTCTAAATTTATAGAATTATAGTGTTATGGATTATTATTGGCTTTAGCATACGTAGCATTATTTTCATCCATAAAATGGGAGATGTATTTGGTCTTCTGGCTGCATTTTGACTTGGCCAAAAAACTAGCCAACATGGCCAAATCTCCACAATTCGTGAATTCACTCTACGACTCTACGATGCGATGACTTTCTACGATCTTGGAATTTAATTTTTTACTACAAATCGTAGAATCAGTGTAGAATTTTAAAAATTACACTACACAGACTCTCCATATTCATATTCCCTATATATATATATATATATTGTTGTTGTTGTTCTTGTTGTTGTGATCAAACAATTTAATTGAGTGAAATACATGTGTAGCGCTAATTCTTATTTGTAACTGTTAGATAGAATTCCTTTAACTTTTTTTCTTTTAACCCTCATAATTTCTTCTCCGTTAACTTTTATTTTTTTCTTCTTTTTTTGCACGCACACGTAGTGTGTGCCAAGTGATGACTAGTTGTAATAATTTCAATGGCATCACATAATTATATTGGGCAATGCTTGTATTTTGAAAAAAAAAAAAAGAAAAAATATTAGTGTAAATATGTCGTATTATTTATACTTTTAAACACTTTAATATCAAGTACAATTTTATAATTCACTTTGTGTCAACGCCGAAATTTTTTTAGACATCGTGGATTTTTAGGGTGATTTTTTAAAAAAGTAACATAAATGTCGACGGGGTTTAAAGTTTGATTTTAATGGGAGGTAATTAGACAGAGTCGCCAGTCGGTAAATATTTAAATAGATGTACTGTAACTTTTATTGACTTTTATGAAATAAAAGTCTAATTTAATTTATGATTATTATTCTAAAACTGTAAAATGTTAAATTGATAAATGGTCAAACGGACAATTAAACTGATAAGTGAGTAAATAAAAGAGGAGGATTTAGATTTATGGAATGGTGAGCCATGAGAGGGGAGACTAATGCTGATAGAGGTGGAATAATTATGAGACTTATTTTCCTAATACTCCAAAACTTTCCCCACATTCCTCGCAAACCTTTCCTTTGATTGGTTAATTTCATTTTGGTGGGACAAGGGAGTTGGGCAATTGATTGGGCCTAATAAGGCAAAATCAACAAATTTCCTTCTCATTTTTCACAACCTTTCCCTCCCGTACGTACCAACAATTTCAGAAAAAGAAAAGAGAGAAAAGAAGAATGAGAAGAAATTAAGAAATAAAAAAAAAAATAAGAGAGGTATTTTTAAATTTATACTTTGAATTTCATATATGATTGTTAAGTTTTACGAAATTTATGGGAAGATGGCATGTTATACTTATTGTGATGGATTAAACTTGTATAAATAAGAATTAAACAAGAGAAATCAAGAAATCAAATGAAGAGCAAAATATGAAAATTTTCAGAAAAAATAGTTTACTACTTGATTTTGTAAAATTCATAACTCTTTGTGCATAAATGAGTTAGGAGATGAGTCTTATACCAAAAGAAAGCCCTAGAAGTAAGCTAAACACGAAAATTAGAATCACCCAAAAATTCCTTGCAGATTGTTCATGGTGACTTTTGAATGAAATTGATCCGAACGATTATAGTCTGTCAAAATCTAGAAAATCAATTTTTGTAAGCTTTATTGCATGGGTTAGATCTCTTAATCCGACCGTTGGATCGTTGTAATTCTTGGATATGTTATACATATATATGTTGAGTATATGTTCAAAAATTTTGCACCTTTAAAGATTAACATATAATTTGTTATGAATTTCGTAAGGTGGTTGCTCTGGAATTTTTCAAAACAGAATTTTCAGCATCAAGTTCTAATTAAGTTTTAAAAATGTATAACTTAATTATTGTAAATATGATTTAAGTGATTCTTGAGGCTAAATTGGAGTATTTGAAGTCTAGTTTTTGTTAAACTTGATTAATTTGACAAATAAATTTTAGTTAATGGAGATAATTTCAGACCAGTAGACTAACGTTTTAAAAATAAATTGTCATATTTGGGTCTTATGATTTCTTAAGTTTTGTTATTCTCTTTTAAAGTTTTGGAATATAAATAGTAATTTAAGATGATAATTAAAGGCACACTGAATGGATTACGAATTATTTTGAAATCATTGGTTGGATTATATTTAAATCAAGGTGAATATGTTTGGTTGTGAATAATGTAAAATTTTGACTTTTAATAGAATTTAAATTGTTTATAGTAAGGTGTTGATTTAATAAATCTTATAGTTATAGGGGTTATGTGCAGATTATATAAAGTGAACAGTCTGTCAGGAAATATTCATTTTGTTGGGGAATATTCCTTTTGTCGAGAAATATTCGCACGACGGCGCCGAATTAACCAATCATTGGTGGGCCCTATAACAGAATAACTGTCGAATAGAGAAATCGACAGAAATAAACTTTTCAAAATTGACGGAAAATTTTTTACCGTCAATTGTTGAAATACCCGGTGATAAAAAGTATAATAATACACACTATTCCACAGTAGCACGCGGTACTCTACAGTATCACACAATATTGCATAGTAATTCATATTATTGATTCAATAATTGTTACAGTAACAACTACACGATATCTCATATTATTAAATCAATAATTGTCAAGGCACAATAAGTCATATTATTTGATATGATATGTAAGACCCCAACTTTTTATGAATAAAGATCTAATTTTCTCTAAATATTATTTTGAATAATAAAGTGTGATTTGATATAATGCTATATTTGTGAGTGATATTTGCAAACTTTGCAAAGTAAGCAAGTTGTCATAAAATATTCGTTTAGTCGGGGAATATTCTTTTTATCGGTAATATCCATACGACGGCACAATCATTGGTGGACCCCACAATGGAATGACTGTCGGATATAGAAAGCGACAAAAATAACCTTTTTATAAAAATAACAACAAGACTTTTACCGTTAAACTGTTGAAATACCCAGTGATAAAAGTACAGTAATACGCGTGGTTGTACAGTAGCACACGATATTGTACAGTATCTCTGATTATTGATGCTTACAAAAGAAGTCACTCAGTTTTATTCAATTATTGCAATAGTAGTTGCTGCATAGTATCTCATATTATTGATTAAGTTATTGTCACAGTATCATCTGCACAATATTTTATATTATTAAATCAATAATTAAGACGACACATTTATTCATATTATTATTTGTATTATTGACAATATCTAGAAAGTTATGTCGAGAAAAGGGGTTAGGTTATTTAATTGCGCGTCAATAAGGAGACGTCCTTATCGGAAAGCCCTCTCTTTCCTGGGAATGATCTGGTTGTCAATATTGTGAGTTATAATATTAATGATGAATAATTGTTAAAAGATTAAAAATGTGTTGATTAAAGATAAGTGATTTGTGGTAAATATTTATTTAATTTTTGATATAAATAGGGGGGTTTGCCATGAAATATTTGTTGTAAGTTTGACTTATAACATGGACCCCTACTTACTCATTTTTCAAAACCGTCGGTAGAAAGTTATCTCAATTTTATTTTATTATTATTATTATAATAGTAATAAAAACAGAAAAAAAATTATATTATATATAAAGTTATTCATTTTATTAGATTATAAATAGAATATATTATATTTTATATAAAAGTTATTCGTTTTATTAGATTATAAATAGAATATATTATATTTTATATGAGGTTTTTGTCTTACTAGAATATTTTATTGCACAGTGATGAATAGTAAAAATCATATTATCAGTCGAATTCGTCCGTGAATTTGGCGTTGTTCACTTGTGAAAATTTTAAATAGTGCCCTGCCATTCTCCTATAAATAGGATACTCAGTTAAGAAATGAAAATCACATCAGAATCAGAGAATTCTTCTTCTATAATATTGTGCGTATTTCTTTCTAGTATAAGGATACTTTGAGTGTAGCAAATAGTGCAAGTTTTCGTCAAGAATATCTCCGCTATACCATTCAAAGTTTCTCTCCTATTAAGGTAAGGGGTATTATTTATTTCATATTCGTAAGAGATATTATTTTTCGTATTCGTAAGGAATATTATTTTCGTTCAATATTCGTAGGGGATATTATCTTCGTTCAATATTCGTAAGGGATATTATCTTCGTTCAATATTCGTAAGGAATATTATTTTCGTTCAATATTCGTAAGTGATATTATTTTCGTTCAATATTCGTAAGAAATATTATTTTCTTCCATACTCTATAGTATATAAGTAATATTATTTCGTTTCATATTCCTAAATATACACTTACTTTGATAAGTATTGCTTCTTTAATCTCTGAAATTAGTAGAATATCCTTGAGTTTTGCGCTTCATCTAGTATCGTTTCATTGAAATATTGGTCTGAACTTTCTTATGAAATTTTAATATTTTCATTCGAAGTACTATTCACGGAGTACTATTCACGAGGTACTATTCATACACACGATACTATTCATACGGTACTATTCACAGGGTATTATTCACGAAGTACTATTCACGGGATACTATTCACGACAAAAAATAATTTCTTTTCTGTCCAAATTATTTTTGATACATGAATATCATTCTTGAATTTTACTCCACAATTAGTTATCATGTTGACAATTTGGACATTTTTGAACTCTTGATAAATTGAATTATAAATCTCTAATATTTATCCTTAATCTCACTTGATTTATTCCTTATATCATTGTCATCATCCTCGTGCTTATATTGTGGTGAAAGTCATCTTTGGCCTGTAGTGCATAGATGAACTGTTGATTGGTATGATTATGACCAAGAATTATGTATCGGTATAATCATGTCCTATAATGTTACAGACAAATGTTGTGGTGAATGTCCTCTTTGGTCCGTAGTGCATAGAGGGACAGTTGTTTGGCATGATCATGACCACTGATGATACTAACGAATATCCTTAGCCCGTAGTGCATGGATAATTTGTGGATGTGATACTAACGAATATCTTTGGCCCGTAGTGCATGGATAATTCGCTGATGTGAAATATTTATTGAATTATGTTACAAAGATAAAATATTGATGATGAACTTTTAAATCATAGAAGATAGTAGACATCATGCTCTACTTGACTCTTTAATGGATTGCTTGTTCCGCTGCAGTTGTTGATCTAAACTTATTTTCTATTGTATTCTATCAGTTTTTACACTGTTGAGGACTAAGGATAATTTATTCTGCATTATCTTAGTCATAATATTCTTTACTGGGCTAGTTGAGCTCACCATTTTCTTTCATTGTTCTCTTCAGGAAATGAGAATATAGTTGGGACTAGTCAGGGAATTGAGTGATGGTCCAAGATGGTTGCTATAGTATTCCTCACTATTCTATAAAATGGTGTGATAATAATTGTAATGAGGACTTTATTTGAGTTTGGATATTGTCTACAAGACAATATTCGTATTAAAACTCACAGTTTATGCTTTGTCGTATTTTGCACGACAGTTCAATAGTTGTATAAATGAAGTTGTATTTAAATTATGTACCATGTATTTGGCAACTCAGAATGTGTTGTGTAGACCTATTTTGGGGGCGTCACAGTTTGTATCAAAGCTTAGGGATATGATCCCTGGCGGAGATCTGAGGCTAGAGGTAGAAGGGGAGAGACGAGTAAATCTTTCGCTAGTATGACCTACCTAAGCTTATTTGTTATTTAATTGGTCGGTCATAATATAATGATAATATGTGGCATGTCAATTAACCCTTATTTTGTGGCAGTATTTTAAAATGACATCTGAAAATCAAGAGATGAACTCATATAAAATTTTAAGTGATGAATCGAGGAGATTCATTTAAAGAATAAATATTGGAGTATAATATTTTGTTATGACAAAGATTTTTATTGGGGAGTACTAATTAAGTTATTAAACTTGATTGTAGGATGTCAGGCGAAGAAGAAATTAGAGATATCCATGTGATGAATGAAGAATTAATAGTTACACCCGAGCTAGTCGCTGAGGTAGCAGCTGAGAATGAGGAAGAAGAGGAACCCGAGGAGGATTTATTAGGAGAATTTTATGATCGAAATGTAGAACTGCAAGATTGTATTCGTGAGTTAGAAGAGCAGGGTGAATAATGGCAGGCGGTCGTGGAACAAAGAGATCCAGTAATTCAAGATATTGTTACCCGATATACGATGATGGAACATAAGCTTTCTTTGGCAGAGTATATGATAATAGAGCTGAAATCTGAGAATGAAAATGTCAAAGATCTTCTGAAAAAAGAAACAACTGAATGAGTGAGAATGGATGATGCATGGGTAAAAGCCGCACGACGCGTTGATATTGTAGAAAGAGAAGTCCGATCCAAGAATTCTAAAATAGATGATATGTATTTCTCTTTTTGGACAACAATTGGGAGAACCCAACATCGAGTTTTGAATTACCCTGTACAGAGCGGTCAACCCAATTCGATATAGATTAAAGATTAATGATTCAGATCATGAACAGGAGTACGACGAAGTAGTTGAGGGTGGAATATGCCCTATAACGAAGTTAATTACAACAATAATGATGACACGAAATGTTGTCCCAGACAAGTCAAAGCCTGTAATTCAAGGAAAAGCGTTTGTCGTGACCTCCCAAAAAATGAGGAACCCGAACGAAGTTATCACGGGTAAGCTAATCATAAACTCTTGCGAAGTCTATACCTTATTAGATACCGGTTCTACCCATTCTTTAATTTTACCTAATTATGCTCAACGTTTGAACTTGACCCTTGAGAAATTAGACTTTGACTTATCTATTGAAACTCCGTTAGGAGAAACCTTTATTACATCCGCTGTTTATAAATCTTGTTTGATTCAAATCGGCACCCTCACATTACCTATTGATCACATCTCTTTGAAAATACTTGTATTTGATTTAATTTTAGGGATTGATTGGTTAACTACTCATGTAACAATCCAGAATTTTAAATTGTAATTCCAAATATTTATTGAATTATATAAATATTTTAATTGATGTGTTTATTGTTGAATAAATATTTGTTTAATGTGATTTGATTATTTATTTGTTAAATAAATAATTTATGAGTCAAGGAAATTAATTATTATGAGATAATATTCTAATTTAAATTAATAATTAAATTAGTGAGTTTATAATGATTAAATGAATTATTATAATGATATTCTAATTTGATTTTATAATTAAAGTGATGTGTTAATTTCTAAAATAAAATTATAAGGAAAATTATAATTTTGTTGTATTGATTTATGTGGTAAATTGATTTAATAAATTGCTATTAGATTTAATTAAATTGAATATTAAAATTTAATTAAATAAAGTGTGACCATAAACTATACTATAAATGAGTTATTAAAATAAATTAAAGGAGTTTAATTCAGTTTTTCCAAACAAGGCTTAATGAATGTTAAGTTTTTAATTTAAATAGGTTTTACCAAACAAGGCATAAGGATTTTAAGTTATTAATTTTTAAAGTGGTTTAGCCAAACAAGCCTTATGGCTTTTGATTTTCAAAAAGATATAATTGATATCAGTTACATATATATATATATATATATTTTATATTATATATTAATACGTATTATATTATACGTTATATTTTCTAAGTTACGTAAGTTAGAGAAGAGAGAAAGAACAGAGAAGAAGAGAAAGAAGAGAAAAGAAAGAAAGAAAAGAGAGAAGGAAGAAGAGAAAATTCTCTGTGAGTTGAGAATTTAGAAGAAGAAGTTGTTGTAATCATCTTCTTGCAAAGGTATAACCCTACTTTTCTTATTTCTAGTTTTCTTCTAAAGTTCTAATTTTTATATACATGATAAGTTCTCTGTAAAATTGGTGTGAAGGAGTAATTGTTTATTATGTGATTTTATATGATAATTGTTGATATAAATTGTTTTCATGTGGTTTATAGATGATTTAGAGTAAATTGATTCATTTAATATATTTTATTATGGAGGAAATCATATTACAGTAAGTTTACATTGACATATATTGAATATGGCTTAAATTAGAATTTAAATTGGTACTCAATTCATAGTATAAGTGTAAATTGTTTATTGATTGTGAAAGTACATGAAGAAACAAAAACAAAGCATTTTAAATTAAATGTTTTGGTTGAAAAACAAAGTCATAGTGATAATTTTCACTAAGAACGTCAAAAAAGTGAAGTTTTAGCAAGAACAATGAAATTAGAGGTCTTAAATTTGATGTTTATATTGTTTATATGGGTAAAATAATGTTAAGAGACCTTAAGTTATGTTTCTGTGAGGTCTATGTATATATTACGTGTTAATTTGGTTGTTAGAAAGTAACTTGTAGGCCAAATTGGCTTTGTTTGTGTTCTTCGTGAAATTGGTCACTGTAAATCTGTATTGAAATACTGCAGTGGCCTCACCAGAATACAGCTTCTCGCCTCAAATACAGGTCCCAGTCAGCAGCAAGCACCAAGTATAGGCATGTGTCTCACGCCGCAGTGCCAATGTTCTTGATTAATAAACAGGATAATGAATTAAACTAGAATAAGGTGTAATAATCTGAGTGATGCTTAGAGTGAAGTTGTAAGCCTATTTCTCCAATACTTGTTTGAAAATTCAGTTTGTAGGGTTGTTGATTGTTTGGTAATTTTAGTATTTTTAATAGTTTTAGTTATAATCTTGAAATTGGTTAGTTTAATAAAATTTGGATTAATAGGAAATTTGTAGCTGTGAGAGTTAATTTCTAGCTAATCTATGTGGGAACGATACTTGACTTATCATTATATTACTTGTTGACCACGTATACTTGCGTGCTGTGCGTATATAGATTTTACCCAACAAGTTTTTGGCGCCGTTGCCAGGGACTAGTATAGATTTTAATAATTTTGCAATATCAGTTTAATTAGTCCAGTTTTACTTAAACAAGTTTTCTTTTTGTTTTGTTCTTTCTATTTCAGTTTCTTGAAGTCGGTTTATGCAAACTCGGTCCAAAAACCCAGACTTGCCTCCTTTGGAGGACGATATCGAGAAACGGTTTCAGAGGTTAAGTAAGTGGATTAAAGACACGAGGGAAGACTTTGAGAATTCTAAAAAAGAAGAAGTAATGGCTGCTGAAGATCAGAAAGTGTTGAGAGATTTTGCTACACCTAAGGTGACTGAGCTTCAAACGAGTATCACCAGGCCAGCGATTGCTGCAAACACATTAGAAATCAAGCCTGGGACTATTCAGATGATTCAGAACTCGGTACAGTTTGGGGGACTTGCAAATGATGATCCGAATGAACATTTGATCAACTTTTTGGAGATATATGACACTTTTCGGTATAATATGGTGTCAGATGAAGCAGTCAGGCTTCGCTTGTTCCCATTCACTCTGTGGGACAAGGCGAAGAGTTGGTTACACTCACTACCGTCGGGCTCAATAACTACTTGGGAAGACCTCGCTAAAAAATTCTTAGCTAAATTCTTCCCACCAACAAAGACTGCAAAAATGAGGAATGAGATTACTATATTTGAACAACAGCACGGGGAATTGTTATATGAGGCATGGGAGAGATACAAGAAGGTTCTTAGGAAATGCCCACATCACGGATTACCAAAATGGTTACACATGAACACATTCTACAACAGATTAAATGGAAATCTCAGGACAAGTATCGATGCAGCTTCGGATGGAGCATTTATGGCTAAGTGATATAAGGAAGCGTATGAGTTGGTTGAGACAATGGCAGTTAACAACTACCAGTGGCCTACTTCAAGGATGACACAACCTAAGGTGGCTGGGGTTTTAGAGGTAAATGGAGTAACCGCGTTGGCAGCACATATTGCTGCCTTATCAAAGAAAATGGATACTTGACGGGTGCACAACCATAGCAGGTGGCGTATGTATACGAGTTATGTGTTGGAGAACATCTACGGAGCAGTGCGCCATCAACCCAGCATCGGTTCAGTTTGTGGGCAGTTATAACAGGATACCGCCACAGAATATGTATCAAAATGCCTACAACCCGGGGAATAGAAACCATCCTAATTTCTCATGGAGCAACAATCAAAATCAGTAGGCTCCACGACAATCTTATCCCTTGGGTTTCCAAAATCAGCATTAACAAACAACTCAGCATCAAGAGAGAAAATCAGATTTAGAAGAGTTGTTGTCGAAGTATATAACGAGTAACGAGGCAGTTATGAAGTCACAAGCAGTAGCCATCAAAAATCTAGAAAATCAGATGGGACAACTGGCCTTAGCATTGAACAATAGACCAAAATGGACTTTATCAAGTGACACCGAAAAGAATCCGAAGGGAAATCACGAGCAGTGTCAAGCAATCACCTTGAGAAGCGAAAAACATCTAGATGGGGAAAATGCACAAAATTCAGTTACAAAAGATGATAAAGTTTATGACAACAAAGTGGTTGAAGAGAAACAGGGAGAGGAAAAGCAAGTTGAACAGACAAAGTCGAATGATAAGCCAGTTGTGTATCCTCCACCGCTGTTTTAGCAGAGAGTCCAAAAAACAGAAATTAGATAAGCAGTTCGCGAAATTTTTAGAAGTTTTTAAGAAACTTTAGATTAACATCCCTTTCGCAGAAGCCTTAGAGCAGATGCCTAGTTATGCTAAATTTATGAAGGGAATTCTGTCTAGGAAAAAGAAGTTGGAGGATTTTGAAACTGTGGCATTAACAGAGGAATGTAGTGCGGTTTTACAGGGAAAGTTACCGCCAAAGTTGAAAGATCCGGGGAGTTTTACCATTCCGTGCACAATTGGGAATATGGCATTCAACAAATGTTTATGTGATTTGGGGCAAGTGTGAACCTTATGCCATTATCAGTTTATACAGAATTTGGTTTACCAGCTCCAAAGCCTACGAACATTTCACTAAAGTTGGCAGATAGATCAGTCACATACCCGAGAGGCATAGTGGAGGATATTTTGGTAAAGGTGGATAAATTCATATTCCCCGCGGACTTCATAATTCTGGATTTTGAGGAAGATAAAAACATCCCTATCATCCTAGGGAGACCATTCTTGGCTACGGGTGGGACGCTCATCGATGTACAAAAAGGTGAACTAACTATGAGGGTCCAAGATCAGGAAGTGAAGTTCAACGTATTCAAAGCCATGAAGTTCCCTACGGATGAAGAGGAGTGTTTCAGGAAGGATGTCATTGATCAGATAATCAACGAAGACATGGTTAAAAGCTTGGCTAATGATCCATTGGAAATGACACTATAGGGGGATGAAGATTTGGATGATCTGGAGTTCGTAGATTATTTGAATATGCTAGATTCCTTGCCGCGAGTTAGTAGATTCAAAGCACCATTTGAGCCATTACACATGGAAGAGAAAGCCACGACAAGGATGAAACCTTTATTGGAGGAGCCACCTACAATTGAGCTAAAACCAATTCCTAAACACCTCAGGTATGTATACTTAGGCATTTCTACTACTTCACCTGTTATTATTGCTTCTGCACTTAACAAAATGCAGGAAAATAAGTTGCTGAGAGTGCTAAGGGAATACAAATTGGCTATCGGATGGACAATTACAGACATCAAGGGAATCAGTCCATCCTTCTGCATGCACACAATTCTCATGGAAGAGGATTCAAAGATAACCATGGAACAACAGAGACGGCTTAATCCTATCGTGAAAGAAGTGGTGAAGAAAGAGATTCTGAAGTGGTTGGATGTGGGAATCATCTACCCAATTTTAGATAGCGCTTGGGTTAGTCCTGTTCAATGTGTACGGAGTTCTGAAGTGGTTGGATGCACGTAGTTCCAGTGTCAATTGTTTCTGATAGGGATCCGCGCTTTACATCGAACTTCTAGAAACGTCTACAGGAATGCATGGGAACACAATTGCGAATGAGTACGACATATCACCCTCAGACAGATGGGCAGAGTGAAAGAACGATTCAGACATTGGAAGATATGTTAAGAGCCTGTGTAATGGACTTTAAAGGAAATTGGGATGATCACCTACTGCTCGTAGAGTTCGGCTACAACAACAGTTACCACGCTAGTATTGGCATGCCGCCTTATGAAGCGTTATACGGCAGAAAGTGCAGAACTCCACTATACTGGGATGAAGTTGGCGAGAGACAATTACTAGGCCCAGAATTCATACAATGTATGTGAGAAATAGTTAAAGTGATACGAACAAGACTGGTAGCAACTCAAGATAGGCAGAAGAAATACGCCGATCCACACCGTAAAAATGTTAAGTTTGAATCGGGTAGTTATGTGTTCTTGAAGGTCTTTCCCTGGAAAGGAAAGATCAGGTTCGGAAAGAAAGGAAAATTAAGTCCAAGATTCATTCGACCCTTTGAAGTATTGCGAAGAACCGGAGAAGTTGCGTATGAGGTAGCCTTACCTCCAGCACTCGAGAATGTCCACAACGTCTTCCATGTTTCTGTATTACGACCCTACAAACCCGATTACAAGCATGTAATTGAATACGAACCCCTATATTTTGAAAAAGACTTATCTTACGAAGAAATTCCTATTCAAATTATCGACAGAAAAGAACAAGTTCTCAGAAATAAAGTGATACCTTCTGTTAAGGTAATTTGGAGGAACCACAACGCTGAAGAAGCTACGTGGGAACTCAAAGAGAATATGATGAAGAATTACCCTCATTTATTTACTTAAATTATGTGTAAGCGATTCTAGGGACAGAATCTTTGTAAGGAGGGGAGAATGTAACGGGTCAAATTTATTGAGTCGTGATTCTGGGGACAAAATCCTTTTAAGGGGAGAAAGATGTGACGGACGAGATTTTTGTAATTTAATTTTAATATTTATTGAATTAAATAAATATTTTCGATGATTTAATTATTAGATTAAATAATTAATTGATGCAATTATGATAGATTAATTTAATTATATGTGTTATATTTATTAAATTAATGTGGAGAATTTATTATTCAAAATATGTAATTATGTGAGTTTATTGAATTAAAAGAAATATTTAATAAGCCTAATAGTAATTTATTTAAATTGATAATTATTGAGAAAATTATTAATTTGACATAATTAATAAAGGAGAAAATTAATTATGTGACTATGTGAATTAATGATAAATTATCATATTTTATTTAAATTAAATAAGATATTTGATTTATTGTGTAATTGGGTGTGACATGATTTAAACTATAGTATAAGAGAATCATTAAATTAAAGGGTTTTGGAGTCTATTATTGACAGCCAAACGAGGCCCTAAGGGAATTTAGTAGCAGTTAACCCATGATGGGTTAACTGACCACCACTCCGCGCTCAGTTTCTTTTATAAAATTAATACGTCTTCTTTATTTTCATTCTTTGCTAAGTCTAGAAAAATAATCAGAGAGAGATTGAGAATTGTCAGAGAAACTTGAGAGTTGTTTGATTTAAGAAGTGTCTGAGAAAGGAGAAAGAATCATTCCTACTAATCTACACTCTACGCTTTGGGTAAATTCTTCAACCCATTTTTATTACGTTGTTTAAGTTTTCATGAAAATGGCTCTAAGTTTTTGTTAAAACTTCTGTAATTGAAAAGGGTAAGGATTATGGGTTTATATATGTGATAAATGTCATCATATCATATTTTGCTATATATTGTATGTTAACCATAACATCAATTTCATAAATTACGTCGTATATTGTTGCTACAAAATTACAGAGTATAGAAATATGGCCATATGGCCCTTACTCACAAATTTAATACGTCAAACATATATGGTGTCATAAATTTTATACCTGTATATAATTATGTATATTAAAACGAAGAGACCAAACTTCAAATGAACGGATTCGGTGTTATAACGAACCCGTAGTGTTGATTTTCATGTTTTGTATTCAAAACTTTCAAGAACATCAAGAATAGTAAAATTACATGTGTTGATTTTGTTAATTATGTGTTTTAACTTATTAAAATCATGCTAGAAGGGTTGCGTAATTTTTATATGTATATTATAATGTCTGGGTATGTCTAAATTCATGTAGGAATAAGAAATTAGTAGAAATTGGCATGTTCTCATGATTTTTCATGAATCTACAATTCAGAATCGGTGTAATCATGCATGAAAGACCTACCAGTATAAGAACAAGAGCAGTGTGACATGACAAGATGACAATGGCCATGAGCCACACCATGCAGTGATGCATTTACCAGCCGCAAAGACGAGATTAGGCGTGTTCATGGTTGCGCGCATGAGTGCCACTCTCCAGAATGTCCAGAATTGAATTTTTTTTTTAAAGTGTTCAAGTCCCTGAATGTAATAGTAACCTAATCTAATGAACGTAAAAATATGTTAGAAGTTTAATGAGATGTTAAAATAGATTCTTAACATGCCAACAACGCATTTACGTGTGAATTAAATTATTAAAGGCATAGTTAACTTATTGTTCATAAAGTGTATATTATGTGACAATAAGTGTGGTAATTTGACTAAGTATAGTCATAACCAAAGTTTAGACAAAAGAATGAACTTATGATGACTAGTTACATTATAATTAATTGGAGTTGTGAATGGAAATGATATATAGGATTTAATTCAAGGAACGTTTGTAATTAACGTGTAATCTACGCATGAGGCAAGTTTTCTAACCCTACTTGTTATCATTATTCATGTTTATAAATTACCTCGAGCAAATTCTCGTTATTATTAAATCAAGTTCAAATTGTTATATTAAAGATTATTTATCTTTTCAAAGTATGATTCTGTTATACAATACTTGTTCTATTGTATACCTCTTGAGATTGTTATTCAATTTAAATATCATTTATTGTTGAACCTTATTAGACTAGTGAACCCTTATTTGATTCGACTAGTCCATAGTTGATGAACGTTCTAAATTTCAGAACTCTTATTGATTTATCCAAACCAAACTTCCTTTGGTGCGGACTCTAATGTCAAAATGAGATGAACAACCCTGTATAGGGATTCCTTATGCGTTAGCGTTAAGATATTGTGCACAGTATGGTACTAAGGGCTGATCCCCCTAAGTACGAGTAGAAGAGTCCATAGTCTTATGACGGTTAAAGGTTTCAAGTATAACCCTTGATAACCTAGGACATAGTTCAAGGTCTTATGACCCTCAGAAATCTTTTGATTCTCGTTATTTATTCTTTATTCAAAAGTTGAGTTTTATTCCAGAAGTCTTTGATTCACTCGCATGTTATTATATTGTTATTTCATTTTTATACTTGTGGGCAATCATGCTCACTCTTGCGTAATAATAACATTGCAGTTAAGAACGAAAGATCCGACGAGCCTTCTACTAGTAAAGGCAAGGGAAAGATTAACAAGTGATGAAGACTTGTTGTTTTATATGATGTTAAATTTATGTGTTAAGACTTATGTTGATGTTGTGTAAGACTATAAATTGTTTATGTTTCCGCAGTTAAGATTTAAGGTTAGTATGACCTGGGATTGATGTAATTTTGTTAATGACGTAACTCCTTAAGGAGAGGATTTATTTCTATCTATTTATGCTTTCATTTATTATGGGTAGATAGATATATGATGTTTGAATAGTGAACACCAAATCATGTGGAAATTAAAGTACCCGGATTTGGGGGTGTCACATGTTGGTATCAAAGCTGTAGGTTATGAACCTTGGGTGGGGGGGAACAACCTTAGGTAGTAGCCTTATAGTAAGAATATAGTGATGGAAAACTCTTATCGAGTTCTAAGAAATGATTTTCCTAATTCAATGAAGATAATAAAAAACTTTATGTGTTTGTGTTAAATTATGTGCTCACTAGTACGACTTAGTAACTGAAACTTAAAACTGTGTTGTCAGGATGTCGGATGTTGGAGGAACTAGTCGAGCTGGGGAGGAGGAACCCCGAGTACCTACTGAGGAGGAGCCCCGAGACATTCATATTGTCAGGGAGCAGTTGATACAGAGAGAGCCATCTCCATTGATCACTGTTGTTGGTCAGGAGCATGAGCCCGAGACTCGATCTGCAGGAGGATCTCAAGAGGAAGAGGAAGAAGAGGAGTTCCCACCGAACTCCATTGATGCTAAGATGTACGACGAGTTATATGACCATAACGTAGAGTTACGTGACACCGCCCGTGATCTCGACCGAAGCGAAAGATTATTCAAAGAGATTACCATCGAAAGCGTAAGGAGAGGAGGTCGTGACTCTTCACACATGTCTAGGAAACGTGGAGTGGGATTTGGTTCACGAGAAGGGTCAAACTGAGGAGAAGTCCGAAGAGATAGAGAAGTTGAAGAAGAAACTGAAGGAGAGCTCAGAAAGGCTGATCATAGCAGAGGAGGGCTTTGTAAGAGAATCACGTCGTGCTGATCTTGCAGAAGAGGATTGTCATGCGAAGAAGGCTAAGCTTGGGGAGACGTACTCTACACTCCAAAATGCAATGGATGAGGCTCAAGATCGAGTTTTGAGATACCCAATCCAGTTCAAAGGACTACCATCATACATGCTGGATCGCAGGACGATGTCTCGCATCTTGGAAGAGGAACGTATAAGAAGGTCATTCAAATACTTAACAAAGTGATGATATGATTTGTTTAATTATGTGAAAAACTTATCTAGTATTTAGATGGAAATTCCGACGTGGTTATGAACATAGGAATATTTTAATGTTTTAAATCTTTGGATTCTTTATCTCGGGATAGTTGATGTAAATAGTAGTGATATCGTTTGATGTTAAAACTTTTGATTTGAATAAATATATCAAGTTGTTTGAGATAATGTGTTAAGTGATTATGTTAAATTATTGAGTAATGCCTTAACTATTTAGAGAGATAAATAAAGATCTAATAAGCATATATTTTAACAAAAATATGCCGCCAAGAAGAAGACAAAACCGTCAACCAACTCAGGAAGAGTGAACGAATAACAACAATAATGCCAATGCTAACCCTGTTCAACAATTAGTGAACTTACTAGCTGGAGCGATGAATAATCAACCTCAAGCTCCACCGAATACAACGTTCAATGATTTCAAAGCGGTGGGACCGCCAGAGTTTAAAGGCTCTGTGAACCCGATCGAGGCTCAAACGTGGGTTATGGAGATGGAAAAGGTTTTTGATGTCGCAAGAGTCAGAGAGGATCATAAAACCGCTTTTTCAATGTTTATGCTGAAATCCGAAGCCAGTTATTGGTGGCAGGCGAACAAGGTCCGTGGAGGAGAAGGTGTGATTACCTAGGAGAGATTCAAAGAGATGTTTTTTGAGATGTATTTCCCGACCAGCTCGCAGAACCAAATGGAGGTCAAGTTTCTGGAGTTGAAACATGGAAATATGTCCATACCAGATTATGCGGCAAAATTCAATGAGTTGGCTAGGTTCGCCCCGTATCAAGTACACATGGATGAGAGAAAAACAAGAAGGTTTGAACAAGGACTGAAGCCCTGGGTATATAACAAAGTATCAATGTTTCAGCTAAACACTTTTGCTGGAGTATTGGAAAAGGCCATCCTCGCTGAAGGTGGGAGCGATGCGGTGACAAAGTATAATCAGGATCAGAAGAAGAAGAAGAAGAAAAGTGAGGGAATGAACAAGGCTAGTGGCAGTAACACGGGAGGTAATAATAATCAGAAGAGAAGGTGGTCTTTACAATTCATCAACTGGAAATCAGCAAGGAGGTCAGAAGAAGAGAATTGAAGCATGCCCGACTTGCGCAAAAGCTCACTTAGGAGTTTGCATGAAGGGAAAACGAGTGTGCTATAACTGTGGTCAGGAAGGCCATATAGCACCTAACTGTCCTAACCCAAACAAGGGTGCCTGCTTCACTTGTGGCTCAAAGGATCATCTTGCAAGGGATTGTCCTAAGAAGGGATCTGGAGGGGCAGGAATAGGAGGAAATAGAGGACACAATGGTGGAAGCGCTCTGACTATCACAGGACCAACCGCAACCAACCGACCGACCGCCAGAGCATTCAACATGATGGTGCATGATGCAGTTCAGTCTCGTGATGTGGTGTCAGGTATCATTCCGATCAATAAAGTTAATGCTTATGTATTATTTGATTCGAGTGCTACTTGTTCATTTATATCCGATAACTTTACTAAGAACTTAGAATTGCTTACGGATGAGTTAGAATACCCCATGAACACAGAAATTGCCAATAGAGAAATAATCCCTGTTAAGTATGTACATAAGAACTGTAGAGTGGATATTAAGGGTAATATCATGAACGTAGATCTTATCTTTATTCGACTTGGGGAATTTGACGTTATCTTGGGAATGGACTGGTTATTCAATTATGGGGCTGTAATTGATTATCAGAAGAAGCATATTAACCTTATGACTCCGTCAAAGGTTGTGTTTTATGCTAGCAAGTCGCCTAGACAAATGAGTTGTCTGACAATGATGTAGGCCAGGAAGTTATTAAGACAAGGCTATGTAGGATATCTAGCTTACATAGTCGACAGTCGTAAAGAGAATCCAAAAGTAAAAGAGATACCAGTAGTGAGGGATTTCATCGACGTATTTCCAGACGATTTGCCAGGACTTCCGCCAGATAGAGAGGTTGAATTCATGATCGATTTGGCGCCAGGAACTGCTCCAATATCGAAGGCACCGTACCGAATGGCACCAGTAGAGATGAAAGAATTAATGGTACAACTACAATAATTACTGGACAAGAAGTACATTCAACCGAGCGTATCTTCGTGGGGAGCGCCGGTGTTATTTATGAAAAAAAGGAAGGAACGATGCGACTTTGTATTGACTACAGAGAACTAAATAAGGTCACGATTAAGAATAGATATCCATTACCGAGGATCGACGACCTGTTTGATCAATTGAAGGGAGCGAGATACTTTTCTAAGATAGACTTGAGGAGTGGTTATCATCAACTGAAGGTGAGGCTAGAGGATGTACCGAAGACAACATTCAGAACACGATATGGTCACTACAAATTTTTGGTAATGTCATTTGGCTTAACGAATGCTCCTGCAGCATTTATGGGACTAATGAATGGTGTTTTCAAGCCATTTTTGGACAAGTTCAGTAGTGGTATTTATAGATGATATTTTGGTATATTCAAAACCAAGGAGGAACATGAAGAGCATTTGAGATTAATATTGGAAGTGTTAAGAAGGGAGAAGTTGTATGCCAAGTTTTTGAAATGCGAATTTTGGATCGAGCGGGTACAATTTCTTGGACACGTGATCGATAAAAATGGAATTTTGATAGATCCATCTAAAGTCGAAGCCGTGATAAACTGGGATCAGCCGAGGACGCCGTCGGAAGTACGAAGTTTTCTTGGATTAGCAGGATATTATAGAAGATTCATTCAAGATTTTTTCAAGATCGCAACTCCATTAACGAATTTGACTAGAAAAGTTGTGAAATTTGTTTGGACGGAGAAGTGTGAAGAAAGCTTTCAAGAATTGAAGAAGAGGTTGAGTACAACACTTGTGTTGTCTCTTCCGGACGATACAGGAAATTTTGTTGTTTTAGTGATGCGTCGCATAAAGGACTTGGTTGTGTGCTTATGCAAAATGGCAGAGTCATTGCGTATGCGTCACGACAATTGAAGGATTACGAGAAGGGATATCCGACCCACGACTTGGAGTTAGCTGCAGTGGTTTTTGCTTTAAAAATCTGGAGGCACTATCTCTATGGGGAGAAGTGTGAAATATATATCACCACAAAGTCTAAAATATATTTTTACACAGAAGGACTTGAATATGCGCCAAAGAAGGTGGTTGGAGGTAATTAAAGACTATGATTGTGTAATTTTATACCATCCGGGTAAGGCAAATGTGGTTGCCGACGCGTTAAGTAGAAAGGGTCGGAAGAAATTGATGATGTTAACTGCTCAGAAGGAGTTAATTTCGGCCATGGAGAAGTTGGAATTGGAAATGAAGTATCCTATGGAAATTGATAAGAAGCTGTTTCAAATGCAATCTGGTACAACTCTACTAGATAAAGTTAAAGAGGCTCAACTTCAGGATGAAGAATGTAAAAAGGTGAAAAAGAAGATATCCGAAGGAACTAAACCAAGATTCAAGATGGATAAGGAAGGAATATTGAGATTTGAGAGCAAAATTTGGGTACCGCCAGTAACAGAGATTAAAGAAGACATTTTGAGTGAGGCTCACAACTAACGATATTCGATTCACCCTGGTAGTACCAAGATGTACCAAGATCTTCGACAACATTTTTGGTGGCCAAATCTGAAATGAGATGTTGCAGAGTGTGTTGCCAAATAACTAACTTCAAAAAAGTGAAAGCGTAAAATCGAGGCCGAGTGGGTTTGCTACAACCATTAGAGATTCCAGAATGGAAATGGGAACATATTACGATGGACTTCGTGGTTTGCCTTCCGACAAACTCGTAAAGGCTATGACGCAAAGATGGGTTATCGTTAATCGATCGACAAAAAATCCGCATACACTTCCTTCCGATCAAAATCAGATTTAACTTAGATCAGTTGGCAAGGTTATATATGAAAGAGATTGTTTCGAGGCACGGAGTTCCGGTGTCAATTGTTTTCGATAGGGATCCGCGCTTTACATCGAACTTCTGGAAACGTCTACAGGAATGCATGGGAACGCAATTGTGAATGAATACGGCATATCACCCTCAGACAGATGGGTAGAGTGAAAGAATGATTCAGACATTGGAAGATATTTTAAGAGCCTGTGTAATGGACTTTAAAGGAAATTGGGATGATCACCTACCGCTCGTAGAGTTCGGCTACAACAACAGTTACCACGCTAGTATTGACATGCCGCTTTATGAAGCGTTATACGGCAAGAAAGTGAAGAACTCCACTATACTGGGATGAAGTTGGCGATAAACAATTACTAGGCCCAGAATTCGTACAACAGACAGTTGAAATAGTTAAAGTGATACGAACAAGACTGGTAGCAGCTCAAGATAGGTAGAAGAAATACGTCGATCCACTCCGTAAAAATGTTGAGTTTGAATCAGGTAGTTATATGTTCTTGAAGGTCTTTCCCTGGAAAGGAAAGATCAGGTTCGGAAAGAAAGGAAAATTAAGTCCAAGATTCATTGGACCCTTTGAAGTATTGCGAAGAATCGGAGAAGTTATGTATGAGGTAGCCTTACCTCCAGCACTCGAGAATGTCCACAACGTCTTCCATGTTTCTGTATTACGACCCTACGAACCCGATTACAAGCAGGTAATTGAATACGAACCACTACATTTTGAAAAAGACTTATCTTACGAAGAAATTCCTATTCAAATTGTCGACAGAAAAGAACAAGTTCTCAGAAATAAAGTGATACCTTCTGTTAAGGTAATTTGGAGGAACCACAATGCTGAAGAAGCTACGTGGGAACTCGAAGAGAATATGATGAAGAATTACCCTCATTTATTTACTTTAAATTTTTGTTAAGGCGATTCTTGGGATGTAATCTTTGTAAGGAGGGAGAATGTAATGGGTCAAATTTATTGAATCGTGATTCGGGGATGAAATCTTTTAAGGGGGAAAGATGTGACGAATGAGATTTTTGTAATTTAATTTTAATATTTATTGAATTAAATAAATATTTTTGATGATTTAATTATTAGATTAAATAATTAGTTGATGCAATTGTGATAGATTAATTTAATTATATGTGTTATATTTATTAAATTAATGTAGAGAATTTATTATTCAAAATATGTAATTATGTGATTTTATTGAATTAAAAAAAATATTTAATAAGCCTAATAGTAATTTATTTAAATTGATAATTAATGAGAAAATTATTAATTTGACATAATTAATAAAGGAGAAAATTAATTATTCGACTATGTGAATTAATGATAAATTATCATATTTTATTTAAATTAAATAAAATAAGATATTTGATTTATTGTGTAATTGGGTGTGACATGATTTAAACTATAGTATAAGAGAATCATTAAATTAAAGGGTTTTGGAATCTATTATTGCCAGCCAAACGAGGCCCTAAGGGAAGTTAGTAGCAGTTAACCCATGATGGGTTAACTGACCACCACTCTGCGCTCAGTTTCTTTTATAAAATTAATACGTCTTCTTTATTTTCATTCTTTGCTAAGTCTAGAAAAATAATCGGAGAGAGATTGAGAATTGTCAGAGAAACTTGAGAGTTGTTTGATTTAAGAAGTTTCTTAGAAAGGAGAAAGAATCATTCCTACTAATCTACACTCTACGATTTGGGTAAATTCTTCAACCCATTTTTATTACGTTGTTTAAGTTTTCATGAAAATGGCTCTAAGTTTTTGTTAAAACTTCTGTAATTGAAAAAGGGTAAGGATTATGGGTTTATATATGTGATAAATGTCATCATATCATATTGTTCTATATATTGTATGTTAACCATAACATCAATTTCATAAATTACGTTGTATATTGTTGCAACAAAATTACAGAGTATAGAAATATGGCTATATGGCCCTTACTCGCAAATTTAATACGTCAAACATATTTGGTGTCATAAATTTTATACCTGTATATAATTATGTATATTAAAACGAAGAGACCAAACTTCAAATGAACGGATTCTTGTTATAATGAACCCAGAAGTCGATTTTCATGTTTTGTATTCAAAACTTTCAAGAACATCAAGAACAGTAAAATTACATGTGTTGATTTTATTAATTATGTGTTTTAACTTATTAAAATCATGCTAGAAGGGTTGCGTAATTGTTATATGTATATTATAATGTCTGGGTATGTCTAAATTCATGTAGGGAATAAGAAATTGGTAGAAATTGGCATGTTCTGCGATTTTTCGCGAATCGCAATTTCAGAATCGCGGCCATATTTAGTACTTAAGTAGCAGTAAAGCTGAAAGAACAAGAACCACTGAGCCAGCCATCCACGCCATTAATGCATTGACAATGAGATTAGCGTGTTGGTGGCGCCACAACGCCACTCTCCAGAATGTTCAGAATTGAATTTTTTTTAAAGTGTTCAAGTCCCTGAATGTAATAGTAACCTAATCTAATGAACGTAAAAATATGTTAGAAGTTTAATGAGATGTTAAAATAGATTCTTATTATGTCAACAACGCATTTACGTGTGAATTGAATTATTAACCGCATAGTTAACTTATTGTTCGTAAAGTGTATATTATGTGACAATAAGTGTGGTAATTTGACTAAGTATAGTCATAACCAAAGTTTAGACAAAAAATGAACTTATGATGACTAGTTACATTATAATTAACTGGAGTTGTGAATGGAAATGATATGTATGATTTAATTTAAGGAACGTGTGTAATTAACGCGTAATCTACGCACGATGCAAGTTTTCTAACCCTACTTGTTATCATTATTCATGTTTATAAATTACCTCGAGCAAATTCTCGTTATTATTAAATCAAGTTCAAATTGTTATATTAAAGATTATTTATCTTTTCAAAGTATGATTCTGTTATACAATACTTGTTCTATTGTATACCTCTTGAGATTGTTATTCAATTTAAATATCATTTATTGTTGAACCTTATTAGACTAGTGAACCCTTATTTGATTCGACTAGTCCATAGTTGATGAACGTTCTAAATTTCAGAACTCTTATTGATTTATCCAAACCAAACTTCTTTTGGTGCGGACTCTAATGTCAAACTGAGATGAACAACCCTGTATAGGGATTCCTTATGCGTTAGCGTTAAGATATTGTGCACAGTATGGTACTAAAGGCTGATCCCCCTAAGTATGAGTAAAAGAGTCTATAGTCTTATGACAGTTAAAGGTTTCAAGTATAACCCTTGATAACCTAGGACATAGTTCAAGGTCTTATGACCCTCAGAAATCTTTTGATTCTCGTTATTTATTCTTTATTCAAAAGTTGAGTTTTATTCCAGAAGTCTTTAATTCACTCGCATGTTATTATATTGTTATTTCATTTTTATACTTATGGGCAATCATGCTCACTCTTATGTAATAATAACATTGCAGTTAAGAACGAAAGATCCGACGAGCCTTCTACTAGTAAAGGCAAGGGAAAGATTAACAAGTGATGAAGACTTGTTGTTTTATATGATGTTAAATTTATGTGTTAAGACTTATGTAGATGTTGTGTAAGACTATAAATTGTTTATGTTTTCGCAGTTAAGATTTAATGTTAGTATGACCTGGGATTGATGTAATTTTGTTAATGACGTAACTCCTTAAGGAGAGGATTTATTTCTATCTATTTATGCTTTCATTTATTATGGGTAGATAGATATATGATGTTTGAATAATGAACACTAAATCATGTGGAAATTAAAGTACCCGGATTTGGGGGTGTCATAAATATGGTATTTAATTTCGAAGAAGGATGCTAAGCCGCGACTTATCAGATGGATCCTCCTTCTACAAGAATTTGATTTGGAAATAAAGGATAGAAAGGGGATGAAGAATTAAGTTGCATATCATTTATCGAGGCTAGAAAATCCAGGTACAGATGAAGAGGATAAGGGTATAATCAACGAGTTATTTCCGGATGAGCAACTGTTTAGAGTCAATGCAGAATTTTTTTGGTACGCGAATTTTGCTAACTATCTAGTGAGTAACATCCTTCCCCCTGATCTTACAAGAAAACAGAAAAAGAAATTCCTACATGACATCAAGTGGTACATGTGGGATGAGCCATACCTATTTAAACAGTGCGCCAACAAGATGATTAGAAGGTGTGTGCCCTACAACGAGGTGAAGAATATAATGCACAAGTGTCATTCATCTGCATACGGAGGACATTATGGAAGTGAGAGAACAACAGTGAAAATTCTTCAAGAAGGGTTCTATTGGCCTATAATATTTAAGGATGCCCACCAATTCCTAAAAATTTGTGATAGATGTCAAAGGGTAGGCAACATATCGAAAAGGAATGAGATGCCACTACAAACTATCTTGGAAGTTAAAATTTTTGACGTTTGGGGCATTGATTTTATGGGGCCATTTGCATCATCATTCAGTAATCAGTACATCTTGCTTGTGGTTGACTATATATCAAAATGGGTTGAAGCCGTAGCATTCCCCACTAACGATGCCAAAGTGGTTCTTAAGTTCTTGCAAAAGAATATTTTTACAAAGTTTGGCACGCCTAGAGCTATAATAAGTGATGAGGGTAGTGTCTTCTACAACAGATCGTTCACAACTCTTTTGGAAAAATATGGGGTTAGCCATAAGGTGGCGACGACATATCATCCCCAAACAAGTGGTCATGTTGAAGTTTTGAACAGGGAGGTGAAAAGAATTTTAGAGAAGGTAGTGAATCCGAATAGAAAAGACTGGTCTCTCAGATTAGATGACGCATTATGGACTTACAGAACTGCTTTCAAGACACCAATTGGGATGTCACCATATCAGTTGCTTTACGGGAAAGCATGTCACCTACCTGTCGAGTTACAACATAAAGCCTACTAGGAAATTCAAAAACTCAATTTTCAATCAAGCAACAGCAGGTGAAAAGAGGCTACTTCAATTAAATGAACTCGATGAATTCAGACTTCAAGCCTATGAGAACTCGAAGTTGTACAAAGAAAAGGTAAAGAAATGGCACGACAACAAAATCATGCAGAGAACATTCAAACCGGGGCAATTAGTACTATTGTTCAACTCAAGATTGTAGTTGTTCCCAGGAAAGCTAAAATCGAGGTGGTCGAGTCCATTCACTATCAAGAGGGTTTTCCCTCGTGGCCATTGAACTATACAATAGGAACCCATTGGAGACATTCAAGGTTAAAGGTTGAAGCATTATTGGGGTGGCAAATCCAATTGGGATGTCATCACAATCACACTTGCCGATGCACCATAAACAGGAAGTAGTCAGGCTAAACGACTTAAAATCAAGCGCTAATTGGGAGGCAACCCAATTTTACTTTTATTCTTAGTATTTATATTCATGTTAGTCAAATTGTTGTTTAGAATAATAATTAGTATTTAATAATTTCATTACATAGTTATTAAGTATATTATGCTAGATAATCTAACCTTGCATGCTTAAATTGCTCAATATTGACTCATAGTTATGTTTCATGATGTTTCAGGTACTTCAATAGAGCATGGATTGGAAATAGATGCAAGGAAATGGAAAAATTGAGTCAGCTAGCAGAAGCCATTCCTGTCGGGGCGGGGGTCTCGAATTCTCAAATCAATACACATGCCCGCCGGGGTGGGCTTTATAAGCCTAATATACCCCTTCGGGCCAGTATGGGTATGTAATCTAAAGAGCCAAATCGGCAGTTATGGCAGTTACTCCCAATTCTTACACTTTAACTTCTTTCTACCCAAACTAAAACACCATTTTCTCCACTCTCTACCCACGATTTGGCTATTTAATCTACATATCCCCACTCAATTAACCCACTCATCCACTACTTCAATCCATAACTCTCTCCATCACCCCCTCTATAAAACCATACCTTCGTCACATTCGTCACACTCTAACAATCTCAATCTACACCAAATCAGACGTCAAGGGTAGGGTTCGTACTGAGATTGAGTAGTTGTCTTCCAATTCCTCAATATCTATCACCATATTTGAAACAAAATCACTAAGTTGGGGGATTGCACATCTTACACACCAAGTGTTCGATAGATTGATTGAGTGGAGCTTTAGGGGAATTTGTTGTTGAAGCTCACCAATTCCGATTCCATGGCACCTAAACCGGCATCAAAACGACAACGTGGAGAAATTTAAGGGTCCGCACCACCAACAAGGACCTTTGACAGGCAAAAATTCATAACTGCCGCCTTCGCCGCCGCCTGTTACGACTACCTTGTGACAAAAGCACTCACACCAGAGCGGGGGTCGGCACCTGACTATGTTAATGGTGAAATGATGCAACAAATTTAATAGAAAGGTTGGATGAAGTTCACAGAGGAGCCCGAGGCTGCAATCGTGAGTGTGGTAAAAAAAATTTATGCCAACGCAAAGGATAAGGCCCCATTCAACACATTTGTGCGGGGTAGGTTAGTTTCATTCAGTGACGACGCCATCAATACGTACTACCAGTTACGAGTTCCTAGACATTTCCAGTACATTCACCTACGTGACAATGATCCTGATTATAAGGTTATTTTAAAGGAAATGACAAAGCCGAGTACCACATGGATCAAGGGCTGAAAAGGGGGCACTGTCTTCAACAGTAAGGATCTCAGGTGATACGGAGAGATCTGGTACGCGTTCGTGTGCGCCAAACTATTTCCATCCACACACACGTCAGATGTGACCAAGGAGAAGGTATTGTTGTTATATGCCATTATCCAAGATTTTATCATAGATGTGGGGGCTATTATAAGTTTTTCCATCCGAAGATGCCTGCGAGGACCATTCTCTAGCTGCTTGCCACACCCATCGCTCATTTATGGGTTGTGTAGACAGGTGAGAGTATGATGGTCCAATGATGAGACCACCCAGATGCCGCTTCAAACGTTAGACACGAGGATAACTGCGTGGTACTCGGCGTGGTCTGGTGGAGAGTCACACTCTAGAGGAGTCGGATTTATATTTCCATCAGCCTCGGAGGATGAGGTTGACGCTGAGGACACCTCGGATGATGATGAGTTTCAGGGGGGTGCAACAATGGGAGAGCAAGGACTGAACGCAACACCACATCCCGACGCTATATCTAGCCCTCAGTTCCTAAGCCTTCAGAAACAAATGGATGGGTACAACAAGGAAGCCCGTAGAGAGATGCGGAGACTCGCAACGAGGCAGGACCATATGTTCGAGGCCATGAATATATCCTTTGCCTCGTTGAATGTGACGCTCTAGAGTTTCAATCCAAATGCGCAATTCCCATACCAACAGTCAGCCCCGATGCCAAGGTTTCCACTAAGTGATTCAGATGAAGAATAACCACCACCACTATCTCCCGCTTAGAAGATTACAGGGAAGTCCTCATACATTACTTCTATATTCTTTACAATGAGGACATTGTATTTTTCATGTTTGGGGGAGTTAGTTAATTTTTATGTTTGCACGTTTAATTTCTTGCATATGTTAGTTTCGTGTTTAGTTTAGGATTATTAAATGTTTGCATCCATGTAGTGATTTTGTTGCATAGTAAAATAAGATTGTAAATAGTTTCATTTAGTTTTCAATCATGTTATGTTTACCATATATATATATATATAACATATTTAGTTTAGTCAAGTATTGTGTTCTATTGCATATGTCCAGCGTTTTGATATAGTTCATGTTATTTTGGCCAATGATGAGGCTGGGATTAAGTACACAAATACAGTTTATTAGAACTATAATGTAATTTTGAGTTATGAATTGGATCTTTTGCATGTTTGACACTGTTATAAAAAGGTTAGCACATCAATAACACTTATGTGGACTGATTAGTTCAAATTTATATATAAGGATTTTCTAAAAGGATAATGCTAGTTTAAATGAAAGAATGACAATGATAGGCAATGAAGACGAAGAATTAGGCAAGAACCTAAGTTTGGGGTAAAAGTGGGGTATATAAGATTATATATATATATATATATATATATATATGTAGGAACTTTCCCGAGTTGAATAAATTGAGTCCTGTGGTGGGTAGAGAAGAAGCGTGAAATGCACTCCCCATAAACACAAAGTGAGATGGAGCGTAAAACGACTCACTTTGAAAAAAGAGAAGAAGAATAAAATGGGAAATAAGATCAAAGACCCCGTGAATGAAAAAAGAGAGCATGAGTACCCTATTCGGACCTCTAATCTTGGTGAATGTTTGATTTTAGTTGGATTGTCTGCTTTTGAAAAACAAATTAGTTTACACTGTCACGATGCCCTCTAAGAGATTTGTTATGTATTTCATCTTCGAGAGATAACCACGGAGATGATGCGGTTCAAATACCGAAAATTCCACCAGAGAGGACAGTTCTCTCTCGGAGATAACCCCGAGATGCTCGGTTTTAATCCCGAAAACAACACCAGGAATAGCAGTGCTAACCTTGGAGATAACCCCAAGGAATGCAGTTGCAGTTCTAGAGATAAACCCAGAAATGCTTGTTTCAAATGCATGTAATCAGCTTCAACCTCAGAACTCACACCGAGGCACTCAGTACAAAGACCTGGAGATAACACCGGGAAGACAGGCACCTCCTCGAGATAACCACGAGGACCTTCAAGATTTGCGCAGCAGTCCAATCTCAGAGATAACCCTGAGCAACGTCTGATTTATCAGCCCAAGCCGGAGATAACCCCGGTGAAGGGTAAAATCATTATTTTTCCACCTCGATTCTACATCGCACCGTCTCAACATTTCATACATACATTTCTACACAGCAATGTCCCACAAGAACCAAGGAGGTCCAATCTCGAGTGACTACTACGCAAGGCAGCACACCGAATAGAATTTGAAGCTTGAAGACCGAGGGCATGGTCCCATCTTCCTGACTTCGTACAACCTCTAATCCCATGTCATGGCGTAGCTCTCAACAACGGCGGTCCGAAATAGGTCTTGTACACCTCAATTGGATGCCCGGATTGCAGTTCTGAAAGTTCGAGCGGACATCACAAAGGTACGCACGCGTGCACGTACTTTGAGACAATGGGACCCAGAGAGCCTAGGGCACCCCGGGCACCAGGGTACATACTCATGCCAGCAGCAGTACACTACATGGCTCCCCCTCTATAAATAGAGGGCTTGGGGTGGCCATTTTAAAGAGAAAAAAAAGCGAGGAAGCCCATCAAATTTGCTCTGTACACACCTAAAACTAAGTGCTTTCTCATTTTAAACACTTGTGAGCTCACATATAGCTACTATTTTTACCGGCGGGAGCCGAGTGTTCATCCACTTAAAGTTATAGAAGTCTTCTTTGGCAGTCCACTGTAAGCCTTCTTACACACTTTAAAGCCTTTCTCTTCATCTTTGCACACACCCATTCTTCACGTTGAGAGTCGTGTTGTGTGTGTATGCCCGGAACTTGATCCAGTGGTTTCATTTCATTTGTATATATATATATATATATATATATATATATATATATATATATATACTAACATTATCGAGTTATGCCTCGATTGAGCCTAGACTTACGTCTAGAGCGTTTATTTGCTTTCATATATATATATATATATATATATATATATATGTATAAACTATATATTACGATGATTTTACTTTGAATTTTATTTGCTTTATATATATATATATATATATATATATATATAAATATATATATATATATATATATATTATATATATATATATATATATATACTTTTATCCTCACACTTTGAGTTTACTTACGTGGCGGTTGATTGCTTTTACTGACTTTATTTACATTTTGATCCCCCATGGAGGTGCTTCGTGGTGGTGATCATGTCTATATATATATATTTACACTTTTATATATATATATATATCATATCGCTTTCACATCAATTGCGGCATCATGTGAGCCTAGGAATCATGTGATCACAGATTCAAGTTACTGGATCTAGATTCGGTTTCCGTGATGGACATTTTCAGTTGTAAACAGCTTGTAAATTTATTCACGGTGTTTGGATTTCCTCAGATGGTTTTCATGCCCACGAGGAGTTCGATACTGTTTTGTACATTATTTTCTATCTCGAAAATTAAAAGCAATCTAGCCGAACACTTAATAAAAATGGAAGTGTAAAAGGTCTCAATTACTATTAAGCACAAGGATTTGAAAAACCTCTTTTATAAAACATCACTGTCATATCTTGTTTAAAACTAAATTTTTACACAAATTCAAACCCTGTGTATATAGGTGCGAACGAGGCCTCACACTACTTCCATATAAATAGCACATTGACCCACACACACACACACACACATTCATATAACAGTTTCTTGAAAAGTGGCGGTCACCGTGGTAACACGGATGTCGGGGGGTGCCTAACACCTTCCCTCCGCATAATCAAGCCCCCAGACCCTAATGAATCTCGGTTTCACAGACCCGTTTAGCAGTGTCACATCACTGGGTCAATGTGCAAACCTTTTCTCGGTTGTGTTGGTACAACCATTTAAAAAACCAACTGGCGACTCTTACAGTCAAATCGTCGACATATACATGTCGGACCTTTTCACAACTTGTTTTTTCAAACAAATCTCACCTAACATGAGAACACCAAAGAACAAGAACAGAAAAGGGACAAATAAAAATCCCGACGTCGACAGGTGGCGACTCTGCTGGGGACACCAGTAAGAGGGCTTAAGCCGCTATTACAATCTTTTCAAAACTGTTATATGCTTGTGTGTGGATGTTGCATTTACATTTATGATGAATGTGTACGAATGCATATATTTACTACACTTAATGCTTTACACTATATCTGCTTGTGATATTAGTGCTTCACACATGTCATCATTTTCATAAATGGTGAGACACGTTGTATGTGAATGTATGTTGTGTGGTTCCTCCATCGAGGAGCTATCCTGTCTCGGTGTTTGATTCTGGACTCGTAGGAAGACTAATTCCAACGAGGCTCAGGAAAGGCACCACCCAAATTCGCTCCAGTTGAAAGACCGAATTAACTTCCCATCGAGTAAATTGCGATGATTTGGGAACCTTCATGCCAAAAAAATCATGAGAGTAACCTAAGATAGGTCAACCTCGATAAACCAAACGCGAGGAAAGTCTCTTCATGCTTTCTCATTTTCAATTACTCATAAAATTCAATTACTTGTAATTTCATTCCATATTCATCTCCATGTAATGAAAATATGAAGAAATATGTGTACATGCATATTTAAATTCTATGCTATCTTCAGTATTACAAACAGCTAACATCCATTTTGAAGGATAATATTCCTAAAACGGATACATCACATAGCATGTAAATATTTACACATTCCCTAAGACTAAACTATGCAAGTCTTTCGCAGGGAAACAATTGGACTTATTACCCGTTCAAAGTCCAAAAAGGCTATGAGCCTACAGCCAATCATGTCTTCATTTGACCAGTCTAATCCCGTTTCCCGCAAAGAATTTGATGAATTAAGTAAACAGATTACAGATTTGGATGTTCTGCTTAAAGAATTACATCAGTCTACTCAGGGCCCAAAAATGCCAACACATATAGAGTCCTCTGCACAAGGAGGAACCCAATGTTTGGATAAAACAAATCTGTAATTTCCATTGATTACAGACAAAAACCCTAAAAACACCCATCTCAAAGGAGATCTAGACACCGGTGACATCAGGAAAAAGGTCCTTCAAATGGACGAAGCCCTTCGTTCTATCAAATGAATTGGAGCACACGGGAGTGTCTCATATGCTGACCTTTGTATATTCACAGGGGTTCATTATCCAGAAAAGTTCAAAACTCCTGACTTCGAAAAGTATGACGGGTTAGGAGATCCTTACACACATTTGAAGGTGTTCATTGGAGAACTTGGATCTTATGCAGAGGATGAGAAGCTCAGAATGCAGCTGTTCCAAAAGAGTCTGACTGGAGAAGCCCGTTCGTGGTATACCAGATTAGACAACTCAAAGATCCATAGTTGGGAAGAGCTAGCTCATGCCTTCCTCACTCAATACAGCTTCCAGTCTCAGATGGCTCCTGACCGATACCAGATTACCAAGGTCAAGAAACAGTCCAATGAGTCTTTCACAGAGTATGGTCAAAGGTGGAGGCGCCTTGCTGCTCAAGTTATTCCTTCTATGATAGAGTCAAAAATGGTTATGACCTTCATAGACATACAAGAAGCTCCTTTCTATGAGAGAGTCTTAGTTGGCATTGGTAAACCATTCTCTGAAATGATTAAACACGGGGAGATGGCTGAGATGGGATTGAAGTCAGGAAAGATTCAAGACCTAGCTGCCCTTAAAGCTGTTGCTGAGCACATCCAATCCGAAACTTATGGAAACAACCCCCGGAGGGTCCATAAAAAGAAAGAGGAGGATGTTTCCTTGATACTACAAGGTCAGAAAGGCAATCAGAATATGCCTATTCAGAGGAGGAATTACTCCCCTTTCCAAGCTCAGTCTTCAAACCCTCCATTGCCTAAAGGTGGAGAAGTCAAACGCCCTCGAGTGTTCACACCCTTAGGGGACTCACTCGAGAACATTCTCACTCTTCTAACAACTCAGAAGAAAATCACACATCTTCTTCCACCAGCTAACCCATATGGGAGGGGTTTCAATGCTACTCAGAAGTGTGCTTATCATGCTGGGGCACCTGGACATGATACTCAAGATTGTTGGGCCTTGAAACACAAGATCCAAGATTTGGTAGACAACGGTGAGATTGTGGTCACCAAACCAGACCAACCTCACATACAAGACAACCCTCTTCCTCAACACAAAGAGGAAGAAGTCAATATGATTAATTGGAGCAGTGGACAAAGTTCCAATTTTAATGGTGAATCATCCCAGACCATTAAAGACGATGTTGACAAATGGGATTATGCAAAGTTCTAGTTTGTGATGGAACGAAAGATGAAAGCTCTGTAAGCAAATTGAGCAATTGGCAGAACTGGTGACCCATCAACATCAAGTCACACGCCAATTAGTCAGCCAGGAGCATGCTAGTCTCCTCCTTTTTGTTATGAATACTCCATCATCGCCTTCAGAAATTGAAACAATGGAGGACAAAGTTGCGAAGAGAGCAAATGCCAAAGCCCGTCGGGATTTTGCCAATAGAAGGGAATTTACATACCTGGGCCAACCTATGGAGGAGATATTTCAGATGTTGATCAATGAAGGAATGATCACCTCCCTTCTACCTCCAATTAATCCCCGTTCTAGGGACGGTTCAATTCTGATGGAGTATGTCAATATCACTCCCATTCTCGCGGTCACAACACAGAAGAATGCTGGGCACTCCGCCACCTTATTCAGAATCTAATTGACAGCGGTGTCCTGCAACTAGCAGACGATGATACTGTGTTATGTGAGAGTGAGAATACATGTCCTACTAAATGGAAGGGATTGGTAGCAGTTATATCCGCTGAGGCTGATGGGACTGTCAAACCATTCACAATACAAGCAATTCAACTTAAAGGAGTTGACAATCCTTTGAAAGTGGTTGCACCAGAGCCAATTAGCTTACCATTCAGACCACAATATCCTGTTATCAGCTTACAAAAAGTCCATGGAATTATGGAGAAGCTGAAGGATCCACCTCTCATACAACTGCTGTAGTGTCGAAGGAGAATCCACTGTATCTTCCCCAACGGGTGATGAAGCCTACCATCAAATCAAAGGGGAAAGTTCCCATGGAGAAGATTGAAAAATTCCTCCGTACTATGGGCCATAATGAAGCCAAGGTGGTTTTAAGCTTAAGAGAAGCTCCACATCAAATTTCAATACTGGACTTGGTTTTCTCTTCCGAGGATCACATGAAGATCTTACTGAAGGTTTTGGAAGAAGCCTACTTGCCAAAATCAGTGGATGTGGAAAAATTTCAACATTTGGTTGATCACATTTTTAACAACAATGTGATATCTTTCACTGATGATGACATACCGCCCGAAGGGACCGGTCATTGCAAGCCGTTGCACATTGCGGTTTTGTCCTCCGGATACATGCTAGCTGGAGTCTTGATAGATGGAGGTTCGTCTCTGAATATCTGTCCTTATGCTACTTTGGTGAAGATGAATGTCAATCTCAAACGGATCCGAAACAGCCATACGGTTATTAAAGCTTTCGACGGATCCCACCGAAATTCAGTCGGAGAGATTGAACTACCAATTGAGATTGGTCCCCATACATTCTGCGTATCTTTTCACGTGCTCAAGATAGATTCAGGATACAACCTGCTATTGGGAAGACCGTGGATTTATATGGTGGGGGCCGTCCCCTCCACTCTTCATCAGCAACTTAAATACATCATTAATGACAGCCTAGTCACGGTCAATGCTGAGCCGAAATGTCCTAAACAGGGTGACATACCACTCATCAGCTTCAATTCAGAAATTGAGCCGGTCAGTTTTCAAGCCCTGGAGGTGAGTAACACTCTCTACCACCCTATTGGGGCGCCACCTCTCACACCCAAGATTTTTCGGCTTGAAGTGATGGCAGCTACTCAAGAAATGATGTCATTGGGTCATCAGCCTGGACAAGGGCTGGGTAAAAATCATCAGGGCATTAAGCACCCAATTCAAATGTCCAGTCAAACCGGGACAGCCGGACTAGGCTATTCTTCGATTTCGATCACACAGAATCCTCATAAGCATCAGTAGATTCCTCCATTCTTGACACACGACGATTATCTCCACCTGCAAATCCTGAGCCCGCACAATCTCTGGTAAAGGTGCCAGCCAACGTAATGGCTATGTTATTTCCCAAGCCGATACCGGTCAAGGGAAAAGAGGTCCTAGTTCCTGATCCCAAAGTAGAAGAAGAGAAATGAAGACGTAAGCAGGACATCGCCAAGATGATGTCCAACATACGCATCATTGTCCATGATGAACATACAAACAGATACACCCTAGACGATGATTGCCTAGACGTAATGGTCATCATTCGGGAGAAGGAGGACGATGAAAGCCCCTCCATCACTGCAGTCCACCAGGACTTTGCCCTCAACAATTGGAACAACACTCATCTCATTAGTCGACAAGGGTAAAACATGCAGAAACTCTATCTACCCTGTAGATAGCATTAACTACTTAATTTTCTGTACAGTATTAGCAGTTGTTTTGTTAGTACATGCTAACACTTTGTATGATTAAACAGTTTCATATATTAAGTGAAAGCATATTTTGTTTCAGGACTCTGAATTTAGATGTGCCTGTACTTGCTGATAAGGTGCCTCTTCTCCACAAGGATTGTAACTTTGATGAAAAGTTGGACTCAGACTTGATGGAAATACAAGAGGACATTGAGATACCTCAGGAGATCAAAGAATGGGTCAAAGAAAAACCTAAACCCAACCTTGATCAAACCACTTCGTTCAATCTCGGAACCTTAGAAAGCCCTAAGTTAATCCAGATTGGTTCAGACCTCACTCCAAACCAGAGGAATGACATGGTTACACTACTAACCCAATTCCAGGATGTGTTTGCATGGTCTCATGAAGACATGGTGGGTTTGTCCACTGACATTGTCCTTCATCGCCTTCCCATTAAAGAGGGATTCAAGCCAGTCAAGCAGAAGCTCAGGCGATTGAAACCTGAGTGGAGTTTAAAGGTTAAAGAAGAAATTGTGAAACAATTTCAAGCTGGCATTATCATGGTGTCCACATATCCTGAGTGGATATCCAACATAGTTCCTGTACCTAAACCGGGAGGAAAGGTGCGAGTTTGCGTGGATTACCGGGATCTGAATAAAGCTTGCCTTAAAGATAGCTTTCCCGTGCCATTTATCCACATTCTCATTGACAATACTGCTCAATACGGCATGTACTCCTTTGCGGATTACTTCATGGGGTACCACCAGATTATGGTTGCTTTGAGGAGGATCGTGAGAAAACTGCTTTCATCACGCCTTGGGGAACCTTTTGCTATAGACGGTTGTCTTTCAGCCTCATCAATGCCGGAGCCACCTATCAGCGAGCTATGATGGCTCTTTTCCATGACTTAATGCACAAAGAGATAGAGATCTACGTGGATGACATCATTGTCAAGTCCCGAAGGGAAGAAGACCACTTAGACCATCTCAGAAAGCTCTTCAACAGGTTGCGTAAGTACAACTTGAAGTTGAATCCAGCCAAGTGCGCCTTTGGCGTTAAATCAGGCAAGTTGCTAGGATTCCTAGTCAGCCACAAGGGGATTGAGCTGGATCCCACCAAAATCCAAGCCATCATTGAAATGCCCATTCCTCAGACAGAGAAGGAAATACGGGGATTTTTGGGAAGAATCAACTTCATTAGCAGGTTTATTTCTCAACTCACGAACTCGTGTGAGCCCATCTTCAAGTTATTAAGGAAGAACTCCTCCATGAAATGGAATGATGAGTGTCAAAAGCCTTCCTTACAATCAAAGAGCGACTAGTCAAAGCTCCCATTTTGGTACCTCCCTGGGATGATGTTCCCTATTCATGTACATGTCCATAAGTGATGATGCCATGGGCTGCATGTCTTTGACACGAGAAAAAGACGATAGAGGCCGAGAAACGAGCTATCTACTACCTCAACAAAAGATTCAAAGAAGAAAAACACAAGTACACTCTGATTGAGAAGACTTGTTGTGCTTTTTAGCATGGGCTTCCATGAGGTTACAACATTACCTCCATGGTCACACAACCCATCTCATATCCCGATTGGATCCTCTCAAATATACGTGTTCAATAAACCCATGTTAAATTGTCGGTTTTCCGGATGATGGCGTTGATCCTACAACAATTTGACATCATCTACGTGACGCAAAAAAATCCATCAAAGGTCAAGGAATTGCGGATCAACTGGCGCCCGCACCTTCAGGGGACTTCAAACCCTTAGAAACATACTTCCCCGATGAAGGGGTAATGACAATTCAGCAACACCATCAATACGATACATGCCATACATGGAAAATGTATTTCGATGGAGCTGTTAATATGGAAGGCTCTGGAGCTGGAGCATTTCTAGTATCCGATACGGGGGAGCAGTATCCCGTCGCCGTCAAATTGCAGTTTGTCAGCACCAACAACACAACTGAGTATGAAGGCTGTATCATGGGGCTAAAACTTGCCCGTTCAATGGGCATCAGGCGGTTAACTGTCTTTGGGGATTCAGAGTTGGTAATCAGACAATCCACGAGAATCTATCAAACCAAAGAGCTACATTTGCTGCCTTACCATCGACAAGTTTTACAGATGGCTTTGGAGTTCGAAGAGATCTCCTTTCTACACATTCCCCGTAATAGGAATGACTTTGCAGATGCACTAGCAACTTTGGCCTCCTTGATTCACATACCTGACAAGGAACACATGCCAAGCATCACATTTTCCCTGCAAAAGGCACCAGCATATGGGAACTATGTTGGAGAAGTATCGGATGAGCTACCTCCCATCCAGCATCCTTGGTATCAGCACATCAAGGAGTATTTACGAGATGGATCTACACCCGCTGAGGCGAGCCCGACTGAGAAAAGGCGGATCCATCGACTTGCTATGAAATTCTACCTGAGCGGAGATGCACTCTACAAAAGAGATGCAGGACTAGGTCTCCTCAGATGTCTGGACAAGGACCAAGCTCAGAGGCTCATGGATGAGGTCCATGGTGGAGTATGTGGCCCACACATGAGCGGCCCCCTACTTGTTAAGAAGATCCTCAGGAAAGGACATTACTGGCTTACCCTCAAGGCTGACTGTGATGATCACGTCAAGAGGTGTTATCAATGCAAAATTCATGGAAATGCCATCCACGCCCCTCCAAGGGAATTCCACAATATGAGTTCACCCTGGCCTTTCTCAATGTGGGGAATGGACATGATCGGGCCCATCGATCCCAAAGCCAGTAATGGGCATCGCTTTATATTCACCATGATCGACTACTTCACCAAATGGGTAGAAGCAGCCTCCTTCCCCAGGGTTACCAAAGAAGTCATCATTGCTTTCATCAGAAACAATGTCATCTGTCGATATGGACAACCAGAGGTAATTGTGTCAGATAATGCTAAGAACCTCAACAACAGAATGATGGAGGAGTTGTGCAGCAAATTCCATATCAAACACCTTAACTCCATCATCTACCATCCAAAGATGAATGGTGTTGTTGAAGCGGCTAACAAAAACATCAAGAAGATCATGCAAAAGATGTCCGCCAACCACAAAGGATGGCCTGACTTATTGCCTCTTACTCTATTAGCCTACAGAACATCAATGCGCACTTCCACTGGGGCAACCCCCTACGCATTAACCTATGGGATGGAAGCAGTGCTACCCGTAGAAGTGGAAATGGAATCCCTCAGAGTGTTGATAGACGCTCAGCTGGATGAAGACCAATGGGTACAAGACAGGTATCACCAATTGTCTCTAATAGACGAAAGGCGAACCGCGACTATCTTCCATGGTCAGTTATATCAACAAAGGATCGCCAGATCCTACAACAGAAAAGTCCAGCTACGATAGTTTAAACAACATGACTTGGTTTTAAAGAAGATCATTGACAACCAAGATCAGTCCAAAGGAAAATTCGCTCCAAACTGGGAAGGCCCGTTTGTTGTCAAGGAGGTATTGACATGAGGCGCTCTCAGGTTACAGGAAATGGACGGCGATGAATTTCCACAACTCATCAACTCGACACACGTGATGAAATGGTACTATATGTCCGAGGGTTACCATCAAGAAAACATCCTGGTGTTGGATCATCAGATCACCAATCATTCCGGTTCTTTAACCCTTCACTACATACAACTCTTTTTCACACTTTTCCCCTCAGGGAAACATACTCTTCAAGCCAGCAGCCTGGCTTCACTCCATTCATACAACTTTGGTTATCCTACTAGGGATTGAACCTTTCACACTTGCAGTTTGTCCCCAAACATGGGATCAAACTTTTTCACACCTGCAGTTTATCCTGAACTTAGGATCAAACTTTCTTTTTCCCCAGCATGTCCTGCACATGGGATCAAACTTTTCGTCGGCTACAAATCGCCCGAGGGGCGAACTACGTCGACCTGATCTCCCCGATACACGGGAGTACGTAGGCAACCATTTTATATGGCCCGTACATAATAAAACAAAAAAAACACAAAAACATTTCTCTACACCTTCTCATTACAAAAAAAAAAACAAATAAAAACATTCCTATACCCTTTCTGCCACATACATCGTTGAACCTCTTACACCAGGTTCGAACTATGCAGACCTGATTTCCTCTTCAATAAGAGTGCGTAGGCATCCATTTATGGTTCGGTCTCACCCCCTACCAAAACATAAACACTTGTCATCTAGTACTGGGATCAAACTTCAATCCACTACATTTCATCGGCTTCAGACCAAAAGGATGTAATTTCCTGAACTCCTCTTAAATAGGAGATTCGGCGACCATCTAAGTTGCGGTTGTGCCTCAAAGAGCAATACCAATCCATAAGAGATGGAATTAACTAGGCTCCTCCTAAATAGGAGTACTGGCGACCATCTGTGGTGCGGTCAATCTCAGAGAGGAAAAGCCACACTCCTCTCCACATTTCCATACAGAAACCAGTCCCAAGACACCAAAAAGATGGTAGGGGATACACACAGATCAACGATCCATTCTGAACTGTCCATTGACAACTCAATGTCCATCCATCAAGGAGGAATTCAGAATACATCAAGATCACAAGCCCTGAAGAAGCAGGCAAAATATCAAGCAAGTATCCAGGCATAACTAAAAGGGAAGTGATCAAAAATATATTTCCCTGCTATATATAATGTTGTTTGATATATACAATATGAACTGTACATGACAAAATGGCTAAGCTAGTCTGTGCAGGAAAATACAAGCCCATCTACAAATCAGTGTATATGCGAGCTATCAAGCCCAACATGGCATCCCTCTCAGCAGAAGGAGGTAACGATGTGGTCTCCTGTACAAGGGTATCCACACGAGCTAACAGATCTACAACCATCTGCATGGTGACTCTATGCTCATCAATGTACGTGCTCATCTCTGCAATCATGCCAGTGGTAAGGGACCTCACTGTAGTACTATCTATGACGGCTACATCCCGGGCAGATATGGCGCTATCCCTCTCAACTATCACGACATCTCTCTGATCCGCCTCATCCATCTCAACAACAACAACATCATCTCTACGAGCTAATGCCTCGTCTCTCTCTAACAGAGATGCGTCTCTCCCATCAAGAGCAGTCAACATCAAGGCTCTAGTCTGATCTCTCTCGAAGGTCATCAGATGAAGACTCTCTTCAAGTATCATGGTTGAATGTTTGGATCACAACAATGCTAGTACTTGGGAGAATCTAAAGAGCTATTGGGCAACCCAAAGAGATGGCTCCTCCTCGGTGTGGGAATCAATGTCGTCCATGGACTCTCCACCATCTGAATCAATACCCGACACTGTGGATACTACCACAGCCGATGAAGTCTCTGTCTCCATCCACGCAGAATACTCTGGCGAATAGCCCGGATGGCTAACAGAAAAATCAGCTATCTCACGCTGATCCCAACATGCATACACCCGGGATCGGTCCTCTGCTGATAGATGGCGAGAAGCTAAATGCTGACCTAACGCCCCCTCAAAAGGATGGAAGTCCTGGAACTGGTCAAACTGCGACATCACGGCCAGTGGGTGATAGGTAGTCATGCCCCTCAAACCAGCCAGAGGGAGATAATCCATGCCCGAGCATGAGTAATAAAGATGTAGGGTGAGTTGAGCCTCATGTACACGGCAGATGACAAACGGATCTCCGATCTCCGCCAAGAATATCGACCAAGACATAGCATCTGTACACTTTAATGGCTAAAAGGAGTAAGACATAGCTATATCATGGGTAAAGCAGTACCCGTGTCGGCGGAAAGTGCCAATCGGTCTCAAGTGTGACATAAACCACACGTACAACATGACCGAACTGCCTGTGAATACCCCTGCAGGGTAGGTGCTGCAAAACGTGGCCGACCTCAACGTCTCCGCCACAATCATCGGAATAATGGTATGACCCTCCCTGAGAGCTCTCCCTGTCATGGTAACACCGATGTCTATCTCATCCATATACCATGGCATGTATAAATATGCCACTATACACATCAAGAATACATCCACTCTGGCCAAATGCCACTGATCCTCTGGTGTGGTGAAATCCCGAGAATGACGTGTGTAGCTGTCCAATGAGCTAAACCTATCGATAAGGAAACATTGGGATAGTACATGAACATATGTAATCTCATCCTCTACTACTCTACATCGTAACCTGGTGAGGGTCATGAACTGCCAGTCCATATCTCCGACAGCCATATGAGCGGAAGGTCTGTCTAAGGGCAAAGCTGTTAACCACTCATACTCCTCCAATATAGGAGTTAGCTCCTGGGTACCAAACCGTAAGACCTGTCTCTCTGTTATCCAACGCTCCAGCATACCCTCCACAAAACCTGCGGGAACCTGAAACATTAAGAGGGTCATGGAATGCTATAATAGCAGATCTACGGTCACCTTATCTGAAGGTGACATACTATCATACCACGACCTCGCATTTGAGGCTACCAAGTCCGGTGGGGTGTGATCTATGCGGTATCGATCGTCAAGAAGACATCGGTGTAGGCCGTATCATAAGACAATCCAGGGGTCAATGCTGAATATCTCTGGACATACATATGCATAATATGATACATGCGTTACAGATTATAGATGGCAATTTGATATAGGGAATGAAAAATAGTACATACATTCTTAAGTATATCATCATCTAATACATCATCTATGTACAGCTAAAAATACAGGGAAATGGGGCACAGACGCCCCACTACTAAAAAAGGCCTATCAAAAGATATAGCGAGAATGGGGCACATCCACCCAATATCTAACAGAGGCCTATCAAAAGAGATAACGAGAATACACATCAGAAGAAGATAATGGTGTCGATATCTACATCATCAATCATTTCCACCTGATGTAACTCCTCCTGAGTCACTGGATCTCTATCAAAAGAGATATCAGGCCTATATAAAGGAGGATCTACACCGCCAAAGCCAAATGGGTCATCTGAGAGGCCAGCGCCTGATCTGGAAGGATCAAAAGTATCTGCCTCTGCCGGATCTCTGCCCAAATGCCGGATAAAGAAATGTGCCCGGTCCAGTCACTGGGTCAAACTGTCAATCTGTGTCAAATGAGTCGGATCTCGGACACATGCTAGCCAATCCATCATCATCACGGATCCTGGAACCATATCCCCCATGAACTGAGTGGCGCGGGTCTGGGCTCCAATGGTACGAGGGGACCACCAATGCTGGAATATCTCCTGAGTGCAAGGACCCTCTAACAGTGCAAAACCATCAACACCCAACAATGGGATATCAATGATGGGTGACTGCAACACAGGCCAATAACGCCTGGCAGGAGGTAAGATCGGCATACGTATCTCTCCCGTGGTGCTCCTAGTAGCACGCTCTCCTAAATAGAGCTCCCATCCTCCATCTGTGAAGAGAGGAACCCTACGGGTGGATATCACGTGCTCGACGCCAGTCGGGTACCCATCCTCAAATCCAATGGCCAAGTGCTCCCCAAAATAGGGAATCCATGTGATGACGTCAGCTGTCAACAACTCCAGCCTGTAGGCGGCAATGAGTAAAACCCTCAGCTACAAGGACCTCCGCCAGTATGGAATGATGCCATCGCCGTCCTCGTGGATAGATATCTAAACCTAACACACTCACATGATACAAACATGGAAGCCTCTCATAGGTTCTCTAACCTCGATTAGGTGCTCACGATCTCATCATCATCATAAGCATTCTATAACTATTTGAAATAATAAACATACATTGTTCATTATACAAAAGTCTCAAAACATGGTCCCAAGGTCTCTCAACCTTAACTTTAAATACACCATTTATAATACAAATAGTTTACTCGAAAACTCCATTAGATAATAACTAATTTAACATTCATTCTAAAATTACTCTGGATCTTGCCCTTGCCCTTGTCCTTGCATTAGATCATTAGATCCTTGAACTTAGCGAAAATAGAGGTCATGATATAGCAAGAGTAAGCAACTAATTTGCTTCACAAGTTTATAAAGACAAAGGAGATATATCATGACTTAGAAAAAATATTGCCTTCAATGTTCAACAATAATATAAGATTGTGAAGGAACATGAATTAATAATCAACAATTGAATATTCGATAATTGAATAACATGGCGAGAGTGGTTTTGAATAACCATGAACATTTGCCAAGTGCTTTCGATGATTTAAAGCTGGACCTTTTAATAAGTTTTGGTATTCAAGGGATCGACCTTTCATACCCGTGATTTATGCATAAACACTTAATAATCAAACATTGATATCATGCCTTAATCAAATTTGTTCATTTCTCGATCGAGAGTTCTTACCATATCAATTAATAAAACGATTATTTAAAATCCATTTGATTTAACAAATTTAGACATGCTTGATCTAGGCGATCTGATTAGCATAGATCTATCCATAAGCAGTTCATAAATGAAGAACTTTAATTTAATTCACGATTCGATGGCGGTAGAGCGAATTCAATTGCACAAAGTCTGAATTTCAATAATCAATAAAGGCGTGAATAATCATCAATAATTATTCACTAATATGCTTTGAAAATAATAACTTTCGAGTTGAGTTAGGAAACTTGCCTCGATCGTGGTGAGTTACTGACTCTGAAATAAATTTCTATCCACTATGTAGTTAAAATATCTTCCTTTGAGAGACCTATAATTAGTCTTTCAATTAGTCATTGCATAACATCAGTTATGTAATCACATAGATATCATACATTCTGATAAGTTCTTATAAACATTATCATGTCTAGATAGTGTTATTAACGACTACCTTTAATTCACATAATATTATTAACTTAGATAATATTAATTCACCTTCTAGTATTATTGGTTCACTAATAATACTTTAAATCATTACTAACATTTTATTCACTTACTAATATTATTAATCATTTAATAATATTTTATCCCTTCTAATATTATTAATCATTTAATAATATTTTATTCACTTCTAATATTATTAATCATTTAATAATATTTTATTTAATCTCGAATATTATTATTTAATAATAATACTCTAATCTAATATTTTTATTTACATAACAACATCATATTATAATATTATTAGTATTTTAATAATATTCCAATGATTTATTAAATTAATAAACAATTTATTCTAATTGTTCATCCTTTAATAACCTCTTATTTAATATCCATAAAAGGTCATAAGTAATATTTATTATTATAAATTACCAAAATGCCCTAAGATAGTCATGATATAATATATTATGAGCATTCAAGCATAAAAATCATATTTTTTCTCATTAAAGACATCATTTAACTATTTATTTCCTTTTATTCATAACCTAATCATTTTTAGGAAAAATAGCAAACTGATTCCAAAATTTTCAGCTTCTGGATTTTAACAGAATATGAACCAACAATGATCCTCTAATTTTTCTAGAATTTTAGAAAATGATTTACTATTTTAAAGTGCTCAAAACACTCAGATCTTGCTCTATTTTTAAAAATTTGAGTTTTGCTCAGAAAAATCTAAAATTTTCAGGGTATGCTCTCTTAACATATATGAAGCTACTGTAAAAATTTTGGAATTTTCCAGTGTATACACAGTGATATATTCGTAGGATAATATTTATGGAGTCCTTTACGGAAATAGTCATTCGCACAATATATAACTTTCGAAAGCGTGTCCGTTCTTTTTCCTCTGGCGTAGATAACTTCATAAGGTACCTCTGTAATATTTTTCCAGATTTTTTACAAGACAAGGAACTAGCCGAAACAGCCTCATGAAAAACAAGTCAGTAGCTGATTTTGGATTTCAAGGCTTTAGCATATAAAGTGGACTGTTTTTGGGAAAAAAAATCTTAAAGGTTCAAAACATGCTAGATTTGTGATCTACCACTTGGGTTTACTAGATAACTCATGTATCTAGCACCCCCCCCTTGACGGATCATAATTCCAAGTTGTAGAATTTGAGTTACACAAGATTTAGTGGAAGAAAAACAAGAGTTTTCACCCTTGGAGAACATATGCTCATTTTCTTCCTCTAAGTCTTTGATCTAACACTCAAGATACTTAGTTCCATGCATGATGGTATGTATAACTAGTGTATCTTGAGTAGTTGTACATAACCCCATCAAAACTCAAGCTATCAAAACAAGGTAAGAGAAGAAGATGAAGGTACATTATACCTTGACTTAGTGGCTACCTTCCTTGATTTTCCAAAGTAACTAATAAACTTAGGGGCATAAACCACTAGAACTCCTATAATTCTTCTTCCTATGGCTGAAATTCTCTCTTTCTTTTCTCTCTTTGAAGTTGGCTAGCTTGGGAGCAAGAGGTAGAAGAAGAAGATGAAGAAGATGGAGAAAAATGAGATGTTGGAAGAATGAGATGTGAATTCAAAATGTAATGGGCAATTCATTATTAATTCTCCCACAATCATTTTGTTGCCCATTAGGTAAAACACTTTGTTTATTACTTACCTTAGGTTAAACATGATTAAATGTGCATAATGGAGTGGCAACCAATGGGAGCCTTACAACATTGTCCTTATGTTTATTCATGTCTACTAATGGACAAGCTAGATTAATTATTCCACTTAGGATCCTCATAATATCCACCATTTAGCTTTTATTTTAAATGCCCAATTTTGATTAATCAAATGTCTAGAATACCCCCAATCAAGTGGGCTAAGTATTGGATTACAATTTATTTTCCTTGGGCTTTTCTTTTAATTGATTTGGGCTAGATAAAAACATAGTCCAACAATTTTAATAATGTTACCCAATTTGATAATTTAGGGCTTTCATCTCCAATCATATGAAGTTTAATTACTTATACATATGATTTTATCTCATAACCTAATTAGATTTACAAAATTAGGTTTAAAATTATTAGTCACTTGAAATACTAAGTTTACCCACTTAAGTTAGTATCGTATAAAATACTAACTTTTTAGGTGTTACCATAACCCTTAGGTTATTTAATATCCTTACCTAATGTATAATTAGGTCACAAGGCTTTCATTTTAATGAAATCCATAAATGTATGTATCCATATATAATACAAAGTTTAAAAAAAATGTACATACATACATGGTGACTTAAGATTCACGGTTATTACATCCTCCCCCCTTATAAAATTCCGTCCCGGAATTACATATAAGGTTACTCAAAAAAGTGTGGGTAATTTTCTCTTATCCTTTCTTCAAGTTCCCCGTAGCTTCTTGACATTGTGGTTCCTCGAAGAACTTTTACGAATGTATAACCTTATTTACATAATTTACATTCCTTTCTATCTAAAACTTATTTGGAATTTCCTCGTCGATAAATCTTTTTAGACTGAATTGGCTCGTCACGATATCACATGCTTATGTCGAGGCTTATATGGTGCGTATAGCAGCGACACATAAAAACACATTATGAATATGTTCGATTCGGGAGGTAGAGCTACCTCGTCGCCACTTACTTTATCTTCTTGAAGATCTCAAAAGGTCCAATAAATCTCGGACTCGACTTACCTTTCTTTCCAAACCTTATCTTTCCTTTCCAGGAGATACTTTCAAAAATGCATGGCTTCCCACCTCAAAATCTAAGCCTTAGCGATGTAAGTCTGCATACTTCTTACAGCGATCTTGAAATTTGCTACCGGTCGGGCTCTAATCACCTTAATGGTCTCTGATCTGCTTGCACGATTCTGGTCCCCCCAGCGATTGGCGTTCACCACTTCATCCCGGCATCTGGGCGTTCTACATTTCCTCCCATACGATTACTTAAATGCGGCGGCATTAAATCTTTGGCGTGGTAGCTATTGTTGTATCTGAACTCTACCAATGGAAGATGATCCTCCCAACTACCCTTGAAGTCCATCACACAAGCTCGAGCATGTCTTCAAGTGTTTGAATCGTTCTCTCACTTTGCCCATCGATCTGCGGATGATCTGCGGTGCTCATCCGTGGGCTGCGTCCCCATTCTTTCTTGAAGACTCTTCCGGAAGTTTGGCGTGAAGCGCGGATCCCTATCCAGACCACAATGAATCTTGATGCGCCATGTCTCGATATAATTTCTTTGATGTATAGTTTGGCTAGGTGGTCCGGACTATACACGATCTTGATCGGCAAAAGTGAGCCGACTTAAGTAAGGCGATCTCGATCACCCATATGGCATCGTGTCCCTTTTGCGTTCTTTGAAGTCCCACCACAAAATCCATCGTGATGTGCTCCCATTTCCACTCTGGAATCTCTAAAAGGCGTGTAATAGTCCACTCGATGCGTTGATGTTACGCCTTGACTCTCTCGACAAGTTAGACATCTCTTGACACGTTCTGCATCTCTCTTCATGTTTGGCCACCAAAAGTGTTGGCGTAAGTCTTGATACATTTTGTGCTTCACAGGTGTGTCGAGTACCTCGTATTATGTGCTTCTTGCGAGAATCTCTTCTCTTAGTTACGGTATTAGCGGTACCCAAATTAATCCTTCAAATCTTAGCGATCCGGTGCCATCAATCTTGTATTTCAATTCATCCCCTTGATTCTTAAGCTTCTTGATCTTTGTCATGATCTTAAATCCTTCTCTTGAGCCTCTTTAACCTTATCTAATAAAGTAGGGCTCATTTGCCCGCGATAAATAATTTCTCATTGACCTCAAGTCGGTGCTTAACCTCTAAGTCAAGTCGTTGAAATCCTTCACCAATTCCTCTTGAATGGTTAACTTCAATAACTTCTCTCTTGCCTTTTACGCTCGGGGCATCGGCCACTACATTTGCTTTGCACGGATGATGCGAGAATCTCACAATCATAATCCTTGATCAATTCTAGCCATCATTGCCCTCATGTTAGCTCATACGGGTGAAGATATACTTTAGACTCTTATGATCAAGTATATATCTCACACTTCTCTCCATACAAATAGTGCCTCCAAATTTTCAAGGCAAAAACTCTGCTGCTTTGCTAACTCCGGTCATGAGTGGGATAACCCTTCTCATAGTCCTTTAGGCGGCGTGAAGCGTCTGTGATGACCTTGCCATCTTTGCATCGATTACCACGACCAAGACCCTTGTGTGACGCATCACTATACACTACTGAAATCCTCCGTGTTGTCCGGGTAAAGCCAACCACGGTGCTTGGTGAGCCTCTCTTCTTCATTCCATGAAACTTCTGTTCACATTTTTCCGTCCAAGCGAACTTCTTTGCCTTTCTAGTAAGGTTGGTCAATGGCGATGCTACCTTTGAAAAATCTTGGATGAATCTTGATAGTATCCTGCTAATCCCAAAAACTCCTAATTTACATCGGTGTCTTTGGTTTGTTCCCGATTGATAACAACCTACTTTTCTTTGGATCTCTGAAAACACCATCTTTATCGATAACGTGACCCAAAAATTGCACTCTCATGACCAAAATTCACACTTGGAGAACTTTGCATACAACTTCTCCCTCCTTAACGTCTCAACACTTTCCTTAGATGTTGGTATGATCTTCCTCTGTCTCTGAATATACGAGAATGTAAATCGATGAACACAACAACAAACTTATCCAAATCTTTGCTTAAACACTCTGTTCATCAAATCCATGAATCTTTGCTTTGGTGCATTAGTTAACCCAAAAGACATTACGAAACTTCAAGTGTCCATCTGGGAGTTACGAATGCGTCTTTGGAATATCCTCATGTCTCACCTTGATTGGTGATAACCGATCCTCAAGTCGATTTTTGAAAAGTATTTTGCCCCTTGTTGATCAAACAAATCGTCGATCTGGGCAGCGGGTATTTATTCTTAATGGTGACCTTGTTTAACTCTCGGTAGTCGATCTGAAAGTCTTAATGACCCATCCTTCTTCTTCTGAATAAAATGGTGCTCCCCATGGTGATCGCTTGGTGAATGTATCCTTATCTAACAACTCTTGTAGTTGAACCATCAGTTCCTTCATTTCTCTAGGAGCCATGCGATCTGGCGCTTTGGATCTGGGGTGATGTCCACAGTGCCAAATCGATAACAAACTCTATCTCTCTGTCTGGTGGCAATCCGAGAATTTCATGCAGGAAAAGCGTCAGCGAATTCCCTTACAATAGGTATTTGACCCGGTTCACCCTCGATTCTGCGGGTATCCTGGCGTGAGCCAAATAACCTATACAACCCTTCTAAGCAACTTCCTTGCTTGCATCATCGTCGAACAACAAGATTGTCTTGGCGATTCTTGCCATAAAATACCACCTTTGACTTATTGGGTCTTTTTAGTGTACGCACTTTTCTTCTGATCGATGGCCGCTCCATGACTTGATAACCAATCCATCCCAAGGATTACATCAAACTCTCCAAGGCGAATCGGTATCAAATCCACGTTAAGCTTAAAACCTCTTACATTAGCTGCAGCGGTTCCTATAGATGTAGTCTACGGGATAATTTCTTTGTTTGCTACTTCTACATTCATTGGGTGTTCTAATAGTTCATGAGGTAAACTTAATCTTTGAGCAAATTCATCGGATACAAAAAAACATGAAGCTCCGAATCGAATAACACATAGGCATTTATATCATTGATCGAATTATACGACACCACCTCCTGGATGCCACGACATCTTACCTTTGTCATATTGAATGTCGTCTTTGTTGGCTTGTTTAATTTGGTTTGGTCCTCCTTTGGTTGTCTTTGTGTTGTTGCCCTATTTTGCCATTTCGCCATCCATGCTTTTTCTTCTTGGGCAATCCTTGATCCGATGTCCCACTTCACCACAATTAAAGCAACCTCCTTTCTTCACCTTAGTACAATTGGGTGAGGTATGCCCTTCTTGCCACATGTATAACATATCATTTTCCTTTCCGGCCTCCCAGAGTGACCCTTTCCACAGTTCCCACACACAGACTTCTTTTGTTGCCGCTTCCTTGCTTTGCATCTCGATTCTACCCCCCTTGCTCCATTTCCGCTTCTTATTATTCTTCACTTGCTTCTTGACATTTTGATTCCCACCTTGATTTCTTCTTATTCTTCTCCGATTGTATCTTGAGGCCAACCCGCTTCCTCCTTACATTATAAGAGCTTTTCCATGAGTTGAGAATGATGTGATTTGTAAAACCGCTACTTTACTATAAATCCACGGCTTTAGTCCATTTTCAAACCTTCTCGCTTTCCTCACCTCTCTGTGTCCACGATGTGGAAGCGAATCGGCGATTCATTGAATTTAGCGACATACTACGTCTTGACATATTCTCTTTTTTGATTCCAAGAACTTGATCTCCATTCTTGCTTGAACACTCTCGGGGAAGTAGTTCTCGAAGAACAACTTCTTGAATGCTTCCCAAGTCACGATTCGATTAAACTTTGTTACGGTTGGCATCCCACCAATAGCTAGCCTCCCCTTCATTAAGTAGGTAGCAAAAATGGTCTTACATTTCTTACGCTACTCTAGCAATAACGAAGGCCTTCTCAATCTCCTTTACCCACATTTGGGCTTCTATCGAATTACTGTTGTTCCTCTGAACTCTGGCGGTCCTCTTGCCTTGAAGTCCTTAAAGTTTACTATTTGGGTGCTGCTGATTTCCTGCGGTTGAGCTTGATTCCTCATGGCTTCAACCATCATGTTAATAAAATCTTGCATTGGGTTTTGTTGAGATCATTTGCATTATTAAGCGACTCTTGAATATCTTGGTTCACGAGTCCACGTCTGCGCGCCATTATCTAGTGAAACAAAAATTCTAACACGTTACTCGGTTTATTATCATATGATTACTTAGTATGTGTCTGTTTATTTATTTAAACAATCGGATGATCATTATGTGAGAGTTTTAAATTCTGAGAGATTTGGAAGTCTTTCTCCTGCTTAGTGGGTTAAGTTTGTTTTTAAAGAACATTTTCCAAATCGATCTCTTTGAATTCACATAACATTAAATAGAAAATTTACTATTTAAAATTTTCTAACACATATCATAATAATCTGCATTTATATTCATACACAATCTTGATGACTTACGATTAATACGGTATATTTTATAAATACTACTATCCCATTTAACACAAAAGATGGGATTAACTCATAATGATACCTCCTACAAACACAATTAGGGAAAGTACATAACCATTTACTACCTCACACTGCTTTGAGGTTTACATCAACATAAAACCTTATTACCTGACAAGAAAAGTACTAATGCATCTATCTACAATGGGCCATCACATCATCACCACTGGTGGCCTGCCGGTCACTGCCTGCAGGGCTCTGAGGGAAAGCAACTCTTTGCGGGACTCTCGTCGAGCGGATCGACTAGACTCTCTCTCTCGAGTGGACCCTCCTAGCCCCTCTGCGGCTGGCCCTCATCTGTTGCTGCATCAAGGCGGTCCTAAAGTTTCTACTCGACCTTTCTGGCTGCGATTCGATCTTTAATTGGCCCACCGACTCATCAGACTCATGGAGTGCCTCTTCCACCCGCATCTTATCGGCAATTTCTCGTCAAACTTCGGCTGCATCTCCGGATGCTTCATGCTCGACTCTCTCAAACTTTGCCTTTTCATTCTCTAGTTTTGTACCTCGGTATCTCCACTTGCAAGCTGGGACTCATCAAATTTTTCCTTACATTAGACTTTCTCCATCAGGCTTGATGAGCCTCATCCTTGTATTGTTCTTGATGGGGTTGGAGGTGTGGTTTTCTATTTCTAATTCTTCCACTCTGCCTTCTAATTGGTGATTCTCCTCAACAAGTCCCTCTGGGAGGTTTCCATGAGGGACATCTTGGGTGGCCTCATGCTCGATGGGTTCTGCTCAAGCTGAGTAACTACCTTGGCGCTCGTCGGACATCCTACAAACACCATAAAAGTCAGCGTCGGTTACCACAATAAAATATATTCATTGATGAAATGAAATAATATTTTATTAAGTACAACCTAAAACTTGATGAATTTCCATAATCCATCTCTAACATACTCTATAAGAGTTTTCTACTAAGGTTATAACCTAGGTTTACGCATTCCTAATGTTTATAACCTCTGACTTTGATACCAACTTTGTGGCGCCCCCAAATCCGGGTTCTCTAACCTCGAGATTAGATGCTCACGATCTATCATCATCATAAGCATTCTATAACTATTTGAAATAATAAACATACATTGTTCATTATACAAAAGTCTCAAAACATGGTCCCAAGGTCTCTCTAACCTTAACTTTAAATACACCATTTATAATACAAATAGTTTACTCGAGAAATTCCATTAGATAATAACTAATTTAACATTCATTCTAAAATTACTCACGGATCTTGCCCTTGCCCTTGTCCTTCGCATTAGATCCTTGAACTTAGCGAAAATAGAGGTCATGATATAGCAAGAGTAAGCAACTAATTTGCTTCACAAGTTTATAAAGACAAAGGAGATATATCATGACTTAGAAAGAAATATTGCCTTGATGTTCAACAATAATATAAGATTGTGAAGGAACATGAATTAATAATCAACAATTGAATATTCGATAATTGAATAACATGGGCCCAGTGGTTTTGAATAACCATGAACATTTGCCAAGTGCTTTCGATGATTTAAAGCTGGACCTTTTAATAAGTTTTGGTATTCAGGGATCGACCTTTCATACCCGTGATTTATGCATAAACACTTAATAATCAAACATTGATATCATGCCTTAATCAAATTTGTTCATTTCTCGATCGAGTTCTTACCATATCAATTAATAAAACGATTATTTAAAATCCATTTGATTTAACAAATTTAGACATGCTTGATCTAGTGATACAATTAGCATAGATCTATCCATAAGCAGTTCATAAATGAAGAACTTTAATTTAATTCCGCGATTCGATAAGCGGTGAAACGAATTCAATTGCACAAAGTCTTAATTTCAATAATCAATAAAGGCGTGAATAATCATCAATAATTATTCACTAATATGCTTTGAAAATAATAACTCAAGTTGAGTTAGGAAACTTGCCTCGATCGTGAGTTCTGACTCTGAAATAAATTTCTATCCTTTATGTAGTTAAAATATCTTCCTTTGAGAGACCTATAATTAGTCTTTCAATTAGTCATTGCATAACATCAGTTATGTAATCACATAGATATCATACATTACAATAAGTTCTTATAAACATTATCATATACAGATAGTGTTATTAACGACTACCTTTAATTCACATAATATTATTAACTTAGATAATATTAATTCACCTTCTAGTATTATTGGTTCACTAATAATACTTTAAATCATTACTAACATTTTATTCACTTACTAATATTATTAATCATTTAATAATATTTTATCCCTTCTAATATTATTAATCATTTAATAATATTTTATTCACTTAATAATATTATTAATCATTTAATAATATTTTATTTAATCTCGAATATTATTATTTAATAATAATACTCTAATCTAATATTTTTATTTACATAACAACATCATATTATAATATTATTAGTATTATAATAATATTCCAATGATTTATTAAATTAATAAACAATTTATTCTAATTGTTCATCCTTTAATAACCTCTTATTTAATATCCATAAAAGGTCATAAGTAATATTTATTATTATAAATTACCAAAATGCCCTAAGATAGTCATGATATAATATATTATGAGCATTCAAGCATAAAAATCATATTTTTCTCATTAAAGGCATCATTTAACTATTTATTTCCTTTTATTCATAACCTAATCATTTTTAGGAAAAATAGCAAACTGATTCCAAAAATTTTCAGCTTCTGGATTTTAACAGAATATGAACCAACAATGATCCTCTAATTTTTCTAGAATTTTAGAAAATGATTTACTATTTTTAAAGTGCTCAAAACACTCAGATCTTGCTCTATTTTTAAAACATTGAGTTTTGCTCAGAAAAATCTGAAATTTTCAGGGTATGCTCTCTTAACATATATGAAGCTACTGTAAAAATTTTGGAATTTTCCAGTGTATACCAGTGATATATTCGTAGGATAATATTTATGGAGTCCTTTACGGAAATAGTCATTACGCACAATATATATACTTTCGAAGCGTGTCCGTTCTTTTCCTCTGGCGTAGATAACTTCATAAGGTACCTCTGTAATATTTTTCCAGATTTTTTACAAGACAAGGAACTAGCCGAAACAGCCTCATGAAAAACAAGTCAGTAGCTGATTTTTGGATTTCAAGGCTTTAGCATATAAAGTGGACTTGTTTTGGGAAAAATAATCTTAAAGGTTCCAAAACATGCTAGATTTGTGATCTACCACTTGGGTTTACTAGATAACTCATGTATCTAGCACCCCCCCCTTGACGGATCATAATTCCAAGTTGTAGAACTTGAGTTACACAAGATTTAGTGGAAGAAAAACAAGAGTTTTCACCCTTGGAGAACATATGCTCATTTTCTTCCTCTAAGTCTTTGATCTAACACTCAAGATACTTAGTTCCATGCATGATGGTATGTATAACTAGTGTATCTTGAGTAGTTGTACTATAACCCCATCAAAACTCAAGCTATCAAAACAAGGTAAGAGAAGAAGATGAAGGTACATTATACCTTGACTTAGTGGCTACCTTCCTTGATTTTCCAAAGTAACTAATAAACTTAGGGGCATAAACCACTAGAACTCCTATAATTCTTCTTCCTATGGCTGAAATTCTCTCTTTCTTTTCTCTCTTTGAAGTTGGCTAGCTTGGGAGCAAGAGGTAGAAGAAGAAGATGAAGAAGATGGAGAGAAAAATGAGATGTTGGAAGAATGAGATGTGAATTCAAAATGTAATGGGCAATTCATTATTAATTCTCCCACAATCATTTTGTTGCCCATTAGGTAAAACACTTTGTTTATTACTTACCTTAGGTTAAACATGATTAAATGTGCATAATGGAGTGGCAACCAATGGGAGCCTTACAACATTGTCCTTATGTTTATTCATGTCTACTAATGGACAAGCTAGATTAATTATTCCACTTAGGATCCTCATAATATCCACCATTTAGCTTTTATTTTAAATGCCCAATTTTGATTAATCAAATGTCTAGAATACCCCCAATCAAGTGGGCTAAGTATTGGATTACAATTTATTTTCCTTGGGCTTTTCTTTTAATTGATTTGGGCTAGATAAAAAACATAGTCCAACAATTTTAATAATGTTACCCAATTTGATAATTTAGGGCTTTCATCTCCAATCATATGAAGTTTAATTACTTATACATATGATTTTATCTCATAACCTAATTAGATTTACAAAATTAGGTTTAAAATTATTAGTCACTTGAAATACTAAGTTTACCCACTTAAGTTAGTATCGTATAAAATACTAACTTTTTAGGTATTACCATAACCCTTAGGTTATTTAATATCCTTACCTAATGTATAATTAGGTCACAAGGCTTTTCATTTTAATGAAATCCATAAATGTATATCCCATATATAATACAAAGTTTAAAAAAAATGTACATACATACATGGTGACTTAAGATTCACGGTTATATTACCCACCTTGACTCTTTGTAGGTGTACCTATGACACCCCTACGTGGGTCCCACCCTTCTGATTCGGTCCAATTTGAGTTGCAATGGAGTTCTCACAAGTTGAAAAAGCCAAATCAGGAATAAAAATGCTACGCGATTGAGCAGAATAGCTTATAATCCTTGTTTTCTCAAACCAAATTGTGGGTCTGCACATCACTCATTGGTGTTTACCCAAGCACAGGGTACACTATGCCGATGATCTCAGCTATTACAAGTCACACTCGTCAATACCTTACAGCAGTCTATCTCTGTGATTCGAGGTCGTCACCCTAATCCTCTCAAGAATCCCCGGCGGGGGCATCACACGTCTTCATCTGTCCAAATATAGAGTCCTCGGCGGGGATATCACGGGTTTTCATATGTCGAAGTACATATCTCTGGCGGGGGCATCATGCATTCTCAAGCAGATCCCCAACGGGGGCATCGCGCATTCTCAAGCAGATCCCCGGCGGGGGTATCACGCCTTTTCTGTTGATGCACACGTCAGCGAAGATCAAGCAATCCCCGATGGGGGTGTCACACATTTTTTGTTGATGCACAAGTCAATGAAGGTCAATTAACCTTGACAGTTTGCCCAACAAGGATGTTATCCGGTGATGTATATGTCAACGAAGGTTAGGCAACCTTGACAACACAAACTGTTGGCATTAACTCCAACAGAACAGTGATATGTCCTAGAGATACAAACCAGGAAGGATCAACCTCATCGGGGAGGATCGATGATGGAATATGTTATACACATCCTCAAAACAGACAAGGCTACATCCACCCAGAGTTTCTTGTACGTGAGAGATACATCTTCAGTATAAAGTTTGTATCAAGGATTCAAAACTTTTGGTGAAAACCCCAATGTCAACAATCCCAAAGATTCCTGGTAGCTGTGGATCGCACGTCCATGATAGTTCATCAGGATGCTTATCTATTGCAATCCCCGGTAGAAGCAACAGGGAGCCGGCAATCTTCCCACCATGTTGAAGAACAATCCAATAATCCATATGCATCATACTTGCATCATGTTGCTACACATGGCATCATGTTTATCTTGTTGTATTTCAAGTGTCTAGGATTATTTATCCTATCCATGCCACTGCATTGCATGAATATGATAAAAAGGGGCATCTGTAGACACTCGAAATTTTTTGCACAACTGTCACTAACATTGCAGGAAGGCAGATTCGTCTTTTAGAGATAACCTTGGGAGATGATGTAGTTCAAATACCGAAAATTCCACCGGAGAGGACAGTTTTGTCTCAGAGATAACCCTGAGATGCTCGATTCCAGTCCTGGAAACAACACCGGGAATAACAGTGCTAACCTTGGAGATAACCCCAAGGAATTCAATTGCAGTTCCGGAGATAACCACGAAAATGCTTGTGTCAAATGTATGCAATCAGCTTCAACCTCGAAACTCACACCGAGGCACTCAGTATAAAGACCCATAGATAACATCGGGAAGACAGACACACCTCAGAGATAACCCTGAGGACCTTGATGCTTACGGCGGTCAATCTCAAAGATAAACTTTGAGCAACGTCACTTTATCGACCCAAGCCGAAATAACCTCGATGAGGGGTAAAATCTTTATTTTGCCACCTCGATTCTACATCGCGCCATCTCAACATTTTATACATAAATTTCTACACAACAATGTCCCACGAGAACCAAGGAGGTCCAATCCCGAGAGACTACTAGGCAAGGCAGCACACCGGATAGAATTTGAAGCTTGAAGACCGAGGGCATGGTCCCATCTTCCTGACTTTGTACAACCTCTAATCCCATGTCATGGCATAGCTCTTGAAAATGGCGGTCCAAAATAGGTCTTGTACACCTCAATCGAATGCCCGTAGTGCAGTTCTGAAAGTTCAAACGTACATCACAGTGCATGCGTGCACGTACTTGGAGACGGTGGGACCTGCGGAGCTCGGGGCACCCCGAGTAGCCACAGGTACATCTGCAGCCCCCCCTCTATAAATAGAGGGCTTAGGGTAAACCATTTATAAGAGGAAAAGCGAGAAACCTCATCAAATTTGCTCTGTACACACCTAAGTTTGAGTGTTTTCTCATTTTAAACACTTGTGAGCTCACATATAGCTACTATTTTTACCGGCGGGAGCCGAGTGTTCATCCACTTAAAGTTATAGAAGTCTTCTTTGGCAGTCCACTGTAAGCCTTCTTACACACTTTAACGCCTTTCTCTTCATCTTTTCACACACCATTCTTCACGTTGAGAGTTGTGTTGTGTATGTATGCCCGGACTTCGGTCTGTGGTTTCATTTCAGTTTGTATATATATATATTCTTATATATATATATATATATATATATGGACTAACATTATCGAGTTATGCCTCGTTTGAGCCTAGACTTATGTCTGGAGCATTTATTTAATTTTGTATATATATATATATGAACTGTGTGTCGAACTCTATTCGATGAGCCTAGACTTACGTCTGGAGCATTTATTTCTTTGTCTTATATATATATATATATATATATATATATATATATATATATATATATATATATATATATATATACTCAGTCGGATCAAGTGCATACCCTTTATCTTACTCACGTTATTTACCCCCTTTAGGCGGACGGTTTCGGTAATACAACGGCAAATACATACTTTTAGCGACGCTATATGTTATCCGTCGCTAAAAGTATAGATAACTTGATGTATGTGATGTAAAAACCTTCTAAAAGGGGGTGAGCACTGTGAGTAAGATAAGGATATGCACTTGATCACTATATATATATATATATATATATATATATATATATATATATATATATATATATATATATATAATGAACTGTGTGTGAACTAACTGCTAGATTAGCACAGATTTTACATCAGTGCGTATCATTGCTTATATATATATATATATATATATATATATATATATATATATATATATATATATATATATATATATATATTTACTTTTTGTCCCACTTTGAGTTTACTTCATGGCGGTTGATTCTTTTACAACTTTATTTACATTTCTGATCCACCATGGAGGTGCTTCATGGTGGCTGATCATGTCTGTATATATATTTATAGCTTTTATATATATAACTACTTATTACTTTCATATCAATTGTGGCATCATGTGAGCCTAGGAATCATGTGATCACAGATTCAGGTTACTGGATCTAGATTCGGTTCCCGTGATAGACATTTTTAGCTGTAAGCAGCTTGTAAATTTATTCACGGTGATTGGATTTCCTCAGATGGTTTTCATGCCCACGAGGAGTTCGGCACTGCTTTGTACATTATTTTCTCGAAGAAGCTTTGCATCTCGAAAATTAAAAGCAATTAAGCCGAACATTTAAATAAAAAATGGAAGTGTAAAAGGTCTCAATTACTATTGAGCATAAGGGTTTAAAAAACTTTTTTTACAAAACATCACTGCCATATCTTGTTCAAAACAGAATTTTTACACAAATTCAAACCCTGTGTATATAGGTGCGAACGAGGCCTCGCACTACTTCCATATAACTGCACATTAACCCACACACACACACACATTCATATAACAGTTTTTTGAAAAGTAGTGGTCACCGTGGTAACACGGATGTCAAGGGGTGCCTAACACCTTCCCTCTGCATAATCAAGCCCCCGATCCCTAATGAATCTCGGTTTCACAGACCCGTTTAGCACTGTCACATCACTGGGTCAATGTGTAAACCTTTTCTCGGTTGTGTTGGTACAACCATTTAAAAAAACCAACTGGCGACTCTTACAGTCTAATCATCGACATATACATGTCAGACCTTTTCACAACTTGTTTTTTCAAACAAATCTCACCTAACATGAGAACACCAAAGAACAAGAACAGAAGAGGGACAAATAAAAATCTCAACGTCGACAGTCGGATGAATAAATTTGAATCTATGATGACTGTTGGATTTGTAGGCATATGGATTAGGTGCATTACATATTATTATATTACATTGTATAACATGTTAGTTTTGTTTCGTGCTCGAGGACTAGCACGGTTTAAGTTTGGGGGAGTTTGATAAGTGGGTTTTATACATACGAATTGGTTCCAAATTCAAGCTTAAAGTGTTAATTCTTGGTTTTTATGTTTCATTTTTACTTGTTTAGTATAATTTCATGTTTAGGTGTGGTGGCGTGGCTATTGGACTAATAGAGCAAAGTCATGGCGAAAATGGGCAAAGTTTGGAGCTTAAAGTGAACATTTAGCAGAAGGCACCCCCGTCGGGGCGGGCCCTTTTGTGCATAACACCTCCCGCCGGGGTGGGGGTCTTGATTCAAAGTTGATGATTTACATGCCCGTGCAAGGCGGGCTCTTTATAAAACTAAACCCGTAGAAGCGAAGAATACGAAAAGATAGAGTCCTGATGCTTTAGAATTTGCTGAAACAAACGTGAGGAATAGTCTTTGGCTCGGATTGGAACTCGTTTTAGCGAGGAAATAGAGTCAGGATACATGTCTTAGTGACAGAATAATTAACAACAAACACAATATTGACATATCATACAAGCAAATATATCATTGAAGACAGTTTTTCTGAGCAAGAACATTGGAGGATTATTTTGAAGACAATTCCACAATAATTACAGATTGAAGCTAAAGAGAAGGGTGGTTCTGGATTTATTCTTCTTCTTTAGTTTAATTTTTATAATTGGGATGATGTTGACTTTAATTAATTCAGTTTTTATTTTGAATATGATGAACTAAATTCTTTATTAGACTTATAACGGATCTTTGAGTGGAAAGATGATTATGTAACTTTGATTTTCAGTTTAATTAGCTATTTCTCAGTTTATCTATATTAATTTGTGATTGAATTTATAAATTGCTTGATCACCAATTTTATGTGGACGTGTATGAACTCGAGAGATGAAATACGAGTCTAGAATTAGTCAATATAGCATGTGTTCTTAAATTCTGTGCATGAATGGAATCTTGATGAATGTTAGAGAAACCACGATGTTGAGGAAATGACTTGGGAGTTAGAATCTGAAATAAAATCAAGGTATCCTTACCTCTTCGACATACCAGGTACATACCCTAATTTCGAGGGCAAAATTTCTTAAGAAGGGGAGGTTGTAAGACTGAACTTTTGAATAAAATGAATTTTCTATAATTATCATTTTGAATATTATGGAATGAATTTAATATAATGTTATAGTTGTGGGTAATATTTATAAATTTTGTAAAGTATGCAAGTTGTCATATAATATTCGATTGGTGGGGGAATATTCGTTTTTAAGCGAAATATTAAATGCGATGGCACAATCATTAGTGGACCCCACAATGTAATTATTATCGGATTGAGAAAATGACAAAAATACTTTATGAAAATAACGGTGGAAGTTTTACTGATTATCTTTGTTGAACTACTCGGTAGTAAAAGTATAGTAATTAAATGTGGTTGCATAGTAGTAGCACGGTATTGATTATTAATGCTTACGTGAGAAGTCATCTCAGATTTTGTTTTATTGTTATTATATATATACGAGTTATATATATATATATATATAGATATATATAAGGTATGTTTTTATATATTATATTTATATATATATATATATATATATATATATATATATATATATATAAGTTGTCAGTGGGTGGGAGGAAGAATTGTTCTTCTTCGTGGGAAAGTACAATTGTTATTATTATTTATATATATATATACCTTTGTTGACAAGTGGGGAGGAATTTTGGCTAGATGGTGCATTATTGTATTATTAAATGTTAGCAAGATTGAAAAACTTGGTGATAAAATCAATTGAAATACTGAGCCCTTGATATTATGCGCACATTTTATATATAATATATATTATTTAAAAGATTTTGCTTTAAATATGGACCGTCAGATTAAAGTAAATCGATCTGGACCGTTCAGGAGTTAGTTACTATGAAATCTATTTTTCTATAAATAGAAGCTCATTCCTTCATTATTTTCTTACGAATTCACTGAACTCTAGAGAGAGAAAGTTATAGAGAGAAATAAGAAGAAAAGTCTGCTAACTTTCTTTTCCTATATCCAATTTCTTTTACGGTAAGGGATATTATTCTTTTGTATTTGAGAAGAGAACTTCTATTATTCCATTTCTTTATTATTACATTGGAATAACTTTGTATATCTTGGAATACCTATCGTGGTGACATTCTTCTATTATTCTATCTTTATTATTCCATTGGAACATCACATGCATGCTATATATAGGACTGATTCGTCTTTATTATTACATTTGGAATATCCCCATGCATACGTTTTTACGTCGGACTGGTTAAAATCTTTATTATTATTGTGTTGGAATATCACATGCATGTATTTTTTCTGTGGGACTGATTAAAATCCTTATTAGTATTCTGTTGGAATAACATGTCTATGTAAAGTACCGCATGCATGGTGATATCTGTTGTTATTCCATTCTTTATTATTCTGTTGGAACATCCCGCATGCATTTTAATTTACTTTGACTTTGGTTCCGTTATTTAGTATCTGTTGGAGTAACTTTGTCATGCTGAAATCTTATGCATGGGTGATTTCTTTTGTTATTCCATTCTTTATTATACTCGGTTGGTTAAAATTTTGACTTCTATACTCCATGAAATTAGTATAATATCCTTGATATTTGCGCTTCATCCATATCTTTTCATGGAAATATTCTTACGATCATTCTTGAATTTTACTCTACAAAGCGATATCATGTTGACAATTTGGACATTAGTAGTTCTTGGACAAATTAATTCTTGAACTTGTTTAATCAATTCTTATATCATTGTCATCATCCTCATGTTTATGTTATGTTGAAAGTCATCTGTGGCACATGGTGCATAGATGGACTTGGTATGATTATGACTAGGGATTATTCGGTATAATAATCATGGCCGTAATGTTCAAATGATGTGAAAATTAAAAGTCCTCATTGGCCCGTAGTGCATTAATGGGCGGTTTTGGTATGATTATGGCTATGGATTCTCTTGACCAGGGAGCAAAGATGAATTGTTTTATGGCATTATCATGACCATTAATGAATACACAAATATTCTTGGCGTGTAGTGCATGAATAATTGTGGTCGTGATACTAAAGAATATCCTTGGTAAATAGTGCGAGGGGTGATTCGATGATGTGGAATATTTATTAAAATTTGAGTCTCGGCGATACTTGATGATGAAAAACCTTTTAATCATAAAAGATAGTAGATTTTATTTTCTACTTCACTCTTTTAATGTATTGCTTGTTCCTCTGCAGTTAAACTTGATGTCTATTATATTTTCTCGGTTTAACATTGTTGGAGACTAATGATAATTTATTACGCATTATCTTAGTCATAATATTTCTTCTTGGGCTAGTTTGAGCTCACCTTTCTTTCTTTTATTCTCTTGAGAAATGAGAATATAAATTTGGGGCGAGTCGGAGAAGCGGAGTGATGGTCGAGGAGGATAGCATTAGTAGTCCTCACTATTACAGTGAAATAGTGTGATAATATTTGTAATGAGGACTCCTTTTGAGTTTGTATAATCTCTAGTAGACAATATTTGTATTCAAACTCACGGTTTATGTTTTGTAGTATTGTACACCACAGACGGATGTATTAGTAAGTTGTATTTGAATTACATACCATGTATATGGCGACCCAAGATGGGTGATGTATACCTAATTTTGGGGCGTCACATTATTTATTAAAGTGAGTCTCGTGATAAAAAGTAATGAAAAACCTTTTAAATCATAGAAGATAGTAGATTTTATTCTCTACCTGACTCTTTTAATGGATTGCTTGTTCATTTGCGATTAAACTTAATGTTTGTTATATTTTATCGGTTTAACATTGTTGAGGCTAATGATAATTTATTACAATTATCTTAGTCATAATATTTCTTCTTTGGCTAGTTGAGCTCACCCTTTTGCTTTCATTGTTCTCTTCAAGAAATGAGAGCGTGGCGAGGGACTAGTCGGGGAGCGGGTGGCGGTCCGAATGATAGCATTAGTAGTCCTCACTATTCTATGAAATAGTGTGATAATAAATGTATTAAGGACTTATTTTGAGTTTGAATACTGTCTAGAAGACAATATTTGTATTAAAACTCATAGCTCATGTTGTATATTTAAAGTTGTATTTGTATTCTGTACCATTTATTTGGCGACTCAGAATAGGTAATGTATACCTATTTTGGGGGCGTCACATGCAAGATAGGAGATATCGGAGTTCGTAGATTGCCAGGAGAGACGAGGAATGGATCGTAGTGTGTCGAGGAGAACTTTATCAGGGTCGTAGTCTGCTGAGGAAGTCATGTTCAGAATCATAGAGACATCCTACCTACGAGCCGACCGAGTATCTGCCGAAGCCAAGTCAAGAATCGTAGACTATGTAAGACCCTAACTTTTATGAATAAAGAATAATTTTCTCAAAATATATTTTTGAATATTATGGTGTGAATTTGATATAATGTTATAGTTGTGGGTAATATTTACAAATTTTGCAAAGTAAGCAAGTGGTTATATAATATTCGATTGGTCGGGAAATATTAGTTTTAATAGGAATATTAAGTAGGGGCGACACAATCATTAGTGGAACCACAACGAAGTATTATCGTGGTTAAGCAGCGATGAAATTATCTTTTATAAAAATAACTTGTGAAAGTGTTACCATTAAAAGCTGTTGAACTACCCATTAGTAGTAAAAGTACGATGTCTGGCGTGGTTGCGTAGTAGCACACGGTATTGATTATTGATGCTTACATGAGAAGTCACTTTCGGTTATACTCAATTATTGCTACGATAATTGATGCATCATATCTCTCATATTATTGATTCAATTATTGTCACGATATCATCTACATTATATTTATTATTATTAAATCAATAATTGAGACGACAAAGTTATTCATAATATTATTTGTAATATTGACAATGTCTAGAAGTTACATTAAGGAGAGGTTTGGTCACCTAATTGCGGCGCTTGATAAGGAGAAATCCTTATCGGAAAGCCCCTCTTTCACAGGAGCGACACGGTTGTTAAATATTGTGGGTTATAATATTAATGATGAATAAGTTATGTTAATTAAAGATGAATTTGATAGTTCCATTGTGTTGGGATTATTAGTGTTAGTGGAAATCGACATCTATTCCGATGATAATTGATGTCTGGGGGTTATATTGATAAATCGGGTAATTTATCGGATAAATGAACAATTAATTACTACTAATTCACATGCTTATATAACTATTTGTTCACATGTGTGTACTATTAAATCACAGTCTTGTACTATTAGGGGAGTTGGTGCAAGATTGATAATACTTGTATGACTAAGTTAAAAATGGAGGTATAGTTGAAGGTACTATACTGTAATTAATTTTTTCACATGATTATACTATTGAGTCACATGAATGAACTATTAATTCACATTATTTACTATTAGGGGAGGTGGTGCAAGTTTGATAATACTTGTAGGACTAAATTAAAAATGAAGAAAAAGAGGAAAGTATTATACTGTAATATTTGAGCCCCAAATCTGCAATTATCAAAACTATATTTTCCTATAAATAGAAGCTCATTCTTCCTTCATTTCTCACCAATTCACAAAAGCTTTAGAGCAATTATTATAGAGAGGAATTATAGAGAAAGAAGAAGAAAATCTCTACTACCTCACTATTCCGATATCCGGTTTTTCTAAGGTAGGGGTATTATTTCTTTCGTGTTCTTGAAGAGAGCTAGTGTTATTCCATCCCTTATTATTACATTGGAACATCATGCATGCATGCGAATTACATGCATGACACAGTTCCGTTATTTATTATTACATTGGAATAACTTTTATCTGTCTGAATCTGTGAGCATGATGAAATTCTTTTGTTATTCCATTCTTTATTATTACATTGGAACATCATATACATGCGTATTACGCATGACACAGTTTCATTAATTATTATTACATTGGAATAACTTTTATCTGTCGGTCTATCGCATGCATGGTGAATTCATTGTTATTCCATTCTTTATTATTAGGTTGGAATATCACATGCATGCGTTTACGCATTACACGGATTCCATTATTTATTATTCTATTAGAATAACCGGTCTGTGCGGTCTATCGCATACCTAGTGAATTCTTTTGTTATTCCATTCTTTATTATACTCAGTTGGTTAAAGTATTGGCTTTTATACTCCATGAAATTAGTGAAATATCCTTGATATTTGTGCTTCATCTAGTATCTTTTCATGGAAATATTCTTCTGAGCATTCTTGAATTTTACACCACAAAGCAATATTATGTTGACAATTTGGACGTTATTGGTTCCTGGAAAAATTAATTCTTGAACTTGTTTTATTGAATTCCTATATCATTGTCATCATCCTCATGTTTATATTATACATTGAAAGTCATCATGGCACATGGTGCATAGATGGACTTGGTATGATTATGACCGAGGATCATTTGGTATAATCATGGCCAGTAATGTTACAAATGATGTGGTAAAAGTCCTCATTGGCCCGTGAGTGCGTTGATGGGCGATTGTTGGCATGATCATGACCATTGATGAATACATACGAATATCCTTGTCCTGTGAGTGCATGGATAATTTGTGGTCGTAATCTTAATGAATATCCTTGGCCGTATGCACGGGGATGATGTGGTTTATTTATTAAAATTTGAGTCTCAACGATAAAAGTGATGAAAAACCTTTTAAATCATAGAAGATAGTAGATTTTATTCTCTACTTGACTCTTACAATGGATTGCTTGTTCATTGCGATTAAAACTTGATGTTTATTATATTTTATCGGTTTAACCTTTGTTGAAGGCTAATGATAATTTATTCTGCATTATCTTAGTCGTAATATTTCTTCTTGGGCTAGTTGAGCTCGCCTTTTCTTTCATTGTTCTCTTCAAGAAATGAGAACGTAGGCTGGGATTAGTCGGGGAGCAGGTGGCGGTCCGGATGATAGCATTAGTAGTCCTCCTTATTACATTTAAATAGTGTGATAATAAATGTAATGAGGACTCCATTGAGTGTGGATATTGTCTAGATGACAATATTCTTATTAAAACTCTTAGATTATGTTTTGTGCGTATTTTACACGACTATTATTGTATAATTAAGTTGTATTTGAATTTTGTACCATGTATTTGGCGACTCAAGATGGGTGATGTATACCTATTTTGGGGCGTCACAGGTTAGTATCAAAGCTTGAGGATATGATCCACAGCTAAGATGTGAGACTAGAACTAGGAGGGAGAGATGGGGAATTCCTTACATAGTATGACCTACCTAAGTTTATTTGGTATTTAATTGGTCGATTGAGTATAAGGATAATATGTTGCATGTCAATTAACCCTTGTTTTGTGGCGGTATTTGAAAATGACATCAAGAGAATGTTGAGAATAGCAATGGAGCACAAGAGGCAGTTGAGTCTCCACAGATCAATAATCGGATAATAATGTGCATCGAGGCGACAATCCTCATGCAAGCAATAACAACTTGACAAATGATGAGCGATGGAATGTTCGGAGGCTTTATCTGTACGTGCGACATCGAGCAAAGAAGCGGCTCCTGTCCAAAATGTTGGTGGAAACACTGAAACTCTCGGACGGTCACCGCTAAAAGCAGGTAAGGAGGCTGGGACCACCAGAGTTTATTGGGGAGCCAAAACCATTTAAAGGCGGGCAAGTGGATAAAATAGAGTCACCAAGATATTTGATGTCTTGGGATGCTCAGAGGAGCAAAAATGTTCCTTGCCACCTTTATGTTGCGAGGAGGCGGATTCTTGGTGGGGAATCGGTAAAGCGTACTCAACCTACAGCACTGAAGATGTCTTGGGAGAAGTTCCAAGAACTATTCAACGATAAGTGCTTTCCCAAAAGTATTCGTTACATAAAAGAGGTAGAGTTCATCAAGTTGGAGCAGAATAATATTGTGACGCCCCCAAATCCGGGTCTCTTTCAACCCGACATATGGTGCTCCACGGTGCTACAGTTCACACAAACATTCAATTAAAATTCCTCAAAAGAACAAATATGTCTTATATATATTCCAAAACAATACTACCATTACCCAGGCTCTTTATAACCCTTAATTTGTTCTTGTCATAATATCAAATATTATCATTTCAAACCTATACTATTACATAGGCAATCTACACATTCACTTTAGCCTTCTCTTTATCCTTGTAGAATCCTTCGGTCCATTCGGTCTAAGATGCATTCATATGGTTCAAGCAAGAGTGAGCATAATAAGCTCAGCAAGTACAACAATTTCATTTTAAAAGCATGCTTGAAACATAGGAATCATATATCTTCAATAAGCTGGATGATAGTTCACAATCTATCAATAATTCAAAATAGCTTTCCTTTTCCTTGAAACATTTTACAACAACAATATTCATCAATTACGGTTCAAAGGCGTGAATGTCTTATAGTTTCTTTGAAAAGGACAACCCGATCACGAAGTTAAATAAGTCGGCGTAGCTTACAAGTACATCTGGGTGATCGACTATAGTACCTATGTTGATCGACACTACATCCATTAAGCGTGTGTACATTTAAGTTGTGGCAGCGTCACGTGCCCATCGAATACTCGATGAAAATACATTTGTTTATACATATTCAGGCTTACCTTGAATCCGTTCCAAAAAGTTGGCATAGGATAGCGTTAGCAATTCTATATTAAAAGACTTATAAATAGTTCAATCAATCTATTACGATTAGTCTAAATGAGAGCTAAAAGCGGCATCGACACTTTCTTTAAAACCATACATGTCATCTCATAACTTGAATCATTTGAAAACACAGCTAACACGTAGGTTAAACAAGCGTTTAAGAAAAAAAACTTGCCTTCGGTATACTCTTCTGATCTACAATTACATTTCCTTTGAGTCTTTCTGGTCTCTATAATACATAATCACATAACATACCACATTAGGTCATGAATGAACATACATAGTTCTTTAAGAATCTTACCTACTTCTCAATCTAATCCGTATTAGATTTATTATTATGGGTTCGACTTTAAAGTCATTCTTTTACATCATTCTTACTAACCCGTTCTCTTAACACTTAAGTGAAATTACTTCATTATTACAACTCGGTTCGAGTTAATTATCCATCCTCACGGCTTACTAACATTCTTTACGTTATTTAAGCGAAATGTGATCGTCATTGATTAAGTACGTTTATTGCATACCATTTGCGTTCATCTTCCATTGACTTTCTTTAACCCTAAGTGATCATACTTGGGGTTCAATTATAACTTAATAATGTTTGATTAAGTTCTTTAACTCATTGTTAACAATTCCCATTCATGTTCCACTTGTAAACATTCTTCATTATCTATGTTTTAAAGAAATTTTGTATTTGCGGCCGGTGATCCTTTGTTGTGCTTGCTTCTGTCGTCGCCATTAGGGCTTGGAGGCTGACTTCGGTCATTGTTTGGGGCCTTTGTTAACTATCTCAGTATTGCAGCTGTTGGCCTGAGCTTACGATGTCTAAAAGCTCACTTTGACGCTGCGGTGCCGATCATTTAAGCTTGGAGTCACGCCGCGGTGCGGACTCTGAGCCACAGATAGTTTTGACAGATTTTCAACTTTGCGAGATTCCCGGACTCGTAACTTCTTCGTTATAAGTCCGAATTGGCTCATTCAAGAGCCTACGGTTCACAAATTACGTACTCTATGCATTCATATAAGAATTTTATCTATTAGACTTCGTTTACTAAAATTTCACCTATTAGTCCCTTTTTAACGAAAACGATAAACGTTAGTGAACGTTCAACGCTCGTTTCTTCGTTCTAAGTTGGAATTCGGCCATTTTGATTTACATGAACTCTATAATGACAAATCTGACTTGTCTCCATTGAAAACCAATGTTTCCAAGCTCAATATCAAAATTAGACTTCCCATTCCAAGAATTTCACAAATTAACGATTGTCGTCTCCTAATCGTGTGAATTAAAATGAAACTTTGTTACTTGAGATTTTAAGCCGTTCAATTGGATTCAATCCATCATACTAATATCTTGACATACATATTTCATTAACTTATATTCATGATAAGTTATTACCTATTCTTGATGATTTTGCAACTTATTAAAGTATAAAATACGTATATTTCCATTTCATGACTTATGTCTTATTTTCATATGACTTATTAATGAGTTAAGTCCTTTAATCATTATCCTTACCCTTCCTTAGCATGCTAGTTCTACCAATATCCCTTTCTCTAACAATAGGAGAGAAAGAGAAACATGATTAAAAATGGCTTACCCTTTGATGTTCTTTTGCTACACCTTAAACTTCTTCTTGCTTCTTGCTTCTTGCTTAATAAGAACTCAAGCTTCTCTAGCTTTTTCTCCCAAGCCATTAAGCTATAAGTTATTGGTGGAAAATCTAATAATAGAAGTCTAACTTTATAAGTGCTTATTCTCTCAACCAAATAAGCTCTCAACTTATGTGTTTATTCGATGAAAAACTAACAACCAACAAATGAAAACAAAGCTTGCTATTTATAGGATTTCTAAGGTTAGGGTAGTTTAGTCTTTAATCCATCCACCTCCTTACTATTCATTACCTAGGCATTAAGTAAACTTGTTCCCCACATTATTTGCTTGCTCACCACATATACTTGGCCATCACACTTACTTAATCATTAAGTCTACTTGCTTCCCACAACACTTAGCCCTTAAGTTTACTTTGTCATCACTTATAAGCACTTTGTGTGATCACCACACTAACTTAGCTTCTAAGTTTACTTGTTCATCACATTGGATTATCCATGGGTTGCCCCATTGGTTTAAACCATCCCCTAACCCATTGGATATTTACCTTGGGCCTTATCTTAATTAATCTTAGCTTAATCATTTGGGCTTGCACATTAAATTACCTTGGGCTTGTAATTAAACAAACATTGAGCTTACATTAATAAATTCACATTGGACTTAACCATTCAATACTTGGGCTCACATAATACTTAACAAATCCTACCAATTCTACAAATTCAATATATTGAGCTTAAAGCCTTATAACGTATAATCACGTATTCATCTCGTATTTCCTCGTATATTTATTACTCATATCGATATACCATCATTCATACGTGCTTTTCATATAATACCTCGTATCATACTCAGTATTCTCTACCTCATACTGATACCTCGTATTATACAATCATCGCAATTAATTAATCACATTACATTTCCTTCTTGTAAATCATTTTCCTTAAACGTTAGGTTTTAAGTCCACAGTGAAATATTACATTTTCCATAAGCTGAAATATTATTGGATATTCCATCTCACATCAATATTCTATCGTTACGTATTTCTCGGAAGTTCAAAAAATAATTCCCAATGAAATCGCGTGAATAGTGTTTTTTCGGAAAATTTCTCGGAAAAGCTTTTATTTTAAATCTTGAAAATTCAAACACTTTAATTCTACCACGTAGCCAAAATCCTCGATGTTACGACATTTCTAGGCGGAAGAACGACGTTCGATTAGTTTGCTCCATAAATAATTAATTAAATTCATTTAATAAAAATAAAATTTAATTCTCAAAAATCCGATTTTCTCGAGGCGTTACAAATATGGCCGTGTATCACGATCTGAAGCTAAGTTTCTTTGAGTTGTCTGAGTTTAACGTCTCACTTGGTTGATAATGAGGAGAGAATGGCGCGAATGTTTTAAAGAGGTTTGAAACCGGAATCGTCGATATCTTATTTCTCATAAAGCGTGTTTGTATTCGAGATGTTGTAAATAGGGCTCGATTATTGGAAGCGCGATAACGAGTCAACGCTGACCAAGAAAGCGATCGGCGAGAATGAAAATACCGGTGGTAGCAGTCATCGAAGCGGTGACGACAAATGTGTAGGGAATCAACATGCCAAAAATGGTAACCACTTCGGTGGTAATCATGGCCAAGACAATAAAAGTGGACATTTCAAGAAGAGGAGATTCAACAATGATGGAAAGGCGTCGGCACCAAACACCGTTATTAAGGAAGGAGAACGACCACCTATCATATGCTTCAAATGCGGAGGGGAGGGACACATCAGTCCAAACTGCGCGATGCAGTCCAAAGCGTGTTATAATTGTGGAAGAGAAGGTCACCTAGCCCGATTTTGTCAAGCACCGAAGACAAGTCTAGCTGGGATGGAGGCACCAAAGGCCATCCCAGAAAAGTCAAATCCGGTAGTTCAAGGGAGAGCGTTTGTCGTGACCTCCCAGAAAACAAGGAACCCGAACGAGGTCATCACGGGTATGCTTATCATAAACTCTAGCGAAGTATATACCTTATTTGATACCAGTTCTACCCATTCTTTTATTTCTCCTACTTGTGCTCTACGTTTAAATTTGACTGAGAAGTTAGACTTTGACTTATCTGTTGAAACTCCGTTGGGAGAAACCTTCATTACATCCACTGTGTATAAGTCTTGTTTGACTCAAATCGAATGGCTTGCGTTACACATGTCGATCTTATCTCTTTAAAAATACTTGCATTTGGCGTGATTCTGAGGATTGATTAGTTAACTACTCATCATGCTAAAATTGATTGTTTTAATAAGGTTGTTAGCTTTCATATTCTAATCAACCTATTATGCGAATTCAAGCGACCAACCCATTAAAATCAATCACGGTCATCTCGAGCCATAAAGCTATTCGTTTATTGAAAAATGGATGTCAAGCTTTCTTAGCTCATATCACGATTTAAACAAAAATATGTCGATTTAAAGGATATTTCTATTGTTAATAAATTGCTAAACGTATTCCTTGAAGAACTTCGGCCTACCCCAGGCGTGAAGTTGAATTTTGTATCGACCTTGAACCCGATACAAAACCCATTTCCAAAGCCCCATGTCGAATGGCTCTATTGAACTTCGAGGACTTAAAGACCCAATTGCGAGGAATTGTTAGACATTGGTTTCATTAAATCCCCAAATGCGTCTCCTTGGGGTGCTCATGTTCAATTCGTGAAGAAGAAAGATGGAAGTATGCGACTTTGTATTGATTATCGGGACTTGAATCATGTCACCATCAAGAATAGGTATCCGTTACCTCGCATTGATGACTAATTTGACCAATTGTAAGGAGCACAATTCTTTTCAAAGATCGATCTTCGTTCTGGATATCATCAGTTGAAGGTTAAAACTTAGGATATTCTAAAGACTGCCTTCAGAACTCGGTACGGGCATTATGAATTCTTAGTCATGTCTTTTAGATTGACTAATGCTCCTGCTGCCTTCATGGATATGATGAACCGAGTATTCAAGGAATATTTAGATCATTTTGTGGTCGTCTTTATTGATGACATCCTCATATATTCCAAAAGCCGTGAAGATCATGAGCAACACTTGAGGTTGATACTCCAAAAGCTTCGTGAAAACAAGCTTTATGCCAAGTTAAAGAAATGCGAGTTCTGGCTGAAGGAGGTAGCATTCCTTGGGCACGTAGTATCAAGTCATGGAATATCTATTGACCCGGCAAAGATTTAAGCTATTCAAAGTAGAACAACCTAAATCGATGGCCAAAATCGTAGCTTTCTCGGCTTAGCTGGTTATTATCGGAGATTCGTAGAAGAGTTTTCTCGAATCGCTACTCCATTAACTTAGCTAACTCGAAAAGATATAAAATTCGGTTAGAGCGTGGAATGTGAGAAGAGTTTTCAAGAACTTAAGAGGAGACTCATTTCAGCACCTGTTCTGACAATACCATCTGGCTCGGAGGGATTTGTCATCTACAATGATACTTCAGGAAAAGGGTTAGGATGTGTTCTCATGCAACATGGGAAAGTCATAGCCTATGCCTCTTGACAACTCAAAGAATATGAGAGGAATTATCCTACTCATGATCTAGAGTTGGCAGCAGTTGTCTTCGCACTTAAAATTTGGAGGCATTACATGTATGGGGAGAAAGTGGAGATCTATACGGATCATAAAAGCCTCAAATATTTCTTCACTCAAAAGGAATTCAACATGCGGCAACGACGTTGGCTCGAACTGTTGAAAGATTATGATCATACTATTTAATACCATCCTAAAAAAATGAACGTAGTAGCTGATGCATTGAGTAGAAGATCATATACGGGTACGAGTGCATTATTGTCAACGCAAAGGCCCATTTTATATGACTTACATTTTGGTGGAGCAATATGAAGAGAGAGATAGCGGAGTTTTATCTCAAGGTGTTTAACTTGTCAATGAGTCAAGGCGGAGCATCCAGTACCAAAAGGTCCATTGCAACCACTTGAAATTCCAGAATGGAAGTGGGAGCACATTACCATGGATTTCTTTACTGGTCTTCCCAAGGTTTCTCAAGGCATATATTCAATTTGGGTCATTGTTGATAGATTGACCAAGTCTGCTCATTTCCTACCTATACGAGAAACTTATACACTTGAACATCTTGCTTTCGTATGTACATAAGCGAGATTGTAAGGCACATGGTATCTTGCAGTATCCATAGTTTACGATCGAGACCCAAGATTCACTTCAAGATTTTGGGTTAGTTTACAAAAAGCTATGGACACGGATTACGATTTAGCTCGACATATCATTCTCGAACCCAGACGAGGCGATCGGGAGAGGACTATTCAAACTCTTGAAGATTTATTAAGACTCTATGTCCTTGATTTCAAAGGAAGTTGGGACAAGTTCTTACCATTGGTGGAGTTTTCCTACAACAACAGATTATCAAAACAAGTATTGGCATGGCTCCATTTGAGGCGTTGTATGAAAGAAAGTGTCGTTCTCGATTATCTTTGGGATGAGGTTAGGTGAAGCAACGTTTTTGGGAATGGGAGTTGATACGTGATGACTACGAAAAGATTCAAACGATCCGAATAACGTATAAAAACTTCACAAGATCGACAAAAGAGTTATCTTGATCTTCATCGAAAGGGCGTAGAATTGATATTGGAGATCATGTGTTATTACGTATTGCTCCATGGAAAGGAGTTACGAAATTTGGAAAGAGAAAAAAGCTCGATCCTCGATTCATTGGCCCATTTTAATTCTTGAGCGAGTGGGAAGCTGTGGCCTATGGACTTCGCTTTTTACGCAAAGTATGTCTAAATTTCATAACATTTTTTACATATCTATGTTACGTAAATATGTGAAAGACCCGAACCATATTATTGAATTAGAACCAGACTAGATAGAGGAAGATTTAACGTATGAAGAGTTACTTGTTAAAATCTTGGATAAGAAGGATCATATTCTATGCTCTAAAGTTCTACCTCAAGTCAAAGTTTTGTGGAGAAACCACGATGTTGAGGAAATGACACGGAGTTAGAATCAAAAATGAAATCAGTATCCTCCTCTTCTTGATATACCGTAGTCGTACCCTAATTTCAAGGATGGAATTTCATAAGAAGGGGAGGTTGTAAGACCCCAACTTTGATGAATAAAGAATAATTTTCTCAAAATATATTTTTGAATATTATGGTGTGGATTTGATATAATGTTATAGTTGTGGGTAATATTTAAAAATCTTGCAAAGTAAGCAAGTGGTTATATAATATTCGATTGGTTGGGAGAATATTCATTTTAACGAGGAATATTAAATGCGACAACCAATTATTAGTGGACCCCTAGCGGAAGTATTATAAATAGTTAAAAAGCAGCGGTATTATCTTTTTATAAAAATAACGGTGAAAGTGTTCTGTTAAAGCTGTTGAACTACCCATTAGTAAAAAATCTGATAATACTAAATGGTTTATGTAGTAGCTGCAGTATTGATTATTGATCTTTACGTGAAAGTCACTTTCGGTTATACTCAATTATTGCTCACGATAATTCTTTGCATCATATCTCTCGTATTATTGATTCAATTATTGTCACAATATCATCGCATTATATTTATTATTATTAAATCAATAATTGAGGCGACAAAGTTATTCATATTATTATTTACAATATTGACATGTCTAGAAGTTACATCGAGGAGAGTTTGGTCACCTAATTGCTTGGCGATAAGGAGAAATCCTTTTCGGAAAGCCCTCTTTCACGAGCGACACGGTTTGTTAAATATTGTGAGTTATAATATTAATGATGAATACGTTGTGTTGATTAAAGATGAATTTGATAGTTCTATTGTGTTAGAATTATTAGTGTTAGTGAAATCGACATCTATTAGATGATAATTGATGTCTGGGGTTATATTGATAAATCGGGTAATTTATCGGATAAATGAGCAATTAATTGCTACTAATTCACATGCTTATATAACTATTTGTTCACATATGTGTATTATTGAATCACATTCTTGTACTATTAGGGGAGTTAGTGCAAGATTGATAATACGTGCATGACTAAGTTAAAAATGGAGGTATAGTTGAAGGTCTATATCTTGTAATTAGTTTTTCACATGATTATACTATTGAGTCACATGAATGAACTATTAATTCACATTATTTACTATTAGGGAGGTGGTGCAAGTTTGATAATACTTGTAGGACTAAATTAAAAATGAAGAAAAAGAGGAAGGTATTATCTTTGTAATATTTGAGCCCCAAAGCGTGCAATTATCGAAACTATTTTTTCCTATAAATAGAAGCTCATTCTTCCTTCATTTCTCACCAATTCACAAAAGCTTTAGAGCAATTATTATAGAGATGAATTATAGAGAGAAAGAAGAAGAGAAGTCTGCTACCTAACTATTCCAGTATCCAGTTTTTCTAAGGTAGGGGGTATTATTTCTTTCGTGTTCTTGATGAGAGCTATTGTTATTCCATCCCTTATTATTTTGTTGGAACATCACATGCATGTACCATTACGCATGACACAGTTACATTATTTATTATTACATTGGAATAACTTTGTCATCACAATACCGCATACATGGTGAAATTCTTACATTATTCCATTCTTTATTATTACATTTGGAACATCATGTACGTAATTATTACGCATTACGATTCCATTAATTATTATTACATTGGAATAACTTTGTCTATCACGGTCTATCGCATGCATGGTGAATCTACAACATTATTCCATTCTTTATTATTCAGTTGGAATATCATGTTTGTGCGTTTACGCATGACCTAGTTCCATTATTTATATCCTGTTGGAATAACCGGTATGTGCGGTCTATCGCATGCCTGGTGAATTCTTTTGTTATTCCATTCTTTATTATACTCAGTTGGTTCAAGTTTTGGCTTTTATACTCCATGAAATTAGTGAAATATCCTTGATACTTACGCTTCATCCAGTATCTTTTCATGGAAATATTCTTCTGAGCATTCTTGAATTTTACACCACAAAGCAGTATTATGTTGACAATTTGGACGTAATTGGTTCCTGGAAAAATTAATTCTTGAACTTGTTTTATTGAATTCCTATATCATTGTCATCATACTCATGTTTATATTCTGTTGAAAGTCATATGTGGCCTGTAGTGAATAGATGGACTTGGTATGATTATGACCAGGGATCATTCGGTATAATCATGACCGTAATGTTACAAATGATGTGGTAAAAGTCCTCATTGGCCCGTAGTGCATTGATGGACGATTGTTGGCATGATCATGACTATTGATGAATACGAATATCCTTGACCCGTGGTGCATGGATAATTAGTGGTCGTGATACTAATGATTATCCTTGGTAGTAGTCTTGGGGATGATGTGGTTTTATTTATTAAAATGAGTCTCGTGATAAAAGTGATTAAAACCTTTTAAATCATAGAAGATAGTAGATTTTATTCTCTACTTGCTCTCTTGACTCTTAATGGATTGCTTGTTCCTTACTGATTAAACTTGATGTTTATTATATTTTATCGGTTTAACAACTTTGTTGAAGGCTAATGATAATTTATTACGCATTATCTTAGTCATAAAATTTCTTCTAGGCTAGTTGAGCTCACCCTTTCTTTCCTTTGTTCTCTTCAAGAAATGAGAGCGTGGCTTGGGATTAGTCGGGGAGCAGTGGCGGTCCAGATGATAGCATTAGTAGTCCTCACTATTACATTAAATAGTGTGACAATAAATGTAATGAGGACTCCATTGAGTGTGGATATTTTCTAGATGACAATATTCTTATTAAAACTCTTAGATTATGTTTTGTCGTATTTTACACGACTATTGTATAATTAAGTTGTATTTAAATTTTGTACCATGTATTTGGCGACTCAAGATGGGTGATGTATACCTATTTTGGGGACGTCACAGTTGGTATCAAAGCTTAGATGTGAGACTAGAACTAGGAGGGGAGAGATGGGGAATTCCTTCGCTAGTATGACCTACCTAAGTTTATTTGGTATTTAATTGGTCGGTCAGAGTATAAGGATAATATGTTGCATGTCAATTAACCCTTGTTTTGTGGCAGTATTTGAAAATGACATCCGAGAATGTTGAGAATAGCAATGGAGCACAAGATATCGTTGAGTCTCCACAGATCAATAATCAGGATAATGTGCATCAGGAAGGCGACAATCCTCATGCAAACAATAACACTGACCAAATGATGAACGATGGAATGTTCAGAGGCTTTGTGCAATACATGCAACATCAGGCGAGAGCGGCTCCTGTCCAAAATGTTGGTGGAAACACTGGAAACTCTCGGACGGTTAAACAGTTTAAGGAGCTGGGACCACCAGAGTTTATTGGGGAGCCAAAACCATTTAAGGCGGAAGCGTGGATAAAGCAGGTCACCGAGATATTTGATATCTTGGGATGCTCCGAGGAGCAAAAGGTTCCCTTTGCCACCTTTATGTTGCGCGAGAGAGGCGGATTCTTGGTGGGAATCGGTAAAGCGTACTCAACCTACCGCTTGAAGATGTCTTGGAGAAGTTCCAAGAACTATTCAACGACAAGTACTTTCCGAAAGTATTCGTCACATAAAAGAGGTAGAGTTCATCAAGTTGGAGCGAGAACAATATGGTAGTGTCGCGAAGCGAAGCTAAGTATCTTTGAGTTGTCACGGTTTGCATCTCACTTGGTTGATAATGAGGAGAGAATGACGAATGTTTTATGAGGTTTGAAGCAGGGATATCGTCGATATCTTATTTCTCATAAACCGTGTTTGTATTCGGATGTTGTAAATAGGGCTCGATTATTGGAGCGCGATAATGAGTCAACGTAACCAAGAGAAAGCGGTAAGCGAATGAAAATACCGGTGGTAGCGATCATCGAGCGGTGACAACAAGCGTGTAGGGAATCAACATGCGAAATGGTAACCACTTGGTGGTAATCATGGCCAAGACAATAAAAGTGACATTTCAAGAAGAGGAGATTCAACAATGATGGAAAGACGTCAGCACCAGCACCCGTTATTAAGGAATGAGAACAACCACCTATCATATGCTTTAAATGCGGAGGGAGGGACACATCGAGTCAAAGCTAGCGATCACGATCCAAAAGCGTGTTATAATTGTGGAAGAGAAGGTCACCTAGCCCGATTTTGTCATGCACTGAAGACAAGTCTAGCTGGGATGGAGGCACCAAAGGCCGTCCCAGAAAAGTCAAAATCGATAATTCAAGGGAGAGCATTTGCCGTGACCTCCCAGAAAGCAAGGAACCCGAACGAGGTCATCACGGGTATGTCTTTTTCTGCTTATGAGCAATACGGTGTACATTAGTACCACGTAGCAACTCTATTGTCTTTGTGTATTGATTTTGGCACTAAGTGCCTCTGGTGACCTATTTTATTCATTTTCCTAACTTGCTATTATTTTTAAATATGTGCAGGAAGACTGCTTTTACGACCTGCCTTACAATACTGGGTATCAAATTTTCATGCTACATTTACGAAAGACAAGGGACGAAATTATGAAGTGTACTCTCTCCATATATGTAGGTATATACTTTGATTGAAGAACTGTGGTAGCTTTAGATGGTTAATTGTGAAGATAATGAATGATTATGTAGTGGATAATTTTATTAAGTTAATAATATTTTAGTTTGGTATTTTTGTCATTATTTGCTATGGGGACATTGAGCCAGCCAGGTACACAAAAAGAATGTCAAATTTTGATTTGGCAACAATATAATTCAATACCAAAGCATTGAACAAGTTTTTAATATAGTAAAAAAAATTTATACATTTAACAATAAATTTTCGTTGCTAATGACATTAAAAATATAATATTTGGCAACGAAAAATTGACCTAATAACAAAGGAGAGGATATTGTTGCTAATACTAAAATAAAAGGCAACATTTTTTATCATTGCAAATCATATCAACTTTTGTTGCACATATAAAGAAACGACAACATATAATGTCGTGGCTAATCGACGACTTTCGTTGCTATTGAAAAATAACCAACAACAAACATTTTCGTTGCTGATTCAGCATAATGTCGTTGCCAAATAATATAATCAGCAACGAAAATCGTTGCTAAAAAGTTTACATTCCGCAACGAAAGCAAACTTAGGCAACAATTTTCATAATTTCTTTGCCAGACGAAAAATGTCGTTGCAAAAGTGTCAATTGCAACGAAAATGCATGGTCGTTGCAAAAAAAAAAAAGCAGATTCATTTAGTTTTGCCAATTAGTAAACCTCACGCAGCGAAATGGGGTTTTAACAACGACATTTTAATTATTACTGCAACAATACATTTTATTGCTAAAGGATCGATGTCTCTGTACGAAAGCCAAATTTTGTTGCAAAATGTATTACTTTTGGCAACAAAAAAAATACGTTCGTTGCAAAACAATTAGCAACGCTCATTGGGTAACGAAAGACGCAACGACAGTAAAGTCGTTGCCAAAACCCTTTTGCAACGAAATTTGGCACCTTTAGCAACGAAAATCGGTTGTTGCTGAAGCCCCATTTTTTTGTAGTGCATGGTGCAATGGACCACTTCCATGACCATATTATAAGATGTAAAGTTAAGAATAATGTTCTTTTGTGAGATTATATTATTATAAGCTTGTGAGCTATTAATTATTAAGTTCACATAATTATGTCTTGTGTGGCATAACTAGGGAAGTTAAATCAAAGGGGGATTTAATGGGAAAATAAATTAGGAGTTAATAAATAATTGATATTAATTATCATTATAATAATTGGGTATATTTGAGATGATAAATTTTATGGAAAATGATGGATTGAGAATATCCAACTATTTTATAATTAGCCCAATTAAAATATTAATTGGAAATAAACCAATGTACATGGATTATATAATTCTATGTGAGTGGGTGTATTTGTATGCAAATTTGGGGGGAAATATCAAATAAACTTAAGTATGCTAGTAGTAGTTTTGCAATGCTGAGTTATAAGCTTTTGTCCCAAATAGAGAGTCTCATTTCTCTCATACACGTGAATAGGCCATTGGCCTATCCCCCTCTATTTCGTATAAACAAGGAGACTGATGATAGCTAGAAGAATGGAGAGGAGGGAGTTGGTATCAACTTTCCAACAACTTCTCCTTAACCAACATCTTCTTCCATCTCCCATTGGATTCAATCTTTGAGGTAAAGCCATGGTCTAGGTAAGAAATTCTCTATAAATTGGAGTCTTCTCTTGTCTAATTGGGTTGCTTGGGTTCTTGATGAGTTTTGTATAGAGAGTAAGTGGAAATTAGAGTGAGCAATCTAAAGTTAGAAGCAAGCTTGGCAATTTAGCTTCAAGAGGTATAATTCTTAAACTATGTTCTTAAATTCAAGTTCTTTGCAAGTTCTTAGAAAAGTACCAAAATACATGTTTTGAGTCAAAAAGTTTATGGTAAAAGCATGATAGAATGTGTCAATTGATGCTAGATATCGTTAATATGGTTGAATACGAAATCAACGGAAGTTAAACGAACCAATTTGGTTTAGAAACGAATTCGTAGTGAATGAATTCGCTAAACTTTTCAAAACATAAAAATTTGTTTGAACATGAGTTTTTGATTAAGAATTAGGTTAGTTAGGGTTTCTGTAAATTGTTATAATTCTAGTATGTTGTAATTATATGAACTATGAATCCATAGAATCAAAAGTAAACTAATTTGGATATGTATAACTCAAATTATGAAAGTTAGAAAGAAGTTTGGCATGATAGCTCGTAGCAGGGCATGAAATTTGTAGTTTTCAGCAGGTAGGCTCGCCCCGGTGGGCTTTTTTTAGGTCAAAACCCCCGCCCCAGCAGGGGGTGGTCTGACTTACAACTGCTGAGAAAATCTGACAGAACATGTTTTACTAAAATGGGAATACCTTTTCATACGAACTCCGATTGAGGAGATTCAAGATGATCCGGAATGAGAATGAATAGACTTATAACTTTTGTTCTGTAAGTTTTTCAATTTGAGATCATTAGGAAGGGTCAAAATAGTCATCTTTGTGATTGTTACGTAATCGAAGGCCATCGGAGGGCGTCGAGGGAGCACATACGCAAGTATAGTGCTCCCGATGATGGAATATGTTATTCTAAGTGATAAAACATGAATATGTATGATAATAGACATGTCATATAACTAAGATTTACCTTACTCATAATAGAATGCTTTAGCATAACTTTGTATGTGTTTTGAAAAAAAACTTGGAGTTTTGAAAAATATATATTGACGAACCTTGAGTCTTTGAAATTATGATATTTTAACACATACATCTTGTTGAGTTATGAGTATATTTAAGAATGAGAAGTGATTTAAAGTTACTACACTTATTATCAACTTACAATAGCTTAGTTGAAAATGATTTCTAATGAAAACATGAAACTTTAAGAACGAACTTAAAGTAATTTGTATACTTAAAGTTCTAAGCATGATAACATATATACATGGCTTAGTTAGCTATGAAATGAGATTAAAATTTGAACCTAGTTGATTTACCTTGGCCTAGAATGACTTTTAAAAGTGAACTTGAACGCCTTATGCCCCTAGACATGACGAATATGTTCATCATCTAGCTAAACATGAATTGGACCTTTCAAGTGTGGTTTCAAATACGTCCTCAAATAATGAACTATGCTATGGCTATGAAAATAAGATATATACATGTGAAGTATGCTAGTAGAGGCTTATTAGTTTAAAATCTTATAACATCGAATCTTATTAAAGTAAGTTGTTAAGATTTATTGATTGAAATAAATCATTATAGAACTAAGTAGTTTGGATATGAACGATGTAGATCACGTATCTATAAACTTTAAATATGTGCCGAATACATAGCGAGTCAAGTGTGTGATAAATGTATATGAATGTTGATGTCAAGTACGGGTGATTAAGTATACCTATACATACCTAGCTATTCTAAGAGTATGATGAGAAAGTAAAATATAGGTTTTATAAACCTAGTTAGGAAACGATGTAATATTTATTATTATATTAAGAACATATGAAATGTATGACTAATGGATATGAATCCATGATTATATAAGCGTGTGGAATACAGCGGTCTTGAGATAAGCTTTAAGCAGTTAAGTCGTAGTTGATAAACTACGAATCAGGCAAGTCTTTCAGTTCCTATTTGATATATGAATTCTATAACTGTTAGTTGAGCTATATTTGCTATGATAATGTTGATGTATATATATGAAATGCATATGAGATATGTATGAAAGTTGAAAGTTGATCTTTGATGATATGCTTGTTGTGACACCCCCAAATCCGGGTACTTCGATTCCACATAATTTGGTGTTCACTGTACAAATATCATCTATCTATTTACCCATAATAAATGCAAACCATGCAATAGATAGAAATAAAATCTTCCCTTTATAGGGTTACAACGTCTGAATCATAAACATAATCCCAAGTTAAACTAACCTTAAACATCTGTGCGGAAATATAAACAATAAGTCTTAAACAACATCATTAACTCAAGTCTAACATAAATACATCATCAAATAAAATAACAAGTCTTCATCACTTGCTAACTTTGCCCTTGCCTTGACTAGTGGAAGGTTCATCAGTTGTTTCGTTCTTAACTGCAATGTTATTATTAAGCAAGAGTGAGCACTAATGCCCACAAGTATAATAATGAAATAACAGTATAATAACATGGGAGTAAATCAAAGACATCTGAATAAAAGCTCAACTTTTGAATTAAGAATGAATAACAAGAAACAAAAGAATTCTGAGGGTCATAAGACCTTGAACTATGTCCTAGGTTATCAAGGGTTATACTTGAAACCTTTAACGATCATAAGACTATGGACCTTTCTACTCATACTTAGGGGATCGAATTTCCTTAGTACCATCACATGCACAATATCTTAACATTACTTAACGATAAGTAAATCCCTTTACAAGGTTGTTCATCTCGGTTTGACATTGAATCCGCACTTTAAATGAAGTTTGGTTTGGATAATTCAATAAGGGTTACGAAATTTAGAGCGTTCATCAACTAAGGACTAGTTGAATCAATAAAGTTCACTAGTCTAATAAGGTTAAACAATAATGATATTCGATTTGAATAATAATCTCAAAAAGTATACAATAGGACAATTATTGTATAACTAAATCATGCTTTCAAAAGATAATCAATAAATCTTTAATATAACATTTGAACTTGAATAATAGTAATGATAATTTACTCGAGTTAAATAATAAACTTGAACAATAATGACAAGTAGGGTTAGGAAACTTGCCTCGTGCGTATATTAAACTTTAACTAAGCACGTTCTTTGAATTTAATCCTACATACCATTCACATTCACAATACCAATTAATTATAACTTAACTAATCATCATAAACGCATTCTCTTTGTCTACTTGATTATTAACTATACTTAGTACCACTTTGTCACATAATTTACACATCATGAATAATAAGCTACTTATGAAATCAATGATTCAATCCACATGTAATTATGTTATTTACATGTTAAGTATTTATTTTAACATCTCATTATACTTATAACATATTTTTATGTTCATTAAATTAATTTACTACCACATTGTTAGACTTAAACACTTTAAAATATTTTATTTCTGAACATTCTGGAGAGTGGCGTTGCGGCGCCACTTTTATCTTAGTACTTTCGTATTTGCATGGCCTGATATACGGCTATGATCGGACTATTAACACTTCTGGCGCCATGGCGGCTATGACGTGGGACATAAGGCATGAGGCGGCGGCCATATGGCTGAAACCGGCTCGCAGCTTACGATTGCGATTAGTGCGAACACACGAAAAACTCCAATTTAAATTACTACTACACGAATTTAATCATACCCACATGTTATAATTCATATATAATCAATACTCAATATTTATAGAGTGATTTTAACCCATTAAAACACATAATCACAGAGTTAAAATCTATAATTTCACTGACTTTGATGTTCTTGGAGATTTTGAAAATAAAACATGAAAATTGTCACTACGGATTCGTTATAACACCGAATCCGTTTATTTAAACTTTGGTCTCTTCGTATCAACATGCATAATAATATAAGGGTGTAAAATTTAGGGATAACATATGATCAACACATGAAATATCACGTATAAGGCCATATGGCCAAAACCCAAACTTTGTAATTTTGAAAAACATATCTGACATGTATTTTAATGAAACAGATGATATGGTTTGCAAAATATATATATATTAAATCTGATTTGATAACATCTTAACCTATATATGCATATAAGCCTTACAATTTCCCATCATAGAGACTTTACTGAAGCTGTGAAAGCCATTTTTTATCAAAACTTGAATACGTGAAATATAGAATTTGGGAGGAGAGATTACCCAGAGTATAATTTAGAGGGTGAGTAAAGATAACAATTCCTTTTTCAGATACTACTTCAATCACAGAGTTTTCCTCCCACAATTCTCTGAATTCTCTCTGACTCTCAAATACTCTCATTCTCTGTTTTGAGACTTGGAATAATAAGAAAGAAAAGGATACGTATAATATAATAAAGCACTATCACTTGTATGGATTTACCCTTCATGGGTTAATCACCCATAACTTCCACCAAGGCCATGTTTGGCTAGTTTAATATATAACAAAACCATTTAATTTAATAAAGCTTTATCATATAGTTTAAAATGTCACACTCCTTATAAAATAAATCTAATATTTTATTTAATTTACTTTAAATAAAATATAATAATTTCTCATAAATTCACATAGTCACATAATTAATTTTCTCATTAATTATAAAATAATATTAGGCTTATTAAATATTTCTTTTAATTTAATAAACTCACATAATTACATACTTGAATAATAATTATTCTCCACATTAATTTAATAAATATAACATAGTTTACAAAGATTTTGTCCCCAGAATCGCTTACAAATAATTAAGTAAATAAATGAGGGTAATTCTTCATCATATTTTCTTCGAGTTCCCACGTAGCTTCTTGAATTGCGGTTCCTCCAAATTACCTTAACGAGAATGTATAACTTTATTTACGAGAACTTGTTCTTTTTGAATTGACAATTTGGATGAGAATTTTTCTTAGTAAGATAAGTCTTTTTCAAAATGTAGGGCTTCATATTCAATTACATGCTTGTAATCACCCGTGTAGGGTCGTAACACAGAAACATGGAAGACGTTGTGGACATTCTCGAGTGATGGAGGTAAGGCTACCTCATACGCGACTTCACCAATTATTCTCAGTACTTCAAAGGGTCCAATGAATCTTGGGCTCAATTTCCCTTTCTTTCCGAACCTGATTTTCCCCTTCCAGGGAGAGACCTTCAAGAAAACATAACTACCTGATTCAAACTCGATATTTTTTACGATGTGGATCGACTTATTTCTTCTGTCGATCTTGAGCCGCTACCAGTCGTGCTCGGATCACTTTGACTATTTCTGTCATCTGCTGTACCAATTACGCCCCTAGCAATTGTCTTTCACCAACTTCATCCCAATGGCGGAGTTACGCACTTTCGCCAGTATAACGCTTCGTGGCGGCATGCCAATACTAGCGTGGTAACTGTTGTTGTAGCCGAACTCTACTAACGGTAGGTGATCATCCCAATTTCCTTTGAAGTCCATCACACAGGCTCTTAGCATATCTTCTAACGTTTGAATTATTCGTTTACTCTATCCGTCTGTTTGAGGGTGATAAGCTGTACTCATTCGCAATTACGTACCCATGCATTCCTGAAGGCATTTCCAGAAATTTGACGTGAAGTGCGGATCTCTATCAGAAATAATTGACAGTGGCACTCCGTGCCTCGAAACAATCTCTTTCACATATAACCTTGCCAACTGATCTAAGTTGAATCTGATTTTGATCGAAAAGAAGTGTGTGGATTTTGTCAGTCGGTCAACGATAACCCATACTGCATCGTAGCCTTTCTGAGTCGTCGAAAGGCCGACCACGAAGTTAATTGTAATATGCTCCCATTTCCATTCTGGGATTACCAATGGTTGAAGCAATCCACTTGGTCTTTGATGTTCTGCTTTTACTTTCTGACAGGTAAGACACTTGGCAAAACATTCTACAACATCACGTTTAAAATTCGGCCACCAGAAATGTTGTCTAAGATCTTGGTACATCTTGGTACTACCAGGGTGAATCGAATATCGTGAACTATGAGCCTCACTCAAATTATCTTCCTTAATCTCTGTGACTGGTGGTACCCAAATTCTACTCTTAAATCTCAGTATTCCTTCCTTATCCATCTTAAATCTCGGTTCAGTTTCTTCAGATATCTTCTTTGTCACCTTTTTGCATTCATCATCCTGAAGCTGAGCCTCCTTTACTTTATCTAGTAGAGTTGTACCAGATTGCATCCGAAATAGCTTCTCATCGATCTCCATAGGATACTTCACTTCCAACTCCGGTTTCTCCATTTTGTAATTAGCTCCTCTGAAAGCGGTCAACATCATCAATTTCTCACGACCCTTTCTACTTAAAGCATCTAAGAACCACATTTGCTTTACGGATGGTATAAAATCTCACGGTCATAATCATAATTAATTCTAACCATCTTCTTTGGCGTATATTCAAATCATACTGCGTGAAAATATATTTGGACTCTTATGGTCCGTATATATTTCACACTTCTCCCAAATATAGATAGTGCCTCCAAATTTTTAAAGCAAAAACAACTGCAGCTAACTCCAGTCGTGGGTGGGATATCCCTTCTCGTAATCTTTCAATTGTAAGCGTGATGCATACTTAATGACTTTGTCGTTTTGCATCGACTTGCGCCCCAAGTCCTTTATGTGACGCATCACTATAAACAACAAAATTTCTGTATCATCCTAAGAGATAACACAAAAGCCGTACTAAACCTCTTCTTCAATTCTTGAAAGTTTTCCTCACACTTATCCGTCCAAATAAATTTCACAGCTTTTTGAGTTAAATTCGTTAATGGAGTTGTGGTCTTGGGAAAGTCTTGTATGAACCTTCTATAATATCCCGCCAATCTAAGAAAACTTCTTACTTCTGACGGCGTTCTCGGCTGATCCCAGTTAATCACGGCTTCTACTTTGGATGGATCTACCAAAATTCCATTTTATCGATTACGTGACCAAGAAATTGTACTCGCCGATCCGATTAGCATTTCAAAAATTTAGCGTACAACTTCTCCCTTCTCAATACTTCTAACGTTAACCTCAAATGTTCTTCGTGTTCTTCTTTGGTTTTGGAATATACCAAAATGTCGTCTATAAATACCACCACAAATTTGTCCAAAAACGGCTTGAACACACCATTCATTAGTCCCATAAATGCTGCAGGAGCATTCGTTAGACCAAACGACATTACTAAAAATTCGTAGTGACCGTATCGCATTCTGAACGTTGTCTTCAGTACATCCTCTGGCCTCACCTTCAGTTAATGATAACCGCTTCTCAAGTCTATCTTGGAAAAGTATCTCGTTCCCTTCAATTGATCAAACAGGTCGTCAATCCTCGGTAATGGATATATGTTCTTAATCGTGACCTTATTCAGTTCTCTGTAGTCAATGCAGAGTCGTATCGATCCATCCTTCTTTTTCACAAACAACATCGGCACTCCCCACGGCAATACGCTCGGTTGGATGTACTTCTTGTCCAACAATTCTTGTAGTTGCACCATTAATTCCTTCATCTCTACTGGTGCCATTTGGTATGGTGCCTTCGATATTGGAAGCGATTTGGTAGCCAAATTGATTATGAAATCTACCTCTCTATCGGTGGAAGTCACGGTAAATCGTCTGAAATACGTCGTGAAGTCCCTCATGTCGGTATTTCTTCTACCTTCGGATTCTCTTTTTCATTTATCGACTATGTAAGCTAAGTATCCTACAAACCTTGTCTTAACAACTTCCTTTTTGCATCATCGTCCGACAACTTCGCTTGCATCTGGCGACTTACTATTATAAAACACAACCTTTGGCGAGTCATAAGGTTATCTCGCTTCTTTGGCAATCAATTACAACCCGTAATTGAATAACCATCCATTCCTAAAATAACGTCAAATTCCCCAAGTCGAATAGGGATAAGATCTACGTTCATGATATTACCCTTAATATCCACTCTACAGTTCTTAAACACGTACTTAACAGGAATTATCTCTTTATTCGCAATTTCTATATTCATGGGATATTCTAACTCATCCATAAGCAAATCTAAACTATTAGCAAAGTCTTCGGATATAAAGGAACAAGTAGCACCCGAATCAAATAAAACACAAGCATTAATTTTATTGATCGAAATAATACCTGACACCACATCACGAGACTGGATTGCATCCTGCACCGTCATATTGAAAGTCCCAATTTCGGTCGGTTTTGTTGCGATTGGTCCGGCGATGGTTAAGGCATTTCGATGTTATTTCCCGGTTTCCTCTCGATCCCGACCTCCCGATCCTTCTTGGGACAATCTCTTGCCAGATGGTCCTTCGAACCACAAGTAAAACAAGCACCCTTCTTTGGGTTTGGATAGTTTGGTGCTATGTGGCCTTCATGTCCACAATTATAGCACACTCTTTTTCCTTTCATACAAACTCCCAGATGGGCTTTCCCGCAAGTCGGGCATGCTTCGATTCTTTTCTTCTGATTACCTTGCTGATTCCCCGATGATGAGCTGTCGTTCCACCTTTTCTTCTGATTGAAATTTCCACCTCCTGTGCCACTTCCACTAGCCTTGTTATTAATTTCACCTTCACTCTTCTTCTTCTTCTGATCTTGATTGTACTTGGTCATGGCATCGCTTCCTCCTTCGGCGAGGATGGCCTTTTCCAGTACTCTAGCAAACATGTTTAGCTGAAACATTGATACCTTGCTGTACACCCAAGGCTTTAGTCCTTGCTCGAATCTTCTGGCTTTTCTTTTGTTTGTATGTACTTGATATGGGGCGAACCTCGCTAACTCGTTAAATTTAGCCGCGTAGTCAGGTATGCTCATGTTTCCTTACTTCAGTTCCAGAAATTGAACTTCCATCTGATTCTACGAACTAGTTGGGAAATACATTTCGAAAAACATTTCTTTAAATCTCTCCCACGTAATTACACCTTCACCTCCTCGCACTTTGTTTGCTTGCCACCAGTAGCTAGCCTCAGACTTCAACATAAACGTTGCAAAAGCGGTCTTACAGTCTTCTAACCCTAAAGAACGTCCGAAAACCTTCTCCATTTCCATAACCCACGTTTGAGCCTCGATTAGGTTCATGGAACCTTTGAACTCTGGCGGTCCCACCGCTTGAGTCCTTAAACGTTGTGTTTGGTGGAGCTTGAGGTTGGTTATTCATGGCTCGGTCGATAATTCACCAATCACCTTTGGATTAGCGTTAGCATAATTGTTATTATTGGTTGACTCTTCCTGGTAGGTTGGCGTTGTTGTCTTCTCCTTGGCGGCATTTTTACATTAAATAAACGCTTTATTAGAACTTTATTTATTTCTCTAAATAGTTAAGGCATTACTCAATAATTTAACATATCACTTAACACATCATCTCAAACAACTTGATATATTTGCATTCAAATCAAAGTTTTAACATTAAGCGATAGCATAATCATGCTTATTTACATCAATTATCTGGAATAAAGAATCCACAGATTTAAAACATTCAAATATTCTTTCGTTCATAAACATGTCAGAATTTACATCTAAAAACTAATTAAGTTCTTCACATAATTAAATAAATCATATCACTGTCGATCAAGGTACTGATTAGCCTTGATACGCTCCTCTTCTAAGATGCGATGCATCGTCCTGCGATCCATCATGTATAATGTGACGCCCCCAAATCCGGGTACTTGAAACCCGAACTCGGTGCTTCACGATACCATTTCTATAAGCTGAATAATACTAATAATAATAACAATAATATAGAATTCAAACTTAATTTACATATATCAAAGTCTAATCCTAAGTACGTAACCTTTACTACAATACATTACATGATAGATAATAAATATCATTGTCTTAATAAACTATAACTATTACACAACATAATATAAATCTCATTCGAACAGCTTTCCTTTCCCCTTGTTCTTGTCTGAACCTTCTGGTTAATCATACTTAACTGCAAACATTTCATTTAATTACCCAGCAAGTAATAACAACAATATATATTAGCTGAAAGAATTAAATGTTTTCTTTGAAAGACACTTCTACAACGAATCAACAGTTGTGAAGTAAGCTGAACCAATAATAACAACATATCACTTTCATATGTAATCTTTGAAACTACGTATAGACAATAATAAGCGGAGATCGATTGACGGGACTATGAACATTGTTTTTCATTTTCGCTAGGGTTTAGCAGAACTTCATCCGCAAACAGTCATAACTTACGAACACGAGGGTGATCTGCATAATGTGCCCTGTATTGATCAATACTACATGCAAGAACGATATTATCGTTCACTCTATCCACCTTAGGTGCACAAAAGTTTCCCATATTTGGGATGTTCATACTTAGTCGGGAATCTGAACCAAAACAATCTGGTTGGATACAATAACGTTCTATCTTGTTCAACAATATTTTTATGTCTAGCTGAATCAAATAGCTTAGAAGGCTTTTAAGTCAACGTATACATACTTGAAATTGATAAGTATGTATCAACATATGATTAAATACAATGGTTATCCAAGTGGGGACACTTGTCTAACCCTATATATGAATTAACGAACAGAATAAATATCTGAATTATACAATAATACAATGATTGGATAATGTAAGAACTTGTATGAATACAAAGATTGGATACATAATCAATAATAATAGAGTTAATAATCTGGCACAATAATATGATTACTCAAAACTTTCTTACTCATATGCATTTGCATAAAGGAAATGCAAAGGTAGAATACTTGCACAATGTAAATAATAGATCGATACTTGCTCAATAATAATTGGAGTAAGTTTAGAAACTTGCGTAACATGATATACACCTTTTATCGAAATAAAAGTAGTGCATAAGGTTTAGATATCTTACTGAGTGCTGCTACAATAACGCAATGATGACTTAGATTAATCTTTTATACAAATGACTATCGGTAATAAGATCATTCGTTCAATTAGAATAATATATCGTAACACATAGTAATGCTAATTACAATTGAAGACATAACCTAATCACTTTGTCACATATATCTAACAATTATTGATTCACTAACAAACACATATCTAGTCAATTTATCTAAGTCCGGATCAATTTACAAATATTTGATTATCATCAAGCGGTTTTATCGGGTAAATATCGAGTCTAAGACTACTATCGTGTAGTTCAATATTCATTTAGATATTTTAAAATATCGAATTCATATTATTTTCATAGCCTTATAATAATTTTTAAATAATTATTATACTTTATCATGCATTTTCAAACTCTGAAATCATTATTACATGATTTAAATATTAACTAATTCTATTATCATTAATATTTAATCAATATTAAACTATTAATGAAGTTATTGCCAAAATATTAAAGTTATTTATAATAACTCAAAATATTTTTAAAGTATTAATATTATCTTTAAATGATTTTTAAAACATTTAAAATCATTTTAAATAATTACCATTAATATTAGAATATTAATCTTTTATTTATCAAAATATTAAAATCATTAATTATAACTTAAAATATCTTTAATTCATTTATTTCCCTTTTAAATGATTTTAATTCAATAAAACCATTTTTAAACTATTTATTTAATATACTTATTAAATAAACTTAATATCATTAATATTAAATTATTGATGAAATTTACCTTTAAATATCAAAAGTTATATTTTATAACTTAAAATATTTTTAAACTATTTATTTTCATTTAAAATGATTTTTATAATATTAAAATCATTTTTAATTAATTTATTTAATATAATTACTAAATAAATCTAATATCATTAATATTTAATAATTAATGAAACTTATCTTAAAATATTAAAAGTTATGTTTTATAACTTAAAATATTATTAAATACTTTATTATTATTTAAAATGATTTTAATACCATAAAATCATTTTTAATTAATTTACTTAATGCATTTATTAAATAATTTAAATACCAATAATATCCAAATAAATATTAATATTTATGAAAAATATATCAAATTATTAAAAGTTAATTTTTATAACTTAAAATAATTTTTAAAACTGATTTTATAATTTTTAGGAATTTATTTCTATTTTTAATGTATTTTTCAGAATTTATAAAACAAAAATAATTATAATATAGCGACACTTATCTGTCATGTTAGGTGTTCTTGGCCTCAAGAACACTGACAAGTTAGTGGTCGAGGTGCCCTGTTTGACCGAGTCTAATTCTTATCTCGAAATGTTTCTGGGCTACCTAATGGTCAGATCTTGTAGTGTTAATGTAACACTGCATGAAACAACAAATATCCAGGTCATACTTCATCACAATCAAAATATATTAAGCCTTGAACTAGCTGTCAGGCGTGTTCATCATATATTCTCGCTTGAGAAAATTTTAGTCATAAGCCAAATTCACGCCTTTGTGGGCCTTAAATCGGCAATCTGCTCATGTTACAAGTTTTACGCTTTCAAATCGGGGCTATCTAGGAAAACCATCATAGAACATGTTCCAAGCCATGGTAAACTCTAACAATAATTAATGAAAACGCGTTGGGGTTCACAAATTAGTGTGTCAAATCATTTCTTCATTTCGGGTTTTCAGAAATGAAGAAACGAGATCAATATCTTACTTTGGATCCTTATATCTCGCGTTGTGTGTTTTTTTATGTGATCTATTGATTCCAGGTTGTAGATAACATGTAATACTATAGATCTAATAAATAAAACACATATAACAACAACAAAGAAAGTAGATGTAAGCCTGTCAAACCATGTCAGAAGACATGTTCTTGAGCTTTCTGGAATTTCCAGAAACAGATTTTGTGAGCAAGCAGGCTAATTTGACCTTCCACTGTGTTCAATATATTGGTGATTTAAGGGATCTACAAGCATTTATTCATAGTACCCATAACAAGCTACAACTTACTTACAATAACAGAATCAAAACAACAACACACTGGCAGATCTAGTCGCTTGAAAAAGTTGCGAATACACATGCAGGGGCACGATCCGGGTTTTCCAGTTTGTAAAGTCATGCTTTCGGTCGACTAGGTTTGACCAGCTATAACTTTTAACATGTTCATGATCTGGGCTAGCTTCTAGTTTCAGATCAAAGATCTCATAGCATACTACAACTCCAAAACATAAAACACATCAAATAATAAACAGAGAGGATCTACGACCTCGACTTTTGGTTGTCGAACCTGAAAATAAGTTTTTTCCGTTTTGAAAAATGCTAAATCCGAGCCTCTAGATGTTATGGATCTAACATCGAGCAACCCAGATCATCGTTATATACTACATATTATATGTTTAACACAAAAAAACTAACATCTAACATGCAGATCAATGTCAGATTTCTTCTAGGGTTCTTACCTCTTTGTGAACAAATTCTTGATTCTATGCTTCTGATTTGAAGTTGGTGTTCGTGGGGCTTGATTGGGGACTGAACTAACACTATAATTTCGTGGGTTTGAGCTTAAGAGAGAATGGCTAAGAGTGGGTTGCACAAATGAGCAAATATGAGACTTTCTCTTTCTTGATCTAGCAATTGGATTGATGCTATGAACTTGTATGCTAATGATGGCTGAGAATTGCAGCTTCTAGGTGCATGCATAGGTGTGACTAGGGTGGTGGATGATCTTGCTAGATATTATCTAACCAATAATTCAAGAATGGGACAAAAGGGCATTTTTGTAATTTCCTTTTTAATCTCAAAGGTATTCTTGTCCAAGATGCTTGAATCTAGGGTTTAATCACTAGATTTTATATTTTAAAGTTTCCCAAATAATTACTAGGGTTTGAAAGATTAAAATTAAAGTGTGATAAAATTTTAAATTAAAAACATACTAATTAAATTAGGGTTTTTAATAAAAGGGTTCTATTAGAAAATTAGGGTTTAATCATTAGGGTTCTTAAATTAACAATTAGGGTTTCCTAATTATCATTATAATTCACAAAAATAATAATTAGGGTTTCTAAAATTTGCAATTAGGGTTTTTAATTAGCAAATTAGGGTTTTCAAATAAATAATTAGGGTTTCTCCTAATTACAGAAATTATATTATACACAGTAAAATTCATTTAACACCATTACTACACAGCCTCGAACTCATAACCGAGTTTAACAATTAGGGTTTAATAACACGATATGAGGGTCATGCCCTAATTTACCACAATTGAATAACCATTATCAGTCTCCACATTTACAGTACACATTTATAGCACTGAAAAATTAAAATATAATTAATATTATATTATTATTCTCATCCATTGATCAATACCCAAATTTAGGGTTTGGATTCCATATTTGATTTATTCTTCATATATAACATCAATAATTAAGCTAAAATAATTAACTTAAATATTCTGAACAATTCATATAATAAAATATTTATTATTATATTCTAATAATCATTTCATATATTATTTAAATAATATAAAATCATGTTTTCATGGAAAATAATTAATAAAAATATTTCTACTTACAAAAATTAATTACTATAGGAATATACTTTATAATGATCAATAATTCTAAAATAAAATTGTTTGAAATTATTCATGAAATAAATAATTTTATTTATCACATATATACATACACATTACTTGACACATATTCTCATCTTTAAAATAAAAAAAATTAATATACAAAATTTCTTATTTATTTATATAGAAAATATCGGGTTATTACATATAATGGTAGTCCTTCGAACTAGATTGGGTACCTCAAAACTCGATCTTGGGTCTCATTCATTGACTTGTTAAATGTAGAGTACGTTTCCCCAATCTTCGCTTTCTTTGCACGACTATCATCCTCTGCACGATCAACTCGACGCGATTCTCTTACCCAGCCTTCCTCTGCTATGTTCAGCCTTTCGAAGGTTTCCTTCAGTTCCTTCTTCAGTTTCTCTATCTCCTCGATCTTATCTTTAGTTTGACCCTTCTCATGGACCAAATCCCATTCTACATTTGCCAGTCGAGAGTGAAGAGTCGAAATCTCCTCTCCTTCGCTTTCTGAGAGTAATATCTTTGAATAACCGCCGCTCGACCAAATCGGACGGGCGTGTCATACATCTCAAATCATCAACGTCTACCGTGGTAACTCCTCTTCTTCCTCTTCCTCTTCCTCAACAAATTCCTCCTCAGGATCCTCCTCAGGATCAGTCTCAGGTTCATGCTCCTGAACAACAATGGTGATCAATAGAGATGATTCCCTCTGCACCAGGTGCTCCCTAACGACATGAATGTCTCAGGGCTCCTCCTCTGTCGGTACTATAGGTACCCGGGGTTCCTCCTCAGTAGGTACTATAGGTACTCGGGGTTCTTCCTCCCCAGCTTGACTAGCTTCTCCAACATTCGACATTCTAACAACAAAATTTTAAGTTTTAGTTACTAAGTCATATCATCTAACGCATACTTTAACACATAAGCACATAAAGTCTTTTATTATCTTCAATGAATTACATAAATTCATTTCTTATAACTCGATAAGAGTTTTCCATCACTATCTTCTTTCAATAAGGCTACTACCTAAGGTTGTTCCCCCACCTAAGGTTCATAACCTAAGGCTCTGATACCAACTTGTGACACCCCCAAATTCGGGTACTTCGATTCCATGGGATTTGGTGTTCACTGTACAAATATCATCTATCTATCTACCCATAATAAATTCAAACCATGCAATATATAGAAATAAAATCTTCCCTTTATAGGGTTACAACGTCTGAATCATAAACATAATCCCAGGTTAAACAAACCTTAAACATCTGTGCAGAAATATAAACAATAAGTCTTAAAAAACATCATTAACTCAAGTCTAACATAAATACATCATCAAATAAAATAACAAGTCTTCATCACTTGCTAACTTTGCCCTTGCCTTTACTAGTGGAAGGTTCATCAGTTCTTTAGTTCTTAATCGCAATGTTATTATTAAGCAAGAGTGAGCACTAATGCCCACAAGTATAATAAATGAAATAACAAAGATAATAACATGCGAGTAAATCAAAGACATCTCAATAAAAGCTCAACTTTTGAATCAAAAATGAATACAAGAAACAAAAGAATTCTGAGGGTCATAAGACCTTGAACTATGTCCTAGGTTATCAAGGGTTATACTTGAAACCTTTAATGATCATAAGACTATGGACCTTTCTAGTCATACTTAGGGGATCGACCCTTCAGTACCATCATGTGCGCACAATATCTTAACGCTAACGCATAAGTAAATCCCTTTACAGGGTTGTTCATCTCAGTTTGACATTCGAATCCGCACCAAAGGAAGTTTGGTTTGGATAATTCAATAAGGGTTCTGAAATTTAGAACGTTCATCAACTAAGGACTAGTTGAATCAATAAAGTTCACTAGTCTAATAAGGTTCAACAATAATGATATTCGATTTGAATAATAATCTCAAAAAGTATACAATAGGACAATTATTGTATAACTAAATCATGCTTTGAAAAGATAATCAATAAATCTTTAATATAACATTTGAACTTGAATAATAGTAGTGATAATTTACTCGAGGTAAATAATAAACTTGAACAATAATGACAAGTAGGGTTAGGAAACTTGCCTCGTGCGTATATTACACTTTAACTAAGCACGTTCTTTGAATTTAATCCTACATACCATTCACATTCACAATACCAGTTAATTATAACTTGACTAACCATCATAAACTCATTCTCTTTGTCTACTTGATTATTAACTATACTTAGTACCACTTTGTCACATAATTTACACATCATGAATAATAAGCTACTTATGAAACCAATGATTCAATCCACATGTAATTATGTTATTTACATGTTAAGTATTTATTTTAACATCTCATTATACTTATAACATATTTTTATGTTCATTAAATTAATTTACTACCACATTGTTAGACTTAAACACTTTAAAATAATTTATTTCGAACATTAAGAGGAGTTGGTATTTATTTCACTTTTTGTCTTAGGTATTCTATTTTGTGCATGGATGATGGCCTCCCACGGGGACTTTTATGCGTTAACTTGGTATTGCATGCCAAGGCGCAGGACATATAGGCATGAGATCAGCCACGTACGGCATGGAATCAGAAACTGCTACGCAATTCGCGAAAATTGCAGAACACAGCCAAAAATAATTCATATATAATCAATAATCAATATTATAATTCATATATAATCAATAATCAATATTTATAGAGTGATTTTAACCCATTAAAATACATAATCACAGAGTTAAAATCTATAATTTCACTGAGTTTGATGTTCTTGGAGGTTTTTAAAATAAAACATGAAAATTGTCACTACGGATTCGTTATAACACCGAATCCGTTTATTTAAACTTTGGTCTCTTCGTATCAACATGCATAATAATATAAGGGTGTAAAATTTAGGGATAACATACGATCAACACCTGAAATATCACGTATAAGGCCATATGGCCAAAACCCAAACTCTGTAATTTTGAAAAACATATACGACATGTATTTTAATGAAACAGATGATATGGTTTGTAAAATATATATATATATATAATTAAATATGATTTGATAACATCTTAACCTATATATACACATAAGCCTTACAATTTCCCATCATATAGACTTTACAGAAAACTGTGAAAGCCAATTTTATCAAAAACTTGAATACGTGAAATATAGAATTTGGGAGGGAGATATTACCCAGAGTATAATTTAAAAGGGTGAGTAAAGATAACAATTCCTTTTTCAGATACTACTTCAATCACAGAGTTTTCCTCCCACAATTTCTCTGAATTCTCTTTGACTCTCAAATACTCTCCTTCTCTGTTTTCAGACTTGGAATAATAAGAAAGAAAAGGATACGTATAATATAATAAAGCACTGACGCGCACTATGGTCAGTTACCCTTCATGGGTTAACTGCCCATAACTTCCCTTAAGGCCATGTTTGGCTAGTTTAATATATAACAAAACCATTTAATTTAATAAAGCTTTATCATATAGTTTAAAAATGTCACACTCCTTATAAAATAAATCTAATATTTTATTTAATTTACTTTAAATAAAATCTAATAATTTCTCATAAATTCACATAGTCACATAATTAATTTTCTCATTAATTATAAAATAATATTAGGCTTATTAAATATTTCTTTTAATTTAATAAACTCACATAATTACATACTTGAATAATAATTATTCTCCACATTAATTTAATAAATATAACACATATCATTAAATTAATCTATCACAATTGCATCAATTAATTATTAAATCTAATAATTAAATCCTCAAAAATATTTATTTAATTCAATAAATATTAAAATTTAATTTACAAAAATCTCGTTCGTCACACTTGTGAAGTAAATCTCTATGCTTGTTATGTGAGAAGTAACATGCGTAGTAAATATTAATTGATTATGAATGCATGAACTAAATATGCTATTATATGTTATGTGTTGCATAAAAACTGTTAGAATTGCTAGGCTGTCGAGCTCACCCTTGCAAATAACCACTTTTGTAGGTTAAGGACTCACGATAAAGATTTTATGCTACATGATTGATATAGTTCAATAGTATCAAAGGAGATTGATTCATTTATTTATATATATACTCTTGAACCGTGTTTAGGTTCTAAGAGATGTACAAGTTAGTAGTTATGATGTGTAATACATGTTAAGTTGTACTATGTTATACATAGAGGAATTCAAATCGAGATGTAAACGTTTATACAGTAATTCGAATAGATTGAATCATAATATAATTTGATTCAAGGTTATGTAATTGATTTAAGTTAAGATATTAATAAAAGATTTATTTTTAAGGAGATTGAAAAAGTTTAAATTATTCCGCATATTTTTATAACATTGAATATGATATAAGTCAGGAATGGTAAATGACCAAGATTAGAAACTTATAAAAGTTTGTGGTCATTATACAGATCTTGGAAATGGAGAGAATTTATATTCTAAATTGTAATAAGCAAAGTTATATTCATTAAGTTATGAATAATATATATAAATAATTTGATGATAGTAGTATCGTGGCGGACCGGATCCGAGGTTCAAAGGGACCCGGATTTGGGGGCGTCACAGTACATATATTGCTTACTCATTGGATGAGGATGATTGATCTCATGATCATTTGTGTGGAGACACTAAATCAAGTATGTAGGTGCTTATTGGAGAATAAGTTCACTGAACGTGACTCGCTAAGGAATACCTAATGGAGTTTTACTTGTTTGTCAATAGGAATTCTTGTAGTGATAGTAGTACAAATTATCTTTAGACTTGAGATCATCATAGTATCTTATATATAATGAATTACACTTTGACTTTACTCCTTAAGACCCTTAGGGTATATCAAAGGGTATGCTTGGGCGTAATAAATTATATATGGAGATAATGAATGATCAATATAGAATCTACCACTTTTAGTAAAAGAAGAGAAATATCATATGTTATTCGATAAATGACAACCCAGGAATCTTTGGCCAAGGTGAAATGAAATTAGAAAGTAGTTTCTAATTTGTATTTATTCGGAGTTGTGCATTTGGGAATCGAAATACATATAATTAAATAAAATAAGACTTGACAGTAATCTCATGTCTTATATTTAATTGGGACATTGTATGGCGCAAGAATTGAATTGTACCGTAACAATTTACTCAAAGGTTCTTTTATGATTAATGTTGAAATCTATATTATCTGGAAAGTCAGTGATCGTTAGGGAGGCTTATCCCTATTGTAGAATAAATATTATATATTTAAATAATCTAATAGTTTAATTTATTTATTTAAACAAGATTAGAATTATTCTAATTAATTTATTCACAACCTATTTAATATGGAGAACCTAAAGAGTCACACCATAAAAGGAAGATTAATTATTTAAGAACTTAATGGCATAATCGTAATAATATATTAAGTATATTTAATTTAATCTATGGTGATAGAATAAATTAAATAGATTAATATTTATTATTTAATATTTTGAAAATATTAAATATAAATTAATAAGAGGAGTCTTATTAATATTATTACAATTATTATTATTTTTAATTTCTAAAAGAGTTTAGGAAATAATTTAATATAAGTACTCTCATTTATTCCTAATAGGATTAGGAGGCAAAATTAGTTAAATGAGTTTAATTAATTATCCCTAATAAGATTAGGGAGCCCAATTAATTAAAGGAGTTTAATTAAATAAATAATACCTTATTTTAATTAAATAGGGTTACCTGATATCTTTATAAGAGGAGTCTTATATCAGATATCAGATATACATAATTCCAATAGTTGGAGAGTACGCCCCCTTTTTCTATAGAGATAGAAAACTAGGGTTTTAGCTAATACACCCTTATTCTTGAAAATTCTTCTTCCTTGGTGGATCACCTGTAGAGGCCATACACTTGGGTGGCTAACATTGATCAAAGAAAAGAATCAACCCGGAGATTCAAGGAAATCGCGGAGAAGTAGGAGTTGAACTTGTACATGTGGAAGCTTGTATTTACAAGGGTATGATTCCATAACTTTTTGTTCTTCGTTTTAATTAATAATATGCATAAAGGATGATCCGGGTAATTGGTTTTTGAAAAATTTTAAAATCTGATTTTATTTTGCTTCCGCTGATTTTGCAATTTGATTGCGTCTTTGATATCCAAAAAACCTTACAATCTATACCTTCCATTATAAAAATGAAGGGCTAAGATTTAAAAAAAACTTACGTTGTCCGCTAGTTATTTAAGCGGACAAGATTAAAATCAATTTTGAACGTTTATGCCCCCACTAAGCCAAGTCAATGCATGACTGAAGGAAGCAAAAAATTACCACGTTCGCTAGAATTACAAGCAGACGGATTAATTACTTACTCAACAGCAGCTTCCTAATAGCTTCCCATCACAAGTCAAATCCATGTCAGCAACAACTTCCAATCACAAGTCAAATTCATGTCAAGTACATGGCAATTACAACACAACAAGTTTAATTCAAGTCAAATACATGACAAGTTTAATTCACAGCAACAACTTCTTACCACAAGTTAAATATATGGCAAGTATAACACGACAAGTTTAATTCAAGTCAAATACATGACAAGTTTAATTCTTGCCACAAGTCAAAGTCCCTGATTCCAACCATCCTAGGTAAGCCTTATGCGTATTACCTCAGTTGAGTTTGAACTTAGCATTGTTGCATCAAGTCCAAGTTTTACATCAAATTATTTATCATTCATAAACTCTATAGTCCACGCTGTAAACTATAAAGGTAGAATTGTCTAGATGTCGAATCCATTAATTAAAATATCCCTTTCGTCTAAAAACACCCTAAATCCCCTCAAAATCATCTGAACTTCATAGCAATCTTCAGAAGTCTTTATAATTCCCCTCAAACTAGTATAATACAACACAATTCTATCTTCAATACCCGAAAAATAAAATTGAGGACCGACTCACTTAGAACTCACATAATTATCAGAACCCACCATTCAAATTTCTTTAAAGTTTGAATCTTTAGAACAACTCAATTGCCTTGAAGTCAATGCTCGCCTATAACTCAAGACCACTTTCGGGTCCATTTTAGCTAGCAAAGATTCCTCAGACAAATGCTTCCACAAAGGTTTTGAATCAGAATGTTCTACCAACTCATAAGAAATCAATAATCCAGTTGAATCATTAACTTTTGTGACAGACCCCATTACAATACAAGTTGGGTTTCTCATAAATTGATGAATTAGGTTTACTTAACAATATCAAACTCGTCAAGGCCTTCCATTAACTCCCAAGTGTTGATTATAGAGTTCATAGACGATGATGAGCCAAGTTAGGGGAATTAAAATTAGGGTTAATAAGAGAGCTGTAAGAAGTGGAGGTGAGAGAAACTAGGTGGTTGGTATCGCCTTTGCGGAGTGGAGGGTGGTGGATGAGAGGAGTTGATAGAGAGATGGTGCGGTAAATTGGGGTTTGATAGAGAAAGGAATCAGAAACTGAATAAGAATGTGATATTTTAATGGATTCATCAAATTTGGTATTTTTTCACTGGTTAGGCTAATTAGGGTCATAACTGTCTAAATTTTTCATTAACGCAGTCCGCTAAAATAACTAGCGGACGGCGTAACGCCATTTTATATATCAACCCTTCATTTTTTTAATGGAAGGTATAGATGTTATATGCCAATTTTTTATCTATAGCAAATAGATACTATATATATATATATAATTTGGAGGCCCTCTGATCGAGAGCCCAGGGCGGTTGACCCTCCTGTCCGTGCTCAGAAACGATCATAGATTTGATTTGTTTTAGAGGAGTGATATTTCCACAGTCAAATTTGATATTTTCACAGTGGACCTTACCTTTTACCTAAACCAATATTTTTGTCTAATTTACCCATATTGGATACCATCCCAGTTTACCTTCTCTCTTCCTCTATGCAAATCATTCTTTCCGTACCAATTTGAAGGACCATCATCCCTTTTTGAAAAACTAGCACTCCTATTATTTCAAAATTAATCTTCGTTACATACCTTCATGCCCACGACCCATAAAATCCCACCAGTAGTTTTAGTGATTGATATCCTAATTTTTTTTATAGAACAACGATGCTTTGTAATGCCTAAAACACTTCCAATCACCGTTTTGTCACCCTCCTCCGGCCACTACAAATTTTCTCTGACCACCTAAACCCTTCAATTGAGTTTAGATTTACTGGGGACACCTCATCCATTTTTCAGTTGGTTTGTGCTTTATTTTCTTCTTTGTAGTTGTTTCATTTGAAGCATCCTCTTCGACTATCCTGATGATCAAATCAAATTATAGGGGGAAGGTCCGATGAATTATGGGTGAATAGAAATAAGAACACTTTATGTGATCATGTCCTACTGGGGGCCTTAAAGTTGAAATCAACTCAACTTACCCTCTCAAAAATTGAAAAAAAGGAATGGAGATTAATTAATGGGTTTCGCTGTAGTCTGATGACAGAAATGAGATGATAGTGGTGTGAAGGGTAGGGCAAAACTGTGAGTTGCAGAGAAGAGAGAGGTTGGTATGTAAAATAGTAGGGTAAATTGGACAAAAACAAAAAAACTTAGTTAGAAAGTAGGGTTCACTGCGAAAATATCAAAATATAATGTGAAAATATCACTTCCCTAGTTTTAACAAACATACACCTAGAAACCTTCTTAATCCTGCAAACAGTAAACAAAGAACCTAAATAAGAACAAAATTGATATTTCCATATGAATTTTTGATATTTCTACATAAAAAGTATAGTTATAGATGTATAGCGATGGTAAAAATTATCGCTGTAGGATCTACAACACCGATTTTCATGTGGAAATATCAAAAAGTCATGTGAAAATATCAGTTTACAAATAAGAAATATCATCAACTATTAACGGTAAAATATGAGACGCAATTAAAGAATACTTCTTCTGTGACGTCCCCAAATCCGGGTACTAATCACCACGAACCTAGTACATCATTTCTATAACTATTGCGGAAGATATAAACATAAATTATTTATACATTAAACATTTACAACATAATCCCCAAGGTCGATAACCTTAACTTAATACACACATTCATATACTACAGGACTTACAATGTTATTTGCCTTCAATACTATTTATAATTTCAACTGTACAATAATACATTCCTGGAATTGTCCTTGACATTGCATGTATCCGACGTTTTCATTTTAATCTAAAATGTTTATCATGATATAGCAAGGGTGAGCAACAAGTTTGCACAGCAAGTTTAAGTTCAAAGAAAGATATATCATGATTGAAAGAATAATAATAAGTTGACAAACTTTCAATAATATACTAATTGTGAAAGAACATGAATCAATTTTCATAACTGAATGACCGAGTCAATAATAATGAATGGCCAACAATGAACATGAACAAATATAACTGAACCAAATGGTAATGAAGGTGATCAGCCTTTCATACCTGATAAACATATACAACATGCACAACGTGCGAATCTATAATTCATAGATGTGGTATAATCAATAATGATTATCCACGAGCATGCGTTGAAATAACAACTCAAGTTTGAGTTAGAGAACTTGTTTAATTAAAAGTATAGTTCGAGAACTTGCACAATAAAAGTATAGGAACTTGCATGCACCGTCGATTACTGTTACGCAACCTATTTTAGCTTCAGTTGAAAGACCTATTATTAATAATATCGATCTCTCAATTAGAATAATATCATCACATACACTACTATTAATTACAGTCATTATACAACTTAAACACTTATCACATAATCAAATATTAGATTACTCCTTAAAACATCATTATTATTATCGTCTTTTGATAATTCTTTAATCATTATATCATATACATTATGATTTAACACTTTAATCTTATATATTATAAGTTCTTCTTTAAAATCTAATAAGTCAAATACTAATCCAGCAATTTGGACTATCCAAACATACCAATCCAACAACACAGACTGTAATCCAACAAACTGGATTCCAAATCCAGCAACCAGATGGCTAATCCAGCAAACCAAATTGCAATCCAGCAAACTGGATTCGAATTCCAACAACTAGATTGAAATCCACAAAGCTGGATTCAACAGATTTTCAATTCAGTAAACTACTTTCCAATCTAGCAAACTGGATTTAACAGATTTTCAATCCAGCAAGCTGGATTCATTAATTTTTCAATCCAGCAAACTGGATTCATTATCTCTTTTCAAGAAAATACCAAATCAATTTATTATTTTTCTATCCTTTGCCCAAACATATATACATATATTTCATACACAAAAAGAATTTTTCCATAATTTTTCAACTCCCTTTAGTATTTTTCAAAAATCATTTTTAGTCCGTAGCTTAAGAAATTAGCCTTGTCATGCTCAACTCCAGAAATTCCCATCTCTTGACATAATCTTATTCGTGTTAGCATGAGCCTCCAGTTTAAATTCCGTGGCCATCGGAGTTATAAAACTTTGGTTATAGTTGTTTTTTTCGGAAAATTCTAAAAATTAAAATGGTCATAACTTGGTCATTTTAAGTCGTAGTTCGCTCATTTTTGGACAGGAGCTACTTTATATCATATATTTTCATGTCCCAAAAGGTCGGAATTTATTTCATAAATTAATTGGTAAAAATTGCCCTTTCAAATTATGGAGTAGTTGTTGGCATGATCATTAATGGTCATGATCATGCCAACAACTGTCCATCAATGCACTACGGGCCAATGAGGACTTTTATCACATCATTTGTAACATTACGGTCATGATTACACCGAATAATCCTCGGTCATAATCATACCAAGTTCATCTACATACTTCACATGAAGCCACAGATGACTTTCAACAAAATATAAACATGAGGATGATGACAATGATATAAGAATTCAATAAAACAAGTTCAAGAATTAATTTATCTAAGAACTGATAACGTCCAAATTGTCAACATGATACTACTTTGTAGAGTAAAATTCAAGAATGCTCAGAAGAATATTTTCATAAAAAGATACTGGATGAAGCGCAAATATCAAAGTTATTCCACTAATTTCATGGGTATAGAAGTTAAAGTTTTAACCAACTGAGTATAATAAATAATGGAATAACAAAAGAAATCACCATGCATGCGATAGACCGCACAGGCAGGTTATTCCAACAGAATAATAAAGGATGGAACTGTGTCAAAGTAAACGCACGCGCATGTGATATTCCAAATGAATAATAAATAATGGAACTGTGGTTCTACGTAAACGCACGCATGCAGGATATATTCCGGCGAAATAATAAATAATGGAACCAGGTCCGGCGTAAACGCACAAACAGGATATTCCGACAGAATAATAAAGAACAAAATATTAGAAGAATGTCACCATGTATAGGGTAGCCCGTATATCTGAGTTATTCCAATGAAATAATAAATAATAGAATAATGTAAGTTCTCTTCATGAGTACAACAAATAACATCCTCATCAGTAAAAAGAAACCTGAATATAAGAGTAGGGAAGTAGTAGAATACTCTTCTATAGGTTCTCTTATAATTCTCTCTCTAGAGTTTCAAAGAATTAAATGAAATAATGAAGGAATGAGTTTCTATTTATAGAAGAATGGACCGCGTATAAGAATTAACTTATGAACGGTCCAGTTGATTTACTTTTAAACGGACGATCCAAATTGGTTTACTATTAAAACTTAAAACAACGGTCCATACTGATTTACTATTAAAACTTTAAACCAGCGATCCATATTGATTTACTATTATAACTTCCACCAGCGGTCCATATTGATTTACTATTATATCTTCAACCAACGGTCTGAAAAATTAGCACATCTCCTCATGGAATAATATTATACTCAAAAATGATTTGGATCGAAAATAAATATATCTTACGGGTGAATAGTACCCCGTAAATAATAACTAGTGAATAGTAACTCGTGAATAGTAACTCATGAATAGTAACTCGTGAATAGTAATTTGTGAATAGTAACTCATGAATAGTACTCCGACACGAAAAGTGTCCCGAATACCCAATTGAACAATATATCCTCCAGAAATCAATTATACTAACACAAATAAGTCCAACACAATGGAACTATAAAATTCATCTTTAATCAACACGAACTTATTCATCATTAATATTATAATTCACAATATTTAACAACCAGGTCGTTCCCAGGAAAGAGGGGGCTTTCCGATAAGAATTTCTCCTTATTGGCGCCCAATTAGGTGACCAAACCTCTCCTTGACAGAACTTCTAGACATTGTCAATATTGCAAATAATAATATGAATAACTTTGCCGTCTCAATTATTGATTTAATAATATATCATATAATGCGATGATAATCTTGTAACAATAATTGAATCAATAATATGAGAAATATGATGCATCAATTCATCAGAGTAATAATCGAAGTATAACCGAGTGACTTCTCACGTAAGCATCAATAATCAATACCGTGTGCTATCTTGTGCAACTTCACGCCAGACATCGTACTTTTACTACTACCGGGTAGTTCAACAGCTTTAACTTGTAACACCTCCGCCAGTTATTTTCATAAAGTATTTTTGTCGTTTTCTCAATCCGACAATAATTCCGTTAGGGGTCCACCAATGATTGTGCCAGTTATTTAATATTCCTGTTAAAATGAATATTCCCCGACCAATCGAATATTATATAACAACTTGCGTACTTTACAAAATTTATAAATATTACCCACAACTATAACATTATATCAAATCAATACCATAATATTCAAAAATATAATTCGAGAAAATTATTCTTTATTCATAAAAGTTGGGGTCTTACAACCTCCCCTTCTTATGAAATTTCGTCCTCGAAATTAGGGTACATACCTGGTATGTCGAAGAGATGAGGATACCTTGACTTCATCTCAGATTCTAACTCTCAAGTCATTTCCTCCACATCGTGGTTTCTCCACAAAACTTTGACTTGAGGTATAACCTTGGAGCGTAGAACATGATCCTTCTTATCCAAGATTTTAACAGGTAACTCTTCATACGTTAAATCTTCCTCTATCTCGTCTGGTTCTACTCAATAATGTTGTTTGGGTCTTTCACATATTTACGTAACATAGATATGTGAAAAACATTATGAACACGAGACAAACTTGGCGGTAAGGCGAGTCTATAGGCCACAGTTCCCACTCGCTCAAGAATTAAAAATGGGCCAATGAATCGAGGATTGAGCTTTTCTCTCTTTCCAAATTTCGTAACTCCTTTCCATGGAGCAATACGTAACAACACATGATCTCCAATATCGAATTCTACGTCCTTTCGATGAAGATCAGCATAACTCTTTTGTCGATCTTGTGAAGTTTTTATACGTTGTCGGATCGTTTGAATCTTTTCACGTAGTCATACGTACCAACTCCGGTCCCCAAAAATGTTGCTTCACCCACCTCATCCCAGTATACTGGAGAACGACACTTTCTTCCATATAATGCCTCAAATGGAACCATGCTAATACTTGCTTGATAACCATTGTTGTAGAAAAACTCCACCAATGGTAAGAACTTGTCCCAACTTTCCTCAAGTCAAGGACACGTAGTCTTAATAGATCTTCAAGAGTTTGAATAGTCCTCTCCATTCGTCCGTTAGTCCGAGGATGATATCTTGAGCTAAATTGTAAGTCTGTGCCCATAGCTTTTTGCAAACTAACCCAAAATCGTGAAGTGAATCTTGGGTCTCAATCGTAAACTATGGATACCGCATACATACCATGCGATCTTACAATCTCGCTTATATACATCTGAAGCAAGACGTTCAAGTGTATAAGTTTCTCGTGATCGGTAGAAGAAATTAGCAGACTTGGTCAATCTATCAACAATGACCCAAATCGCATCTATGCCTCGAGAAACCTTAGGAAGACCGATAACGAAATCCATGGTAATGTGCTCCCACTTCCATTCTGGAATTTCAAGTGGTTGCAATGGACCTTTGGGTACTTGATGCTCCGCCTTGACTCGTTGACAAGTTAAACTCCTTGAGATAAACTTCGCTATCTCTCTCTTCATATTGCTCCACCAAAATATATGTCGAAGATCATGATACATTTTGGTACTCCCAAGATGGATTGCAAACGGTGTGTTGTGTCTCTATCATGATTTTATACTTTAAATCAGGGTCGTTAGGAACACAAAGTTTGGAGTTGACTCGAAGTATTCATTCTTCATCGATTCTTGCTTCCCAAGATAGCACCTTCTTGCACTTTCTTCCTCATACGCATCACTTCCCGATTACAGAGCTTGAAAGCGACTTTAACTTTATCAATTAAAGCTCTGTTCTACTCAGATATTCGCCATCATCACATGGGTCCCTGGAGTTTTTAACTCTATCTCCATCCTTTGTAAGTCACACAAAATGGGCCTTTTCGTTGACAATATCGCACTCGTACTTGCATATGATCTTTTACTCAATGTGTTAGCTACCATGTTCGCTTTTCCAAGATGGTATTAGTTGGTATGATCATAATCTTTCAACAGTTCAAGCCAACATCGTTGTCGCATGTTGAGTTCCTTTTGAGTGAAAAAATATTTGAGGCTTTTATGATCCGTAAAGATCTTCATTTTCTCCCCATACAAGTAATGCCTCCAAATTTTAAGTGCAAAGACAACAACTGCTAACTCAAGATCATGAGTAGGATAATTCCTCTCATATTCTTTGAGTTGTCTTGAGGCACACTACAAAAAAAAAGGGCTTTAGCAACAACCGATTTTCGTTGCTAAAGGTGTCAAATTTCGTTGCTAAAAGTTTTTGGCAACGACTTTACTGTCATTGCATCTTTCATTGTGCGTGCAATGAGCGTTGCTAATTGTTCCGCAACGAACATATTTTTTTCGTTGCCAAAAGTAATACATTTTGCAACGAAATTTAACTTTCATAAAGAGACATCGATTCTTTAGCAACAAAATGTATTGTTGTAAAATAATTAAAATTTCGTTGCTAAAAACCCCATTTCGTTGCAAAAGCCTGCTAATTGACAACGAAATGAACTCTCTTTTTTTGCAACGACCATGCATTTTCGTTGCAATTGACACCATTTTACAACGACTTTTTTCGTTGCAGTAAATTATGAAAATTATTGCCTAAGCTTGCTTTCGTTGCGGAATGTAAACTTTTTAGCAACGATTTTCGTTGCTGATTATATTATTTAACAACGACATTATCTTTGAATCAAGAATAAAAATGTTTGTTCTTTGGTTATTTTCAATAGCAACGAAAGTTATCAATTAGCAACGACATTATATGTTGCCGTTTCTTTATATGTGCAACAAAAGTTGATATGATTTGCAACGATAAAAAATGTTGCCTTTTATTTTAGTATTAGCAACAATATCCTCTTCGTTGTTATTAGGTTAATTTTTTGTTGCCAAATATTATATTTTTGATGTCATTAGCAACAATCATTCATTATCTTTACAATTAACCATCTAAAGCTACCACAGTTCTTCAATCAATGTATATATCTACATATATAGAGAGTACACTTCATAATTTCGTCCCTTGTCTTCCGTAAATGTAGCACGAAAATTTGATACCCGATCTTTCGTAAAGCGGTAGTAGAAGCGATCTTCCGCATATTTTAAAAAATAATAGCAAGTCGAAAAAATGAAGCAAATAGGTCACCAGAGGCACTTAATGTCAAAATCAATACACAAAAAGAATTGATCATGATACTAATGTACACCATATTGCTCATAAGAATCGCTTTCATGGTACTAATGTACACCGTATCGGCCATTTTATGAATTAAAACTAAGTGTCTGCAACTGATACACATATTACCACTGATATCCCTATTTGGTGTTTCTCAACTAGTTCCTAGCTCCAATACACTAATGACTTCAGTACAAACCAATAATGTGCTCCAGATTTTCAGGAGCATGCTGCATGGGAGATTTCAGAAAAAAACTTACAAAAATACCAGTAAAATCAATTCATAGGGTTACTTCTCAGATGTAATAGACTACGTAAAATCTGACTAAATTTTAATGTTGGTTTTTGTTTCTGTTGATTTTAGACAGAGAACTGAAGCAAGATAAGCATCACCTCTTCTCGTTTTGCTTCCATTTCTTCGTATGTGAGAGCCTGTTTCTTCTCAATATTTTCTTTTGTCCGCACTATTGTCTGCACAAATTTAACCAAGTTCAAATCAAATGCAGTCAAACAGATGCATTAACATATTCAAGATACTTGTAATGCCTGCAGTACCTACAGGCTACAGTTGCATGTAAATAGTAGGTACAATGACAAGGTTATTTTAAGCTTGAATCACTCATTTCGCTTTACATTTAATTACAACTGTATTAAAAGAAATTTTTTTAAAATCAGAATAGAGCACAAGCTGACCTCCTCCAACAGGTCACAAAGCTTTTCCATCTTGGATTCCATCAAAGCAGTCTCTTTCCAATCTTTGTTTTGCTGCAGAGCTACAACAATACCATTTTGCTCTGAGTTGCGTGAACCCTTGGGAAAATGCTTTTTATCCAACTTCTCAAGAGGTGTGTGCTATACAAAGGAATTAAAACAGTAATACAGAGGTCTCAGAAAAAACTCAAGGAAATAGTGCTCTTTGAAAAACAACTGAAAGATGCATAATATATTTCCATAAACTGGAATCAAGATAGATATTTTTTTCCGAACAAGGGTACTTAATTCAGGCATTACAATTAACAAGTTCTGATTAATTAATTGTACCGCCAAAAGAACCTATAAAAAGTTACTGTAAGAAATGTTCATTAAAGACTAAGCCACTGAATATAAGAAGTTGTACTGCACTTACCTTGGTAAGAAAAATTCTCTCTGCACACTGCTGAAGAGTACCCCCCATCTTTAGTCCTAGTGCTGCCAATGCCTACAAGGTAATAAAATAGTAATCGACAAATAATAATAGCAACAATAACCGTCTGATTTGCAAGGACAAAGATTGTAATACATATGTAATGTTTCTTCCTCATCAAAGTAATTCCTCTTCTAAATTGTCAATAATCAATATAATGGAATTAATGAGGCAGAATTTTTGGATTATCAGCGGAATGCTTTAGACTAAATAGCAGTTTGATGTTACAAGTAATCATTGTAAAGCTAATCTAGAAATCAAGTACAGTAAAACTTTTAACCACTTCGGGCAACTTGAGAAACGCGTGTATGTCATCATATTAAATGTAACTACATGTTAATTTTCTTACAACAGCTAGTTTGCTAGATAAAATGGTAGCTTTGCTGGACTTAAGTATCTCGTTAGCTTGAAGAAACTCAATTTATTTGATTAACCGAAACCCCCCCCCCTACCCCTAATTAATTAACACTATCAATCGCCGAGGGAATGCAATAGGAAGAAAAGAAAGAGTGCTGATGGATAGATATAAAAGGCGCTATCCCAGGATGAATGAATGGGACAAGCCTAAATTTGTGCTTGTTTCAGCTCTGTTACCTGTATATAGCAATATATTGGGAACGTCAAAGTCAGACATGTCATTCTTGGTAAGGATCACATACCACAGATAATATCCCAAATGTAGTGTCCAACAGATGAACAAAGGATCACATACATTTTTTATTTAAACAAGTAAAGAGGATCACATACCTAATTCCCTCGATGTCCCATAATTTTTCCATCTTAAGAAGCAAATTTTCATAGAAACATAATATAGTCATATGTAAGGTTCAGACCGTGACAAACTTTTCACCTCGTGGCGCAGTCACTACTGGTGCTTGTTCCCTGGAACTTACTTTATGGATAACATGGAACTACACAGACAGAGTATGCAAATAATGGCCCAGCAAACAGTTTAAGCGATAACCCCAAAGACAAACTTTATATAAACATAAATAGATGATAAGCAATATCTACCCCAGGGCTACGCAACACTTCTGAGAAATAAAATTGAAGCTTTTTAAATAATATATCTGAATTTCCAAAACAAAGCCTTCAACAAGTAGCGAATTATCTCCAACAGACATTCATATATTCTCTAATTTCTCCCCTTCTTTGAATCACTCCAAATAATTCAAATTAATTAGCCACCAAGTTTGAGCATCTCATAGATTTGTACACTTGTAAAGGCAAGGTAAGTCAAGATAACCTTCCATGCCTAAAATTTTATTTTCATCTTTGTCAAACTTAGTAGCTGGATTCAATTCAAGAATAATAAAAAAGAAAAAGGATATTAGAGGTTTTTAACCTAAAAGGCAAGCCAAAAGTGGTATTAGATGGTGCTTTCAACCCGTCATGCTTCAAATAAGATATACATGATTCAGGACAGAAGCTAGATATAAAAAGGCAAGGACATTTAAAGTAGAGAGGGTGCCTTATACTTCCATGCATGGAGCCTTCATGCATGGAAGGCATGAAAAGCATGGAAGGATAAGGATGAAGCTCAGTGATACATCTAGAATTTACGCATTTCCAAAACAAATACAAAATTTTTATGCTACTCCTCAGAGCAGAAATTCTGCATCAACACCTGAAAACGAACATAATTTCCATTTTCATTGTAATTAGAGCTCTTAATTATTAATTTTTTTTAGTTTTTTTAGTCAAAAACTCTAAAAATTAAGTGAAATAAACTGCAAACAACTAAGAAACATTTAGAATTTAGGCCTATACCTCCTTTAACCGCTCAGGTCCAACCTCGATCAACTCTTCAACCGTACTATAGTAATCAAGATCAATAGCAGTATGCTGAGCTGAAACATGTCCAGTCTCATGGTTTTCATTCCCCCATCCTTGCACCAAACCACTAGCCCATTGCTCTTCAAATTCAGTTGTTACCTGCAACAAAACAGTACTTTTCAGAAAAGAAGACATGCAGATATATATTATATAAGATGCATGAACAGCGTCAACACAATTGCATTTAATGATTTCAATGTGATATAGTACAACCAATTACCACAATCAAAACTAATTAGGTAATCAGTTGCTGAAAGAAAAGTTTGAAAGTCAGCACACAAAAATCAATAAAAGAGTTATGCATTGACACATACCAGTCTTGTGCAAAATAACACATAATATTAGGGGTGTTTTGTCATACAAGAGAGGTGTCTCAGAACTAGTTTAACCTGAACTTTTTCATATTTATAAAATTAGAAAGTAAATAAGCTTCTCTTCATATTACTATATAAATTTCACCACACGTAATACTGTCTCTAAGAAATCTTGTTTTCATAATATTTGTATAAAAAATAATGCATACTGTAACCCAGCTTAAATTACCTCAATTACTACATCAGCATAAATACACTTCATTAATAGGTAATATTGGCCCCAAGTATGGGAATTGGTACCAGGACTATGCCTAAATGTATATCTATCAATGCTCCCCTCCTTGTATGGCAAGGGTGATGCAGAAATCCCAGCCGAGCCCCGATGATGCTCCGGTGATCAGAATCACCTTGTCCTCTAGATCGCACCATGGCTGTAGCTGGGTCGACACTTTGCTGGGGCTGGCCATCGATTGATTTACTTTTGGCTCTAGAACAAGGAAAATATTAGGAGGAAAGAGACTCTGAGCGACGCCATAGGATCAGTTGCCACTTTCTCCCTCCCCCTTCACGTTCTCCTCCATCCGCCGCTCCATCATTGCAGCAAAGGAACTGATTTTGAATCAATCACTAAACAGATTTTGAATCAATCACTAAACACCTCTTCAATTTTAGGTTTATAAAGTCAGATACCCAAATTTTTTGTCGACTGATTGGGTTAGGTTAGGTTGGGTTGGGTTGCAGACAAAAGTATACGAGGAGAAAGAACGGAGAAAGGTTGGATCCGAAGTTTTTTTCTAAAATTACCTAAACTATATTGAACTTTTTTAATTATATCTATTTTGTTCAATTTTTTTTTGGAATAGGCTCTTCACTTAATCAAATTAATTAATTTAAGAACAATTTTTATATTAAAAAATTAATTTCTTTAAAAAAAAACTTTAATTTTTTTAAAAAAGATTTATTTTAAAAAAAATTATTTTTAAAAAATAAAAACTTCAACGACCGTTTGTGAGAAAGAAAGCTCTCACATCTAATTTAAAAAAAGCTATTTTAACGCCATTTGAAATGGCTTTGAATTTTTAGATTTTTTTTTTTGCTAAAAATTAGAAAGACAACCAACACCACTTTAAAAAATATTTTTTTTAAAAATGAATTTTAAAAAAAATAATAAAACGATTTTATTTTTTTGAAAGAAATTTGAAAAAAATAAAAATGTAATCCAATGCCAAACTAACCGGCATTGTAACTTTTTTAAAATTTATTTATAAAACAAATTTATAAAAAAGAAGAGTAAGATGTAACATCACTTTAACTGACGTTGAAATCTCTTTTTTTAAAAAAAAAAATTGGTCTCTTATACTTGTTTACAAACATCAATATTTTTTTATGTTTATTCTCTATCATCGGCGTTGGAAATAAAGGAGTATATAAGACTTCAACTATAAAAAAATAAAAATAAAAATTTTAATGCCAATTAAAGTGACGTTGCATCTTACTCTTCTTTTTTACAAATTCATTTTTTTTAAAAAAATTAAATAAAATAGGGATAAAATTAATATTACATTATTATGGGTCAAACTATGTTATTAGGAATGACTTATAAGTCATTTTTAAATAACTTTATTCTGTTTTAGTTCATAAAACACAATAAATTTTTTTCTTCATCTTTTATGTTTTCTCTTAGAATTGATAGTATTATAATTTAATTTTATAATATATTTGGAAAAAAGGTAAAAGGAGAATTAGGAATAGCTAGAGGTATACCATTACTATTCTTCTTTTTATGTTTTATTTTTGGACTTAAAAATATGTTCATGATTTAAGTTACTCCCTCCGTCTAAGAATAAAAGTTCTTATTTTTTTATGTAATCTCAAGTTAAATATTTACTTATATTAAATAATCTATTTTTTTTATAATAATTTGTGCGTAATATCCTTAGTATTAAATGTCATATTTTTATTATTTATATAATATCACTAGTCATGTATAGAAAAATATGCAATTAGATGAGAATTTAAATATAAATAATTTATAAATAAACATGTGAATGATATTCCTATTTAATATATGATTTGATTATGATATATATGTGAATGAATATGCAAGTATGCTTGCATTAAGAAAAATCTATATTGTTGTAAAGTCCTTTGATAGATAATAGAAATATGTACACAGGACTTAGAATGAATTGATCAAATATGTTAGGTTGATCCTACATAAGCAAAACTTTGACTTTGTAAAGTCCTTAAAAAGAAATGATGTACAAGGACTATAAATATAGAAAGATCAAGCTTGTTAGGTTGATCTTATGATGTAATAGATAATTGCTTGTATGATCGTTGATCCTGAAACCTTTGCACTTTATAAAGTCGTGATGATGTACTGCCGGGAGAGTCGAGGTTAACTTTCGAGAGCTATCGAGGCGAATAGGAGTATCTGAAGATAGTAGATCTCGGAGTTAAAACTCGAGACTTCGGAAAGCGAAGAAGGATCGTAGTGTGTCGAGTAGAGCTTCCTCGGGATCGTGGTGTCTTTGAGGAAGTCATGTTGAGAATCGTGAGAGCGACACTACCTACGAGGCGAAGACCGATCATCTGCAGTCGAAGCCAAGAAGACGAAGCGTAGACTACACTCGAGTCGTAGAGAGTCTCTGCGATGTCTTGAAGCATATCGTCGGATATCGTAGATCACACTCTGAGTTCGTAGAGTCTATTGATTACATGCGAGATCGTAGTCAAGCAAGATCGGATGAAGACAACAAGCCTGGGCGAAAAATCGTGAGAGTGTCAAGATCGATCTCTCGGGATCGTGAGTGTCTGCACTGGTAGAAAAGGCTGAATCGTAGAGTCTTGAACTACGACCTCAACGAAGTGCTCACAATGCCAAGGCGAATCGTAGAGCATATCGGTTCTCAACAAATGAACACTCCCGAATATCCAAAGGAATGAAGCCTCTGGTTGGCCTTTGCAAAGATGCATTCCACCTTAAAGGGAACGAGAGAGCACTCAACGAATGGCATGCAAGCTAGCGAAAGATCTAAGCACCAACCCAATCAACATCAAGATTGAGTTGTAAGGCCATTCGTGATAAAGTCTTCCACGAGGAGATCGAAAGAAGACTTGAAGGCGACTAAGGAAAAAATCGACCAAATCACGATAGCTATCAAGTGAGCAGAAGACAACGATCTTTGGAAGCAACCAAGATCGTAGTGTTTGCCAAACAAAGAAAGAAGCGATGGAAGGTGAGCCAGAGATCTTGGTCGACCTCACGAAGAAGCAAGGCTAAAGTGATTAAGTGCGAGGTTCGATTCATTGATGATAAGTGAGCGGGAGATCACAAGGAGAAAGCAAAATTTGGGCCGCGCCCACAAATCTGAAGTGTCTTGATATTGAGAGGGGACGAGAAAGCGAATTAAGCCATCGATCTCGAGAATGATCGAAAACAAGCGAAGTATTGAAGCCTTTGCACAATAGAAGGAAGAGGTGTACTACATTGGAGATCCAATCAACACTCTTCAAGATCGTAGTGTTAACTCTACCAGTCAATGAGCAACACTCAACAAGACACTACGATCAGGTCCTCGAAGACGTGCATCAGAATCGTAGAGTTCGAACTCCCGAAAGACTGAAGCATTGGCAACGGTTCAATCTGAAGGATGGTATTCGGACAAAAGCTTATTGAGAGCATCGATGCAAAAGGACAACCTCTGATCGAGAAATCAGAAGGAGATAATAAAGTCTTCACACCTTGAAGACATTAAAGTGACAACTCGGCGGCGGGTAGGTGAAATAGATGAAGCTACAATGTCGGATAAAGTATGACATGTCACATCAATGATCTACCTCTGTCGACTCGAGATCTGTGAAGATATTTGAATAGCCTTCAATGGCTACTTTCCAACGGAAGGATTGGGAAGGAGTATAAATCTAGAAGAGCTTCAAAGATCGAAGGTTCTTTGGAGTTCTTGAGTTTTGAGAGAAGGTGGGTGATCTAAACCATGTGAGATAGTGAGTCAGAAGGCTCACTCTACGATCCACCAGAACACTTTCGAGAAGTCATGCAAAGAAAAAGTAGAAGTGAGAGTTCTACTATGTAGAAGTGAGAGTTCTACTACATGAAGAGTGTTACGAGCTGCCGAGAGAGAAAGAAGAGCATCATGTCATCTTGATGTCCATCATGGGAAGACTCTAAGTACAATAGAGAAGAGCTACAGTCATCTTAGCAAGTCCATCATGAGAAGGCATCAAGTAGCGAAAGGAGATCACAAATGCCATCTTGGTGTCAAGCATGAAAAAGCTTCTAAGTACTAACGAAAGAGCTTACGGTCATCTTAGAAGCCTATCATATGCGACCATCAAGTACCAAGGAGAAGGATCTTCAAGGCGGTTCATAAAGGGGTCATCAAAGTGGTTGAGTAACAAAAGAAGGTGAGCATCATGCAACACTCAATTTGCACTTCAAGGATGATCAAGCCAAAGTACTAAGGATAGAAGATGTTGAGCATGAAGACATCTTAGCGACTCGGCACAAACTCAACAACAACAAACAAACAACTCAACAAAGCCGGGGCTGAGGGGTCCTTGTCAGAAGGACTAAACAAAGCGAGGGCGACGAGGGTCCTTGTCAGGAGGGACTAAATGAAAGTTCAAACTTCTTTGGGCTTGAAGAGTTCTAGGGAACTAGAGGAGTCCCAAAATTGCTTTGGCCTTGAAGAGTTCTTAGTGAGCCCCGAGTCCAAAAATGCTTGGCCTTGAAGGAATCTTAGTGATTCGAGTCTTTGCCCTTCCTTGGTGGAAATCACCTTTAGTTGAAAGCGAGAAGAGTGGATTAGGAGCTTGAGTCTACGAACCACTTAAAACCCTTGTGTCTTTTACATTATGTCATTTACATTATGTACTATAAGCTGCTATAAGCTATTATGTATGTTTTAGCTTCTTACAACTAAACTTACTCTACGAACAATGTATGTATGATTATGAATATATCAATGAAGGGGATCTTTTACTTATTCAGATGTGCTTGAAAAGATTCTTATGTTTGTCATATGCTAATTTAATAGCTATACAAAATAAACCTGAAAAGTATTTGAAATAAAAATGATCTATTCAACCCCCCCTTCTAGATCTATTGTGCCTCTCTGGGAACTAACAATTGGTATCGAGGAAGCGGGTTCTCATGCTATATTCAAAAGCTAATCGCTTTGAGTGCGATCCCGAGCACTAACATTGTTCTAAACTTAGTTTAGTAGTAAGTAACTTGTTATATCTGAGATGAGCTCACATGTTGGAAATATTGTGTATAGGTTAAATGTGTATATACACACAAAGGCTACTTTCAGTTAGTCCATGGTCTCGATTGTTACATCAACAAGACCAATCCTTGCCTACAGTCAATCTTGTAGTCTGAAGACCAGACGAGAGAGCTCAAGAGACATCAATGACAAAGAGTCAAGCATCCACCAGTCTGAAAAATGAAAAGACCATACATGCGAAGAAATGCTCATCGAGAGAAAAGAAGTTCTCCTCGGATATATATCGGTCCAACCATCGGTTGGATGCAAACTTCATGGGGCTAAAGGATGTCAAAAGAACTAAAGATCTTTGAGATTCTCTCTGGCCTGCATCTTCAAGACCACGGCCCGATTGATTAAAAAGGCCAACAAGAGCAATAAGTTATCGAGGAGCAAAAGTAAAGCTATGCACATCAATACCTAAACTCGGTATATCTAAGATAAATGGTATTTAATGGCGAGCGATAAAAAGATGCAGTTCCTCACTATTATAAATGTATACATCATAATTGCATCTTCTTATGAACTATAACGATGATTACATCAAGTCATCATAATCTACCTAAAAAGGTGAAGAGAAAAATGTAACTTTGAGGATGATGAAACTCAAATGACTATAAACTTTCTCTCCATCCAGTTTTTAGGTTGAAGATGACATCTTGAAGGAAATCTGAAATGGGTCATAAGAGCATCACGAACCTAATAAACTTTATGTGAAGTAATCTTTCTTTGGTGGGTTAGTATGTATATATACAAGCCTATGTTCTAAGTGTTTGACAACACACACAGAGTATGATCGAGTTTCTGAGAGGATCTTGGCGATTTGTAAGCTGATCACCTCGATGAATCAACTAGATACTCTAAATCGTAGAGTTGATTCTCTACTCTGTGAACACTTAAACATTGTGAACATAACCCGATAAATGATGAATCCATCATAGATAATGAGTGTGTTATTTAATGTCAAATCCTACACACACTCACCATCGTACATCTCAAAATGTATTATCTTAAGATAGTTGCATGCATGAATATATACATTGGTGATAAATATGATGATTATCCAAATAAGAGGAACAGGGGTTTAGAAAACTAACCTAGCGGGACCCATTTAATTATGGGTACCAAAAATAGAAATATATTTAAACTGCAGCAGTACTTGGTCGATCGACCACACTAAGGAATGATGAAGCGAAGACTTGATCGAAGACTCAACCAATGAAGGCTAAGGATAATTCAGAGATGATTACGATAAAATTCCTATATGTCGAAGCACATCCTTGAAGACCCTCTGAGCTAATCGAATGGAGCTCACATGGTACTGTTAATCTATATATGGAAGCAAGCCATTCACCCAAAGAAGAAAAGGTCTTATGTGCTCAAAAAGCCGATCAAAGAATGCTATATGAGAAGAATCCTCAAGGAAGCTCACATCAGAGAAGATCATCGAGCATCATTCAAGAGGAACTTATTAAAAGCGAGAACTTCACAAACACAAGGTATCGAAAGACTACGTTAAGTAGTCTTTGTCAAATAATCGTAGAGTGATCGATCTGAAAATACTCATCTCTACGATCTGAGGAGATCTAAGTGATGATGGAGATTCGATCGAGAAGGAGATATGCAAAGCTAGCCTTCAAATGAACACGAAGAAGAAGGAATCACATCTATCACGGGAAGACAGCGTCGACAATGGAGGAAGCGATGATACATTAAGAAAAAATGACAAGCTGAAATAAACTATGAAGAAATATACCCATTACAAGTCCCAAAACTTTGTGGTGATGAACAAATGAAGATCCATAGTCGGTAGGAGCGTCTCAAAATGTACTCTTGATAACCTTTCGACCACCCAACTCAAAATCGTGGAATGCCTACGATCGAACATATGATCGTGAGTGTAGAAGAAGAAGACACACCACGATTTGACAAATGCAATTGTCTAAAGTTGGTAGAGGATCTCCCCATCAGAAAAGGTCGAATGAGATGTCATTGCAAATCACTTCTATAGCATTTCATCTGGAAAGCGCCTCAGGGACAAACCTGACCCTTAGCTCACTCTAAGAGGTTGGCCCTTCCTGAGCTACCTTGTCCCAGAAGAATTGCTTGATCAAGTTATCTCGAGGACCAAGATATCAGACAACGATCGTGAAGTCGAGGTTGAAGAGAACTAAGCGATCGTGATGCAACCTAAGCGATCGTGAGTGCTACCTCAGCGATCGTGAAGACAACTCGACGATCGTGGTTCTACCAAAAGGGTACTCCGGTTTACAAGGAGAGATTGAAAAATGAGACAATTGTTCGACCATTCAAAATGAGGAGATAAGTTCGAATATCGGTGATTGAGCTATCTTTGCATAAATGTAAGGATAGAAGTCAAAGCCATCCACTGCGACATCTCTCGAAGTTGATCGTTGAGTCAACAAAGGAAATCGTAGAGTCTATAGTTTGCCTTATCATACTACTCTCTACGAATCAAAAGGTCGACGATCAAAAGCCACGTCAATTAAGCGTCTACTCTTCTAAAAGGAAATATCTAACTAAAAAGTTATGGGGAATTCTGACTCATTCTTTGGGCAACGTGCAACCAATGGACGATTGACACATCACTTTGAGTATCTGAGTTAGAAGGAAGCGCCATAAAAGACAATTTCAAATCTGCGAGACGATTTACCAAAAAGCTATCGAACCTTTCTCCTCCCATTTTCAAAACCTAGAATCCTCTCAAGAGCCAAAATCAGTTAACCCTCGAGCCTTACCAAATCACATTCGACCATCTCTTATAAACATCTCTAAATCAAATACCCACATTCTTGAACTACTCGAATGGAAAAGCGGCAAGTAATCAACGGCATTCATTCGGAACCAAATCGTTTGAAAATCCGAAAAAGAAGTTCGGGGACATTCTCGAGCTTGTGAAGAAAATTTGGATTCTCGAGAATGCCTTGAGGCAAATACTCGAGTATACATCGACACAGTTAAAGAGTTCTACTCAAAATGCCTCCATAAACTCAAAACCCTTACTACTACCAAGGTTAAAGGTCGGTCTACGAAGTTAAAATCTTGACCTCAATCGATGCCTAGGTTTTTCCCTAACCAAAAATTTGAAGAACCTTGATGATGTCAATCTTGAACAAGCGAAAAGGAGTTATGGGGTACCAAAAGAAACCCTAATCTTAAAGACATGAAGAAGAAGGAGTTTCACGAAGAGTATGAGTTCCTTCTTTGAAATAGTTGGAAAATGCATCTTGTGCAAGAACACTTTGCACATGACACGATGATTGACCAGCAGTTTAAAAATAATGTCATGAATAGTTACGAAGAAACAAATTGACTTTTGGAGCTATCTTGTTCGATCAAATCTCCAGTGGGTAGAAAAATTTGAGAAGAAGAAGTCCTTTGAAAACCCACGACTAAGGTGTTTCATGGTAGATTCTAGCGAGTATTGTCTTTGAAGAAGAAGCTAGGAGGAAAAATCAAGGATGATGAGGAGAAACTTTGAATGTGCACAAAGTGATGTCTCCACAATTATTTGTGAAGCTGGAAGAAGAACCCAAAAGGAGAACAAAGGGACGACAATGGGAAGCGATGTAGAGCCTCTGCAAAAGAAGAGAAAATAGAAAGAAGAAGAGAGCTCTGAGTCGATGACTCGGTACCGATATCAATCACACCCGACCGAAGAAATCCGGAGTGTGTGAAGAAAACAAAAGCCCCATCGAAAGTCTCTCCTCAAAGGACAAGGATAAAGAAGAAAAATTCTAGCTTCTTTGGAACAACAAAGAGGAGAAGCGGCGAGGTTGCTTCAAGGCGATCGGCAAAAGAAAGCTAAGGTGGAAGACAAACCGACCTCGACTTCCCAAAATAGTACATCTGTTTTGAAGAAAAGGGCGTAGAGTCGTGAAGGAAAAAAGAGATGTCAATGTCAAAGCGAGTCCAATCAATGAAAAATGAAGCTAATGTGATGAGAGAAATTGCGACATCTGGCGATGAAGAGAATCTTGCTCAAGCCACATGGCTAATTCTCGAAAGCGATCACTCGATGATGAAGAAGAAATTGAAATGACCCAATTGCATTCCCAAATATGCAAGCTGTCCCAACAAGCCCGGATAATGGGTTGGATAATGATGATTCAAGAGAAGAAAAATGCCCCCTCAAATCGAAAGCCCCCATGATGACTCGAGAAGGTGATGAGTCCAAGAAGAAGGATCTGCCCTGCCGGTCTTTGAACCACAAAAAAGTCTCTGTTGAACCGGAGGAATCGAGTCGAAGAAGAAGAAAAGTCGACTCTCCCAAATTGAACCTCGAAGAAGAAGGAAAGCTACTGATTTGCAAGCAAAATTTGCCTCGAAGAGGAAAAGTAATCAATCAAATGCCCCCATTGAATTAAGTGATGATGAGTGCATATCACGAGAAAGATAAAGTCTTGAGGATAGGACCCGACAATGAAGAAAATGAATCGAAGGAAGTTCTTGCTTTGAAGAAAGTTACGAGAATGAAATGCGACAAGAAGAATTTTCTGCTGAAAATGATCAAGATGGTTAGAGCTCAGAGAGAGAAGAGATTGAAGAAGATTACGGTTACGCACCTCGGGAAGAAGAGCGAACAAGAAGATTATCCGATTCTCTCTCTGCAAGATTTAGCGAAGGAGATCGTGGTGGAAGTTTCAAATGATCTACGGATGCTCCATCGAGAGAGATGGGTGAACTATAGAAATGAAGCGACTCGAGGTAGTAAGAATGACTACCTTTGACATAATAAAAAGCTGGAACAATATGGAGCTAGGCTGCTCGACCATTCTCTACAATCTGACGACTTCTTGATGAGATGGTTCTTCCGATGGATGCCATGGCTAAAGGCCCATCTTGAAGAGATGGAAGCTATCTCGGTTGGTGCTTCTCTCACTTTCCAAGCATGGAGCGGTGGCTCGAGAACTTTCCAGGTAAAGAAGTTTGCCACCAAGCAATCAAAGACCGACCCACTTCAAAAATCTATCGCCATCTTGAAAATCTCTATATATATCCTACGATCGTAGAGTGGATTACGAAGGACAAAAAGAGTCATGACCAAGGAGGCGATCGTGAAGTCATTCACTCTCTGCTGATGATGTTCAAGCCCAAAACCGAAGCCTCCTTATGCTCAAAACACTATTATCGGACATTCCTCATCCTCAACGATGATTGGAACTCAGCGATTATTGATTCTCGGACTTTTGAAAATCATCTAAGGATGAAAATCGTAGAGTCAAAGCGATGCTCAACCAATTCTTGCCCAACAAAAGATCAAACTACTTTGGGCGGGAACTACTGAAAAGAGTTACGATGATCTAAGCGAGAAAATATCTCTACTTCTCCTTTGAAGAATCACGAAGTTGACGATGGCGAGGAGATAATTCCTTCGGCCTGACTTGACTCTATATGGTGATGTATCTCTCAAACTCCAAGAGAGATAACATCTATCGAGAAAACCATACAAGATCAAAAAATTGAAGCTCTACGAGTTGAGAAGGCAAATGAAGAGCAGATTCAAGCCTATCGACAAGATTGACGACCTAAAGCGAGTCTTTCTCGGTCTGACTTGAGCTAGGTCGTGAACTCAAGTTTGAAGTTGCCAACTCCTCCTACCTGATGGAAGCGACTTATGTCCAACATGGGCGACTCTCTCAAATGATTAGTGACAAAAGGGGGAGAAAAAGAGGCATAGAAAGAAGAAGAAGAAAAGCAAGAGCAAAGAGGCACTCAAAGAAGAAGAAGCGAGAGGATAGAAGAAAGAAATCAAAGAAGAAGACATCAATTTCGAAAAGAGTATCATCATCGAGGGGGAGCCAAAAGATGATGATCCCATGATCATGAGAGTCGAGGGGAGCATGATCGAGAAAAAAGTTGAAGGAGCTAAGCAAAGGCGAAAGGTCATCATCTCGGGGGGCGAAGAGAAGAAGAAGAACAATCGGATGAGTAGGCGATCGGCAAACATCACGGAAACATCATGGAGCCAAGGAGGTACATCTCTAACTAGTTAGGTATGTTACGGATCCGGGATGTAGAATGTCTTAATATATAAATTGCCATATCAATATAAATGACATTCATGATTATTATATTTTTTAAATCAATTTTTCTCTCATTGTATATAAGATTCATTCATAACATGCATATGCACTTATTTTTTTATCATAATCAAATAGGGGAGATTATGGGAATAAACATGTGAATGATATTCTATTTAATATATGATTTGATTATGATATATATATGAATGAATATGCAAGTATGCTTGCATTAAGAAAAGCTATAAAGTCCTTTGATAGATAATAGAAATATATGTACAAGGACTTAGAATGAATTGATCAAATATGTTAGGTTGATCCTACATAAGCAAAACAGCTTTGTAAAGTCCTTAAAAAGAAATGATGTACAAGGACTATAAATATAGAAAGATCAAGCTTGTTAGGTTGATCTTATGATGTAATAGATAGAACTTGTCGATCGTCGAAACTTTTTTTGGAAAGTAAGTAGTCTGCGGGAGAGTCGAGTTAACTCGAGAGCTATCGAGGCGAAATAGGAGTATGCAAGATAGTAGATCTCGGAGTTAAATGAACTTCCGGAAGCGAAGAAGGATGATCGTAGTGTGTCGAGTAGAGAGCTTCCTCGGGATCGTAGTGTCTTTGAGGAAGTCATGTCGAGAATCGTGAGAGACGACTACTACTCTGAGCGAAATAGATCATCTGCTTGAAGCCAAGAGCGAAAAAGCGTAGACTACACTCGAATTCGTGTGAGTCTCTCGATCTGAGAAGCCATGTCGAGGATCGTAGACTACACTCTGAGTTAAATAGAGTCTATTGATTACATGCGAGAGATCGTAGTCGAGCAAGATCGGATGAAGACAACAAGCACAAGGCGGAAAATCGTAGAGTGTCGAGATCGATCTCGGGATCGTAGTGTACTGCACTAGGTAGAAGGCGAATCGTAGAGTCTTGCGAAACTACGACCTCAACGAAGTGCTCACAATGCCAAGGCGAGAATCGTAGAGCATATCACGGTTCTCAACAAATGAGCACTCCCGAGAATATCGAAGGAATGAAGCCTCTGGTTGGCACTGCAAAGATGCATTCCACCTTAAGGGAACGAGAGCACTCAACGAATGGCATGCGAGCTAGCGAGAAGATCTAAGCACCAACCCAATCGACATCAAGATTGAGTTGTAAGGCCATTCGTGATAAAGTCTTCCACGAGAGATCAAAGAAGACTTGATGGCGACTAAGGAAAGTCGACCAAATGCGATAGCTATCAAGTGAGCAGAAGACAACGATCTTGGAAGCAACCAAGATCGTAGTGTTTGCCAAACAAAGAAAGAAGCGATGGAAGGTGAACCAAGAGATCTTTGGTCGACCTCTGAAGAACAAGGCTAAAGTGATTAAGTGTAGGGTCGATTCATTGATGATAAGTGAGCGGGAGATCACAAGGAGAAAGCAAAATTTGGGCCGCGCCACAAATCTGAAGTGTCTTGATATTGAGAGGGGACGAGAGCAAGGAATTAAGCCATCGATCTCGACGAGAGCGATCGAAGCAAGCGAAGTATTGAAGCCTTTGCACAATAGAAGGAAGAGGTGTACTACATTGGAGATCCAATCAACACTCTTCAAGATCGTAGTGTTAACTCTACCGGTCGATGAGCAACACTCAACAAGACACTACGATCGAGGTCCTCGAAGGCGTGCATCGAGAATCGTAGAGTTCGAACACCCGAAAGGCGGAAGCATTGGCAGCGGTTCAATCGAAGGATGGTATTGGGACAAAAGCTTATTGAGAGCATCGATGCAAAAGGACAACCTCGATCGAGAAATCGAGAAGGAGATAATAAAGTCTTGACACCTTGAAGACATTAAAGTGACAACTCGGCGGGTAGGTGAAAAACGATGAAGCTAATGAATGTCGGATAAAGTATGACATGTCACATCGTGATCTACCTCATCGACTCGAGATCTGTGAAGATATTTGAATAGCCTTCAATGGCTACTTTCCAGCGGAAGGATTGGGAAGGAGTATAAATCTAGAAGAGCTTCAAAGATCGAGGGTTCTTTGGAGTTCTTGAGTTTGGAGAGAAAAGGTGGGTGATCTAAACCATGTGAGATAGTGAGTCAGAAGAAGCTCACTCTACGATCCACCAAGAACACTCGAGAGTCGGAAAAAGAAAGAAGTAGAAGTGTGAGTTCTACTATGTAGAAGTGAGAGTTCTACTACATAAAGAGTGTTACGAGCTGCTTTGAGAGAAAGAAGAGCATCATGTCATCTTGATGTCCATCATGGGAAGACTCTAAGTACAATAGAGAAGAGCTCTACGATCATCTTAGCAAGTCCATCATGAGAAGGCATCAAGTAGCAAGAAAGGAGATCACAAATGCCATCTTGGTGTCAAGCATGAAAAAGCTTCTAAGTACTATAACGAAAGAAGAGCTTACGGTCATCTTAGAAGCTATCATATGCGACCATCAAGTACCAAGGAGAAGGATCTTCAAAGCGGTTTCATAAAGGGTCATCAAAGTGGTTGAGTATGTAGAAGAAAATTGAGCATCATGCAACACTCAATTTGCACTTCAAGGATGATCAAGCCAAGTTGCTAAGGATAGAAGATGTTGAGCATGAAGACATCTTAGCGACTCGGCACAAACTCAACAACAACAAACAAACAACTCAACAAAGCCGAGGCTGAGGGGTCCTTGTCAAGAAGGACTAAACAAAAGCGAGGGCGAGGAGGGGTCCTTGTCAGGAGGGACTAAACAAAGTTCAAAGCTGCTGGGCTTGAAGAGTTCTAAGGGAACTAACTAGAGGTGTCCCAGTCCCAAAGCTGCTTTGGCCTTGAAGAGTTCTTAGTGAGCTGAAGTCCCAAGAATTTCTTGGCCTTGAAGGAATCTTAGTGATTCGGTCTTCTTTGCCCTTCCTTGGTAAAAATCACTGCTTTAGTTGAAAGCGAGAAGAGTGGATTAGGAGCTTGAGTCTACGAACCACCAAAAACCTTGTGTCTTTTACATTATGTCATTTACATTATGTACTATAAGCTATAAGCTATAAGCTTTTAAGTATGTATGTTTAACTACTTAACAACTAAACTTACTCTACGAACAATGTATGTATGATTATGAATATATCAATGAAGGGGATCTTTTACTTATTCAGTTGTGCTTGAAAAGATTCTTATGTTTGTCATATGCTAATTTAATAGCTATACAAAATAAACTAGAAAAGTATTTGAAATAAAAGGATCTATTCAACCCCTCTCACACTTGCTCTAAATGAAAAACATTTTCAGCGAACGATGTTAGAAAGAATTTAAGGATCCCTTAAAGATCAAGCTGATTGTTATCCAAACGAAGTGCCATTCAGTATATAAATGTGCGTGAAGAGCAAGTGAAGACTTGTAATATAGAATGGTAGAATTAAACTATAGATTAGTTTAATGAACAGTTATGTATCCTTGGTGGCGGATGAAAGTCACTCGTGTAAGATGAAACGAATAATGTAATTATCATTATCTGTAATGAAAGAGGTTCTAAGGTTTCGAGAACCTGGGATTTGAGAATGTATGTCATTATATTTAGCTATATAATGAAGTATGTTTGGAAGGAAATGGAATAGTGATACACGGAGTCCGGGTCTGAAAGTAGGCCGAATTTCGGGGCATCACAGGTTGGTATGAAAGCTATAGGTTATAAATCTTAGGTATGTGTACCTAAGACTATAATCGTAAAGAAGAGGATAAGAAAAACGTTGAGTTAAACGATTAAGGAAGAAGATCACCACGTGATCATAGTAAATCGTAGTAACAGATGAGTTATTAAACGATGAATGATTTATAGCTAATGCTATGAATGAATGGTACTACGAAGTAGTACGGGAAGAAGAACTCAGATTTAGTTGTAAAGGATAGCATACGAATTAAAGAAAATTTGTATTAAGTAAAGAGAAATTTAGAAGTTGTAAGATTTCAATTGAGGACTCATGTGATGGCTGAGTTGTATGAACCTTTGTTATGGGCAGAGGTTTGTGCTTTGGTGTAACAACTGCTCAATTTATTACATGATAATCATTGGAATTGGTCGCGCTATTAAGATGTATATGACAAGAAGGTGAATCTTTTCTCATGTATATAGTTGATAGGTAGAGAATGATAAGGTAGGTAAGAGTTCTTGAAACTCATACTTATGGTAAGTTCGTGACTCATAATAATATGGGGTGTTTTTGAGTGTTTCAGCGAATGGACGTCTAATGTGAGACCCCGAATTTTATGAAATAAAAGTATTCAAATTTTTTTCTATTTCGGTAAATAGCACGGTATTGATTATTGATGCTTATGTGATAAGTCACTCAGTTTTGTTTTATTGGTATTATTAATGTAATAATACAAAAAATCTTTTTATATAAAACAGAATACTTTTATAAAGTTATTCTATAAATAGAATATATTATATTCTATTATGCATAGTGTCTGCATAGTATTTTGCATAGTAAAATCTTTTTATATAAAACAGAATACTTTTATAAAGTTATCTATTTTATTAGACAATAATTAGAATATATTATATTTTATTATGCATAGTGTTTGCATAGTAAAATCTTTTATAAAGTTATTCGTTTTATTAGATTATAAATAGAATATATTATATTTTATTTAAAAGATTTTGCTTTAAATATGGACCGTCAGATTAAAGTAAATCAATCTGGACCGTTTATGAGTTAGTTACTATGCAGTCCATTTTTCTATAAATAGAAGCTCATTCCTTCATTATTTTTTTATGAATTCACTGAAACTCTAGAGAGATAAACTATAAAGAGAAAGAAGAAAGTATTCTGCTACTTCACTACTTATATATCCAATACTCTTCTTTCAAAGGAAGGGAATATTATTTGTTGTACTTGTAAGGGGTATTCTTTCTTTCTTATTCATGAAGAGAACTTCTGTTATTCCATTCTTTATTATTCTGTTGGAATAACCTGTATACGTGGGCTACCCTATACTTGGTGAAATTCTTACATTATTTTATTCTTTATTATTCATTGGAATATCACATGCATGCATTTTACGTGGGACTGGTTCCGTTATTTATTATTACATTGGAATATCACAGCCGGTCAAGTATTACACTTGACACAGTTCCGTTATTATTATTACATTGGAATAACTTTATCTATGCAAAGTACCGCATGCGTGGTGATTTCGCTTGTTATTCCATTCTTTATTATTCTGCCTGAATATCTGTCTACATCGCGTTCGTGGGACTGGTTCCATTATTTATTATTTTGTTGGGAATAACTCATGCGTGTAGTCTATCGCATGCATGGTGAATCCTTCTATTATTCCATTCTTTATTATTCTGTTGGAATAACTTGTCTATGTGGATTACCACATGCATGGTGAATGATCCTTTGTATTTCATTCCTTATTAAATTGTGAAAATGATTTATTTACTTGGATTATGATGAAAGTCATAATAAAAGCATTGGACTGATGAAAATCATGGGTATATGTGGTATTAGTAAGTGTTATGATGAGTTATGTGGGTTATTATGTGAAAATATAAAAGTTTCTTAGAAATCACAAAGGGTTGAAAAGTCAGATTTTGGTGAAAATGGAACATGAAATTCAATTGACCATATCTCCTATTATATTTTGAATTTTTGAGTGTGGTCAAGTTCTAGAGTTAGGTCTATGAGTTTTGTAACTTATCCAAGTGGAATCACTGGAAAATGTGTTGTAGATTTTCGTGTGGACTGATTTTAGCAAAGTATGAAAAACTGCAAAATATGAAGGCTGCTGCCAAGATTTTAAAAGGCCTGTTTCGGCCACTTAATTTGTGAGAAAAATTCTGGCCTTTTGGGACATGAAAGTATATGGTATAAAGTACCTCCTGTCCAAAAATGAGCTCATTCCTACTTAAAATGAGCAAGTTATGACCATTTCAATATTTAGGTTTTTTCGACGGAAAACGCTATAACCGGAGTTCTATAACTCCGATGACCATGAAATTTAAACTGGAAGCTCACGTTAACATGTGTAAGATCCTGCCAAGATTTGGAAATTTCTGGAGTTAACCATGAGGTAGCTAATTTCTTAAGGAATTAATTACAAATTGATTTTTGAAAAATAGTAAATGAATTTTAAAAATGTCAAGAAAAATATATGTTCAATACGGGACTATATTTTGCTAAATCGCAGAAAAGAATAATTTTTGGGACTGATTTGGTATTTTTCATGAAAATAGTTAGCTACGAGTATATGAATTAAATATGTTATGTGGAGTTGAAGAATTGGTAAATAGGATTTTATGGCTTAGAAATCCTATATAAGGTATATGCAGATTTTTGATGAGTAATTTGATTATTTGGTGATGAAATCTTATGAGTATGACATTTTTGAATGATTAAATGCATTATTTGGAAAAGTATAAACAATTAAATATAATTGTTTATACGCTTAAGAAGTGATTAAAATATTGTTATAGTATTAACAGTATTAGATTATGATTTTATTAAGTAATTGATAATGTCTGGATAAATTTAAAGTCTTTAATATTTATCCTTGATTTAGTTTGATTTATACTTATAATATTGTCATCATCCTCATATTTATATTATGTTGAAAGTCATCTGTGGCCTGTAGTGCATAGATGGACTTGGTATGATTATGACCAGGGATTATTCGATATAATCATGACCGTAATGTTACAAATGATGTGAAAAAAGTCCTCATTGGCCCGTAGTGCATTGATGGATAGTTTTTGGTATGATTATGGCTATGGATTCTCTTCGGCCAAGGGTGCAAAGATGAATTATTTTATGGCATGATCATGACCGTTGATGAAAACACAATTATCTTTAGCACGTAGTGCATGGATAATTCGTGGTCGTGATATTAACGAATATCCTTAGCCGTAGTGCATGGATAATTCAGTGATATGGATTGATTATCGAGTTGAGTCTCAATAATGAAATATAAATTCATGGATGTGATATTAGCGAATATCCTTGGCTGTAGTGCAGGGGTGATTCGATGATGTGGATTATTTATTAAGCTGAGTCTCAACGATAAAATATTTATTATACACTTTTAATTCGTAAAAGATAGTAGATATCATGCTCTACTTGACTCTTCTAAAATACAGTTGTATGTCTTTGGCATGTAGTGCAAAGATGAATTGTTAATGAATATCTTTGGTAGTGGTGCAAAAGATGAATTTATTAGTATGATTATGAAAGAGAATTACGATTTGGTATAACCATGATTTTTGATGTTTCGGTGAAGATAGGTGATGAGAATTATCTTCGTCTTGGTTGCGAAGAGGAATTTAGAACCACAATTATGATTATGAGTTATTCATATGATTGTGGGCCGAACTGATTGATTTATTTTACATGGATAAAACATTATTGGTGGACTTTTAACATAGAAGATAATAGACGTTATGGTCTATTTGACTCTTCTAATGGATTGCTTTCGTTTATTTGAAACTATGGTTGAAAAGTTTTATCATCTACCATATGTTCTAAATCTACGATTTATAATTGATGAAAGCTATTGATAATTTAATTATCTTTAGTCATGATATTCTTTGTTGGGCTAGTTATGCTCACCCTTTCTCGCTTTCACAATTCCTTTCGTGTAATAAAAGTGTTGCTTAGTAAGAGTGTTTCCGAATTGAAAGGGAATAACATGGGAATAGAAACGATGGTCTCTAGTCATGGAGGTTCTCCTAAACAAGATAAAAAAGTGTGTTGTATTCTATACAACATTTAGTAGTTATATTTAGTGAATCAAATAAGGTGAGGTGAACCCAACTTTGGAAGGTGTTTTGCCACTATCATACAAGATGTCTAATGACATACAACCTCGTGTTATCATAAGACAGTGGGGTTGCAAGCATCCACTTCTTTGAGTATATTTACGGGCACTACCTATATGATCTTGGAGTTTCTTTGAAATATAATATTCACTTGGAGACAATGGAGATAGTCATATATCAAGAGAAGACTCACCATTGGAAAGAAGATGATAGTAATCTTCTCATTTTTCTTTGGGGTCTATTGGATTAACCAAGGATAATTCTGTGGCCATATGATATCTATTATAACCTAAACGCATGGCCTCCCATGTACGAAGGTTTCCTTGAGCACTTCCCAAAGATTTTAATTTCTAAAACAGATTTTGACTATACTTTTATGTAAAGTACCATTGTAAGGTTGTGGTCGAGGAACCATGAGAGTTACATACATTTGTATTAAAACTCACAGTTAACTGTGGTCCTATTCTATACGACAGCTCAACAGTTGTATAAATGAAGTTGTATTTGAATTTTGTACCATGTATCTGGCGACTCAGAATGGGTGATGTATACCTAATTTTGGGGGCGTCACACCTAATGTCTGTCTGGATGTTCTTAAACTCATATTATTGTGGAAAGTTTCTGAACTCATAATGTGTGGTAAGTTGATGGACTGTACTATGGTATAGAGATGTTTAGACTGAAAACGAAGTATTTTCAGTAGACTTAGCATTGAAGGTGCGAAGTTTAAGTATTGTCGTAGTAAGACAATGAAAGAAGATGGAGAATAGGATATTCCAAATCCTCTAGCTATGCTAGATTTCGAAGTTTATTCAAATCGTGCTGAAATGTACATTCTGAAAAAGAAAGAATTGGTTCAACTTTTTGAACCAATGGATTTTAAAAGAGCTATGTTTTGTATGTCTATGCCAATTTCTTCGGCTAGACAGAAATTGATTTAAAATATAAAAATGAATTTTATATCATCTCTGCATTTGATGCAACGATGGTAAAAAGATGGAGTTGTTAATGCAATTGAACCTGGTGGGATGTGATCTTACGATCAACAAACCGCTATGGTATGATGTATAATGATGAAGTCATAAACTGACGAAGTCCTCAACGTACTGTGAAGAGTACGGTATCATGACGTCATATAACATTTTTTGTGAAAAGAATTTAAAGAAGTAGTCGATGTCAATTGATTTGACTAGACGAATGTTTCAAGAAATATACAAAAATTTTGGTATTAAGTCTGAGGTGAACATACCCCTAAATGGGGATATACGATAAGCTGATCACCTACGTATGGAAAGAGGTGGTTTACTTTCTTTGTGATTGTAAACTTACTGTGGAAAAAAAGGTTTACGGCGAAAGGCTGTTTAACCTAATAAGAGTTCATGGTCAATTTGACCCCTCAGCAAAAGTATGAAATGTTTTAAAGGATATTTTATATTCCTCGCTATTCCTTCTACTTCATGATTCTTGGTAGGTTATGGAGGTTAGGAATGATGGAAAGATAAGAACTTCTTTGAAGAGAAGTTGAGAAGAAGAGAAAGCTAAAAATTTCGAGGACGAAATTCTGTGAAGAAGGGGAGAATGTGAGAACCCGGGTAAGGGTTTGGTTTTAAGAAATTCCGAGGATGGAATTTTTATAACGAGGGAAGAATGTGACAACCTAGAATTTTGGATTATCCAGAATTTAGGTTTTAAGAATTAGTTATTAATAAAAGGAATTTTTATTAATACTATTATGTGCTATGTGCTTATTAATCGTTTTATAACCTAGGATGATTATAAGTCGAGAAGATTCTGGCTACGAACTAGATTTAACGAGTAAGAATTTTCAAGACGAAAATGAAAGTTTTCCGGGAACAAAATATTTTTTGGGGAAAAAGACGAAATAGGCACTATTCATCCGTTTTTGCTCGGAGATTTATTTTGAAATTACGAGAAGTTATTGATTATGTAAAATGTTGAGACGTGATAAAATATTCAATAATATTTCAGTTATGGCAAAAATGAAGTTTTCGCCTGTAGACTCAAAACCTAAGGGTTAGGAAAAGTGAGTTCCGAGAATGTAATGAGTACGTATAATAACTAGGGTTATTATGCGCGTAAGAAATACGAGTATGATACGAGTTATTATACGAGTATAGAAAGAAGAATAGTACGAAGTATAATACGAATATCGTACGAGCTAAATACGAAGAGATTACGAGAATACGAGAATACAAGAATAGAATGCGTAGAATACGACTAGTCTTAATAGACTTTGAGTTCATGGACTTTGTAGAATCCAATGGAACTTGGATTATGTCAAGCCCAATGATTTGTGAAATCAAGCCCAAGATAGGCCCAATAAGAATTAGGGTTAAGGCACAAACCAAGAAAATAAACCGCGGATCGAACTAATGGGTAAATGGATGGGTAAGAACCATGGGGTGACCCATGGGCATGTGGGCCGGCCACTTGGCCACCAAGTAAGGGTGGTGGCCAAGTAAACTTGGTGGCTAAGCATAGGAATAGTAAGGAGGTTAAGGGGGCGAAATGACCAAATTGCCCTAGCTTTGGAAATTTTATAAATAGAAAGCTTAAGTTCATTATTTTGAGATTTTGAAAATCCTATACTTGAGAGAGAGAGACAGAGAGAGAGAGAGAGCTCGGATGAAGAGGGAGAAGGAAGAGCGTGAGCATGAATGCTCGGATCAAAAGTGATCGTGAAATAGAAAAGTTTGCAAATCGTCGGCTTTGTATAACGGAAGAAGATTAAAGAAGAACGATAATCCGAACCCTAGTTTCTTCTAATATTTTCTTTAAGTTTCTATGCTTAAAACATAGCTTAATGACAATAGGGAGAAGATGATGTTAGAAATGATTTCATATGGTTGAAATCATGAGAAAACGAAGAAATAAGAATTAAAAATTTAGTTTATAAATTTCTTAAGGAAGTATAAGATTCGTAAGGATTTTGAGCTATCCGAATGAATCTTATGAGTGAGTAGGTGAAATAAGTAAGGAATGATGTTCTATAACATCAAATTCCAAGAAAAAGTAGAATCGTAATCCAAAATATCGATTAAAATGAAGAACGAACGAAGAACGCGAAGAACACGTAGAATGTTGTTGATGGACAAATTTAAAACCATCGTAGGATAATTATTGTTGATGGACAAGTTTAAAACCATCGTGTATAAGTTAGTTGCATATTGCTTGGTTAGGAACGGTAGAAACATTCATGAAGAACAGATTAAAACTTAGCTATAACGAAGTTATGGCGAAATTTTCGTAAAAGACGAACGAGAATTAGAAAGTTAGAGAATGAACTCGAACGTATAGGGTTTTATAAGGAAGTAAGAGAACGTAGAAAGCGTGAGTCGTAGACTTAAGAACAAATGAGTTTCGAGTTCGGATGACCGAATTACGGACGAACGAACGAAGAGCGTTAAAAATGTAAAATGAACGAAGGGTTAAGATTAAGCCAATCGAATGGCACGTAACAGATTTAGAATGACTTTTTGCTCAATGGGTATTAAAGTACGTAAGATAAGGAAGAGAATGGCTTTGGAACGACCTCATTCTGAGTTATAACGAAGAAGTTATGAGATCGTAAAGTATGCGTCTCAAACTTAATGCAAAACTTAGAAATTTTTCTAGGTTTTCTCTAAGCGCCACTTGTCACGGATAGATCTAATGAAGTGGCGCGCCAGCAAAGACTAACTCGACCATAAACTTACGGAGAGTGAAAGCCACTTGTGCGAGAGATAACAAAGGGTTTGGTCTTTGCATACTAGACCAAGGAAGAAGGGTGAAATACTGTAGCGACAATGCGAGAGAGAGAAGGGAATCAAGTAGCCTTGCAACGTTAAGAGTCAATGCCAGAAATGAGATTTTTATTTCTCAATTACTGGAGGATGTGCAAGAAAGAAGTATGAACATGTAGTTCAAGTAATGTAACACTTAAGTAAATGTGTTAAACCATTAGTGAAGGTTGAACGGAAAGATTTAACGAGATTAAAAGATAGAGAATGTAAACGCTAGATTACGTAACCGATAGCCGGGGACCGTAGTCATGATAAATGAACGTGGGGGATTACTGTGATTCTGATTCCTTAGACGTTAAGTGATGAAGGTAATGAATAACATTCCGATGTTATGTCATGGTAATGAGAGATAAGTGTAAAGCATATAGACGCTATGAACGCAACGTTGTTGCGATGAACGATTGGTCTTAGCATACAACGGACCGTATGGCTTCGACATTAAGAAAGAATAATGAACATGGGGTTCATGGGATGGATAACGATGAATGCAATTGAAACCTTGAGTAAAGGTTGAGTTAGAGATTAAGAGAAGAGCAAAGTGAACGTCGAATACGTAAATGATCCTCATGAATCGTAGTTGCGTCGGATGAACGTTCTAAGTGTACAATGGTAGTATGACTTGGACGTTGACGAAATTAGTAAGTAAGATATGAATGGTATCAAGGAAAACCGTAGAGAATGGTAATGAGATTAATGAAAGTCCGAGGGTGAGTCGGATAGAGAATGTTAGAATGAATGTAAGCGTTAGACACTTAAGCCAACGTAAGGGTTTAGTGTACGCAATTATTAAATGTGCAGAACCTACACTCCGTGTATGGTTTGACCGTAAGGTAATGAAGAATTTTGTTTAATCATGAACGGTGAAGAAGCTAAATTGAATAACGTATAACGTTAAGAAGCCGAGTTAATAAGTATAACTTGGATAAACGTTCTGAGTTGAAGGAATTGGACGTTGTAAGGTATGAATAAGTTCATATGAAATGTTTAACGCTATGACCTTATAGTTGTGACGCCCCCAAAATTAGGTATACATCACCCATCTTGGGTCGTCAGATACATGGTACAAAATTCAAATACAACTTACTAATACAACTGTCGTGTACAATACGACAAAACATAACTGTGAGTTTGAATGCAATTATTGTCTACTAGAGATTATACAAACTCAAAAGGAGTCTTCATTACAATTATTAACACACTATTTCACAGAATAGTGAGGACTACTAATGCTATCCTCTGGACCATCACTCCGTTCCCCGACTAGTCCCTGCTATGTTCTCATTTCCTGAAGAGAACAGTGAAAGAAAGGGTGAGCTCAACTAGCCCAGTAAGAAATATTATGACTAAGATAATTCAGAATAAATTATCGTTAGCCTTCAACAGTGTTAAACTGATAAAAATAACAACATCAAGTTTAACTGCAGTGGAACAAGCAATCCATTAAAAGAGTCAAGTAGAGAATAAAATCTACTATCTTTTATGATTTAAAAGGTTTTTCATTACTTTTATCGCTGGGACTCAGCTTAATAAATAATCCACATCATTGAATCACCCATGCACTACAGTCAAGGATATTCTTTAGTATGACGACCACAAATTATCCATGCACTACAACCAAGGACATTCGTGTATTCATTAATGGTCATGATCATGCCAACAACTGTCCATCAATGCACTACGGCCAATGATAACTTTTACCACATCATTTGTAACATTACTATCATGATTACAATCAATAATCCTTGGTCATAATCATACCAAGTCCATCTATGCACTACAAGCCACGTATGACTTTCAACATAATATAAACATGAGGATACTTGACAATGATATAAGAATTCAATAAAATAAGTTCAAGAATTAATTTATCCAGAACTAATAATGTCCAAATTGTCAACATGATCTTTGCTTTGTAGAGTAAAATTCAAGAATGATCGGAAGAATATTTCCATGAAAAGATCTCGGATGAAGCGCAAATATCAAGGATATTCTACTAATTTCATGGAGTATAGAAGTCAAAACTTTAACCAACCGAGTATAATAAAGAATAGAAATCACCATGCATAGGTACTTCAGATGTACAGGTTATTCAACGAATAATAATAATAACGGAACCAAATGTCGAGCAAAATTTGCAAATTTATAGATGTTCCAATAGAATAATAAAGATTTTAACTAGGTCCTGGTGTAAAAACACCTGAGACGAGGATGTTCCAACATAATAATAATAAAGATTTTAACCAGTCCTATGTAAAACACACAGATAGGATGTTCCAACAGAATAATAATAAAGACGGAACCAGGTCTGGTGTAAAACACACAGACAGGATGTTCCAATAGAATAATAGAAGAATGTCACCAAGTATAGGGTAAATCGCGTATACAGGTTATTTCAATAGAATAAAAAGCAATGGAATAACAACAGTTCTCTTCATGAATAAGAAAGAATAACACCCCTTACATTAGTAGTAGATTGAATACTGCAATAGTGTAGTAACAAAATACTCTTTTTCTTTCTCTCTTATTCTCTCTATACTTTCTCTCTCTATAGCTTTAATGAATTCATGAAAAATAATGAAGCACTAGGCCTCTATTTGTAGAAGATTTCTAGCTTAGCACTTGAAATGTGAAAAGGCAAGTGGCTTGACGACTGGTGATATGAAAAGAAAAGTGGTTTGACGCCTGTAATGTGAAACGACAATTAGTTCGATGCCTGTAATATGAAACGGCAAGTGGTTTGACGTTTGGTAAAGGTAGTTACTGTTGACGAAGGTAATTACTATTAATGAAGGTAATTACTATTGACGAATGTAATTACTATTAACGAAGAGACTCTTAGATGATGACATATGGGCCCCCTATAAAATAACCAAACTTACCACAACCGTCTCATAATAGACTCTTTATATACATCAAGGATTGAATAAATATTACCACAAATCATTTTAGTTTTAATCAATACATATTTAATCTTTCAACAATTATTAATCATTTATAACTTGTCGTCTCAATTATTGATTTAATAATATAACATATTATACGATGATAATCGTGTGACAATAATTGAATCAATAATATAAGAGATATGATGCGTGATTCTTGTAGCAAATTGAGTATAGCTGAGTGACTTCTCACGTAAGCATCAATAATCAATACCATGTGCTACTATGCAACCACGTGTATTACTGTACTTTTACTACCGGGTAGTTCAACAGTTTTAACGGTAACACCTCCGCCGTTATTTTCATAAAGTATTTTTGTCGTTTTCTCAATCCGACAATAATTCCGTTGTGGGGTCCACCAATGATTGTGCCATCGTACGAATATTTCCCGATAAAAAGAATATTCCCCGACCAAACGAATATTTTATAACAACTTGCTTACTTTGTAAAATTTATAAATATTACCCACAACTATAATATTATATCAAATTTACTCCATAATATTCAAAAATAATATTTATAGAAAATTCATCTTTATTTATAAAAGTTGGGGTCTTACAACCTCCCCTTCTTATGAAATTTCGCCCTCGAAATTAGGGTACGTACCTGGTATGTCGAAGAGGTAAGGATACCTTGATTTCATTTCAGATTCTAACTCCCAAGTCATTTCCTCAACATCGTGGTTTCTCTACAAAACTTTGACTTGAGGTATAACCTTGGAGCGTAGAATATGTTCCTTCTTATCCAAGATTTGAACAGGAACCTCTTTATACATCAAATCTTCCGCTATTTCGTCCGGTTCTAACTCAATAATATAGTTCGGGTCTTTCACATATTTACGTAACATGGATATGTGAAAAACGTTATGAACACGAGACATACTTGGCGGTAAAGCGAGTCTATAGGCCACAGTTCCTACTCGATCGAGGATTAAAAATGGCCCGATGAATCGAGGATTGAGTTTTCATCTCTTTCCAAATCTCGTAACTCCTTTCCATAGAGCAACATGCAACAACACATGATCTCCTATATCGAATTCCACGTCCTTTCGATGAAGATCAACATAACTCTTTTGTCGATCTTGTGAGGTTTTTATACGTTGTGGGATCGTTTGAATCTTTTCCATAGTCATACATACCAACTCCGGTCCCAACAACGTTGCTTCACCCACCTCATCCCTGCATACTGGAGAATGACACTTTCTTCCATACAACGCTTCGAATGGAGCCATGCCAATACTTGCTTAATAACTGTTGTTGTAGGAAAACTCCACCAATGGTAAGAACTTGTCCCAACTTCCCTTGAAATCAAGGACACAGAGTCTTAATAGATCTTCAAGAGTTTGAATAGTCCTCTCCGATTGTCCGTCCGTCTCAAGATGATATGCCGAAATAAAATCGTAAGTCTGCGCTCCCATAGCTTTTGCAAACTAACCCAAAATCGTGAAGTGAATCTTGGGTCTCGATCGTAAACTATGGATACCGCATAACATGCGCCTTACAATCTCATTTATGTATATACGAGCAAGACGTTCAAGTGTATAAGTTTCTCGTATCGGTAAGAAATGAGCAGACTTGGTCAATCTATCAACAATGACCCAAATTGCATCTATGCTTTGAGAAACCTTAGGAAGATCGGTAACGAAATCCATGGTAATGAGCTCCCACTTCCATTCTGGAATTTCAAGTGGTTGCAATGGACCTTTTGGTACTTGATGCTCCGCTTTAACTCGTTGATAAGTTAGACACCTTGAGATAAAAAATGCTATCTCTCTATTCATATTGCTCCACCAAAATGTATGACGAATATCATGATACATTTTGGTATTCCCAGGATGGATTGCAAACGGTGTGTTGTGCGCCTCCATCATGATTTTATACTTTAAATCGTGGTCGTTAGAACACAAAGTCGGAGTTGACTCGAAGTATTCCTTCTTCATCGATTCTTGCTTCCGCAGATAGCACCTTCTTGCACTTTCTTCCTCATACGCGCCGATCACCAGTGTCTCAGAACTTGAGCAAATTTAACTTTATCGATTAAAGTTGGTTCTACTCAGTATATTCGCCATCATCACATGGGTCCCCTGAGTCTTTAACTCTATATCCATCCTTTGCAAGTTACACAAAATGGGCCTTTCATGCTTGACAATATCGCACTCATACTTGCATATGATCTTCTACTCAATGCGCGCCACCACCACCACGTTAAACTTTTCCGAGGATGGTATTGGATGGTATGATCATAATCTTTCAATGCTTAAAGCCAACGTCGTTTGTCGCATGTTGAGTTCCTTTTGAGTAAAGAAATATTTGAGGCTTTTATGATCCGTAAAGATCTCCACCTTCTCACCATACAAGTAATGCCTCCAAATCTTTAGTGCGAAGATAACATCTCGCCAACTCTAGATCATGAGTAGGATAATTCCTCTCATATTCTTTGAGTTGTCTTGAGGCATAGGCTATGAGTTTTCCATGTTGCATGAGAACACATCCCAACCCTTTGCTCAAGCATCATCAGAGATGACAAATCCTCCGAGCCGATGGTATTGTCAAACAAAAATAAATGAGTCTCCTCTTGAGTTCTTGAAAACTCTTCTCACATTCTTCGCTCCAACCAAACTTTGTATCTTTTTCGAGTCACCGAGTCATGGAGTAGCGATTCGAGAAAATCCTTCCACGAATCTCCGATAATAACCAAATTTAAACCGAGAAAGCTACGTGCTTGATGGCGATTTAGGTCGCTCCCCACTTTGAATTGCTTCAATCTTTGCTTGGTCAATGATATTCCATGACTTGATACTACGTGCCCAAGGAATGCTACTTCCTCGCCGAATTCACATTTCTTCAACTTGGCATAAAACTTGTATTCACGAAGCTTTTGGAGTGTCAGCCTCAAGTGTTGCTCATGATCTTCATGGATTTTGGAATAAATAAGGATGTCATCAATAAAGACGACCATAAAGTGATCCAAATATTCCTTGAATACTCAGTTCATCATATCCATGAAGGCAGCAGGAGCATTAGTTAATCCAAAGGACATGACTAGGAATTAATAATTCCCGTACCGAGTTCTGAAAGCCGTCTTTGGAATGTCATCGATTCTAATCTTCAATTGGTGATATCCGGAACGAAGATCAATCTTTGAAAAGAATTTGGCTCCTTGCAACTGGTAAAACAGGTCATCAATACGTGGCAATGGATATCTATTTTTGATGGTGACATGATTCAACTCCCGATAATCAATACAAAGTCGCATACTCCCATCTTTCTTTTTCACGAATAGAGCAGGTGCACCCCAAGGAGAAGTACTAGGATGAATAAAGCCAATGTCTAACAATTCCTACAGTTGGGTCTTTAACTCTTGAAGTTCAATAGGAGCCATTCGATATGGGGCTTTGGAAATAGGTTTTGTACCGGGTTTAAGGTCGATACAAAATTCAATTTCACGCTCAGGGGGTAGGCCAGGAAGTTCTTCGGGGAATACGTCAGGAAATTTATTAACAATAGAAATATCGTTCAAAACTGATGTATTTTTGTTTAAATCTGTGACATGAGCTAAGAAAGCTTGACATCCATTTTTCAATAAACGAATAGCTTTATGGCTTGAGATGACCGTGATTGATTTTAATGGTTTGGTCGCTTGAATTCGCATAATAGGTTGATTAGGAATATGTAAGCTAACAACCTTATGGAAATAATCAATTTTTGCATGATGAGTAGTTAACCAATCAATCCCTAGAATCACGTCAAATGCAAATATTTTCAATGAAATAAGATCTACAGGTAATGTGAGGGTACCGATTTGAACCAAACAAGACTTATAAATAGTGGATGTAATTAAGGTTTCTCCCAACGGAGTTTCCACAGATAAGTCAAAGTCTAATTTCTCTGGAGTCAAATTTAATCGATGAGTGCAAGTAGGAGAAATAAAAGAATGGGTAGAACCGGTATCAAATAAAGTATAGATTTCGTTAGAGTTTATGATAAGCTTACCCGTGATGACCTCATTCGGGTTCCTTGCTTTCTGGGAGGTCACAACAAACGCCTCCCTTACACTGGGGCTTTAACTTTTCTGGGACGGCCTTTGGTGCCTCCATCCTAGCTGAATTTGTCTTCGGTGAACAACAAAATCGGGCTAAGTGACCTTCTCTTCCACAATGATAACATGCTTTGGACTGACATCGCGCGGCTTGACCGATGTGCCCTCCCTCCATTTGAAACATATGATAGGTGGTCGCTTCTCCTTCCTTAACGACAAAAATGGTCTTGACGTCTTTCCATCATTGTTTAATCTCCTTTTCTTGAAATGTCCATTCTTATTGTTTTGGCCCTGATTACCACCAAAGTGGTTACCATTTTTGGCCTGTTGATTCCCTCCACGCTTGTTGTCACCGCTCGATGATCGCTTCTCGGGCCGGTATTATCATTTTACCTTTGCTTCTTTTTAGTTGTGTTGACTCGTTATCGCTTCACTAATCGAGCCCTATTTACAACATCTGAATATAAACACGCTTTATGAGAAATAAGATGTTGACGTATCTCCCGCTTCAAACCTCTTAAAACATCCGTGTCATTCTCTCTTCATTATCCACCAAGTGGGACGCAAACCGGATAACTCCACAAATTTAGCCTCGTATTGCGACACGGCCACATTGTTTTGTTCCAACTTGATAAACTCCACCTCCTTCATGTGACGAATACTTTCGGAAAGTATTTTTTCGTTGAATGACTCTTGAACTTCTCCCAAGACATCTTCAAGACGGCGAGAAGTTGAGTACGCTTTTACCGATTCCCACCAAGAATCCGCCTCTCCCATTTAACATAAAAGCGTGAAGGGAACCTTTTGCTCTCTGAAGCATCCCAAGACATCAAATATCTTGGTGATCTGCTTTATCCATGCTTCCGCCATAAGTGGTTTTGGCTCTCCCTTAAACTCCAAAGGGTCCCACCTTCTTGAACTGCTTTAGTGGTGACCGCCGAGAGTTTCAGTGTGTTTCCACCGCATTTTGGATGAGAGCCGCCTCTCTACTGTTTGTTGCATGAATTGCATAAAGCCCTCTAACATTTGATCATTCATCATTTGGTCGGTGTTGTTGTTTGCATAAGGATTGTCGCCTTCTGATGCACATTATCCTCGATTATTGATATGTGGTGAATCAACAGTGCAGTGCTCCATTGCTATTCTCAACATTCTCTTGATGTCATTTTCAGAATCGCCACAAAACAAAGGTTAATTGACATGTAACATATTATCCCTAAATTCGACCACCAATTAAATACCACATAAACTTAGGTAGGTCATACTAGCGAAGGAATTCCCCATCTCTCCCTCCTAGTACTATTCTCACATCTTAGCCGTGGATCATATCCCTAAACTCGATACCAATCATGACGCCCCCCAAAATTAGGTATACATCACCCATCTTGGGTCGTCGATACATGGTACAAAATTCAAATACAACTTACTAATACAATCTCATGTACAATACGACAAAACATAACCGTGAGTTTGAATACAATTATTGTCTACTAGAGATTATACAAACTCAAAAAGAGTCCTCATTACAATTATTAACACACTATTTCACAGAATAGTGAGGATCGCTAATGCTATCCTTCCGGACCATCACTCCGCTCCCCGACTAGTCCCCTCGCTATGTTCTCATTTCCCTCAAGAGAACAATGAAAGAAAGGGTGAGCTCAACTAGCCCAATGAAATATTATGACTAAGATAATGCAGAATAAATTATCGTTAGCCTTCAACAGTGTTAAACTGATAAAATATAACAACATCAAGTTTAACTGCAGCGGAACAAGAAATCCATTAAAAGAGTCAAGTAGAGAATAAAATCTACTATGTTTTATGATTTAAAAGGTTTTTCATGACTTTTATCGCTGGGACTCAACTTAATAAATAATTCACATCATCGAATCACCCATGCACTACGGCCAAGGATATTCTTTAGTATGACGACCATAAATTATCCATTTACTACAGCCAAGGACATTCGTGTATTTATTAATGGTCATGCTCATGCTAACAACTGTCCATCAATGCACTACGGGCCAATGATAACTTTTACCACATCATTTGTAACATTACGGTCATGATTACACCGAATAATCCTTGGTCATAATCATACCAAGTCCATCTATGCACTACAGGCCACAGATGACTTTCAACATAATATAAATATGAGGATGATGACAATGATATAAGAATTCAATAAAACAAGTTCAAGAATTATTTTATCCAGGAACTAATAATGTCCAAATTGTCAACATGATACTGCTTTGTAGAGTAAAATTCAAGAATGATCAGAAGAATATTTTCATGAAAAGATACTGGATGAAACGCAAATATCAATGATATTCTACTAATTTCATGGAGTATAGAAGTCAAAAATTTAACCAATTGAGTATAATAAAGAATGGAATAACAAAAGAAATCACCATGCATGCGGTACTTTGCATAAACAGGTTATTCCAACATAATAATAATAACGGAACCAGGTCAGGCAAAATTTGCATCGATAGGATGTTCCAACAGAATAATAAAGATGGAACCAGGTTCGGTGTAAAACACACAGACAGGATGTTCCAACAGAATAATAATAAAGACGGAACCAGGTCCGGTGTAAAATACATGCATGTGATGTTCCAATGTATAATAATAAAGATTTTAACCAGTCCTGTAAAACACATGCATGTGATGTTCTAATGTAATAATAGAAGTGTGACGCCCCCAAAATTAGGTATACATCACCCATCTTGGGTCTCCAGATACATGGTACAGAATTCAAATACAACTTACTAATACAACTATCGTGTACAATACGACAAAACATAAACTGTGAGTTTGAATACAAATATTATCTACTAGAGATTATACAAACTCAAAAGGAGTCCTCATTACAATTATTATCACACTATTTCACAGAATAGTGAGGACTACTAATGCTATCGTTTGGACCATCACTCCGTTCCCGGACTCGTCCCAGCTATATTCTCATTTCCTGAAGAGAACAATGAAAGGAAGGGTGAGCTCAACTAGCCCAGTAAGAAATATTATGACTAAGATAATGCAAAATAAATTATCATTAGTCTCCAACAATATTATATTGATAAAATATAATAGTCATCAAGTTTAACTGCAGCGGAACAAGCAATCCATTAAAAGAGTCAAGTAGAAAATAAAATCTACTATTTTTTATGATTAAAAGGTTTTTCATCATCATTATCGCCGAGACTCACTTTTAATAAATATTCCACATCATCGAATCATCCCTGCACTACGGCCAAGGATATTCTTTAGTATCACGACCACAATTATCCAGGCACTACGGGCTAAGAATATTTGTGTATTCATTAATGGTCATGATCATGCCAACAACTGACCATCAATGCACTACGGGCCAATGAGAACTTTTACCACATCATTTGTAACATTACGGTCATGATTACAATCAATAATCCCTGATCATAATCATACCAAGTCCATCTATGCACTACAGGCCACAGATGACTTTCAACAAAATATAAACATGAGGATGATGACAATGATATAAGAATTCAATAAAACAAGTTCAAGAATTATTTTATCCAGGAATTTTTAACGTCCAAATTGTCAACATGATACTGTTTTGTAGAGTAAAATTCAAGAATGATCAGAAGAATATTTCCATGAAAAGATACTGGATGAAGCACAAATTTCAAGGATATTCTACTAATTTCATGGAGCATAGAAGTCAAAACTTTAACCAACCAAGTATAATAAAGAATGGAATAACAAAAGAAATCACCATGCATGGGGTACTTCGCATAGACATGTTATTCCAACAGAATAATAATAACGGAACCAGGTCAGACAAAATTTGTACCGACAAGATGTTCCAACAGAATAATAAAGACGGAACCAGGTCCGGTGTAAAACACACATCTGAGATGTTCCAATGTAATAATAATAAGATTTTAACCAGGTCCTGTAAAACACACAAATAGGATGTTCCAACGGAATAATAATAAAGATTTTAACCAGTCCTGTAAAACACACGCATGTGGATGTTCCAGTGAGAATAATAGAAGAATGTCTCCAAGTATAGGTAGAGATCACGATACAAAGTTATTCCAATGTAATAATAAGCAATGGAATAACAACAATTCTCTTCTTCATAATAAGAAAGAATAACACCCCTTACGAGTACAACAAATAATATTCCCTACCTTAAGAAGAAGAAAGCATCTTTGGATATATAAGTAGGGAAGTAGCAGAATACTTTCTTCTTTCTCTCTATAGTTTATCTCTCTAGAGTTTCAGTGAATTCGTAAGAAAATAATGAATGAATGAGCTTCTATTTATAGAAAAATGGAATGCATAGTAACTAACTCATGAACGATCGAGATTGATTTACTTTAATCTGACGGTCCATATTTAAAGCAAAATCTTTTAAATAAAATATAATATATTCTATTTATAATCTAATAAAACGAATAACTTTATAAAAGATTTTACTATGCAAACACTATCTACGCAGACACTATGCAAACACTATGCATAATAAAATATAATATATTCTAATTATTGTCTAATAAAATAGATAACTTTATAAAAGTATTCTGTTTTATATAAAAAGATTTTACTATGCAAAACACTATGCAGACACTATGCAACACTATGCATAATAGAATATAATATATTCTATTTATAGAATAACTTTATAAAAGTATTCATTTTATATAAAAGATTTTTGTATTATTACATTAATAATACCAACAAAACCGAAAGTGACTTATCACTTAAGCATCAATAATTAATACCGTGTGCTACTATGCAACCACGCGTACATCTTGATTTTTTAACACCGGTGTTTCAACAGATTAACTGTAAAACTTCCGCCGTTATTTTCATAAAGTATTTTTGTCGCTTTCTCAATCCGACAATAATTCCGCTAGGGGGTCCACTAATGATTGTGCCGTTATCACGAATATTCACCGTTAAAAGCGAATATTTCCCGACCAATCGAATATTATATAACAACTTGAGTACTTTGCAAAATTTATAAATATTACCCACAACTATTATATCAATTTCACTCCATAATATTCAAAAATAATATTTATAGAAAATTCATCTTTATTCAAAAAGTTGGGGACTTACAACCTCCCCTTCTTATGAAATTTCGCCCTCGAAATTAGGGTACGTACATGTAGCAATAATTGAGTATAGCTGAGTGACTTCTCACGTAAGCATCAATAATCAATACCGTGTGCTACTATGCAACCATGCGTATTACTGTACTTTTACTACCGGGTAGTTCAACAGTTTTAACGGTAACACCTCCACCGTTATTTTCATAAAGTATTTTGTCGTTTTCTCAATCCGAATAATAATTCCGTTAATAGGTCCACTTAATGATTGTGCAAATCGTCTTTAATATTCCCCGAAAAAGAATATTCCCCACCAAACGAATATTTTATAACAACTTGCTTACTTTGTAAAATTTATAAATATTACCCACAACTATAACATTATATCAAATTTACTCCATAATATTCAAAAATAATATTTATAGAAAATTCATCTTTATTTATAAAAGTTGGGGTCTTACAACCTCCCCTTCTTATGAAATTTCTCCCTCGAAATTAGGGTACGTACCTGGTATGTCGAAGAGGTAAGGATACCTTGATTTCATTTCAGATTCTAACTCCCAAGTCATTTCCTCAACATCGTGGTTTCTCCACAAAACTTTGACTTGAGGTATAACCTTGGAGCGTAGAATATGTTCCTTCTTATCCAAGATTTGAACAGAAACCTCTTTATACGTCAAATCTTCCGCTATTTCGTCCGGTTCTAACTCAATAATATGGTTTGGGTCTTTCACATAATTATGTAACATGGATATGTGAAAAACGTTATGAACACGAGACATACTTGGCGGTAAAGCGAGTCTATAGGCCACAGTTCCTACTCGATCGAGGATTAAAAATGGCCCGATGAATCGAGGATTGAGTTTTCCTCTCTTTCCAAATCTCGTAACTCCTTTCCATGGAGCAACACGCAACAACACATGATCTCCTATATCGAATTCCACGTCCTTTCGATGAAGATCAGCATAACTCTTTTATTGATTATGTGAGGTTTTTATATGTTGCCGGATTGTTTGAATCTTTTTCGTAGTCATACGTACCAACTCTGGTCCCAACAACATTGCTTCACCCACCTCATCCCAGCATACTGGAGAACGACACTTTCTTCCATACAATGCTTCGAATGGAGCCATGCCAATACTTGCTTGATAACTGTTGTTGTAGGAAAACTCCACCAATGGTAAGAACTTGTCCCAACTTCCCTTGAAATCAAGGACACATAGTCTTAATAGATCTTCAAGAGTTTGAATAGTCCTCTCCGACTGTCCATCCGTCTGAGGATGATATGCCGAGCTAAATCGTAAATCTGTGCCCATAGCTTTTTGCAAACTAACCCAAAATTGCGAAATGAATCTTGGGTCTTGATCAGAAACTATGGATACTGGCATACCATGCAATCTTACAACCTCGTTTATGTACATACGAACAAGACGTTCAAGTGTATAAGTTTCTCGTATCGGTAAGAAATGAGCAGACTTGGTCAATCTATCAACAATGACCCAAATCGCATCTATGCCTTGAGAAACAGGAACCTCTTTATACGTCAAATCTTCCGCTATTTCGTCCGGTTCTAACTCAATAATATGGTTCGGGTCTTTCACATATTTATGTAACATGGATATGTGAAAAACGTTATGAACACGAGACATACTTGGCGGTAAAGCGAGTCTATAGGCCACAGTTCCTACTCGATCGAGGATTAAAAATGGCCCGATGAATCGAGGATTGAGTTTTCCTCTCTTTCCAAATCTCGTAACTCCTTTCCATGGAGCAACACGCAACAACACATGATCTCCTATATCGAATTCCACGTCCTTTCGATGAAGATCAGCATAACTCTTTTATTGATTATGTGAGGTTTTTATATGTTGCCGGATCGTTTGAATCTTTTTCGTAGTCATACGTACCAACTCTGGTCCCAACAACATTGCTTCACCCACCTCATCCCAGCATACTAGAGAACGACACTTTCTTCCATACAATGCTTCGAATGGAGCCATGCCAATACTTGCTTGATAACTGTTGTTGTAGGAAAACTCCACCAATGGTAAGAACTTGTCCCAACTTCCCTTGAAATCAAGAACATAGAGTCTTAATAGATCTTCAAGAGTTTGAATAGTCCTCTCCGACTGTCCATCCGTCTGAGGATGATATGCCGAGCTAAATCGTAAATCTGTGCCCATAGCTTTTTGCAAACTAACCCAAAATTGCGAAATGAATCTTGGGTCTCGATCAGAAACTATGGATACTGGCATACCATGCAATCTTACAACCTCGTTTATGTACATACGAACAAGACGTTCAAGTGTATAAGTTTCTCAGATCGGAAGAAATGAGCGGACTTGGTCAATCTATCAACAATGACCCAAATCGCATCTATGCCTTGAGAAACTTTGGGAAGACCAGTAACGAAATCCATGGTAATGTGCTCCCACTTCCACTCTGGAATTTCAAGTGGTTGCAATGGACCTTTTGGTACTTGATGCTCTGCCTTGACTCGTTGACACGTTAGACACCTTGAGATAAACAGCGCTATCTCTCTATTCATATTGCTCCACCAAAATGTATGACGAATATCATGATACATTTTGGTATTCCTGTGATGGATTGCAAACGGCAAGTGTTTAATAGCGCCTCCATCATGATTTTATACTTTAAATCGTGGTCGTTAGAACACAAAAGTCCGGAGTTGACTCAAGTATTCTTTCTTCATCGATTCTTGCTTCCCAAGATCGCACCTTCTTGCACTTTCTTCCTCATACGCATCGACGGGATCTATAATTTGAGCGAATTTAATTTTATCAATTAAAGTCGGTTCTACTCAGATATTTTCCATCATCACGTGGGTCCTCGGAGTCTTTATCTCTATCTCCATCCTTTGCAAGTCATACAAAATGGGCATTTGCGTTGACAATATTGCACCGTATTCATATATGATCTTCTACTCAATGCGCCACCTACCACGCTTAAACTTTCCAAGATGGTATTGGATAGTATGATCAGAATCTTTCAATAGTTTAAGCTAACGTCGTTGTCGCATGTTGAGTTCCTTTTGAGTGAAGAAATATTTGAGGCTTTTATGATCCGTAAAGATCTCCACTTTCTCCCCATACAAGTAATGCCTCTAAATCTTTAGTGCGAAGACAACATCTGCCAACTCTAGATCATGAGTAGGATAATTCCTCTCATATTCTTTGAGTTGTCGTGAGGCATAGGCTATGACTTTTCCATGTTGCATGAGAACACATCCTAACCCTTTGCCCAAGCATCATCATGAGATGACAAATCCTCGTAACCGGATGGTATTATCGTAACAGTCTTTGAAATGAGTCTCCTCTTGAGTTCTTGAAAACTTTTCTCACATTCTTCGCTCCAACCAAACTTTGTATCTTTCCGAGTCAGATGAGTTAGTGGAGTTGCGATTCGAGAAAACCCTTCAATTGGTGATATTTTGGCTCCTTGCAACCTGTCAAACAGGTCATCAATACGTGGCAATGGGTACCTATTTTTGATGGTGACATGATTCAACTCCCGATAATCAATACAAAGTCGCATACTCCCATCTTTCTTCTTCACGAAATAGAACAGAGCACCCCAAGGAGAAGTACAAGGATTTAATAAAGCCAATGTCTAACAATTCCTGCAGTTGAGTTTTTAACTCACGAGTTCAATAGAGCCATTCGATATGGGATTTAGAAATGGGTTTTGTACCGGGTTCAAGATCGATACAAAATTTAATTTCACGCCTCGGGGGTAGGCCAGAAGTTCTTCGTGGAATACGTCGTGAAATTCATTAACAATAGAAATATTATTAAAACCGGCGTATTTTTGTTTAGATCTGTGATATGAGCTAAGAAATCTTGACATCCGTTTTTCAATAAACGAATAGCTTTATGGCTTGAGATGATAGTGATTGATTTTAATGGTTTGGTTGCTTGAATTCGCATAATAGGTCGATTAGGAATATGAAAGCTAACAACCTTACGGAAACAATTAATTTTTGCATGATGAGTAGTTAACCAATCAATCCCTAGAATTACATCAAATGCAAGTATTTTTAATGCAATAAGATCGACAGGTAATGTGTGGGTACCAACTTGAACCAAACAAAACTTATAAACCGTGGATGTAATGAAGGTTTCTCCCAACAAAGTTTCCACAGATATGTCAAAGTCTAATTTCTCCGGAGTCAAATTTAATCGTTGAGCGCAAGTAGGAGAAATAAAAGAATGGGTAGAACCGGTATCAAATAAAGTGTAGACTTCGCTAGAGTTTATGATAAGCTTACCCGTGATGACCTCATTCGGGTTCCTTGCTTTCTACGGAGGTCACAACAAACGCTTTCCTCACCTTCTACGGCTTTGACTTTTCTCGGGACAACCTTTGGTGCCTCCATCCTAGTCAATTTGTCTTCAAAGTGAGCGACAAAATCGGGCTAAGTGACCTTCTCTTCCACAATTATAACATGCTTTGGACGACATCGCGCATTTTGACCGATGTGTCCCTCCCTCCGCATTTGAAGCATATGATAGGTGGTCTTTCTCCTTCCTTAACAACGGTGTCTTTGGTCTTGACGCTTTCCATCATTGTTGAATCTCTTCTTCTTGAAATGTCCATTCTTATTGTTTTGGCCTCGATTACCACCAAAGTGGTTACCATTTTTAACCCGCCTCGTTCCCTCCACGCTTGTTGTCACCACTTCGATAATCGCTTCTCACCGGTATTATCATTTTGCCTACCGCTCTCTTTTTCATTAGCGTTGACTCGTTATCGCTACTCCACCAATCGAGCCCTATTTACAACATCTCAATACAAACACGCTTTATGAGAAATAAGATGTTAACGTATCTCCGACTTCAAACCTCTTAAAAACATTCTCGCCATTCTCTCTTCATTATCCACCAAGTGGGGACGCAAACCGGATAACTCAAGTAAATTTTGCCTCGTATTGCGATACCTGGCCATATTGTTTTGCTCCAATTTGATAAACTCTACCTCCTTCATGTGACGAATACTTTCGGAAAGTATTTGTCGTTGAATGCCTCTTGGAACTTCTCCCAAGACATCTTCAAGACGGCAGAAGTTGAGTACGCTTTCTGATTCCCACCAATGAATCGCCTCTCACTTTACAACATAAAGGCGAAAGGGAACCTTTTGCTCCTCCGAGCATCCCAAGACATCAAATATCTTGGTGATCTGCTTTATCCATGCTTCCGCCATAAGTGGTTTTGGCTCTCCTTAAACTCCAAAGTGGTCCCACCTTCTTGAATCTGCTTAGTGGTGACCGCCCGAGAGTTTCCAAAGTGATTCCACCTCAGATTTTGGACAGAGCCGCCGCTCTGCTTCATTGTTGCATGAATTGCATAAAGCCCCTGAACATTTGATCATTCATCATTTGGTCAAGTTGTTGTTGTTTGCATAAGGATTGTCGCCTCCTTCAATGCACATTATCCTCGATTATTGATATGTGAATCAACGATCACTTTGTGCTCCATTGCTATTCTCAACATTCTCGGATGTCATTTTCGAGACATCGCCACAAAACAAAGGTTAATTGACATGTAACATATTATCCCTAAATTAATTGACCAATTAAATACCACATAAACTTAGGTAGGTCATACTAGCGAAGGAATTCCCCATCTCTCCTCCTAGTACTTATTCTCACATCTTAGCTAGGGATCATATCCCTAAGCTTTGATACCAACCGTGACGCCCCAAAATTAGGTATACATCACCATTACAATTATTATCACACTATTTCACGTAATAGTGAGGACTACTAATGCTATCCTCCGGACCATCGCCTCCGCTCCCCACTCGTCCCAAATATATTCTCATTTCCTCAAGAGAATAAAGGTGAAAGGAAGGGTGAGCTCAACTAGCCCAAAGAAGAAATATTATGACTAAGATAATGCGTAATAAATTATCATTAGTCTCCAACAATGTTAAACCGATAAAATATAATAGACATCAAGTTTAACTGCGTTGAATTTTAACAAGCAATCCATTAAAAGAGTCAAGTAGAAAATAAAATCTACTATCTTTTATGATTAAAAATGTTTTTCATCATTTATTATCATTTGAGACTCAAACAATAAATATTCCACATCATCGAATCACCCCTCGCACTACTAGCCAAGGATATTCTTTAGTATCACGACCACAATTATCCATGCACTACGGGCCAAGAATATTTGTGTATTCATTAATGGTCATGATCATGCCAACAACATCCATCAATGCACTATAAAGGCGAATGAGAACTTTTACCACATCATTTGTAACATTACTACCATGATTACACCGGTAATCCCCAGTCATAATCATACCAAGTCCATCTATGCACTCACAGTGCCACAGATGACTTTCAACAAAATATAAACATGAGGATGATGACAATTATATAAGAATTCAATAAAACAAGTTCAAGAATTATTTTATCCAGGAATTTTTAACGTCCAAATTATCAACATGATATTGTTTTGTAGAGTAAAATTCAAGAATGATCAGAAGAATATTTCCATGAAAAGATATTGGATGAAGCGCAAATATCAAGGATATTCTACTAATTTCATGGAGTATAGAAGTCAAAACTTTAACCAACCGAGTATAATAAAGAATGGAATAACAAAAGAAATCACCATGCATGCGGTACTTCACATGTACAAAGTTATTCCAATGAATAATAATAATCTAACCAAAGTCGTGCAAAATTTGCAAGCGGATAATTCCAATAGAATAATAAAGACGAAACCATGTCCTTGTAAAATACACGCATGTGATGTTCCAACGTATAATAATAAGATTTTAACCAAGTCCTGTTGTAAAACACATATACGAGATGTTCCAACGGAATAATAATAAAGATTTTAATCCGTCCTGTAAAACACACGCATGTGATGTTCCAATGTATAATAGAAGAATGTCTCCAAGTATAGGGTAGATCACAGATACTGAGTTATTCCAACTCAATAATAAGCAATGGAATAACAACAATTCTCTTCATGAATAAGAAAGAATAACACCCCTACCTTAAGAAGAAGAGTAATTGGATATATAAGTAAAGAAGTAGCGAATCACTTTCTTCTTTCTCTCTATAGTTTATCTCTCTGAGTTTCAAAGTTGAATTCGTAAGAAAATAATGAATGAATGAGCTTCTATTTATAGAAAAATGGAATGCATAGTAACTAACTCATGAAACAATTTAGATTGATTTACTTTAATCTGACGGTCCATATTTAAAGCAAAATCTTTAAATAAAATAAAATATATTCTATTTATAATCTAATAAAACGAATAACTTTATAAAAGATTTTACTATGCAAACACTATGCAGGCACTATGCAAACACTATGCATAATAAAATATAATATATTCTAATTATTGTCTAATAAAATAGATAACTTTATAAAAGTATTCTGCTTTATATAAAGAGATTTTACTATGCAAAACACTATGCGCATACTTATGCAACACTATGCATAATAGAATATAATATATTCTATTTATAGAATAACTTTATAAAAGTATTCTCATTTTATATAAAAGATTTTCTGTATTATTACATTAATAATACCAACAAAACTGAGTGACTTATCACTTAAGCATCAATAATTAATACCGTGTGCTACTATGCAATCACGCGTATTATCGCATTTTTAACACCTAGTGTTTCAACATTAACAGTAAAACTTCCTACCGTTATTTTCATAAAGTATTTTTGTCGCGCTTTCAATTCGACAATAATTCCGTTAGGGGTCCACCAATGATTGTGCCGTTGTACGAATATTCCCTGTTAAAACGAATATTCCCAGGCAATCGAATATTATATAACAACTTCACGTACTTTGCAAAATTTATAAATATTACCCACAACTATTATATCAATTTCACTCCATAATATTCAAAAATAATATTTATAGAAAATTCATCTTTATTCAAAAAGTTGGGGTTTTACAAGAAGAATGTCACCAAGTATAGGGTAAACCGCGTATACAGGTTATTCCAACAGAATAATAAGCGATGGAATAACAATATTTCTCTTCATGAATAAGAAAGAATAACACCCTTACATTAGTAGTAGATTGAATACTGCAGAGTGTAGTAATGTAATACTCTTCTTCTTTCTCTCTTATTCTCTATACTTTCTCTCTATAGCTTGAATGAATTAAGTGAAAAATAATGAAGCACTAGTCCTCTATTTATAGAAGATTTCTAGCTTAGCACTTGAAATGTGAAAATGCAAGGGCTCGATTTAACCGGTGATGTGAAAAGAAAAGTGGTTTGACGCCTGTAATGTAAAACGACAATTGGTTCGACGCCTGTAATATGAAACAGCAAGTGGTTTGATGTCTAGTAAAGGTAGTTACTATTGACGAAGGTAATTACTATTGATGAAGGTAATTACTATTGACGAAGGTAATTACTATTGACGAAGGTAATTACTATTGACGAAGAGACTCTTGGATGATGACATATGGGCCCCCTATAAAATAACCAAACTTACCACAACCGTCTCATAATAGACTCTTTATATACATCAAGGATTGAATAAATATTACCACAAATCATTTTATTTTTAATCAACACATATTTAATCTTTCAACAATTATTAATCATTTATAACTTGTCATCTCAATTATTGATTTAATAATATAACATATTATCTGATGACGATATATCGTGACAATAATTGAATCAATAATATAAGAGATATGATGCAAAGAATTCTCGTAGCAATAATTGAGTATAACCGAGTGACTTCTCATGTAAGCATCAATAATCAATACCGTAGTGCTACTATGCAACCACGCCAGACATCGCATTTCTTTTACTACCGGGTAGTTCAACAGCTTTAACAAAGAACACCTCCATGAAGTTATTTTCATAAAGTATTTTTGTCGTTTTCTCAATCCGACAATAATTCCGTTGTGGGGTCCACCAATGATTGTGCCGTCATACGAATATTCCCCGACAAAAAGAATATTCCCCTACCAAACGAATATTTTATAACAACTTGCTTACTTTGCAAAATTTATAAATATTACCCACAACTATAACATTATATCAAATTTACTCCATAATATTCAAAAATAATATTTATAGAAAATTCATCTTTATTTATAAAAGTTGGGGTCTTATAATAGTATTGACATTGAATGATCGTTTCGAGTATACAAAAAACTGTATGACTTAGACGATAAGAAATGAATCCTGAGGTATGGCATTTAGTTTCCAGAAAGCCGTAAGGAATAAGAAGTTGATTTAACGAACATTATAGTTAATGGTTCGTATAAGTTAAGAGAAGTTAGGTTGTGGTACAAACGTAACTTTGATAGTTGACATATGGGAGCTGGGCTAAACAATTCCTTTAAAGAGCGAAGGTATATACAAAACTTGAAACCGATCTAACTCACTGTGTGGGCAGTGTAGATGAGACGGGAACTTGTTTGTGGGAAACCACTCAGAGTACCATATGGACCACTTACAAAGAAGCGATGTGTGCTGAGTCCTATAGAAGCTATAAGAAGAAGATAAGAATGCAAATCATCAAAGATGATGAACTTTTTGAGTAAGACATCTCCGTATGTCATGAAGCCGTAAAGCGGAAATGAAAGTTAGTCGCGTAAGCTTATATTGCAGGAATGCGAACCCTAAGAAGTAAAGTTAAGTAAACCAATGCGTAAGTCAAGTATTTGACTAATTGGTGTATGTGTTATTTAATTATGTGTTATACAAGGATTTGGAATGAGCAGTTCAGCGTAAACTGTAAGCTATAGCTGTGCGTTAGGCAAGTTTTCTAACTTCATTCATGCTATATGAATGCTAGTTTCTTAAACTTCTCAGATGTTGAACTTGAGAAGTTTTGTCTATGTGCGATATTTGTACAAGGTGGTAGAACGTATGAGGCCTTGTGCCATAATTTGAACACTTCGGTGTTTCTTTGAGATGAACTATTCTATGATTGAGCTATTCAATACAAGTATGCTCGGTTTATACATGAACCGTTATTGTTAAGTCTGTGCTAATGATTCTAGCCATACATGATATGTATGGAAAAAGGTAGAAGAATGAAAGTAGTGTAAAGAGTATGTCATGAATGTTTTAAGATAATAGGAATCGAGACTATTCCTATTATTCAAGCTGTTTCATAACCTTTGTTCGGTTATCGAAGTTCTAAAAAATGTTTAAACTCTTGAATATGTTTGTTCAACTGTTATGAATTGCTGGACAATTGAATTCTCACACTTTCTCTAAATGAAAAATATTTTCAGCGAACGATGTTAGAAAGAACTTAAGGATCCCTTAAAGATCAAGCTGATTGTTATCCAAACGAAGTGCCATTCAGTATATGAATGTGCATGAAGAGCAAGTGAAGACTTGTAATATAGAATGGTAGAATTAAACTATAGATTAGTTTAATGAACAGTTATGTATCCTTGGTGGCGGATGAAAGTCACTCGTGTAAGATGAAAAGAATAATATAATTATCATTATCTGTAATGAAAGAGGTTCTAAGGTTTCGAGAACCTGGGATTTGAGAATGTATGTCATTATATTTAGCTATATAATGAAGTATGTTTGGAAGGAAATGGAATAGTGATACACGGAGTCCGGGTCTGAAAGTAGGCCGGATTTCGGGGCATCACAGCCTATACTCTCCTTTACGTAAAAGTATAGTGGCTAGAAGGTGGCAATCATGGCTATAGAGATAGCTGAGGAGGAGGTGGTTGAGCAACTCTCCAATAATCATAGGAGTCTTCTTCTACCTCATGAATTCTAACCTTTGAGCAAAGCCATTAACTAGACAACAACTCCTCTATAAATAACAGCTCTATTCTTCATTTTCTTGTTGTTGTGATTTACTTGATAAATATATATTAAGAGTGTGAGTTGCTTTGTTGAGTAAGAAGGAGTCTAAGATTGTAAGGAGTGACCATTTAAGCTTCAAAAAGGTAAATTTCTGATTTTGTGTTCTTAATTTCTAACTTGATGAATTCCTAGAATTTCCATGAAGATTTCTGTGAATATGATTATGGATTGATATCAATGTGTTTACGAAGTTTATATACATGTATGGACCCTTTAAGAATGAGTTAATCATGTTTAGAATGGAGAAAAATCGAATTTGGGTTTGACATTATGCGTAATGTAGCTCTTTCCTTATTCTCCGTTCAGAAGGCGCAATTGCTACGATTTAGATTAGGGTAGTAAGTAGCAATTGCCAAATCCACAAAAACCAGATTCTGACTTCTATTATTATGAGTTGTTTCTAACATGGTATTATGATCTATACATGCATGAAAAGAAGTATAACATGTAGTAAAAAGCTTTCTTATGAGATATGAATTGTTCAAACATGATTTAGTAGGAGTTCAATAATAATAACTTTAAGTTTCGAAAATGAGCTTTGATGAAACTTGTATTCTGAAAAGTCTGAGCATGAAAGTATACATATATGACTTATTTATGAACATTAATGAGCATGAGTTATGATTCATGGTCCCTTTGTTCATGTCCAATTTGTTTGGCTTTGAGCTAAATGATTTTTCCAAGGAAAACTTGACATATTTGAAACTAATATCCATAAATAACACATGGAGTATGTTCTGACTTTGTGAAATTGCAGACCTGACCTAAGAACACATGAGATATGATTCTAAGATGTTTGGTATGACTAGAATGCATGGTTTAAGTTTGAAATGTTTTCATAAGCGAACTCGGACGTTTTTCAAACTAAGTGTGTAGTCATGTTCTAGACACTTAAGATGGCATGTCTATGTTCTGCTAGTCTCTAAGCATGACTCATTCGTATACTCACTTCGTTAGACCCCATGTAAAATAACCAAGAATAGGTTGGGCATGTTTTAAAGCAATAAAATCTACTAGTTATGAATATATGATGAAAACCTTTGTGAGCATGCATACTAACAGATTTCATGACCATCTCATGTGGATACATGGCGAACATAGTAGCCCTTGTGATTTCATGACCTTAATTTGCCTTAACTCATTAGAAATCCCAAACTAAAACCATAGCATACCAAGATGAACGAAGGATGATTGTAAAAGCATGCAAGACCCTTTAACATGCATATATGTTATATGTTAATATCCATGTATGCTAAGGAATGAAACATCACCAGGAAGAGAAAAGCTCAACTCTGGTCTGGCCAGGGGACAACGCAGATGCGTCGTCCCTAAGCCTAACCAGGGAACAGCTGCACCCTCCTGCAGTCTGCTCTGACTTGTTTTATATTGTGATCTGGACTTGGAAAATTGTTTACTTTGTTATACTAAAGTATAAAACCAAGTTGGAATTATATTAAAATATTCAAATGTGCATTGATAGGGTAACATGAAGATTTCAAGAATTGTAAACTAGTTATTTTCAAAACATAGGAATAATGTTGATTATGAACTATGTGATTGAATTGTATGCTATGAGGGATCTGATTGTGCAACTAAGATCAAACTTTATGCATGATCTTAGTGTACGTGTTTAACCATGTGTGTAATAGGTGCATAGGTGGTTGGTTTACAAATCAAAATTGTATAACTAATAAATGTAAATATATACATAACTACGATATAATTGGATTTTTGAAGTGTTGATAAGAAATAGATTGGTAAACTACACTTAAGGCAAGTTCTCTAACTTCATTTGATTTTTATATTGAATGAAAGTTCTCTAACTTCATTTGATTTTTATATTGAATGCAAGTTCCTTAACTCTTTACACTGTACATATTGTATAATCTGAATTGTTGTCATATTGACCATATTTACCTCGATCAAATATTTATTACTATTCTGAAATCGATTGTATTTCTTGATGTTTTTGAAAGCATTGAACTTATCATTCCTAAATGCATTATAAAAGTTGTCTAAATAATTGATTCGGCTAGACTATTATCATTTGTTAAAAAGCTATCCAAACCAATTGACTTGGTACGGACTCTTGTAAATCTACTGAGATGAACAACCCTCATTGAAGGAGAAATTATATAACTGATGACTAACCGAAGTGCGCACATACTAGCATGTTTAAATGTTATGCATAACGTAGAGTACTTTAGGTTGATCACATGTTGTACTTATTTATATGGGATTTTCAGTATAATACTGTTAATTCTAGCAGGAGTTTTTAGTCTCTAGTGACTGCTCAGTGTTCATTATTCTTGAATCTTGAATCTTGTTGGTATCTTTCAGTCCATAACGATAATTATTGATAATTCCTGAACTATTATTCACTGCTATACCCATGAGATTTGAACTTTATAATTGTTCACCTTTATTATTATTTTTCTTGCTGGGCAAATTTGTTGCTCAATCTTGATTTCCTTAAAACTTTCAGCTAAGGCAGAACATTGTGAACCTTCAAGCAAAGACAAGGGTAAGGGCAAGGATACGGATTAGCTTTGTTCCTTTGCGATAGGAAATTTAATATTATCATGTTGTATTAAGACATGTAATGACAATGTAAATTATTTTATTATTCCGTTGTGTGAAATTTTGATTGTTATTAGAGTTAGCACGTGATGTACTGAATTCGAGATACGAGTGTCTAAATTTGGGAGCGTCACATTAGGACTCTATCCATTCCTAAATATGTGACATTTAAAGTTTTTGCACAAAGATTAAGGATATTAAATCTCTTAAAATTACTCCATTAAAATTACTATGTGTGATGCCCCCAAAACAGGTATACATCACCCATCTTGAGTCGCCAAATATATGGTACTAAATTCAAATACAACTTAATTATACAACAGTCGTGTAAAATACGACAAAACATAATCTAAGAGTTTTAATAAGAATATTGTCATCTAGACAATATCCACACTCAATGGAGTCCTCATTACATTTATTGTCACACTATTTAACAGAATAGTGAGGACTACTAATGCTATTATCTGGACCATCACTCCATATTCTGACTAGTCCCGGCTACGTTCTCATTTCTTGAAGAGAACAGTGAAAGAAAGGGTGAGCTCAACTAGCCCAGTAAGAAATATTATGACTAAGATAATGCAGAATAAATTATCATTAGCCTTCAACAATGTTAAACTGATAGAATATAATAGATAACAAGTTTAACTGCAGCAGAACAAGCAATCCATTAAAAGAGTCAAGTAGAGCATAAAATCTAATATCTTCTATGATTTAAAAAGTTTTTCATCAACTTTATCGCTGAGACTCAGCTTAATAAATAAAATCGAATCATCCCTGCATCACGGCCAAGGATATTCATGTAATCATCAATGGTCTTGATTATACCGAATTATCCTTGGTCATAATCATACCAACAACTGTCCATCAACGAACTACATGCCCATGAGGACTTTTACCACATCATTCGTCACATTACGGTCATGATTACACCGAATAATCCCTAGTCATAATCATACCAAATCCATCTATGCACGTAAGCCAAAGATGACTTTTATCACAATATAAGCATGAGGATGATGACAATGACATAATAATTCAATAAAACAAGTTCAAGGATAAATTTTAAAAATTTATAATTTTAATTTATCCAGAAATCAATAACGTCCAAATTGTCAACATGATACTTCTTTTTGGAGTAAAATTCAAGAATGTTCAGAAGAATAATTCCATGAAAAGATACTGGATGAAGCGCAAATATCAAGGATATTCCACTAATTTCATGGAGTATAGAAGCCAAAACTTTAACCAACTGAGTATAATAGAATATATGAAACCGCAAATGGATTTTTGCCCCCTATGCGGTAATCCACGTAGACAGATAATTTCTATAATTTAATAAGGAATGAATACGAAGGATCATTCACCATGCATCTGAATCCACATGACAAAGTTATTCCAATAGAATAATAAAGAATGGAATAACGTAAGAATTCATAGGCGTCATGTAATCCATACATGACATGTTATTCCAATAGAATAATAAAGAATGGAACCAAAGTCATGCGTAACTCCGCATGCACATGATATTCCAACAGAATAATAAAGAATGGAACCAGTCATGCGTAATCAAGACAGATGTGATATTCCAATGTAATAATAAAGAATGGAATAACAACGAATTCACCGTGCATGCGATAGACCAAGATACGGAAGTTATTCCAATGAATAATAAGGAATAGAATAATGTAAGAATTTCACAGTGTGTATGCGGTATTGCATGTACATGTTATTCCAACATAATAATAAAGAATGGAATAACAACCCTTACGAGTATTGAAAGAAAATAACTATCTTCATGAATACGAAAGAATAATACCCCTTACCTTAGAAGAAAATTGGATACTAGAATAGTGAGGTAGCAGACTTCTCTTCTTCTTTCTCTCTATAATTTCTCTCTATAATAATTGTTTTATAGCTTTAGTGAATTGGTGAGAAATGAATGAAGAATGAGCTTCTATTTATAGAAAAATATAGTTTCGATAATTGCACGTTTTGGGGCTCAAAATATTACAGTATAATACCTTCCTCTTTTTCTTCATTTTTAATTTAGTCCTGCAAGTATTATCAAACTTGCACCACCTCCCCTAATAGTAAATAATGTGAATTAATAGTTTATTCATGTGACATAATAGTATAATCATATGAAAAAACTAATTACAGTATAGTACATTCATCTATACCTCCATTTTTAATTTAGTCATGCAAGTATTATCAATCTTGCACCATCTCCCCTAATAGTACATGAATGTGAATCAATAGTACACACATGTGAACATATAGTTATAAGCATGTGAATTAATAGCAATTAATTGCTCATTTATCCGATTAATTACTCGATTGATCAATATAGCCTTCAGACATCCATTATTATCTAAATAGATGTCGATTTCTACTAACACTAATAATTCCAACACAATAGAACTATCAATTTCATCTTTAATCAACACGAATTTATTCATCATTAATATTATAACTCACAATATTTAACAACCAGGTCATTTTTAGGAAAAGGGGGCTTTCCGATAAGGATTTCTTCTTATTGGCGCACAATTACATGACCAAACCTCTCCTTGACAGAACTTCTAGACATTGTCAATATTGTAAATAATAATATGAATAACTTTGTCGTCTCAATTATTGATTTAATAGTATAACATATTATGCAGATGATACTGTGACAATAATTGAATCAATAATATTAGAGATATGATGCAACAATTATTGTAGCAATAATTGAGTATTATTGAGTGACTTCTCACGTAAACATCAATAATCAATACCGTGTGCTACTATGCAACCACGCGTATTACTGTACTTTTACTACCGGGTAGTTCAACAGTTTAACGGTAAAACTTTTGCCGTTATTTTTATAAAAAGTTATTTCTGTCATTTTCTAACTCCGACAGTAATTCCATTGTTGGTGTAACGACCCCAAAATAGGTCCATTCAATCCAACCCATTCTGAGTCGCCAAATACATGGTACAGAATACAACTACAACTTTATTACAACAATTATCGTGCAAAATACAACAACACATATACTGTGAGTTTGGATACAAATATATAGCAAATGTGACACATGTCCCAACCGTGGACAACACCTCACAGTGACACCTTACATAAAGGTATAGTCAAAGACTGTTTTAGAAACTAAAATCTTTGGGAAGTGCTCAAGGAAACCTTCGTACATGGGAGGCCATGCTTCTAGGTTATGATAGATATCATATGGCCACAGAATTATCCTTGGTTGACCCAATAGACCCCAAAGAAAAACAAGAAGATTACTATCATATTCTTCCCAATGGTAAGTCTTCTCTTGATTTATTATTATCTCCACTATCTCAAATTGAGAATTATACTTCAAACAAACACCAAGATTATATAGGTAGTGCTCAGATATATACTCGGCAAGTGGATGAGCACATCCTGCCTTATGATGATACGTGGTTGTATGTCATTAGACATCTTGTATGATAGTGACAAAACACCCTTCCAACGTTGGGTTCACCTCACCTCAACAAATATAGACCACCGCTCTATTACCCCGTTATCCCCGCTTCGACCCAAAATTATACTTTTTTATTACCCGAAAGGAATTGTGATGCAAAAGGGTGAGCACAACTAGCTCAAGAAAAGAATATTATGACTAAAGATAAATAAATTATCAATAGTCTTCATCAAGAATAAATCGTAGATTTAGAACATATGGTAGATGATAAAAATTTCAACCATAGTTGCAAATGAATGAGCAATCCATTAGATTTGCAGTCAAATAGACTATAAAGTCTATTATCTTCCATGTTAAAAGTCCACCAACAATGTTCTATCCTCAGTAACATCAATCAACAATTCCTCGCCCACAATCACATGTATAACTCATAATCGTAATTGAGATTCTAAATTCTCTTCGCATCCAAGACGAAAATAATTTTCATCACCGCCTTTTACCCGAAACATCAAAGATCGTGGTTATACCAAATCACAGTTCTTGTTCATAATCATACTTATAAATTCATCTTTGCACCACGACCAAAGATATTCATCAACAGTTCATCTTTGTACCACATGCCAAAGATATTCAACAACAAGTCATCTTTGCACTACGGGCCAAAGATATTCAACAACAGGTCATCTTTGCACTACAGACCAAAGATATTCATCAAAAACTCATCTTTGCACTACAGGCTAAGATATTCATCAATAATTCATCTTTTCACTACAGGCTAAGATATTCATCAATAATTCATCTTTGCACTACAAAGCAAAGATATTCATCAATAATTCATCTTTGCACTACAAAGCAAAAGATATTCATCAACAAGTCATGTTCACCTCAACACTGCTCATCTTTATCTTAAAGAAATACATAATCATTTCGTAAGTTGTATAACAATAATTATAACCATGTTGATCAATTCACCTTTGCACTTAAGCTAAAGATATTCAATTATAAATTCAATGGTCATGATCATACCAGTCACAATTCAACTTTTCACTACTGGCATAAGAGAACCCTAGTCATGATCATACCAATAATCTACCCATCTTTACACTCCAGTGAAAGAGAATTTCAACATCAGAGTTATAAAAATGTTATATATGATAATAAAATCAATATAATCAATATATAGTTTTAATCTCCATAGTAATATTCATAAATCAACTATAATTTGGTTAGAAAAAGAAACCAATTTTGTCATGAATAGTAACTCATGAATAGTAACTTCGTGAATAGTAACTCATGAATAGTAACTCGTGAATAGTATCTCATGAATAGTAAACCCGACTCAAAAAGATAGAAATTCCACAATAAAATCCATACCAATATTTCGGTATAATGATATTGAAAGAATAATATTTTTTTTAAGCTTATAAACAATTTATTTTAATTGTTTACACTTTACTAAATAAGGCATTTAATCATTCTAAAATGTCAAACTCATAAGATTTCATCACCAATAACCAAAATCCTCATCAAAAATCTGCATATACCTCATGTAGGATTCTAAAGCCATAAAATCCTATTTTCTAATTTTCTTACCTCACATAACATATTTAATTCATTTACTCATAACTAGTCCATTTTCATGAAAAATAACAAATCGGTTCAAAAATATTTCTTTTACGGATTTAGCGAGAATATAGTCCTATATTGAACATATATTTTCTCGTAATTTTTAAAAGTCATTTACTATTTTTCACATGGCCAAAACCACCGAATATTTAAACATTTATCATAAATTGTACTTTTATCCAAAAATTCTGATATTCACCGGGTATACTTATTATATAGATGTACTCCCAATAAAAATTTCATCAATTTTGGAGTTAATCACAAGGAGTTATAAGCGGTTACTTTTAAAATAGTCTTTTCCCGTAAAATTCATAACTCTTAACTTATACATCCAAAAATCGCCATTTTTGGACACAATCAACAAAACTCATCAAATTATCATTTCAAATTTTTCCAGAATTTTTGAAGGTCCGAAAAGTTACTGAAACATGAAAAACATCACAACCCTTAAAATCCCTTACCTCAAAAGAAGCGGTATTTACATTGAATAACGCCGAAAACTAACTTGCACCAGATAGCAACACTCAAGATACAAGAATACACTTGATAATATAAAGAGAGAAATAGAGAAAACTTCAGCTTCGTGTGATTTTCAATTCTAACTTAAGCTTCTATTTATAGGAAAATGCTAGAACGCTAAAGGAGACTAAAATAATAAAATATTATTTTATTTTCTACACACCAACCATCCAAGACCAAACCATCCAAGCATGCCAATTCGAAAAAATATAGCGACCCACATGTTATTAATACCAACCAAAGTGGGTCCCACCATATAATTTAATAAAATTATTTTATTTTCTCGAAACTTCAATAATTCATGAAAATAGCCCGCTTATCGTAAAAAAATTAAACTCATGACTTTCCATGGGAAATTCCATTCTCTACAACTTTGCGTAAGAAATTTTTCCAAATTCCAAATGTAAATTGACCAAATCAATAAACGAGCAATTTTATAATCTATAATCAATTTTCTATTAAGAATTGTGTCCACCGACACCCAAAAACATATGTTAAATATTTAATGCCACAAAAATACTCTTCCTCCTCATATACTCATATATCCCACATTCATTGTAAAATATTACTGCTAATATATTATTAAAATAATATATTTAAATGAATTATTTTATCGTAAAAGATAAAATATTAATTTTCAATAGTTGTCACATTAAAATTTTCTCATCTATATCCACAATAAATATTTTCTTTATCATAATAATCAATAATTAATTATTCACAAATAATATTACAGACTCACAAGATCGACAACCTGTGCAGCTTCCTCAGATAGGGGCTTTCCAATAAGGATTTTTCCTTCATCAAGCAAATTAGGTGACCAAACCTCTCCTTAGATGTAACTTTCTAGACATTGCTAATAATGTTATCTCGATAATATTATTCAAATAATTTGAATTATTGATCCGATAATAGAAAATATCATGCAAAGACAATTATTGAAACAATAATAATATATAATATCAACGCAAAAATTATTGAATCAATAAAATAAAATATTGAACAAAGAATTACCGTAACAATTATTGAGTAAAGCCTTCTTACGTAAGAATTAATAATTCAAAAATACTGTGTAATACTGGTGCTGCTTCTTGTGCAACAACGCGTATTACATTTTATTTTACCAACCGTATTCCAACAATTGTTAATTGTAACAATTACTGTAGATTATTTATAAAAATACATACTTGTCATTTTCCTTATCCGATAATTATTCATTATGGGGCCCACAAATGACTACGCCATATCAATTTGGATATTCCTATAAAAAAGAATATTCCACGACCAAACGAATATTCTCCCACAACAATGAATATTTTATAACACTTGTGTGTTGTGTAAAATTTGCATATTTCACCCATAACTTTAAACTTTTATCAATTTTAACATTTACCAATAATAATTATAAGAAAAATTGAATAATTTTATTTCATAAAATTCGGGTCTTACATTGGGTCCACTATAATTGCAAGGCCGTCATGCATTTAATATTTCCTGATAAAATGAATATTCCCCGACCAAACGAATATTTTCTGACAACTTGCTTACTTTGAAAATTTTATAAATATTACCCACAACTATAACATTATATCAAATCCACACCATAATATTCAAAAATATATTTCGAGAAAATTTAATCTTTATTTATAAAAGTTGGGGTCTTACAACCTCTCATTCTTATGAAATTTCGTCCTCGAAATTAGGGTGCGTACCTGGTATATCGAAGAGGTGAGGATGCCTTGATTTCATTTCGGATTCTAACTCCCAGGTCATTTCCTCAACATCGTGGTTTCTCCACAAAACTTTGACTTGAGGTATAACTTTAGAGCGTAGAATATGATCCTTCTTATCCAAGATTTTAACAAGTACCTCTTCATACGTTAAATCTTCCGCTACCTCGTCTGGTTCTAATTCAATAATGTGATTCGGGTCTTTCACATATTTACGTAACATAGATATGTGAAAAATATTATGAACACGAGACATATTTGGCGGTAAGACGAGTCTATAGGCCACAGTTCCTACTAGATCGAGGATTTAAAATGGGCCAATGAATCGAGGATTAGGCTTTCCTCTCTTTCTAAATCTTGTAACTCCTTTCCATGGAGCAACACGTAACAACACATGATCTCCAATATCAAATTCCACATCCTTTCGATGAAGATCAGCATAACTCTTTTGTCGATCATGTGAGGTTTTTATACGTTGTCAAATCGTTTGAATCTTTTCTGTAGTCATACGTACCAACTCCGATCCTAACAACGTTACTTCACCAACCTCATCCCAGCATACTGGAGAACGACACTTTTTTCTATAAAACGCCTCAAATGGAGCCATGCCTATACTTGCTTGATAACTATTATTGTAGGAAAACTCCACCAATGGTAAAAACTTGTCCCAAATTCCCTTGAAGTGAAGGACACAGAGTCTTAATAAATTTTTAAGAGTTTGAATAGTCATCTCCGACTGCCCGTTCGTTTGAGGATGATATGCCGAACTAAATTGTAAATTTGTTTCCATAGCTTTTTGCAAACTAACCCAAAATCGTGAAGTGAATCTTGGGTCTCAATCAGAAACTATAGATACTGGCATACCATGCAGTCTTAAAATCACGTTTATGTACATACGAGCAAGTCGTTCAAGTGTATAAGTTTCTCGTATAGGTAGGAAATGAGCAGACTTAGTCAATCTATCAACAATGACCCAAATTGCATCTATGCCTTGAGAAACCTTGGGAAGACCAGTAACAAAATCCATGCTAATGTGCTCCCACTTCCATTCTGGAATTTCAAGTGGTTGCAATGGACCTTTTGGTACTTGATGCTCCGCCTTGACTCGTTGACAAGTTAAACACCTTGAGATAAACTCCGATATCTTTCTCTTTATATTGCTCCACCAAAATGTATGTCGAAGATCATGATACATTTTGGTACTCCCAGGATGGATTACAAACGGTGTGTTGTGCGCCTCCATCATGATTTTATACTTTAAATCAGTATCGTTAGGAACACAAAGTCTGGAGTTGATTTGAAGTATTCCTTCTTCATCGATTCTTACTTCCGGCATATCACCTTCTTGCACTTTCTTCCTCATATGCATCAGCTCCAAGTCTATGGTTTGAGCAGCTTTAACTTTATCGATTAAAGTCGGTTCCACTCGTATATTTTTCATCATCACATGGGTCCCTGGAGTCTTTAACTCTATTTCCATCCTTTTCAAGTCATACAAAATGGGCCTTTGCATTGATAATATTTCACTCGTGCCCGCATATGATCTTTTACTCAATGTGTCAGCTACTACGTTCGCTTTTCCAGGATGGTATTGGATGGTATGATCATAATCTTTCAACAACTCAAGCCATCGTCGTCGTTCTTGCATGTTGAGTTCCTTTTGAGCGAAGAAATATTTGAGGCTTTTTATGATCCGTATAGATCTCCACCTTCTCTCCATACAAGTAATGCCTCCAAATCTTAAGCGCCAAAAATGGATCAATGCAACTCTAGATCATGAGTATGATAATTCCTCTCATATTCTTTGAGTTGTCGTGAGGCATAAGCTATGACTTTCCCATGTTGCATGAGAACACATCCTAACCCTTTGCATGAAGTATCACTGTAGATGACAAATCCCTTCGAGCCAGATGGTATTGTCAGAACAGGTGCTGAAATGAGTCTTCTCTTGAGTTCTTAAAAACTCTTCTCACATTCCTCGCTCCAATTGAACTTTGTATCTTTTCGAGTCAGCTGAGTTAATGGAGTAGCGATTCGAGAAAATCCTTCCACGAATCTCCGATAATAACCATCTAAGCCGAGAAAGCTACATACTTCAATCACTGATTTTGGTTGCTCCCAGCTTTGAATTGCTTCAATCTTCGATGGGTCAATACATATTCCATGATTTGATATCACATGCCCAAGGAATGCAACTTCCTCAAGCCAGAACTCGCATTTCTTTAACTTGGCATATAGCTTGTTTTCACAAAGCTTTTGGAGTATCAGCCTCACGTGTTGCTCATGGTCTTCACGGGTTTTGGAGTATATGAGGATGTCATCAATAAAGATGACCACAAAGTGATCCAAATATTCCTTGAATACTCGGTTCATCATATCTATGAAGGCAACATGAGCATTAGTCAATCCAAAAGACATGACTAGGAATTCATAATGCACGTACCGAGTTCTGAAAGCACACTTTGGAATGTCATCAGTTTTAATCTTCAACTGATGATATCCGGAACAAAGATCAATCTTTGAAAAGAATTTGGCTCCTTGCAACTGGTCAAACAAGTCATCAATGCGAGGCAATGGGTACCTATTTTTTATGGTGACATGATTCAACTCCCGATAATCAATACAAAATCGCATACTTCCATATTTCTTCTTCATGAATAGAATAGGAGCACCCCAAAGAGACGTACTAAGATGAATGAAACCGATGTCTAACAATTCCTATAGTTAGGTTTTTAACTCCTGAAGTTCAATAGGAGCCATTCGATATAGGGCTTTGGAAATGGGTTTTGTACCGGGTTCAAGGTCGATACAAAATTCAATTTCACGCTCTGGGGGTAGGCCAGGAACTTCTTCTGGGAATACGTCAGGAAATTTATTAATAATAACAATATCATTCAAAACTAACGTATTTTTGTTTAAATGTGTGACTTGAGCTAAGAAAGCTTGACATCCGTTTTTCAATAAACGAATAGCTTTATGGCTTGAGATGACCATGATTGATTTTAATGGTTTGGTCGCTTGAATTCGCATAATAGGTTGATTAGGAATATGAAAGCTAACAACCTTACGAAAACAATCAATTTTAGCATGATGAGTAGTTAACCAATAAATCCCTAGAATCACGTCAAATGCAAGTATTTTTAAGGAAATATGATCGACAGGTAACGTGCGGTTATCGATTTGAATCAAACAAGACTTATAAACAGTGGATGTAATGAAGGTTTCTCCCAACGGAGTTTCAACCGATAAGTCAAAGTCTAATTTCTTCGGAGTCAAATTTAAATGTTGAGCGCAAGTAGGAGAAATGAAGGAATGGGTAGAACCAATATCAAATAAAGCATAAGCTTCACTATAGCTTATGATTAGTTTATCCGTGATCACCTCGTTCAGATTCCTCGCTTTTTGGGAGGTTACGACAAATGCTCTCCCTTGAACTACCGATTTTGTTTTGTCTGGGACACCCTTTGATGCCTCCATCCCAGCTGGACTTGACTTTGGTGCACGACAAAATCGGGCTAGGTGATCTTCTTTTCCACAATTGTAACACGCTTTGGACTGCATCGCACAGTTTGGACCGATGTGTCCTCCCCCTCCACATTTGTAATATACGATAGGTGGTCGTTCTCCTTCCTTAATAATGGGTGTTGGTGCTGATGTCTTTCCATCATTGTTGAATCTCCTCTTCTTGAAATTTCCATTCTTATTGTCTTGGTCATGATTACCACCGAAGTGGTTACCATTTCTGGCCTGTTGATTCCCTCCACGTTTGTTGTCACCGCTTCGATGACTGCTACCACTGGTATTTTCATTCTGCCGATTGCTTTCTCAACTCGGCATAAAGCTTGTTTTCACGAAGCTTTTGGAGTATCAACCTCAAGTGTTGCTCATGATCTTCACGGATTTTGGAATATATGAGGATGTCATCAATAAAGACGACCACAAAATGATCTAAATATTCCTTGAATACTTGGTTCATCATATCCATGAAGGCAGCAGGAGCATTAGTCAATCTAAAAGACATGACTAAGAATTCATAATGCCCGTAAGGCAGTCTTTAGAATATCCTAAGTTTTAACCTTCAACTGATGATATCCAGAACGAAGATCGATCTTTGAAAAGAATTGTGCTCCTTACAATTGGTCAAACAAGTCATCAATGCGAGGTAACGGATACCTATTCTTGATGGTGACATGATTCAAGTCCCGATAATCAATACAAAGTCGCATACTTCCATCTTTCTTCTTCACGAATTGAACATGAGCACCCCAAGGAGACGTACTAGGACGAATGAAACCAATGTCTAACAATTCCTGCAATTGGGTCTTTAAGTCCTGAAGTTCAATAGGAGCCATTCGATATGGGGCTTTGGAAATGGGTTTTGTACTGGGTTCAAGGTCGATACAAAATTCAACTTCACGCTCTGGGGGTAGGCCAGGAAGTTCTTCAAGGAATACGTCAGGAAATTTATTAACAATAGAAATATCCTTCAAATCTGACGTATTTTTGTTTAAATCCGTGACATGAGCTAAGAAAGCTTGACATCCATTTTTCAATAAACGAATAGCTTTATGGCTTGAGATGACCGTGATTGATTTTAATGGGTTGGTCGCTTGAATTCGCATAATAGGTTGATTAGGAATATAAAAGCTAACAACCTTACGAAAACAATCAATTTTAGCATGATGAGTAGTTAACTAATCAATCCCTAGAATCACGTCAAATGCAAGTATTTTTAAAGAGATAAGATCGACAGGTAACGTGCAGTTACCGATTTGAGTCAAACAAGACTTATACACAGTGGATGTAATGAAGGTTTCTCCCAACGGAGTTTCAACAGATAAGTCAAAGTCTAACTTCTCCAGAGTCAAATTTAAACGTAGAGCAGAAGTAGGAGAAATAAAAGAATGTGTAGAACCGGTATCAAATAAGGTATATACTTCGCTAAAGTTTATGATAAGCATTCCCGTGATGACCTCGTTCGGGTTCCTTGTTTTCTGGGAGGTCACGACAAACGCTCTCCCTTGAACTACCGGATTTGACTTTTCTGGGACGGCCTTTGGTGCCTCCATCCCAGCTAGACTTGTCTTCAGTGCATGACAAAATCGGGCTAGGTGACCTTCTCTTCCACAATTATAACACGCTTTGATCGTACGCATCGCGCAGTTTTGGGTGATGTGTCCTCCCTCCGTGCATTTAAAGCATATGATAGGTGGTCGTTCTCCTTCCTTAATAACGGGTGCTGGTGCTGACGTCTTTCCATCATTGTTGAATCTCCTCTTCTTGAAATGTCCACTTTTATTGTCTTGGTCATGATTACCACCGAAGTGGTTACCATTTCTGGCCGGTTGATTCCCTCCACATTTGTTGTCACCGCTTCTATGACTTCCACCACTAGTATTATCATTTTTCCGGCTGCTTTCTCTTGGTTGGGTTGACTCGTTATCGCGCTCCAATAACTGAGCCCTATTTACAACATTTGAATACAAACACAGTTTATGAGAAATTAGATATTGACGTATCTCGGGTTTCAAACCTCTTAGAAACATCCGCGTCATTCTCTCCTCATTATCAAACAAGTGAGACGCAAAATAGGGACAACTTTCGGCAAACTTAGCCAGACTGTGATGCGGTCATATTGTTCTCGCTCCAACTTGATGAACTCTACCTCTTTCATGTGATGAATACTTTTGGGAAAGTACTTATCGTTGAATAGTTCTTGGAACTTCTCCCAAGACATCTTCAAGGTCGGCGGGTTAAGTACGCTTTGGACCGATTCCCACGATGATACGCCTCTCCTCGCAACATATAGGTGGCAAGGGAACCTTTGCTCTCCTCGGAGCATCCCAAGACATCAAATATCTTGGTGATCTGCTTTATCCACGTCTCCGCCTTAAGTGGTTTTGGCTCTCCAATAAACTCCGGTGGTCCCAGCTCCTTGAACTGTTTAGCGGTGACCGTCCGAGAGTTTCCAATGTTTCCACCTACATTTTGGATAGGAGCCGCTCTCGCCTGATGTTGCATGAATTGTATAAAGCCTCTGAACATTCCATCGTTCATCATTTGGTCAGTGTTGTTATTTTCCTGAGGATTATTGCCATCTTGATGGACATTATCCTGGGTATTGATCGTTGGTGACTCAACGGTCTCATGTGCTTCATTGCTTATCTCAAAATTTTTGGATGTCATTTTGAAATACTGCCACAAAACATGGGTTAATTGACATGTCACATATTATCCTTATACTCTGACCGACCAAATAAATACCAAATAAACTTAAGTAGGTCATACTAGCGAAGGAATTCTGTAACGACCCCAAAATTCATACCATTTAAATCTCGACTTCGGTCGTTAACCATACATTAAATCTCTAATTTTACATCATTATTCGATATTAAAAACATTAAAATTGCAAAATATTTAAAACGTTTATACATTTCCTTCTTTCTTGCCCTGAATCACAACCTTTACATTACATCTCTTTGATTCAATCTTATATCATGAATTGTTACAACAAAATGACTATACAAAGTCTTACATCATAACTAAATATCCATATACATTGGATAATTCAACTTACAATTCAATAACATGTTACGTTCAAAATATGAAATACATTTCTCATAAAACATAAGTAATCTTCGTGAATATAGATCTCTATAACTCACTTAGCACATATCTTTACCTTAAAATATTGACCTGCAAAAGTGGTTATTTACAAGAGTGAGCTCGACAACCCAGCAAAGTCTAACAGTTTTCATTCATCACATAGCACATAATAACATGCTCGATATACATCTCATTAAAGTAACATGGCATACATGCTTTTAATTCACATAGCAAATATAAAGATTGAGTTCCTTACTCAATCATCATTACTTAACCAAAACAATGCAGTCATAAATTGACTTTAACATTTCATGATTTCAACATGTATAACATATCATGCAATTTAAAACAGTTCATCAAGTCCACGTAACAAATAGGAATCGAAAGACTTGCCTTAATCGTTGTTTACCAATAACAGTTTAACAGCTTACAGCTATCTGCACTCCACGTGCCCTACACAATTATATAATAATACACATCAACTATTTGTCAAATAACAACACATAGTAATTGTAATATAAACTCTACTCCACATCTCATAATCTTTCTTATTAATTAGCACATAATGTTCAATAAGATTGTGTTAACTTTCAACTTATATCTCACTGTATTTCATATTCGAAGTTCATTCAAGTGTTTAAGTCTTGCTAGGACTACTTATTGGTTTTATATTAAACCCATTTCATATCTTATAATATTCATTTCAATTGAATTGAAACACTTTTTAAGTTCGTTAACACTTGCGCAGCGCGTTTCGACGTTCATTAAATCATACCTTGATTTGCCTCTCTTGTGTATGCTTACTATGCTTCAATAACTTATCCAATACATCATTTATTAATCTTAAGCATTATTATATTTACTAAGATTCATGTTTTATAACTTAGGACGTCATCTTTTATGGTCAGGAGCACTACACATGCATATGTGCATGCCCGACGCCCTCCGATTGCCCCTGAAAACATAACAGTCCTAAAGATGACCATTTTGACTACTGTTATAGACCTCAAATTGAAATACTTAAAGAACAAAAGTTGTAGGTCTATTCGTCCTCGTTCCGGATCATCTTGAATCACCTCAATCGGATTTCGTATGAGAAAGGTATGGCCGTTTTACTATAGGAGGCCAAAAATGTTGGACTCAGACTTTTGTTTCGGCGCCGCGGCGCGAGAACTAAGTCATATAGTGGTGCCGCAGTGCGAGATTGGCACTGGGGCGCGAATTTCAGCGTTGGGTGCGAACTTCTGGCGCTGGGGCGCGAATTTTGGCGCTAGGGCACAAATTTTGGTGCTGGGGCTCCATTTTTGGCGCTATGGCGCCGAAACTTGCAGAACCCAACCACGAGGAACAGAATAACTAAATTCTGGACTATTTACTACTGCTAACATCTAAATTAAGACGTAAAACTTCTAAGGATTACTCATAAACATTTACTTATCATACATATACCACTACCCAACATGCATATACTAGTTTAAACCACTAAACAATAATTTTAGAAAACTTAAATCATTGTACGCACTGTTTTAAAAACCAAACTCCATAATTGACATATTTTAACACAGTAAACACTGTAAATTCTAATAACCACCAATTCGTTTACTTTAACTACGATTCTCTGAACTTCTTAACAACAGAATTAACTTGTTCACAGTTTTAATTTCCCAATTAGCTATCAATAATTTACTAATTTTGATTTCTTAACAACCAAACTAATGAATATTTTGACTGTTAATAGCCATGTACCGGAACATATACTGAAAAATAGTTTCCTTCCTTTTAAACGAAATTAACATAACCTTTCATGTACTTCCAACATCATACACCCATAAAACACCATAGTTCAGTTATATAACAACTACTACAGAGTTTTGTAAAAACTTTCTATTTACAGTGAAATAGAAGAACACAGACTTTAGCATCACGATGTAAAACATATAAGATTATGGGAAAATACCTTCTTGTTGCTTTAAGAAATCATTGTTAACAGCAGACAAATCCTCTCACCAACCTTCCTCAAGCTCTAACAATTTTCTCTCAAACTATCTAAGAACTCTTTTCTTTCTTCTCTCAGTTTAGCAAATAATTCAAAGGCGTTGTGATGGCCCCGAATCCGAGGTCCCGAATCACCCCGGATCCAGTTCGATCATTCTATACAACTATTACTATTTACGGAAAATATAAACATAAATTGTTATACAATATATTACACACTATTCCCCAAGGCCGAGTAACCTTAACTTATACACAAATCATAACTTTTATAACACATAACGTTATTATTATACTACACTATTACAAAACTAAGCGCGCATATTAACTTTAAGCTGGCACTGTCTTTAACCTTTCCTTTTATCCGACGCATTCGCCTTAATCTGCAATGTTTTATCATGATATAGCAAGGGTGAACATGAAAGTTGCCCAGCAAGTTTAAATTCAATAATATAACGATATATCATGATTGAAAGAGTCAAAATAATAAGCTGACTATAATTTAATAATATAATTGTGAACTAGCAGGAACAAATTTTTGACTGAACAAGTATTATACATGAACAAATATCTCCGAACCAACCCAGAATGAAGGTGATCGACCTTTCATACACGACTTATACATGCAATATGTATGCGAGTACAATTCATGGCAACCAACAATGATTAACCATAAAGCTTATCCGAATGAAACACTCTTAATAGAGTTAAGTAAAACAAACTTGCTGAACAGATTGATTCTGTAGCAACGCAATTTATAACGCTTTTATCCAAGACCTAATATTAGTAATATAGATCTCCAATATTAGAATAATATCATCACAATATAATACTTTAATATATATATATATATATATATATATATATATATATACATAGAATAACCTAAACACATAACACATAATCCTATCAGCCTATAACACATATAAGACTCGGTATCAAGTCAAACTATTGTAGTCTGAGTTGAACCCGACAAAATTCTAACATCCCGACGGTCTAGCAGGATAATTGACGAGTCTAAGTTCAATTAAACTCTGACTTAATAGTTAACAATTATCTCAGATAATTTTTAATATCAGTCGAAATATTTTTCGTAAGCTTGTAATAATTTTTAAATAATTATTATTATTTATCATGAATTTTCAATCATTAAAATCGTATTTAAATGAATTAAATACCACATAATTCTTTTATCATTAATATTTATTTATTTATCAAATATTAATGAAATACATCATATAATATTATAATATATTTATAATATTACAAAGTATTTTAATACCTTTAAATCATATTTATATGATTTTTAAACACTTAAAATCATTATCCGATTATTGCTTTTAATATTAAAATATTAATATTTTCATGACAAAATATCAAAAGTTATAATTTATAACTTAAAATATTTTTATATCACTTAAATCATTTTTATATGATTTTAAATCATTAATTCTATTTTTCCTTAATTTATTTAATATAGTTATTAAATAAACTAATTATCATTAATATTGATTAATTAATGAAATTTAGCCCAAAATATTAAAAAGTCACTTAAAATATTTTTCTTATACCACAATATTATTTTTTCATGAAATTTTTAAATAATTTATTTAATATTATAATTAAATAAATTAAATACCATTTATATTCCAAAATATTAAATATTTATGAAATATACATTAAATAATTAAAACTATTTTTAGATTTTAAAATAATTTTTTGGAATTTATTTAGTATTTTTAATAATTAAAACCATTTTATCTATTTTAATTAATTTTGGAAAAAAAAAAAAACAATTCATTAAAGGGCCTATAGCGATAGACCCGTCGCTATAGGTGTTCTTGGGGTTTGTTCTTAGTACCGAAAACTCATCGCCAATTGATGAGGTACTACTTTGACCAGTTCTTATTTTCAATCCATACATGTTCTTGGCTAACTAATGATTTTAGATTGTAGTACTAATATAATATTACATGTTCCAACAAAACGAGAGGTCATACCACATCACACTTAGCAGCTAAAAACTTCGACATTGCTTTCTTCATTTCGGGTTTTCGAAAATGAAGAAACGATTAAATCTACTCTTTTGAAGATTCAAAACATGAAATCTGGGTCTGTTTTGTGATATCTAATGGTTTCTCCATGTAGTCCTTATGTTCGAGTACAACTATACTACCTCATATCAGCCTAAAAACAACACATGTGACAGATAGATGCAAGTCAAAGCATGTCAGAAACTTCGGTTGATGAAGATCTGGGTTACCCAGAATCTTCATCCGGCGTAATGGTCAACGATTGTTTGACCGGCTATAACTTTGTTTCTGTTATGGATCTGGGGATTCTAGATGCATCAATATGAAGCCTATAAGTCACACAACAACTTTAATACAACAACATGGCTAAAACATTAACGAGAAGCAAGATCAAGGACCTGCGAATACACTGTCAAACAAGATCTGGGTTTCTGGGTTACCTAGAAACCCATTTTCGTGACTGGTCAACGCAGTTTGACTGCTTATAATAGGAAATCTAGACATGATTTGTCCATGATTCCAGTTCCAGATGGTAGTCCACATGGCATAGAATAGATTCAAAACATAAAACACAGAAAACATCTAAAACACACGGATCTAGAGGCCCTGACATATGACTGTCAGGCCTTAATATTAGGGTTCTTGGTCAGTTTTTAAAATCTTGATTTCGTGCATCTTGATGTTATGGATCCATGATTCAACAACCCAGATCACTTATAAACACCCTAATACACATGTCTAACCAATCAATTACAACATCTAACAACAAATCATAAGATTTTCGAAATTAGGGTTCTTATACCTTCTAAGCTTGGTTCTTTGATTCTGACTTTGTTGATCTGATCTAGGAGAGATAAAGGATGGTATTGGATTATCTTATATCCCTTTCTCACTCTATATTCCCAAAATTCTAGAGAGAGAAGGTCTTGAGAGAAAATAAAAAATTAAAGTGTCTTTCTCTCTCTTTAATCTCCTATAAATGTTAATGCAATGCATGTTGGTTGATAATTTCGGCTGGTTTGTATAGATTTTAAGTCACATGGCTAGGCTAGGGTAGTTCACCCACTCCTTTAGGGCTAGATCTACAAACAATCTTCAATTATGCAATAAGGGTAGAATGGTCATTTGGACTTTTATTTTAATGGCATAATGGACATTGTCCAAACTCTTAGGGTTTAGGGTTTGGTTAGGGTTTAGGGTTTGGAACATTTAGGGTTTAGGGTTTAACCCTTAACTTTGTAATTTAATTTCTAACATTTCCAATTTAGGCTTCCAAAAATAAAAATTTAATATTTCTAAATTATAATTAGTACTCCATAATTATAATTAAGATTTCCTAATCATAAATTCAATCTTGCTAATTAGGATTAGTATATCCTAATTAAAATTGCTAATTAAGCAATTAGGGTCAAAATGGTCATTAGGGTTTATAACCCACAAATTAGGGTTTCTAATAGAAAATTAATTTCTAAAATAGAAATTAGATTTTGTAATTAGATTAGGGTTTCCTAATTACTTAACTTGAATATTTGGATTAATATTTCCTAATTAACAATAAAAGTATTAAATTAATACTTTTCGTTCTCCCTAATTATAAATTAGGGTTTCAAATCCCGAAATTAGGGGTTTCTAAATTTGAAATTAGGGTTTGCTAATTGATTAAGCTTTACCCTAATTAATATTATAATTAATAGCACTTAAGTAATATAATAATCATTTAAGTTCCTAGTTTAGGGTTTCATACATCGAATTAGGGTTTCAAATTCCCGGAACTGAAATTTGGGTTTCCAGAACCGGTTTCTAGGGTTTCTTGTTAATCGCTAGGGTTTTCTAATTGAACGTTGTCGTTCTTAATATATAATTAGGGTTTGTTACAGATATCGTTTATCTGGTCAACCCTTGACCCTTAACCACATCATGCACACATATACACAGAACATATTCATTTATTCCTTATCCTGAATAATTCACCTAAATCATTCACAGAATTTTGAAATCCTCAAAATTCTATCTTAAAAATATCAAACGCATACACTTATTTTCTATCTAGGTTCTAATTTTGAACCCTAAATTAGTTAATTAAAATTTTAAAAAAATTTCAAAATTCTCAGGTTGTCACAGGCGTAAACTGATACTCAAGCCAATTAACAATATGCGTATAATAAAATAAAACCTACGCACCATTTTAAAAGCGTGTAAAAGCAGACGCTACACTTATTACACTAATAAGTTATCGGTTACCAATATATATATATATATATATATATATATATATATATATATATATATATATATATATATATTTATATTTTATTTATTTAATTTATATTATTAATAAATCAAATTTAAAAAAATCCAAAAGTCATAAAGGCTCAGTTTGGCAAAACTCTTTAAAATTAAAGAATTAATATCCTTAAACTTTGTTTGGGTAAAACTAAATAAAAACTACTTTAATTTATTTTAATAACTCTTTATAACATAGTTATTTGTCATACTTTATTTAATAACAATTTATTAAATAATTCACTTAATCACATAACTCAATCCACATATTAATTATTTAACAACTAAACAATTAACTAAATCAAATCAATCTAATTGAACAATTATTTATCCAATAATAAACACATCCAATAAATATTTATATAAATCAATAATTATTTAAATATTTAATTAAAAATCTGGATTGTTACATCATTCCCTCCTTACAAGGATTCTGTCCTCAGAATCACAACTCAAACCACTCATTCGTTACAATCTTCCCTACTTACAAAGATTTTGTCCTCAGAATCGAAGACACAATTTAAACAAATAACTCAGAGTAATCTTTCATCATTTTATCTAAATATAGGTTTTATATTTCCTACTACATTCATTACTTTAACAAATTCTAGGTTTCATTTCATAACTTTCACTTGAACTCAATTATATTCTGAGTATTATATTCTTAACCCATTCATTTCCTTTTCTAAGAACCGTTATCATAAACACTCGGGATATTACATTCACCCTTTATTCTAAGAATTTCATCCTCGAAATTTTATTTATTAATCTTTATTCATTAAATCTATCAAAGTAGATTTTTACGTCACTACTTCATTCATTCATTGGTTTCTATAACCACTTTCTTTCCACAAAGATCATTCTATAACTATTAACTTTTCTATTAAAAGTTTTATATTATTCTTTGATAACTCATCTACTTCTCACTTCAAAATCTATTTTATCACTTAATCAACACATTCATCATTCAGTGTCGTATTCTACAACTCACTTCTTTCTAAGGAATACTTTTCTTTTTCACTTCCATCTTGCAGAATAACAAGAATCTTCCACAATTGTTCAATAATTGGGAAGTAGTATGAATAACTCAGGAATTTAAAAGATTCCAAATCATGCTGAGGGGTTATAAGACCGTGAACTCTTCTCTAGGTTTAATAGTGCTTCACCCCCGGTTCTTCACACTTTAAACCCCTTTTGGCAGAATATTTATCAATCACAAAGACTGGAAACACCCTCCACTCGTACACTAGGTGGCCAGCCTATTGTACCACCACGTTGGGCCGTAACGTAGTGTTTTGTAACGACTATATGCGTTACTCTCAGTACTTAGGGTGTTAAGCCCTTCGTACTATGTATTGTGCACAAACATTTCAGCGCAAAATATAAACTAAGCGTAACCTCTAATAAAAGAGTTGTTCATCTCAGAATTTAGAGTGCAAGCATTCAACTGAGGGTCTAATGACCACGAACCTTGTCCACAGTTATAAGTAATCATTCAACTTTAACTTTTACAGTCATACAACTATAATGACTTCAAGGGACTCAGGGGATCAATCCTTCGTACATGTATTGTGCACAAACATTTCAGCACAAAGTATAAAACTAGGTGCAACCCCTAAATAATAGGCTTGTTTATCTCAGCTTTTCAACATCTGAATCCGCACCAAAACAATTTGGTTTGGCATAACTTCTCAAGAAACTCTTGAATTTCATGAACATCTTTCAATATTTGTCTAGCTGAATCAAATATCATAGACCTCTAAAACAATTCGAACATCAATCGAAATATACATATACATACATACATATGTATTCTCATATCTTAAAGAAATCTCAAAAATCTTTTTATGACGTCATGATACCGCACTGTATTTACAGTCCGTTGAGGATTCCGTCATTTGGTGATTTTATCATACTACATCATACCATAGTGGGCTGACGATCCTTAGATCACATCCAACACTAGGTAATACTGCATTGATGACTCCATCATTTTTATCATCTTTGCACCAGGTTACATGATGCATTAATGATATAAAATACATTTTGATATATTGCAAATCATTTTTGTCTAGTCGAAGCAATTAGTATAGACATACGAATAACAGTATTGTTGTTAAAACTCATTGGTTCCATCATTTGATCCAATGTTTTTCAAGAAAATAGAAGTGTAAACATCAGCACGAAGTCAATAAATTTCGAAAGTCTAGCATAGCTAGTAGATTTAGAATACCTATGCTTCCACCATCAACTCCATTTTCTATAATGATCTATTGCTTAATAGGTCTATCTATTCTTATCATCCTCAATACTCCATTCATACTTATCTATACCCAGTTCGTCAAACTTACCATAAGTTATGAGTTCAGGAACTTGCCACAATCATATGAGTTTAAGAACTTATCCTAGTCAGACCATAGGCGTCCATTCGCTGAGGGGTTCAAAAACATACCATATAATTATGAATCACGAACCTACCATAAGTGTGACGCCCCCAAAATTAGGTATACGTCACCCATCTTGGGTCGCCACTTACATGGTACATAAATTCAAATACAACTTAATAATACAACTGTCGTGTACAATACGACAAAACATAAACTGTGAGTTTGAATACAAATATTGTCTACTAGAGATTATACAAACTCAAAAGGAGTCCTTATTACAATTATTATTACACTATTTTACAGAATAGTGAGGACTACTAATGCTATCATCTGGTCCGTCACTCCGTTCCCCGACTAGTCCCTGTTACGTTCTCATTTCCTGAAGAGAACAATAAAAGTAAAAGGGTGAGCTCAACTAGCCCAGTAGGAAATATTATGACTAAGATAATGCGAGAATATATTATCGTTAGCCTTCAACAAAGTTAAACTGATATAATATAACAACCATCATGTTTAATCTGCGGTAAACAAGCAATCCATTAAAAGAGTCAAGTAGAGAATAAAATCTACTATCTTTTATGATTTAAAAGGTTTTTTATCGCTTTTATTGCCGGGACTCACAATAAATAATCCACATCAAAGAATCACCCCGCACTTTCTACCAAGGATATTCTTTAGTATCACGACCACAATTATCCATGCACTACTGGCCCAAGAATATTTGTGTATTCAATAATGGTCATGATCATGCCAACAACTCATCCATCAATGCTCTACGGGCCAATGAGGACTTTTTTTCACATCATTTGTAACATTACGGTCATGATTACAATCAATAATCCTGGTCATAATCATACCAAGTCCATCTATGCACTATAGGCCACAGATGACTTTCAACAAAATATAAACATGAGGATGATGACAATGATATAAGAATTCAATAAAACAAATTCAAGAATTATTTTATCCAAGATCTAATAACGTCCAAATTGTCAACATGATACTGCTTTGTAGAGTAAAATTCAAGAATGCTCAGAAGAATATTTCTATGAAAAGATACTGGATGAAGCGCAAATATCAAGGATATTCCACTAATTTCATGGAGTATATAGAAGTCAAAACTTTAACCAACTGAGTATAATAAGGAATGGAATAGCAAAAGAAATCACCAGGCATGCGATAGACCACACAGGCAGGTTATTCCAATAGAATAATAAATAACGGAATCGGTCCCACAGAGAACGCATGCAGATGTGGATATTCAATGAATAATAAAAGACGGAATCAGGTCCGGCGTAAAAGGCACAGACAGGATATTCCAACAGAATAATAAAGATGGAATCAGGTCCGGCGTAAAACGCACAAACATGATATTCCAACAGAATAATAAAGACGGAACCAGGTTCGGCGTAGAGAACGCATGTGAGCGGGATGTTCCAACGAATGATAAAGAATGGAACAACGAAGAATTTCACCAAGTATAGGGTAGCTCACAGATATCTGAGTTATTCAAATGAATAATAAAGAATGGAATAACAGAAGTTCTCTTCATAGATAAGAAAGAAATAATACTCCCTACCTTGGAAAAAACTGGATACTGGAATAGTGAGGTAGCAGATTTCTCTTCTTCTTTCTCTCTATAATTTCTCTCTATAATAATCGCTCTAAAACTTTTGTGAATTGGTGAAAAATGAAGGAATAATGAGCTTCTATTTATAGGAAAATATAGTTTCGATAATTGCGCGTTTTGGGGCTCGAAAATGTTGGATAATCCAACAGTTGGAGTATTTTGAAAAGTTGGAGTTGGTCCAACTTTTCTTTCATTTATAATTTAGTCCTGCAAGTATTATCAATCTTGCACCAACTCCCCTAATAGTAAATAATGTAGATCAATAGTACACATATGTGAGCAAATAGTTATATAAGCATGTGAATTAGTAGCAATTAATTGCTCATTTATCCGATAAATTACCCGATTTATCAATATAACCCCTAGACATCAATTATCATCGGAATAAATGTCGATTTTCACTAACACAAACAATTCCAACATAATGAAACTATTTTTATCAAAAATATAAATTTTGAAATTTCAAAATTTGACTTTTGTCGAAAAAGTCAACTGTTGACTTTTTGACCAAATAGTGAATCCCGGAAAATTTGTGTTTATAGACTATTTTACTAATTTCGTCGTTCTGGACTCAAATATCACGTCCGCGTCTCCAAATTCAACTCCAAACAACATTCATTATTAATATTATAACTCACAATATTTATCAACCAGGTCGTTCCCAGGAAAGAGGGGGCTTTCCAATAAGAATTTCTCCTTATCAAGCGCAATTAGGTGACCAAACCTCTCCTTGATGTAACTTCTAGACATTGTAAATATTGAAATTTATAATATGAATAAATTTGTCGTCTCAAGTATTGATTTAATAAAAAACATTTTATGCGGATGATCTTCGTGACAATAATTGAATCAATAATATGATAGATATGATGCGTGAATTCTTGTAGCAATAATTGAGTATAAGCGAAAGTGACTTCTCACGTAAGCATCAATAATCAATATCGTGTGCTACTATGCAACCACGCGTATTCATCGCACTTTTAACACCGGTGTTTCAACAGATTAACGGTAAAAACTTCCGCCGTTATTTTCATAAAGTATTTTTGTCATTTTCTCGATCCGACAATAATTCCGTTGTGGGGTCCACCAATGATTGTCTTGTTGTTGTCTAATATTCCCTGTTAAAATGAATATTCCCCACCAATCGAATATTATATAATAACTTATGTACTTTGTAAAATTTATAAATATTACCCACAACTATAACATTATATCAAATCCACACCATAATATTCAAAAATATATTTCGAGAAAATTTAATCTTTATTCAAAAAGTTGGGGTCTTACAATAAGTATGAGTTTTAAGAACTCGCACTTAACCTTATAATATTCTCTAACTATACTCTACCTATCTATTATACACATGAGAAAAGAATCACCTTCTCAACAGGCATATAGCAAATAGCGCGACACAAACATTTCAATGATTATCAATGTGATAAATTGAGTGCAAGCACAAAACCCTCGCCAATACAAAGGTTTGTACAACTCAACCACCACCTGAGTCCTCAATTGAAATCCCTCCTAACTCTATCTTGCTTATAACTTGCTCTTTGCTCGATACGAATTCCTTGTATCACATTATCTATAACTCCTCATGAGTTTATCTCGTACTATCATAGTACATTATCTTCATAGCATCAAGTTATAATCATTCAAACATTATAAACCATCTTCCTTTTATAACTTAAACAGATTACGTCGTGATCTTATTCTATAATCATCTCCCTTAAAATTCTTTTGTTAACTCGTGATCGTTTTATTTTACGATCCTCATTCTTTCCCTTTTTCATCATTTACGACATTATTCGTTATTGTAATAACCCATATTTTTTTCTTTTTGATAATTAACTATTAATTGATTTTATTTTATACAATTGTATTTAAATTGGAAAAGGTAAGTGACTATTTTTTTTCTTTTCTTCCTTGTTTTGTTTGGAAAGTTAAATTCTGTTAGTAGATATTAAATAATTGATTAAATTAAAATTGAGGAAGATAATTCTTTTTGTTAAAGTCTTGTGGTAAAATCATTCGGAGCGGGAGGCTACATGAGAGAAGGAAGAGACTATTCGACAAGAGTATCATCACCTCTTTAATGTCAAGCAAATCTTTATTACTCTTTTGATTTCGGGGACATAATCCTTTTTAAGGGGGAGGTAATGTAATACCCGGGAAAAAAATATTAAATAATAAAAAAATAGAAATTTATTTTATTTTAAAACATATTAATTGGACTTTATTCTTATTTGGGTCAACCCGTATTTAATTTATGTGGGCTAATGAGTATTAATAAGTGATACAAATTAATTTGGTAAAATTTGGGCTTTTATACTAATTGGGTCTATTTTGTATTTGGGTAATATTAAAATCCTATTAAAATTTGGAGAATTAATAAAGTTTGTTAATAAATAAACACATAACTAGACCTAATCTTATTTCATTATAAAATCGAGGAAAAGAGATGAAAAGAGAAGAAGTTTGCGGCGGCTGAGAACAGTAGGAATATAAGAAGTTTGTTTGCGAGAAAAATAGGAGGTCATTTATAAGGTATTTTCAAGTATATATTTTCTGATTATGACTAGTATTGCTTCGGTCAAGTGGGTATTTTTTTTAGCGCATATGAGACTTGGCGTTGTGCTATATGTATATGATTATTAGCATATCTTGGTCAATTCAATTCAGTATAGTAGACTAAGCTTATGTTGGTATAATGATTTCTTAGTATTCTAGCCATAATGGATAAGGTCATATGAATTTTTGCATGACATGTAAAGGTATAGGTGTATTTCATGGGTTTTGACATGCTCTAAATGATAAAGTAAAATTACATCAATACAGTATACTACCATAGAAGTAAATTGTTATTTTTTAATTTATATATTGTATTTGGAACGGATGGGTAAATTTTTTATATAATCAATAGTATCGAAGCTTGTAAGATATTCATGTGCTATTTCAATAATAACAATAATAATAATAATAATAATAATAATAATAATAATAATAATAATAATAATAATAATAATAATAATAATAATAATAACAACAAAATCTTGGGAAAAGGATTATTAATTAGTAATTTTGCGTAGGAATTATTAATTTATTTCTGTTAATTTGTGTAATTAGTTCGGACGGAAGGAATTTAACGAGTTATATTCGGATTATAATTTTGGGTATAGCGTTGCTTAATTCAGGTACGGATTCCGTACTCTTTCAGCGATATTCTTGTTAAATTTGATTTGTTCGTTTGTTTCCTTATTTCGAATTATGTTATGATTTCACATAATTGTTTCATATGAAATAAATATATTTGTTTCATTTTGGAGTTGACACATTGGACTCGTATTTGTACTCTTTGAATTAGGATATCATGTTTAGTATTTATTTTTGATAATTGTAGAGCGGTACATGTTGCTACCTTCTTTTTGAGACCTTGTGACTATAATTTGATTTGGTTCAACATGTACATATAGAACCCTTTTGTTGGTATTATGTCGCATGTGTTGTGACATAGTATTTTTGTTAGAATATACCGTAGGGTATACTTGAGCTATAACCACCTGTGGGGGTACCACAGTATGTCGCTCTTAACGCGAGAGGCATGACACTTTTCAGGTAAGCGTGTGATTAGTCCACGGAATCTCCGTTTTGGGCTCCGGAGGAAGTGTGCCATTTGGTGTTTTGTTGTGGGAGGCGTATGGGTTAACCCTAGTTTTCTGTTCTGCGGATTGGTGATGTTATGCCAAACACACTATCCAATTTACATACATTTGGATTCGCGGTCCAATGTGTGATTTGCATGTGTGGCATTATTTTGGTTGCCTGTGTGGCATCATTTGATTTACCTGTGTGGCATTAGTTTGACTTGCCTGTGTGGCAAGATATATTTCTGAGCTCATTCAATATGAAATAACTCCAGCCATTGTTTCAGCCTATTATTTTATTGGATTAGTTTTGTTGGTTTATGTTCAGTTCAAGTCATTGAGTTAGTTACTTCATTTCGTTATTTCTTTATTCTTTTATTGGTTTCGTCAATTATGTTGATTCAGCTATATTCCATTCAAATATTTGGATATTATATTTTCGTTCGTAATTGCACTTGAGGCTTGTTCAGTATTTTGTCTCAGTTGTTTTCGTATATCAGTTGTATATCTTTTGTATATTTGTATCCGTACTAGGCAATTGGCTCATGCTGTGTTTTTCTTTCGGCAGGTTTGCAGGGGTGATTCAGGGCTAGTGTGATGAGAGTTTTGCCTTTGACCATTTAGGTTGATTCGAATTTTAAGTTTTGATTATTTTGACTCAGTTTGGAGAATTGTACTTATTACTTTATTATTGGATCACCACTATTAATATTTTGAGGTTGTTTGTGCTCTGTTTATTTATTTTGAGGTTTGTTGTGCTTTGCACGTGACCTCCCTTTCCTTTTCGGGAAGGGGGTGTTACAGTTATCTTGGCTATTAGAGTTAGGAAACTCCCATTTCTTATCTTTATATCTCTTCAAGATTCTTCTTTGAATCTTCTTGTTTATATAACAATTCTTTCTTTAAGAATTTCTAACTTCATTTACATCGCTCAAAATTTCATTCAAGTTCTAAACTCTCATTATACGTGTCCATTTCTATACTTGGTACACATCGAGTCTCTAACTGTTTCAATATGGTACACTGAGTGGTTTTCCATAAACAACCAACAAACTAGGTTCCGAGTTACTAGTTCGTATATACCTCCGCTCTATGAAGGAATCGTTTAGCCCAGATACCATACATCAACTACTAAAGAGTACAATTGCACTATACTTAAATATAACTCTATATTCTTAACGTCTTTATCACTCTCTTTTTATAGACATTGTCTATTTATTATCATCTTATATCCTTATTATTGGAGTTAGGTAACCCTACATTCATATTCCTTATAACTCTGTGAGATTCTTCTTTGAATCCTTTCACGCAAGTTTTAATCCCTCATTGTTCAAACTCTATTTGAACTTATTCGTTCATTATCTTCACCTCTTTTCTCTAAGGTTATAGCCTATGGTACTCCTACCTAAGGTTTATAACCTACGGCTTTGATACCAACTGTAACGACCCCAAAATTCATACCATTTAAATCTCGACTTCAGTCATTAACCATACATTAAATCTCTAATTTTACATCATTATTCGATATTAAAAACACTAAAATTGCAGAATATTTAAAACGTTTATACATTTCCTTCTTTCTTGCCCTGAATCGCAACCTTTACATTACATCTCTTTGATTCAATCTTATATCATGAATCGTTACAACAAAATGACTATACAAAGTCTTACATCATAACTAAATATCCATATACATTGGATAACTCAACTTACAATTCAACAACATGTTACGTTCAAAATATGAAATACATTTCTCATAAAACATAAGTAACCTTCGTGAATATAGATCTCTATAACTCACTTAGCACATATCTTTACCTTAAAATCTTGACCTGCAAAAGTGGTTTCGCAAGAATGAGCTCGACAGCCTAGCAAAGTCTAACAGTTTTCATGCATCACATAGCACATAATAACATGCTCGATATACATCTCATTAAAGTAACATGGCATACATGCTTTTAATTCACATAGCAAATATAAAGATTGAGTTCCTTACTCAATCATCATTACTTAACCAAAACAATGCAGTCATAAATTGACTTTAACATTTCATGATTTCAACATGTATAACATATCATACAATTTAAAATAGTTCATCAAGTCCACGTAACAAATAGGAAGACTTGCCTTGATCGTTGTTTACCAATAACAGTTTAACAGCTTACAGTTATCTGCACTTCACGTGCCCTACACAATTATATAACCATACACATCAACTATTAGTCACATAAAAACACATAGTAATTGTAATGTAAACTCTACTCCACATCTCATAATCTTTCCTATTAATTAGCACACAATGTTCAATAAGATTGTGTTAACTTTCAACTTATATCTCACTGTATTTCATATTCGAAGTTCATTCAAGTGCTTAAGTCTTGCTAGGACTACTTATTGGTTTTATATTAAACCCATTTCATATCCTATAATATTCATTTCAATTGAATTGAAACACTTTTTAAGTTCGTTAACACTTGGCACGCAGCGTTTAGACTTTCATTCGTCACATCACCGCGATTTTGCTCTCTTGTGTATGCTTACTATGCTTCAATAACTTATCTAATACATCATTTATTAATGTTAAGCATTATTATATTTACTAACATTTATGTTTTATAAATTAGGACGTCATCTTTTATGGTCAGGAGCACTACACATGCATATGTGCATGCCCGACGCCCTCCAATTGCGCCCAAAAATATAACAGTCCTAAAGATGACCATTTTGACTACTGTTACACACCTCAAATTGAAAAACTTAAAGAACAAAAGTTGTAGGTCTATTCTTTCTCGTTCCAGATCATCTTGAATCACCTCAATCGGATTTCGTATGAGAAAGTTATGACCGCTTTTTACTCTGAGGCCAAAAGCGTCTCAACTCTCGGACTTTTATTACGCGCCGCAACGCGAGAAGTAAGTCATACAGTGGTGCCGTAGCGTGAGATTGGTATTTGGTATGACGTCTCTGGTCTTTGAAATGGCAATTTTGCTATTGGGGCTCCATTTTTACGCTTATGGTGTGAAACTTGCAAAACCCAACCACGAAGAACAGGATAACTAAATTCTGGACTAATTACTACTGCTAATGTAAAGCCCCCAAATCCAGGTACTTGAAACCCGAATTTAGTGTTTCACGATACCATTTCTATCAGCGGAATAATCCTAACAATAATAACAATAATATAAATATTAAACTTAATTTACATATCTATCAAAGTCTAGCTCTCAAGTACGTAACCTTTAATCATTCCTTACAATACCTGATAATAAATATATAATATTTTCTTAATAATATTAAACTATCCCACAAGATAACATTGAAATCGTTCAGCAACCTTTCCCTTTCTCTTGTTTCTAGCGAGCCTTGATTGCTCGCATAACTTAGTTGAAAACATTTAAATTAAGCAAGGATGAGCATTTGAGTGCCCAATGAAGTAATAACAATTATATATATAAAATTTGAAAGAATTTAAATGTTTTCTTTATACTACCCTTCTACAACAAATCAATAGTTGTGAAGTAATCTGAACCGATAATAATAACATAACAACCCTCTTTCAAAATTTTGAAACTACGTACTGACTATAAATAGGGTTAAGGAGACATACTATGAACATTGTTTTCATTTTTGAAAAGGTTAAACATAACTTCATCTGTAAACCGTCATAACTTATGGGCATGAGGGTGTACATCCCATGGACCCTGTATTGATCAATACTGCATGCAAGAACGATAGGATCGTTCACTCTGTCCGCCTTGGGCGCATAAAAGTTTTCCCGTGTAAGGGATGTTCATACTTATAGGGGTTCCAAACTAAAGCAATTCGGTTGGATAATAATAAGGTTTTATCTTGTTCAACAATAATCTATAATTCAACATATATGTATACGGGTAATTAACAAAGGTGTATCAACATGTGGTTAAATGCAATGATTATCTAAGTGGGGACACTTGTATAACCATTTATAGAAATTATCGAACAGAATATATATCTGAATTACCATATACTAACATGTTGATAATCAATAAGCGTATATAATATAGAGTTAATAATCATCTGATAATAATATATAATTACGAAACATTCTTACACATGTCCATTGCATAAAGAAAATGCAAAGGTAGGATACTTGCACGATCTGATTTACTTACATAACATGAACTTAGTTTTATCTCTTATATCACGACCTATCATTAATCGGATCATTCGTTCGATTATAACAACATACTTATAATATATAGTCTTGCATTTCGCAATTCGACATAACCTAATCACATTATCACACATGTTCAACGATCGAACAAGCATCACAAACAAACATTAATACGATTTAAAATATCTAAGTCTAGATCAATTTACGAAATATATTTGGTTAATCTGAAAGCGACTTTATCGAGTAATTATCCGAATCTAAGACTCTATTCGTAACTCAATATCCGTAAATACCGATTATATTTCTTTTAAATAACTTATAATAATTTTAAACATTTATCACAATTTATCATGAATTTTCAAACAAAAATCATTATTACATGATTTAAATATCAAACAATTCTATTATCATTAATATTTAATTAATATTAAACTATTAATGAAACCATTACCAAAAATATTAAAGTTAGTTATAATAACTTAGAATATTTTTAAAGTATTAATATTACCCTTAAAATTTTTAAAATATTTAAAATCATTCATAATCAATTACCATTAATATTAAAATATTAATGTGTTATTTATCCAAATATTAATTATAACTTAAAATATTTTTAATTCATTTATATCCTTTTAAATGATCAATAAAACTATTTTTAAACTATTTATTTAATATAATTATTAAATAAATTTAATATCATTAATGTTAAATAATTATCATTAATATTAAATTATTAATGAAATTATCCTTTAAATATTAAAAGTTATATTTTTTAACTTAAAATATTTATAAATACCTTATTATTATTTAAAATGATTTTTAATATAATAAAATCATTTTTAATCTATTTATTTAATTCATTTATTAAATAACTAAAATATCATTAATAATAATTAATTAATGAAATTCATCACAAAATATTAAAAGTCATTAAAAATAACTTAAAATATTTTCTCTCATTCCATAATATAATTTTTAAATGCTTTTTAAAGTATTAAAACCATTTTTAAATAATTTATTTAATATATAATTAAATACCTTTGATATTCCAAAAATATTAAATATTTGTGAAATATATCTAAAATAATTAAAATAGAATTTTTGGATTTTAAAATAATTTTTAGTAATTTAATATCTATTTTTAATAATTAAAAACTAATTTTCTGTAATTATTTAATGAAAATATAATTTTTATAAATAAATTGTCGCTAAAGACCACCTATAGCGACAGAACCGTCGCTGTAGGTGTTCTTCGTGTTCTTCATACAAACCCATATCTTCAAGCCAGTTACCGAGTGGGTGGGTTTGACCAGGTGCCAATCAGTGTGTGTTGTGTTTCTGGACTCGTTTTTGGTCAGATCGTGTAGTACTAATACAAGACTACAAGATCCAACAACAAACAAAATCATATCATGCATAATAAAGGAGATCTATGGGCCTAAAATAGTTGTGAGAGGCTATTCTTCATTTCTGGGTTGCCCAGAAATGAAGAACAGATCGTGGGGCTCACTTTGGACTTCCATTACATGCTGATAATGTAATATTTTCGGGATCTATGACTTCCAGGTTGTAGACAACATGTAAGGCTACAACTCTATTACATAACATCGATCTAACAACAATACAATGAGTAGAAAAGGTCCGGTCAAACCATGTCAGGCAACACATTCATACGTTTTCTAGGTTACCCGAAAAGCGAGAGAATGTGTTCGCCTTAACTTGTTTGGCCATTATCTATGTCCAATCCGTATATTATTTAAGTGCTATTATGGTATGAACATATACTACACATATCCAGCTACCATTTAGATACAACAACAACAACAATAATATTACAAACAGAAGCAAGATCTAGTCGATCTAAAAGCGTTGTCGGTAGTTTACGAGGCGGTTTACGGGTTACCCGAAGCGCCCGATCATCAGCCGATCAGCTGACTTTTGACCGTGATTATCTTGCAACCTATTTAAGATATGAACTTGATTCTTGTTTCAGATCAAAGACCACATACCAGACTACACATAATAACTTAAAAACAACAAAAAGCATAAACAACCAAAGATCTGTGGCCACTGACATTTGTTGTCAGACCACAGTTTGATTTTTTTTCCAGATTTTGCAAAACTCAAATCTGAGCCTCTAGATGTTATGGATCCAACATCTAGCAACCCAGATCATCATTATACACTACTAACAACATATTAAAACACGTAATCATAACATCTAACAAATGATTTATGGTCAGATTTCGAGTTAGGGTTTTATACCTTCTTTTATCAATTCTTGTTTCTAGCTTTTTGATTTGATTGTGGTGTTAGTGGGGCTTGAATTTGGGACTGATATGCTAAGAAATTTCGTTGGTTTAAGAGAGAGAGAGTCTAGGTTGAGAGTTGATACAAAATGAGCTAGCAAAATGACTTAGTTTCTCTCTAATCTATTTATAGAAGTCTAGCAAATGAATGTGGGATTTAGCTATTATCCCCCATATTTGTGTTGTCCATTAGACAAAACTCCTTATCTTGATCTTAAGTATGCTTAGTGAGATTCCCAACCAATGAGGTGTAGACAACATTGTACTTTGTGTAAGAAATTAGGAAAAGTAAGGTGATTAGCTATTTAAGGAAACTTGATTAGCCTAATTTGTTGCCTTAAAAGGCTTATTGTGGCCAGCCATATATATCCCACTAATTCCTTTATTTAGCTTTTATTTTAATGCATAAATTAGATAAATCAAAGGTCTAAAATACCCTTAATTATGTGGGCTAAGTTTGGGCTTGAATTTGATTTCTTTTGGGCTCCTCCCATAATTGTTTTGGGCCATGTAATAATCATAGTCTAACAATTTTAATATATGTTACCCAAATTGTTTATTTAGGGTTTTGAAATAAAATACAATTAGTTTGCAAAACTTATAATTAGGGTTTTCTTAATTTGATTAGGGTTCTAATCATACATGAACATTAGGGTTTATTATATAATTATCCTTGCTAAATTAGTAATTAGGGTTTATAATTTTGATAATTAGGGTTACCAAATCACAATTAGGGTTTATACTTAATAATTAGGGTTTCAAGAACTTAATATATAAATGCTAATTAGGGTTAATCTAGTTAATCGCAAAATCATACAACACAGTTATATAATAGACTTAAACTCACAATTGAGTTTCAAATTAAGGTTTCCCACAGTAAACTAGGGTTTGACATAATACACCATAACTGACCAATCATTGTCAATCCATATACATACAGTATATAATTATACCACTGAAAAATTAAAGTATAAATGATATTATATTATTATTCTCATTCCTTGATCAAAATCCAAAATTAGGGTTTGGATTTCATATTTGATTTATCTGTCATACATAACATTATTTAATTAAGTTAAAATAATTAACTTAATAATTTGTACAAAAGATTCATATAATAAAATAATTATTATAATAATTCTAAAAATCATTTCATATATTATATAAATAATATATGATTATATTTTCATGGAAAATAATTAATAAAACATTTCTACTATATAAATTAATTATGATAAGAATATAATTTATAATGATCAATAATTCTAAAATAAAATTATTTGTAATTATTCTATTTTATTTATCACATAAATACATATACACATTATCTTGCCACATATTCCCCATATTTATTTTAAAAAAAAAATTATACGCAAAATTTCTAATTTATTTGTATAGAAAATATCGGGTTGTTAAAGCTAACATCTAAATTAAGACGTAAAACTTATAAGGATTACTCATAAACATTTACTTATCATACATATACCACTACCCAACATGCATATACAAGTTTAAACCACTAAACAATAATTTTAGAAAACTTAAATCATTGTTGCACTGTTTTAAAAAACCAAACTCCATAATTGACAGATTTTAACAGAGTAAACACTGTAAATTCTAATAACCACCAATTCGTTTACTTTAACTACGATTCTCTTAACTTCTTAACAACATAATTAACTTGTTCACAGTTTTAATTTCCCAATTAGCTATCAACAATTTACTGATTTTGATTTCTTAACAACCAAACTAATGAATATTTTGACTGTTAATAGCCATGTACTGGAACATATACTGAAAAACAGTTTCCTTCCTTTTAAACGAAATTAACATAACCTTTCATGTACTTCCAACATCATACACCCATAAAACACCATAGTTCAGTTATATAACAACTACTACAGAGTTTTGTAAAAACTTTCTATTTACAGTGAAATAGAAGAACACAGACTTTAGCATCACGATGTAAAACATATAAGATTATGGGAAAATACCTTTTTGTTGCTTTAAGAAATCATTGTTAACAACAGACAAATCCTCTCACCAACCTTCCTCAAGCTCTGACAATTTTCTCTCAAACTATCTGAGCACTCTTTTCTTTCTTCTCTCAGTTTAGCAAATAATTCAAAGGCGTAAACTGATACTCAAGCCAATTAATAATATGCGTATAATAAAATAAAACCTACGCACCATTTTAAAACGTATGAAAACGGACGCTACACTTATTACACTAATAAGTTATCAGTTACCCAATATATATATATATATATATATATATATATATATAATATTTATATTTTATTTATTTAATTTATATTATTAATAAATCAAATTTAAAAAAAATCCAAAAGCCATAAGGCTCCGTTTGGCAAAACTCTTTAAAATTAAAGAATTAATATCCTTAAACTTTGTTTGGGTAAAACTAAATAAAAACTACTTTAGTTTATTTTAATAACTCTTTATAACATAGTTATTTGTCATACTTTATTTAATAACAATTTATTAAATAATTCACTTAATCACATAACTCAATCCACATATTAATTATTTAACAACTAAATAATTAACTAAATCAAATCAATCTAATTGAACAATTATTTATCCAATAATAAACACATCCAATAAATATTTATATAAATTAATAATTATTTAAATATTTAATTAAAAATCTGGATTGTTACAAATTCCCCGTCTCTTCCCTCCTAGTTCTTGTCTCACATCTCAGCCAGGGATCATATCCCTAAGCTTTGATACCAACTGTGACGCCCCCAACACAGGTATACATCACCCATCTTTAGTCGCCAAATACATGGTACTAAATTCAAATATAACTTAATTATACAACAATCGTGTAAAATACGACAAAACATAATCTAAGAGTTTTAATAAGAATATTGTCATCTAGACAATATCCACACTCAACGGAGTCCTCATTACATTTATTGTCACACTATTTAACAGAATAGTGAGGACTACTAATGCTATCATCCGGACCGTCACTCGTTCCTCTAGTAGTCCGGCCACGTTCTCATTTTACGAAGAGAACAAGAAAGAAAGGGTGAGCTCAACTAGCCCAAGAAGAAATATTATGACTAAGATAATGCGAATAAATTATCATTAGCCTTCAACAATGTTAAACTGATAGAATATAATAGAGAACAAGTTTAACTGCAGCGGAACAAGCAATCCATTAGAAGAGTCAAGTAGAGCATAAAATCTACTATCTTCTATGATTTAAAAAGTTTTTCATCAACTTTATCACGAGACTCAAATTTTAATAAATAAAATTGAATCATCCCTGCATCACGACCAAGGATATTCATGTAATCATCAATGGTCATGATTATACCAAATTATCCCTGGTCATAATCATACCAACAACTGTCCATCAATGAACTACGTGCCCATGAGGACTTTTACCATATCATTCGTCACATTACGGTCATGATTACAAATAATAATCCTCGTCATAATCATACCAAGTACATCTATGCACGTAAGCCAAAGATGACTTTAATCACAATATAAGCATGAGGATGATGACAATGACATAATAATTCGATAAAACAAGTTCAAGGATAAATTTTAAAGATTTATAATTTTAATTTATCCACATAACGTCCAAATTGTCAACATGATACTTCTTTGTGGAGTAAAATTCAAGAAAGCTCAGAAGAATAATTCCATGAAAAGATACTGAATGAAGCGCAAATATCAAGGATATTCCACTAATTTCATGGAGTATAGAAGCCAAAACTTTAATCAACTAAGTATAATATAATATATAAAATCGCAAATGGATTTTTTCCCGCCATGCGGTAATCCACGTAGACAGATCATTTCCACAATTTAATAAGGAATTAATATGAAGGATCATTCACCATGCATGCGGTAATCCACATAGACAGGTTATTCCAACAGAATAATAAAGAATGGAATAAAAAATCAAGAATTCACCAGGCGTGCGTAATCCGCACAGACAGGTTATTCCAACAAAATAATAAAGAATGGAACCAGGTCATGTGTAACCCGCACAGACAGGATATTTCAACAGAATAGTAAAAAATAGAACCAGGTCATGCGTAATCCACACAGACATGATATTCCAATAGAATAATAAAGAATGGAATAACAGAAGAATTTCACCATGTATGCGGTACTTCGCATAGACAGGTTATTCCAACATAATAATAAAGAATGGAATAACAACCCTTACGAATATTGAAAGGAAATAACTCTCTTCATGAATACGAAAGAATAGTACCCCTTACCTTAGAAGAAGACTGGATACTGGAATAGTGAGGTAGCAGACTTCTCTTCTTCTTTCTCTCTATAATTTCTCTCTATAACAATTACTCTATAGCTTTAGTAAATTGGTGAGAAATGAAGGAAGAATGAGCTTTTATTTATAGGAAAATATAGTTTCGATAATTACACGTTTTGGGGCTCAAAATATTACAGTATAATACCTTCCTCTTTTTCTTCATTTTTAATTTAGTCCTGCAAGTATTATCAAACTTTCACCACCTCCCCTAATAGTAAATAATGTGAATTAATAGTTCATTCATGTGACTTAATAGTATAATCATGTGAAAAAACTAATTACAGTATAGTACCTTCATCTATACCTCCATTTTTAATTTAGTCATGCAAGTATTATCAATCTTGTACCACCTCCCCTAATAGTACATGAATATGAATCAATAGTATACACATGTGAACACATAGTTATAAGCATGTGAATTAATAGCAATTAATTGCTCATTTATCCGATTAATTACCCGATTGATCAATATAACCTCCAGACATCCATTATTATTGAAATAGATGTCGATTTCTACTAACATTAATAATCCCAACACAATGGAACTATCAATTTCATCTTTAATCAATACGAACTTATTCATCATTAATATTATAACTCACAATATTTAACAACCAGTTCGTTCCCAGGAAAGAGGGGGCTTTCCGATAAGGATTTCTCCTTATTGGCGCGCAATTAGGTGACCAAACATCTCCTTGACAGAACTTCTAGACATTGTCAATATTGCAAATAATAATATGAATAACTTTGTCGTCTCAATTATTGATTTAATAGTATAACATATTATGCAGATGATACTGTGATAATAATTGAATCAATAATATGAGAGATATGATGCATCAATTATTGTAGCAATAATTGAGTATAACTGAGTGACTTCTCACGTAAGCATCAATAATCAATATCGTGAGCTACTATGCAACCACGCGTATTTGTTTACTTTTACTACCGGGTAGTTCAACAGTTTAACGGTAAAACTTTCGCCGTTATTTTTATAAAAAGATAATTTTGTCATTTTCTAACTATGACAATACTTTCGTTATGGGGTCCACCAATGATTGTGTCGTCGTACGAATATTCCCTGTTAAAATGAATATTCCCCGACCAATCGAATATTATATAACCACTTGCTTTCTTTGCAAAATTTATAAATATTACCCACAACTATAACATTATATCATAACCACACCATAATATTCAAAAATATATTTTGAGAAAATTTAATCTTTATTTATAAAAGTTGGGGTCTTACACTATGTATTACCAAAAATGTCCTTGCATAGATAAATGAAAAGCTAAATTATAGGTGATAAAGATAAAAGAGACGTATTGTTAGAGGATAGAGAAAATATAGGAATTAAAGAGAGTATAGGGGTGAGATATTAAAAGAGAAAAAATAACTTTGAAAAAATAGGAGAGAATTAAAGAGAGTATAAAATGTTTAGGAGTAATAAAGTAAATAATGTAACCAATTCTCCTAGAAATCCTAGAGCGTCGTATATTTAGGAACAAAAAAAAATTATCCTAAAACGTTAGTTATTAAGGAATGGGGGGAGTAACTTGAGATGTGTCTTTAGATATAGAATTAATGTCTCAACTCTCAAGTCAGTGAAGACCTCAAAAGTCTTTTTGATTAGGAAATTTCCTGCCAGCATAATTAAGATAGTCCCACCAAACAAAGTATAGGTACACCATGCATGTGGAAAGTTATAACCAAAGGGAACGGTTATGGGCCATAAGCCAATGTCCACATTTCAGCGTAAAGACATTGACCATGCATGTCGAAGTCAAAGGGAATGATTATGGGCCATAAGCCAATGTACACATTTTAGCGTAAAGATATTGACTCGGCCAGTCCAAAAAATCAGACATAACGTCCATACATGGACCCTAAGTTATTGTAACACGTAAGGAGTATTTTGTCATTGTAAAATTTTGAACTTCCACCCTCTTGGTACATAATAAATGGGATTACTAAGGGTGCTCATCATTAAAAAATTAAACTGGTACCGAATATACCGAACCATTAACGATCCAAAAGTAACGGAAAAACAAGAACCGGTACCGGTACCGAATCACCGGTTTCAGTAGTACAAAATTGGTATCGGTTTTTTCGATTATACCGCATGGTAATATATATAATTATTAATAATAATTAAATAATTTTTTTAAAATATTAACAGTTTTTTAAAACTAAGAAATCATCTATATAATTGATTAATTGTGGCTGGGCTGCCTAGGCATCATAATTATCAATTGAAGCTGAAGCCTAAAGCTGTTAAAACTCAATAGAAGAAAAAAAAAGAGAAAAAGACTAGCTAAGTTGCTAACTAAGTAACTAGTGTAGTATTAGACACTAGTGATTAACTATTAATTATTATATTATAAAATTTCAGTATTTTTGGTATTTAAGTTTTGATCGAATTCAGAAAATTCCTTACCGCTACCTGTACCGAAAAGTGTTAAAATACCAAAAAACTGGTACCAAAAAAATCAGTACCAGTATCAATCGGTTCGATAAAAAAACCAAAAAAAAAATTGAAATATTTTGAGCACATCTAGGGATAACCATTATACCAAGGCCTTAGGTATTGTAGTAGGAGTATAATCTCCTTAATGCTGGAACTTGCACGCAATTTTCTCCTATCGACTTTTGAGGTCTTCACTGACTTGGCAATTGAGATATTAATGTTATGTTTGTTTGCAAGGATTGTACTTCAGATTGAACTATTAATCCTAAGTCTATTGTTTATTTTTAAAAATAAGCTTGAGACTATTAGTCTTGGATCAATAAAATAACTTGAGAGGGGGACTTATTAATACCATGTCATGTTGGTTTATATCATTTATGATTTTTAATGATGACAATATTATTGGGTTTGTATTTAGTAACGGATTTTATTTTAATTGCTTGGGTTGTTTAAATTGTTAATTCATTTAATTTTGTGTAAACAGCATAAGGGATTTTTTTTATAAAGAAAATTTTTGTTTGGCCCAAGTTTGTTAAATGTGTTATTAGATTAATACCTACTAGACTCAAGAAATATTAGATTGCAAGGTATTAATTACTACTGAGGATTTCTTTAAATATATATTGCTTAGATATGTTATTTGAGTATGAGTCTTTTTAAATGAAATCGTATTGACTGAGAAAAATATGTTGGACTCCTCTCTTTTATTTTAGTTATCTAACACTACAAAAATATCAATCATTCTTGACAAACCAATGCAATAAATGATATATTATAAATCGACAATGAAATGAGGTCATTAATGACGGGTATATCGTCATACTGCTGTCGCTTCGCCCCCGGCTCAAAATGTCATTTCATAAATCGAACGCGTTGTCGATCTTAAAGCGGGGGGCATTTACCGACAACAATATGTCATTAGCGACGACCAGACCGTCGGTGATAAACATATTTAAATTTTAATAAATCAGTCATTGCCGACGGTATGGCCGTCGTTGAGCTTCCCAAAATGCATGATGACCTTTATTTAGTTATGGATTATCATACAGGTCATTGCCGACGACACCCCCGTCGCCAATGACCTACCTCAGAAAAAAAATTTATTAGAATTGCAAAATTCTCATGTTCATTTACATATACATTTTACCTGTTATAAACTAAAAAAAACAAATAATGACAATGTACGCATATCAATAACAATCATATCTTTTACTATCAACAATCAATATAATTATATACCAAACTTAAGTCTATACAACTCAAAAGCTAAATACATACATGATAGTCAAAATATAAATATAAACTAACTACTGCCTAAGATCAGGAATCTCTGTGCCATCGCCTCCGGTCCCATCCTCTATAGTCTCATCAGCATCAGCCCGACGATTATCACCATCTCCTCCACGGGCATCGTCTGTGCCACCATTTCTATCCCCACGAGTCTCATCAACAAGACCCTAAAAAATTAAAATATTAATAACGAAGTCCAAAATAAAGCATATTTAAATTATTTTAGTTTGAGATTTGCTTAAGTGTTGGCGAGTTTTGCAAACTAGGCGGTAACTCGGTCCCCGTATGTCGGAATCGAGTCCCGTCAGTTCTAACGCGTGTCAATTACCTACGCGGTGCTATGTGTGTGTTTGCATGTCATTCGGACGGCCGATGCGGTTTTGATCTCTTTTTTGGCTTTTTGCCTAAGTGTTGGCGAGTTTTGCAAACTGGGCGGTAACTCGGTCTCCGTATGTCGGAATTGAGTCCCGTCAGTTCTAACGCGTGTTAATTACCTACGCGGTGCTATGTGTGTGTTTGCGTGTCATTCGGACGACCGATGCGAGTTTTGACTTCTTTTTCGGCTTTTTACCTAAGTGTTGGCGAGTTTTGCAAAGCTGGCGTAACTTCGATCTCCGTATGTCGAATCAAGTCCCGCGGTTCTAATGCATATCAATTACCTCACGCGGTGCTATGTGTGTGTTTTGCATGTCATTCGAACGGTGATGCGAGTTTTGACCTCTTTTTGACTTTTTGCTGAAGTGTTGGCGAGTTTTGCAAATCAGGCGTGCTTTCGGTCTCCGTATGTGGAATTGAGTCCCGCGGTTCTAACGCTGTCAATTACTGGCGGTGCTATGTGTGTATTCATGTGTCATTGGACCACCGATCTTTGGTTTTGACCTCTTTTTTGGCTTTTTGCCTAAGTGTTGGCGAGTTTTGAAAATTGGGCGGTAACTCGGTCTCCTTATGTCGAAATCGAGTCCCATCAGTTCTAACGTGTGTCAATTACCTACGCGGTGCTGTGTGTGTATTTGTGTGTCATTCGGACGGCCGATGCGGGTTTTGACCTCTTTTTTGACTTTTTGCCCAAGTGTTGGCGAGTTTTTCAATATGGGCGGTAACTCGGTCTCCGTAAGTCGGAATCGAGTCCCGTCAATTCTAACGCGTGTCAATTACCTATGCGGTACTATGTGTGTATTTGCGTGTGATTCGGATGGCCGATGCGGGTTTTGATCTCTTTTTCGGCTTTTTGCCTAAGTGTTGGCGAGTTTTGTAAACTGGGCGGTAACTCGGTCTTCGTATGTCGGAATCGAGTCCCGTTAGTTCTAACGCGTGTCAATTACCTACGCGGTTCTATGTGTGTGTTTGCGTGTCATTCGGACGGCCGATGCGGATTTTGACCTCTTTTCTGGCTTTTTGCCTAAGTGTTGGCAAGTTTTGCAAACTGGGCGGATTTTGCAAACTGGGCGGTAACTCGGTCTCTGTATGTCGGAATTGAGTCTCGTCAGTTCTAACGCGTGTCAATTACCTACGCGGTTCTATGTGTATGTTTGCGTGTCATTGGACGGCCGATGCGGGTTTTGACCTCTTTTTCAGCTTTTTGCCTAAGTGTTGTGAGTTTTGTAAAACTAGGCGGCTAACTTCGGTCTCCGTATGTCGAATCGAGTCCGTCGATTCTAACGCGTGTCAATTATCTACGCAGTTCTATATGTGTGTTTGCGTGTAATCTTGGACGGTAGGTGCGGGTTTTGACCTCTTTTAAACTTTTACCTAAGTGTTGGCGAGTTTTGCCTGAAGCAGAAACTTCGGTCATTGATGTCGGAATCAAGTCCCGTCGGGCCTAACGTGTGTCAATTACTCTGCATACATGTGTGTATTTGTATGTCATTTGACCAGTCGATGCGGGTTTTGACCTCTTTTTTGGCTTTACGCCTAAGTGTTGGCGAATTTTGCAAATCAAGCGTGAACTTTCGGTCTCCGTATGTCGAATCGAGTCCGTCATTCGGATGGCCGTCTTGGGTTTTGACCTCTTTTCAACTTTTTGCCTAAGTGTTGGCGAGTTTTGCAAAACTGGGCGGTAACTCGGTCTCTGTATGTCGAAATCGAGTCCCGTCAGTTCTAACGTGTGTCAATTACCTACGCGGTGCTATGTGTGTGTTTGCGTGTCATTCGGACGACCGATGCAGGTTTTGACCTCTTTTTCGGCTTTTTACATAAGTGTTAGCGAGGTTTGTAAACTAGGCGGTAACTCGGTCTCCGTATGTTGGAATCGAGTCCCGTCAGTTCTAATGCGTGTCAATTACCTACGCAGTGCTATGTGTGTGTTTGCGTGTCATTCAGACGGCCGATGCGGGTTTTGACCTCTTTTTCGACTTTTTGCCTAATTATTGGCGAGTTTTGCAAACTGGGCGGTAACTCGGTCTCCGTATGTCGGAATCGAGTCCCGTCAGTTCTAACACGTGTCAATTACCTATGCAGTGCTATGTGTGTGTTTGCGTGTCATTCAGACGGCCGATGCTGGTTTTGACCTCTTTTTCGGCTTTTTGCCTAAGTGTTGGGGAGTTTTGCAAACAAGGCGGTAACTCGGTCTCCGTATGTCGGAATCGAGTCCCGTCAGTTCTAACGAATGTCAATTACCTACGTGGTGCTATTTGTGTTTGCGTGTCATTTGGACGGTAGATGCGGGTTTTGACCTCTTTTTTGGGTTTTTGCCTAAGTGTTGGCGAGTTTTGTAAACTGAACGGTAACTCGGTCTCCGTATATCAGAATCGAATCCCGTCAGTTCTAACATGTGTCAATTACCTACGCGGTGCTATGTGTGTGTTTGCATGTCATTCGGACGGCCGATGCGGGTTTTGACCTCTTTTCTGGCTTTTTACCTAAGTGTTGGCGAGTTTTAGAAACTGGGCGGTAACTCGGTCTCTGTATGTCGGAATTGAATCTCGTCAGTTCTAATGCGTGTCAATTACCTACGCGGTGCTATGTGTGTGTTTGCGTGTCATTCGGACGGCCGATGCGGGTTTTGACCTCTTTTTCGGCTTTTTGCCTAAGTGTTGGCGAAGTTTTACAAAGCTGGCGAACTTTCGGTCTCCGTATGTCGAATTGAGTCTGCGTCAATTCTAATCTTGATGTCAATTACCTCACGCGATGCTATGTGTGTGTTTGTGTCACCTTGACTACCGATGCGTCTGATTTTAACCTCTTTTTGGCTTTTTGCCTAAGTTGTGTTGTGAGTTTTACAAACTGGCGTAACTTTCGCCTCCGTATGTCGGAATCGAGTCCCGTCAGTTCTAACGCGTGTCAATTACCTACGCGGTGCTATGTGTGTGTTTGTGTGTCATTCAGACTGCCGATGCGGGTTTTGACCTCTTTTTCGCCTTTTTGCCTAAGTTTTGGCGAGTTTTGCAAACTGGGCGGTAACTCGGTCTCCGTATGTCGGAATCAATTACCGTCAGTTCTAACGCGTGTCAATTATCTACGCGGTGCTATGTGTGTGTTTACGTGTCATTCGAACGGCCGATGCGGGTTTTGACCTCTTTTTCGCCTTTTTGCCTAAGTATTGGCGAGTTTTGCAAACTGGGCGGTAACTCGGTCTCTGTATGTCAGAATCGAGTCCCGTCAGTTCAAACGCGTGTCAATTACCTACGCGATGCTATGTGTGTGTTTGCGTGTCATTCGGACGGCCGATCGCGAACTTTGACCTCTTTTTAATTGTTTGCCTAAGTGTTGGCGCGAGTTTTGCAAATCAAGCAGAATCTGCTCTCCGTATGTTTAATCGAGTCGCGTCAGTTCTAACGCGTATCAATTACCTATGTGGTACTATGTGTGTGTTTGCGTGTTAACTAGTTATTTGACAATTTATATAAGCAATATAATTACAAATAAGGAAATACAACAATAATAAGTTTTACCTGTCGAATATGTGGAGGAAAGATGTTGGCCAAGACAACTGCACATACATGGATGGCCTCCTCCCGGACTACACCCATGAGGTCGTCAGCGGCAGCTGTAGGATTTATGGAGCCGTGGACAACCTCTTGAGCAAGCTGGTAGATTCGCTCGCGTGATGGTGCGCCTGACTGCACGACACTGCTCGCCATGCACCCCTCAATGATCCGCCTGAAGAAGTCGTCGGATAATGAAGGGCCGGCGCCTGATCCACTCGCACCACTACCTCCGATGGGTGGGCGACGTCGAGATCTCGCAGCAGGGACTATAGTGTAGGCTGGGACACGGGGAATGCCCACAATTCTAACTTTCTTCGGGGCCCCTGTAGCCTACAGCCAGTCCTCCATCTCCTCGTTGTCACGCTCAGCATCAGCCACTCGAGTGTCACCTCTCTGGCTGCTCCGGACCACAGAAAGGTCCTCGAACCGTGTCTGAAAAAACACAAAAATAGGTGAAAAACAAGTATTTTTCTAAGAAAATACAAAAGAATTTCAAAGCCATCAAATACATACTAAATAAAATAATTAAAATACTTACCGCAATATGCTCTGCCTCAGGTGAGATATAACCACCGTCACCTTTCTTCTGGTGAGCGTGCCACCAAAACTCGAGGCAAGAAGGTCGGTGCTTTAGACTCACCTCGAGTCTCTCCCTGTAGAGGTCGTACGACTAACTCCCAAAGGCAAAGGTGTGGGAGACGACTACTCTGTTTCGGGCGGTATGCGTTGTCCTTGACATCTTCTCGAACGCTTCGCCCTCCCAAATATCGAACATCTGCTCCCACACCGCAGCACCAATGAAATCTGGTCAGACATCTCTAAGTGTCTATCCATCCGCCATCTTAGTCCGGGCCTTCTTCTTCCAAATCATGAGACCCACTTGTGCTAATTCATCTCGAGATACTTCCCGAGAATACAAGGCCCATGGGCTTCCCCTTTGCCCATCCTCGAGCGATAATATCTCCTAGTCTACAACATATGAATATCATCAATTACTTAATTAGTAGACAACATAAAGCAAAGCGGTAAATAAATATTCAAAAGCATAAATTAAAACTAAATATGAATGACTGACTTCTTACCCTAAACTCAGCAATAATCAGCCCACGTGTGCGGTCATCCACATCCGCCCACCTCATCCATGGGCTAGAGAATCGGTTGCGGACGATCCCAAGCAACGTGTTCCTTGGTGTCGCGTCAAGGATATTAAAATTGAAGGCGGTTAAATTTCCAAATTGCAAAGAATATATAAGAACTAAATAATTAATACAAACGTAATGTATATATTACCTAGTAGTCCCGACACGGCATATAAGCGGCGCCTGGGGGGGATTCCCGCGAAGGCCTACGTCGATCACCTATGTAGTGAAATACAACAATATTTATATCCTCGAATATAATGTCAATATTATATAAAATTAAAAATAATAAGATGTATAACAACAAAACATGGAATTATACACGATGATCCTACCGATCATCACCAAAGACTACCTCCATGCATTCCTACTACTGAACTATCAAAGATCGCCCACCACGATCATCGTGTGGTGTACGCTACCATATCTCAGATATATCTTCACAAATCATCATCAAGAAGATAATATGCGGATACAACTAAAATGATACAAACACAAATATCAGAATCGTCATGCACATACAACTAAAAGGATATAATATGGAGATATAACTAAAAGGAAACAACTATGCCATTTGAATACAACATGTAGATACAACTAAAAGGATACAACAATTACATTTGAATACAACTAAAAGGATAGAAAGAGTACATACTCCTAATCATTTATATCATCAAAGCCATCAATATCAGAATCGTCATCTTCGAGCAGTAGATCTTCACTATCGTTTTCATGACCATCTTCGTCATCCTCAACGATTTCTTCAATTATATCTACCTCCTCAACAACATCATCTTCACTTTCGACAGCGACAACATCATCCTCTTCTTCACTAGACTCACTAATAATTGTCACAGCAGCAGGTGTGACACTAGTAGACTCGACTTGTAAAGGTTCATCATCTGGACGAGGAGCTGTGCCTTGAAAACCACGGGCTTTGGTGGTTATAATAGCATGCCATAGGCTTGCAGGAGTCTTAACACTCCGCGCATAGTACACCTGTGTTACTTGACTTGCTAAAATAAATGGCTCGTCCATACCAGTCATCAGTCTTAGTTTTGACTTAACGTTAACAGTCACACGTCCTGATTTTTTTATCTACTTTAACTCCATTCTCAACATCAAACCAATGACAATTGAAGCAAATTAATTCTTTATGACCCCAATATTTGAGAACGACAACTTCTAGCAATCGTCCATACTAGTCATCCCAAATGTTATCGTAACAGCTACCTTTCACCACAACACCAGAATCAGCATAAGCGACATCCCCAATATCACAACACTTAAATCAGAATCATGATTGATGCAATGCGTGTATAAGTATCTACAGATCTTTCAGGGTCGTTGGATATAAGCTTTAGCCGATTGTCAGCTAACTCATCTGTGAGGACCTAATGTACATTAACATAACATATTCTAAAGTTAATTACGTCATAAGAATAAATCTATGATGGTAGATTCATTGAACTTGTAAAGGTTAGACTTACATGGTCTTTAAACCATTGCACAAATTGTCCATTTCTCAAATTTTGCAAATCCCCATCCGATATACTCGGATTCGTTTCACGTACTTCAGCATCATATTGACTGCAACACAATTATATACTCAATGTTTTTGTAAAGGAAATTGACACAGTTACACCAAACATATATAGTTATGACTACTTACTTAATGTATAGCGCTACTTCATTCATATTGACAAGTGCATACAATGTGGCAGCTGCATACTCCCTATCGGTTAAGAATCGCCTTTTTTTATCGTCGAATGGACGTACAGGATGACTAAATGCCGTTAATTCCCCATTTTCATCGTGTGCAACAGCCTGATTCCGACGTAAGCGATTGTGCTTCGTCTGAACATCCGGCTCAAAGTACAACGAGCAGAAATTAACAAGTTCCTCCATAACATACCTTTCAGCAATTTACCCTTCTACACGGGCTCTATTCTTCACCTTTTGCTTTAGACGTCGCATATACCTATGTGATATATAGATTAGCAAAAAAGAATGAACATTTTACCCTATTAAAAATATTAATGTCATTACCTCTCGAATGGATACATCCATCTATATTGCACAGACCGCCGCCAAACTTAGCTTCATATGGCAAGTGAATAGCAAATGCTCCATTGAATCAAAAAACGATGGAGGAAGATCATTTCTAACTTGCACATTATTTCCACTATCTCGCATCTCTATTTTATCTATGTCTTTGAAATGAAGCTCTGCTACATAGATCTCTAAAGAAATTAGAAAGCTCTGTTAGTGCTTCAACCACATGTTTTGGTAACAAGTCGATAAATGCCACAGGGATCAACTTCTGCATGAATACGTGACAATCATGACTTTTGAGACCCCGAAACTTCACCTCTTCGACTTTATAACACCTTGCTATATTCGAAGAATATCCATCTGGGAGCTTCAGTCCACTAATCCAATTATATATCAATATCAACTGTTCCCTGGTCAAAGTATATTCAGCTTTAGGCGTTACCGTCTTACTACCCTCCTGATACAACTGAAAGTAATATGCACAGAAGCCAATCATGTTTGATGATAAAGCATATACTTTGTAACAATCTTATTCATTTATTAATAAAAAGTATTAATTTATTAAAGGCTTTTAATTATCTACATGATGCTGTTTTATAATATGTGATAAACCCATAGTTTTAAGCAATGCTTTTAGAATAATGATGATGATCATTGTAATGAGATCTAAATTCTTAGAAAGCTTAAAACAAAAATAGTTCTCAATCATTGGATTACTAAATTGGGGATTAGTAAATCCGGATAGATTGGTACATACGTTGCTTGCTCATTGAATAAGGATGATTGATCTCATGATCATTTGTGTGGAGACACTAAAACAAGTATGTAGGTGCTTATTAGAGAATAAGTTCACTGAACGTGACTCGCTAAGGAATACCTAATGGAGTTTTACTTGTCTGTCAATAGAATTCCTGTAGTGATAGTAGTACAAGTGATCCTTGGACTTGAGATCATCATAGTATCTTGTGTATAATGAGTTATACTTTGACTTATTTCTTAAGACCCTTAGGGTATATCAAAGGGTATGTTTGGGTATAATAAATTGTACATGGAGATAATGTATGATCAATAAAGAATCTACCACTTTTAGTAAAAGAAGAGAAATGTCCTATGTGATTCGATAAATGACAACCCAATAGTCCTTGGCCAAAGCAGAATGAAATTAGAAAGGAGTTTCTAATTTGCATTATTTGGAGTTGTGCATTTAAGGATCGAAATACATATAATTAAATAAAATAAGACTTGACAGTAATTCCATGTCTTATATTTAATTGGGACATTGTATGGTGGAAGGATTGAATTGTACGGTAACTATTTACTCAAAGGTTCTTTTATGATTAATGTTGAAATCTATATTATCTGGAAAGTCGTTAAACGCTAGGGAGACTTATCTCTATTGTACAATAAATATTATTTATTTAAATAAATTAATATTTTAATTTATTTATTTAAATAAGATTAGAATTGTTCTAATTAATTTATTCACAACTGGTTTAATATGGAGAACCTAAAGGGTCACACCATAAAAGGAAGAATAATTATTTAAGAACTTAATGGCATAATCGTAATAATATGTTAAGTGTATTTAATTTAATCTATGGTGATGGAATAAATTAAATAGCTTAATATTTATTATTTAATATTTTAGAAATATTAAATATTTAAATTAATAAGAGGAGTCTTATTAATATTATTACAATTATTATTATTTTAATTTCTAAAGAGTTAGAAATTAATTTAATATTAGTACTCTCATTTATTCCTAATAAGATTAGAATGCTAATTAATTAAAAGTTTAATTAATTATTCCTAATAAGATTAGGAGTCTAATTAATTATAGGGGTTTAATTAATTAAAATAAAACCTAATTCCTTAATTGTTAAGGAGGGTTGCCTACATCTATAAATAAGAGGAGTCTTATTATGGGTGTAGAGTGGTTGTTGACTTTTTCACAATAGACGTAATTCCAATAGTTGGGAGAGTACGCTCCTTTTCTATGAGAGATAGAAAAACTAGGGTTTTGTCAAACACCTATCTTCTTGAATCTTTATTCTTTCTTGGTGGATCACCTCTAGAGGCCAAATACTTGGGTGGCTAACGTTGATCAAAGGAAGGAACCAAACCCGGTGGATTCAAGTTGAACGCGAAAAAGATTGGAGGTGAACGTGTACCTGAGGAAACTCGAATCTTCAAGGGTATGTTTTTGTTCTTCATATCTTTTCGTTTAATTAATAATTGTGCATAAAGGAAGATCCAGGTATATGATTTATAAAATTTTAAATTTCTTATTTTCCACGTTTTCGCTTATTTTATGCAATTTGATTGCGTTCATGAATATTATAAACCTAACAATGATATCAGAGCCAAAACATTTATGTAAATTATTAATTATTTTAATTTGATATATATATTGATATGTATTTAAAACAATTTAATTGGGTATAATTTTGTTGTATAAAATTTATTTAATAAAAAAAACACAGAATCATGCATGCTGCGGAATTCGCGAATCGTGATAACATGCTTAGATGATTCAAGGGATGGTCATGCTCTGGTGATTCAAATTGGTGGTTGTTACCATATATTATAAATTAGTAAGTATAACCTGAAGCATGAATCTCTGTTAAGCATTACTTTTTGAACCACGGATTCACATATTATATATAATATCACGTTAGTGCTTGTCACGTTAATATATATAATATATTACGGTTTATATATATATATATATATATATATATATATATATATATATATATATATATATTCTTAATTATTTTATAATTAAAATAAAAAAGTTTATTTTAATTTTAAAAATGGATTTCATGCTAACTAATTAGAGTTGGAATTGAATTTTATGATAACTAATTGGAGTTGAAATTAGATTCCATGTTTCCTTAAATAAAAGAGTTTATTTAGATATGAAATAAGATTTCATATTATTCAAAATAAAAGAGTTTATTTGTGAATAAGAAAGAGAATCCGTATTTCCTTAAATAAAGGAGTTTATTTAGATATGGAATAAGATTTTATATTATTCAAAATAAAGGAGTTTATTTGTGAATAGTAAAGAAAATTCGTGTTTCCTTTAGAAAGGAGTGTTTTATTTACTTGGAATTGGATTCCATAATTAATTAAAATAAAAGAAGTTTATTTTGATTAAAAATTTTGATTAAAATAAAATAGTTTATTTTATTTAAAATTGGATAAATTAAAATAAAAGAGTTTATTTTGATTTAAATTTGGATTAAAATAAAGGAGTTTATTTTGATTCAAAATTAGATTTTATACTAACTAAATTTGCCCATTAAATGATATCAATATATATATTGAATATTTATTATTCATGAGATGAATGTTATTTATTGATACATATGGTGATGTGTATGATAATAAATGGGATTGATTATGGACTATTGACCAATGTGATTGGATTTTATTTTAGTTGGATGCATGAATGTATGGGTTTTATTAAATGGGGTCTGCGTACCTCGTCTTCTCTAAATTTTTCTAAATATAAATTCTATCTCCCTCCTATGTACTTCCCCTTGACCATTGATCAAGATTTCTATTTATTTTAAATAGTTTTGTAATATGAATAGTTAGAATTAATTTTGAAGAATTGGAGATCAAGGAGCAAGGAGCACGTGAAGACCCGTTTGTAATGGAGCCCGGGTTTAAATATAATAGTTATATTTAAATATTAATTCTTGCACCCCTAGGCTTTGACCTTTTGGTTCACTTGGTGGCTCTAGTGAACCAAACAAGAATAAAAGTCCATAATCAATCAATCCTAGAATATAGTATTCTATATGTGCATGCTTATATTATATATATATATATATATATATATATATATATATATATATATATATGTGTGTGTGTGTGTGTGTGTGTGTGTGTGTGTGTGTGTGTGTGTGTGCATGCATTGCGCTAAACAAGATGAGACAAATTAATTACATGCAAACCCCTCAAATTTTTTATATTAAGTCCTAAGCGTTCAAAGATATTTGAAATATCGAACGTTGCCTTCTAGCTTGATAAAAATAATAGAGTATCAATTAATTATTATAAGTTTGTTGTGTCACCACAAGGCTTATCTTAATTCTTTGAGATGTTAATTTTATCACATTTGATGCTTATAAAGAAAATTGAACAATATTGTTTTGTTGTGTCACCATAAGGACAATATTTTTCTTTTTTGAATATATGGAGTACTAGGCTGGACTTAACTTAACTCATTTTAGTTCGGAAGTGCACACACTTGACCATTATGATCTAAGAGGCAAAATACAAGGAGTTGCATAGTTGATGTAATTGACAAGAGTTGTCTACCTATTTATTTATATATAGTTTGTTGTGTCACCACAAGGCTATATACATTTGAAATGGGATCCTTATTCTCACTAGAATATCTTTAATTAGATATTGCCGAACTATATATATTGAGGGTAATATAATTTGAAGAAAATAGTGGGAGATACCAATTTAAAACAAGACCTAATTTATTTTGGTAATTAATAAAAGAATGTATGCTAAAATGTTGTTAATTACAAATTCATTTACAGAATTTTACAATGTCGTCTAAATTACTATCACTGCGTAGCATATTAGATGCTAAATTAATCAGACCGAATTAAACGAAATGGTTAAGGAAATTGAGAATAGTTCTCATGGCTGAAAAGCTATCTTATGTCCTTAATGCGTCTATCCCTACAATTGTTGCAGATAATGCCTCTGAGAAAAAGATTGCTACTTTTAGAAAGTGGCAAGATGATGCACAGTTGGCTCAATGCATCATGCACGCATCCATGAGTAACGAGCTTCAGCGTCAGCATGAAACTATGGATGCTGCTACTATATTCCTGCACATCAAGTTGTTGATGGTGAGGAAAGTAGGACTGATAGATATTAGATATCTAAGGAGCTCTTCCGATCTAGAATGACCGAGACACTACAGTACAAATAAAAGTCCTTAATATTATCAATTTGATTGATCAATTAGGACAACAGGTTTTGTCATAGATGGAGAGTTGAGCCAAGATTTGATCTTGCACTCACTCCCGGACTCCTTTCACAATTGTTGTGAATTTTTCATATGAACAAGCTAGCGCTAATTTGCTTAACATGTTGAAAAATGTTGAGTGTCACTTTCCAACCAAGAAAGACCATGTCTTACTGGTATGGGCCAAAGGATCTTTTGAAAAGAAGAAAGATTCAAAGAAGGTATATAGAAAGGTAAAAACAAAGGGTAATAAGAACAAAACTGATACGAATAGCAAAGGAGTTTGCTTCCACTGCAATAAGCCTGGACACTGGAAAGAAACTGCGAGAAACATCTTGCAGCGGCTAACCAAAGAAGCTTAGTGAAGTTTCGGTTACAAATACAAATTTGTTCATGATTTAAAATAATTTTTTTTTAAGTCAAGGTTCTACTTGGGTATTGGATACCGACTTTGGTTATCATAAATATAGATTTATGAAGGGACCAAGTAAAAATATAAAGCTAAACAAAGATAAGTAATCCTATGTGTGGGAAATGAAGCAAAGGTTGCCACATTAGCCATAGAAACTTAAAGTTTAGCATTGCCTACGGGCAAATCTATTAAGTCAATAAGTTGTTATTGTATTCCAGTTCGCGATTAGAAACATTATTTCTATTTTATTGTTGGACAATGAAATCTTTGGTATTATAATTAAGAACAATTGTTGTTTTATTTATAATAATAATGTTTTGTATAGAACTGAAATATTACTTAATGAATTTTGTATACTTGACTTACGTGAAAAATTACTTTGTAAAGTGAACAAACTAGTATAAGAAAAGGAGATGATCATTCAAAGAGTTGAATGTGTGTATTTATTGAAATACAAGTGTGAATTATTTGAAAGGTTCAAAGAATTCAGAAGTGAAACAAATTGGCAAAGTATTAAGATTCTTTGATTAGATCAAGGAATAAATACTTGTGCAGTGAGTTTCTAGATCATCTCAAATGGTTTTCTCATAATGGACGCCTCTTGATACGCAATTATTGGTTGGTGTATCTGAAAGGAAAATTTGTACCTTGTTAGACATGGTGTGGTCCATAATGATTTTACCGACATTCCAATATCCCTCTAGGATCATGTCTTAGAAATGGCTGCATATCTATGAAAAGGTAACCTCAAAATTCGGCCACAAGATTCCATAAAAGTTATGGACAAAAAGGATTCCTAATTTTAAGTAAGTTAAGATAAGGGGTTGTCAAACTTATGTGAAAAGTTTTCAAAGGATAAGTTTGGGACAAGATTTGACAAGTACAAATTTGTGGGACATCCTAAAGTAATTTTAGGGTATATGTTCTATAATCCTACTAAGCAAAATGTGTTTGTTGCGAAACACGCTACCTTTTAAGATAAAGGTGTTTATCATTGAAGGGGCTTGTGGGAGGATAATAGATCTTGAAGAGTTTAAGAACCACAAAACACTATAAGTCAAATAAGAGGAACTTGTAGATAGACCTATTGTACCTGGCAAATCAATCAGAATTTAGAATAGTCTCAAGATACTGGGAGGTATGGATTCATCATAGATGATGATGATGATGATGAGGTACGCATCATAGAAGATGATGATCCAGTTACATACGATGAGGTAAGAGTTGTAGACACTCAGATAAATGGATTGAAGCAAGCTTCTCAAATATGGAACATTCGTTTTGATGAGACAATCAAAAGAGTTTGATTTTATCAAAAAACAAGAATGAACTTAGTGTGTACAAAAGGGTCAGTGGGAGCGTCGTGACATTCCTAGTATTATATATTGATATACTATGGATAAGGAATGACATACTAATGCTACAATCAATAAAGATAAAGTTATCTAAACATTCCTCCATGAATGATTTGGGAAGAGTATCTTAACCCAAGGAACGTATATTTATTTGATGCTAAAGTCGTTTATCATGGCAGACTCCAAGAGATGTCTCATATTGATGAGCCATGGAGTGTATCTCTCTTAATAGTCCCTAAAGACTCCTAAAAGAGAGATCGCATGAGTAACTATCATGTATACAATGAAATACACGAGACCTGATGTTGATCGGTCATATTCTGGAAAAGATCACTGTAAGACAGTGAAAAATATCTTAAAGTACTTTACCGGAACTAAGGATGTGATCATATTCATGGAGGGTCTGAATTAAAACTAGAGGGCTTAACAGACTCAAGTTTTTTCAGACAGACCAATATGACAGAAAATCCACTTTAAGGTAAAGAGTTACCTTGAACGGTGGTGCAGTGAAATTGAAAAAGTTTTAAATAGCAAAAAATTGTTGATTTAGTGATGAAGACAAAGTATATAGCTATAAATGAAGCTGCAAGTTGATTGTTTGGATGAAAAGTTCATTACAGAACTAGGAATAGTTCCTAAGTCTTATCTTGGATCTAAACATGTGTTGTGGCACTTTCATTTGATTATTAGAATCATTAAAAGATGAGAAATCACTATAGAGATAGTGGACTCTTATGAACAACATTACATATCCATTAACTAAAGCTTATCCAACAGCAGGATAATCGTCACTTAGAGAAGAAGGGTATGAGATACCATGGTGATTGGCTTTAGTGCAAGTGGGAGATTGAAAGTAGTATGCACAGAAGCCAATCATGTTTGATGATAAAGCATATACTTTGTAACAATCTTATTCATTTATTAATAAAAAGTATTAATTTATTAAAGGCTTTTAATTATCTACATGATGCTGTTTTATAATATGTGATAAACCCATAGTTTTAAGCAATGCTTTTTGAATAATGATGATGATCATTGTAATGAGATCTAAATTCTTAGAAAGCTTAAAACAAAAATAGTTCCCAATCATTGGATTACTTAATTGGGGATTAGTAAATCCGGATAGATTGGTACATACGTTGCTTGCTCATTGAATAAGAATAATTTATCTCATGATCATTTGTGTGGAGACACTAAAGCAAGTATGTAGGTGCTTATTAGAGAATAAGTTCACTGAACGTGACTCGCTAAGGAATACCTAATGGAGTTTTACTTGCTCACAATAGAATTCTGTGAGTGATAGTAGTAGACAAGTGATCCTTGGACTTGAGATCATCATAGTATCTAGTGTATAATGAGTTATACTTTGACTTATTTCTTAAGACCCTTAGGGTATATCAAAGGGTATGCTTGAGTATAATAAATTGTACATGGAGATAATGTATGATCAATAAAGAATCTACCACTTTTAGTAAAAGAAGAGAAATGTCCTATGTGATTCGATAAATGACAACCCAATAGTCCTTAGCCAAGGCAGAATGAAATTAGAAAGGAGTTTCTAATTTGCATTATTTGGAGTTGTGCATTTAAGGATCGAAATACATATAATTAAATAAAATAAGACTTGACAAAGTAATTCCATGTCTTATATTTAATTGGGACATTGTATGGTGGAAGGATTGAATTGTACTTCAAGAACTATTTACTCAAAGGTTCTTTTATGATTAATGTTGAAATCTATATTATCCGGAAAGTCGTTAAACGCTAGGGAGACTTATCTCATTGTCAATAAATATTATTTATTTAAATAAATTAATATTTTAATTTATGTATTTAAATAAGATTAGAATTGTTCTAATTAATTTATTCACAACCGGTTTAATATGGAGAACCTAAAGGGTCACACCATAAAAGGAAGAATAATTATTTAAGAACTTAATGGCATAATCGTAATAATATGTTAAGTGTATTTAATTTAATCTATGGTGATAGAATAAATTAAATAGCTTAATATTTATTATTTAATATTTTGAAAATATTAAATATTTAAATTAATAAAAGGAGTCTTATTAATATTATTACAATTATTATTATTTTAATTTCTAAAGAGTTAGAAATTAATTTAATATTAGTACTCTCATTTATTTCTAATAAGATTAGGAGGCTAATTAATTAAAAGTTTAATTAATTATTCCTAATAAGATTAGGAGTCTAATTAATTATAGGGGTTTAATTAATTAAAATAAAACCTAATTCCTTAATTGTTAAGGAGGGTTGCCTACATCTATAAATAAGAGGAGTCTTATTATGGGTGTAGAGTGGTTGTTGACTTTTCCACAATAGACATAATTCCAATAGTTGGGAGAGTACGCTCCTTTTCTATGAGAGATAGAAAAACTAGGGTTTTGCCAAACACCCATCTTCTTGAATCTTTATTCTTTCTTGGTGGATCACCTCTAGAGGCCAAACACTTGGGTGGCTAACGTTGATCAAAGGAAGGAACCAAACCCGATGGATTCAAGTTGAACGCGAAAAAGATTGGAGGTGAACTTGTACCTGAGGAAGCTCGAATCTTCAAGGGTATGTTTTTTGTTCTTCATATCTTTTCGTTTAATTAATAATTGTGCATAAAGGATGATCCGTGTATATGGTTTGTAAAATTTTAAATTTCTTATTTTCCACGTTTCTGCTTATTTTATGCAATTTTGATTGCGTTTATGAATATTATAAACCTAACAACAACCACAGATCTTCCCTAATGTTCATTTCTACCAAATCAAGTCTCGACTTATTGTTGTCCTTTGTTCTACCACTGGCATCTCGGACTGTATAAAAAATGCTATCAAATACGTTCTTCTCAATATGCATCGGATCTAAACAATGACGGATGCAAGAGTGTGCAATAATAAGGCGGTCAAAGAACATGGATCTGTGTGTCCAGCCAGAACCTTCTAGTAACCATAAGCTCGCTCCAATATGTGATTTTTCCCTGGAGGTGGAAACTTCAAACGACTAATCTGCTGACCCAGAAAGACGGCCAGGTACTTGACGTTTCTCTATTTTTCGATTGAATTGTCTACTCATCCGTCTATAACGATGTTCAATCGGCAAAAACTGTCTGGATGTTGCAAAGAAACTCATTTTCCCCCCATGTTTGAGCCGCATAGCTTTAACTGACCCCATGCACATGGGACATGACAAGCCCCCGTGAGTCGACCATCCACTGATCATTCCTAACGCCGGGAAGTCATTTATTGTCCACAGTAAAGCTGCCCTCATGTCAAAGTTCTGCTTAATAGATACATCATAAGTTTGAACCCCTTTTCCCACAACATCTTCAACTCATCAACTAACGACCTGAGGTATACATTGATGTCTTCACTCGGACTCTTATCACCCGAAATCAGTAAAGGGATGAACATGTAGGGATCTTTCATGCACATCGAAGGCGGGAGGTTATACACCACAATAATCACTGGCCAAGTTGAGTAGGGCTTTGTGTAAGGCCCGTTAAACGGATTAAACCCATCCGTAGCAAGTCCAAGCCTAACATTGCGAACCTCTTCAAAGAAACGAGGGTGCTTGTTATCAAAATTTTTCCACTCAAGCCCATCATCCGGGTGCGTCGATTGACCTTCGACTATGTCCCGTGTAGAGTGCCACCTCATATCCTCGGCGATATGTGTTGACATGAACAACCACCGGAAGCCTCGGGGAATGGGAAAGTAACGTAAGATCTTTCTCAAGACGCGTCTTTCCCTTTTTCTTGCGTTGTTCACATGATGTCTACTTGTACCACAAATATCACATGACCTCTTATCTTTATTGACATCACCGTAATACAACATACTGATCGTTCTCACAAGCATCAATCTTCTCATACCCTAGATTAAGCCTTTTGACCATTTTCTTCACATCATAGTACGACTCCTAAGTAACTTATTGCTGCGGTAAGCACTCCTTCACAATGCTTAATGATTCATTAAAACCTCTCTCCATTCTGATCATGCTCGTTCTTGAAGTGTAAAAACTTAGTCACGACAGATAAGCAGGTGTGTTTTTCGTTCCCGTCATACAGTGGCATCGCTGCTTCATGCAATAACTCATAGAAACCCTTAGCCCCATCATTCGGCTCTTGCTCAACGCCATCGCCATCCCCATCTCAGTATTCCACTTTGAAGTATGAACCAGCTTACTTTCACTATCATGTTAGTATGCGATCGAAGGTTTACGTCACCTACGGATTCCGGTTCTGATTCATGTTCATCTAACCAGGTTTCTCCATGATAGATCCATGTCGTATAACCCTGCTTGAACCCATACGCAAATATGTTGCACATGAAATCACTCCTTTCCTTCCACATTTCATTCACACACCTCTTACAAGGACATCTGATCTCATCGCCGCTGACTTGCTCAAACGCGAAGTTAAGAAACCTGCTTCAACCCCACTCACGATACTCGAGAGCTAAGCCCACTCCTATCAAGGGCTACCTACGCTCCATCCAACTTCGATCAATGGACATCTCTTGACAACCGTCTGCTATATATATGAAAAGTCAAACAAACACAATCAAGTCTCCAAGTTAATGTATATGCAAGCTTATGAGTTTCCTAACTTCATCTCCCACTCTAACGGGTCAGGCTTCTATCCCATTCCCGGAAGTGTCGCCTCACTGATGCCAAAAACTTGAACACATCTTTAAATTTTTCAAAAATTTCGGCAGCACCTCCCCATGGTCTTCAAGTACACGAAATAGACTAACACACCATAGTCTAAATATGCACCCAAAGAACATCAAGAGATATAAACTGACCGAAAATTCAAAGAATATAAAGACGTGCTCAAGTCGTTAACACCGACCTAAGTGAGATCGAAACATACAAGAACAGTCCCAAAACGGGGACTATTTGAGATTCACTCCTACTAAGTGAATCTCAAACAGGTTTCTAAGCTTCCTAAACTATATGAAAATATGCACATGTGAATTTGAGAATTGAGAATAGGAAAAAAAACAAATAAATTGAGAATTTGAATATGGTTAAGGCAATATCGAATCAACTAGGAAAAGGAAAACAAACAACAGATCCTAAAACAAGTTTACAGCTAGTCAAATACTACAGTAAAAAAGGGCAAATCAAATGCAATAGAAACAACCTGGATATTGTAACTCTGTCATTGAAAGATACTAAATCACTTTCTTAAACTTGAATATGATACAAAGAAAAAAAAATACAAATCAAGTTGAGACAATTAGACTTTGCCATCACACTATCACAGTTGAGACAATTGAGGGAAACAATAGTAACTATATATAACAAGTTGATCAAGTTATAATTTTGAATAGCAAGGTAATGCTCGGAAGCTCTAATGCACCAACAATAGGATGCCAAAATTGTAAAACATTTTCATTAGAGCTTAAGTTAACATTCTATATATAGGTCACATTTCATGATACTTCCTTTACTTTCTAGAACAAAAAAGGCAATACAATTTCACCTTTCCCAATTACCTTTTTTTACAGCAAAAATCCAATACAGTTTCCGCTTTTCTAACAAACTGCTAATAAATTGCTACTTAACCATAATTGAAGTCTTTTCTATCTGAGAAATCATGAAGTGTACAATAAGCTTCATAAACGGCCTCATTTTGCCACTATATACACATATGTCAATACAGTCACCAAAGCCTCAAAGACATTACAAATTGCAAAACTATTTTACACAACACAAATTACAAATTGCTAACACATAATTTCTACGCTAGTACTATAATTAAGCTAACACATAATAGAGATGGATAATGCTCAAAAAAGGGTAAAATATATACTACATAGCAATAAAAACAATAATAGAAGCCTGATAACATAAATGCATTGAAGACCCAAATTAAACCCTAACATAAATGAATTGGAACTTACAAATTAAAGCTTAAGAATAAAAAAATCAACTTACTAATTGAACTAGCAGAACCAAGATGGACAGGCGACTTCAAAGTCGGACGGAGAAGGACAGAAACAGAAAGGAACGTACCAGCAGAACCAAGAGCTAGGGACAGACCCAAGTGGGATAGAAAGTAAGATGGGGAGGCAGATGGCAAAGGAAGAGGGAGATGGCGACGGCGACGTGGTGCACAGGCGACGGCGACGTGGTAAATAGACGACAGCGACGGTGTACACAGGCGACGGCAGAGGTGCAGAGGGAAAGAACCGAGATCGAGCGGGAGAAAGAGAGAAGAAAGTAGAAAAAGAATAATGAATTTTAGGGATTAAAAAGAACCTCATTCTCGACGGCAATACGAATTGACTCACTACCGACGGCACGCCCGTCGCCTATGACCTTTTCCCACGCGCGCGAAAAAATTCCTACCAAATTTAGGCCCGGGAAGGGTCATTATCGACGGGGATCATTCGCGACGGCACGTCGCCAATGATGTTATTATCGACGGGGGCAACGCCGTTGCTAATGAGTCCGTCGCCAATGACCTATTTTTTTGTAGTGTTAGTTTGACTAGTATTTCACATCTGTTTAACTGATGCATATTATATATGTTGGTCTCTATTTAATTATTGAAATCCTATCTCTATTCTAACTATGATTTGAGATATTTATGTTAACTTCTTATTTTGTATCTGTTGGAGCTAAACAGAAACTAATATATCAGTTTAGGATATATTGTTAATAAAAATATAGCCATTAGGTCCTTCTTATTATATATAATATCTTTTTTGGCTAAAATACAAAAACAAGGAAGCATATATCAGTGAAGAGAAACTCAAAGTAAAGATCAGTCTTACTCGTTATATACTTCCATCGAGAGCTATCATTGTTTATTATAGCAAGTCTGTGTTATACTGTTTGTAAGACCCCAACTTATTATAAATAAAATTGAATTTTCCTTTATTCATTATTCTAAATTAATAAGGGTTAATTTGATATAATTCTTTGGTTATGGGTGAAATGTGCAAAGTTTACAAAATAAGCAAGTGGTTATAAAATATTCATTATTGTCGGGGAATATTCGTTTGGTCGTGGAATATTCTTTTTGTCGGGAATCTCCGTTTACGCAAGTAGCCTTGATCATTAGTGGGCCCATAACGGAAAAGCGGTTGGATGAAGGAAAACGACAAAATTGAGTTTTATAAATAACGACGTAAATTATTACCGTTAACACCATTTGGTTACTCGGGTGGTTAAAATCTGATGTCTGGCGTGGTTTGCACAAAGAGCTTATACCAGATTGCATGTATTGTTGAATTATTGATCCTTACGTAAGAAGACACTACTCAATAATTGTTACAAGAATTATCTGTTCATTATTGATTCAATAATTCTTTGCATTGATATTTATATTATTATTGTTTCAATAATTGTCATTACAAGATTTTCCATTATCAAATTAATAATTTATATTATTTGAATAATATTATCGAGATAACATTATTGGCAATGTCTAGAAAGTTACATCTCTAAGAGAGGTTTGGTCACCTAATTGCGCGCCAAGAAGGAGAAAACCTTATTGAAAGCCCCTCTTTCTGGAAGCACACGTTTATCGATCTTGTGATTACGTAATATTATTTTTGAATAATTAATTATTGATTATTATGATAAAGAAAAAATTTATTTGGATATAGATGGAGAAAATTTTTAATGTGACAATTGTTGAAAATTAATATTTTATCTTTTTCGGATAAAATAATACATTTAAATATATTATTTTAATAATATATTAACGGTGATATTTTTTATAATGATTGTGGGATATATGAGTATATGAGGAGGTAGAGTATTTTGTGGCATTAAATGTTTAACATATGTTTTGTGTGTCGGTGGACACAATTCTTGACCTAAAAATTGATTATAGTAATCGTAATATCATCCGTTTATGGATTTTGGTCAATTTCATTTGGAATTTGGAAAACTTTCTTACGTAAAGTTGTAGAGAATTGAAATTCCTATAAAAAAGTCGCAAGATTCAATTTTCTGATAAAAGGGCTATTTATTGTGAATTATTGAAGTTTTAGAATAAAATGATTTTTATTAAATTATGGGTGGGACCCACTTTTTTTTTTCAAACACATGGGTCAGCCGGGATTTTTTTCCAAGGTGGTGGCTGGTCATGGTCTAAAGCATGCATATGAATTTTAAAAATTAATAATATTAATTTATTATTTTAGTCTCCTTTGGCGTTAACATTTTTTTCTATAAATAGAGGCTAAGTTAGAATTGAAAATCACACGAAAACAAAGTTTCTCTCTTTCTCTCTCTAAATTATCGAGCGTATTCTTGTGAGTATACTTTGAGTGTTGCTTATACGGTGGGGTTTCACAAGACTATATCTGAAAATTCAAATCAGTAAATAAGTTATTTTGAGGTAAGGGTATTATTTTCTTCTTAAATGATATTTTTCTTGAATATCATTATGTCGAAGTATTGGTGAACTTTTTATCAAATTTGGAACTTGTTGTGTCGGGTTACTATTCACGTGATCGACGACTTTATTCACGATATCTGACAATTATTCGGTATACTGACACTATTCACCAAAAAATAAAAAATTTTCTTTTTGTCCAAAATATCTATTCTGGATACTAGCTTTGATTGTATCCATGTTTTGATCATTCTTGAATTTTACACCAATATGATTATTTTCGAAGTATTTTTGGACATGGGTAAAACAAAGTACGAATCCTTAATCCTTAATCCTTGTCATTTTGTTTCACTGGATTCGTTTTTTTAAAAATGTGTTTCATAATCCTCAGTGTTAAATGGTGATATAAATGAATATCTTTGGCCTGTAGTGCAAAAGATGAACAGTGTTGAGATGAACATGACCAATTGGTGATATGAAATGAATATCTTTGGCTGTGTAGTGCAAAGATGATTAAAGATGTATATTGATTGTTATTACTGAGGATAAACTATTGATGATGGACTTTTAAACCTTAGAAGGCGGTAGAATTCTTTCTCTACGTGACTCTTCTAATGGATTCTTTATTTCCATTGCATTTGTTGATCTAAAACTTGTTGTCTATTGTATTCTATTAGATTTTTCCTGTTGAAGACTAACGATAATTTGTTGTATATTATCTTAGTCATAATATTCTTTACTGGGCTAGTTGAGCTCACCCTTTTCCTTTTTGTTCCATTTTTTCTTCTCAGGAGGTGAGAACATAGCAGGATCGAGTCGGGGTATGGAGTGATGGTTCTAGGAAGATGTTTTAGCTGTCCTCACTACTTACGTAAAAAGTGTATGAATAATTAATGAGGACTTATTTGGGTGTGTATATTGTCTAGAAGACAATATTTGTATTCAAACTCACAGTTGTATTGTCGTATTCTACACGACATATGTATTAAGTTGTAGTTTGCTTTCTATACCATGTATTTTGGCGACTCAGAATGGGTGTTGTATACCTATTTTGGGGGCGTCACAGTTGGTATCAGAGCTTAGGGATATGATCTCTGGCGGAGATCGGGGAATAGAACTAGGAGGGGAGAGACGAGTAAATCCTTCGCTAGTGTGTCCTACCTAAGCTTATTTGTTGGTCGGTCATAATATAGGATATTATGTGATATGTTAATTTGTTTAATTAACCCTTGTTTTATATAAGCAGATTTAAGAATGGTCACGAGAACGTTAACAATGGAGTTTATGAGGCCGTGGAGCCTTAGGACTCACCAACGAGGAGAAAGCGTAACAGTGGCAATGTTCCTCCCGTGAACAACGCCATGAGCAAATGATGAACGACGGGATGTTTAGAAGCTTTTTGCGAGTTCATGTAAAATCGAATGAGGAGACTCGTGTACAAAATACGGGTGGAAATGATGGCAATACACATTCACATGTACCCCAAGCGCTTTAAGGAGTTGGGACCACCGATTTCCATGGAAAGCGGATCCGATCAAGGCGTAAACGTGGGTCAAGCAAATTACCAAGATATTCGATGTCTTGGGGTGCACGGAGGAACGAAGGTTCCATTCGCCACCTTTATGTTTCGTGGTGAAGCAGATTCTTTGGTGGGAATCACGTAAAGCGTGCTCAACCGGATGCACTTAACATGTCTTGGGAAAGATTTGAATCGTTCAATGACAAGTACTTTCCGAAAGTATTCGTCATATGAAGGAGGTAGAGTTTATTAGACTCGAACAGCGAACAACATGACGGTGTCTCGATCACGAGGCAAAGTTCGCGAGTTATCCGTGCTTTGCACCGCATTTGGTGGAGAATGAGGAACGAATGGCGTATGTTTCTCGAGAGGTCTAAAACCGTAGATTCGTCAATACCTTATCTCTCATAAATTTTCTCTCAGTATTCGGATGTTGTCAATGGGGCTCGGTTATTAGAACGAGATAGTGAGTATACTCAACCGAGGACCCTGAATCGGGGTAGTCATCGAGCGATGATAACCAAATGAGGAGGAAAGAATACGGACAAAGGCGGTAACCACTCGGTGGTAATCGTGGACATGATAATAGGAGAGGTGACTCAAGTGGAAATTTCGAAAGAGAAGATTCAACAATGACGGGAAGATATCAACGGCAAGCAAAGACCAACAACAAATGCTAGGGAGGAGAAGAAGCGACCGCCGGTTAGATGTTACAAATGCGGGAAGGAGGGACATATCGCCCAAACCGTCCACAACAATCCAAGGTATGTTACAACCGTGGAAAGGAAGGCCACATCGCTCGAGATTGTACTATCGCGAAACCCGATTCAAATAGGAGTGGTGATTCCAAGTACGTCCGGATAAGTCGAAATCGGCGGTTCTGGAAGAGCGTTTGTCGTGGATCGGACAAAACGTGAGGAACCCAAACGAGGTGATCACGGGTAAGCTAATCTTGAATTCTTGCGAAGTTTATACCTTACTAGATACCGGGTTCTACCCATTCTTTTATCTCTCTCTGCTTGTGCTCAACGTTTAAACTTGACTCGGAGAAATTAGATTTTGATTTATCTGTTGAAACTCCGTTGGGTGAAACCTTCGTTACATCTACGGTTTATAAATCTTGCATGATCCAAGTTGGCACTATCACATTACGTTGATCTTATCTCTTTAAAGATACTTGCTTTTGATGTGATTTTAGGAATTGATTGGTTAACCACTCATCATGCCAAAATTGATTGCTTTAAGTAAGGTTGTTAGTTTTCATATTCCTAACCAACTTTGTCATACGAATTCAAACCACTAAACCACTAAAATCGATCATTTGTCATATCAAGCCACAAAGCTATTCGTTTATTGAAAAACTGGATGTCAAGCTTTCTTAGCCCATGTTATGGATTTGAATAAAGACAAGTCAGATTTGAATAATATTTCTGTGGTTAAAGAATTCCCTGATGTATTTCCTGAAGAGCTTCCCGGTCTACCCCCAGAACGTGATGTTGAATTCTTTATTGACCTTGAACCGCAAAAGCCCATTTCTAAAACCCCATATCGAATGGCTCCTATTGAACTTGAGGAGTTAAAGTCCAACTACTGGGAGTTATTAGACATCGGTTTCATTCGTCTAAATCGTCTCCTTGGGGTGCTCTGTTTTTATTAAGTAAAGAAAAGAAGAGCGGGAGTATCGACTTGTATTGACTATCGAGAATTGAACCATGTCACCATCAAGAATAGGTATCCGCTACCTCGCATTGATGACCTGTTCGACCAGTTACAAGGAGCGCAATTCTTTTCAAAGATCGATCTTAGCTTACGGATATCATCAAATTTGAAGATTAAAAGCGAGGATATTCCAAAGACGGCATTCGGGACTCGATCTGGGCATTATGAATTCTTGGTAATGTCTTTTGGATTGACTAATGCTCCTCTTGCTTTCATGGATATGATGAACCGTGTATTTAAGGAATATTTAGATCAGTTCGTTGTTGTCTTTATTGATGACATCCTCATCTATTCCAAAAGCCGTGAAGATCATGAGCACCATTTGAAGCTGGTACTACAAAGACTTCGTGAACACAAGCTTTATGCCAAATCGAAGAAATACGAGTTACGGCGAGGAAGTAGCATTCCTTGGGCACGTGGTGTCAAAACAAGGAGTATCTGCTGACCCGCGAAGATTGAAGCAATACAAAGTTGGGAACAACGAAGTCGGTGGACCGGCATCATGCACTTTTCCGGGCTTAGGTGGTTATTATCGGAGATTTGTGGAAGGATTTTCTCGAATCGCTACTCAGATTAACTTCGGTGACTCGGAAGGATGTAAAATTCTTATGGAGCGAGGAATGCGAGAAGAGCTTCCAAGAGCTCGAGAGGAGACTCATTTCGGCACTGTTACGACAATACCATCTGGTTCGGGATGGATTAGTTATCTCTGAAATGATGCTTACGGAAAGGGGTTAGGATGTGTTCTCATGCAACATGGGAAAGTCATAGCCTATGCCTCACGACAACTCAAAGAATATGAGAGGAATTATCCTACTCATGATCTAGAATTGGCAGCAGTCGTATTCGCGTTGAAGATATGGAGACACTACTTGTATGGAGAGAAAGTGGAGATTTATACGGACCATAAAAGCCTCAAATATTTCTTCACCCAAAAGAACTCAACATGCGGCGGACGTGACGTTGGTGGAGTCATTAAAAGATTATGATCACACTATTCAATATCATCTGGAAGCGAAACGTGGTAGGCGGCGCGTTGAGTAGAAGATCATATGCAAGTCTGAAAGTGCAATATTGTCAACGCAAAGGCCCATTTTATCGACTTACAAAGGATGAAGATAGAATTAAAGACTCAGGGGTCCCACATGATGATGGCGAATATATCTGAGTAGAACCGACTTTAATCGATAAAGTTAAAGCTGCTCAAGCTACGGACCTGGGGCTGATGCGTATGAAGAAGAAAGTGCAAGAAGGAGCTATTACGGAAGCAAGAATTGATGAGGAAGGAATACTTCGAGTCAATTCTAGACTTTATGTTCCTAACGATTACGACTGAAGCATAAAATTATGATGGAGGCACCTGACACCCCGTTTGCAATCCATCTCGAAGTACCAAAATGTATCATGATATTCGACATACATTTTGGTGGAACAATATGAAGAGAGAGATTGCGGAGTTTATCTCAAGATGTTTAACTTTGTCAACGTGTAAAGCGCGAGCATCAAGTGCCAAAAGGACCATTGCAACCACTTGAGATTCCTAATGGAAATGGGAACACATTACTATGGATTTTGTTACGTGTCTTCCCAAAGTTTCTCAAGGCATAGATGCAATTTGGGTTATTGTTGATAGATTAACCAAGTCCGCCCATTTCTTACCGATCTGCGAGACTTATTCCCTTGAGCGTCTTGCTTCGTATGTACGTGAATGAGATTATGCGATTGCATGGCATGCCAAGATCCATAGTTTCAAATCGTGACCCGAGATTCACTTCAGATTTTGGGTTAGCTTGCGAGAAAGCTATGGGCACAGATTCTGATTCTGGGCGAAAGATACCATCCTCAAACGGACGGACAATCGGAGAGGACTATTCAAACCCTTGAAGATCTATTAAGACTCTGTGTCCTAGATTTCAAAGGAAGTTGGGATAAGTACCTACCAATTGGTGGAATTCTCTTATAACAACAATGCTTATCAAGCAAGTATAGGCATGGCTCCATTCGAGGCGTTGTATGGATGAAAATAAATTCTCGCTTATCTTTGGATACCGAGGTGGGAGAAGCAACATTGTTGGGACCAAAATTAGTACGCATGACTACGAAAAAGATCCAAATGATTCGACAACGTATTCAAACTTCACAAGATCGACAAAAGAGTTATCTTGATCTTCATAGAAAGGGCGTGGAGTTTAATATTGGAGATCATGTATTGTTACGTATTGCTCCATGGAAAGGAGTTACAAGATTTGGGAAAAGAGGAAAGCTCAATCCAAGGTTTGTTGGTCCATTTGAGATTCTTGACCAAGAATAGGAAACGTAGCCTATAGACTCGCGTTACCTCCAAGTATGTCTCGTGTTCACAATGTATTCCACATATCTATGCTTCGTAAATATGTGAAAGACCCGAACCACATTATTGCATTAGAACCGGGCGAGATAGTGAAGATTTAACTGCGAGGAGATACTGCCGAGATTTTGGATAGGAAAGAGCATGTCTTATGCACGAAGGGTTATACCACAAGTTAAGGTTTTGTGGAGAAACCATGCAATTGAGGAAATGACATGGGAGTTGGAATCGGAGATGAAAGCGAGGTACCTCACCTATTCGATATACCACCCGAATGCGTCGTCCAATTTCGAGGACGAAATTTCATAAGGAGGGAGGTTGTAAGACCCCAACTTATTATAAATAAAATTGAATTTTCCTTTATTCATTATTCTAAATTAATAAGGGTTAATTTGATATAATTCTTTGGTTATGGGTGAAATGTGCAAAGTTTACAAAATAAGCAAAGTGCTTATAAAATATTCATTATTGTCGGGAATATTCGTTTGGTCGTGGAATATTCTTTTTGTCGGAATCTCCGTATTTACGGCCAAGCAATCATTGGTGGGCCCCATAACGAAAAAAAGGTTGGATGAAGGAAAACGACAAAAATTGAGTTTTATAAATAACGACGTAAATTATTACCGTTAACATTTGTTGGGTTACACAGGTGGTTAAAATACTGATGTCTGGCGCTGGTTGCGATGACACCAGGTATTGCATGAGTATTGTTGAATTATTGATCCTTACGTAAGAAGACACTACTCAATAATTGTTACGGTAATTACCGCTTCATTATTGATTCAATAATTCTTTGCATTGATATTTATATTATTATTGTTTCAATAATTGTCATTACACAATATTTTCCATTATCAAATCAATAATTTATATTATTTGAATAATATTATCGAGATAACATTATTGGCAATGTCTAGAAAGTTCATCTCAAGGAGAGGTTTGGTCACCTAATTGCGCTGCCAAAGAAGAAATCCTTATTGAAAGCCCCCTCTTTCTGAGGAGCGGCACGGTTGTCGATCTTGTGATTACTGTAATATTATTTTGAATAATTAATTATTGATTATTATGATAAAGAAAAATTTATTTGGATATAGATGGAGAAAATTTTAATGTGACAATTGTTGAAAATTAATATTTTATCTTTTTTCGATAAAATAATACATTTAAATATATTATTTTAATAATATATTAATCTGTAATATTTTTTATAATGATTGTGGGATATATGAGTATATGAGGAGGTAGAGTATTTTGTGGCATTAAATGTTTAACATATGTTTTGTGTGTTTGGTGGACACAATTCTTGAATAGAAAATTGATTATAGATCGTAAAATCGTCTGCTTATGGATTTTGGTCAATTTCGCTTGGAATTTGGAAAAACTTTCTTCGTAAAGTTGTAGAGAATTGAAATTCCTATAAAAAGTCGCAAGATTCGAATTTTTCTGATAAAAGGGCTATTTATTGTGAATTATTGAAGTTTTAGAATAAAATGATTTTATTAAATTATGGGTGGGACCCACTTTTGTTTTTTCAAACACATGGGCTCTTTGGGATTTTTTTCCAAGGTGGTGGCTGGTCATGGTCTAAAGCATGCGTGATGAATTTTAAAAATTAATAATATTAATTTATTATTTTAGTCTCCTTTCATGTTCTAACATTTTCCTATAAATAGAGGGCTAAGTTAGAATTGAAAATCACACCGAAAACAAAGTTTTCTCTTTCTCTCTCTAAATTATCGAGCGTATTCTTGTGAGTATACTTTGAGTGTTGCTTATACTGGTCTTGGTTTCACAAAGACTATACCAAATTCACCGTAAGTACGGTTATTTTGAGGTAAGGGTATTATTTTCTTCTTAAATGATATTTTTCTTCAATATCATTATGTCGAAGTATTGGTGAGCTTTTATCAAATTTGGAACTTGTTGTGTCGGGGTTACTATTCACGTGATACTTACGACCTATTCACGATATCTGACCTAATTATTCGTATATCAAGACTATTCACCAAAAAATAAAAATTTTCTTTTGTCCAAAATATCTATTCGAATACTAGCTTTGATTGTATCCATGTTTTGATCATTCTTGAATTTTACACCAATATGATTATTTTCAAGTATTTTTGGACATGGGTAAAACAAAGTACGAATCCTTAATCCTTAATCCTTGTCATTTTGTTTCAATGGATTCGCTTTCTTTAAAATGTTTTTCATCATCCTCGGTCCTAAATGGTGATATAAATGAATATCTTTGGCTGTGTAGTGCAAAGATGAACAGTGTTGAGATGAACATGACCAATCTGGTGATATAAATGAATATCTTTGGCCAGTAGTGCAAAGATGATTAAAATGTATATTGATTGTTATTACGAGGATAAACTATTGATGATGGACTTTTAAACCTTAGAAGATGAGAATTCTTTCTCTCTACGTTGACTCTTCTAATGGATTCTTTATTTCACGCATTTGTTGATCTAAAACTTGTTGTCTATTGTATTATATTAGATTTTTCTGTTGAAGACTAACGATAATTTGTTGTATATTATCTTAGTCATAATATTCTTTACCGGGCTAGTTGAGCTCACCCTTTTCCTTTTTGTTCCATTTTTTCTTCTCGGGAGGTGAGAACATAAGCGGATCGAGCCGGGGTATGGAGTGATGGTTCTAGGAAGATGTTTTAGTCATCCCTCACTACTTACGTAAAATAGTGTATGAATAATTAATGAGGACTTATTTGGGTGTGTATATTGTCTGAAGACAATATTTGTATTCAAACTCACAGTTGTATTGTCGTATTCTACGACATATATGTATTAAGTTGTAGTTTGCTTTCTATACCATGTATTTTGGCGACTCAGAATGGGTGTTGTATACCTATTTTGGGGGCGTCACACTGTTAGTCTTTTATTGGCTGGAAAAGCAAAACAGAGTGTATTCAAAATACTTTGTAACAAATTATGAGTTCAAGCAGTGTTTAGCTTGGTCATTCCAATAGTTGATAGGGTCTGTTCAAAGAGAGCTTTCAAGGTTGCAGAGGTGCAAAGTAGCAGAAGTGCAAAAAGGGCAGAGGTGTCCATCGCAGTGGAAAGTTTTATTTGAACATGGAGTTTTTTTTATTATATTTAATTGAGTCTTAAAATTAATAAAAAGAGTCTCCAATATCGGTTGGTATTGGACGTGGATTAGGCTACTAGACTAGAAGAAAGGGGATGAAACACGTAAAAAATCCTTGTGTATGTGGTTGGTTATTTCTTGTGGTTTGATTGTTTGAGTATCACTTTAAATTTGCATCTAAATACATCAATATAAAAGAAGTTTCCTGATAAAGTAAAGTGTATTAATCTAGACAATAATTCACACACGTTTCATGTCTGCATTATAACTAAAATATAATTTGTTCTAATCCAAACATTATCTTTGTTTGTTTTTTCCTATCTTCATTATAAGAAAAGTAGAATTTATTCTAATTAAAACAGACATTATAAAACACCTGTCTATTTTAGTACTTTAATAGGAGATTAAAAATTAGTCATTGTTAAACATGTTTTAGTTTAGACACCTATTCACCCTCCTCTATGTGTGCACATACACGAAATTACATGTCCAACTAGGTATTGTAATCCCTACTATTTGGGACTAAAAATTTGTGAACAAATTAATTTTTAACTTTGTTTCAATCCATTCTCTTTTAAGAATATCCAAAATGACGTAGTTTTAATAAATGAGTTTTATTTAAGGAGTGTTAGATAAGGGGAGTGCTCTTGATCCCAAAAAGGGTTTAAGGCTGCTAAGCATAAAATATGTAGAGATTAATTGAATAACTTAGTAGCACATCAACCATGATCATGAGTAGTTGTTGATAATTAAAAGAGTTCGAGCTGAAACGACAAAGTTTAGCAAGCACCAAAGAGATGATCAACAATGTTGCTAACGTAAGACCCCGAAATTTATGAAATAAAAGTACTCAATTTTTCTTATAATTACTATGTAGTAAATGGTTAAATTGATAAAAGTTAAAGTTAAGGGTGATATATGAAATTTTTTTCAAAATACACAAGTGGTTATAAAATATTCATTGTTGTTTGGGGAATATTCGTTTGGTCATGGAATATTCTTTCCGCTGGGGAATATTCGTGCGACGGTATGACCCAATTGTGGGCCCCATAATGTAATAATAGCTTGGATGAAGAAAATGACAAAATTAAGTTTTTATAAATAATTGGCGTAATCATTACTGGTAAGTAACACTTGTTGGAATACACGGTTGATAAAATACAATGTCTACGCGTGGTTGCACAAGAAGACGCCAGATTACACAATATTGTTGAATTATTGATCCTTATGTAAGAAGGCACTACTCAATAATTGTTACACAGAGAATTCTTATTCAATATTTTATTTTATTGATTCAATAATTGCTTTGCGTTGATATTTTATATTATTGTTGCTCAATATTTGTCAACCGCACATCATCTCCATTATCGGATCAATAATTCATATTATTTGAATAATATTATTAGATAGCATTATTGGCAATGTCTAGAAAGTTACATCAAGGAGAGGTTTGGTCACCTAATTGCTACCAAGAAGGAAAAATTCTTATTGGAAAGCCCCCTCTTTCCTGGGAACGGCCTGGTTGTCATATTTGTGATTCTGTAATTCTGTAATATTCTTATTGATTTAACCGCTTATAACTCCTTATGGTTAACTCCAAAATTGATAAAATTTTTATTGGGAGTACATCTATATAATATCAGTGTACCCTGTGAATTTCAGAATTTTTGGATAAAAGTACAATTTATGATAAATGTCTAAATATTCGGCGGTTTTGGCCATATGAAAAATAGTAAATGAATTTTAAAAATTCTAAGAAAAATATATGTTCAATATGGGACTATATTCTGCTAAATCCCAGAAAAGAAATATTTTTAGAACTGATTTGGTATTTTTCATGAAAATGAACTAGTTATGAATAAATGAGTTAAATATGTTATGTGAAGGAAGAAAATTGGAAAATATGATTTTATGGCTTGAGAATCATATATATGTATATATCTGATTTTCGATGAGGGTTTTGGTTATTGGTGATGAAATCTTTTAAGTTTGGCATTTTATGATGATTAAATGCATTATTTAGTAAAGTGTAAACAATTAAAATAAAATGTTTATAAGTTTAAGAAATGTTATTCTTTCAATATCATTATACCAAAATATTGGTACGGATTTTATTGTGGAATTTCTACCTTTTTGTGTCAGGGTTACTATTCACGAGTTACTATTCACGAAGTTACTATTCACGGGTACTATTCACTACAAAATTGGTTTCTTTTTCTAACCAAATTATAGTTGATTTATGAATATTACTCTGGAGATTAAAACTATATATTGATTATATTGATTTTATTATCATATATAACATTTTTATAACCATGATGTTGAAATTCTCTTTCACTTAAGTATAAAGATGGGTAGATTATTGGTATGATCATGACTAGGGTTCTCTTTGGCCAGTAGTAAAAAGTTGAATTGTGACTGGTATGATCATGACCATTGAATTTATAATTGAATATCTTTAGCTTAAGTGCAAAGGTGAATTGATCAATATGGTTATAATTATTGTTTATATAAATTCTGAAATGATTATATATTTCTTTGAGATATTAATATATTTGGCATGTAGTGCAAATATGAATCGTTGAGGAATATCTTTGGCCTCAGTGCAAAAGATGAATTGTTGATGAATATCTTTAGCAGTAGTGCAAAGATGACACATTTTTGAATATCTTTGGCCAAGAGTGCAAAGATGAACTGTTGACGAAATATATTTGGTCGTGAGTGCAAAGATGAAGTTATTAGTATGATTATGAACATGAACGCGTGATTTGGTATAACCATGATCTTTGATGTTTCGTAAAAAGACATGTGATGAAAATTATCTTAAATCCCGGATGCGAAGAGGAATTTAGAATTACAATTATGATTATGAGTTATTCATATAATTATGGAAAGGAACTGTTGATTGATGTTACAGGGATAAAACATTATTGGTGGACTTTTAACATGGAGAAGATAATAGACTGTATTGTCTATTCGACTCTTCTAATGGATTGCTCGTTCCGCTACAACTATGGTTAAATTTTTTATCATCTACCTTATGTTCTAAATCTTTGATTTGTTATTGATAAAGGCTATTGATAATTTAATTATCTTTAGTCATGATATTCTTTACTGAGCTAGTTGTGCTCACCCTTTTGCTTCACAATTTCTTTTCGGTAATAAAAGTGTAAATTTGATTGGAATGCGGAAATAAAGGGAATAGAACGGTGGTCTCTAGCTATGGAGTTCTTCCTAAACAGTATAGACAAATGTGTTGTATACATCTTCTAGTAGTTATATTTGGTGAATCATATAGGGAGAAGCGAACCCAACGTTGGAAGGGTGTTTTCCCACTATCATACAAGATGTCTAATGACATACAACCTCGTGTCATCATAAGACAGGGTTGTGCTCATCCACTTGTTGAGTATATTTACAAGCACTACCTATATAATCTTGGTGTTTGTTTGAAGTATAATTCTCAATTTGAGACAGTGGAGATAATGATAAATCAAGAGAAGACTCACCATTGGGAAGAATATGATAGTAGTCTTCTCATTTTTCTTTGGGGTCTATTGGGTCAACCAAGGATAATTCTATGGCCATATGATATCTATCATAACCTAGAAGCATGGCCTCCCATGTACGAAGGTTTCCTTGAGCACTTCCCAAAGATTTTAGTTTCTAAAACAGTTTTTGACTATACCTTTATGTAAGGTGTCATCGTGAGGTCTTGTCCACTATTGGGACATGTGTCACATTTGGTATATATTTGTATCCAAACTCACAAAGATATGTGTTGTTGTATTTTGCACGACAATTGTTGTAATAAAGTTGTAGTTATTTTCTCGCACCATGTATTTGGCGACTCGTAATGGGTTGGATGGAATGGACCTATTTTGGGGTTGTCACATTTGGTATCGTAGCTTAGGGATATGATCTCCGGCGGAGATCGTGGAATATAACTAGAGGAGAGAGATGAGTAAATCCTTCGCTAGTGTGTCCTACCTAAGCTTAGTTGTTGGTCACCATCATATCGGGATATTATGTGATATGTTAATTTGTTTAATTAACCCTTGTTTTATGGCAAGATTTGAGAATGGTCATTGAGAATATTAACAATGGAGTGAATGAGACCAGTGGGGATACCTCTAATCACTAACCATGATAATGTGATGTCGATTTTAAGAAGGAATTAGAAATATCCATGTGGTGAGTGAAGAATTGATAGTTGCACCCAGAGATAGTCACAGAGGTAATAAATTGAGAGTGAGGAAGAAGAGAAGAAGAGGTACCGAGGAGAGTTTATTAGAGGTATTATATGATCAAAATGTAGAATTTCAAAATTGTATTCATGAGTTAGAAGAGCGGTCAAGAACGACAAAGGTCAGGAACAAAAGGATGCAACAATTCAAGCTTGTGTTACCCGATATGTGATGCTTGAATGTAAGCATTCTTTGGCGAGTATAAGATGATAAAGATGGAATCTGAAATGAAAGAAGAAAAAAAGCGAACGAGTAAGAATGAGTGATGCATGGGTAAAAGCCACACGACACGTGGATATTGTGGAAAGAGATGTCCGATCTAAGAAGGCTAAAATAGATGACATGAATTTCTCTTTTAGAAAGCAATTGGGAGAACCCAACATCGAAGTTTTGAATTACCTCATACATAGCGGTCACAACCCGAATTCGATATGGATCAAGATTGATGATTCAGATCATGAAATAGGAGTACGACGAGGCATTTGAGGGAGGAATATGTCCTATAGAAAAATATATTCCAACGGTAGTGATAACGCCAAATGCTGCCACAAACAAGTCAAACCGGGTAGTTCGAGGGATGGCGGTTGTCATGACTTCCCAACAAATGAGGAACCCAAATGAAGTTATCACGGGAGATGGAGAAATCATGATGACCGGGGAGATAGAATCTTAAATGGAAGCAAGGTATTCTCAACTTTTCAAAATACCAAGTACGTAAATTTCGGGACGAAATTTCATAAGGAGGGGAGATTGTAAGACCCCGAAATTTATGAAATAAAAGTATTCAATTTTTCTTATAATTACTATTCAGTAAATGATTAAAGTTAAGGGTGATATATGAAATTTTTTTCAAAATACACAAGTGGTTATAAAATATTCATTGTTGTTTGGGGAATATTCATTTGGTCATGGAATATTCTTTACATCTTCTGGAACTATTCGCATGCGACCACGTATGTGACCATTTGTGGGCCCCATAATGTAAATAACCGCTCGAATGAAGAAAACGACAAAATTAAGTTTTTATAAATAACAGGCGTAATCGTTACTGCTTAACATTGTTGGAATACCCAAATAAAAAAATACTGATACTGGCGTGGTTGCGAAGAGCAATACCAGTATTGCACAATATTGTTAAACTATTGATCCTTATGTAAGAAGGCACTACTAAATAATTGTTACAATAGTTACTGTTCAATATTTTATTTTATTGATTCAATAATTGCTGCGTTGATATTTTATATTATTATTGCTCAATAATTGTCACTGCACATCATCTCCATTATCAGATCAATAATTCATATTATTTGAATAATATTATTAGATAGCATTATTGGCAATGTCTAGAAAGTTCTGTCAAGGAGAGGTTTGGTCACCTAATTGCGCGTCAGTAAGGAGAAATTCTTATTGGAAAGCCCCCTCTTTCTTGGGAACGGCCTAGTTGTCATAATTGTAATTCTGTAATATTATTTGTGAATAATTAATTATTGATTTATATGATAAGGAAATATTTATTTGATGTGGATATAAATGATGGATTTATTTATGTAGTTATAAATGAAGGAATTAATGTTGAGGTATTTTATCAAGATTTTTTGTCGGAATGAAGGTATTAAAAATTAAACCAAGTGTTTTTGAGATATATTATGTGAGTTATAATTTTTAATCCGACCGCTGGATCGTTGTAATTTTTTGATATGTTATACATATATAAGTTGAGTATATGTCCACAAATATTGAACCGTTAAAAATGAACACATGATTTGTTATGAATTTTAAGAGGTGAATGGTTCAGAAATTGTTGAAGTATCCGAATTTAGCATTTTGGTGGAAAATTCTAGAATTGAGTGGGCCCCACTTGTGGTTGGTGAAGAAATGTGCTGAATTTTATTTCAAATGTGGTGGGTGGGAATAGTACCAGGTAAAACCATCAGATTACAGGTCAAGTCTGCTAAAATTTTCCTATAAATAGAGGGCTAAGTTAGAATTGAAAATCACACCAGAAACATAAGCTTTCTCTCTTTCTCTCTCTAGATTATTGAGTGTATTTTGTGAGTATTTAGATACTTGGTAAGTTGATATTCATCAGTGCATGTTTTCTTCAGCGTCATATCCGATATCCAGTCAGAAGTGTTGCTCTTTTGAGGTAAGGGATAATAAGGGATAGTAAGGGATTTTAAGGGTTATTATGTTTTTCAGTTCGTACTTCTTCTGACCTTCAGAAAATTCTGGAAAAATTTGAAATGATATGTTGATGAGTTTTATTGATTGTGTCCAAAAATGGTGATTTTTGGATGTATAGATTAAGAGTTATGAATTTTATGAGAAAAGACTATTTTAAAAGTAACCGCTTATAACTCCTTATGTTTAACTCCAAAATTGATGAAATTTTTACTTGGGAGTACATCTATATAATATCGAGTGTACTCTGTGAATTTTGGAATTTTGGATAGAAGTACAATTTATGATAAATGTCTAAATATTCGATTTTGCTTTTGGCTATATGAAAAATAGTAAATGAATTTAAAAATTCTAAGAAAAATATATGTTCAATATGGGACTATATTCTGCTAAATCCCAGAAAAGAAATATTTTTGGAACGGATTTGGTATTTTTCATGAAAATGAACTAGTTATAAATAAATGAGTTAAATATGTTATGTGAAGGAAAAAATTTGGAAAATATGATTTTATGGCTTGAGAATCATATATGTGGTATATGCAGATTTTCGATGAGGGTTTTGGTTATTGGTGATGAAATTTTATAAGTTTGGCATTTTATGGTGATTAAATGCATTATTTAGTAAAGTGTAAACAATTAAAATAAATTGTTTATAAGTTTAAGAAATGTTATTCTTTCAATATCATTATACCGAAATATTGGTATGGATTTTATTGTGGAATTTCTACCTTTTTGTGTCAGGGTTACTATTCATGAGTTACTATTCACGAGTTACTATTCACTACAAAATTGGTTTCTTTTTCTAACCAAATTATAGTTGATTTATGAATTTACTCCGGAGATTAAAACTATATATTGATTATATTGATTTTATTATCATATATAACATTTTTATAACCATGATGTTGAAATTCTCTTTCACTTGACTATAAAGATGGGTAGATTATTGGTATGATCATGACTAGTGTTCTCTTTGGCCAGTAGTGAAAAGTTGAATTGTGACTGGTATGATCATGACCATTGAATTTATAATTGAATATCTTTAGCTTAAGTGCAAAGGTGAATTGATCAACATGGTTATAATTATTGTTTATATAAATTCTGAAATGATTATATATTTCTTTGAGATATTAATATATTTGGCATGTAGTGCAAATATGAACTGTTGAGGAATATCTTTGGCCTGTAGTGCAAAGATGAATTGTTGATGAATATCTTTGGCCCGTAGTGCAAAGATGACCTGTTGTTGAATATCTTTGGCCAGTAGTGCAAAGATGAACTGTTGACGAATATATTTGGCCGTAGTGCAAAGATGAAGTTATTAGTATGATTATGAACATGAACTGTGATTTGGTATAACCATGATCTTTGATGTTTCAGGTAAAGACATGTGATAAAAATTATTTTCGTCCTGGATGCGAAGAGGAATTTAGAATCACAATTATGATTATGAGTTATTCATATAATTGTGGAAAGGAACTGTTGATTGATGTTACAGGGATAAAACATTATTGGTGGACTTTTAACATGGAGAAGATAATAGATTGTATTGTCTATTTGACTCTTCTAATGGATTGCTCGTTCCGCTGCAACTATGGTTGAAATTTTTATCATCTACCATATGTTCTAAATCTCTGATTTGTTATTGATGAAGGCTATTGATAATTTAATTATCTTTAGTCATGATATTCTTTACTGAGCTAGTTGTGCTCACCCTTTTGCTTCACAATTCCTTTCAGGTAATAAAATTGTAGTTGGGTCGAGCGGGGGTAACAAGGGAATAGAACGGTGGCCTCTAGCTGTGGAGTTCTCCCTAAACAGTATAGACAAGTGTGTTGTATACATCTTTTAGTAGTTATATTTGGTGAATCATATAGGGAGAGGCAAACCCAACGTTGGAAGTGTGTTTTGCCACTATCATACAAGATGTCTAATGACAAACAACCTCGTGTCATCATAAGACAGGGTTGTGCTCATCCACTTGATGAGTATATTTACGAGCACTACCTATATAATCTTGGTGTTTGTTTGAAGTATAATTCTCAATTTGAGACAGTGGAGATAATGATAAATCAAGAGAAGACTCACCATTGGGAAGAATATGATAGTAATCTTCTCATTTTTCTTTAGGGGTCTATTAGGTCAACCAAGGATAATTACTGTGGCCATATGATATCTATCATAACCTAGAAGCATGGCCTCCCATGTACGAAGGTTTCTTGAACACTTCCCAAAGATTTTAGTTTCTAAAAAGCAGCTTTGACTATACCTTTATGTAAGGTGTCAACATGTGAGGTGTTGTCCACGGTTGGGACATGTGTCACATTTGGTATATATTTGTATCCAAACTCACAAGATATGTGTTGTTGTATTTTGCACGACAAATTGTTGTAATAAAGTTGTAGTTATTTTCTGTACCATGTATTTGGCGACTCAGAATGGGTTGGATGGAATGGACCTATTTTGGGGTTGTCACAGCTAAGTACCATAAGATGAAGAGTATACAAGCCATTTTAGCAGCACCTCCAACATACTACAACAAATAGAAAATGGGGTCAGAGAATCCTAGGCTAAGTGACCGAATTGGGGTCTTTGGATTCTGGTGTGTGTTGCCGAATTGGGGTCAGAGGATCCTGATCTAAGTGACCGAATTGGGGTCAGAGGATCATGGTCTTAGTGACTGAATTGCCGAGACATAGTTGTGATGCCCCCAAAATTAGGTATACATCACCCATCTTGGGTCGTCAGATACATGGTAAAAAATTCAAATACAACTTACTAATACAACTGTCGTGTACAATACGATAAAACATAACTGTGAGTTTGAATACAATTATTGTCTACTAGAGATTATACAAACTCAAAAGGAGTCCTCATTACAATTATTAACACACTATTTCACGTAATAGTGAGGACTACTAATGCTATCCTCCGGACCGCCACTCCGCTCCCCGACTAGTCCCCTCGCTATGTTCTCATTTCAAGAGAATAAAAAAAAGAAAGGTGAGCTCAACTAGCCCAAAGAAAAATATTATGACTAAGATAATGCGTAATAAATTATCGTTAGCCTTCAAAGTGTTAAACCGATAAAATATAACAACATCAAGTTTAATCACAAATGAACAAGCAATCCATTAAAAGAGTCAAGTAGAGAATAAAATCTACTATCTTTTATGATTTAAAAGGTTTTTCATGACTTTTATCGCTGGGACTCAGCTTAATAAATAATCCACATCATCGAATCACCCATGCACTACGGCCAAGGATATTCTTTAGTATCACGACCACAAATTATCCATGCACTACAGCCAAGGATATTCGTGTATTCATTAATGGTCATGATCATGCCAATAACTGTCCATCAATGCACTACGGGCCAATGATAACTTTTACCACATCATTTGTAACATTACGGTCATGATTACACTAAATAATCCTTGGTCATAATCATACCACGTCCATCTATGCACTACAGGCCACAGATGACTTTCAACATAATATAAACATGTGGATGATGACAATGATATAAGAATTCAATAAAACAAGTTCAAGAATTAATTTATCCAGGAACTAATAATGTCCAAATTGTCAACATGATATCGCTTTGTAGAGTAAAATTCAAGAATGATCGTAAGAATATTTCCATGAAAAGATATCGGATGAAGCGCAAATATCAAGGATATTCTACTAATTTCATGGAGTATAGAAGTCAAAACTTTAACCAACCGAGTATAATAAAGAATGGAATAACAAAAGAAATCACCATGCATGCGCGGATTGCAGATGACAAAGTTATTCCAACGTAGAATAATAATAACAAGTAGGTCGTGCAAAATTTGCACCGGCGGGATGTTCCAACAGAATAATAAAGACGGAACCAGTCCCGTGTAAAACACAGAGATGTGATGTTCCAATGTAATAATAATAAAGACGGAACCAGTCCGATATAAAACACATGCATGTGATGTTCTAATGTAATAATAATAAAGATTTTAACCACCCACAAAACACATGCATGATGGGATGTTCCAAATGTAATAATAATAAAGATTTTAACCAGTCCTGTAAAACACATGCATGAGGATATTCCAATGTATAATAGAAGAATATCACCAAGTATAGGTAAACCACAGATACAAAGCTATTCCAATGTAATAATAAGCAATGGAATAACAATGCTTCTCTTCATGAATAAGAAAGAATAACACCCCTTATATTAGTAGTAGATTGAATACTGCAGTAGTGTAGTAACAGAAAACTCTTCTTCTTTCTCTCTTATTCTCTCTATACTTTCTCTCTCTATAGCTTGAATGAATTCGTGAAAAATAATGAAGCACTAGGCCTCTATTTATAGAAGATTTCTAGCTTAGCACTTGAAATGTGAAAAGGAAAGTGGCTTGACAACTGATGATGTGAAAAGAAAAGTGGTTTGACGCCTGTAATGTAAAACAACAATTGGTTCGACGCCTGTAATATGAAACGGCAAGTGGTTTGACGTCTGGTAAAGGTAGTTACTATTATTGGTTTGGTAATTACTATTGATGAAGGTAATTACTATCGACGAAGGTAATTACTATTGATGAAGGTAATTACTATCTATTGACGAAGAGACTCTTAGATGTTGACATATGGGCCCCCCATAAAATAACCAAACTTACCACAAACGCCCCATAATAGACTCTTTATATACATCAAGGATTGAATAAATATTACCACAAATCATTTTATTTTTAATCAACACATATTTAATCTCTCAACAATTATTAATCATTTATAACTTGTCGCCTCAATTATTGATTTAATAATATAACATATTATATACGATGATAATCGTGATAATAATTGAATCAATAATATAAGAGATATGATCAAAGAATTATCGTAGCAATAATTGAGTATAAATTGAGTGACTTCTCACGTAAGCATCAATAATCAATACCGCAGTGCTACTATGCAACCACATGCCAGACATCGTACTTTTACTACCGGGTAGTTCAACAGCTTTTAACGGTAAATACCTCCCGCCAAGTTATTTTCATAAAGTATTTTTGTCGCTTTCTCAATCCGACAATAATTCCGCTAGGGTCCACTAATGATTGTGTCGTCGTGCATTTAATATTCTCCCACAAAAAGAATATTCCCCACCAAACGAATATTTTATAACAACTTGCTTACTTTGTAAAATTTATAAATATTACCCACAACTATAACATTATATCAAATTTAATCATAATATTCAAAAATAATATTTATAGAAAATTCATCTTTATTTATAAAAGTTGGGGTCTTACAATCTCCCCTTCTTATGAAATTTCGCCTTTGAAATTAAAGTACGACTGGTATGTCAAGAGGTAAGGATACCTTGATTTCATTTCGATTCTAACTCCCAAGTCATTTCCTCAACATCGTGGTTTCTCCACAAAACTTTGACTTGAGGTATAACCTTGGAGCGTAGAATATGTTCCTTCTTATCCAAGATTTGAACAGGAACCTCTTTATACGTCAAATCTTCCGCTATTTCATCCGGTTCTAACTCAATAATGTGGTTCGGGTCTTTCACATATTTACGTAACATGGATATGTGAAAAATGTTATGAACACGAGACATACTTGGCGGTAAAGCGAGTCTATAGGCCATAGTTCCTACTCGATCGAGGATTAAAAATGGGCCGATTAATCGAGGATTGAGTTTTCCTCTCTTTCTAAATCTCGTAACTCCTTTCCATGGAGCAACACGCAACAACACATGATCTCCTATATCGAATTCCACGTCCTTTCGATGAAGATCAGCATAACTCTTTTGTCGATCTTGTGAGGTTTTATACGTTGTCGGATCGTTTGAATCTTTTCCGTAGTCATACGTATTCAACTCCTGGTCCCAACAACGCTGCTTCACCCACCTCATCCCAAAGATAATCGGGAGAATGACACTTTCTTCCATACAACGCTCGAATGGAGCCATGCCAATACTTGCTTGATAACTCGCTGTTGTAGAAAACTCCACCAATGGTAAGAACTTGTCCCAACTTCCCTTGAAATCAAGGACACAGAGTCTTAATAGATCTTCAAGAGTTTGAATAGTCCTCTCCGACTGTCCGTCCGTCTGAGGATGATATGCCGAGCTAAATCGTAAGTCTGTGCCCATTGATTTTTGTAAACTAACCCAAAATCGTGAAATGAATCTTGGGTCTCGATCAGAAACTATGGATACCGGCATACCATGCAGTCTTACAATCTCGTTTATGTACATACGAGCAAGACGTTCAAGTGTATAAGTTTCTCGTATCGGTAAGAAATGAGCAGACTTGGTCAATCTATCAACAATGACCCAAATTGCATCTATGCCTTGAGAAACCTTAGGAAGACAGGTAACAAAATCCATGGTAATGTGCTCCCACTTCTATTCTAGAATTTCAAGTGGTTGCAATGGACCTTTTGGTACTTGATGCTCCGCTTTAACTCATTGACAAGTTAGACACCTTGAGATAAACAACGTTATCTCTCTCTTCATATTGCTCCACAAAAATGTATGACGAATATCATGATACATTTTGGTACTCCCAGGATGGATTGTAAATGGTGTGTTGTGCGCCTCCATCATGATTTTATACTTTAAATCAGGGTCGTTAGGAACACAAAGTCTGAAGTTGACTCGAAGTATTCTTTCTTCATCGATTCTTGCTTCCTAAATAGCACCTTCTTGCACTTTCTTCCTCATAACATCAAAGTCTATAACTCGACGACTTTTAACTTTATCGATTAAAGTCGATTCTACTCGTATATTCGCCATCATCACATGGGTCCCCGGAGGTCTTTAACTCTATCTCCATCCTTTGCAAGTCACACAAAATGGGCCTTTCGTTGACAATATCGCACTCGTATTTGCATATGATCTTCTACTCAATGCGCCACCTACCACGCTTCGCTTTTCCAAGATGGTATTGGATGGTATGATCATAATCTTTCAACAGCCAAGCCAACGTCATTGTCGCATGTTGAGTTCCTTTTGAGTAAAGAAATATTTGAGGCTTTTATGATCCGTAAAGATCTCCACCTTCTCCCCATACAAGTAATGCCTCCAAATCTTTAGTGAATAAAGACAATAACCAACTCTAGATCATGGAGTAGGATAATTCCTCTCATATTACTAAAACAATCAATTTTTCATAATGAGTAGTTACCCAATCAATCCCTAGAATCACGTCAAATGCAAGTATTTTCAATGAAATAAGATCTACGGTATAATGTGAGGTACCGATTTAAACCAAACAAGACTTATAAACAAAGGATGTAATGAAGGTTTCTCCCAACGAGTTTCCAAAGATAAGTCAAAGTCTAATTTCTCCTGAGTCAAATTTAATCGATGAGCGCAAAGTAGGAGAAATAAAAGAATGGGTAGAACCCAGTATCAAATAAAGTATAGATTTCGTTAGAGTTTATGATAAGCTTACCCGTGATGACCTCGTTCGGGTTCCTTGATTTCTGGGAGGTCACAACAAACGCCTCCCTTGCACTACTCTAGGTTTTGACTTTTCTAGGGACGCCTTTGGTGCCTCCATCCTAAATTGGATTTGTCTTCTATGAACGACAAAATCGGGCTAAGTGACCTTCTCTTCCACAATTATAACATGCTTTGACGACATCGCGCAGCTTGACCGATGTGCCCCTCCCTCCGCATTTGAAACATATGATAGGTGGTCGCTCTCCTTCCTTAACGACAGTGTTGGTGCCGACGTCTTTCCATCATTGTTGAATCTCCTCTTCTTGAAATATCCATTCTTATTGTTTTGGCCATTACACCACCAAGTGTTTACCATTTTTGCCTCGCTGATTCCTCCACGCTTGTTGTCACCGCTTGATGATCGCTTCTCATTGGTATTATCATTTTGCTCACCGCTTCTTTTTAGTCAAGGCTGACTCGTTATCGCGCTCCACTAATCGATCCCTATTTATAACATCTCTAATATAAACACGCTTTATGAGAAATAAGATGTTGACGTATCTCCGCCTTCAAACCTCTTAAAAACATCCGTGTCATTCTCTTCATTATCCACCAAGTGGGACGAAAATCGGGATAACTCCGCAAATTTAGCCTCGTATTGCGACACTGGCCATATTGTTTTATTCCAACTTGATAAACTCCACCTCCTTTTATGTGACGAATACTTTTGGGAAAGTATTTTTCGTTGAATGACTCTTGAACTTCTCCCAAGACATCTTTTTACGGCAGTTGAGTACGCTTTTACCGATTTCCACCAAAGAATTTGCTTCCGCCAACATAAAGGCGCAGCAAGGGAACTTTTTGCTCCTCGGAACATCCCAAGACATCAAATATCTTGGTGATCTGCGTTATCCTTGCTTCCGCCATAAGTGGTTTTGGCTCTCCCTTAATCTCCGGTGGTCCTAGCTCCTTGAACTTTTTAGCGGTGACCTCCCGAGAGTTTTCAGTGTTTCCACCTGCATTTTGGACAGGAGCCGCTCTCGCCTGCTGTTGCATGAATTGCATAAAGCCCCTGAACATTTGATCATTCATCATTTGGTCGGTGTTGTTGTTTCATATGAGGATTGTCACCTTCCTCGATGCACATTATCCTCGATTATTGATATGTGGTGAATCAACTCATGTCCTGTGTGCTCCATTGCTATTCTCAACATTCTCGGATGTCATTTTAGATACTTCCACAAAACAAAGGTTAATTGACATTTAACATATTATCCCTAAATTCGAATGACCCCAATTAAATACCACATAAACTTAGGTAGGTCATACTAATGGAAGAATTCCCGCCTCTCCCTCCTAGTATTATTCTCACATCTTAGCAAGGATCATATCCCTAAGCTCTAATATAAAATCGTGACGCCCCTAAAATTAGGTATACATCACCCATCTTGGGTCGCCGATACATGGTACAAAATTCAAATATAACTTACTAATACAACTGTGTGGTATAATACGACACAAACATATAACTGTGAGTTTGAATACAATTATTGTCTACTAGAGATTATACAAACTCAAAAGGAGTCCTCATTATAATTATTAACACACTATTTCATAGAATAGTGAGGACTACTAATGCTATCCTTCGGACCGTCACTCCGCTCCCCGACTGGTCCTCGCTATGTTCTCATTTCAAGAGAATAAGTGAAAAGAAAGGGTGAGCTCAACTAGCCCAGTAAGAAATATTATGACTAAGATAATGCAGAATAAATTATCGTTAGCCTTCAACAATGTTAAACTGATAAAATATAACAACATCAAGTTTAACTGCAGCGGAACAAACAATCCATTAAAAGAGTCAAGTAGAGAATAAAATCTATTATCTTTTATGATTTAAAAGGTTTTTCATGACTTTTATCGCTGGGACTCAGCTTAATAAATAATCCACATCATCGAATCACCCATGCACTACGGCCAAGGATATTCTTTAGTATCACGACCACAAATTATCCATGCACTACAACCAAGGACATTCGTGTATTCATTAATGGTCACGATCATGCCAACAACTGTCCATCAATGCACTACGGGCCAATGATAAGTTTTACCACATCATCTGTAACATTACGATCATGATTACACCGAATAATCCTTGGTCATAATCATACCAAATCCATCTATGCACTACAGGCCACAGATGACTTTCAACATAATATAAACATGTGGATGATGACAATGATATAAGAATTCAATAAAACAAGTTCAAGAATTAATTTATCCAGAACTAATAATGTCCAAATTGTCAACATGATATCGCTTTGTAGAGTAAAATTCAAGAATGATCGTAAGAATATTTCCATGAAAAGATATTTGGATGAAGCGCAAATATCAAGGATATTCTACTAATTTCATGGAGTATAGAAGTCAAAACTTTAACCAACCGAGTATAATAAAGAATGGAATAACAAAAGAAATCACCATGCATGCGGTATACTAGATAAGTTATTCAATAGAATAATAATAACGGAACCAGGTCAGGCAAAATTTGCACTAACAGGATGTTCCAACAAAATAATAATAAAGATTTTAACCAGTCCGGTGTAAAACACACGTATGTGATGTTCCAAATGAATAATAATAAAGATTTTAACCAGTCCCAGTAAAACACACGAGCATGTGATATTCCAATGTAATAATAATAAAGATTTTAACCAGTCCTAGGTGTAAAACACATGCATGTGATGTTCCAATGAGAATAATAAAAAGAATGTCACCAAGTATAGGTAAACCAATGAGATATCTGAGTTATTCCAATAGAATAATAAGCAATGGAATAATAACAGTTCTCTTCATGAATAAGAAAAAATAATACCCCTTATATTAATAGTAGATTGAATACTACAGTAGTGTAGTAATAGAAAACTCTTCTTCTTTCTCTCTTATTCTCTCTATACTTTCTCTCTCTATAGCTTGAATGAATTCGTGAAAATAATGAAGCACTAGGCCTCTATTTATAGAAGATTTCTAGCTTAGCACTTGAAATGTGAAAAGGTAAGTGGCTTGACGATCGGTGATGTGAAAAGAAAAGTGGTTTGACGCTCGTAATGTGTGAAACGACAATTGGTTCGACGCACCGTAATATAAAAACGCAAAGTGGTTTGACGTTTGGTAAAGGTAGTTACTTATCGATGGAAGTAATAATTATCATTGATGAAGGTAATTACTATCGACGAAAGGTAATTAATTATCTTATTAAGACTTTCTTAGATGATGACATATATCCCCCATAAAATAACCAAACTTACCACAAACGCCTCATAATAGACTCTTTATATACATCAAGGATTGAATAAATATTACCATAAATCATTTTATTTTTAATCAACACATATTTAATCTTTCAACAATTATTAATCATTTATAACTTGTCGCCTCTCAATTATTGATTTAATAATATAACATATTATATGATGATAATCTCGTGACAATAATTGAATCAATAATATAAGAGATATGATGCAAAGAATTATCGTAATAATAATTGAGTATAAATTTTGAGTGACTTCTCACGTAAAGATCAATAATTAATACTCGTGCTCTACTACGCAACCACGCCAGATTATTGTACTTTTACTACCGGGTAGTTCAACAGCTTTAATTCGGAATAACACCTCCGCCAAGTTATTTTCATAAAGTATTTTTGTCGCTTTTTCAATCCGACAATAATTCCGTTAATAGGTCCACTTAATGATTGTGTCGCCGTCATTTAATATTCCCCGACAAAAAGAATCTTCCCCACCAAACGAATATTTTATAACAACTTGCTTACTTTGCAAAATTTATAAATATTACCCACAACTATAACATTATATCAAATTTACTCCATAATATTCAAAAATAATATTTATAGAAAATTCATCTTTATTTATAAAAGTTGGGGTCTTACAATAGTGCTCAAAGGAACCTTAGTGGTTCAGTTGCAAAATGGTCTGTTGGGCCTATATCCATAATGGACATCCTACTCATTGGGTAGAAGAGTGGAGTATGAGTTGTTTAGTCTCCTAACCACTTGGAATCTACCGAGTCTTTTACTTTACGTTATTTACATTATGCAAATTATAACTGTCATATTTGTTATGTGTTTATCTATTCATAGAACTAATTTTAAGAACTGAGATTTCTTATTAAATCTTCAAGGAAAGTTTTCAAACTTATATTTTGTCGTGCATAAATAATCTTGATTAATTAATTATTTGGTAATACTCAAATAAGTAATTGAAAATGTTTTAAAGATCTATTCAACCACATTCTAGATCTCTATTATGCCTTTGGAAAATAACAACTATGTTACTAAATATAGTTTTTGATTTAGATTGATAAATATTCAAAATTGATTTCCGTAGGAAAAATAAAAGGTCAAACCAAAAAAATGACGAACCAAATTATCTATTTAATTATAGTGTATCTATATATATATATATATATATATATATATATATATATATATATATATATATAATAACTGAATTAATATTATGTAATATGGTCTTATTAATTATTTGATTATGTCCTTATAAAATTATACTACTAATTCTTGTTTCCTTATAAAATTACGATACTAATTTCAGTTTCTAATTTAGATTGATAAATAATTTAGGTTGACTTAAAGTAAAAAAAGGCAAAAGTGAAACCAAAAAAAGGCGGATAAATCAAATTGTCTATTTAATTATAGTATAAATAGATAGATAGATAGATAGATAAATTATATAATTAAAAAAATAATAACAATTTAGAAATATCAACAAATTTAGACACATAACACGATATATGAATAATAGCATCTTCACCCATGCAAAACATGGGATTTTACTATAAAGTTATGATATTGTAAAAAAATTATAAATATATAGATTTATTAGGTAAAATAGTTCTAATAACTAAATAAATTCTTTCTAAAATTATAGTACTTATACTTAAATATAAGTACACTTATCAATTCAACCTGATCATTAAGTTATTTAGATAGATTTTGTATAGAGATGAGGTTGTATCCCTTATCTAAAATAGGTTATTCATACATATTTGTATCCTCTCTATATAACTAGTCATGTACTACAATCAAGAACAATATAAGGAAAATTATTCAATTACCAAAGCAGACTTATTTACACTTATATTTTATAACGAGTACCAAATTCAAGTTATATAAGGCGATTTATGTGAAAATTATTTTTTTAAAACCATATTATCTAAGTTGTAATAAAATTTTATCTCGTAATGGTAACAAATTAATATTAAATAATTTCTTTCTAAAATTATAGTACTTATACTTGAATATAAGTACACTTATATTTAATAACGAGTAACAAATTCAAGTTATATAAAGGCTGATTTATGTGAAAATAATTTTCTTTTTAAACCATATTATCTAAGTTGTAATAAAATTTTATCTCATAATGGTAACAAATTAATATTAAATAATATGATCTTATAATTATTTCCTTAGAAATTATATTATTGATGTGGTTAAACTGAACCAATGTCTTTTTGAAGACTTATAATATTCTTATCGTTTTGAATTTTTATTTATAGATTCTTAATTGATAGAGTAATAAATTTTTATTTTTATTTAATAATTGAATTATATGGTCAATTAGTATATTATATTTTATTTTAATAACAATAACAATTATGCCATCTGAATAATTATTATATCTCATTTATACTCGAAATTATTATTATACTTATAGTTTAATAATAATAACAATTTTAAGTTAGGTAGATGATTTTTATGATAATTTTTTTCTTGTTAAACTATTTTATCAAAATCCTTCTCAAACTATATTATCTAAGTTGTAACAAAATTTTATTTAATAATGGTAACAAATTAATATTAGGTAAGATGATTTTATGATTGTACATATATCCCTTCAAACTTACCATAACTTCACAATACAAAATATTAGCACAATCCTAAATTTATTCAATCAATTAAAAATCAACCAAATAACTTGAATTGAGGCATCATATCTTCAAAATTATGCCGTGTCATTCATCAAGCCAAAATTTATCCACCTTCAAAATTATGTTGTGTCATTCATCAAGCCAAAATTTATCCACCCATTTTTGCATGATTAATGCTTTCTAACAGTATATATATATATATATATATATATATATATATATATATATATATATATAACTCATGCATCATACATCAATAATTGCCTGCACCTCAAAAACAAGAGTCTTAAACCACAAACATCTTAGTATCATCATGTCAACAACCCCAGTAAGTTGGACGTGGGAAGAGAACAAAGCTTTTGAGAACGGCATTGCGATGTATTTGAGGAAAGAATCGGAAGACGAATTCCAGCAGATTGCGGCGATGGTTCCGAGTAAAACCATGGAGCAAGTGAAATATCACTACAAGATTCTTGTAGAGGATCTACAGAAAATAGAAGATGGACTTGTTCCGCTTCCTAATTATATTGATGCGGAGCAATCTGACAATGAGTCGGAGGAATCTGACAATGAGTCCGCTGAATCTGACAATGAGTCGGTTGGATCGTCTAGTATAAAAGAATGATTCAGTTTTTATGCTCTTTACTTGTGTGCTAGAAATAAGTTGTGAATAAAATTTAATGGAATGAATTATGTGTAATTTTCTCTCTTCTTTTCTTCTTATCTCCCTCCCTCTCTTATCGTGGAAAGCTAAAAATTTATTGAAGTCATGAATAAAATATTATGGGATGAATCACATGCAATATATATCTCTCTCACTCTCGTCCATTCATGTTGGTTAAAATGTTTTGGAATTTGAAAACTTGAGGGAAAATAAAGAAAAATTAAATAATGTGTTTCAAATTATGTGCTGGAAATAATTTATGAATTTAATGGAATGAATTATGTGTAATTATTTCTCTTCTTTTCTTCTTATCTCCCTCTCTCTCCCTCTCCTATTTTACAGTTAATAGTATTTTTTTTTATATAATTTACAGTATTTATGATTATATTGACTACAATTAAACTAATATTTATCATATTTGATTTTGAAAATGTCTTATATTGGCTTCAAAAAGTCAACAATGATTTTAAATTTTGAAATTGAGAGACTATAAAAATTCAAAATTTAATTCAAGTTCTTATTTCACCATTCGTTACCCATTTTTTTTTAAAAAAATTATTCTTTATTTTAGGTTTTATAGAAATTATTTTCATTTAGATAATACTTTTTCCTTTTATTTTTATTTGGGTGTCATACACTGTGATTTTGAGTACTATTTTCTAATTACAATTGGTTAACTATTTCCAGGAAGTTCATCCTTTCAAATTTATAACGACTTCATATAACAAATTTCTAGGGCGATCAATCATAAAATTAGTAACAATTTTATAACTTCATTTCCTGGAAGATTTTATTCTTTTTTATCGTCAAAAAACTGAAAATAAAATTGTCAAAAAAATGAAATTTATAGCACAATTTCCTGCAATTAAGTTCATCCCATCAAACTTACCATAACTTCACAACACAAAATATTAGCACAATCCTAAATTTATTCAATCAATTAAAAATCATCCAAATAACTTGAATTGAGGCATCATATCTTCAAAATTATGTCGTGTCATTCATCAAGTCAAAATTTATCCACCTTCAAAATTATGTCGTGCCATTCATCAAGCCAAAATTTATCCAACCATTTTTGCATGATTAATGCTTTCTAACATTATATATAACTCATGTGTTTCAAATTATGTGCTGGAATTAATTTATGAATTTAATGGAATTAATATGTGTAATTATCTCTCTTCTTTTCCCTCCTATTTTACAGTTAATAGTAAAATTTTTATAATTTACAGTATTTATGATTATATAGAAATTATTTTCATTTATAGAAATTATTTTCATTTAGATAGTATTTTTTTTCCTTTTATTTTTATTTGGGTGTCATACAACTAACATAATAAAAAAGAAATTTGAAATTTTAAACTTTTAGGCAATTTCTTTTGTTTGTGAGTACTTTAAATTTTAAAATGAACATAAAAGAACAAAAAATGGAATAACAATAACAATTATGCCATCTGAATAATTATTATATCTCATTTATACTCAAAACTATTATTATAATTATATTTTAATAATAATAACAAATTTAAGTTAGGTAAATGCTTTTCATCATAATTTTTTTCTTGTCAAACTATTTTATCTAAATGGAAATATAATTTTATTTAAACTTGTATTATATATATATATATATATATATATATATATATTTTGAATAAAAGAAATCAATTAATATTAGACACGATGATTTTATTTTAATTATTTCCTTAAAAATTATAGTATTAATTCTCGCTTTTCTTATAAAACTACGATACTAATTTCAATTTTTAAATAAGCACGTATTATTATGTATATATATTTTAATAAAATAACAACTCAATATTATAAGATGATCTTATTTTGATTGTTTCTTGATAAAACTATAAACTAATTAATTGCAAAAGCACTGAGGTCTTATTCTTTATTATTTTTTCTATAAAAAGAATATTTTTGAACCCATATTGAATTAAAAATTAAAGAATATCTATCAAAAAAAATCCTTCTCAAACTATATTATATAAGTTGCAAAAAAAATTTATTTAATAATGGTAACAAATTAATATTAGGTAACATGATTTTATGATTGTTTTATTGTAAACTATATTACTAATGTATGAGCCCGAATTTTTTTTATAATTATTATTATAATTAGTAAATGGTTAAATTGATAAAATGTTAAAGTTAAAGGTGATATTTGTAAATTATTAAAGTGTGTCGGGGAATATTCGTTATGTCGGAAATATTAGGTAAAAGTACGACGGCGCTGAAATAGCCAATATCATTGGTGGGACCCACAACGAAATTTTGTCAGATGCAGAAAACGACATAAATAACCTTTTTAATAAAAATTGTCAACGATATTATCACTTTCAACCATTTAAATACACGGTGATAAAAGTATAGTAGCGTGCGATATTCTAAAGTGACAGACGACATTCCACAGTATAACACGGTATTGCACAATACTTCATATTATTGATTTAATAATTATTAAAATAACAACTGCATAATATTTCATATTATTGAACTCAATAATTGTCACAGTAGCAAATGCACTGTATTTCATATTTTTATATCAATAATTGACATGGCACGATAAATCATATTATTTGATATGATATTATTAGACCAGTAAATATTATTAATAATTTCTAGAAAGTTCTGTCAAGAAAAGGAAAAATTTAATTGCGCATCGTTTATACGAAAGGCTCCCTCTTTCTTGGGAACGGTGCGATTGTCAAGATTGAAAGTCTATAATAATTATACTCCTAAGAAATTAGTGAGCACCAGTTCATTGTAGCAATCACACGGAATTATGGATGTCACAATAATTGTCACAACATCTCATATTATTGAACCAATAATTGACATCGTAGCAAGGGTAGTAATGAAAAGTTGCATAAATGGAAGTCACGGGTATTAATTAGTTAGGCCGACTCATTATTTGAAGAACATTAATATATGTGATATTAATACATTAAGTCAATAATGTAGAAGACGAATAATATAATTAAAAATAAGGATAATGGAAAAATCTTTTTGATAATGGATAAATCTTTTTGAATATATAATTATAATGGATGGAAATGGGTAATTATTATGTTTACAGTAAAGATAATGGATGAAAATGGGTAATCATTATGTTTAAAGATAATGATAATGGATGAATAATATATTTATAAAATGTGGGATATTTTGGCTATAAATAGGAAGACTTAACATAAGGAAATTCATAACTTCCTTGTTATACTTTCTTCCACTCTCTAAAAATTTCTTAGTGTAAGTTATCTCTAAGTGTGTTGGCCTATCTTTAGTATTTGTGAAGATGAGTAAGAGTATGAGTATTGTTCAAGTAAGTCTTTCTATAAAAGTTGGTCAAACACTCACGCACATCACACGGTGTTTATAATTCTTCATTTAAAAATGTTATTTTGAAAAACATTCTATGGAAGATTTAATTTTGAAATATTATTTTAAAGCTTATTATGTACACTACACAAGTTTATACTATATAGTCACTTTTGATAATTTCATAATATACGAGTTAGTGTACACCATATATGATAGTTACTAATTAAAGTATAAATATATTTAAGTTGATAAACTTCATAAAAGCAACATCCAATTACTTGTTTATTGAGGTAAGGGATATCATTTTTTTTCATACTCCTAAATCTAACTTACTATGGTAATTATTGCTTTTATAATTCCAAAAATGATTAAAAGTTCCTTTGAGGTTTGTGCTTCATCTAATATCATTTCACTTGAACTTTTTATTTACATGAACCTTCTTATTAAATTTTAAATCGTTATCTTTGAAATATGAATCTTGAATATCATTCTTCAATTTGACTCCACATTTTAGTCATCATGTTGGCAATTTGGATATTATTGGACTCTAGACAAATTAAATGTCAAATCTAGAATATTTATTCTTTTATCTTATTATTCTTACAACTTTCGTTCATCCTTTATATCGCTGTTATTAAAATCAAGTTATTGTAAATATATTTGACTTGAGTGCAAAGATAATATGATTGGTGAATGTCTTTGGTCTGGATGCGAAAATGATATAATTGTTGAGTGTATTTGGTCTGTATGGCAAGGACACGTGGTAAAAAGTTCTCTTTAGTCCGTAATACAAAGATGGACTGTTGATTGACATGATCATAACCATCAGTGTTACAATTGAATATCTTTGGCCCGTAGTGCAAAGATGAACTGTTAATTTGCATAATTATGATCAAGAACTAATAATTGGTGTTACATGGATAAAATATCGATGCTAAACTTTAAAAGTGGAGAAGACTGTGGACAACATGATCTATTTTACTCTCATAATTGATTGTTATTTATGTTACAGTTGTTGATCTAAAACTTGTTATCTATTATATTCTATCAAAATTTTCAATGTTAAAGTCTAAGGATAATTTATTATTCATTATCTTAGTCATGATATTCATTATAATTTATTCGGTTGAATCTGACAATGAGTCGGTTGGATCATCTAGTATAAAAGAATGATTCAGTTTTTATGCTATTTAATTATGTGCTGGAAATAAGTTATCCATAAAATTTAATGGAATGAATTATGTGTAATTATATTTCTCTCTTCTTTTCTTATCTCCCTCCCTCTCCTATGTTAGTGGAAAGCTAAAAAATTATTCAAGTCATGAATAAAATTTTATGGGATGACTCACATGCAATATCTCTCTCACTCTCGTCCTTTTATGTTAGTTAAAATATTTTAGAATTTAAAAACTTGAGGGAAAATACAGAAAAATAATATAATGTGTTTCAAATTATAAAATTATTATTAGTTTTTAAAAGTTAATTTGAGATATTGTTAAAACTCTGAATTAAGTATATTCGATAAGAACTATAAAATTTATTATTGACTTTGGAAAGTCAATTTAAAATATTAATTTTTAAACTCAAAATTAAGTTGATTTTATAAGAATTGTCAAATAATAAATTTTACAATTAATAGTAAATTTTTGATAATTTACAGTATTTACGATTATATTGACTACAATTAAACTAATATTTATCATATTTGATTTTAAAATTTCTCATATTGACTTCAAAAAGTCAACAATGATTTTAAATTTTGGAATTGAGAGAATATAAAAATTCAAAATTTTATTCAAGTTCTTATTTCACCATTTGTTACCCATTTTTTTATAAAAAAAAAATATTCGTGATTTAATTTTTAAAATTTCTCATATTGACTTCAAAAAGTCGACAATAATTTTAAATTTTGAAATTGAGAGAATATACATATATATTCAAAAATATATCCAAGTTCTTATTTCAGCATTCGTTACCCTTTTTTTTAAAAAAAATTATTCATGATTTTTAGGTTTTATAGAAATTATTTTCATTTAGATAGTATTTTTTTTCCTTTTATTTTTATTTGGGTGTTATACAACTAACATAATAGAAAAGAATTTTGAAAATTTAAACTTTTTAGGCAATTTCTTTTATTTGTGAGTACTTTAGATTTTAAAATGAACGTAAAAGAACAAAAAAAGAAATGGACGAAAATTTAAGTTTTTTGTCTAATTCTTTTGTTACCAAGTTTTTTAATGAATGAAAAAGTAAGAAATGTACGAAAAACTTGGCTACTTTTCTTGTCAATTTTTTTCGTCCAAAAGTGAAAGCATTTGGATGGAAACCCAAATAATTTTAGTAAATGCTACTTAGTTTATGAGATATATTATTTGAATATGGGGACTATTATTCGACATTCACTCCTACTCAATCCCAAAATAGGTATACATCACCCATTCTGAGTCGCCAAATACATGGTACAGAAATAACTACAACTTCATTAATACAATTGTCGTGCAAAATACGACAACACATAAACTGTGAGTTTAAATACAAATATTGTCTTCTAGACAATATCCACACTCAAATAAGTCCTTATTACAATTATTGATACACTATTTTACAAAATAGTGAGGACTACTAAAACAACTGTCTTGAACCATTACTCCACACCCCGACTAGTTCCCGCTATATTCTCGTCTCTTGAGAAGAAAAATGGAACAAAAAGAAAAATGGTGAGCTCAACTAGCCCAGTAAAGAATATTATGACTAAGATAATGTACAACAAATTATCCTTAGTCTTCAACAAGGAAAAATCTGATAGAATACAATAGACAACAAGTTTTAGATCAACAACTGCAGCGGAAACAATAATTCATTAGAAGAGTTAAGTAGAGAATGAAATCTACTATCATCTATGAATTTAAAAGTCCATCATCGATATTTTATCTCTATAACATCAATCAATATACATCATAAATAAAATAGTCATCTTTGCACTACAGGCCAAAGATATTCATCTGTTGGTCATGTTCATCTCAACACCTGTTCATCTCGCATGTACTACGGCCAAAGATATTCATCACCGGTCATGTTCATCTAAACACTGTTTATCTTTGCACTATGGGCCAAAAGATATTCATCGAAAAATCATTCATCTTTGCACTACATGCCAAAGATATTCAAGAATATCATCATTTAGGACCCAGGATGATGAAAAAATATTTTAAAGGAAACGAATCCAAAGGAAACAAAAGAACAAATATTAAGGATTACATACTTTAAACAATCCAAGTTCAAAAATACTTCATAAATAATCGTAGTGGAGTAAAATTTAAGAATGAAGACCAAAACATAGATCCAATCAAAGATAGGAATCATAATGCACAATCTTGGACACAAAAAGAAAATTTAATTTTTACGTGAATAGTGTCGTGATATTCGTGAATAATGCCATATCGTGAATAGTGCGATATCGTGAATAGTCTTTGTATCGTGAATAGTAACTCTGACACTAAAAGATAAAAATTTCACAAAAAATATCATCATGCTTCGTGAATAGTACTCGTGAATAGTAACTCGTGAATAGTAACCAGTGAATAGTAACCAGTGAATAGTAACTCATGAATAGTAACCCCGACATGAAAAATTCTAAATTTGATAAAAATTCAGACCAATATTTCAGCATAATGATATTGAAGAAATAATATCATTTACGAAGTAAATAACATTCCTTACTTAGCAAAAACAGTACTTACGACTTGGAATCTTTGGATACAATCTTTGAAGGAACTTGCACACCATATAGCAACACTCAAAGTACCAAAATACTCACAAGAATAAACTCGATAATATAGAGAGAAAGAGAGAAAACTTTAGTTTACGGTGTGATTTTCAATTCTAACCTAAGCACCCTATTTATAGGAAATTGCTTTAGAACACCAAAGCAAAAAATTTAATATAATAATATTATATAAATAAAATTTTCTCGCCAACCTTAGACTTACAATTCAACAACTTAGCATGTGATTAATGAGGCTCACAACATATAAAAATGTTTTTATTAAAAAATATTTAAAACTTCAAAATTAATTATTTGAACTTGAGCTTGAACTTCAATAATTCATAATAAATAGTCCTTTTATCGAAAAATTTGAATCTTATAGTTTTATAGGAAATTCAATTATCTACAACTTTGCTGAAGAAAGGTTTTCCAAATTCCAAACAAAAATTGACCAAATCCACATACGGACGATTTTACATGCTATATAATCAAATTTCAATCAAGAAATGGGGTCCACAATTTACACAAAACATGTGTTAATCATTTAATGCAACAAAAATATTCTTCCTCCTCATATAATCATATATTCCATATTCATTGTAAAAATATCATCATTATTCTATTATAATAATATAATAAAATATTATTTTATCGGAAAAGATAAAATATCAATTTTTAAAATTGTCACTTTAAAAATTTTCTCCATCTATATCCAAAAATCAATATTTTCTCATCATATAAATCAATAATTAATTATTCAAATAATATTACGTAATCATCCTCATCATATAAATCAATAAGAGGGCTTAATTTCTTCACTTCTTGGCGGCGCAATTAGGTGACCAAACCTCTCCTTAGATAGAACTTTCTGACATTGTCAATAATGTTATCTAATAATATTCAGATAATATGAATTATTGCTTCGATAATGGAAAATCTTTGTGTAGTGACAATTATTGAAACAACAAGTAATATAAAATATCAACGTAGCAATTATTGAATCAATAAAATAAAATATTAAATAGTAATTATCGTGTAACCATTATTAGTAGTGCCTTAGCCTTCACGTAAAATCAATAATTGGTGCAATACCGCGGTGCCTTCTTCTCGCGGCAACAACGCCAGACACATGTTTTAACCACCGGTATTCCAACATGATTAATTCAGTAATAAGCTGCGCCGTTATTTATAAACAACTTATACTTCTGTCGTTTTCTTCATCCAATCGCTTTTTAGATTTATGGGCCCACACAAGGTCGCTTTGCTTGCCGCATTCGAATATTCTCGACAACAAGAATATTCCACGACCAAATGAATATTCTCCGACAACAATGAGTATTTTATAACCACTTGCTTATTTAAAAATATTTGCATTTTACCCATAACTAACCACATTAATCAATTCAACCCTTACTATTTCAAAATAATAAATAGAGGAAATTAAATCTTCATTTATAAAAGTTGAGGCCTTACAACCTCCCTCCTTATGAAATTTCGTCTCGAAATTGACATGCGTAGGACTGCCCTTCCCATCCAAGATCTTATTTGGTACCTCCTCACCATCGTTAAATCTTCTGCTATCTCTGCGTCTGGTTTTAACTCAATAATGTGGTTCGAATCGTCCACATATTTACATAACATCGTACGCCGAAGAATGTTATGAACACGCCATACTAAGCGGTAAAACGAGTCTATAGCCACAGTTCCTCGATCAGAGGATTTCAAATGGACTAATAAATCAAGGTTTGAGCTTTCTCACATCATGGAATTCTCGCTTTTGGAATAACGACTTTGCATCTTCTTCTTCTTCATATTCATCAACTCCAAGTCCGTAGCTTCGAAGCGTCTTTAAATTTATCGATTAAAGTCGCGATTCTAATCGTGATATTTACTATCTTCACGTAGGTTCAGATATCGACACTTGTAAACGCATACGATCTTACGCTTCAATGTGTCGCCTTTACGCTTTCGCTTTTCGAGATGGTATGGTCGAGAACATGTGCGAAATGAGTCTCCTCTGAGTTCTTCAAGATCTTCCCACATTCCTTGCTCCATTCGAATTTTGTATCTCTAACGTCAATTGCGTTAATGGAATAGCGATTCGAGAATATCCTTCACGAATCTCCTATAATAACCAACTAATCCTAAAGCTAATGTATTTTGATTACTCACTTAGGGTTGTTCTCAACGGTGACTTATATCCCAACCTTGGATAGCGACGCCACAATGACACCTATCGCCATTTACTATCGCATCGAATATTAAGGCCCCCTACGGAGTGTCTCGCTCGGTATTCCACAAAGTCAAGTCACCGATAAAGGCTTCGGCACAAACTTCTACAGCTTGAATTTTAACTCCTCGAAGTTCAATAGAGCCACGAGATTTTAAAATGGATTTTGTCTGGGTTCAAAGTCTATACAAAATTCAATATCACACTTTGGAGTACGCATAAGAAATTCTTCAGAAATACATCAGGAAATTTACTAACAATAGAAATATCATTCCAATCTGACGTATTTTTGTTCAAGTCCATAACATGGGATAAGAAAACTTGACATCCATTTTTCAATAAATGAATGACTTTATGGCTTGATATGAAAGTGTTTGACTTCAATGGTTTGGTTGCTTGAATTGGAATAGCAGGTTGCATAGGAATATGAAAACTAACAACCTTACGGAAGCAATCAATTTTGGCATGATGAGTAGTTAATCAATCAATCAATCCCTAAAATCACATCAAAAGCAAGTATCTTTAAAGAAATAAGGTCAACAGGTAATGTGATGGTGCCAACTTGGATCAAACAAGATTTATAAACAGTGGATGTAACGAAAGTTTCTCATAATCTGAGTTTCAACGGATAAGTCAAAGTCTAATTTTCTCCCGAGTCAAGTTTAAACGCTGAGTATAAGCAGGAGAGATAAATGAATGGGTAGAACCCTGATCTAATAAGGTATAAACTTCTTAAAATTTATAATTAACTAACCCATGCTAACTTCGCTCGTTCGGGTTCCTCACATTCGACCGATCACGCATAAAACTTCTTCCGGGGAACCATCGACTTTGTATTTTCTCGGGATGTTCCTTTTGAGTCACCATCCCACTGGATTGGGTTTCGCTACCGCATAATATCGAAAGCGATATGACCTTCTTTTCCATAATTATAACATACCTTGGAAGGTTGTGAACAGTTTGGACTTATGTGTCCTCTTCTCCGTGATCCGTAGCAAGATCTAATCGCTATCTTTCTCATCCTCTAAAAATTCGCTCTTTGGTGTTGGTGCCGACGCCTTCCCGTCTATTGATTAAATCTTCTCTTCTTGAATTTCCACTTGAGTTATTTCTTCTATTATCTTGGCCATGATTACCACCAAAAGTGGTTACCATTTACGGCATGATAATTTCCTCCACGATGGTTATCATTGTTCGATGACCATCGCCAATTCCGACTGATTATCATCGAGTTGTTGGTCATTATTCTTCGGTTGAGCCGACTTATTATCGCTACTCCAATAAGCGACATTCACAACATCTAAATATAAACAAAGTTTGTGAGAAATTAATTAAATAAAACATTAACAAATCACAACTAATTAGCCCTATCATATTGTTTTGCTCCACTTGATGAACTTTACCTCCTTCATGACGAATACTTTTGGGAAAGTACTTGTCGTTGAAATTTTGGAACTTCTCCCAAGCTTGGTAGTAGCTTTCTGATTCTCACCACACATGAAAGTGGTGAAAGGAACCTTTTGCTCCTCCTCGAGCATCCCAATCAAATATCTTAGTGATTTATCCACGTCTCTGCCGTAAGTGGTTCTCGGCTCCCAAAACTCCCCTCCTTGAATCGCTATTGACCATCATTCCACCTCCATTTTGATCTTTCTCGCATGAGATCAAACATACCATCCTTGTTGTTGAGGAACATTGCCACTCGAGCAAAAGTGTACTGGTCTCATTTACTCCACTGTTAACATTCTCAATGACATTCTTAAATATCGCCATAAAACCAAATCACATAAATAGGTATACATCCCCAAAATAGGTATACCCCCATTCCTGAGTCGCCAAATACATGGTACGTAAACAACTACAACTTCATTAATACAATTGTCGTGCAAAATACGACAACACATAAACTGTGAGTTTAAATACTAATATTGTCTTCTAGACAATATCCATACTCAAATAAGTCCTCATTACAATTATTGATACACTATTTTACAAAATAGTGAGGACTACTAAATCAACCTGCCTTGAACCATTACTCCATACCCCGACTAGTTCCCCGCTATATTCTCGCCTCACGAGAAGAAAATGGAACAAAAGGAAAATGGTGAGCTCAACTAGCCCAGTAAAGAATATTATGACTAAGATAATGTACAACATATTATCCTTAGTCTTCAACAGGGAAAAATCTGATAAAATACAATAGACAACAAGTTTTAGATCAACAACTGCAGCGGAAACAATAATTCATTAGAAGAGTTAAGTAGAGAATGATATCTACTATCATCTATGAATTTAAAAGTCCATCATCGATATTTTATCCCTGTGACATCAATCAATATACATCATAAATCAAATAGTCATCTTTGCACTACAGGCTAAAGATATTCATCTGTTGGTCATGTTCATCTCAACACCTGTTCATCTGTGCACTACGGGCCAAAGATATTCATCAGTTGGTCATGTTCATCTAAACACCTGTTTATCTTTGCACTATGGGCCAAAGATATTCATCAGAAAATCATTCATCTTTGCACTACATGCCAAAGATATTCAGTAATATCATCATTTAGGACTGAGGATGATGAAAAATATTTTAAAGGAAACGAATCCAAAGGAAACAAAAGAACAAATATTAAGGATTCGTACTTTAAACAATCCAAGTTCAAAAATACTTCATAAATAATCAGAGTGGAGTAAAATTTAAGAATGAAGACCAAAACATAGATCCAATCAAAGATAGGAATCATAATAGACAATCTTGGACACAAGTAAGAAAATTTAATTTTTCTGTGAATAGTGTCGTATTCGTGAATAGTCTTAGTATACGTGAATAGTCAGATATCGCGAATAAGAATCTCCGACACTAAAAGATAGAATTCACAAAAAATATCATCATGCTTCGTGAATAGTACTCGTGAATAGTAATTCGTGAATAGTAACCAGTGAATAGTAACTCATGAATAGTAACCCCGACATGAAAAATTCCAAATTTGATAAAAATTCAGACCAATATTTCGGCATAATGATATTGAAGAAATAATATCATTTACGAAGTAAATAACATCCCTTACCTCGCAAAAATAGTACTTCTGACTGGAATACTGGATACAGTGCTGAAGGAACTTGCACCGTATAGCAACACTCAAAGTACCAAAATACTCACAAGAATACGCTCGATAATATAGAGAGAGAAAGAGAGAGAAAACTTTAGTTTCTGGTATGATTTTCAATTCTAACCTAAGCACCCTATTTATAGGAAATTGCTTAGAACACCAAAGTAGAAAATTTAATATAATAATATTATATAAATAAAATTTTCTACGCCAACCTTAGACTTCTAAATTCAGCAACTTAGCATGTGATTAATGAGGCTCACAACATATAAAAAATGTTTTTTATTAAAAAAATATTTAAAACTTTATAGGAAATTTAATTATCTACAACTTTGCGTAAGAAAAGGTTTTCCAAATTCCAAATGTAAATTGACCAAATCCACATACTTGACGATTTTACATGCTATAATCAAATTTCAGTCAAGAAATGGGGTCCACCGACACACAAAACATGTGTTAATCATTTAATGCAACAAAAATACTCTTCCTCCATATACTCATATATCCCACATTCATTGTAAAAATATCATCATTATTCTATTATAATAATATAATAAAATATTATTTTATCGTAAAAGATAAAATATTAATTTTTAACAATTGTCACTTTAAAATTTTCTCCATCTATATCCACATAAAATCAATATTTTCCTCATCATATAAATTAATAATTAATTATTCAAAATAATATTACGTAATCACAATCTCGGTGACCGGTAGTTCCCAAGAAAGAGGGGCTTTCCAATAAGAATTTCTCCTTCTTGGCCAAGCAATTAGGTTACCAAACCTCTCCTTAGACGTAACTTTCTAGACATTACCAATAATGTTATCTAATAATATTATTCGGATAATATGAATTATTGCTTCGATAATGGAAAATACGTGTAGTGACAATTATCAAACAACGATAATATAAAATATCAACGCAAAGAATTATTGAATTAATAAAATAAAATACTGAACAGTAATTACTGTCATAATTATTGAGTAGTGCCTTCTTACGTAAGAATCAATAATTGGTGCAATGCCGTGTGTTACTATGCAACAACGCGCACGACATCGTGTTTTAACCAATGGGTATTCCAACAATATAATGCAGTAATAACTACGTTGTTATTTATAAACAACTCATACTTGTCGTTTTCTTCATCCAATCGCTTTCCATTATGGGCCCACACAAGGCTGCGCCGTCGTACGAATATTCCCCGACAACAAGAATATTCCATGACCAAACAAATATTCTCCGACAACAATGAGTATTTTATAACCACTTGTTTATTTAAAAATATTTGTGCATTTTACCCATAACTAACCACATTAATCAATTCAACCCTTACTATTTCAAAATAATAAATAGAGGAAATTAAATCTTCATTTATAAAAAGTTGGGGCCTTACAACCTCCCCTCCTTATGAAATTTCGTCCTCGAAACTGACATGCGTAGGACATGCTCCTTCCCATCAAAGATCTTGACTGGTACCTCCTCGTACGTTAAATCTTCTGCTATCTCGTCTGGTTTTAACTCAATAATGTGGTTCAGGGTCATCCACATATTTACGTAACATTGATACGCGAAAAATGTTATGAACATGCGTCATACTTGGCGGTAAAACGAGTCTATAGGCCACAGTTCTTATTCGATCGAGGATTTCAAATGGACTAATAAATCGAAGGTTTGAGCCTTCCTCACATCGCTGATTCTCGCTTTTAGAATAACTACTTCTTGCATCTTCTTCTTCATATTCATCAACTCCAAGTCTATAGCTTGAGCATTTTTAAATATATCGATTAAAGTCGATTCTAATCGTATATTTACTATCTTCACGTAGGTTCGTATATTCACACTTGTAAACGCATACGATCTTTTGCTCAATGCGTCAGCTACCACGCTCGCTTTTCCAGGATGGTATGGTCAGAACATGTGCCGAAATGAGTCTCCTCTTGAGTTCTTCAAAGCTCTTCCCACATTCCTTGCTCCATTCGAATTTTGTATCTCTACGAGTCAGTTGTGTTAATGGAATAGCGATTCGAGAATATCCTTCAATGAATCTCCGATAATAACCAACTAAGCCTAGAAAGCTACGTATTTTGATTACCGACTTAGGTTGTTCTCAACCGTGACTTATATCCCAACCTTGATAAAGACGTCACAATGACACCTATCGCTTTACTATCGCATCGAATATTGCGTCCCCTACGAATTAGTGTCCGCTTCGTATTCCACAAAGGAAGTCACCAGATAAAGGCTCGGTACAAACTTCTACAGCTTGAATTTTTAACTCACAAAGTTCAATAGGAGCCATGAGATTTTAGAAATGGATTTTGTACCGGGTTCAAAGTCTATACAAAATTCAATATCACACTTTGGGAGTACGCCAAGAAATTCTTCAGGAAATACATCAGGAAATTTACTAACAATAGAAATATCATTCCAATCTGACGTATTTTTGTTCAAGTCCATAACATGGGATAAGAAAACTTGACATCCATTTTTCAATAAACGAATGACTTTATGGCTTGATATGAAAGTGTTTGACTTCAATGGTTTGGTTGTTTTAATTCGAATAGCAGGTTGCATAGGAATATGAAAACTAACAACCTTATGGAAGCAATCAATTTTGGCATGATGAGTAGTTAATCAATCAATCAATCCCTAAAATCACATCAAAAGCAAGTATCTTTAAAGAAATAAGGTCAACAGGTAATGTGATGGTGCCAACTTGGATCAAACAAGATTTATAAACAAAGGATGTAACGAAAAGTTTCTCATAACGGAGTTTCAACAGAGATAAGTCAAAGTCTAATTTTCTCCCGAGTCAAGTTTAAACGCGTTGAGTATAAGCAGGAGAGATAAATGAATGGGTAGAACCCAGATATCTAATAAGATATAAACTTCAGAAGAATTTATAATTAACTAACCTGCGTGCTAACCGTTCGGGTTCTTCGCATTCTGACCAAATAACGACAAAACGCCTTCCGTGAACTATTGACTTTGACTTTTCTGGGACAGACTTTTGAGTCACCATCCCCGCTGGATTGGGTTTCGCTACCGTACAATATCGAGCGATATGACCTTCTTTCCCACAATTATAACATACCTTGGAAGGTTGTGAACATTTTGGACTTATGTGTCCCTCTTCTCCGCATCTGTAGCATCTAACTGGCGGTCTTTCACCTCCTCTAAAATTCGTTGCTAGTGTTGGTGCCGACGTCTTTCCATCATTGTTAAATCTTCTCTTCTTGAAATTTCCACTTGAGTTATTTCTTCTATTATCTTGGCCATGATTATCTCGGGCCTCACATTAAGGTCTACTGGCCGCATTTAATATTCCACGAATATTAATGAAGAAGAATATTCCACGACCAAACGAATATTCTCCAACAACAATGAGTATTTTATAACCACTTGCTTATTTAAAAATATTTATGATTTTACCCATAACTAACCACATTAATCAATTCAACCCTTACTATTTCAAAATAATAAATAGAGGAAATTAAATCTTCATTTATAAAAAGTTGGGGCCTTACAAGGAAAATATTGATTTTATGTGGATATAGATGGAGAAAATTTTTAAAGTGACAATTGTTAAAAATTGATATTTTATCTTTTCTGATAAAATAATATTTTATTATATTATTATAATATAATAATGGTAATATTTTTACAATGAATGTGGGATATATGAGTATATGAGGAAGAAGAGTATTTTTGTTTTAAAAGTTGTTTAAAACATGTTAAACATGTTGGTGGACCCATTTATTGACTGAAATTTGATTATAGCCTGTAAAATCGTTCGTATGTGGATTTCGATCAATTTCTGTTTGGAATTTGGAAAAACTTTCTTCTGCAAAGTTGTAGAGAATTGAATTTCCTATAAACAGTCGCAAGATTCAAATTTTCTGATAAAAAGGCTATTATTATGAATTATTGAAGTTCTGAAGTTCCGAAATAATTAATTTTTGGGAGTTTTAGTTAATTTATTTTGAGAAAAACGTTTTTTGTGCAATTAGTGGGCTCACATGTGTTATAAATGATCTGAATTCAGATCTTCAAAGGTGGGCTTGACAAAAATTTAATTATATTATTATTATATTAAATTTTCTACTTTGGTGTTCTAAGTATTTTCCTATAAATAGGGTGCTTAGGTTAGAATTGAAAATCACACCAGAAACTGAAGTTTTCTCTCTATTTCTCTCTCTATATATCAAGTGTATTCTTGTGAGTATACTTTGAGTGTTGCTATACGGTGCAATTTCAAGTCATAGCCTATATCTGGTGTTTCAACTAGAAGTACTATCTTTCGAGGTAAGGGATGTTATTTACTTCGTAAATGATATTATTTCTTCAATATCATTATGCCAAAATATTGGTCTGATTTTTTTATCAAATTTGGAACTTTTCATGTCGGGGTTACTATTCATGAGTTACTATTCATGAGTTACTATTCACGAGTTACTATTCATGAGTTACTATTTACGAGTTACTATTCACGAGTACTATTCACGGCGTGATGATATTTTTTTGTGAAATTTCTATCTTTTAGTGTCTGAGTTACTATTCACGTGATACTGCTGACTATTCACGATATACTGACATTATTCACGAATCATTTATTAACTATTCACGTAAAAATTAAATTTTCTTTTCGTGTCCAAGATTGTCTGCATTATGATTCCTATCTTTGATTGGATCTATGTTTTGGTCTTCATTCTTGAATTTTACTCCACTGGTTATTTATGAAGTATTTTGAACTTGGATTGTTTAAAGTACTTAATCCTTAATATTTGTTCTTTTGTTTCACCGGATTCGCTTCCTTTAAAATATTTTTCATCATCCTCGGTCCTAAATGATGATATTACGAATATCTTTGGCCTTGTAGTGCAAAGATGAATGATTTTCTGATAAATATCTTTTTCACTTAGAAGTGCAAAGATGAACATGTGTTTAGATGAATATGACTAATCGATGAATATCTTTGGCCCAGTAGTGCAAAGATGAAAAGGTGTTGAGATGAACATACGACCAATGTATGAATATCTTTGGCTCAGTAGTGCAAAGATGACTATTTAATTTATGATGTATATTGATTGATGTTACGAGGATAAAATATCGATGATGGACTTTTAAATTCATAGATGATAGTAGATTTCATTCTCTACTTAACTCTTCTAATGAATTGTTGTTTCACCGCAGCTTGTTGATCTAAAACTTGTTGTTCATTGTATTCTATCGATTTTTCCTCGTTGAAGACTAAGGATAATTTGTTGTACATTATCTTAGTCATAATATTCTTTACTGGGCTAGTTGAGCTCACCATTTTTCTTTTTATCCAATTTTTCTTCTCAGGAGACGAGAATATAGCGGGAACTAGTCGGGGTGTGGAGTGATGGTTCAAGACAGTTGTTTTAGTAGTCCTCACTATTTTGTAAAATAGTGTCTCAATAATTGTAATGAGGACTTATTAGAGTGTGGATATTGTCTAGAAGACAATATTTGTATTTAAACTCAGAGTTTATGTGTTGTTGTATTTTGCACGACAATTGTATTAATGAAGTTGTAGTTATTTATGTACCATGTATTTGGCGACTCAGAATAGGTTGGTTGGATTGGACCTATTTTGGGGGCGTCACAGTTGGTATCAGAGCTTACGGATATGATCTCTAGCGGAGATTGGGGAATAGAACTAAGAGGGAGAGATGAGTAAATCCTTCGCTAGTGTGTCCTACCTAAGCTTATTTGTTGGTCGGTCATAATATAGGGGTATTATGTGATATGTTAATTTGTTAAAATTAACCCTTGTTTTATGGCAGTATTTTAGAATGTCAACTGAGAATGTTAACAGTGGAGTAAATGAGACCATGGAGACACCTTTGCTCACCAATGAGGAGAACGTGCAACAGGCTGGAAATGTTCCTCCTGTGAACAACACCACTGAGCAGATGAAGAATGATGATATGTTTAGAACTTTCTAGAATTCATGCAAAACCAAACGAGAAAGACTCTGCTTCAAAATGCAGTGGAAACACCGGCAACTCACGGATGGTCACCGCTAAGCGCTTCAAGGAGTTAGGGACCGCCAGAGTTTTTGGGAAAGCCGTAACCACTTACTAGCAGAGACGTGGATAAAGCAGATCACTAAGATATTTGATGTCTTGGGATGCTCAGAGGAGCAAAAGGTTCCTTTCACCACTTTCATGTTACGAGGAGAGGCAGATTATTGGTGAGAATCCGTAAAGCGTACTCAGCCTACCGCACTGAAGATGTCTTGGGAGAAGTTCCAAAAATTATTCAACGAGAAGTACTTTCCCGAAAGTATTCGTCACATGAAGGAGGTAGAGTTCATCAAGCTGGAGCAAAACAATATGATCGTGTCGCAGTACGAAGCTAAGTTTGCCGAGTTGTCCCGATTTGCATCCCATTTGGTTGATAATGAGGAGAGAATGACGCGAATGTTTCTACGAGGTTTGAAACCCAAAATACGTCAATACCTCATTTCTCACAAACTTTGTTTATATTTAGATGTTGTGAATAGGGCTCGCTTATTGGAGCGATAATGAGTCGGCTCAATCAAGAATAATGACCAACAACTCGATGATAATCGAGATTTGGTGGCGACGGTCATCTAACAATGATAACCATCGTGGAGGAAATTATCATGCGTAAATGGTAACCACTTTGGTGGTAATCATGGCCAAGATAATAGAAGAAATAACTCAAGTGGAAATTTCAAGAAGAGAAGATTTAACAATGACGGGAAGACGCGTCAAGACCAACACCAAAGAACAAATTTTAGAGGAGGAGAAAGACCGCCGATTAGATGCTACAGATGCGGAGAAGAGGGACACATAAGTCCAAACTGCTCACAACCTTCCAAGGTATGTTATAATTATGGAAAAGAAGGTCATATCGCTTCGATATCAGACGCAGAATAAACCCAATCCAAATGGGATGGTGACTCAAAAGGTCGTCCCCGTAAAAGTCAAAGTCAATGGTTCCCGGAAGAGCGTTTGTCGTGATCGGTCGAATGTGAGGAACCCGAACGGGTTAGCACGCAAGTTAGTTAATTATAAATTCTTCGAAGTTTATACCTTATTAGATACACTGCTCTACCCATTCATTTATCTCTCCCTATACTCCACGCTTAAACTTGACTTGGAGAAAATTAGACTTTGACTTATCTCGCTGAAACTCCGCTATGAGAAACTTTCGTTACATCCACTGTTTATAAATCTTGTTTGATCCAAGTTGGCACCATCACATTACCTGTTGACCTTATTTCTTTAAAGATACTTACTTTTGATGTGATTTTAGGGATTGATTGATTGATTAACTACTCATCATGCCAAAATTGATTGCTTCCATAAGGTTGTTAGTTTTTATATTCCTAAGCAGCCTGTTATTCGAATTCAAGCAACCAAACCATTGAAGTAAAACACTTTCATATCAAGCCATAAAGTCATTCGTTTATTGAAAAACGGATGTCAAGCTTTCTTAGCCCATGTCATGGACTTGAACAAAAAATACGTCAGATTTGAATGATATTTCTGTTGTTAGTAAATTTCCTGACATATTTCCTGAATAATTTCCTGGCCTACCCCAGAGCGTGATATTAAATTTTGTATCGACTTTGAACCCGGTACAAAACCCATTTCTAAAATCTCATGGCTCCTATTGAACTTCTGGAGTTAAAAATTCAACTGTAGAAGTTTGTACCCGAGCCTTTATCTGGTGACTTCCTTTGTGGAATGCACTGAAGCCAGACTCTCCATAGGGGATGCCATATTAGTGCGATAGTAAATTGATAGGTGTCATTGTGACGTGCTATCCAAGATTGGGATATGAGTCATAGTTGAGAGCAACCTAAGTCAGTAATCGAAATACGTAGCTTTCTAGGCTTAATTGGTTATTATCGGAGATTCGTGGAAATATTTTCTCGAATCGCTACTCCATTAACTCAGTTGACTCGTAGAAATACAAAATTCGAATGGAGCGAGGAATATGAAAAGAGCTTTCAAGAACTCAACATGCGGCAACGACGTTGGCTCGAGCTGTTGAAAGATTACGACCATACCATTCAATACCATCCTGGAAAAAAAAATGAACATGGTAGCTGACGCGTTGAGTAAAAGATCGTATGCGTTTATGAGTGCGATATTGTTAACACAATGACCCATTTCTTATGACTTATAGAAGATGGAGATAGAGTTAAAGATTCCAAGAATCTGCGTGAAGATAACGAATATACGCATAGAGCTGACTTTAATCGATAAAGTTAAAACCGCTCAAGCTACACACCGGAGCTGATGAATATAAAGAAGAAGGTGCAAGAAGGCGTTATTCTAGAAGCAAGAGTTGATGAAGAGAAGAAATCTCAACCTTTGATTTATTAGTCCATTTAAAATCCTCGATTGAATAGAACTATGGCCTATAGACTCGTTTTACAGCCAAGTATGACGCGTGTTCATAACGTTTTTCACGATCGATGTTACGTAAATATGTGGACGAATTCAACCACATTATTGAGTTAGAACCGACGAGATAGCGTAAGATTTAACGTGACGAGGAGGTACCACCAAGATCTTGGATGGGAAGGAGCATGTCTCACGCATGTCAATTTCGAGGACGAAATTTCATAAGGAGGGAGGTTGTAAGGCCCCAACTTTTATAAATGAAGATTTAATTTCCTCTATTTATTATTTTGAAATAGTAAGGGTTGAATTGATTAATGTGGTTAGTTATGGGTAAAATGCACAAATATTTTTAAATAAGCAAGTGGTTATAAAATACTCATTGTTGTCGAGAATATTCGTTTGGTCGTGGAATATTCTTCATTGTCGAGAATATTCGTATGCACTACGCAAATTGTAATGGGCCCACAACGTGAAAAGCGATTGGATGAAGAAAATGACAAGTATAAGTTGTTTATAAATAACGGCTTGTTTGTTACCAAGTATCTTTGTTGGAATACCCGGTGGTTTAAAAACACAGTAATATGCGTTGTTGCATAGTAGCACACGGTATTGCACTAATTATTGATTTTTACGTAAGAAGGCACTACTCAATAATGGTTACAGTAATTACTATTTAATATTTTATTTTATTGATTCAATAATTGCTACGTTGATATTTTATATTACTGTTGTTTCAATAATTGTCACTACACAAGATTTTCCATTATTGAAAAACAATTCATATTATCCTAATAATATTATTAGATAACATTATTGGCAATGTCTAGAAAGTTCTGCCTAAGGAGAGGTTTTGTCACCTAATCAAGGCCGCCAAGAAGAGGAGAAATTCTTATTGAAAGCCCTCTTCCTGGAAATGGCCCGGTCACAAGATCTTGGATTCTCGTAATATTATTTGTGAATAATTAATTATTGATTTATATGATGAGGAAAATATTGATTTTATGTGGATATAGATGGAGAAAATTTTTTAAAGTGACAATTGTTAAAAATTGATATTTTATCTTTTCTGATAAAATAATATTTTATTATATTATTATAATAGAATAATGATGATATTTTTACAATGAATGTGGGATATATGAGTATATGAGGAGGAAGAGTATTTTTGTTGCATTAAATGATTAACACATATTTTGTGTGTCGGTGGACCCCATTTCTTGACTGAAATTTGATTATAGCCTGTAAAATCGTCCGTATGTTGATTTTGGTCAATTTCTGTTTGGAATTTGGAAAACCTTTCTTCTGTAAAGTTGTAGATAATTGAATTTCCTATAATAAGTCGTGAGATTCGAATTTTCTGATAAAAGGACTATTTATTATGAATTATTGAAGTTCTGAAGCTTCGAAATAATTAATTTTTGAAGTTTTAAATACTTTTTTAATAAAAAATGTTTTTTATATGTTCGAGCCTCATTAATCACATGCTAAGTCTTTGAATTCGAAGTCTAAGGTTGGCGAGAAGAAAATTTTATTTATGTAATATTATTATATTAAATTTTCTGCTTTGGTGTTCTAAGCAATTTTCTATAAATAGGGTGCTTAGGTTAGAATTGAAAATCACACCAGAAACTAAAGTTTTCTCTCTCTCTCTCTTATATTATCGGTTTATTCTTGTGAGTATTTTGGTACTTTGAGTGTTGCTATACTAGTGCACAAGTTCCTTCAAAGATCGAGATCCAGATTCCAAATCTTGCTTTTGTGAGGTAAGGGATGTTATTTACTTCAGAAATGATATTATTTCTTCAATATCATTATGCCAAAATATTGGTCTGAATTTTTATCAAATTTGGAACTTTTCATGTCGGGGTTACTATTCATGAGTTACTATTCATGAGTTACTATTCACGAGTTACTATTCACGAGTACTATTCACGAAGCATGATGATATTTTTTGTGAAATTTCTATCTTTTAGTGTCAGAGTTACTATTCACGTATACATCATTATTCACGTATACGACACTATTCACGAATACGACACTATTCACAGAAAAATTAAATTTTCTTTTCTGTGTCCAAGATTGCCTGTTATGATTCCTATCTTTGATTGGATCTATGTTTTGGTCTTTATTCTTAAATTTTACTCCACTCTGATTATTTATGAAGTATTTTTGAACTTGAATTGTTTAAAGTACGAATCCTTAATATTTATTCTTTTGTTTCACTGGATTCGTTTCCTTTAAAATATTTTTCATCATCCTCAGTCCTAAATGATGATATTACTGAATATATTTGGCATGTAGTGCAAAGATGAATGATTTTCTGATAAATATCTTTTCACCAGAAGTGCAAAGATAAACAGTGTTTAGATGAACATGACTTAATCGATGAATATCTTTGGTCCGTAGTGCAAAGATGAACAGTGTTGAGATGAACATGACCAATGATAAATATCTTTGGCTCAGTGGTGCAAAGATGACTATTTGATTTATGATGTATATTGATTGATGTTACAGGATAAAATATCGATGATGGACTTTTAAATTCAAAGATGATAGTAGATTTCATTCTCTACTTAACTCTTCTAATGAATTGTTGTTTTCACATTGCAATTTGTTGATCTAAAACTTGTTGTCTATTGTATTCTATCGATTTTTCCTCGTTGAAGACTAAGGATAATTTGTTGTACATTATCTTAGTCATAATATTCTTTATCGGCTAGTTGAGCTCACCCTTTTTCTTTTTGTTCCATTTTTCTTCTCAAGAGACGAGAATATAAATGAACTAGTCTGGGTGTGGACCGATGGTTCAAGACAGTTGTTTTAGTAGTCCTCACTATTTTGTAAAATAGTGTCTCAATAATTGTAATGAGGACTTATTTGAGTGTGGATATTGTCTAGAAGACAATATTTGTATTTAAACTTAGAGTTTATGTGTTGTCGTATTTTGCACGACAATTGTATTAATGAAGTTGTAGTTATTTCTGTACCATGTATTTGGCGACTCAGAATGGGTTGGTTGGATTGGACCTATTTTGGGGGCGTCACACTTGGAATTACTTGAAATTCTATGTTAATCAAGATGAATTAGCATACTATAAGGTGTTTAAGAAGTTTTCTAACATGTATGAAATCTTGAATGATAGTTTGGAACAAGTTTAAATCGTTGGAAATCAAGTTGGCTAAGACTCTGTAAAATAGAGTGCTGCACGCTCTGAATCGACGCGTAACACAATTGCGCCATAATTGTATTAAGGCGCAGTAGCAAGCACACGACCTCGAGTTCGATTGAGCTTTATGTTTTACAATCTGCTAAGTGTGGATATAGTATTATGACTTACACTAGAATGCAAGCATGTGTAATATGTATATATAAGTATATTAACCTAATGTGAGCATGATCAGATTAGCATACATGATTAACGAAAGCATATGGTTTAGATGGAAATTAGGACTTTGAGTTTTGAAAATGAACTATGTTAAAGATCATGTTCTACAGATTTGAGCTTACTAGTCTACACAAATGACTGATTTCACACATAGATGAGCATGACATATGATTCATAATTCCTTTGTTCATGGCCGCCTTATTAGGATTTGTGTTAAAGAAGTTTTCAAGAAAAAGCTTAGTATAGTGAGCTAACATGCATGACTACTACATAATTTATATTCTAACCTTGTAAGCATGTAGGTATGGTTTAGAAATGCATGAATAAACCATTAGCTTATGTTTATGTGATTAGTAAGCAAACATGAACATGTTGAACTAATTAGTAAACTTTACAAATAAAAATACGACTTTTGAACGTGAATATTGACAAACTACCTTGAGGGTTAGAATCGACATTTGTGATCATGTTGATGTTACTCTTAGACTCACTCATGTAACATAAACATATATATATATATATATATATATATATATATATATATATATATATATATATATATATATATATACCATATCATATCATATTTCAAGTGAAGCATGAACGAAGCATATTTTCAACCAAAGCGGTGCTAATTTCACATATGTATTATGAATACTCACAAGCATGCGTAATATTAGTTTTATAACTACCTTGTATGTTTAGAGAGCAAGAATGATAGACTTTGTGGTTTCATGACCTTGAATGGCCTCAACTTGTTGAAATATTTAATTTAGAATTAGATTATGAAAGGAGGAACCTAGATTGACTTGAGAAGCATGAAAAGACCTTTAACATGACAAAATATATTATGTATGATTGTTGTGTTTATGCCAGACAGAAACCTCAAGGAAACAACTGAGTCTTGGCTTGGCGTAGGATTGCAAGCAATTGCTGTACGGTCCTAGGCTTAGCCATGGCCTTACAATTCTGCTAGTCTGGAATCTGAGATTCTCCATTCTGATTTTTGGACAGTTAACTTGAATGATGACTATATTGCTAAAAGTAGTTTAAAACCTAATGATACATGTATATAAGTGATGCTTAGATAATATGATGGTGTTTGCCTTGTAATAGGAAAGTCCATGGGTAGAAAGGTCTTAACCTTGAGCATTCAAAATTTACTTATAAAGTAACTAGATATTTGATTTCGTGATAAGCATATGAGCTGATTTTGTACCATATGTGCATACTTGAATCATGTCAAACTTGAATAAAGAATGTGTTAGCTAATGAGCATCTAGTACATATAATACACTATAAATAGGATTTGAAAGTGTTGATTCTTACCGTGGATAAACTACGCTTAAGGCAAGTATCCTAAACCCTTTTATTACTTTATTCAACGGATATCGTAAGCAAACCTCATCTCTTTGAATGCAAGTTATCTTACTTTCTCGTTCGATTAAGCTAGTATGTTTAAACTCTTGTGGAAACTATTATTCATGTTGAACTTGGTATTGTTCTTGAATATTGTGAAAGTGTCTATGCCATTTGATTCGGCTAGACTATATGCATGTTTATTAAACTATCCAAATCAATTGACTGGTGCAAAAATCTTGAAAACTGAGTTGAACAACCCTTATGGTAAGGGGAGTGTTTATTATTGGAAGCCCTAACACACGCGTGAATATTATTGTGTAGTTATGCATAACTTAGAGTATTGTAGACTGATCATCTATAGTACTTGATTCTTGTGGGTTATCAGTTTATTATAGGTAATTCTAGTAGATGTTCAATAGTCCTCAAATTGATCGTTTCAAGATAAATTGTTTATCCAAATTGGATACATTGATAGTCTTTGAATTCATATATATATATATATATATATATATATATATATATTGATTTATATTGAATTTTCGTTCTTATTCCAAGAATTGTTGATATTCATTATTCAAGATATTATTCTGAAATTCTAAACTATCTTAGAGATGATACTTTGATATTTCAATCTCGTGTTATAAAACTCTTTACCCTTGTTGTATATTATTTGCTGGGCAATTTGTGCTCATTCTTGCTTATTTAAAACCTTTCAGTTAAGGCGGAACATGGAAGTGTCTCTAGGAAAGACAAGGGCAAGGCTACCGACTAGCTTGTCTCTTTTTGTTTAAGACTATTATGTTGTATTAAGACTGTTTTTCAAACCATGTTTAAGCTTAAGTAGGATTATGTAATAAGTCTTTATTCGATATTATTATGTAATCTTTTAAGTACTGTAGGTTACGAGACTTGGGGGAATAATTATAATAAATAATTGTATATTATTCTAAATTAGATCTTCCGTTGTGAATGTGTGATTTTAGTTATTATGGTTTTACCATAATAACGTGATGAACCGAATTTGAGTGACCAAGTGGCAGTTCGAATTTGGGGGCGGCACAAGTATGCTGGGACGAGGTGGGTGAAGCAACGTTGTTGGGACCGGAGTTGGTACGTATGACTACGGAGAAGATCCAAATGATCCGGCAACGTATAAAAACCTCACAAGATCGACAAAAGAGTTATGTTGATCTTCATCGAAAAGATGTGGAATTCAATATTGGTGATCATGTATTGTTACCTGTTGCTCCATGGAAAGGAGTTACAAGATTTGGAAAGAGAGTAAAGCTCAATCCTCGATTCATTGGCCCATTTGAAATCCTCGATCGAGTAGGAATTGTGGCCTATCGACTAACTTTACCGCCAAATATATCCCGTGTTCATAACATTTTTCATATATCCATGTTACGTAAATATGTGGAAGACCCGAACCACATTATTGAGTTAGAACCGGAAGAAATAGCGGAAGATTTAATGTATGAAGAGGTACTTGTTAAAATCTTGGATAAGAAGGAACATATTCTACGCTCCAAGGTCATACCTCAAGTCAAAGTTTTGTGGAGAAACCATGATGTTGAGGAAATGAACTGGGAGTTAGAATCTGAAATAAAATCAAGGTATCCTCACCTCTTCAACATACCAGGTACGTACCCTAATTTCGAGGATGAAATTTCATAAGAAGGGGAGGTTGTAAGACCCCAACTTTCATAAATAAAGATTAATTTTCTCAAAATATATTTTTGAATATTATGGTGTGGATTTGATATAATATTATAGTTGTGGGTAATATTTATAAATTTTGCAAAGTAAGCAAGTTATTATATAATATTCGATTGGTCGGAGAATATTCGTTTTAACATGGAATATTCGTACGACGGCACAATTATTGGTGGACCCCACAACAGAATTATTATCGGAGTTAGAAAATGACAGAAATATCTTTTTATAAAAGTAATGGCTAAAGTTTTACTTTTAACTGTTGGAATACCCGGTGGTAAAAGTACAGTAATACGTGTGGTTGAATAGTAGCACACAGTATTAATTATTGATGTTTACATGAGAAGTCACTCAGTTATACTCAATTGTTGCTGTAATTGTTGCATAGTATCTCACGTTATTTTATTCAATTATTGTCAATATTTTATATTATTAAATCAATAATTGAGATGATAAGTTATTCATATTATTATATGCATAATTAACAATGTCTAGAAAGTTCTGTCGAGGAAAGGAGTTTGGTCACCTAATTACGCACCAATAGGGAGAAATCCTTATCGGAAAGCTCCCTCTTTCCTGGGAACGATCTGGTTGTTAATATTGCGTGTTATAATAATGATGAATATATGTTGTTAAAAATATTGAGGGGTTTTTTATGAAGTATTTGTTATAAATTTTGGCGTATTATTTGGACCCCCACTTACCCATTTTTCAAAGTTATCAGTAGAAAGTATTTAGTATATATAATAATGGTGGGGGCCCACGTGTTGATGAACTTTGGAGGGGGAGAAAATCAGATAGCTTGGTCGGGAGGGAGTAATAAATTTATTATTATTATTATTATTATTATTATTATTATTATTATTATATATATATACTTTTTAATAAGTTTTTTTTTTATGAAAAATAGAATATATTATATTTTATTGAATATTATATTAATAAGTTGACAAAAAGGGGCGTCTGAAATTTTTCTTTCCGCCCGTGAAGTTTCGTTCGATTTCCTACTGTGCAGTCCGTGAAAATTCTAAATAGTATCATTCCATTCTCCTATAAATAGGATGCTTAGTTAAGAATTGAAAATCACACCAGAATCAGAGAATTCTTCTATAATATTGAGTGTATTTCTTTAGAGTTTTAAGAAGCTTTGAGCGTAGAAAACAGTGAAAGTTTTCTTCAAGAATATCCTCGCTATACCAGTTGGAATACTTTTTCTTTTTAAGGTAAGGGATATTATTTTTGTTCAATATTCGTAAGAAATAATATTTTCTTCCATATTCTGTAGTATATAAGTAATATTATTTCGTTTCAGATTCTGAATTCTATACTCATTTGGTTAAAGTTTTGGCTTTTATACTCCATGAAATTAGTAGAATATCTTTGAAATTTGCGCTTCATCCAGTATTTTGTCATGAAAATATTATTCTGAGCATTCTTGATAAATTTTAAGTTTTTCATGTCGGAGTACTATTCACGGGGTACTATTCCCGAAGTACTATTCATGGGGTACTATTCACTCAGTTACTATTCACCCAAGGTACTATTCATGATAAAAATTGATTTTTTTTCGGTCCAAATCATTTTTGATACAATATTATTCTTGAATTTTATTCCACAAAGCAGTATCATGTTGACAATTGGGACATTATTGAATTCTTGATAAATTAAATTATAATCTTTAGAAATTTATCCTTTGCTTTCTTTTAATTGAATTGTTATATCATTGTTATCATCCTCATGCTTATATTGTGATGAAAGTCCTCATTGGCCCATAGTGCACTGATGGACTGTTGATTGGTATGATTATGACCAGGGATTATTCGGTATAATCATGACCGTAATGTTACAAATGATGTGGTAAAAGTCCTCATTGGCCCATAGTGCATTGATGGACAGTTGTTGGCATGATCATGATCATTGATGAAAACACGAAAATCCTTTGCCCGTAGTGCATGGATAATTCGTGGTCGTGATACTAATGAATATCTTTGGCCTGTAGTGCAGAGATGACTCGATGATGTGGTTTATTTATTAAGCTGAGTCTCAGCGATAAAATTTATGATAAACTCTTAAATCATAGAAGATAGTAGATTTCATGCTCTACTTGACTCTTCTAATGGATTTCTTGTTCCGCTGCAATTAAACTTGATGTTATTATATTTTATCAGTTTAATATTGTTGAAGGCTAACGATAATTTATTCTGCATTATCTTAGTCATAATATTTCTTACTAGGCTAGTTGAGCTCACCCTTTTGCTTTCATTGTTCTCTTCAGGAAATGAGAACATAGCCGGGACAGTTCGGGGAACGAAGTGACGGTCCGAGATGGTTATTTTAGTAGTCCTCATTATTTAGTGTAATAATAAATGTAATGAGGATTGAATTTGAGTTTGGATACTGTCTATGAGACAATATTCGTGTAAAAACTTAGCTATATTTTGTCGTATTTTACACGACAGTTGTATTAATTCAGTTTCTATTTGAATTCTGTACCATGTATTTTGCGACTCAGAATGGATGATGTATACCTATTTTGGGGGCGTCACATTTTATCTCATTTACAGCTACTACACTCTCCACACACTCATCAAATTCTGAATTATCATTCATATCATTCTACTCAATGTGTTCATTCATCTTTGTACTTAAAGATATAATTAATGATTATGTTTCCATTTGTGCCCAAAAACACCTGTACAGAAAAAAAACAAAAAAAAAACACTTAATCCAAAATTAGGGCTTTTTCTTTGTAATGTTTTTTTTAAACCATGTATGGAAAGGATAAGATGATATCAATCTCAAGAGAGAAAAAGTGTTACCTGAGATGGAGATCGTCGAACTTGGGAGGCACGAAGGAAAGCCCGATATCGCTAGGATGAAGAGGGAGGATTAAATTTCGTAGTAGATGTTTGGGATGGGCGAATGATTATATTTTGCAAGAATATTTTAGCAGGATGGAGCCTCTGGTGGTGTCTTTCATACTTATTTCTTTTGATAGTTGTGGAGGATAGCTTTTTTGTTCTCTTTGGGGGACCCACAGTCTAATTTGGCTGTCCAATATTTCTGTCCACTTAGACTTATTGTTCAGGGTAAAGACATTGACCGTGCATGTGGAAGTCAAAGGGAATGGTTATGGGCCATAAGCCAATGTCCATATTTCAGCGTAAAGACATTGACCCGTCCAGTCCAAAAACTCGGACATAACGTCCATGCATGGACCCTAAGTTATTGTAACACGTAAGGAGTATTTTGTCATTGTAAAAATTTGAACTTCCACCCTCTTGGTACATAACAAGTGGGATAACTAGGCGTGCTAATCGGTAAAAAACCGAATCGGTACTGATCCAAAAGTACCAAAAAAACAAGAACCGATATCAATACCGAATCACCATGGTATCGCAGATCAATCATCGATTTGCATGCTGGTTTGGTACAAAATTCCAGATCAATTTTTTCTTGCCTGCTTTTCTATTTATACCGCATGGTAATATATATTATTATTAATAATAATTAAATAATTTTTTTTAGATATTAATAAAAAAATTTAAAACTAAGAAATCATCTATATAATTGATTAATTGTAGCTAGGCTGCCTAGGGATCATAATTGTCAATTGAAGCTGAATCTTGAAGCTGTTATAACTCAACAGAAGAAAAAAAGAAAAAGACTAGCTAAGTTGCTAACTAAGTAACTAGTGTAGTACTAGACACTAGTGATTAACTATTAATCATTATATTATTAAATTTTGGTATTTTCGGCATTTAGGTTTTTACCAAATTTAGAAAATTCCTTACTGCTACCGGTACCGAAAAATGTTAAATTAAAATACTGAAAAATCGGTACCAAAAAAACCAATACCTATATCAATCGATTCGATAAAAAACTAAAAAACTGAATATTTTGAGCATCTCTAGGGATAACCATTAGGCCAAGGCCTTAGGTATATTGTAGTGGGAGTATAATCTCCTTAATGTTGGCACTTACAGGCAATTTTCTCCTATCCGCGACTTTTGAGGTCTTCATTGACTTGGCAATTGAGACATTAATGTTATGTTTGTTTGCAAGGATTGTACTTGAGATTGAAATATTAATCCCAAGTCTCTTGTTTGTTTTTAAAAATAAGCTTGATACTATTAGTCTCGAAATAACAAAATAACTTGAAAGGGGGACTATTTAATACCATGTCCTGTTGATTTATATCATTTATGTTTTTAATGATGACAATATTATTGGGTTTGTATTTAGTAATGGATTTTATTTTAATTGCTTGGGTTGTTTAAATTGTTAATTCATTTAATTTTGTGTAAACAGCTTAAGGGATCCTGTTTATAAAGAAAATTCTTGTTTGTCCCAAGTTAGTTAAATGTGTTATTAGATTAATACCTACTGGACTCAGGAAATATTAGATTGCAAGGTATTAATTACTGCTGAGGATTTATTTAAATATATATTGCTTAGATATGCTATTTAAGTAGGTGTCTTTTTAAATGAAACTGTATTGACTGAGCAAAATATGTTGGACTCCTCTCCTTTATTTTAGCTATCTTAGTTTGACTGGGATTTCACATATGTTTAACTGATGCATATTATATCCGTTGGTCTCTATTTAATTACTAAAATCCTATCTCTATTCCAACTGTGATTTGAGATATTTATGTTAACTTCTTATTTTGTATTCGTTGGTGCTAATCAGAAGCTAATATATCAATTTAGGATATATTGCTAATCAAAATATAGCCGTTAGGTCCTTCTTGTTATATATACTATCTTTTCTGACTAAAACACGAAAACAAGGAAGTATATATCAGTGAAGAGAAACTCAAAGCAAAGATCAGTCTTACTCGTTATATATCTCCATCGAGAGCTATCATTGTTTATTACATCAAGTTTGTGTTATTCTATTAGTCTTTTATTGGCTGGAAAATTAAAACATAATGTATTCAAAATACTTTGTAACAAATTTTGAGTTCAAGCAGTGTTTAGCTTGGTCATTCCAATAGTGAATATGGTTTGTTCAAAGAGAGCTTTCAAGGTTGCAGAGGTGCAAAGTAGCAGAAGTGCAAAAGGGGCAGAGGTGTCCATCGCAGTGGAAAGTTTTTTTTGAACAGAGAGGTCTTTTTATTGTATTTAATTGAGTCTTAAAATTAATAAAAATAGTCTCCAATATCGATTGGTATTGGACGTGGATTAGGCTACTAAACTAGAGAATAAGGGCGGTAACACGTAAAAAATCCGTGTCTATGGTTGATTATTTCTTGTGGTTTGATTGTTTTGAGTATTACTTTGCATCTAAATACATCGACATAAAAGTAGTTTGCTGAGAGAGTAAAGTGTATTAATCCAAACACTAATTCACACACGTTTCATCTGTCTGCATTATAACTAAAATATAATTTGTTCTAATCCAGACATTATAGATCTTAATTCTTTGTTTTTTCCTGTCTGTATTATAAGAAAAGTAGAATTTATTCTAATTAAAACAGACACTATAATACACTAGTTCCACCTGTCAATTTTAGTACTTTAATAAGAGATTAAAAATTAGTCATTGTTAAACACGTTTTAGTTTAGTCACCTATTCACCCCTCTCTAGGTGTGCACATACACGAAATTACATGTCCAACTAGGTATTGTAATCCATACCATTTGGGACTAAAAATTTGATAACAAATTAATCTCCAAAACAACGTAGTATTAATAAATGAGTGCTATTTAAGGAGGAGCGCTAGATAAGGTGAATGTTCTTGATCCTTTCTCTACCGAAGAAGGATCAAGAGCACTCCCCTTATCTAGCACTTCTCCTTAAATAACACTACTGTATTAAAACTACATCGTTTTGGAGATTCTTTAAAAAAACAAGTGGGGTCGCGGGTGGAATTTTTATAAATAAAAGAAAAGCAAGCGGGACCACTCTCTTTTAAGAATCTCCAAAACGTCATAATTTTAATAAATGAGTGTTATTTTAAGGAGGAGTGCTAGATAAGTGAAGTGCTCTTGATCCTTCCTCTATATCTGTATATTACGAGCAAAGTTTGTGATAAATTTTTATAATTAATTTAATTTCCCCTAGATTGATAGAAAGAATAGGTAATTTAGCTTGCCTTGGCAACTATGCGACACTATATTATTGGTTTGGTGTTACTCATACATGTGGTGAATTGGTGCGGTGGTATTTCACAAACATTCAATGATGAAAGCATCTAAATACCAAAGGTTGTTGATTCTTTTATAGGAGTTTATTTATTGTTTTATTTCTTTTTTTTATACTCATTCCGTTTCAATTTATAATATTTTTATTAATTTTTTTAAAATTAATTTAAAATATTTTTAAATACCAAATTAATATAGATTACATTAAAAGTATAAATCAATAAATTTTATAATTTGTAATATTAATTTTTCGTTAATTTAATATATTAGTCATTTATTGACTAAAATTAAAGTGTATCTATATGAATTCTAAGAATGAAAATATTTTAATTTTACTTTCAAGAAGACAATAATAATTTTATGAATTAGAGCGGATGAGCCAGCTAAAGACTTAGAGAAAAACTCTACGTCCCAAAAAGTGTTTAAGGCTGCTAAGCATAAAATATGTATAACTTAATTGAATAGCTTAGTAGCACATCAACCATGATCATGAGTTGTTGTTGATAATTAGAAGAGTTCGAGCTGAAACGACAAAGTTTAGCAAGCACCAAAGAGATGATCAATAATGATGTTAAGTACCATAAGATGAAGAGTATACAAGACATTTTAACAGCACCTCCAACATACTACAACAAACAGAAAATGGGGTCAAATGATCCTGGTCTAAGTGACCAAATTGGAGTCGTTGGATCCTGGTGTGTGTGGCCGAATTGGGGTCAGAGGATCGTGGTATTAGTGACCGAATTGCCGAGACATAGTGCTCGAAGGAACCTTAGTGGTTCAGTTGTAAAATGGTCTGTTGAGCCTATATCCATAATAGACATCCTACTCATTGGGTAGAATAATGGAGTATGAGTTGTTTAGTCTCCTAGCCACTTAAAACCTCCTGAGTCTTTTACTTTACGTTAGTTACATTATGCAAATTATAACTGTTATATCTGCTATGTGTTTATCTATTCATAGAACTTATTTTAATAATTGAGATTTCTTATTAAATCTTCAAGGGAAGTTTTCAAACTTAAATTCCGTCGTGCATAAATAATCTTGATTAATTAATTATTTGGTAATACTTAAATAAGTAATTGAAAAGGTTTTAAAGATCTATTCAACCCCCATTCTAGATCTGTATTATGCCATTGGAAAATAGCAACTATGTTAATAAATATAGTTTTTGATTTAGATTGATAAATATTCAAAGTTGGTTTCCGTAGGAAAAGTCAAACCAAAAAAGTAAAAGGTCAAAAAAAACATATATATATATAATACCAAATTGTCTATTTAATTATTGTGTGTGTATATATATATATATATATATATATATATATATATATATATATATTAATAATGAATTAATATTATGTAATATGATCTTATTATTTGATTACGTCCTTATAAAATTATACTACTAATTCTTGTTTCCTTGTAAATAAATAATTTAGGTTGACTTAAAGTAGAAAAAGTCAAAAGTGAAACAAAAAAAAAGGAGAATAAACCAAATTGTCTATTTAATTATATTATAAATAGGTAAGTAGATAGATAAATTACATAATTAAAAAATAATAACAATTTAGAAATATTAACAAATTTAGACACATAACACGATGAATAATAGCATATTCACCCATGCAAAACAGGAGATTTTACTATAAAGTTATGATATTGTAAAAAAATTATAAATATATTATTAGGTTTATTAGGTAAAATAATTCTAATAACTAAATAATTTCTTTCTAAAATTATATTACTTATACTTGAATATAAGTACACTTATCAATTCAACCTGTTAAATTATTTAGATAGGTTTTGTATAGAGATAAGGTTGTATCCCTTGTCCAAAATAGGTTAGTCATACATATCTGTATCCTCTCTATATATATAACTAGTCACGTACTATAATCAAGAACAATATCAGAAAAATTATTCAATTACCAAAGCAGACTTATTTACACTTATATTTAATAATGAGTAACAAATTTAAGCTATATAAGGCGATTTATATGAAAATTATTTTTTTTTCAAACCATATTATTTAAGTTGTAATAAAATTTTATCTCATAATGGTAACAAATTAATATTAAATAATTTATTTCTAAAATTATATTACTTATACTTGAATATAAGTACACTTATATTTAATAACGAGTAACACATTCAAGCTAGATAAGGCGATTTATGTGAAAATTATTTTTTTTTAAACCATATTATCTAAGTTGTAATAAAATTTTATCTCATAATGGTAACAAATTAATATTAATTAATATGATCTTATAATTGTTTCCTTAGAAATTATAATACTATTTTTTTTTTATTTGGTTAAATGAACGAATGTCTTTTTGAAGATTTATAATATTATTGTCGCTTTTGAATTTTTATTTATAAATGCTTAATTGATAGAGTAATTAATTTTTATTTTTATTTAATAATTGAATCATATGGTCAATTAGTATATTATATTTTTATTTTAATAACAATAATAATTATGCCATCTAAATAATTATTATATCTCATTTATACTTGAAACTATTATTATACTTATATTTTAATAATAATAACAAATTTAAGTTAGGTTGATGATTTTTATGATAATTTGTTTTCTTGTCAAACTATTTTATCTAAATGGAAATATAATTTTATTTAAACTTGTATTATTGTTTATATATTTGAATAAAAGAAATCAATTAATATTAGACACGATGATTTTATTTTGATTATAAAATTACGATACTAATTTCAATTTTTAAATAAGACTATATTATTATGTATATATATTTTAATAAAAATAACAATTCAATATTATATAAGATAATCTTATTTTTATTTTTTTCGTGATAAAACTATACAACTAATTAATTGCAAAACACTGGGCCTTATTCTTTATTATTATTTCTATAAAAAAAAAAGAATATTATTTTGAACCCATATTAAATGAACAAATTAAAGAATATCTATTAACAAAATTCTTCTCAAACTATATTATCTAAGTTATAATAAAATTTTATTTAATAATGGTAACAAATTAATATTAGGTAAGATGATTTTATGATTGTACATATATCCCTTCAAACTTACCATAACTTCACAATACAAAATATTAGCGCAATTCTAAATTTATTCAATCAATTAAAAATCAACCAAATAACTTGAATTGAGGCATCATATTTTCAAAATTATGTCGTGTCATTCATCAAGCCAAAATTTATCCACCTTCAAAATTATGTCGTGTCATTCATGAAGCCAAAATTTATCCACCCATTTTTGCATGATTAATGTTTTCTAACAGTATATATATAACTCATGCATCATACATCAATAGTTGTCTGCACCTCAAAAACAAGAGTCTTAAACCACAAACATTAAGTATCATCATGTCAACAACCCCAGTAAGTTGGACGTGGGAAGAGAACAAAGCTTTTGAGAACGACATTGCGATGTATTTGAGGAAAGAATCGGAAGACGAATTCCAGCAGATTGCGGCGATGGTTCCGAGCAAAACCATGGAGCAAGTGAAATATCACTACAAGATTCTTGTAGAGGATCTACAGAAAATAGAAGCTGGACTTGTTCCACTTCCTTATTATATTGATGCGGAGCAATCTGACAATGAGTCGGCTGAATCTGACAATGAGTCGGTTGGATCGTCTAGTATAAAAGAATGATTCAGTTTTTATGCTCTTTACTTATGTGCTAGAAATAAGTTATGAATAAAATTTAATGGAATGAAATCAATGAATTATGTGTAATTTTCTCTCTTCTTTTCTTCTTATTTCCCTCCCTCTCTTATCTTAAGTGGAAAGCTAAAATTTTATTGAAGTCATGAATAAAATTTTATGGATGAATCACATGCAATATATATATATATATATATATATATATATATAGTCTTCATCCACAAAGAATCCATTGTTGGGAAGAACCCTTTACCTAAAATTAAGCTACTACCGTAGCTGCATAAAAAAAAAAAAAGTAACAATGTCACATAAGTGTAGCTTTTAATGTAATAAAAATAAATTCTTCCTCAACAACCTGTTCTTGTGGATGGAATCCATATATATATATATATATATATATATATATATATATATATATATATATATATTGTCCATTCATGTTGGTTAAAATGTTTTGGAATTTGAAAACTTGAGGGAAAATAAAGAAGAATTAAATAATGTGTTTCAAATTATGTGCTGGAAATAATTTTTGAATTTAATGAAATGAATTATGTGTAATTATCTCTCTTCTTTTCTTCTTATCTCTCTCTCTCCCTCTCCCTCTCCCTCTCCTATTTTACAGTTAATAGTAAATTTCCATGCACGTTCCTCCTATCCGAATGTTAGACCCAAATCAAAAATAACACAAATATAGACCAATAATTCTAATTCATGTATAAATCTTGAACTGACAGTGAATAATGGTGTTTCAATTTACCTAAAACTACCTTAAGCCACGGTTTCTGGCGGCGGCAACGCAGCTGCAATGGAAGTAGTCCGACGGGTGTGCCCTCCGACGTCGGCCAGTGATTAGTGGAAATGAGAGAGTGAGATGCGATGAGAATGACAGATGAGTGGTAAACTAAGAGCGATGAATGAGTGGTAAACTGAGAGTGAGATGATTCTGAGAGTGGGAGAGAGTAATGAGAGATGGGAGTTATGGGATGAGGCGAATGCTAGAAATGAATCTGATTAGAGTTTATAACTTATTTTGTCGAAATTATTATTGGTTTGGCAGGATTGTTGGCGCCAAGAAAAGGCCACTGTTTCCGTCGAAATTCCGTCGAATTTAATGTATTTACGAATGACTTATCTTCGACGATTTTTTTTGTCAAAATAACATTATGCTCGACGGAATTTTGTCTGTCAAAAATAAATTCGTCGAAATTAGCCATTTTTCTTGTAGTGTGATGGATTACAAATTGTTTTCCTTTTCCAAATTACAAAGTTTCAAAGTTTTGAAAAAGTATGGAAGTCCAATTAGGCAGGTACAAACCCCACGCTTGGTCTAGTCAAGCACAATAAATTAATTCAAGCAAAGCGGCATGCATGTGGGTTTGTGTATAAGAACAATAATTTTCTGGACCCAATTACCCTTCTCGGAAGCACCTATATAAACATGCTCGATCGATTAGATACATGTACACAATTATCTCAACTAATAATTTTATTAGCCAAGAGACATATACAGTATATATTTGAAAATTTAAGATTTATTATAGCAATCAAGCAATGGCAAATTTGGCACCGAGGTCCATTGTGATGGCACTTTTCCTCCTCGCAATAGTTCTCTCCCCAGCAATGCCATGTGAAGCAACTCGACTGCCTCAGCGAGGTTCATAAACAATTCTATAAATATATTTATTACATATAATTAATTAGTAAATCAATTCATTTTCCTTTAGCATAAATTAACTTTTCTGATTTGTATATATAATTAATTACTTAATGAATTATATAGTTGTTGATTTGAATTAAATATTCCCACAGAGCTACTTCAGAGAGGCCCCATATGTCCTGCTTGTGTGTGTTGTACACCTCCGCCACCGGGCAAATGTTGTGGTCGTTGCTGTGCTAATCCATCTCCTACCAGTCTTCAATCTCAGATTATTAATAATGTTTCACCGTGAGAAATCGATATATCGATCTCAATCTCAATCTAAACCTAATACTCCGCACTTAATTTCATATAATTAATTTTACTATATACTCCATTAAATAATAGGAAACTTATATTTTCACATATTTTCACATGTAGGGCCACATATTAGACGATGTGTCAATTTTTTATTAACTAATATGTGGGTCCTATATGTAAAAATATCAAAAAATAATGTGAAAATATCAATTTCTTGAATTGCTACTATTAGCGTGATATCACCCGATTAGTTGATAAAAGTTTATCATGTAAACTTTTAAGTATTTGTTTTATTACAACTTTAATGTAAATCGAAATAAACATCAATAAAATTATATATATTATATATGTTTTGTTACAACTTTAATCTACTTGCTCCTGGTAAACTTTCAAACCCGGTTAAAAATATGTAGTAATCAAGTTACATTGAACTCTACTTTGGAAAGTCTTTCTCGTTAGAGGCTTTTTTACAAATTTATATGTGAACCTTTGTATAATTAATTCCTCTTAATAGTTGTAAAAAATGATAATGATATAATATTATATAGGAGCAGGTTTTAACAATAAATCATAATTTCATAAAATTTATATTCTTATTGTGGATTAGAAATATTCTGATGAGATTAGCAATTGGGCCCGTGATTGGTACCAACTGGCCCTCCGTAAAGATCAATGGTCAAAGTTTACACACTTCAAAATTGGATTGCATATCCTTTCTCCCAATCAAAAGTCAAAAGAAGATTTAGTCCAGTTGAAAAGATGAATGGGATCTTAGCCTAGTGGTTCTGACTGTGGTATAAGTAGCTCACCTTTTAGGTCTCATGTTTTCTTCTTACTTAAGTGAGTTTATTTTTTATTTTCTCTTTATGTGAGACTTATTTTTGAGTCTTTATGTGAGGAGTTCTTCTACTCCGACCTGCGGGTAGCGATTGGTCTAGCTATCGGTGAAATTTTTTATTTTTTTTACTCCTAAACAATTAATGTGATTTATTAGAACTGAAATTTTTATAAAATTCAGTGATTTAGGTGTCATTTGGATACATGTAAAAAATAAGGTTGTATAACAGGGTTGCACAGACTGTACAACCTTGTTTTTTACATGTATCCAAATGACACCTAAATCATTGAATTTTGTAAAAATTTCAATTCCAATAAATCACATTAATTGTTTGGGAGTCATAAAAAAAAATTTATCGATCGCAAGAACAGTCCCCAAAATCCGATCACCCAAGACTTATTGTTTTGTCAGACTTATTTTTGGGTTTGTGAGATTTAATTGGTTCTTGATAATCTACTTGATTATCAAATTATATTATATAAAAAAATTGTCATCTGGTTATTTTGTTTGGTTTGAGTCATTCGTTTGTAATTAACATACATACCAATGCAATGACAAAATTCACACTTGGATGAAATTTGATTGTTTCTGATAATATACTTAATTATGGAATTATATTTTGAGATTTATTTTTAGGTGAAATTATTTTGATTGATTTTTGATGATAAAATTATATTGTATAAAAGAAAAATGTCGTTACTTCAACTGATTGAGTCATTCGTTTGTGATTAACTTGCATACCAATGCAATGGCAAAAGTCCACATTTATGAACTCTAATAAATAATTAATTAAACTGAATGAGTCCAGCAAAAAATAATTAAACAAGGATATCTAGATGGAACCAACGTACTATATAATAGTAATAATTAATACGTGTGTCGTGGAGTATTAACATGCATGGAGAAAATGAAGGGGAAATGAAGGGAGAGCTGAGATAAAAGATTTATACGAGTACTACAATATTAAACATAGGGGTGTTAGTCGAGCAAGGTAGCTCGATACTCGACTCGAGATTGATTCGAAAATATGATTTAAAACTCAAATTCGAATCTTTGATTCGAGTCGGATATGATCCATACTTATTTTATGTTTAATGATACACGAGTCGAATTCGAGTATACCAATATTCACTCAGATTAGGATTCGAGTATTTCATTTTTTTTCGAACCATACTCAATACCTGTTCGATGGATCATATTTGAATACTAGTCTGATCCATACTAATAAGCTAAATATGTGATATTTGTATCAATTTTTATAATTTATAAAGTGTAGTATTAAATTGTGTAAGCTTGTACTTGAATAAATCAGTGAATTGATTGTCAATTCGTATTACATTCTTTGTAATTTCTTTAAATAAATAAAAGTAAAAGACTTTTATATATAAACATTAGTTCAATAATCAATTTAGTATGTAGTGCTTCAGTATTAAGCGAAATGGGTCATATTCGAAACTCGATTTGAAGGCTCGTGAGTAACTCGTTTTGTAAACGAGTCGAGTACTTACGAGCCGCGTAGGTCCGAGTAATGATCTGATTCGAATCTGACACAAAATTAGAAATTTCTTATCGAATTCGACAAAGTTTCGTCGAATTCGAGCTCAATTTTTTCGAGTCGAGTCGAATCTGAACATTAGAGTGTTCGCTGAAATTCGACTCATTTTCACCCCTAATTAAACTACTATACCTACCTTAATTAAACCTACTATACGTACCTATTGAAAATCAAATTGTCCTTGGACTAGAGTAAAACATAAAAGCAAGATCATGATCTCTCCATTGGTTGACTCATCGATCTTTGGGAAATCAAATTAATTATGGAGAGCCACCACAAACTTGGCAACTGAAGAGATACTATATATATATATATATATATATATATATATATATATATATGGAAGGACATATCTATGTACACTTAATTAAGTTGTACATTCAAAGACACATTCAAGTATATAAAATGATAGAGTAATAGTAAAATATTTCTCTATTTTCTCTACAACACTTACTCCTCATTTATTAGGATTTTCCCTATTCCTAAATATGTGACATTTAAAATTTTTGCACAGGAATTAAGGTTTTTGCACAGGGATTAAGGATGTTAAAACTCCTAAAAATACTCTATTAAAATTACTATGTATTACCAAAAACACTATTACATAGATAAATAAAAAGCTAAATTGTAGGTGATAAATATAAGAGGGACATATTGTTAGAGGATAGAGAAAATATAGGAATTAAAGAGAGTATACGAGTGAGATATTAAAAGAGAGAAAAAGTAGCTTTGAAAAAATAGGAGAGAATTAAAGAGAATATAAAATGTTTAGGGGTAATAAAGTAAATAATGTAACTAATTCTCCTAAAAAAATTTAGAGCGTCGTATATTTAGGAACAAAAAAATTATCCTAAAGTGTTAGTTATTAAAGAATGGAGAGAATAACTTGAGATGTGTCTTTAGATATAGAATTAATGTCTCAACTCTCAAGTCAGTGAATACCTCAAAAGTCTTTTGAGTAGAAAATTGTCTGCCAGCGTAATTAAGATAGTCCCATCAAACAAAGTACAGGTACACCATGCATGTGAAAAGTTATAACCAAAGGGAACGGTTATGGGCCATAAGCCAATGTCCACATTTCAACGTAGAGTCCTTCTATGCAGACAAATTTTTTGGACCGTGGATCCCATTACTCTCTCCTTCTCGAAACGTTGTTTTTTATTTTTTTTAAACCATATGGTCTGACCTCAAAACACGATCAACTGAATCTAAAAAAATCAAATCCATATCTAGGGGGTCATCTAAGAAAGTCGGGCAGGTGGAGTTCTAAGATTAAGGATACACCCAACAATCGCCAGATTTGACTGAGCACTTTCTGAACTCCTGAAGAAGCCTCCGAGGTTTATCTTGCCAAGAAGAATAAATTGGATCAATTAAAAGAGGTATGGTTTCTTCTTCCCACCAAAAAAGAAACAAACCCATTGAATTTTTTATTAAAGAAATTAAAGATCATGTTTATAATAAAAAATTGTGGGTGCTTAGGAGAATTGGGTTAAAACTCCTTTAGGAGGAGGTATGATTGCTTCCCACAGAAAAAGAAACAAACCAATTAACATTTTTGGTGAAGAAATTGAAACCTAATAAAAGAAAAATCATGTTTACTGTAAAGAAATTATGGGTGCTTATGAGAATTTATATATCTGTATTTGCGAAACTTATATGTTTTGTGAAATTTTAGTCTTCAGCATTGTATATATTCATTTTATTACCTAGAGAATTTGGAGAGAAAGAGACAAACATGCACCTAATATAGGCTATGTTCCTGTTTTTTAAATAAAAAAATGATGGTAATGTTTTTAGATTGTTGGTGACTTTTGGTTCTTTTATTTAAGATTAAAAGGTAATTACTATGAGGTGCATATAAGAGAGAGGTGGTTATGTAAAATAGTAGGGTAAATTAGACAAAAACAAAAAAACTTAGTTAGAAAGTAGGGTTCATTGCGAAAATATCAAAATATACTGTGAAAATATCACTTCCCTAGTTTTAACTAACATACACCTAGGAACCTTCCTAATCCTGCAAACAGTAAACAAAGAACCTAAATAAGAAGAAAATTGATATTTCCACATGAATTTTTGATATTTCTACATAAAACGCGTCGTTATAGATGTATAGCGATGGTAAAAATTGTTGCTATAGGATCTACAACACCAGTTTTCATGTGAAAATATCAAAAAGTCATGTGAAAATATCAGTTTCCAAATAAGAAATATCATCAACTATTAACGGTAAAATATGAGACGCAATTAAAGAATACTTCTTCTGTTATGTCCCCAAATCCGGGTATTAATCACCACGAACCTAGTACATCATTTCTATAACTATTGCGGAAGATATAAACATAAATTGTTTATACATTAAACATGTACAACATAATCCCCAAGGTCGATAACCTTAACTTAATACACACATTCATATACTGTAGGACTTACAATGCTATTTGCCTTCAATACTATTTATAATTTCAACTGTACAATAATACATTCCTGGAATTGTCCTTGACTTTGCATGTATCCGACATTTTTGTCTTAATCTAAAATGTTTATCATGATATAGCAAGGGTGAGCAACAAGCTTGGTCAACAAGTTTAAGTTCAAAAAAAGATATATCATGATTGAAAGAATAATAATAAGTTGACAAACTTTCAACAATATAATAATTGTGAAAGAACATGAATCAATTTTCATAACTGAATGACCGAGTCAATAATAATGAATGGCCAACAATGAACATGAACAAATATAAATGAACCAAATGGTAATGAAGGTGATCATCCTTTCATACCTAATGAACATATACAACATGCACAACGTGCGAATCAATAATTTATAGATGTGATATAATCAACAATGATTATCCACGAGCATGCGTTGAAATAACAACTCAAGTTTGAGTTAGAGAACTTGCTTAATTAAAAGTATAGTTCGAGAACTTGCACAATAAAAGTATAGAAACTTGCATGCACCGTCGATTATTGTTACGCAACCTATTTTAACTGAACAGTTGAAAGACCTATTATTGATAATATCGATCTCTCAATTAGAATATTATCATCACATACACTACTATTAATTACAGTCATTATACAACTTAAACACTTATCACATAATCAAATATTAGATTACTCCTTAAAACATCATTATTATCATCTTTTGATAATTCTTTAATCACTATATCATATACATTATGATTTAACACTTTAATCTTGTATATTATAAGTTCTTCTTTAAAATCTAATAAGTCAAATACTAATCCAGCAACTTGGATTATCCAAACATACCAATCCAGCAACCCATATTGCAATCCAGCAAACTGGATTCCAAATCCAGCAACCAGATGGCTAATCCAGCAAACCAAATTATAATCTAGCAAACTGGATTCCAATTCCAGCAACCAGATTACAATCCACAAAGCTGGATTCAATAGATTTTCAATTCAGTAAACTGCTTTCCAATTCAACAAACTGGATTTAACAGATTTTCAATCCAGCAAGCTGAATTCTTTAATTTTTCAATCTAGTAAGTTGGATTCATTATCTCTTTTCACGAAAATACCAAATCAATTTATTATTTTTCTATCCTTTGCCCAAACATATATACATATATTTCATACAAAAAAAGAATGTTTCCATAAATTTTCAACTCATTTTAGTATTTTTCAAAAATCATTTTTAGTCTGTAGCTTATGAAATTAGCCCTATCATGCTCAACTCCAAAAATTCCCATATCTTGACATAATCTTATATGTGTTAACATGAGCCTCCAGTTTAATTTTCGTGGCCATCGGAGTTATAGAACTTTGGTTATAGTCGTTTTCTTTGGAAAATCCTAAAAATTGAAATGGTCATAACCTTGTCATTTTAAGTCGTAACGAGCTCATTTTAGGACAGAAGCTACTTTATATCATATATTTTCATGTCCCAAAAGGCCGGAATTTATTTCACAAATTAAGTGGCCAAAACTTCCCTTTCAAATTCTGGAGCAGTTTGTTTTTGTAATTTCTAACTTTTTCGCATTTTGCTAAAAGTAGTCCATACGGAAATCTAAAACTCTTTTTTCAGTGATTCTACTTGGAGATGTTATAAAACTCATCATATTATCATCCCAAAATTTTCTAGAATTTTTGAATGTCAGAAAAATAACAAAACTACCCCTGGCACTGACTGGACCAAAACAGTATGTTTCTCTTTAAAAGAAACAAAACTATTTTGGCTAAAATAGCCACTTCGGATTGTGTACTCAATATTTTTGAGTGCTACCACTTAGGTTTAGTATTTAACTTATATATCTAGCACCTCTCTTTGACGGATCGCAAAAAGAAGGTGTAGATCAAAAACGGTGGAATTCCAAAGTTCATAAAAATTTATGGTTTATAAACTAGAAAAATTATTTTTTTTTCATTTGATTTCCAAACAAATCAACATCCAATATGGGTATATCTAAACATAAAACACTCATCAACAAGTAGATACATAGTTGTTGAGTTTATAAACATAGATTCAAGTTTTGATTTATAATAATCAAAAATACATAAACAAAAAGTATTTATACCTTTGGTCCCCATGCTCTCCTTCTATTTCTTCTTCTCTCTCTCATGAATGATCCTTCTCTCTCTTCTTCTCTTTCTCATGGGGCTACCACCCCTCATCACCATCTCCACCATGGCTGTCGTTCCTCCCCTCTATCTCTCTCTAGTTCTTTTAGTTTAACTAAGAAATGAGATGAAAGAAAGAGATAGGATAGATTTTCTTTATTAAATATAGATATATAATTAATATCTACAATCATTCTCCTTTCTCCTCAAAATATCCGGCCATGTGGCCTTTCTATTTCCCACCACATTCTCTCTTTCTCCTTAATAATCATTACATTAGTATGTGGGTGAGTAGCAAGCAAAGTGGCTCTTTAATGAATTCGACACCTAGCTTAATTTTGTAAATATCTTGTGCAACATGTGGAGCTTGGAATGATGACATGTTCCCCCCTTTTCTCCCACACATTTTTCCAGCCACAAACTTTGCAATCAAATTTCTTTATTAATAATTGAATATGGAGAACCACCACAAACTTTGCAATTGAAGAGATAAGTTGCTTTATTAATAATTGAATATATATATATATATATGGTCCAGATCTTAAGCTCATAATTTATCTAGCTCACCTTGTTCACCCCCCTTTAGCGACGGACCGGGCGACGATTCGGTCCATCACTATATGTTGTCCGTCGCTAAAAGCTAAGACGATGATTCTATATATAGCGACGGACCGGGCAACGATTCAATCCGTCACTATATGTTATCTGTCGCTAAAACCTAAGACGACGGTTCTATATATAGCAACGAATCAAATTGTCGCCTCGGATCCGTCGCTAAAAGGGGGTGAGCAAGGTATGTTAGATAAGAGATGAGCTTAAGATCCAAACCGTATATATATATATATATATATATATATATATATATATATATATATATATATATATATAAGGACATATCTATGTACACTTAATTAAGTTGTACATTCAGAGACACTTAATTAAGTTGTACATTCAAATACACTTAATTAAGTTAACAATTTCTCTCTTTTCTCTACAACACTTACTCCTCATTTATTAGGTATAATGTTCGAGAATTTTCTGTATGTTATTAATATTTAAAGTAATAAGAATTAATTATTTATTTGTATATAAATAAATATTGTTATGACATAGAATATAGTAATTCAATTAAATTAAGTATGTGACCACTATGTGTTATGGCGGAATTGATGAAAAGCTTAAGTTAAAACTTATGAGAATTGCCTAGTCTGGCGTAATGAAAGACTAAGAAATTTATTAAGTGAATTAATAGAGGAATGATTTAATAGAAGAAAAATTAATAAATATTATTTTAGTTAATTGATAGTATGAGTAGTTATATATAATTGAGTAATACAGTAACTTCAAGCATGAAATATAGATAAGATGTTTAATTAGTGGTATTATCAATTTGGGATTTATTATATGCTATGTGAAACGGGATTGGTGATGAAAACTGGAACTTGCAAGTAGCTAAACCAGTTTAGCAATTATCAGAAGTTCATGCTATTCATACTTCTTTTCAGAAGATAAATCAAGCAATTGCTACCAAAGGATACAAGTATGGAATATGGAATACAATATGGAATATTATTTTAGTGTGTGACATTATTGAAATCATGTGATAAAAGTAAATTGAATGGTATGAAGTACTAAGTAGCAAAATAGAGTCATGTGTGGCATTTTAATATAGAAAGAGTTAATTATATGTGCATCTCAGAAATTCGGGAGGAAGTTAAAATAAACATTTAATATTGAATACCATTATAATATTGAAGTTTAGGGATAATAATAATATTTATGGAGAATATCAGGTTAATAATACCCAACTACATTATTTTATCTAAATTAAATATTATTTTATGTAAACCTAATGTATATGGATCAGATATATATATATATATATATATATATATATATATATATAATCCCTAACTTTTCATTGTGTAGCAACATCAGTACATTAAAATCACATGAGGAACCAAAAAGGAACTAAACTAAGCACATTGGGACTAAATGATGGGTTTTATAAAATCTTGTCCCAAATTCAGTTGCTCAATAGTGCCTATACTCTCCTTTACGAAAAATGTACAGTGGCTAGAAGGTGGCAATCATGGCTATGGAGATGGCTGAGGAGGAGGAGGTTGAGCAACTCTCTAATAACCATTAGAATCTTCTTCTACCTCATGAATTCTAACCTTTGAGAAAAGCCATTAACTAGACAACAACTCCTCTATAAATAATAGCTCTATTCTTCATTTTCTTGTTGTTGTGATTTGCTTGATAAGTATATATTGAGAGTGTGAGTTGCTTTGTTGAGTAAGAAGGAGTCTGAGATTGTAAGGATTAACCATTTAAGCTTCAAAAAGGTAAATTTCTGATTTTGTGTTCTTAATTTCCAACTTGATGAATTCCTAAAATTTCCATAAAGATTTCCGTGAATATGATTATGGATTGATATCAATGTGTTTACGAAGTTTATATACATGTTTGGACCCTTTAAGAATGAGTTAACAAAATTGGGTTTGACATTCTGCAGAACAGAGCTCTTTCGTGGTTCTGTTCAGTGAAGGGCTTAAATGCTTGATTTGTACTAGGTAGCGGTAGCAATTGCCGACCCAATTCACATAACCAGATTTTGACTTCTATTATTATGAGTTGTTTCTAACATGGTATTATGATCTATACATGCATGAAAAGAAATATAACATGTAGTATAAAGCTTTCTTATGAGATATGAATTGTCCAAACATGATTTAGTAGGAGTTCAATAACAACAACTTAAAGTTTCGAAAATGATCTTTGATGAAACTTGTATTCTGCAAATTCTGAGCATGATAGTATACATATATGACTGATTTATGAGCATTAATGAGTACGAGTTATGATTCATGGTCCCTTTGTTCATGTCCAATTTGTTTGGCTTTGAGCTAAATGACATTTCCAAGGAAAACTTGACATATTTGAAACTAATATCCATGAATACCATATGGAGTATGTTATGACTTTGTGAACTTGTAGACGTGACCTAAGAACACATGAGATGTGATTCTAAGATGTTTTGGTATGACTAGAATGCATAGTTTAAGTTTGAAATGTTTTCATAAGCGAACTCGGACATTTTTCAAACTAAGTGTGTAGTCATGTTCTAGACACTTAAGATGTCATGTCTATGTTCTGCTAGTCTCTATGTGACACCCCCAAAATAGGTCCATTCCACCCAACCTATTCTGAATCGCCAAATACATGGTACATAAAATAACTACAACTTTATTACAACAATTATCGTGCAAAATACAACAACACATGTGCTGTGAGTTTTGGTAAATATATACCAATTGTGACTTTCATCCCAACCTTGGATAGCACGTCACAATGACACCTTACATAAAGGTTTAGTCAAAAACTGTTTTAGAAATTAGAATCTTTGGGAAGTGCTCAAAGAAACCTTCGTACATGGGAGGCCATACGTCTAGGTTATGATAGATATCATATGTCCACAGAATTATTCTTGGTTGACCCAGTAGACCCCAAAGAAAAACGAGAAGATTACTATCATATTCTTTCCAATGATGAGTCTTCTCTTGACATATCATTATCTCCACTGTCTCTAATTGAGAGTTATACTTCAACCAAACACCAAGATTATATAGGTAGTGCTCGTAGATATACTCAGCAAGTGGATGAGCACAACCCTGTCTTATGATGACACGAGGTTGTATGTCATTAGACATTTTGTATGATAGTGGCAAAACAAAGTTCCAACGTTGGGTTCGCCTCACCCTATTTGATTCACTAAATATAACTACTAAATGATGTATAAAATACAACACACTTTTCTATACTGTTTAGGGAGAACTCCACAGCTAGAGACCACCGTTCTATTCCCTTGTTACCCCCGCTCGACCCAACTACACTCTTATTTACCTGAAAGGAATTGTGAAGCAAAAGGGTGAGCTCAACTAGCCCAGTAAAGAATATCATGACTAAAGATAAATAAATTATCAATAGCCTTCAACAGTAATAAATCAAAGATTTATAGCATATGGTAGATGATAAAACTTTTCAACCATAGTTGCAGCGGAATGAGCAATCCATTAGAAGAGTTAAATAGACCATAAAGTCAATTATCTTCTCCATGTTAAAAATCCACCAACAATATTTTATCCCTATAACATCAATCAACAGTTCTGGTCCACAATCATATGAATAACTCATAATCATAATTGTGGTTCTAAATTCCTCTTCTCATCTAGGACGAAGATAATTTTCATCACCTGTCTTTACCTGAAACATCAAAGATCATGGTTATACCAAATCACATTTTCTGTTCATAATCATACTAATAACTTTATCTTTGCACTACGACCAAAGATATTCGTCAAGCAGCCATCTTTTGCACCATCGCCAAAGATATTCAACAATGTATCATCTTTGCACTACATGTGCCAAAGATATTAATATCTCAAAGAAATATATAATCATTTTAGAATTTATATAAACAATAATTATAACCATGTTGATCATTTCACCTTTGCACTTAAGCTAAAGATATTCAATTATAAATTCAATGGTCATGATCATACCAGTCAACAATTCAACTTTGCACTACTGGCCAAAGGAAACCCATAGTCATGATCATACCAAAAATTTACCCATCTTTACACTCAAGTCAAAGAGAAATATCATCATTAGGGTTATAAAAATGTTATATATGATAAAAATTATATAATCAACATATAGATTTAATCTCAAGAGTAATATTCATAAATCAACTATAATTTGGTTAGAAAAAAGAAACCAATTTTGTCGTGAATAGTAACTCGTGAATAGTAACCCTGACATGAAAAATATAGAAATTCTATAATAAAATCCATACTAATATTTTGGTATAATGATATTGAAAGAATAACATTTCTTAAACTTATAAACAATTTATTTTAATTGTTTACACTTTACTAAATAATGCATTTAATCATCCAAAAATGCCAAACTCATAAGTTTTCATCACCAATAACCAAAACTCTCATAAAAAATATGCATATACCTCATATAGGATTCTCAAGCCATAAAATCCTATTTTCCAATTTTCTTACTTCACATAACATATTTAATTCATTTACTCATAACTAGTCAATTTTCATGAAAAATACCAAATCAGTCCCAAACATATTTTTTTTTCTGGGATTTAGCAGAATATAGTCCCATATTGAACATATATTTTTTCCGGAATTTTTAAAATTCATTTACTATTTTTTATATGGTCAAAACAGTCGAATATTTAGACATTTACATAAACTGTACTTTTACCCAAATATTCCGAAATTTACAGAGTATACTTCTATCATATACATGTACTCCCAATAAAACTTTTACCAATTTTGGAGTTAACCACAAGGAGTTATAAGGGTTTACTTTTAAAATAGTTTTTCCCATAAAATTCATAACTCATAATCTATACATCCAAAAATCGTCATTTTTGGATACAATCTATAAAACTCATCAAATTATCATTTCAAATTTTTCCAGAATTTTTGAAGGTCGAAAAAATTACGAAACTAAAAAACATAACAACCCTTAAAATCCCTTATCTCAAAAGAGCAGTACTTCTGACTGGAATATCGGATGTAAAGCCGAACGAAACTTACACTGAATAACAACTCTCAAAGTATCAAAATACTCACAAAAATACGCTCGATAATATAGAGAGAAAGAAAACTTGTTTCTGGTGTGATTTTCAATTCTAACATAAGCACCTATTTATAGGAAAATGCTAGAACGCCAAAGGAGACTAAATAATAAAATAATATTATTTATTATACGCATGCCAAGATTCATAGCCACCACCTTTGAACTGAATTCAGCACATCACAATTGAATTCCACCAAAAATTTTCCATAAAAAACAAAAGTGGGTCCCACCCATAATTTTAATAAAAATATTTTATTTTACGAAACTTCAAAAATTCATATAAAATAGCCCTTTTATCAGAAAAATACGAATTTTATGTCCATTCCACACGAAATCGAATTCTCTACAACTTTGTAACATTGAGTTATTGCAAATTCCAGACAGAAAATATCCGAAACCCACAAACGGATGATTTTTAACACTCCTTAAAATTCACAACAAATCATACGTTAATTTTTAACGGTTCAAAATTTATGGATATATATTCAACTTATATATGTATAACATATCCAAAAATCACAACGATCCAACGGTCAGATTAAAATTATAACTCACGAAATAGAGCTTTAAGAACACCGATTTAATCTTTTAATACCTCCAATCCGATAAAATACCTCAACATTAATTCCTTCATTTATAACCACATAAATAAATCCATCATTTATATCCACATCAAATAAATATTTCCTTATCATATAAATAAATAATTAATTATTCATAAATAATATTATAGAATCACAATAATGACAACCAGGCAGTTCACGGGAAAAAGGGGGCTTTCCGATAAGGATTTCTCCTTATTGGCGCGCAATTAGGTGACCAAACCTCTCCTTGACAGAACTTTCTAGACATTTCCAATAATGCTATCTAATAATATTATTCGAATAATATGAATTATTGATCTCATAATGGGAAATACCGTGCAGTGACAATTATTGAAACAACAATAATATAAAATATCAACGTAGCAATTATTGAATCAATAAAATAAAATATTGAACAATAATTACTGTAACAATTATTGAGTAGTGTCTTCTTACGTAAGAATCAATAATTCAAAAATACTGTGCAATAACGTGTATTATTTACTTTACCCACCGAGTATTCCAACAGTGTTAACGGTAACGATTACACCGTTATTTATAAAAATTCAAATTTGTCATTTTCTTCATCCTACAGTTATTCTGTTATGGGGCCCACAAATGACTGCGCCGTCATACGAATATTCCCCGACAGAAAGTATATTCCACGACTAAACGAATATTCCCCGACAACAATGAATATTTTATAACCACTTGCGTATTTTGAAAAAAAAAATCATATATCACCCTTAACTTTAACCTTTTATCAATTTAACCATTTATTGAATAGGAATTATAAGAAAAATTGAATACTTTTATTTCATAAAATTCGGGATCTTACACTCTAAGCATGACTCATTTGTATACTCACTTCGTTAGACCCCATGTAAAATAACCAAGCATGGGTTGGGCATGTTTTAAAGCAATAAAATCAGCTAGTTATGCGTATATAATGAAAACCTTTGTGAGCATGCATACTAACAGATTTCATGACCACCTCGTGTGGATACATGGTGAACTAAGTAGCCCTTGTGATTTCATGACCTTAATTGGCCTTAACTCATTAGAAATCCCAAACTAAAACCTTAGCATACCAAGATGAACGAAGGATGATTGTAAAAGCATGCAAGACCCTTTAACATGCGTATATGTTATATGTTAATATTCATGTATGCTAAGGAATGAAACATCACTAGGAAGCGTCGCCACTCTCGGTCCGGCGGCGGGACATTTCGTATCGCGTCCGTCCCTAAAGGCTAACCAGTATGAAATCGCCCTCCCCGCAAATCTGCTTCGACTTGTTTGATGTTGTGATCTGGACTTGGCAAATTGTTTACTTTGCTATCCTAAAGTATAAAACCAAGTTGGAATGATACTAAAATATTCAAATGTACATTGATAGGGTAACATGAAGATTTCAAGAATTGTAAACTAGTTATTTTCAAAACATAGGAATAGTGTTGATTATGAACTATGTGATTGAATTGTATGATATGGGGGATTTGATTATGCAACTAAGATCAAACTTTATGCATGAGCTTAGTGTACGTGTTTAACCATGTGTGTAATAGGTGCATAGGTGGTTGGTTTACAAATTAAATTTGTATAACTAATTATGGGCCCAAGTGTAAAATTAGGGTTCACATGACCTAATTAAATTAAATGCACAATTAGGGTTCTACGACCTCATTAAATGTGAAAATTAGGGTTCGCATAACCTAATGGAATGAAGACAAAAAAGTCAAAAATAAATGTGCTAGACCCGGGAGAAGCCTCTACAGGTCCCGAGGCAGAAGACTCGTGGAGGCGGCTCATTTTGGGGTTTGATTGAGGGATTGGATTGGTGGTTAGAAGGACATGGCAATATGGGCATTATTCTAAGGACTAAAGGGTATTTATGGAATTTCCCTGAAAGCATGTGCCTTGCACATGACTACTTTTCAGAAAACCCTATAAATACCCGTTTCATTCCATTGGGAAGGGACCTCTCTTCAGACTCAGGACTTGGACTCTTGAATGATCAAAGGACCTTGGACATTCTCTCTCAACACTCAGGAAGACTCTTGGAATCCCAATAACCCTAATAAGGTTTCCGGATTCTAGGGGTGGAAGGACTCAAGAAGAAGGCTCTTGGAATCCCAATAACCCTAATAAGGTTTCCGGATTCTAGGGGTTCTGCCACGCGTCATTGGAATAATCGCCCACCTGCCGTTCTCCCCTCTTCAATCAATCAATCAGTTCTGTGCTCTTCGTGGATTTCTCTCCTCCTCAGCCAACATGAAATCCTAACTAGCAAGGCACAATTTCCTTGCCCACATTTATTTGGCGACTCTACTGGGGAGGTGTAGAATTCGTGAAGGGTATGCCCACAACTCGAAGTGGGAGAACACCAGGAAGAGATTCACCAATAAATAGCATTACCTCACCGGATCCAGTTCCAAGGCAATCAAGTCAAGCTTTCCAAGGCGTGAATCTAAATCTCGAGCAACCCATTCTTAAAGACGCCTCAGAAGGAAGTTCAACATCACCATACATGCCTGATCAACAACTAACGAATGTCAGGCAGACAGTCGTGGGAAGGCAATACGAGGAAGAAAGTGGGGAGCAGGCAAATGTTGTGCAACTGGAGATGCTAAAGACGTTGAAGGAAGCACGGGAAGGACAAGGGATGATGATGGCTATGATGCTGGAGATGCAGAGGAAGCAAGAGGAAATAGAAAATTTCCGTCAGCAGTTGATACAGATTCCCGTTTTCAAAGCCATGTTCCCAGACAATTCACAAGGAGAACTGGCAGGAGTGGAGAACAATAACAACGATAGCAACAATAAGGAGAATTTGCACCTCCATTGACAGAGCATCAGTCCATTCTAATCATCCACTTGGAACCTCAAAACAGTGGTGACGTGCCACAACCTAGACTGGAAGTCAGCCAACCTCAGACAAACATCATTTCGATTTCTATCCCCGTATTTTCACAAGTGCAGATACCAACCATCCCAAGCCTCGTTCAATGAACTAGCCCATAAGCACAACCAATTGATGCCAGTGTACATCAGCCAATTTCTGTACCACAGAGAGTCCATACCACGAGCTAATATGTGACAAAGGATGACATGATCGATGTGATCAATCAAATTCACAGGCAGAAATCCCGACCTTCAGAGTTGGACTTTACTCAAACCTACTCAGCACATATTCAAAGACAACCTTACCCGACAGGGTATATTGAGCATCCCCCACAATTTCCAAAATACAATGGAGAGAAAGGAAATGCCAGGGAACACATTGCCAGGTTCATGGAGTTGATGTCTCCATGGTTAGGGCATGATGAAAAGAACAATCACAATTTGTTGATGAGGGAATTCAATAAGACTTTGACGGATAATGCCTTCAGTTGGTACTATAACTTGGAGAAGGTATCAGTCCATGATTGGGATGATCTAAAATTGCAATTTTTTAAGAATTTTTTTTATGTGCAGAAACAGGTAACCATTGTAGAGCTCATGCGATTCAAGAAAAAGCCAAACGAGGAGCTGTCAGATTACGTGGATAGGTTCAGGGCCCAAGCACAGAAGTGTGCAGAGCCAATTGAAGAAAAGAACTTGGTTAGCATATGCAACAATAGTGCTTTAGACGCCTTCAAGCCCCACCTCATTACCAAGGCATGTGATTCATTTGCGACCCTCTCATCTTTTGCACAAGACTTGGGGGGAATCATAACATTTCCCACCAGCCATATGATGGATACATGGAAGAGCAAGAGGACAACAACTGTGGCTTTGGTGGATTCTCAGTCAAAACCACAAGGGGACAAGAGGGAGAATAATGAGAAATTTGAACGAAGCAGAGAAAAGAATGGGGACAAGTATACCAGAATGCCCATTTTGGAGGCTATCACATGCAGCGAGAAGGCGTTCAGGAGCCTGTACGAGCAATGGGTCGAGCACGGAGTAGTGAAACCTCCAAGGCCCAGGTTGGTTGTAACGGAAGAAATGAAAATAAGACCAGACTTCTGTGTATACCACCAATACGCAGGGCATTCCACTATGGACTGTTACAGTATGCAGAGGATATACCATGAGAAATTGGCGGCCGGGGAGATTGAACTAGGAGAAGAAACGTGCAACACTATCACCCATGGTGCAGTCTCGAAAGTCAAGAACTCAAATACTGGCTCTACCTACCATCGAAAAAAAACTTTGAACTACAGATGAGTTAAAAATCCACCCAAAATGGTGGTTTAAGTCCTCAGGAATATCCCTTGCCAAGTAAATTGGATGACTAAGGGAGGAGGCACATGAATTGACAGAAAAAAAAACCACCCAAGATGGTGGTCCACTCTAAATGGTGGTCAAGTCCTCGTAGACTGCACTTGCCAAGAAATTGGACGACCCAAGTGACGAGGCACCCAATTTCAAGTCCTCGTAGACTGCACTTGCCAAGAAATTAGATGACACAAGTGACGAGGTACCTGATTTCAAGTCCTCATAGACTGCACTTGCCAAAAAAAAAAAAATTGGACGACCCAAGTGGCGAGGCACCCGAGTGTTACACTTTATCATCAAAAGTGAATGAGGCACCTGACTATAAGTCCTCATACCCGAAACGTTATACTTTCAACTTTAATAAAAGTAATTGAGGCGCCTGAGTATAAGCCCTCAACCCCGAAAAAGTTACACTTTATCTCTAAAAGTGGTGAACGTTATGCTTTCGCCGACAAAAAACAAGATTTATTATATAAAACGTTATGCTTTTCGTTAAAAGTAATTTGATGATCAATAAATTTTTCAAACTTTCACTTATACTTGATTTATTTCTTCTGATTTATGGAGAAAAAAATAAAAAAAAAGAGTATAGATTCAAGAATTAGTTTGTATGAAATATATGTACATGATTTTTTGATACAGGAAATGAAAAAAACTACGAAAGTTCTTGATCTAAATGCCATGACCTATCAAATTGAAGATAGAGGAATACCTAAAGCTTGGTCTTTGTGGATATCAGGCCTTCGAGGCTATCAACAGGTCATCGAGGCTATCAGCAGGTCTTCGAGGCTATCAGCATGACTTCGATGCTATCTTCAGGCCTTCGATGCTATTAGGCCTTCGAGGCTATCAGGCCTTCGAGGTTATCAGTAGGTTTTCAAGGCTATCAGCAGGTCTTCGAGGCTATCAGGCCTTCGAAGCTATCAGGCCTTCAAGGCTTTCAGGCCTTCACGGAATTCTTGGTTCTCAATGACTTCTTGATTCTAAAGAAAAGAGAAATTTCATGAGAGGGTAAGAAAGACTAGATCGAAGATTTTCAAAATATCCCAGGAGAGCGCCTCTAAGGCTCGCCCTTCTATGGTTTTCTCCCCTAGAGGTTCCCTCTCCTAGGACTTTCATTTTCGAGGCTTGCAAAACATCAAGCCCCGCGAAGTGTTCAGACACTGGAATCAAGACTTTAACACTTATAATATTTTGCGCGATCATCTCACCAAAGGCGTGACTCACGCGCATGGGGAAAATGCTTACTGGTGGATTGGTAGATGACATAGATGTCCTCTATAGTAGAGGTGCATTCCCCCAAGTTGTGACGAATGAAGAATGTCAGGTTGGATACGAATGACATATAGAGGATCACCATGGTCCTGGTTGGATACGAATGTCCCTGCATAGCTTGATGTACTGAAGAATGTCAACTCTTTCTTCAGTATACCCACATAGTTAACATTCCCAAGTACCACGTCGATCCAATGATGCCATTTCTGAAGGAGGCTAGATGAATTAGACAAGAAGTGAAGGGTACTGAAAGGGTACTTGATGATTAGGTAATATACCCATGAATTGGATATATTTGGGCTTAATTTATTGTATTCTCTAAGCATTTAGATTCGTTTTACTATGTTTAGTTGTGTTATTGCAGGATTGGGAGCTATAGGAGCGTTTGGGGATTGTAAGCTAAAAAGGGGTGATTTGGTAATTTTTAGCACTACACAACAATGGGCGCTCTATCTAATATATTTCCCAAATACGGGCTACCGAGCCTCACCGCAATTGATCAGATACGATTTTTGACTTTCTATTTGACTTGGTTTGGCTCATGGAATGCAAAGTTGACTTGGATTTGGAGTGGGGAGCAATAGGGGAAGTATATAAGGTTTATGTTGTTGAATTAAAAGGGGATCTTATCATTCATTATTAGAGGCTACACAAAGGATTATTTTGAAGACTAAGGATTGGCTCAAGAGTGTTTTCTTCTTCTCCTTATTTTTAATTTGTAATTCTTTAAGGATAATTTGCAAACGATTATTGGTTTTTATTTCCGTTATGAACTAATTCTTTAATTACGATTTCAATTGAACCTTTTATGGCTATAAATTAGTTATTCAATTTATTCTAATTATTTATGTTGAAGTGAATTGTTTATCTTGCCTTGTGTATTGATTAATTATTTGGCCAATAATTACCTTGTTACTCTAGAAGGAATTGAAAGAGGAATTCTAGGGTTAGAACTGGGCTTGATAACATGTGACTTAGTTATTTGCATGGTGAATAATTAGGTTTGTGAATTGAATGGAAATATCTGTTCACCGCATGTAACACATAAGGAATTGGAATTGAAGGAGTTTAATTCACTTATTTTGCATAGGAATATAGCAAGATTAATCTGGATTAAATAGAAGTCAATTGATTACTTGGAAAAGGACTTTTGACATTTGAGAATTCATGTTAACAATTCAGTAGACATAATAATTGGGATAATTGGATAATTGAGTTATAGTTCATAATTGGGGATATTGAAGTCTTAATCCTTATTTATCGGAAATCATTCATTCAAATCTTAGTTTATTTATTTGCCTATTTTAGAGTAATATCTTTAATTGTTTAATTTAGTTTCAATATTTCAGAAAATCATAATTTATCATTGTTTAAATAAAATTGGGTTGATATAGTACTAGTAGTTGGAATTTATTAATTAGAATTCTCTGTGGGATCGAAACTCTATTTTATCACTTTATTACTTGTTGACCGTGTATACTTGCACATATTTATTGATTGTGAAATCGACCAACAAGTTTTTGGCGCCACTGCCGGGGAATTTTTATTAATATTAATTTCATATTAGTTATAATCAATTCGATCTTAATTTAAACGTTACTTATTTTTCTTCTTGAATTGGCAGGAATTCTTGTGAGTGTATGCACACTAGATCGAGAGATAAGAAGGAACTTTTTTCGTATACAAACGACATCGAAAGGAAGTTCTGGAAATTGCGGTTGAATAGTGAGGTTATACATTTGGAAGAAGAACTGGCAGACCATGAAATACCCGTGAACATGGCAGGGAACGGATAGAAATCACTTAGGGATTACGCCATGCCGAATGTCACAAATTTACAGTCGAGTATTAAGAGGCCGACAATCAATGAGAACAGTTTCAAGATAAAATCGGGAACAATTCCGATGCTACAGAATACGTGTCAGTTTGGGGGTAATTCGATAGATGATCCTAATGAGCATATCTTGAGTTTCTTGGAAGTTTGCGACACCTTCAAATTTAACAATGAATCAGAAGATGCTACAAGGTTGAGGATGTTCCCGTTTACCTTGAAAGATAAAGCACGAAGTTGGTTACACTCTTTGCCTCCTGGCTCAATCACCACTTGGGATGACTTAGCTCAAAAATTCTTAGTTAAGTTCTTTCCACCAGCGAAGTCGGCAAAACTACGGAACGATATTCACACTTTCGCACAATTTGATTCAGAATCGCTATATGAGGCGTGGGAAAGGTTTAAGGATATGCTCCGTAAGTGCCCTCATTATGGAATTTCGTAGTGGATGCAATTAGGAATATTTTGTGATGGTTTGCACGCGTCCACGAGGGCTAGTATTGATGCAGCAGCAGGGGGAGCGATCATGTCTAAGAGTTTTGATGAGGCATATCAGTTGTTAGAAACAATGGCCACCAACAATTATCAGTGGCCCATGACTAGGTCAAATCATCCAAAAGCATCGGGCAAGTTTGAAGTGGATGCAATGACAGCATTAACAACACAAATAGCCGCAATGGCAAAGGAAATAGAAATATGGCATCCACAATCCACATAGCAGGTAGCAATGGTTTGTGAATTGTGTGTTGGGGGTCATGCTACGGATCAATGTGCTATAAATTCTGAATTAGCTCAGTTCGTAGGGAGTTATAATCGCTTAACTCAAACGTATCCGACTCAAAATGCATATAATCCAGGTTGGAGAAATCATCTGGGGTTTTCATGGAGTAACAATCAAGCTTCAGCTCCATCACCTAGACAATAAAACACCTCCGGATTTACAAATCAAACTCAACAACAACCAGAGAGGAAATCAAGTTGGGAAGAAGCCTTGGAAAAATTCATTAGAGCTTCTGACAAAAGGAACGAGGAACAAGACAAAAAAAATGAATCAAGTAGAGCTGAATTTGTAAAGCCAAGGTGAATCGTTAAAGAATCTGGAAAATCAAGTAGGGAAAATAACACATGCATTAAATAACCGTCCACTAGGAACACTCTCGAGTGATACAGAAATAAATCCGGGTAGAAACGAGCATTGCAAGGCTGTAACTTTACGCAGTGGGAAGGACTTGCAAGAAACAGTTAAGGATAAGGAAAAGGGGGATAACGCAACAGCTGAAACAGAAGAAGTTGTGGAGACCGGGAAACATCAAGATGAGATCGTAGAGCAGAATGCACCAGAACCGACTATTACAATGCCGCCCATACCGTATCCGTAGAGGTTTCAGAAATCCAAGTTAGATAAGCAGTTTTCAAGATTTTTGGATATTTTCAAGAAATTACATATCAACATCCCATTTGCCGAAGCTTTAGAACAAATGTCGAGCTACGCTAAGTTCATGAAGGATGTGTTGTCAAAGAAAAGGAAACTGGGTGATTTTGAAACAGTAGCGCTAACCGAAGAATGCAGCGCAATTATCCAGAACAAGTTGCCTCCAAAGTTGAAAGATCCAGGTAGTTTTACTATTCCGTGCGACATTGGTAAACAATTTTCGGGAAGAGCATTGTGTGATTTAGGGGCCAGTATAAATTTGATGCCATTATCAGTCTACAGTCAGTTTGGACTCAAGGCACCAAAACCGACAAATATCAGTTTATTGTTGGTGGACCGATCAGTTACATATCCACGAGGTATCGTTGAAGACATATTAGTAAAGGTGGATAAATTCATCTTCCCATCAGATTTCGTTATCTTGGATTGTGAAGCAGATAAGGAAATTCCCATCATTCTCGGGCGACCATTTTTAGCAACGGGGAGAACATTGATAGACGTACAGAAAGGAGAATTGATGATGCGAGTTGAAGATCAACATGTCACCTTTAATGTATTTAAGTCGATGTCTTATCCAAAGGAAAAAGGTGAGTGTTTGCGGGTGGATTTAATGGATGAATTAGTTAATCACAAGTTCTGCGGCAATTACTCAGAGGACCCGATAGAATCCATGTTGTTCGGAATAGACGACTACAGTATTGATGAGTACATTGAGCAGATCAAATGGCTAGATACATCATCGTTTTACCGAAAAAATAATCAACCATTCGACACCCTTTATAGGCCCAAAACAGAAGGTAAAAAGTGCAAACCCTCGATAGAAGAGCCACCGGTGTTGGAATTAAATCCACTACCCTCTCATCTGCAGTATGCTTATTTGGGAAAAGATGACACCTTACCAGTGATTGTTTCGATAGAATTAACTGACACCCAAAGGGGAAAACTGCTAAGGGTTCTGCGAGAGTTCAAAACAGCAATTGGGTGGACTATAGCAGATATTCGAGGTATTAGCCCTTCATTCTGTATGCACAAGATTTTAATGGAAGAGGGGTCAAAACCAACCATTGAGATGCAAAGAAGGCTAAACCCCATTATGAAAGATGTGGTGAAAAAGGAGATTATAAAATGGTTAGATGCCGGTATTATTTACCCAATCTAAGACAGTTAGTGGGTAAGTCCTGTACAGTGTGTACCAAAGAAAGGGGGTATGACGGTGGTGAAGAACGATGCTAATGAGCTCATCCTGACTAGAACTATTACAGGCTGGAGAGTATGTATGGATTACCGCAAGTTAAATAAATCCACACTCAAGGATCACTTTCCTTTGCCGTTCATTGATCAGATGTTGGACAGGCTAGCGGGACATCAATTCTACTGTCTGCTGGATGGATATTCTGGATATAATCAAATTGCCATAGCTCCGAAAGATCAAGAAAAGACCACGTTCATATGTCCATACGGTATGTTTGCATTCCGGCGTATGTCTTTTGGTTTATGTAATGCGTCGGCGACCTTTCAACGATGTATGATGGCGATCTTCTCCGATATGGTCGAACAGAATTTGGAGGTATTTATGGATGACTTTTCTGTGTTTGGTGATAGTTTCGACTTATTTTTACAAAATCTGATTTTAGTGTTGAAACGAAGCGTGGAGACTAACCTGGTGCTTAACTGGGAAAAATGTCACTTTATGGTGCAAGAGGGGATTATTCTGGGGCATAAAGTTTCTGCATCCGGATTAGAGGTAGATAGTGCAAAGATTGAGACAATTGAGAAACTGCCTCCTCCATCGTCTGTAAAAGGTATTCGGAGCTTCTTAGGACATGCGGGTTTCTACATACGCTTCATTAAAGATTTTTCAAAAATCTCGAAACCCCTATGTTCACTCTTAGAGAAAGATGTGCCGTTCAAGATGGATAAGTCATGTATCGAGGCATTTGAGGTATTAAAGAAGAAATTGGTCTCTGCTCCAATTATTGTGGCACCCAATTGGTCTTTACCGTTCGAATTGATGTGCCACTCCAGTGACTACGCAGTGGGAGCAGTGTTGGGACAACCTCATGACAAGATTTTTCACACTATCTACTACTCTAGTAAGACGTTGACGGATGCCCAGTTGAACTACACAACCACCGAAAAAGAGTTACTTGCAGTGGGGTTTGCCTTCGACAAATTTAGATCTTATCTTATTGGCACCAAGATAATTGTCTACACTGATCATTCTGCCATTAAATATCTGATTGAGAAGAAGGATGCAAAACCGCGATTAATACGGTGGGTACTGTTGTTACAAGAATTTGATCTGGAGATCCGGGACAGAAAAGGTACCGAAAATCAGGTGGCGGATCATCTCTCTCGGTTCGAAAACGCGGAGGTACAGAAGGAAGACAACATTTTGATTAATGAAAAATTTCCAGATGAACAACTATTCCGAGTAACCACAATATTGCCTTGGTATGCTGACTATGTGAATTACGTGGTTGCCAAAGTGTTACCACCAGATTTGACCTCATAACAACGAAAGAAGTTCCTCCACGATGTGAAGCAATACTAGTGGGACGAACCATTTCTGTTAAAGGCTTGTGCAGATCAAATGATAAGACGTTGTGTGCCTCATGAAGAGATGGACAGCTTATTGGGTCATTGCCACTCATCCGATTATAGAGGTCATTATTCCGGTGATCGAACAACAGCTAAAGTGTTACAATCGGGATTTTTCTGGCCTTCTCTATTCAAGGACGCTTACCTATTTGTGCTGAAGTGTGATCGATGCCAACGCGTAGGTAATATCTCCAAGTGCAACGAAATGCCACTTAATTCAATCTTGGAGGTAGAACTATTCGACGTATGGGGAATTGATTTTATGGGACCTTTCCCATCATCTTTCAATAATCAGTACATATTGTTGGCAGTCGATTATGTTTCCAAATGGGTAGAAGCCGCAGCGTTACCCATGAATAATGCCAACGTTGTCCTCCAATTTTTAAAGAAAAGCATCTTCACACGATTTGGGACGTTGAGAGCGATAATAAGTGATGAGGGAACTCATTTCTGTAATTAGAAGTTTATAAAATTGTTTGTCAAATATGGGGTTCGTCATAAAATTGCAGCTGTGTACCATCCCTAAACCAATGGTCAAGCGGAGGTCTCAAATAGGGAAGTCAAGCGAATTCTGGAAAAAGTGGTCAATCCGTCACGAAAAGATTGGTCCTTGCGTCTTGACGATGCTCTATGGGCATATCGAACAGCATATAAGAATCCGATCGGCATGTCATCTTATCGCATGGTCTACAGAAAGGCGTGCCATCTCCCGGTCAAGTTAGAACACAGTGCACATTGGGCGATACGGAAACTTAACTTCGATCTATAAGTAGCCGGTGAGAAAAGGTTACTTCAGCTGAATGAGATGGACGAATTCCGGTTTAATGCGTATAAAAACGCAAAACTCTATAAGGAGAAAGTCAACGCCTGGCATGATAAGAAAATTCTCGATCCAACATTTGAACCGGGCCAACAAGTATTACTGTTCAACTCCCGCTTGCGGTTATTTCCTGGGAAATTGAAATCCCGGTGGTCCGGGCCATTCATGATTATATCTGTCACTCCACACGGTAACATTGAGGTAGAAGAACCGAATTCTAAATGAAAATTTAAGGTAAACGTTCAATGACTCAAACACTACTGGAGTGGACCCATCGAACGTCAAGCTACGGTCTTGTACCTCGCCGATCCAGCGACCAATTGAGCATACCAGCAAAGTCGGGCTGACGACTGTAAACCAAGCGCTTATTGGGAGGCAACCCATGAAGTTTTATTTTTATTTAGAGTTCTCTTATTTCCTTATTTTAATCTTTTAGTATTCTAGAATAAGATTTTGCTAGATTGATTCTTAAAATTTTTCATGTATGCAGAACCTGTACATGGCATAAAAATCAATAAAAGGAATGGTGTGAGCGCCCCGGCGCTGGTTCAAGCCTATTCTTCAACGCCCCGGCGCTAGAGGGTCACACACGCTACTGCCATATAGTGCCCCAGCGCCCAATTCCAAGGTAAACTTAGCGCCGGTAGCTTGATCCCTATCTGAATCCAAATACCACGGCTGGGCTCCTGGCCATCGTTTACGCATGTAGCGCCTGACGCTTTAGTTAAAATCTCAATCTACCTCGCAATGATGATGTGAAGAAGACTCCTACTTAAGTTCAAACACTCGGTTGTTATCTCCTCATCTTTTCAAATACCTCCCACGCTTCCACTCCTAATCTGGTAACTGCTCTTAACCTTTCATATAATATCCCAATATCGAGCACACATTAACATATCACATTGAGATTTCCTTTTGCAAAGCAACTCTCATCTCCTACAAAGGTATGTTTCTAAACTACAGTTCATAGATGGCGAATTCAACTCTTGTTAATTGTGAGATGGGTAAGTTAATGTGCATCTTGGTTCATAATCTCTACATCTCCATACCGATTCTCCCCCTTATTATTTCGAGTATCTCATTGTCCCGTAGGGTGAATCACGTTTGATTGTGCACCACTTTTGGTTGGAATATCATGCATATATGGTGATTGAATACCAGGAAGGTGAATTACCCATAAGGTGCTCGATAAATTGCCTGACCCAATGTTCATGGTTAAATTTGCACATATCACCATATCCACACACTGTATGTACGTGCCATCTTGCCGCCACAATAGTATAGGCCTATTGTCACACATATTAATCACTGTTGTGGGAGAGTGTTAAACCGAATTGATGCACACAAGGAGTCATATTGCTTTACATGACACGTCTTTTGGGCAAATTGTATGAGCTTCTTACCATTTGTAGAATTGGAATAATATATGCATCTAATTGGTACAATTGTGCGTGTTCATGCTAGTATGTGTCATGCCACACCCTCAGCTATGTACTTAGCGTTTACATATATTTTGAAGATTGGGGGTATTATCATAAATGCGGGAATCCTAATTAAAATGTTGTCCAAAGCTAATACATGTGTATGCCATGAATTACAAATTTCTCCAACATGGCTTCAAAGCAACAACGTGGAGACGGTTCTGGAACCGTCTCAGCCCCGCCGAAATTTGATACCCGATGATTTGTCTCCGCCAAAGCACAAGAACGATATAACCGCATGGCCACTCGTTCATTAGTCCCCGAACGTGGTTTAAGGCCCAATCAAACCAAGGATGGAGAAATAGCAGTGATGATTGCTGAAAGAAATTGGTTCTCCCTAACCGAACAACCTGACCCGGCAGTGATTGCAGTCGTGAAAGAATTCTATGCCAACGTTTCCGAACACGATCACTATGAAGTGTTTGTGAGGGGAAAAATTGTGGAAATCGGAGAAGATGACATAAATGGGTGCTATCAAATGGATTTGGAGGATCTTAACGATGAGTATGCCGGTCTTCTGAGTCAAGGTCCAGAATATGAGAAAATAATACGTGAACTTTGTCAACCGGGCACCACATGGACAGTGCATGAATGTGGCAGCATGACCTTCCCCCATTCTCACCTCAGTCTATATGGGAAGGCGTGGTATGCCTTTATCTGTGCCAAACTCATGCCATGCACACATGTGAGATATGTCACCAAAGAAAGGGAGGTACTGCTATATTCCATTATTCAAGGCTTGCAAATAGATGTCGGTCACGTCATTCAGCAGTCTATTCTCCGAGCATCCCGAGGAGGGACCACAGGAGGGTTACCACACCCGTCTCTCATCTGCGTTTTGTGTGCTAAGTTCGGAGTTAAATGGAAATCTGATGAGATGATTCAAACGCCTATGCCAGTCTTGGACCATAAGTTGATCAACAGGTATAAAGTGTGGACAGGTGGGGAAAACCACCCTAGGGGATTGGGTTTCATAATTCCCTAAGTAGAACTTACACAAGCCCCACCACCTCAGGCTACACCTATTTATGGTCCATCTGCTCATCGTGGTGTGGTTCCCGAAGCTGTCCAGCGAGAAATAGACGACTGATTTTACAACATGGAGTCCCAGAATGTACGCTTGTCTGAACGTCAAGAAGTGATTTACAAATTTTTAGTTGACCAATTTGTCAGATGTAATGCACCGACTGGCCCAATTACACCCTAAGCGCTCACCTTAGTCGGGCCCCAACGCTCTTATTCTACCAGATTCCCCTTCCGATCAAGAGATGAGCGAGGATGATGATGCTCCCCCCGGGGAATAAGCTCGTCAGGGAAGTCCTCTGTTTTATTTTGTTATATTTTTCGCATGAGGACATTGCTCTAGATTAGTTTGGGGGTAGTTAATTTTTATTTCTAGTGTAGATTGTTAAGAGTTTGTGGATGATTGTTAGTAATGTTGCATTTAGGATTGCATGTTAATTCCAGCTTTTGATAGTACGTATATTTGGGGGCCAATGATGAAATTAGAATTGCATGAACAAGTCTAGTAAGGAGTGTTGAGCTAGTGAGATAATTTTCGTGACATGAATTGAATCTTTATCTGTTTGACATTGATATTATAGGAAAACACGTTTGGACAAATCACCATGTTGGCTATGATAGTTTAAATGGATATATAATAGAGTTCTAAAGGATGAATGTTAGTGAAATGAAGGATCAATTTGAATAGCTAGTGAAGACTGAATTTAGACATAAACTCAAGTTTGGGAGAAAAATATTTGGAATATATAAGCTAAAAAAAATAAAAAAATTTGGCATGCTTATCTAGTTTTGTGGCCTTTGCTACTTGGGTAAGTACGCCCGAGGGGATTGTCTTTACACCTAGCGCCCTAAAGTCTTAATGGCTTGGGAGTCGTTGGTCGAAAGCTCATTAAGGTAGCACTAAAAAGCCTAAGGGAATAAGACACTGCATAGTCATGAAAAAAAAGGAAAAAAAAAGCATAAGTATTCTATTTTGACCCTTGAACTTTGGTAATTGTTGGAGTTCAGTTGAAGCAAGTATATTTGATGAGTTCTCAAGTTTACACTGTATGAGGCCTATTAAGAAATTTATTATCTTTCATATTTCTGCCTGTCATGGGTTAGCATGGTTGTTGAACACACACTCACAATATCAGTAATAACGGATTTAGATTCATTGATTGTTGTGATATTATTGATCTATTTTAACATGATGTATTAGCATGTTTTTGTGATTTTTCTGAGGCCTATGGATATACGTGAGCTATTGGATTGCTAGAATTACGATCATTTAGTTAGTTTGCATTTGCATGGTTTGTCGTTTTAGGATTGTTTGCTTGTTAGTGTTTTGTTGCTTGAGGACATGCAACGATTTAAGTTTGGGGGTATTTGATGATTGGGTAATATACCCATGAATTGGATATATTTGAGCTTAATTTATTGTATTCTCTAAGCATTTAGATTCGTTTTACTGTGTTTAGTTGTGTTATTGCAGGATTGGGAGCTATAGGAGCGTTTGGGGATTGTAAGCTAAAAAGGGGCGATTTGGTAATTTTCAAAGACTACTGAATATGGGGCGCTCTATCTAGTATATTTCCCAAATGGCGGGCGATGAGCCTCACCGCAGCTTGATCAGATACGCCACTTTGACTTTCTGTTTGACTTGGTTTGGCTCATGGAATGCAAAGTTGACTTAGATTTGGAGTGGGGAGCAATAGGGGAAGTATATAAGGTTTATGTTGTTGAATTAAAAGGGGATCTTATCATTCATTATTGGAGGCTACACAAAGGATTATTTTGAAGACTAAGGATTGGCTCAAGAGTGTTTTCTTCTTCTCCTTATTTTCAATTTGTAATTCTTTAAGGATGATTTGCAAACGATTATTGGTTTTAATTTCCATTATGAACTAATTCTTTAATTACAATTTCAATTGAACCTTTTATGGCTATAAATTAGTTATTCAATAAATTAGTTATTCAATTTATTCTAATTATTTATGTTGAAGTGAATTGTTTATCTTGCCTTGCGTGTATTGATTAATTATTTGGCCAATAATTACCTTGTTACTCTAGAAGGAATTGAAAAAGGAATTCTAGGGTTAGAACTGGGCTTGATAACATGTGACTTAGTTATTTGCATGGTGAATAATTAGGTTTATAAATTGAATGGAAATATCTGTTCACCGCATGTAACACATAAGAAATTGGAATTGAAGGAGTTTAATTCACTTGTTTTGCATAGGAATATAGCAAGATTAATCTGGATTAAATAGAAGTCAATTGATTACTTGGAAAAGGACTTGACATTTGAGAATTCCTGTTAACAATTCAGTAGACATAATAATTGGGATAATTGGATAATTGAGTTATAGTTCATAATTGGGGATATTGAAGTCTTAATCCTTATTTATCGAAAATCATTCATTCAAATCTTAGTTTATTTATTTGCCTATTTTAGAATAATATCTTTAATTGTTTAATTTAGTTTCAATATTTTAGAAAATCATAATTTATCATTGTTTAAATAAAATTGGGTTGATATAGTGCTAGTAGTTGGAATTTATTAATTAGAATTCTCTATGGGATCGACACTCTATTTTATCACTTTATTACTTGTTGACCGTGTATACTTGCACGTATTTATTGATTGTGAAATCGACCAACAGTACTCTTGTTTCTCTATGCATAGACGGGGAATGCGATTGGAAAGGGGAAGGTCATCCCAACCTCCACAAGTCGCTGCATATAGGAACAAGCATTCCCTATCCGGCAGAAGAAGAATTGTACGGTCATAAGTCTGGACTTGCTCCTAAATGACGTCGGAAAAACCAAAGGAGGGAAGCCCTTCCCCAATCATTGAGAAACGGGGCCTCCTTGGTTGTTCCCAAGTTTGCAGAATGTTCAACGGGGAGGGCCTGCAAGAAAAAAGAATTTAGCATAAGTAATCTAAAGAGCAAGGAAATGAGGCATTTGAACTTGAAGTGCTCACCATGGCAAAGAGGAAATTCAGCAAAAGGGCCATGTTGGCTTCGGCCACCTAGGGCGCGACCATGTTGCCTTCGGCTACTTAGGGGTTGTTTCGTTTATTTCTTAAAAAAAAGGCCATGTTGGCTTCGGCCATGTTGGCCTAGGACCCCTAGGGTTCGGCCATGTTGGCCTAGGACCACTAGGGGTTTTTCTTTCTCCCTTTAAAAAAAATACATGTTGGCCTAGGACCCCTATGGTTCGGCCATGTTGGCCTAGGACCCCTAGGGTTCGGCTATGTTGGCTTCGGCCACCTAGGGGTTGTTCCTTTCTCCCTCATAAAAAAAACTATAGGCTTCGGCCATGTTGGCCTAGGACTCCTAGGGTTCGGACATGTTGGCCTAGGACCACTAGGGATTGTTCTTTCAGCCTTAAAAAAATTTATAATAGGGTTCGGTGCCCTATAGGGTTTGGCCTATGGGGCTCGGCTACCTAGGGGTTGTTCCCCTTCATACATTTGAAGTCCTGTTGCTCTACCAATCAACTGCTAGGAATGAATGCTCCTTCGCCGTGAAGATTATAGCCTTTTTCTAATGAATTTTGAGGGGAAAAACCAAGATATAATCAAGGTGATGGGGCTCGAAAAATAGAAGAAAGGCTACAATTAGCTGAAAAGAAAAATAGAGGAAGTAATCAATAAGAACTCAAATATAAAGAAGTTTTTTTGGTTTTTCTTTATTTGGAACATAATCTCCGAATACGTGGCAAGAACATATCATGAAGCAAGACCTACTGCGAAAACATAAGGGTTCGGGAAGATGGAATCATATGCCTAATGGATTCCAGTAATTCCGTTAATTAACAAAGTTATTGAGATGACTACATAGAAAATCTAGCATATGGGTTTCATAATACTCATAGAAGACATGGTATCAAGTCTTGAAATACGAGCCCAATCGTCACCAAATAACTTCAGAGGATTATTCACATGAGAAGTTGAAGATTACTTTACACTATGAACTTTCATAGCGCGACGATTGATCAAGAAATTGATGCGTTAAATGTGCAAGACGAGGATGAAGAAAACAAAGAGCTACATAGGAATGTGCATATAGCCCTCAAAGTCTACTTACAACAACAACAAAAAAGAAGCATTTACCATGTTCCTATTAAGGAAAGATTTGATCAAGTTTCCAAAAGATAAGTGAATCTGATCTTGCTTTTAAATAGAAATATATTAAAGATATTATTTGCTAAATATAAAGAAGATTTGATTTTATTCATAACAAGAGAAGATTTCAAAAATTGTTAATTTCCTTTAAAAAAATAATAAAAATAAAATAAAATAATAATATATTCATATATCCGAATTTTTATTTTCAAAATCAAATTAAGATTTTATTTTATTTTTAACATAAAAAATTCAGATTTGGTTTTATTTCCAATATAAAATTCAAATTTGATTTTTATTTCCAAAAATTCAGATTTGAGTTGGTAAAAAGAAAGATTTAGTTTACCCAAAAGAATGATTTTATTAGATTAAATTTTATTTATATTGGATTATGTTTTCTTGTTTCAATTTCCAGAAAAATAAGGAAACAAATATTGGGCAAGCTATGGAAAGATTTTTGGAGAATTTCCCAATTTGTCCCAAGAAGAGCCCTGCTAGGTTTTGCCTCCCTGGGGTTTAACCCTAAGAGTTTGGCTCCCTAGGGGTTCCCTCTACTAGGAATATTGTCTTCAAAACCTGTAAAGTGAAGTCCGGAAAAATTATTCAAAGGCTTGCAATTTTCTTGCACAATCGTCTATTTGAGAATGCGACTCTCGCGCAGGGGGGAAAATGTGGGCCCAAGTGTAAAATTAGGGTTTACATGACCTAATTGAATTAAATGCGCAATTAGGGTCCCACAACCTCATTAAATGTGCAAATTAGGGTTCGCCTAACCTAATGGAATGAAGACGAAAAAGTCAGAAATAAATGTGTTAGACCCGGGAGAAGCCTCCACGGGTCCCAAGGCAGAAGACTCGTGGAGGCGGCTCGTTTTGGAAATTAATTGAGGGATTGGATTGGTGGATAGAAGGACAGAGCAATATGGGCATTATTCTAAGGACTAAAGGGTATTTCTGGAATTTCCCTGAAAGCATGTGCCTTGCATATGACTACTTTCCAGAAAACCCTATAAATACCCCTTCCATTCCATTGGGAAGGGACCTCTCTTCAGACTCAGGACTTGGACTCTTGAACGATCAAAGGACCTTGGACATTCTCTCTCAACACGCAGGAAGACTTTTGGAATCCCAATAACCCTAATAAGGTTTTCGAATTCTAGGGGTGGAAGGACTCAAGAAGAAGGCTCTTGAAATCCCAATAACCCTAATAAGGTTTCCGGATTCTAGGGTTTCTGCCACGCGTCATTGGAATAATCGTCCACCTGTCGTTCTCCCATCTTCAATTAATCAATCAATTCCGTGATCTTCGTGGATTTCTCTCCTTCTCAGCCAACACGAAACCCTAACTAGCAAGGCATGATTTCATTACCCACACTAATAAATGTAAATATATACATAACTACGATATAATAGGATTTTTGAAGTGTTGATAAGCAATAGATCGGTAAACTACACTTAAGGCAAGTTCTCTAACTTCATTTGATTTTCATATTGAATGAAAGTTCTCTAACTTCATTTGATTTTTATATTGAATGCAAGTTCCTTAACTCTGTACACTGTACATATTGTATAATCCGAATTATTGCCATATCGACCATATTTACCTCGAGCAAATATTTAATACTAATCTGAAATTGATTTTATTTCTTGATGTTGTTGAAAGCATTGAACTTATCATTCCTAAATGCATTATAAAAGTTGTCTAAATCATTGATTCGTCTAGACTATTATCATTTGTTAATTCTAGCAGGAGTTCTTAGTCCCTAATGACTGCTCAGTGTTTATTATTCTTGAATCTTGAATCTTGAATCTTGAATCTTGTTGGTATCTTTCAGTCTTTAACGACACTTATTGATAATTATTGATAATTCCTAAACTATTATTCACTGTTATACCCTTGAGATTTGAACTTTATAATTGTCCACCCTTATTATTTTACTTGCTGGGCAAATTTGTTGCTCATTCTTGCTTTCCTTAAAACTTTCAGCTAAGGCAGAACATGGTGAACCTTCAAGCAAAGACAAGGGTAAAGGCAAGGCTACGGATTAGCTTTGTTCCTTTGCGCTAGGAAATTTAATATTATCATGTTGTATTAAAGCTTATGCGTTATGATGTACTAAGTTATGTTTAAAGTTAAGTTATGTAGTGTTGTAGTAACGGTTACGAGACTTTGGGACGAGAATATTTATGTTATGACAATGTAAATTATTCTATTATTCCATTGTGTGAAATTTTGATTATTATTAGAGTTAGCACATGATGTACTGAATTCGAGATACGAGTGTCTAAATTTGGGTGCGTCACATTAGGACTCTCTTCATTCCTAAATATGTGACATTTAAAGTTTTTGCACAAGGATCAAGGATATTAAATCTCTTAAAATTACTCCATTAAAATTACTATGTATTACCAAAAACACCCTTGCATAGATAAATGAAAAGCTAAATTGTAGGTGATAAAGATAAAAGAGACGTATTGTTAGAGGATAGAGAAAATATAGGAATTAAAGAAAGTATAGGGGTGAGATATTAAAAGAGAGAGAAAAATAACTTTGAAAAATAGGAGAGAATTAAAGAGAGTATAAAATGTTTAGGGGTAATAAAGTAAATAATGTAACCAATTCTCCTAGAAATCCTAGAGCGTCGTATATTTAGGAACAAAAATATTATCCTAAAACGTTAGTTATTAAGGAATGGGGGGAGTAACTTGAGATGTGTCTTTAGATATAGAATTAATGTCTCAACTCTCAAGTTAGTGAAGACCTCAAAAGTCTTTTTGAGTAGGAAATTGTCTGCCAACATAATTAAGATAGTCCCACCAAACAAAGTACATGTACACCATGCATGTTGAAAGTTATAACCAAAGGGAACGGTTATGGACCATAAGCCAATGTCCACATTTCAGCGTAAAGACATTGATCGTGCATGTGGAAGTCAAAGGGAATGGTTATGGGCCATAAGCCAATGTACACATTTCAGCGTAAAAATATTGACTCGGCCAGTCCAAAAAATCGGACATAACGTCCATGCATGGACCCTAAGTTATTGTAACACGTAAGGAGTATTTTTTCATTGTAAAATTTTGAACTTCCACCCTCTTGGTACATAACAAGTGGGATTACTAGGGGTGCTCATCAGTAAAAAATTGAACCCAGATCAATATACCGAATCAAGATCGATAATCTAATCACCGGCTTTTAGTAGTACAAAATCAGATCGGTTTTTTCTTGCCTCGCTTTTCGGTTATACCAAGATGGTAATATATAAAATTATTAATAATAATTAAATAATTTTTTTAAAATATTAACAATTTTTTAAAACTAAGAAATCATCTATATAATTGATTAATTGTAGTTGGGTTGCCTAGGCATCATAATTGTCAATTAAAGCTGAAGCCTAAAGTTATTAAAACTCAGTAGAAGAAAAAAAGAGAAAAAGACTAGCTAAGTAACTAGTGTAGTACTAGACACTAACTATTAATTATTATATTATTAAATTTTGGTATTTTTGGTATTTAGGTTTTGACCGAATTCAGAAAATTTCTTACCGCTACCTGTACCGAAAAGTGTTAAAATACCGAAAAACCGGTACTAAAAAAATCAGTACCGATATCAATCGGTTCGATAAAAAACCAAAAAAAAATTGAATATTTTGAGTACATCTAGGGATAACCATTATGCCAAGGCCTTAGGTATTGTAGTAGGAGTATAATCTCCTTAATGCTGGAACTTGCAGGCAATTTCCTCCTATCGACTTTTGAGGTCTTCATTGACTTGTCAATTGAGACATTAATGTTATGTTTGTTTGCAAGGATTGTACTTCAGATTGAACTATTAATCCTAAGTCTATTGTTTATTTTTAAAAATAAGCTTAAAACTATTAGTCTCGGAACAATAAAATAACTTGAGAAGGGGACTATTTAATACCATGTCATGTTGGTTTACATCATTTATGCTTTTTAATGATGACAATATTATTGGGTTTGTATTTAGTAATGGATTTTATTTTAATTGCTTGGGTTGTTTAAATTGTTAATTCATTTAATTTTGCATAAGGGATCTTTTTTATAAAGAAAATTTTTGTTTGGCCCAAGTTGGTTAAATGTGTTATTAGATTAATACCAACTGGACTCAGGAAATATTAGATTGCAAGGTATTAATTACAACTAAGGATTTCTTTAAATATATATTGCTTAGATATGTTATTTGAGTATGAGTCTTTTTAAATGAAACCGTATTGACTGAGAAAAATATGTTGGACTCCTCTTTTTTATTTTAGCTATCTTAGTTTGACTAGGATTTCACATATGTTTAACTGATGCATATTATATCTGTTGGTCTCTATTTAATTATTGAAATCCTATCTCTATTCCAACTGTGATTTGAGATATTTATGTTAACTTCTTATTTTGTATCTGTTGGTTCTAAAACGAAGCTAGTATATCAGTTTATGATATATTGTTAATCAAAATATAGCCGTTTGGTACTTCTTGTTATCTATAATATCTTTCTCAACTAAAATACGAAAACAAGGAAGCATATATCAGTGAAGAGAAACTCAAAGCAAAGATCAGTCTTACTCGTTATATACTTCCATCGAGAGCTATCATTGTTTATTACCGCAAGTCTATGTTATACTGTTAGTCTTTTATTGGCTGGAAAAGCACAACAGAGTGTATTCAAAATACTTTGTAATAAATTATGAGTTCAAGCAGTGTTTAGCTTGGTCATTCCAATAGTTGATAGGGTCTGTTCAAAGAGAGCTTTCAAGGTTGCAGAGGTGCAAAGTAGCAGAAGTGTAAAAAGGGCAAAGGTGTCCATCGCAGTGGAACATTTTATTTGAACATGGAGTTCTTTTTATTGTATTTAATTGAGTCTTAAAATTAATAAAAAGAGTCTCCAATATCGGTTGGTGTTGGACTCAGATTAGGCTACTAGACTAGGGGATAGGGGCTGAAACATGTAAAAAAATCCTTGTGTCTGTGGTTGGTTATTTTTTGTGGTTTGATTGTTTAAGTATCACTTTAAATTTGCATCTAAATACATCAACATAAAAGAAATTTTCTGATAGAGTAAAGTGTAATAATCTAGTCAATAATTCACACACATTTCATGTCTGCATTATAACTAAAATATAATTTGTTCTAATCCAAACATTATCTTTCTTTGTTTTTTCCTATCTGCATTATAAGAACAGTAGAATTTATTCTAATTAAAATAGACATTATAAAACACTAGTTCCACCTGTCTATTTAAGTACTTTAATAGGAGATTAAAAATTAGTCGTTGTTAAACATGTTTTAGTTTAGACACCTATTCACCCTCCTCTAGGTGTGCACATACACAAAATTACATGTCCAACTAGGTATTGTAATCCCTACTATTTGGGACTAAAAATTTGTGAACAAATTAATTTTTAACTTTGTTTTAATCCATTCTCTTTTAAGAATATCCAAAATGACGTAGTTTTAATAAATGAGTTTTATTTAAGGAGGAGTGCTAGATAAGGGGAGTGCTCTTGATCCCAAAAAGGGTTTAAGGCTGCTAATCATAAAATATGTAGAGCTTAATTGAATGACTTAGTAGCACATCAACCATGATCATGAGTAGCTGTTGATAATAAGAAGAGTTCGAGATGAAATGACAAAGTTTAGCAAGCACCAAAGAGATGATCAACAATGTTGCTAAGTACCATAAGATGAAGAGTATACAAGCCATTTTAGCAGCACCTCCAACATACTACAACAAACAGAAAATGGGGTCGATGATCCTGGTCTAAGTGACCGAATTGGGATCTTTGGATCTTGGTGTATGTTGCCGAATTGGGGTCAGAGGATCCTGATCTAATTTAACTGAATTGGGGTCAGAGGATCATGGTCTTAGTGACTGAATTGTCGAGACATAGTGCTCAAGGGAACCTTAGTGGTTAAGTTGCAAAATGGTCTATTGAGCCTATATCCATAAAGGGCAACCTACTCATTGGGTAGAAGAGTGGAGTATGAGTTGTTTAGTCTCCTAACCACTTAAAACCTACTGAGTCTTTTACTTTATGTTATTTACATTATGTAAATTATAACTGTCATATTTGTTATGTGTTTATCTATTCATAGAACTAATTTTAAGAACTGAGATTTCTTATTAAATCTTCAAGGGAAGTTTTCAAACTTATATTTTGTCGTGCATAAATAATCTTGATTAATTAATTATTTGGTAATACTCAAATAAGTAATTGAAAAAGATTTAAAGATCTATTCAACCCCATTCTAGATCTCTATTATGCCTTTGGAAAATAACAACTATTTTACTAAATATAGTTTTTGATTTAGATTGATAAATATTCAAAGTTGATTTCCGTAGAAAAAGGAAAACGTCAAACCAAAATAAATGAGGAACCAAATTATCTATTTAATTATTGTGTGTGTGTGTGTGTGTGTGTGTGTATATATATATATATATATATATATATATATATATATATGGTTTTAATCCGTGGCAAACGTTTGCTATGGGCACTGTTCAGCAACCAAGTTGATTACAGTTGATCTGGACAATGGAAGGTTGGGATTGGTCAATTATTCGCAGTCCCTTATCCTTTTTGTCCGTTAGCTTATTACATTACTGCCCCTAACAATTTAACATGTTTGCCGCTACAGGCTGTGGCGGCAATGTGTGTCTCACCCATATGGCTATGGTTCATTTGATAAAGTATACATGATGTAAAAATAAAAGATAATTTAAAGATGAGTTTATTTTTATGTATATATAATATAAAAATAAAAGATAATATAAAGATAAATAATGTAAAAATAAAAGATAATGTAAAGATATTGTTGAAAATTGTTATTTTATCTTTTCTGATAAAATAATATTTTATTATATTATTATAATATAATAATGATGATATTTTTATAATGAATGTGTGATATATGAGTATATGAGGAGGAAGAGTATTTTTGTTGCAAAAGTTGTTTAAAACATGTTAAACATGTCGGTAGACCCTATTTCTTGACTGAAATTTGATTATAGCCTGTAAAATTGTCCGTATGTGGATTTCGGTCAATTTCTGTTTGGAATTTGGAAAACCTTTCTTCTATAAAGTTGTAGAGAATTGAATTTCCTATACAAAGAAGCGAGATTTGAATTTTCTGATAAAAGGGCTATTTATTATGAATTATTGAAGTTCTGAAGTTCCGAAATAATTAATTTTTGAAAGTTTTAATTATTTTTAATAACAAAAACGCTTTTTTTGTTTTTGTTATTATTGTTATTATTTGTCATCAATTCAGATCCGAGAAAGTGGGCGTAAGAATTTTGATATATATATTAATATTATATTAAATTTTCTGCTTTGGTGTTCTAAGCATTTTCCTATAAATAGGGTGCTTAGGTTAGATTTGAAAATCACACCAGAAACTGAAGTTTTCTCTCTATTTCTCTCTCTATATTATCGAGTGTATTCTTGTGAGTATTTTGATATCTTGAGTGTTGCTATACGGTGCAAGTTCGTTCAGCGTTATTCCAGTCAAAAGTACTACTCTTTTGAGGTAAGGGATAGTAAGGGATTTTAAGGGATTGAAAAGGATGTTATTTTCTTCGTAAGTGATATTATTTCTTCAATATCATTATGTTGAAATATTGGTTTGAACTTTTTATCAAATTTAGAACTTTTTCTTGTCGGGGTTACTATTCATGAGTTACTATTCACGATTTACTATTCATAAGTTACTATTCACGAGTTACTATTCATGATTTACTATTCATGAGTTACTATTCACGAGTTACTATTCACGGGTACTATTCACTACAAAATTGGTTTCTTTTTCTAACCAAATTATAGTTGATTTATGAATATTATTCTGGAGATTAAAACTATGTATTGATTGTATTGATTTTATTATCATATATAACATTTTTATAACCCTGATGTTGAAATTCTCTTTCACTGGAGTGTAAAGATGGGTAGATTATTGGTATGATCATGACTAGAGTTCTATTTGGCCAGTAGTGAAAAGTTGAATTATGACTGGTATGATCATGACCATTGAATTTATAATTGAATATCTTTAGCTTAAGTGCAAGATGAATTGATCAACATGGTTATAATTATTGTTTATATAAATTCTGAAATGATTATATATTTCTTTGAGATATGAATATCTTTGGCCCATAGTACAAAGATGACTTATTGATGAATATCTTTGGCCCGTAGTGCAAAGATGAATTATTGATGAATATCTTTGGCATGTAGTGCAAAGATGGTCTGTTGATGAATATCTTTGGCCGTGGTGCAGATGAATTTATTAGTATGATTATGAACATGAATCGTGATTTGGTATAACCATGATCTTTGATGTTTCAGGTGATGAAAATTATCTTTGTCCTGGATGAAAAAAGTAATTTAGAACAACAATTCGATTATGAGTTATACATGTGATTGTGATGATAATTGTTGATTGATGTTACAGGATAAAACATTGTTGGTGGACTTTTAACATGGAGAAAGATAATAGACTTTATGGTCTATTTGACTCTTCTAATGGATTGCTTCGTTCACCGCAACTGACTATGGTTGAAAAGTTTTATCATCTACTATATGTTCTAAATCTACGATTTATTACTTGATGAAGACTATTAATAATTTATTTATCTTTAGTCATAATATTCTTTCTTCGAGCTAGTTGTGGCTCACCCTTTGCTTCACAATTCTTTTAGGTGTAACAGTGTAAATAGGGGTGAAATAGTAATAAAGGGGAATAGAGCGGTGGTCATCATTTAGTAGTTATATTTGTTGAATCAAATAGGGTGAAGCGAACCCAACGTTGGAAGGGTGTTTTTCCACTATCATACAAGATGTCTAATAACATACAACCTCGTATCATCATAAGATGAGGGATGTGCTCATCCACTTCTTGCGAGTATATATATACGAGCACTACCTATATAATCTTGGAGTTTGGTTGAAGTATAATTCTCAATTAGAGACGGTGGAGTTACTGATATGTCAAGAGAAGACACAACATTGGGAAGAATATGATAGTAATCTTCTCATTTTTCTTTGGGGTCTATTGGGTCAACCAAAGATAATTTTGTGGGCATATGATATCTATAATAACCTAGACGCATGGCCTCCCATGTACGAAGGTTTCCTTGAGCACTTCCCAAAGATTTTAATTTCTAAAACAGTTTTTGACTATACCTTTGTATAAGTTGTCATTGTGACGTGCTATCAAAGGTTAGGATGAGAGTCACAGTTGGTATATATTTGTATCCAAACTCACAGCATATGTGTTGTTGTATTTTGCACGACAATTGTTGTAATAAAGTTGTAGTTGTTTTCTGTACCATGTATTTGGTGACTCAGAATGGGTTGGATGGAATGGACCTGTTTTGGGGGTTGTCACAGTTGGTATCAGAGCTTAGGGATATGATCTCTGGCGGAGATCGGGATTAGAACTAGAAGGGGAGAGATGAGTAAATCCTTAGCTAGTGTGTCCTACCTAAGCTTATTTGTTGGTTAGTCATAATATCGGGATATTATGTGATATGTTAATTTGTTAAATTAACCTTTATTTTTGAAGTTGTATTCTAGAATGATGTCTGAAATACAGGAGATGAGCAATGGAGAAATCATGATGACAGGAAAGATGGAATCTGAAATGAAAGCAAGGTATTCTCAACTCTTTGAAATACCAGGTACATAAATTTCGGGGATAAAATTTCATAAGGAGGGGAGATTGTAAGACCCCGAATTTTATGAAATAAAAGTATTCAATTTTTCTTATAATTACGATTCAGTAAATGGTTAAATTGATAAAAAGCAAAGTTAAGGGTGATATATGAAATTTTTTTAAAATAAGCAAGTGGTTATAAAATACTCATTGTTGTCGGGGAATATTCGTTTGGTCGTGGAATATTCTTTCCGTCGTTGGAATATTCGTACGACGGTAGCAGCTCATTTGTGGGGCCCCATAACATAATAATAAGCTTCGGATGAAGAAAACGACAAAAGGGAGTTTTATAAATAACTACTTAGTTGTTACTGCTTAACACTTGTTGGAATACCCGTTGGTTAAAACACATTAATAATACGCTGTTGTTGAACGAAGAGACACGAGATTGCACCAATTATTGATTCTTACGTAAGAATGCACTACTCAATAATTGTTACGAGAATTACCGCTCAATATTTTATTTTGATTCAATAATTGTTGCGTTGATATTTTATATTATTATTGTTTTTAATAATTGTCATCAAGACAAGATTTTCCATTATCAAATAAATAATTCATATTATTTGAATAATATTATTAGATAGCATTATTGGCAATGTCTAGAAAGTTCTCGCCTAATGAGAGGTTTGGTCACCTAATCATTGCTTGTAAGAAGAAGAATTTCTTATTGAAAAGCCCCTCTTTCCTCAGGAACAAATATGGTTGTCAATATTGTGATTCTCGTAATATTATTTGTGAATAATTAATTATTGATTTATATGATAAGGAAAATATTCATTTTATATGGATATAGATGGAGGAAAATTTTTAAAGTGACAATTGTTGAAAATTGATATTTTATCTTTTCTCGATAAAATAATATTTTATTATATTATTATAATATAATAATGATGATATTTTACAATGAATGTGTGATATATGAGTATATGAGGAGGAAGAGTATTTTTGTTGTAAAAGTTATTTAAAACATGTTAAACATGCTCAATAGACCCCATTTCTTATTGAAATTTGATTATAGCACAAAAAATCGTCCGTATGTGGATTTCGGTCAATTTCTGTTTGGAATTTGGAAAAACTTTTTTCTGTAAAGTTATAGAGAATTGAATTTCCTATACAAAGGCGCGAGATTCGAATTTTCTGATAAAAGGTCAATTTCTGTTTAGGTTTTATAGAAATTATTTTCATTTAGATAATACTTTTTCCTTTTATTTTTATTTGGGTGTCATACACTGTGATTTTGAGTACTATTTTCTAATTACAATTGGTTAACTATTTCCAGGAAGTTCATACTTCTCAAATGTACTAATTCTTTCTCCCTTCTCAAATGTAAAATTAGTATTGACCTTTTAAAGTTAATTAAATTCATTTTAATACTCAAAATTGATATAAAATTTTTGATTTGGGACTATACAATCATAAAATTAGTAACATTTTTATAACTTAATTTCCTGGAAGATTTTTTTTTTTTTATCGTCAAAAAATTGAAAATAAAATTTTCAAAAAATTGAAATTGATAGCACAATTTCCTACAATTAAGTTCATCCCATCAAACATACCATAATTTCATAACACAAAATATTAGCGCAATCCTAATATATATATATATATATATATATATATATTAGAATAAAAAATCAATTAATATTAGACACGATGATTTTATTTTAATTATTTTCTTAAACAATTATACTACTAATTCTCGCTTTCTTATAAAACTACGATACTAATTTCAATTTTTAAATAAGCACGTATTATTATGTATATATATTTTAATAAAAATAACAACTCAATATTATATAAGATGATCTTATTTTGATTGTTTCTTGATAAAACTATAAACTAATTAATTGCAAAGCACGGGTCTTATTCTTTATTATTTTTCTATAAAAAAAAAATATTTTTTGAACCCATATTGAATTAAAAAAATTAAAGAATATCTATCAACAAAATCCTTCTCAAATTATATTATATAAGTTGCAAAAAAAATTTATTTAATAATGATAACAAATTAATATTAGGTAACATGATTTTATGATTGTTTTATTGTAAACTATATTACTAATGCATGAGCCCGGATTTTCTTTATAATTGTTATTATAATTAGTAAATGGTTAAATTGATAACATGTTAAAGTTAAGGGTGATATTTGTAAATTATTAAAGTGTGTCGGGGAATATTCGTTCTATCGAAAATATTAGGTAAAAGTACGACGGCGCCGAAATAGCCAATATTATTGGTGGGACCCACAACGAAATTTTGTCGGATGCAGAAAATGACATAAATAATCTTTTTAATAAAAATTGTCAACGATACTATCATTTTCAACTATTTAAATACCCGGTGATAAAAGTATAGTAGCATGCGGTATTCTACAGTGATACTATCACTTATCTTTTGATTCAATAATTATTAAAATAACAACTGCATAATATTTCATATTATTGAACTCAATAATTGTCACAGTAGTAAATGCACTGTATTTCATATTATTATATCAATAATTGACATGGCACGGTAAATCATATTATTTGATATGATATTATTAGACCAATAAATATTATTAACAATTTCTAGAAAGTTCTGTCAAGGAAAGAGGTAATTTAATTGCGCATTGTTTATACGAAAGGTCCCCTCTTTCTTGGGAACGGTGCGGTTGTCAAGATTGAAAGTCTATAATAATTATACTCCGAAAAAATTAGTGAGCACCAGTTCACTGTAGCAATCACATGGTATTATGAATGTCACAATAATTGTCACAACATCTCATATTATTGAACCAATAATTGACATCGTAGCAAGGGTAGTAGTGAAAAGTTGCATAAATGGAAGTCACGGATATTAATTAGTTAGGCAGACTCATTATTTGAAGAACATGTGATATTAATACATTAAGTCAATAATATAGAAGACGAATAATATAATTAAAAATAAGGATAATGGAATAATCTTTTTGATAATGGATAAATCTTTTCGAATATATAATTATAATGGATGGGAATGGGTAATTATTATATTTAAATTAAAGATAATGGATGAAAATGGTTAATCATTATGTTTAAAGATAATGATAATGGATGAATAATATATTTATAAAATGTGGAATATTTTGGCTATAAATAAGAAGACTTAACGTAAAAGAACAAAAAAGAAATGGACGAAAACTTAAGTTTTTGGTCCAATTCTTTTGTTACCAAGTTTTTTAATGAATGAAAAAGTAAGATATTAATGTATGGAAAATTTGGTCATTTTTTTTGTCAAATTTTTTCGTCCAAAAGTGTAAGAATTTGGATGGAAACCCAAATAATTTTAGTAAATGGTACTTAGTTTATGAGAAATATTATTTGAATATGGGGACTACTATTCGACATTCACTCCTACTTGTCAAACGAGTTTCTAAGTTCCAAAGTATAGTATATATATGTATATATATATATATATATATATATATATATATATATATATAATACTTATTCAGGTTTATTTTCATCAATTAAAACTAAACAAATGCTACTTAGTTTATTTCAATTATTTTATGTTATTTTATTTTATTTTATATTATATTATCGTAAATTCTTAATTAAATATAATTTATTTTATATTATTATTTGAATATGAAAACTATTGTTCGACACTCACTCCTACTTGTCAAACGAGTTTCTAATTAAGTTCCATAGTATATTATTTAATTTAGACACTTATTCAGCTTTATTTTATTTGCATCCCAACTAAGCAAATGCTACTTAATTTATTATTTTATTTTTTGTTAATTTAGTTAGGTACAATTTATTTTATTTTTTTGAGATACTTTATTTTATTTTGTATTATATTATAGTATATACTTTTAAAAAATTTAATTACATTAAATTTATTTTATTTTATTTTTATTTATTTTGTATTAAAATATATTATTTTATTTTAAATTATATTATTTAATTTAATTTAAAATAATTTATTACAATATTTTTATCCTTTTTACATTATATTTACTATACTATTTATGTATGTTATAGTTAATTATACGTTTTTTTTATTGGTAGTCAACTAAGTAAATGCTACCTACTTGTATAATAGTTTATTTTCATATGTATTTATTACGTACCTTCTATAACTTCCATGAAACTTCCGTCCAAAATAATTATATATTTACTGCCAATTATCCATAAGCCTACATGCAGTTGAGGATAATAAATTATAACTGTCATATTTGTTATGTGTTTATCTATTTATAGAACTAATTTTAAGAACTGAGATTTCTTATTAAATCTTCAAGGGAAGTTTTCAAACTTATATTTTGTCGTGCATAAATAATCTTGATTAATTAATTATTTAGTAATACTCAAATAAGTAATTGAATAAGTTTTAAAGATCTATTCAATCCCATTCTAGATCTCTATTATGCCTTTGGAAAATAACAACTATTTTACTAAATATAGTTTTTGATTTAGATTGATAAATATTCAAAGTTGATTTCCGTAGGAAAAGTAAAAGGTCAAACCAAAACAAATGACGAACCAAATTATCTATTTAATTATAGTGTGTGTGTGTGTGTGTGTGTGTGTATATATATATATATATATATATATATATATATATATATATATATATAGTTTTAATCAAGGCAAAAGCGTTTGCTTTATGAGCCTTTGTTAAAGAACCAAGTTGATTCTGATCCGGATAATGGAAGGTTTGAGATTGGTCAATTATTCCCCCCGCCACATACGACTTGTAGCGGCCCCTTATCATTTTTGTCCGTTAGCTTATTACATTCGCCTTTAATAATTTAACATATGCTGCTACAGTCAATGTATGTGGCGGCGATGTCATCTCACCCATATGGCTATGGTTCATTTGATAAAGTATACATGATGTAAAAATAAAAGATAATGTAAAGATGAGTTTATTTTTATGTATACATAATATAAAAATAAAAGATAATATAAAGATACATAATGTAAAAATAAAATATAATGTAAAGATACATTGTAAGACCCCAACTTTTTATAAATGAAATTTTACTTTCCTCTATTTATTATTTTGAAATAGTAAGGGTTGAATTGATTAATGTGGTTAGTTATGGGTAAAATGCGCAAATATTTTTTAAATAAGCAGATGGTTATAAAATATTCATTATTGTCGGGGAATATTCGTTTGGTCGTGAAATATTCTTGTTGTTGTTGGAATATTCAGACGACGGCCAGTAGCGATCTTTGTGGACCCATAACTTGAAAGCGATTAGATGAAGAAACGACAAGTATAAGTTGTTTATAAATAACGACGTAGTTATTCACAGTTATCTTGTGGAATACCCTTGGTTAAAACACGATGTCTGGCGTTGTTGCGCGATGACACTGCAGTATTGCAACAATTATTGATTCTTACGTGAGAAGGCACTTTCTCAATAATTATTCAAAGATAATATTGTTCGAAGATTTTATTTTATTGATTCAATAATTGCTGCGTTAATATTCTATATTACTATTGTTTCAATAATTGTCACTACACAGTATTTTTCATTATCGGAGCAATAATTCATATTATCTGAATAATATTATTAGATAGCATTATTGGCAATGTCTCGAAAGTTCTGTCTAAGGAGAGGTTTGGTCACCTAATTGCGCGCCAGTAAGGAGAGATTCTTATTTAAAAGCCCCCTCTTTCTTGGGAACTGCCTGGTTGTCAATATTGTGATTCTGTAATATTATTTGTGAATAATTAATTATTGATTTATATGATAAGAAAAATATTCATTTTATGTGGATATAGATGGAGAAAATTTTTAAAGTAACAATTGTTGAAAAATGATATTTTATCTTTTCTGATAAATTAATTTATTATTATATTTTAATAATATAATAATGGTGATAATTTTACAATGAATATGGTATATATGAGTAAATGAGGAGGAGGAGTATTTTTGTTGCAATAAATACTAAAAACATGTTAAACATGTTGGTGGACCCATTTCTTGACTGAAATTTGATTATAGCCTGTAAAATCGCCCGTTTATGAATTTCGGTCAATTTCTGTTTGGAATTTAGAAAAACTTTCTTCTGCAAAGTTGTAGAGAATTGAATTTCCTATAAAAAGACGCGTGATTCAAATTTTCTAATAAAAGGGCTATTTATTATGAATTATTAAAGTTCTGAAATTCCGAAATAATTGATTTTTGGAAGTTTTATTTATTTTTATTAATAAAAACATTTTTTGTGAGATGGTGGGGCCCACTGGTTGTTAAAATGTGCTGAATTCAGTTGGTCTTAAGTGGGCGTGAAATTTTTTTATTTATATTATTATTATATTAAATTTTCTGCTTTGGTGTTCTAAGCATTTTCCTATAAATAGGGTGCTTAGGTTAGAATTGAAAATCACACCAGAAACTAAAGATTTCTCTCTCTATAATATCGAGTGTATTTTGTGAGTATTTTAGTATTTTGAATATTGTTATACGGTGCAACTTCTTTCAGCACTATATCCAGTATTCCAGTCAGAAGTAATATTCTTTCTGAGGTAAGGGATGTTATTTTATTCAAAAATGATATTATTTCTTCAATATCATTATGCCGAAATATTGGTGAATTTTTTTTATCAAATTTGGAACTTTTTTCATGTCGGGGTTACTATTCATGAGTTACTATTCATGAGTTACTATTCACGAGTACTATTCACGAAGCATGATGATATTTTTTTGTGAAATTTCTATCTTTTAGTGTCAGAGTTACTATTCACGTATACGGCACTATTCACGAATACGGCACTATTCACCGAAAAATGATTTTTTTTTCTTTTTGTCCAAAATATCTATTCTGAATACTAGCTTTGATTGTATCCATGTTTTGATCATTCTTGAATTTTTACTCCACTATGATTATTTATGAGGTATTTTTGGACATGGAATAGCTGAAATACGAATCCTTAATAATTATTCTTTTGTTTCACTAGATTCGTTTTCTTTAAAATATTTTTCATCATCCTCAGTCCTAAATGATGATATAACTGAATATCTTTGGCCTGTAGTGCAAAGATGAATGATTTCTGATGAATATCTTTGGCCCGTAGTGCAAAGATGAACAGGTGTTTAGATGAACATGACCAACTGATGAATATCTTTGGCCTGTAGTGCAAAGATGAATATTTAATTCTAGATATATATTGATTGATGTTACAGGGATAAAATATCGACGACGAACTTTTAAATTCATATATAGAAGATAGTAGTTTGCATTCTCTACTTAACTCTTCTAATGAATTATTATTTCCACTGCGAAGATTGATTTAAAACTGGTTGTCAATTGTATTCTATTAGATTTTTCCCTATTGAAGACTAACGATAATTTGTTCTATGTTATCTTAGTCATAATATTCTTCTTGGGCTAGTTGAGCTCACCCTTTTCCTTGTTGTTCCATTTTTTCTTCTCGGAGAGGCGAGAATGTAGCGAAATACTAGTGGGTGTGGAATGATGGTTCTAGAAGTGGTTTTAGTAGTCCTCACTATTTTTGTAAAATAATGTATCAATGATTGTAATGAGGACTTATTTGAGTGTGGATATTGTCTAGAAGACAATATTTATTTTAAACTCATGCTTAAGTGTTGTATTATTATTTTGCGATAATTGTATTAATAAAGTTATAGTTGTTTACGTACCATGTATTTGGCGACTTCGTAATGGGTGTTGTATACCTATTTTGGGCGTCACAGTTAATATCAAAGCTTAGGGATATGGTCTCTCAAGTGAGATCGGGAATAATACTAGGAGGGAGAGCAGAGTAATCCTTCGCTAGTGTGTCATACCTAAGCTTATTTGTTGGTCGATCGAAGGCGTATGGTTAATATGTGATATGATAATTTGTTTAATTAACCCTTGTTTTATGGCGATATTTAAGAATGGCAACCGAGAATATTAACAGTGGAGTTAATGAGACCGTGGAAACACCTTTAATCACCACCCGAGGAACGTACAGCAGAAGGCAATATTCCTCCACGTAAACAACACCATTGAAAGCGAACAATGAACGACGGGATGTTTAGGAGCTTTTTGCAGTTCATTCAAAACCAGACGAGGGAGACTCGTGCACGAGAATCTGGGTGGAAATGATAGCAATGCGGCTTGTCACAACAAGCGAGTTCAAAGAGTTAGGACCACTGAATTTAAGGGAAAGCCGGATCCGATCATGGCGAAAATGTGGGTCAAGCAAATTGCCAAGATATTCGATGTCTTGGGATGCACGAAGGAACAGAAGGTTCCATTCGCCACCTTTATGTTCCGTGGCGAGGCAGACTACTGGTGGGAGTCTGTGAAACGGACCCAGCCTGCCTCACTCAGCATGTCATGGGAAACGTTTCAGAAACTTTTCAACGAAAAATACTTTTCCTGAAAGTATTCGCCATATGAAGGAGGTAGAGTTTATTAGACTAGAACAAAATAACATGACGGTGTCCCAATACGAGGCGAAGTTCACAGAGTTATCCAGATTTTCACCTCATTTGGTAGAAAATGAGGAACGAATGACGAGGATATTTCTGAGAGGTTTAAAACCCGAGATTCGGCAATATCTTATCTCTCATAAATTTTCTTTATATTCAGATGTTGTCAAAAGGGCTCAATTCTTAGAGCGAGATAGCGAGTACATTCAACTAAGGGACCGCACTGAGTCATCATACCAAGCAAAGCGGTGATCATCGAAGAGCAATGAAAACCAGCGGGGAGGAAAACATTCAGACAAAAGCGGTAACCACTCTGGTGGTAATCGTGGCTATGAAAATAGAAGAAACGAGTCGGGGGGAGATTTTAAAAAGAGGAGATTCAACAATGACAATGTGAAGACGTTAGCACCAGCAGCAACTGGTTCCAAGGGAGGAGAACGACCACCAGTCATATGCTATAAGTGCGGAAAAGAAGGACATATCAGCCCAAACTGCCCACAATAGTTCAAGGTATGCTATAATTGTGGAAAGAAAGGACATATCGCTTGAGATTATACGGTAGCGAAACCAAGTCCACTGGGGATGGTGACTCAAAAGGCTATCCCAGAAAATTCAAAGTCAACGGTTCCTAGAAGAGCATTTGTCGTGACTGGTCAAAGTGCGAGGAACCCAAACGAGGTGATCACGGGTAAGCTAATCATAAATTCATGCGAAGTTTATACCTTACTAGATATCGGTGCTACCCATTCATTTATCTCTCCTGCTTGTGCTCAACATTTAAACTTGACACCTGAGAAATTGGACTTTGACTTATCTGTTGAAACTCCGTTAGGAGGAACTTTCATCACATCCAATGTTTATAAATCTTGTTTGATCCAAGTTGGCACCATCACCTTACCTGTTGACCTTATCTCTTTAAAGATACTTGCATTTGACGTGATTTTAGGAATTGATTGGTTAACTACTCATCATGCCAAAATTGATTGTTTTTATAAGGTTGTTAGTTTTCATATTCCTAACCAACCTGTTGTGCGAATTCAAGCAGCTAAGCCATTAAAATTAATCACTGTTATATCAAGTCATAAAGCTATTCGTTTATTAAAAAATGGATGTCAAGCTTTCTTAGCCCATGTCACAGACTTGAACAAAAACACGTCAAATTTGAATAATATTTCTGTTGTTAGTGAATTTCCTGATGTATTTCCTGAAGAACTTCCCGGTCTACCCCCAGAACGTGAAGTAGAATTCTTTATTGATCTTGAACCTAAAGACAAAGCCCATTTCTAAAACCCCATATCGAATGGTTCCTATTGAACTTGAGAGTTAAAGGTCCAACTACATGAGGAGTTATTGGACATCGGTTTTATTAAATCCTAGTACATCTCCTTGGGGTGCTCTGTTTTATTTGTAAAGAAGAAAGACGGAGTATGCGACTTTGTATCGATTATCGGAATTAAACCATGTCACTATCAAGAATAGGTATCCGCTACCTCGTATTGATGACCTGTTTGACCAGCTTACAAGGAGCGCATGATTCGTTTCAAAGATCGATCTTCGCTTACGATATCATCAATTGAAGGTTAAAATCGAGGATATTCCAAAGACGCCTTGAACTTTGATGCGGGCATTATGAATTCCTAGTCATGTCTTTTGGATTGACTAATGCTCCTGCGGCTTTCATGGATATGATGAACCGAGTATTCAAGGAATATTTGGATCGGTTCGTTGTTGTCTTTATTGATGACATCCTGTCTATACCAAAAAAGCCGTGAAGATCATGAGCCATTTGAAGTCGGTATCGCAAAGGCTTCGTGATAACAAGCTATATGCTGTCAAGAAATGCAAGTTTTGGCTTGAGGAAGTAGCATTCCTTGGGTACATGGTGTCAAAACATGGAGTGTCTGTTGACCCGGCGAAGATTGAAGCAATAAAAAGTTGGGAACAATCGAAGACGGTGACTAAAGTACGTAGCTTTCTGGGCTTAGCTGGTTATTATCGAAGATTCGTGAAAGGATTTTCTCGAATCGCTACTCCGTTAACTCAGCTGACTCGTAAAGATACAAAATTCGTATGGAGCGAGGAATGCGAGAAGAGTTTCCAAGATCTCAAGAGGAGACTCATTTCGGCACTGTTGTTTTGACAATACCATCTGGTTCGGATGGATTTGTTATCTACTGACGATGCTTGAGCAAAGGGTTAGGGTGTATTCTCATGCAACGTGGGAAAGTCATAGCCTATGCCTCATGACAAACTTAAAGAATATGAGAGGAATTATCCTACTCATGATCTCGAGTTAGTAGCGATGCCGCTAAAGATCTGGAGGCACTATCTATATGGGGAAAAAGTGGAGATATATTCAGACCATAAAAGCCTCAAATATTTCTTCACCCAAAAGGAACTTAACATGCGGCAACGACGTTGGCTCGAGCTATTGAAAGACTACGACCACACCATTCAATACCATCCTGGAAAAGCGAACGTGGTAGCCGACGCATTGAGTAGAAGATCATACGCGGGAACGAGTGCGATGTTGTTAAAACAAAGTCCCATTTTTGTGTGATTTACAAAAGATGAAGATAGAATTCAAGACTCCGGGGACCCATGCAATGATGTCAAGTATGCGCATAGAACCGACTTTAATCGAAAAAGTTAAAGTTGCTCAAGCCACAGATCCGGAGCTGATGCGTATGAAGAAGAAAGTACAAGAAGCTACTATTCCAGAAGCAAGAATCGATGAAGAAGGAATACTTCGAGTCCACTCTAGACTTTATGTTCCTAACGATTCTGACTTGAAGCATAGAATCATGATGGAGGCACACAACACACCGTTTGCAATCCATCCTGGGAGTACCAAAATGTATCATGATCTTCGACATACATTTTGGTGGAACAATATGAAGAGAGAGATCGCGAAGTTTATCTCGAGTATCCATAGTTTCGGATCGTGACCCAAGATTCACTTCAAGATTTTGGGTTAGCTTGCAAAAAGCTATGGGCACGGATTTACGATTTAGTTCGGCATACCATCCTCAAACGGACGGACAATTAGAAAGGACTATTCAAACTCTTGAAGATCTATTAAGACTTTGTGTTCTAGATTTCAAAGGGAGTTGGGATAAGTACCTACCATTGGTGGAATTCTCCTACAACAACAGTTATCATGCAAGTATAGGTGTGGCTCCATTTGAACATTATATGGATGAAAGTGTCGCTCTTCAATATGTTGGGATGAGGTGGGTGAAGAAACATTGTTGGGACCCGAGTTGGTACGTATGACTACAGAAAAGATCCAAATGATTCGACAACGTATACAAACAGCACAAGATCGACAAAAGAGTTATGCGGATCTTCATCAAAAGGACGTGGAATTTGACATTGGGGATCATGTATTGTTACGTGTTGCTCCATGGAAGGGAGTTACAAGATTTGGGAAGAGAGGAAAGCTCAATCCACGATTTATTGGTCCATTTCAGATTCTTGACCGAGTAGGAAAGGTGGCCTATAGACTCATGTTACCTCCAAGCATGTCTCGAGTTCATAACATTTTTCACATATCTGTGCTTCATAAATATGTGAAGGACCCGAACCACGTTATTGAGTTAGAACCGGATGAGATAGCCGAAGACTTAACGTACGAAGAGGTACCTGTCAAGATCTTGGATAGGAAAGAGCATGTCCTACGCACAAAGGTCATACCACAAGTCAAAGTTTTGTGGAGGAACCATGCTATAAAGGAAATGACCTGGGAGTTGGAAACGGAAATGAAAGCGAGGTATCCTCATCTTTTCGAAACACCAGGTACGTACGTCAATTTCGAGGACAAAATTTTATTAGAAGGGAAGGTTGTAAGACCCCAACTTTTTATAAATGAAATTTAATTTCCTCTATTTATTATTTTGAAATAGTAAGGGTTGAATTGATTAATGTGGTTAGTTATGGGTAAAATCGCAAATATTTTTAAATAAAGCGGTGGTTATAAAATATTCATTGTTGTCGTGAATATTCGTTTGGTCGTGGAATATTCTTCTTTGTTGGGAATATTCGGTATGGCGGTCTTTGTCTTTTGTGGGCCCATAACTTGAGCGATTGGATGAAGAAAATGACAAGTATAAGTTGTTTATAAATAACTATGTAGTTATTACTGATTAACAACATTGTTGGAATACCCGGTGGTTAAAACACGATGTCTACGCGTTGTTACACAAGATGCACACAGTATTGCACCAATTATTGATTCTTACGTGAAAGGCACTACTCAATAATTGTTACATGAATTATTGTTCGATTTTTATTTTATTGATTCAATAATTGTTGCGTTAATATTCTATATTATTTGTTGTTTCAATAATTGTCACTACACAGTATTTTTCATTATCGGAGCAATAATTCATATTATCTGAATAATATTATTAGATAGCATTATTGGCAATGTCTAGAAAGTTCTGTCTAAGGAGAGGTTTGGTCACCTAATTGCGCGCCAGTAAGGAGAGATTCTTATTTAAAAGCCCCTCTTTCTTGGGAACCTGCTGATTTGTCAATATTGTGATTCGTAATATTATTTGTGAATAATTAATTATTGATTTATATGATAAGAAAAATATTCATTTTATGTGGATATAGATGGAGAAAATTTTTAAAGTAACAATTGTTGAAAAATGATATTTTATCTTTTCTGATAAAATAATTTATTATTATATTTTAATAATATAATAATGGTGATAATTTTACAATGAATGTGGTATATATGAGTAAATGAGGAGGAGGAGTATTTTTGTTGCAATAAATACTAAAAACATGTTAAACATGTTGGTGGACCCATTTCTTGACTGAAATTTGATTATAGCCTGTAAAATCATCCGTTTATGAATTTCGGTCAATTTCTGTTTGGAATTTGGAAAAACTTTCTTCTGCAAAGTTGTAGAGAATTGAATTTCCTATAAAAATTCGCGAGATTCGAATTTTCTGATAAAAGGGATATTTATTATGAATTATTGAAGTTCTAAAATTCCGAAATAATTGATTTTTGAAAGTTTTATTTATTTTTATTAATAAAATCGTTTTTTTGTGATATGGTGGGGCCCACTGGTTGTTAAAATGTGTTGAATTCAGTTAGTCTTAAGTGGGCATGAAATTTTTTTATTTATATTATTATTATATTAAATTTTCTGCTTTGGTGTTCTAAGCATTTTCCTATAAATAGGGTGCTTAGGTTAGAATTAAAAATCACACCAGAAACTAAAGATTTCTCTCTCTTTATCTCTCTATAATATCGAGCGTATTTTGTGAGTATTTTAGTACTTTGAGTATTGCTATACGGTGCAAGTTCTTCAGCACTATATCCAGTATTCCAGTCAGAAGTACTATTCTTTCTGAGGTAAGGGTTATTATTTTATTCAAAAATGATATTATTTCTTCAATATCATTATGCCGAAATAATGGTGAGAATTTTTTATCAAATTTGGAACTTTTTTCATTTCGGGGTTACTATTCATGAGTTACTATTCATGAGTTACTATTCATGAGTTACTATTCACGAAGCATGATGATATTTTTTTATGAAATTTTTATCTTTTAGTGTCGGAGTTACTATTCACGTATACGGCACTATTCACGAATACGACACTATTCACCGGAAAATAAAATTTTCTTCTTTTTGACCAAAATATCTATTCTGGATACTAGCTTTGATTGTATCCATGTTTTGATCATTCTTGAATTTTACTCCACTATGATTATTTAGGAGGTATTTTTGGACATGGAATAGCTGAAATACGAATCCTTAATATTTATTCTTTTGTTTCACTGGATTTATTTTTTTTAAAATATTTTTCATCATCCTCAGTCCTAAATGATGATATAACTGAATATCTTTGGCCTGTAGTGCAAAGATGAATGATTTCTGATAAATATCTTTGGCCCGTAGTGCAAAGATGAACAGGTGTTTAGATGAACATGACCAACTGATGAATATCTTTGGCCTGTAGTGCAAAGATGAATATTTAATTCCAGATATATAGTGATTGATGTTACAGGGATAAAATATCGACGACGAACTTTTAAATTCATATATAGAAGATACTAGTTTGCATTCTCTACTTAACTCTTCTAATGAATTATTATTTTCGCTGCGAAGATTTATTTAAAACTGGTTGTCTATTATATTCTATTAGATTTTTCCCTGTTGAAGACTAACGATAATTTGTTCTATGTTATCTTAGTCATAATATTCTTTACTGGGCTAGTTGAGCTCACCATTTTCCTTGTTGTTCCATTTTTCTTCTCAGGAGGCGAGAATGTAGCGAGTACTAGTCGGGGTGTGGAATGATGGTTCTAGAAGTGGTTTTAGTAGTCCTCACCATTTTTATAAAATAATGTATCAATGATTGTAATGAGGACTTATTTGAGTGTGGATATTGTCTAGAAGACAATATTTGTTTTTAAACTCATAGTTTAAGTGTTGTCGTATTTTGCACGATAATTGTATTAATAAAGTTATAGTTGTTTCTGTACCATGTATTTGGCGACTCAGAATGGGTGTTGTATACCTATTTTGGGGGCGTCACAGTTGGTATCAAAGCTTAGGGATATGGTCTCTGACGGAGATCGGGGAATAGTACTAGGAGGGGAGAGAGGAGTAATCCTTCGCTAGTGTGTCATACCTAAGCTTATTTGTTGGTCAATCGAAGCGTATGGTTAATATGTGATATGATAATTTGTTTAATTAACCCTTATTTTATGGCAGTATTTAAGAATGACAACTGAGAATATTAACGGTGGAGTTAAGTGGAAACACCTTTAATCACCACCTAGGGGAACGTGCAACAGGAAGGCAATATTCCTCCTGTAAACAACACCATTGAGCAGACAATGAACGACGGGATGTTTAGGAGCTTTTTGCAGTTCATGCAAAACCAGACGAGGGAGACTCGTGCACGTAATACGGTGGAAATGATAATGTAACGCGCCTTGTCACAACGCAAGCAGTTCAAAGAGTCGGGACCACCGTAATTTAAGGGAAAGCGGATCCGATCATGGCGGCAAACGTGGGTTAAGCAAATTACCAAGATATTCGATGTCTTGGGATGCACGAAGAAACGAAGGTTCCATTCGCCACCTTTATGTTCCGTGGCGAGGTATTCTTTGGTGGGAGTCTGTGAAATGGACCCACCTGCTTTTCGGATGTCATGGGAAGCGTTTGAAACTTTTCAACGAAAAAATATTTTCCCGAAAGTATTCGCCATATGAAGGAGGTAGAGTTTATTAGAATAGAAAAAAAATAACATGGCGGTGTCCCAATACGGCGAAGTTCGCAGAGTTATCGAGTTTGCACCTCATTTGGTAGAGAATGAGGAACGAATGACGAGGATGTTTACGAGAGGTTTAAAACCCGAGATTCTAATATCTTATCTCTCATAAATTTTCTTTATATTCGAGATGTTGTCAATGTGGCTCAATTATTAGAGCGAGATAATGAGTCACGTTCAACCAAGGGACCGTAACGAGGTCATACCGGTGGTGTAATTACTCATCTGAGCAATGAAAACCAATGGGAGGAAAATATTCGAGACAAAAGCGAACCACTCGGTGGTAATTGTGGCCATGAAAATAGAAGAAGCGAGTCGGGGAGATTTTAAAAGAGAGATTCAACAATGATAATGTGAAGACGTCAAAGACCAAAGAAAGCAATCGGTTCCAAGGGAGGAGAACGACCACCCGGTCATATATATGCTATAAGTCGCGGAAAAGAATATCATATCCAAACCGCCCACAAGCAGTTCAAGGTATGCTATAATTGTGGAAAGGAAGGACATATCGCCGAGATTATACGGTAGTGAAACCAAGTTCGATGGGGATGGTGACTCAAAAGGCTATCCCGAAAAAATCAAAGTCAATCTGTTCTGGAAGAGCATTTGTCGTGATTGGTCAAAGTGCGAGGAACCCAAACGAGGTGATCACGGGTAAGCTAATCATAAATTCATTCGAAGTTTATACCTTACTAGATATCGCTGCTAGCCATTCATTTATCTCTCCTGCTTGTGCTCAACTCATCTTTACATTATCTTTTATTTTTACATCATGTATACTTTATCAAATGAACCACAGCCATATGGGTGAGACCCACACTGCCGCCACAGCCTGTAGCGGCACGCATGTTAAATTGTTAGGGGCAGTAATGTAATAAGTTAACGGACAAAAAAGATAAGGGATTGCCGCTACAAGCTGTAGCGGTAGGGAGAATAATTGACCAATTCCAACATTCCATTGTCCAGATCAACGGTAATCAACTTGGTTTCTAAACAGTGCCCATAGCAAACGTTTGCCACAGATTAAAACCCGTATATATATATATATATATATATATTAATAACTGAATTAATATTAATGGTCTTATTAATTATTTGATTATGTCCTTATAAAATTATTCTACTAATTCTTGTTTTCTTATAAAATTACAAAATTACGATACTAATTTCAATTTTTAATTTAGATTGATAAATAATTTAGGTTGACTTGAAGTAAAAAAAGTCAAAAGTGAAACCAAAAAAAGGAGAATAAACCAAATTGTCTATTTAATTATAGTATAAATAGATAGATTACATAATAAAAAAATAATAACAAATTAGAAATATTAACAAATTTAGATATATAACACAAATATGAATAATAGCATCTTCACCCATGCAAAACAGGGGATTTTACTATAAAGTTATGATATTGTAAAAAAAATATAAATATATTAGGGTCCTTAACACTAATATACAACAATTAGAAAATAATTACAAAAATAATGCATCCACAAAATAATTACAAAAATAATACAATTCACTTAATAAGGAAACCTAAAATCAAGAAAAAATAACTATCATAATTAATAATTCAAATTTAAATTTCTGGGATTTAACAACAAAAAATAAATTCAAATTCAAAATAATAATTCAAATTCAAATATTCAAATTCAAATCTTCATCTCTCTCACAGTAGCCCTCTCTTCCGCCACTACTCCGCCGCAAATCTTCCTCAGCATATTAATGAATAAATTACTTCAATGAATGAATCTTCCGCCACTACTCTCTGCAATGATAATTCATCATACGGTTGTGGTAAATAATCTCCAAAGCAAACTGATTTGTCCAGTACCATGTATTAGCGAGATTCTCTAGCACGACTCCGAAAATTCCAATTCCAATTTCATGTCCAAAGGAAAATAAGACACTGCATAGGAAAGAGAGAGATAAGAGAGTGATGTGTAATGTAATATTGATAACCAAACCTTCGTACCAAGGTAACCAAACTTTTATACCAAGGTAACCAAACATTTATACCAAGGTAACCAATATACCTCGACACCTACTGCAGTATATGGTAACTTAATAAAACTGAATTGGTTACCTTGGTATGAAGGTTTGGCTACCCACTGCATGAAAGTTTGGCTACCAACTGCATCACATTCAAAATAAATTGGTAACTTAATAAAACTAATTTGATTACCTTGGTATGAATGTTTGGCTACCAACTGAACTATGAAAAAACTGCAGGTGTGAGTATGGATTGGTTACCTTGGTATGAAGGTTTGGTTACCTTGATGTGCAGGTTTGGTTACCAACTGCACTATAAAAAAACTTAAGGTGTAAAGGTGGATTGGTTACCTTGGTATGACGGTTTGGTTACCTTGGTATGAATGTTTGGTTACCTTAGTATGAATGTTTGGTTACCAACTACATTTTGAAAAAACTGAAGGTGGTGGATTTGTTACCTTGGTATGACAGTTTGGTTACATTGGTATGAAAGTTTGGTTACCAACTGCACTATGAAAAAACTGCAAGTGTGGATGTGAATTGATAACTTTGGTACGAAAATTTGGTCATTATTTCTAACAAGGAAAAAAGAAGGTAATATAGAACAACACATGTATACATTATATATAGGCCCTAATATATCTCTCCCAGCAGTTTTTCGTCCTTCTTGAAGGCTTGGGTATCTATTGCTTCTGTGTAGAGGAAGAAGATAATAATAGAGTTTCAAAGCCCAATGAACATCCACACAATTATTCGTCTCCACCTGAAGATGACATTTTGCACACCCTCTTGGTACAGTAAAGGAAATTGTGCCACATCAAACTGTGGTCATACTGGATTACTAGGTACCGCTAATAGAATTAAGACTCATGCAAACAGATAATGGATGCTTCCAGGACAACCAATGCTAAGACCATGGGACCTGTGCCGTTGCCAACCAAGAAGCGAATATATTGTGTAATAAAATCTCCACATGTACTCAAAGATGCTAGGTTCCATTTTGAGATCAGAACTCATCAGTGCCTCATTGATATTCTGTTACCACTTCCCTCCGTCGCGTCATGGTGGAAAACCACCGAGAAATACCTGGGAGCCACTTTAGTTTATAGTAGGAAAAAAGAGCATGAAGAAAAAAAAGAGAGAAACAATAACAGAGATCAAAAATGGGTCTGCTGTGTTTGAATAAGAAAATAATAATTAACGAGAAGAGATAAGGGAAATAATCATGGGTAATCCCCTAAATTAAGGAATCTTAATTGTACTAATATTGTAAATAAATATGGAAAAGTGTATTACTTTGGTAATTATTTTATGCATGCATTATTATTGTAATTATTTTTAAAAATGTACTAAAATATGTAATTAACCCAATATATTATTAGATTTATTAGGTAAAATAGTTCTAATAACTAAATAATTTCTTTCTAAAATTATATTACTTATACTTGAATATAAGTACACTAATCAATCCAACCTAATCATTAAGTTATTTAGATAGGTTTTGTATAGAGACAAAGTTGTATCCCTTATCCAAAATAGGTTAGTCATACATATTTGTATCCTCTCTATATAACTAGTCACGTACTACAATCAAGAACAATGTAAGGAAAATTATTCAATTACCAAAGCAGACTTATGTATACTTATATTTTATAATGAGTACCAAATTCAAGTTATATATGGCGATTTATGTGAAAAATATTTTTAAAACTATATTATCTAAGTTGTAATAAAATTTTATCTCATAATGGTAACAAATTAATATTAAATAATTTCTTTCTAAAATTATAGTACTTATACTTGAATATAAGTACACTTATATTTAATAACGAGAGTAATGATTCAAGTTAGATAAGGCGATTTATGTGAAAATAATTTTCTTTTTAAATTATATTATCTAAGTTGTAATAAAATTGTATCTCATAATGGTAACAAATTAATATTAAATAATATGATCTTATAATTATTTCCTTAGAAATTATATTACTACTTTTATTTTTGATGTGGTTAAACTGAACGAATGTCTTTTGAAGACTTATAACATTCTTATCGTTTTGAATTTTTATTTATAGATTCTTAATTGATAGAGTAATTAATTTTTATTTTATTTAATAATTGAATCATATGGTCAATTAGTATATTATATTTTTATTTTAATAACAATAACAATAATGCCATCTAAATAATTATTATATCTCATTTATACTTAAACTATTATTATACTAATAGTTTAATAATAATAACAATTTTAAGTTAGGTAGATGATTTTTTTATGATAAATTTTTTCTTGTTAAACTATTTTATCAAAATCCTTCTCAAACTATATTATCTAAGTTGTAACAAAATTTTATTTAATAATGGTAACAAATTAATATTAGGTAAGATGATTTTATGATTGTCCATATATCCTTCAAACTAACCATAACTTCACAATATAAAATTTAAGTTAGGTAGATGATTTTTATGATAATTTGTTTTTCTTGTCAAACTATTTTATCTAAATGGAAATATAATTTTATTTAAACTTGTATTATTGTTTATATATTTGAATAAAAGAAATCAATTAATATTAGACACGATGATTTTATTTTGATTATTTCCTTATACAACTATACTATTAATTCATGTTTCCTTATAAAATTACGATATTAATTTCAATTTTTAAATAAGACTATATTATTATGTATATATATTTTAATAAAAATAACAACTCAATATTATATAAGATGATCTTATTTTTATTTTTTTCGTGATAAAACTATACAACTAATTAATTGCAAAGCACTGGGCCTTATTCTTTATTATTTTTCTATAAAAAAGAATATTTTTTTTGAACCCATATTAAATGAACAAATTTAAGAATATCTATTAACAAAATCCTTCTCAAACTATATTATCTAAGTTGTAATAAATTTTTATTTAATAATGGTAACAAATTAATATTAGGTAAGATGATTTTATGATTGTACATATATCCCTTCAAACTTACCATAACTTCACAATAAAAAATATTAGCGCAATCCTAAATTTATTCAATCAATTAAAAATCAACCAAATAACTTGAATTGAGGCATCATATCTACAAAATTATGTCGTGTCATTCATCAAGCCAAAAATTATCCACCTTCAAAATTATGTCGTGTCATTCATCAAGCCAAAATTTATCCACCCATTTTTGCAAGATTAATGCTTTCTAACAGTATATATATAACTCATGCATTATACATCAATAGTTGTCTGCACCTCAAAAACAAGTGTCTTAAACCACAAACATCTTAGTATCATCATGTCAACAACCCCAGTAAGTTGGACATGGGAAGAGAACAAAGCTTTTGAGATCGGCCTTGCGGATTATTTGAGGAAAGAATCGGAAGACGAATGGCAGCGGATTGCGGCGATGGTTCCGAGCAAAACCATGGAGCAAGTGAAATATCACTACAAGATTCTTGTAGAGGAACTACAGAAAATAGAAGCTGGACTTGTTCCGTTGCCTAATTATATTGATGCGGAGCAATCTGACAATGAGTCGGCTGAATCTGACAATGAGTCGGTTGGATCGTCTAGTATAAAAGAATTATTCAGTTTTTATGCTCTTTACTTATGTGCTAGAAATAAGTTATGAATAAAATTTAATGGAATAAATTATGTGTAATTTTCTCCGTCTTTTCTTCTTATCTTCTTATCGTGGAAAGCTAAAAATTTATTGAAGTCATGAATAAAATTTAATGGGATGAATCACATGCAATATATATATATATATCTCTCTCTCTCTCTCTCGTCCATTCATGTTGGTTAAAATGTTTTGGAATTTGAAAACTTGAGGGAAAGTAAAGAAAAATTAAATAATGTGTTTCAAATTATGTGCTGGAAATAATTTATGAATTTATTTCCCTCTCCTATTTTGCAGTTAATAGTAATTTTTTTATAATTTACAGTAATTTTTTATCATATTTGATTTTGAAAATTTCTTATATTGGCTTCAAAAAGTTAACAATGATTTTAAATTTTGGAATTGAGAGACTATAAAAATTCAAAATTTAATTCAAGTTCTTATTTCACCATTCGTTACCTGTTTAAAAAAATAAAAATTATTCGTTATTTTAGGTTTTATAGAAATTATTTTCATTTAGATAATACTTTTTCCTTTTATTTTTATTTGGGTGTCAGACACTGTGATTTTGAGTACTATTTTCTAATTACAATTGGTTAACTATTTCCAGGAAGTTCATCCTTTCAAATTTAGAACGACTTCATATAACAAATTTCTAGCGCAATCAATATTTTTTTCATCAGTCAATCAAAAATTGTCCACTCAGCTTGAATTGAGGTATCATATTATAAACATTGAGAATACAATTTTGTAAAATTAGTATTGACCTTTTAAAGTTAATTAAATTCATTTTAATACTCAAAATTGATATAAAAAAATTTGATTTGGGACTATACAATCATAAAATTAGTAACAATTTTATAATTTAATTTCCTGGAAGATTTTTTTTATTTTCAAAAAACTGAAAATAAAATTTTCAAAAAAATGAAATTGATAGCACAATTTCCTGCAATTAAGTTCATCCCATCAAACTTACCATAACTTCACAACACAAAATATTAGCACAATCCTAAATTTATTCAATCAATTAAAAATCAGCCAAATAACTTGAATTGAGGCATCATATCTTCAAAATTATGTTGGGTCATTCATCAAGCCAAAATTTATCCACCTTCAAAATTATGACGTGTCATTCATCAAGCCAAACTTTATCCACCCATTTTTACATGATTAATGTTTTCTAACAGTATATATATAACTCATGCATCATACATTAATAGTTACCTGCATCTCAAAAACAAGAGTCTTAAACCACAAACATTAAGTATCATCATGTCAACAACCCCAGTAAGTTGGACATGGGAAGAGAACAAAGCTTTTGAGAACGGCATTGCGTTGTATTTGAGGAAAGAATCGGAAGACGAATTTCGGCGGATTGCGGCGATAGTTCCGAGCAAAACCATGGAGCAAGTGAAATATCACTACAAGATTCTTGTAGAGGATCTACAAAAAATAGAAGCTGGACTGTATGACAATGAGTTGGAGGAATCTGACAACGAGTCGGAGGAATCTGACAACGAATCAGTTGATTCTGACAATGAGTCGGTTGGATCCGGGACGGAGCTACATTGTTGTTGGAGGGGGCCACGGCTCCCTCAAGGTTTGAAATTTTTATAAGATTCACCCCAAAGTTTGAAAATTTTATAAAATTTACTTGTATATTTTGTTTGTTTTGAAAATTTTGTAAGACTACGGCCCCGAGTTTTGATATGTTTGAAAAGATTTTTTTTTTTCTATGTTTTATTATCTTTGTCAAAGCAAATTCTATTACTATATTATTTTTGTTTTAGTAAAAATATATTTTATAATAGTGAAATTTTATTTTTTAGTGATGAATATATTTTATGATGTTAAAATTTTTTTTAGCCCTCCCAAAGAACAAATCCTGGCTCCGTCCTGGTTAAATCGTCTAGTATAAAAAAATGATTCAGTTTTTATGATCTTTACTTGTGTGCTGGAAATAAGTTATCCATGAAATTTAATGGAATGAATTATATATGTATAATTATTTCTCGTCTTTTCTTCTTATCTCCCTCCCTGTCCTATGTTAGTGGAAAACTAAAAATTTATTCAAGTCATGAATAAAATTTTATGGGATGAATCACATGCAATATCTCTCTCACTCTCGTTCTTTTATGTTAGTTAAAATATTTTGGGATTTGAAAACTTGAGGGAAAATACAGAAAAGGGCAAAGGGTCAAAAAAACCTATGATATTTACTGCAATATCCCACTTGTACCATAAATTAATTTTTTTTTTTCCAAAAGTACTCTTAACGTTACATTTTTGGGTCATCCGTGCCCCTGCCGTTAACAAAAGACAAACGGAATTAAAATGTGATGACGTGGCAGGCTTAAATATAAAATATATATTCTAAATAAAACAATATATATCATTTAATCAAAACAAAAAATACTAAAATTCAAAATAAAAAAGCATAACATATTTACATCATTTATTCAAAATAATAAAATTCAAATTATTTTGTTAACTAATCAAAACAACTAATTAAATAAAATAAGTTATATAACATATTTACATCATTTAATCAAAATACTAAAATTTAAAACATAACATATTTACATCAAATACTAATTTTTAAAAAAAATACTAAAATACTAATTTAAAAAAAAAACTAAAATACTAAAAAATCAAATTAAAAAAATACTAAAAATACTAAAATTCAAATTATTTTGTTAATTAATCAAAACAACAAAAATTCAACTTACATCATTAAAATACTAAAATCATAATACTAAATACTAATTGATATAAAAATTTTAAATTACTAAAATCATAATACTAAATAATATTTTTAAACTATATAAAAATTTGATGATGTCATAATCTATACATAATCTATATATGTTATAAATAATATAAATAATTTGATGATGTAATAATATTTTAAAAATGTATTAAAAAAAATCAAATTACATCATAATATTTTAAATTGATATGATTTTAAAATTAATATTAAAATTACTAAAATAATCATAGTACTCAGTTTTGAATTTTAAAAATATTATTTAGTATTATGATTTTAGTAATTTAAGTATTTTGATTAAATGATGTAAATATGTTAACAACTTATTTTATTTAATTAGTTATTTTGATTAGTTAACAAAATAATTTGAATTTTATTATTTTGATTAAATGATGTAAATATGTTATGCTTTTTTTTTTGAATTTTAGTATTTTTGTTTTGATTAAATGATATATATTGTTTTATTTAGAATATATTTTATATTTAAGCACGCTTACGTCATCACATTTTAACCTGCTTGTCTTTTATTAACTAAGAGAGTACCTGATGACCCAAAATGTAACGTTAAGGGTACTTTTGGAAAAAAAAATAGTTTAGGGTGCAAGTGGGACATTGGGATAAATATCAGGGGCTTTTTTGACCCTTTTCCCATCTGAAAAAAAAGTATAACGTGTTTCAAATTATAAAATTATTATTAATTTTTAAAAGTTAATTTGAGATATTGTTAAACTCTAAATTAAGTAGATTAGATCAGAACTATAAAATTTATTATTGATTTTTGAAAGTCGGATTGAAATATTAATTTTGGAACTCAAAATTAAGTTGATTTGATAAGAATTGTCAAATAATAAAATTTACAATTAATATTAAAATTTTGATAATTTACAGTATTTATGATTATATTGACTGCAATTAATCTAATATTTATCATATTTGATTTTGAAATTTTCTCATTAGCTTCAAAAAGTCAACAATGATTTTAAATTTTGGAATTGAGAGAATATAAAAATTCAAAAATTTATCCAAGTTCTTATTTCAGCATTCGTTACCCTTTTTTATTTTAAAAATTATTCGTGATTTTAGGTTTCATAGAAATTATTTTTATTTAGATAGTATTATTTTCCTTTTAATTTTATTTGGGTGTCATACAACTAACATAATAAAAAAGAAATTTGAAAATTTAAACTTTTAGGCAATTTCTTTTGTTTGTGAGTACTTTAAATTTTAAAATGAACATAAAAGAACAAAAAAGAAATGGATGAAAACTTAAGTTTTTTGTTCAATTCTTTTGTTACCAAGTTTTTTAATGAATGAAAAAGTAAGAAATGTACAGAAAACTTGACCACTTTTCTTGTCAAATTTTTTTGTCCAAAAGTGAAAGAAACCCAAATAACATAAGATTATCTTTTATAATCCCTATTATACCCTCAAAATTATAAACATAATAAAACTAATATAAGGGCAAATAAGTAATTTAAATGTGAAACTTAGGTTTTTTTTTTTTTCCCCTTATAAACTCAATAATAGCCTAACAAGAAAGAAAACATTCAAATTTCTAGCCTTTTTTTAATAATAAATTAAGTTTTCATTCTATATTTTTTTTCATCCCAAACTCAAATTTACTGACAAACATAACGAGATTTAATAATAGGGTAAAGTAGTCGTTTAAGTTTTAATGTTATTTCTTCCTTTGATAAACTTAGAAACCAAAAAAAGTTATAGCTTTTTCGTAATTATTTTTCCTGTCTTTATTCATTCAAGTTTTTTGTTTTTATCTTCAAGTTACTTTTTTGGTTAAGCTTGGATGTTAAAATGTTACAATTAGGTAGGATGATCAAGAAAATTGTTTAGTTTAAAAATTATACCACACTACTTGGTAGCTTATGCAATGCACAACTAGTTTGAATAACGGATTTCATCTTTGTCTGAAATTAAGACATTATAATGACAGCTAAATATACAAATTTGCTACACTATAACTCACACACACAAACACACATATACATGGTCATTCAACAGGCAAACATCTATATCAATCTTAATAGAAGTTATGAATCAGGTACCCATCTTTAAGTGAAATGTTGCTTATAAATATTATACCAAATTTCATCCACTTTTTAAAGGAAGTTATTAGAAGATTAGAACTTTTTACTGATCTATAAATCACTGTTGGATCAAAGAGAGATTATCCTTGTCTTAGGAAATGTTATTATATAGACTAATTGATATAACACTTGATATTTAAATTATCAAGGTCAATAAAATCAATTCAATAAATTAGAAAAATATTTTAAGTTGAAGTAAAATAAGATAGCTAAAAATATTTACAATATTAATCATATAGAGAGGATTCTAATACTTCACTTAGCTTAATTACTATTTATTGTTGTTCGGGCGTAATCTACCGACCCCTATGTGGGCCGAATGCCTGGAATGAAAAGGGTTTATTGAGCCCAATGGGCCGAAGCCAGTAGGGGGCTTCGTGATGTTCGGGTTCAGGCGTTTGAGTCCTCTGGGCCGGAGTCTTGTTCGGTTTGGTATTGTTTGGGGTCGGTCATCTGATTCCTTTGGGCCGGAGCCCATACCAGTTCAGAGGGGTTTAGTTGATTGGGGCCTGTACAGAATGTTATTCCTCGTATGGTGTAAGACCCCAACTTTCATAAATAAAGATTAATTTTTCTTGAAATATATTTTTGAATATTATGGTGTGGATTTGATATAATATTATAGTTGTGGGTAATATTTATAATTTTTGCAAAGTATGCAAGTTGTTATAAAATATTCGATTGGTCGGGTAATTTTTCTTTTAACAGGAAATATTTTTACGACGGTACAATCATTGGTAGACCCCACAACGAAATTATTTTTGAAGGTAGAAAACGACAGAAATATCTTTTTATAAAAATAACGGCGAAAGTTTTACCGTTAACTGTTGAAATACCCGGTGATAAAAGTATAGTAATACATGTGGTTGCATAGTAGCACACGGTATTGATTATTGATACTTATGTGAGAAGTCACTTAGTTATACTCAATTATTGATACAGTAATTGCTGCATAGTATCTCACATTATTTGATTCAATTATTGTCAATATTTTTTATATTATTAAATCAATAATTGAGATGACAAGTTATTCATATTTTTATTTGCATTATTGACGATGTCTAGAAAGTTCTGTCGGGGAAAGGAGTTTGGTCACCTAATTGCGCGTTAATAGGGAGAAATCTTTATCAGAAAGCCCCCTCTTTCCTGGGAATGATCTGGTTATTAAATATTGCGAGTTATAATATTGATGAAGAAATGTTGTTAAAAAATTTGGCAAATTATTTAGACCCCCACTTACCCAATTTTCAAATTAATCGGTAAAAAGTTATTTATTGTATATATAGGTGGGGCCCAAATGTGATAATGACATATTGTGGGGCCCACGTGTGGAGGACTTTGGGGCGGGGGGAATCTAAAGGAATTTCACGGGAGGATTGGCGTATATATATATATATATATAATAAGTTTTATTTTTTTATGAAAAATATAATATATTATATTTTATTATGCATAGTGTTTGAATAGTAAAATCAGAAAAAAAATTCTTCTCCCATGAATTCGTCGAAAAATTCCACTGTGCAATCCGTGATTTTATTTTCTAAATAGTATCCTTCCATTCTCCTATAAATAGGATGCTTAGTTTAGAATTGAAAATCATACCAGAATCTGAGAATTCTTCTTCTATAATATTGAGCGTATTTCTTTCGAGTTTTAGGAAGCTTTAAGGGTAGAAAACAGTGAAAGTTTTCTTCAAGAACCGAATTCTACACTCATTTTGTTAAAATTTTGCCTTATATACTCCTTGAAATTAATAGAATATCCTTGAAATTTGCGCTTCATCCAGTATCTTTTCATGGAAATATTATTCTGAGCATTCTTGATAAATTTTAATGTTTTTATACCGGGGTACTATTCCCGAATTACTATTTATGAGGTACTATTCACTCGAGTACTATTCACCCGGAGTACTATTCATGACAAAAATTAATTTCTTTTCTGTCCAAATCATTTTTGATACAATATTATTCTTGAATTTTTACTCCACAAAGCAGTATCATGTTAACAATTTGGATATTATTAAATTTTGGATAAATTAAATTATAAATCTTTAAAAATTTATCATTTGCTTTCATGTAATTAAATTCTTATATCATTGTCATCATTCTCATGCTTATATTGTGATGAAAGTCATATTTGGCCCGTAGTGCATAGATGGACTTTTGATTGGTATGTTTATGAACAGAGATTATTCGGTATAATTATGACCCGTACTGTTACAAATGATGTGATAAAAGTCCTCATTGACCCGTAGTGCATTAATGGATAGTTGTTGGCATGATCACGACCATTGGTGATTATACGAATATCCTTGGCGGGTGCATGGATAATTCATGGACGTGAAACTAATGAATATCGTTGGCCCGTAGTGCAGTGATGATTTGATGTTGTGGATTATTTATTAAGCTGAGTCTCAGCGATAAAATTGATGATAACCTTTTTAAATCATAGAATATAGTAGATATCATGCTCTACTTGACTCTTCTAATGGATTGTTTGTTCCGCTTCAATTAAATTTGATGTTTATTGTATTTTATCAGTTTAACACTATTGAAGGCTAACGATAATTTGTTCTGCATTATCTTAGTCATAATATTTCTAACTGGGTTAGGTTAGCTCACCCTTTTGCTTTCATTGTTCTCTTCAGGAAATGAGAACGTAGCCGGGACTAGTTGGGGAATGGAGTGACGGTCCGAGATGGTGGCTGTAGTAGTTCTCACTATTTTATAAAATAGTGTGATAATAATTGTAATGAGGACTCCGTTTGAGTTTGGATACTGTCTATTAGACAATATTCGTGTAAAAACTCTCAGCTACATTTTTGTCATATTGTATAAGGAAGTTTGTATTTAAATTTTGTACCATGTATTTGACAACTCAGAATGGGTGATGTATACCTATTTTGGGGTCGTCATAGTTGGTATCAAAGCTTAGGGATATGATCCCTGGCTGAGATGTGAGACTAGAACTAGGAGGGGAGAGATGGGTAATTCCTTCGCTAGTATGACCTACCTAAGCTTATTTGTTATTTAATTGGTCGGTCACAATATAGAGATAATATGTGGCATGTCAATTAACCCTTGTTTTGTGGGAGTGTTTGAAAATGACATCCAAGAATGGTGAGATAAGCAATGGAGCACATGAGACCGTTGAGTCACCAACGATCAATACCCAGGATAATGTGCATCAGGAAGGCAATAATCCTCAGGAAAATAATAACACCAACCAAATGATGAATGATGGGATGTTCAGAGGCTTTATGCAATTCATGCAACCTCAGGCGAGAGCGACTCCTATTCAAAATGTAGGTGGAAACACTGACAACTCACGGATGGTCACCGCTAATCAGTTCAAGGAGCTGGGACCATCAGAGTTTGTGGGAAAGATAGAACCACTTAAGGCGGAGACATGGATAAAGCAGATCACCAAGATATTTGATGTATTGGGATGCTTCGAGGAGCAAAAGGTTCCCTTTGCCACCTTTATGTTGCGAGGAGAGGCAGATTACTGGTGGTAATCTGTAAAGCGTACTCAGCCTACCGCACTAAAGATGTCTTGGGAGAAGTTTCAAGAACTGTTCAACGACAAGTACTTTCCCGAAAGTATTCGTCACATGAAGGAGGTGGAATTCATCAAGTTGGAGAAAAACAATATGACCATGTCGCAGTACAAGGCTAAGTTTGCCGAGTTGTCTTGGTTTTAATCCCATTTGGTTGATAATGAGGGGAGAACGTGAATGTTTCTGCGAGGTTTGAAACCCGAAATACGTTAATACCTCATTTCTCACAAACTGTGTTTGTATTCAGATGTTGTAAATAGGGCTTAGTTATTGGAGCGCGATAATGAGTTAACCTAACCAAGAGAGAACAACCAATAAATCGATAATACCAGTAGTAGCAGTCATCGAAGCAGTAACAACAAACGTGGAGGGAATCAACATGCCAGAAATGGTAACCACTTCGGTGGTAATCATGGCCAAGACAATAAAAATGGAAATTTCAAGAGGAGGAAATTCAAAAATGATGGAAAAACGTCAGCACCAACACCCATTGTTAAGGAAGGAGAGTGACCATTGATCGTATGTTACAAATGCGAAGGGGAGGGACACATCAGTCCAAACTGTATGCAGCAGTCCAAAACATGTTACAATTATGGAAGAGAAGATCACTTAGCTCGATTTTGTCATGCAGTAAAGCCAAGTCTAGCTGGGATGGAGACACCAAAGACCATCCCAGAGAATTCAAAGCTGGTAGTTCAAGGGAGAGCGTTTGTCGTGACCTCCCAAAAAGCGAGGAATCTGAACGAGGTGATCACGGGTAAGCTAATCATAAACTCTAACAAAGTCTATACCTTATTTGATACCAGTTCTACCCATTCTTTTATTTCTCCTACTTGCGCTCAACGCTTAAATTTAACTCTAGAGAAATTAGACTTTGACTTATCTGTTGAAACTCCGTTGGGAGAATCCTTCATTACATTCACTGTTTATAAGTCTTATTTGCTTCAAATCGGCAACTGCACGTTACCTGTCAATCTCATCTCTTTGAAAATACTTGCATTTGATGTAATTTTAGGGATTGATTGGTTAACTATTCATCATGCTAAAATTAATTATTTTCATAAGGTTGTTAGCTTTCATATTCCTAACCAACCTATTATACGAATTCAAGTAACCAAACCACTAAAGTCAATCACTATCATATCAAGCCATAAAGCTATTCGTTTATTGAAAAACGGATGTCAAGCTTTCTTAGCCCATGTCACGGATTTAAACAAAAATACGTTAGATTTGAATGATATTCCTATTGTTAATAAATTTCCTGATGTATTCCTCGAAGAACTTCCTGGCCTACCCTCGGAGCGTGAAATCGAGTTTGGTATTGACCTTAAACCCGGTACAAAACCCATTTCTAAAGCCCCATATCGAATGACTCCTATTGAACTTTAGGAGTTAAAAACCCAACTGCAGGAATTGTTAGACATAGGTTTCATTTGTCCTAGTACGTCTCCTTGGGGTGTTCCTGTTCTATTTGTGAAGAAGAAAGATGGGAGTATGCGACTTTATATTGATTATCGGGAGTTGAATCATGTCACCATCAAAAATAGGTATTTGTTGCCTCACATTGATGACCTGTTTGACCAGTTGCAAGGCATCAAATTCTTTTCAAAGATCGATCTTCATTCTGGATATCACCAGTTAAAGATTAAAACTGATGACATCCCAAAGACTGCTTTCAAAACTCGGTACGGGCAATACGAATTCCTAGTCATGTCTTTTGGATTGACTAATGCTCCTGCTGCCTTCATGGATATGATGAACTGAGTATTCAAGGAATATTTGGATCATTTTGTGGTCGTCTTTATTGATTACATCCTTATATACTCCAAAATCCGTGAAGATCATGAGCAACACTTGAGGCTGATACTCTAAAAGCTTCGTGAAAACAAGTTGTATGCCAAGTTGAAGAAATACGAGTTCTGGCTTGAAGAAGTAGCATTCCTTGGGCACGTGATATCAAATCACAAAATATCTGTTGACCCAGCAAAATTGAAGCAATACAAAGCAGGGAGCAACCTAAGTCAGTAACTGAAGTACGTAGCTTTCTGGACTTAGCTGGTTATTATCGGAGATTCGTGGAAGGATTTTCTCGAATCGCTACTCCATTAACTCAACTGACTAGAAAAGATACAAAATTCGGTTGGAGCGAAGAATGTGAGAAGAGTTTTAAAGAACTCAATAGGAAACTCATTTCAGCACCTGTTTTGACAATACCATCTGGTTCGGAGGAATTTGTCATCTACAACAATGCTTCAGGCAGAGGGTTAGGATGTGTTCTCATGCAACATGGGAAAGTCATAGCCTATGCCTCACGACAACTCAAAAAATATGAGAGGAATTATCCTACTCATGATCTAGAGTTGGCAGCAGTCGTTTTCGCGCTAAAGATCTGGAGACATTACCTGTATAGGGAAAAGGTGGAGATCTATACGGATCATAAATATCTCAAATATTTCTTCACCCAAAAGGAACTCAACATGCGGAAACGATGTTGGCTCGAGCTGTTGAAAGATTACGATCATACCATTCAATACCATCCTAGAAAAATGAAAGTAGTAGCTGACGCGTTGAGTAGAAGATTATATGCGGGTACGAGTGCGATATTGTCAACGCAAAGGCCCATTTTGTATGACTTGCAAAGGATGAAGATAGAGTTAAAGACTCCAGGGACCCACGTGATGATGTCAAATATACGAGTAGAACCGACTTTAATCGATAAAGTTAAAGCTACTCAAGCTATGGACCCAGAGCTGATGCATATGAAGACGAAAGTGCAAGAAGGTGATATTCCAGAAGCGAGAATTGATGGAGAAAGAATACTTCGAGTCAACTCCAGACTTTGTGTTCCTAATGACCCTGATTTAAAGTATAAAATCATGATGGAGGCACACAACACACCATTTTCAATCCATCCTGGGAGTACCAAAATGTATCGTGATCTTCGACATACATTTTGGTGGAGCAATATGAAGAGAGAGATAACAAAATTTATCTCAAGGTGTTTAAATTGTCAACGTGTCAAGGCGGAGCATCAAGTGCCAAAAGGTCCATTGCAACCACTTGAAATTCCTGAATGGAACTGGGAACACATTACCATGGATTTCTGTTACTGGTCTTCCTAAGGTTTCTCAAGGCATAGATGCAATTTGGGTCATCGTTGATAGATTGACCAAGTCTGCTCATTTCTTACATATACGAGAAACTTATTCACTTGAACGTCTTGCTTGTATATATATAAATGAGATTGTAAGACTGCATGGTATGCCAGTATCCATAGTTTATGATCGAGACCCAAGATTCACTTAACGATTTTGGGTTAGTTTGCAAAAAGCTACGGGCACAGATTTACAATTCAGTTCGGCATATCATCCTCAAACGGACGTGCATTCGGAGAGGACTATTCAAACTCTTGAAGATTTATTAAGACTCTGTGTCCTTGACTTCAAGGGAAGTTAAGACAAGTTCTTTCCAGAATGGAAGTATGCAAGTTGTTATAAAATATTCGATTGGTTGGAGAATATTCGTTTTAATAGGAAATATTTGTACGACGACACAATCATTGGTGGACCCCATAACGGAATTATTGTCGGATATAGAAAACGACAGAAATATCTTTTTATAAAAATAACGGAGAAATTTTTACCGTTAACTGTTGAAATACCCGGTGATAAAAGTACAGTAATACGCGTGGTTGCGCAGTAGCACACAATATTGATTATTGATGCTTACATGAGAAGTCAGTTAGTTATACTCAATTATTGCTACAGTAATTGCTGCATAGTATCTCATGTTATTTGATTTAATTATTGTCAATATTTTTTATATTATTAAATCAATAATTGAGATGACAAGTTATTCATATTATTATTTGTATTATTGACAATATCTAAAAAGTTCTGTCGAGGAAAAGGGTTTGGTCACCTAATTGCGCGCCAATAGGGAGAAATCCTTATTGGAAAGCCCCCTCTTTCCTGGGAATGATCTGGTTGTTAAATATTGCGAGTTATAATATTGATAAACAAATGTTGTTAAAAATATTGAGGGGATTTTTATGAAGTATTTGTTGTAAAATTTTGGCGTATTATTTGGACCCTCAATTACCCATTTGTCAAATTAATTGGTAGAAAGTTATTCAGGATATATATATATATATATATATATATATATATATATATATATATATATATTACAAAGGTAGGGCCCACATGTGATGATGACATGTGGTGGGGCCCATGTATGGAGGACTTTTGGGGGGGGGGGGAATCTGAAGGAATTTCAAGGGAGAATTGGCGTGTATATATATATATTATTTAATAAGTTTTGTTTTTTTTATGAAAAATAGAATATATTATATTTTATTATGCATAGTATCTGTATAGTGTTTGCATAGTAAAATCAGAAGAAAAAGAAATTCTTCTCCCGTGAATTCGTCGAAAAATTCCATTGTGCAGTGCGTGATTTTATTTTCCAAATAGTATCCTTCTATTCTCCTATAAATGAGATGCTTAGTTTAGAATTGAAAATTAGACCAAAATAAGAGAATTCTTCTTCTATAATATTGAGCTTATTTCTTTCGAGTTTTAGGAAGCTTTGAGCGTAGAAAACAGTAAAAGTTTTCTTCAAAAATATCTCCGCTATACCAGTTGGAATACTTTCCTTTTTAAGGTAAGGGATATTATTTTTGTTCAATATTCGTATAAAATAATATTTTCTTCCATACTCTGTAGTATGCAAGTAATATTATTTTGTTACATATTCCGAATTCTACACTCATTTTGTTAAATTTTTGACTTATATACTCCTTGAAATTAGTAGAATATCCTTAAAATTTGCGCTTCATCCAGTATCTTTTCATGGAAATATTATTTTGAGCATTCTTGATAAATTGTAATCTTTTCATGTTGGGGTACTATTCACAGGGTACTATTTCTGAATTACTATTCACGCGGTACTATTCACTCCAGTACTATTTACCCGGGGTACTATTCATGACAAAAATTGATTTTTTTCGGTCCAAATCATTTTTGATACAATATTATTCTTGAATTTTACTCCACAAAGCAGTATCATTTTGACAATTTGGACATTATTGAATTCTGGATAAATTAAATTATAAATCTTTAAAAATTTATCCTTTGCTTTCATTTAATTGAATTTTTATATCATTGTCATCATCCTCATGCTTATATTGTGATGAAAGTCATCTTTGGCCCGTAGTGCATAGATGGACTGTTGATTGGTTTGATTATGACCAGGGATTGTTCGGTATAATCATGACCCGTAATGTTACAAATGATGTGATAAAAGTCCTCATTGGCATATAGTGCATTGATGGACAGTTGTTGGCATGATCATGACCATTGGTGATTACACGAATATCTTTGGCCCGTAGTGCATGGATAATTCGTGGACATGATACTAATAAATATTCTTGGCCCGTAGTGCAGGGATGATTCGATATTGTGGATTATTTATTAAGCTGAGTCTCAGCGATAAAATTGATGATAACCTTTTTAAATCATAGAAGATAGTAGATATCATGCTCTACTTGACTCTTCTAATGGATTGCTTGTTCCGTTGCAGTTAAACTTGATGTTTATTGTATTTTATTAGTTTAACACTGTTCAAGGATAAAGATAATTTGTGTTACATTATCTTAGTCATAATATTTTTTACTGTGCTAGTTGAGCTCACCCTTTTGCTTTCATTATTCACTTCAGGAAATGAGAACATAGCCGGGACTAGTCGGGGAATGGAGTGACGGTCCGAGATGGTGGCTGTAGTAGTCCTCACTATTTTATAAAATAGTGTGATAATAATTGTAATGAGGACTCCATTTGAGTTTGGATACTGTCTATTAGACAATATTCGTGTAAAAACTCTCAGCTACATTTTTGTCGTATTGTATAAGGAAGTTTGTATTTTAATTTTGTATCATATATTTGGCGACTCAGAATGGGTGATGTATACCTATTTTGGGGGCGTCACATATGGATTCCGGAGTGATAAGGAGTCTAAATGGTTAAGGATTCCAATCTTAGCCATATTTAAATATCAATTCTAAAGGTAAGTGTTTGGATCATATCCAACTTGTACCTTTTAAGAAGATTGTGTTGGACCCAAGCAATGGCAACTGCTATGTTTAGGAGTCCTAATCCTATTCGAAAGTGGATTTTAAGGTGATGAGAATGACTATAAATACAAGGCTTGACTTCGATTAACAAGTAATACACTCTTAAGCACTAAACACTAAAGCCTCCATTATTAAACATTGTACCAGCATGTACTCATTCTCACACCAGAGCTATCACCCGATGACACAAGCCGTCAAGCTTCTTGTGTGATATTTTATTGTGCAGGTTTAAGCGCGTGGATTTAGTGATTGGACACGCCGACAAAACTTGGCGTTAACATTGGTATTAGAAGGAGGACATTTAGTGCTTTGACAATCACTTTGAATTTTCCGGTTGAAAGCCATGGCGAGCAGGGATAGTTGTGCTTCAAAGCAGGAAATAACTAAAACTCACCAGATGACCCAGGTCAGAGGGTAAGTCAAAGATAGACTAGGGCCAAAGAACTATGAGGGTAACTCTGAACGGAGACGATTATTTTTGGCTAGTCAGCACACTCATATCCCCGTCATTCATGCCGAGGACAATCAGTCCCGGGCATACAAAAGACGAGGAAATGATCGAGTTGAAGACAGCCAAGACCAGCGTCAATTCATTTTGTTAAAAAAGATGCAGCAGAACAAGGACGCCATGATGGCCCTACGTCTTCAGCAAGAAGAACTCAAAGAGTAGATGGCCAAAATGGCTGGGGAACAAGAGGCTTCATCGAAGAGGCCCAGACATCGGAGATGATCCAGGACACCTCGTCCGGATGAGGCTGGAAGGAACAAGAGCAGACCCATGAGTTGTTCTCGGGAAGGCAAGAGCCGACGAAGGAGTCATTCCCCAGAAAGAAAATTTGAGTACCAGGGCAGATCGGGTTAGAGGAGGAGGGTCGCGTCTCCTGAATACGAGAGGGACAAGCCCAGATCGTCCCCTCGTAAAGAAGAGTTCGACCCCCTCGCCAGAAGAGTAACATAATTCAAAAAGTTACTGGCAGCAAAAAACCAGACGGGAACACCCTTGAGCTGCCCCAGTTCACCATTCTCGCCCGAAATCAATTAGGTCACGACTGACCTGAAGAAGAAGATGCCCCTGATAGAGACATATGATGGATTGGGGGATCCCTATGACCATTCTGATGGGTATGAAAAACTGATGACTTATTATAGGCATTTGGATGCCGCTAAATGCGATATGTTCGCCATGACTCTGAAGACGAGTGCCCGAGAATGGATGGGAACTTTGGCATCGGGATCGATCTGTTCGTGGAATGACCTTCGAGAAAAATTCCATGCTCGGTTTGGGAGCAAAAAACGTATGTCAAGAGGTTCCGAGAGGCGGTGGGGTCGGTGGTAGAGTTAAATTCCCTTCAGGCCCTGGGATTCTTCACAACAGGTCTTGACATAGGGAAGTCAAAGAAGCTGATGAAAGATCTGATAATCAATCTTCCTACTGATCTGACTGAAGCTTTCCATCGGGCTGAAGGGTTCATCGCCATAGAGGAAGCTATGGGAAACTTCAAGCCACACTCCCAGTCCTATGAAAAGTCTAAAGACTGAGACAAATAGACTTATCAACGTTTAGACAAATACCAGGGGAGATCAGATAATCAGGGGAAGAAGAATTATAACAGCGGGGAGTCGGGCAATGGCCGACCGCCCTTCCCGAGTAGAAACGTCAGCAAGGTCTATACCCCCCTCAAAACCGATCGGGCTAAGATACTGGAAGAGATCCGAAACAGATCATTTTATAATCCCTGCTCGATGAACCCGAAGCCGGGGAAGAGGAATCGGGACAAGTTCAGTGAATATCATCAGAGCTCGGGGCGTACAATAGAGAAATGTTATGACTTGAGTGATTTGATAGAGAAGAATGTGCAGAACGGCCAGTTGGTCCAATTTGTAGTAGGTCATGAAAATGTTGAGACACAATAGAGATAGGAAAACATATGGCAGATGTGGGACACACAACCAAAATAGAACTAGCCCGCTCGAGGCGTAATTGACGTTATTTCTGGCAGTTCTGTAGGACGTGTGACCAAAAAGAAAATAAGTGAGCACCTCGATGCTTTGCTGTCGGTAGCAGGGTCTTCGGCAAGAAAGGATCGGGCCTTCCCGGGAACAGTTATTTCTTTTTCGGATGAGGACTACCCCTCAAATCCCATAGAACCACATGACGGGGCACTGGTGATAACAACTCAGGTCGGGCCAATGGACATGAGAAGGATGATGATTGAAAATGGATCCTCGATCGATATACTGTACACCCACGCCTACCAGAGAATGGATTTGGAAGGGAAGAAGATGGAATTGGGAGGGGAAGGACCCTTATACGGATTCAGTGGAGACCTGGTGCATGTGTCGGGCACGATTGAGTTGTCTGTCAGGTTCGACACAACACCTTAGCAGGTGGAGGTTATGGTCAGATTCTTCATGGTCCAGGTAGATTCGGCATACAATGCAATTGTAGGAAGGCCGACCCTGGCAGTATTACAAGCAGTTACGTCCATATGACACTTCAAAATCAAGTTCCCAACACCGAACAGGATCGGGGAGGTAAAAGGTGATCTTGATATCTCCCAAAGGTGTTATCGAAACACATTAATCTCCTCGGGAGTTGGGGTGAGCAGGCAAAAATAGACAATGACCATCAAGATAGAGCCATTTACTGAGGGTAGTACTGAACCACTTGCCTTACCTGCCAAAGAGACGGAGGATGTGGAGTTAGTCTCGGGGAATAAAAAGAAACTGATAAAGATCGGATTGGGATTAACAGAACCGTTTTGGACTAGGATGATAGATCTACTTCGGGTGTATGCCGATATCTTTGCATGGGTACCTAGTGACATGTCTAGGGTAGATGAGTCAGTGGCGTTGCATAGGTTGCATGTGGATCCTAAAAAAAAGACGATCATACAAAAAAGAAGAATTTTTGCCCTAGAGAGACAAATGATCATTGATGCGGAGATTACCAAACTTCTGGAGGCATATTTCATCTTCGAAATTGACTACCCCGAGTGGCTGGCGAATGTGGTATTGGTTCAGAAACAAATGGGAAATGGAGGCTATGCATTGACTATACAGATCTAAATAAAGCCTGCCCGAAGGATTTCTATCCTTTACCCAATATAGACCAGTTAATCGACGCCACTTCAGGATATGGCATACTGAGTTTCATGGATGCCTTTTCGGGATACCATCAAATCTTAATGAAGAAGGAGGATATCCCAAAGACCAGTTTCATCACACATCAGGCCATTTATGCATACAAGAAAATGACCTACGGACTGCTCAATGTCGGAGCGACGTATCAGCGGATGATGAACTATATGTTTTCAAGGAAGTTAGGCCGAAGCATAGAGGTCTATGTGGAAGACATGATTGTAAAAATCACGTCAGTTTGGGACCATCTGGAGGACCTAGAAAGCTGCTTCAAAATAATCAAGGAACATAAATTGCGTCTGAACCCGACAAAGTGCACCTTCGGATTGGGGTCAGGAAAATTTCTAGGATATCTAATCAGAAAAAGGGGTATTGAGGCAAATCCGGAGAAGATCCAGGCAATCTTGGATATGAAATCACCGAAGTTATATAAGGATGTGCAGAGGTTGACAGGTCAAATAGCTGTCTTTTGGAGATTTGTGTCAAGATCAGCCGAAAGGTGTTTGCCATTTTTTGATACTCTGAAGGGGCCAAAAAATGAGAAAAGTTTCCAGTGGACTTCAGAGTATGAAGATGTGTTCCAAGGGATCAAGCAATATTTATCTTCGACACCTTTGTTAATGAAGCCAATCCCTTCGGAACCTTTGTATTTGTATTTGGCTGCAAGCTCGATGGAAGTGGGAGCGGCTTTGGTACGGAATAAAGGGGGAAGACAGTTCCCATTTTACTACGTCAGCCATGTTATTTGGGATGCAGAAACCAGATATCCAAAACTTGAAAATTTTGCCTATGCTCTAATCATTGCAAGTGGGAAGCTTCAACATTATATCTAGGGTCAGTTAGTGGTGGTATATACCAATCAACTATTGAAGAAGGTATTGCACATGCCAAAAGTTTCGCATCAGCTCACCGCATGGGCAATGGAATTGACTCAGTTTGTTCAGGAATACCACCCTTGAACGGCGATTAAAGGACATGCGTTGGCAAATTTCATTGTAGAGTGTTCTTTCTTAGAATCGGATGTGGGTTCGGTTAACGAAACTTAACCAGTGCAAACTTTATGGACTCTCTATATGGACGGGTCATCAACTTTGGACATTAGCAGAGCAGGGGTTATTCTGACAAGTCCCGAAGGGTTCAGGGTCGAACAAGCCATTCGGTTTCAGTTCAAAGCCACAAATAATGAAGCAAAATATGAAGAGATTTTGGCTAGACTTCGGTTGGCCCGAAGCTTGGAGGTTCAGAAGTTGGTTATTTATAGCGACTCCCAACTGGTTTTTAAACATATATCTGGAGAGTATGAGGTTCGGGGGGCAAGAATGACAAAATACATGGCCAAGGTAAAAGATTAACTCGCATATTTCAATTCACATAGTTGCCAAGGAATAGACCGGTCAGAAAACACAGTAGCAGATGCCTTCGCCCGATTGTCAATGACTAAAACAAGTTCTTTTACCGGCTCGGTATATTTAGAAGTATTGGAAAGACCAAGTGTTCAGAAGGTGGATGTATTAGCCTTGGATCGGCTGGATTGTTGTCTCACATTTTATATCTCCTATTTGGCTGATGGGATTCTGCCTTCAGATCATATAAACGCTAGGAAAATTAAACATAGGAGTTCGAATTTCATCCTTATTGACGGAGATATGTACCGAAGGGCATTCAGTTCTCCGTTACTCAAGTGTTTGACACCTTTAGAAGCTGAGTATACTCTTCGAGAAGTGCATGAAGGAGTTTGTGGAGATCACATGGGGGCCAAGTCATTGGCATACAAAATTTTGAGGCAGGGGTACTATTGGTCGACCATCTTTCAAGAAGTAAAGGATTTTTTCAAAAAGTGTCCTAAGTGCAAGCTAAATAATTTTATCCATCATCAGCCTCCTGAAGAGTTGTATTCGGTTTTATCCTCGATCTCGTTCGCTATGTGGGGAATTGATATCTTGGGACCACTACCGAAAGCCAAGGGACAAGTCAGTTTTGTGATCATAGCCATTGATTACATGACCAAGTGGGTAGAAGCCAAACCGTTACAGAAGATCACCGAACAGGAATGTCTTAAGTTTTTTAAAGAATATATTGTCTATCGGTTTGGCATCCCGAGGGTCCTTGTTTAGGATAATGGCAGACAATTTGTGGGGTCAAAATTTGAAGTTTTTCTGAAGGAGTTGGGTATTCAACATAGAAAGACTTCAGTAGCCTACCCTCAGTCAAATGGATTGGTAGAAGTCACCAATCGAACTCTACTTAATGGGATTAAAAGTAGATTGGATGAATTGAAGGGGCAGTGGCCCGAAGAGCTACTCAGTGTTTTATGGGCATATCGGACTACCCCGAGGATGACAACTGGGGATTCACCATTCAGATTGGCCTATGGAACCGATGTAGTTATGCCTGTGGAGATTGGGTCTCCTACACTTCGGGTCAGTATGTACAAAGAGTTATATAATGATGATGGCCTACGACTAAACTTGGATCTTCTGGAGGAAGTTTGGGATTCAGCTCTGGTAAGGTTGGCTATCTATCAGAAGTGAACTGCCTGACACTATAACCAAAAGGTGAAACAAAGAAGGTTCGAGGTCGGAGATTTGGTGCTTCGGTAATTAGAGTCATCTACCCCCTAGAACACGGGCAAGTTAATGTTGAACTGGGAGGGGCCATATGAAGTGTTAGAAGTGCCAAAGCCAAGTACTTACTGGCTTCGAACAATGGATGGTTCGAAAGTAAAGAATATATGGCATGTTGGAAGACTTAGGAAATATTATATTATTTCTTCCTTTACTTATGTAAATTATTTTATTCATCAAAGAAATAAATAAGTATTTTTCTTCAGAAAATTTTGTACTTCATTTATATTCATATGTTTCTACAAAATTGATCAGATAAGCTTTGAACAAAATCGATCAGAAAAGTTACAAACAACATAACTGATCGAGAAAGTTACAAACAAAACTGATCGGGAAAGCTACAAATAAAAAATGACTATAAAAATTAAAAGTAAAAATCCTAAGTATATTATTCGTTCGGCGCCTCATCCTCGGCTTCAGCCTCTTCATCTGAGGAATCAAGGACAGAAGTGTCCAGCCCAATAGCTGTCATTTTTGCCCTGACCTTATCACTATAAACCGTAGCCTTCGGCAAATTGGGACATGATTTTGTCGGTCAGTTCGGGTGATTCTTCATATTCTTTGATAGCAAGCTGCTTGGCCTTAGCGTATTCTTTCCCCAGAGCAGTGTTTTCCCTCATCAACGCCATAGTTTGGGCGTGCATATCAGAAATTTTACTCTCGAGGATCAGAATGGCATTTTGTTGATCCTTATTTTTTCCTTTAGAAGGATCCTCTCCTCGAGGAGTTGTTTGTTGTAGCCGTCAAGCCCTATGTACTCCTTCTAAAGTGTGTAGTGTTGTTTTTGGAGATCGTTCGCATGACGTTCGGATTGCGTCAATTTTTTTCAGGTGTCGGCATGCAGGTCTTTCTTCAGATCAGATGTCAATCCTCGGACCTCATCCTCGAGCACCTCCACCTCACCCCTTAGTTGTACTTCCTTTTTAGTAGTTTTAGTTGGAGGTGGAATGGCTTGGGAAAGGACATCATTTGCCTGCAAAAAAATGGAGATATGGGTTAGGCATGATAAGAATAGGGTAATCAAAGGCATATTTTAGTCAATTGGATTTACCTAACACTAGAGCTTGACGTACTCCACTAAGTAGTCCTTGGAAGTGTAACCCTTGAACCGCTCTTTGTCTCCAGGTAGTCTGAAGTGTTCCATTTGGTCGAAGGGAAACGCTTCTGAAGGACTCTTCGGCCAGAAAGTGGTAGGAGTCCCTAGGGAGGAACTGGTTTCAGCAGGTGGCTGGGGTGACGGGTTTGGCGTCGGTGGGGGCTCAGCCTCTATAATCTACAGATTAGGCTCTTCTATTCGACGTGACCTCTTGGAGAGAGTTTCGAGATTCTCCTCTTCGGCCTCCTCAGGATCCTCAAGGACAACAACATGTTGAGTTGGCAGGGTGGTCGGCTTCGGAATGATCGAAGAAGATGGCTTGGAGGGGCCTTTGGTGGGAAGCTTCTTCTTGATTTTCTTTAGCAAAGCCATCTTCTTCGACCGATCCATCTTCAAGATATTTTTGGAGGGTTCGACTTTGGTGGTGTGAGGAGTTTGACCCGATGCAGAGCTGGTTGAAAGCTCGGAAATCGGGATGGTATCTTCCTCGGGAGAATCATCGGTGGCTAGATGGCAGATTGGTTTGGTTCTGATGGGTAGAGGGGCTAAGGACTCTTCAGCTCCTTCGGGCTTGAAAATCGTTACTATAGGAAGGTAATTAGAAGTTTGATTCGGAAAGTCAGTTGAAAAATACAAGTACAGGTTGAATGGGTTTGGGATAAGGGGCTTACATTCATGCTTGTATAGCCAGGTCTCATTGGACAAGATGTCCATGCCCCATTCGGTCTTCTTCAACTTCTGATAGAACTCTTTGAAGGTGTCTTAGAGGTCTTTTGGGAACTTGGACACTTTAGCGATGGGGTCTTCGGGGGTGGCCCAGTTTGGGAGGAGTTTGAGGTCGGCTCCCCTTATGAAAACCCATTAAGAATGCCATCCTTTGTTATTGGATGGAGTCTTGATGAAGGTGGCTCGACTCGGTTGTCAGTTTAGTTGTCGAAGGCCAGGTTCCTTCGACCTGCCAACAATGAATAAGACAAAAAATAAGTCAAGGCCATGAATGATTCCTACCTCCTAACACAAGGCGATGAAGTTGATTAGGTGGATATACGAGTTCGGCACAAGTTGTACGAACTCGATCCCCATGAAGCAGAGAAAGGATGAAATGAATTCATGAAGGGGGAATCAGATCCCATATTTTAGGGCCCGGAGTGGTAATGCGACCCATTCGCCTTCAGGGTGCCAGAACATCCTTTCACGAGGCTCTGGTACCCGAAGCTTATATTCCTTGGGAATGTTGAATAGGGTTCTGATGTCAGAAATTTGGGAAGGGTGGTTGGAAGATTTGGTGTTTATGTGGGAAAAGTCGCTCTCGGAGGCGTAGACGGTTTATATCTTAGTCTTAATGCCATCCGAGGTGGAGTCGGTGGGTTCAGCCGTTAAATAGACCAGAACTAGATCAGTGGTGGTGATGGTGTTGGTACTGGTTGTGTTGTCAACAATTGGTGTTTTCTCAGTGATGGAGGAAGGAAGGCTATAATCTGCCATGGAAGAAAATATAGCAGAAATGTGAGATTTTTTGGATGGAAAGACCTATACCGGAGTAGTTAGGTGGAGGAGGTTTCTCGTCGGAAATCTCCCTTGCAGAAAGCTCTTAGATAGAAGGTCGAAATGGATAAGATTTGTAAAAAGTGACAGTTGTGTATGGAGTGGGGGTTTTATAGGATTGTTGCACGAATCCCAAATGCGACTTATAATGATGAGTGGGGCCCGTTTCTTGGGTAACGTGTATCGTTACAAAAGAACATTTGGATTCCCAAGGCGTCTCTTTTAGTCTCTAATTATAAACATCTTATAACTGGAGACTCGGGGGGTAATATTTGGGTGTAATCTACCGACCCTTATATGGGCCGAAGGTCTGGAATGAGAAGGGTTTATTGAGCCCAATGGGCCGAAGCCAGTAGGGGGCTTCGTGAAGTTCGGGTTCGGGCGTCCGAGTCCTCTAGGACCAGTTCAGAGGGGTTCGATTGATTGGGGCCTGTACAGAATGTTATTCCTCGTATGGATTCCGAGTTATAAGGAGTCTAAATGGTTAAGGATTCCAATCCTAGCCATATTTAAATATCAATTCTAAAGGTAAGTGTTTGGATCATATCCAACTTGCACCTTTTAAGAAGATTATGTTGGACCCAAACAATGACAACTGCTATGTTTAGGAGTCCTAATCCTATTCGTAAGTGGATTTTAAGGTGATAAGAATGACTATAAATACAAGGCTTGACTTCAATTAACATATAATACACTCTTAAGCACTAAACACTAAAACCTTAATTGTTAAACCTTGTACCAGTCTGTACTCATTCTCACACCGGAGCTATCACCCGGAGGTAGAAGCCGTCAAGCTTCTTATGTGATATGTTATTGTGCAGGTTTAAGCGCTTGGATTTGGTGATTGGACGCGCCGGCGAAACTTGGCGTTAACAATTGTTATCATCAAAATAATCCTAAAAGTTGGAGATCTATCACTAAATAATTTCTTTCTAAAATTATATTACATACACTTAAATATAAGTACACTTATATTTAATAACGAGTAACAAATTCAAATTAGGTAGACGATTTATGTGAAAATTATTTTCTTTTTAAACCATATTATCTAAATTGTAATAAAAATTTATCTCATAATGGTAACACATTAATATTAAGTAATATGATCTTATAATTTTGTCCTTAGAAATTATATTACTAAATTTATTTTTGATTAGTTGAATCCTGAACGAATGTCTTTTGATGACTTATAATTTTAATGATGTTTTGAATTTATTTATTTTATAAATTCTTCTTGGATAGAGTTATTATTATTTTTTATTTAGTAATTGAATCATATGGTCAATTAATATATTATATTTTTATTTTAATAACAATAACAATTATACCATCTAAATAATTAGTATATCTCATTTATACTCAAACTATTATTATAATTATATTTTAATAATACTAACAAATTTAAGTTAGGTAGATGATTTTTATGATAAATTTTTTCTTGTCAAACTATTTTATCTAAATGGAAATATAATTTTATTTAAACTTGTATTATTATATATATATATATATATATATATATATTTTGAATAAAAAAATCAATTAATATTAGACACGATATATGATTTTATTTAATTAATTCCTTATACAATTATACTATTAATTCTCGTTTCTTATAAAACTACGATACTAAATTCAATTTTTGAATAAGCACGTATTATTATGTATATATATTTTAATAAAAATAACAACTCAATATTATATAAGATGATCTTATTTTGATTGTTTCTTGATAAAACTATAAATTAATTAATACTGGGTCTTATTCATTATTATTATTTTTTTTAAAATATTTTTTGAACCCATATTGAATTAAAAAAATTAAAGAATATCTATCAACAAAATCCTTCTCAAACTATATTATATAAGTTGCAAAAAAAATTATTTAATAATGGTAACAAATTAATATTAGGTAACATGATTTTCCGATTGTTTTATTGTAAACTATATTACTAATGTAAGACCCCGAATTTTCTTTATAATTGTTATTATAATTAGTAAATGGTTAAATTGATAAAATATTAAAGTTAAGGGTGATATTTGTAAATTATTAAAGTGTGTTGGAGAATATTTGTTCTGTCGGGAATATTAGGTAAAAGTACGATGACGTCGAAATAGCCAATCATTGGTGGGCCCCACAATAAAATATTATCGGATGCAGAAAACGACACAAATAACCTTTTTAATAAAAATTGTCAATAATATTATCACTTTCAACTATTTAAATACCTTGTGATAAAAGTATAGTAGCGCACGGTATTCTATAGTGACACACGACATTCCACAGTATAACACGATATTGCACAATACTTCATATTATTGATTCAATAATTGTTATAGTAACAACTGCATAATATTTCATATTATTGAACTCAATAATTGTCACAGTAGCAAAGACATTGGATTTCATATTATTATATCAATAATTGACATGACACGGTAAATCATATTATTTGATATGATATTATTAGACCAGTAAATATTATTGACAATTTCTAGAAAATTCTGTCAAGGAATTTAATTTAATTGCGCATCGTTTATATGAAAGGCCCCCTCTTTCCTGGGAACGATACGATTGTCAAGATTGTAAGTCTATAATAATTATACTCAGAAGAAATTAGTGAGCACCAGTCCACTGTAACAATCACATGGAATTATGGATGTCATAATAATTGTCACAACATCTCATATTATTAAACCAATAATTGACATCGTAGCAAGGGTAGTAGTGGAAAGTTGCATAAATGGAAGTCACGGGTTTTAATTAGTTAGGCTGACTCATTATTCAAACAACATTAATGTATGTGATATTAAAACATTAAGTTAATAATGTAGAAAACGAATAATATAATTAAAAATAAGGATAATGGAATAATCTTTTTGATAATGGATTAAGTTTTTTGAATATATAATTATAATGGATGAAAATGGGTATTTATTATGTTTAAAGTAAAGATAATGAATGAAAATGAGTAATCATTATGTTTAAAGATAATGATAATGAATGAATAATATATTTATAAAATGTGGGATATTTTGGCTATAAATAGGAAGACTTAACATAAGGAAATTCATAACTTCCTTACTTATACTTATTTCCACTTTCTAAAAATTTCTTAGTGTAAGTTCTCTCTAAGTGTGTTAGCCTATCTTTAGTATTTGTGAAGATTAGTAAGAGTACGAGTATTGTTCAAGTAAGTTTTTCTATAAAACTTGGTCAAACACCCACGCACATCACACGATGTGTAAGACCCCAACTTTTTTGAATAAAGATTTAATTTTTCAAAATATGTTTTTGAATATTATGGTGTGGATTTGATATAATGTTATAGTTGTGAGTAATATTTATAAATTTTGCAATGTAAGCAAGTTGTTATAAAATATTCAATTGGTCGGAGAATATTCGTTTTAACAGAAAATATTTATACGACGACATAATCATTGGTGGACTCCACAACGGAATTATTGTTGGAGTTAGAAAACGACAGAAATATCTTTTTATAAACATAACGGCGAGAGTTTTACCGTTAACTGTTGAAATACTCGATGGTAAAAGTACAGTAATTCGCGTGGTTGCAGAGTAGCGCACGGTATTGTACAATATTTTTGATTATTGATGCTTACGTGAGAAGTCACTCAGTTTTATTCAATTATTGTCACAGTAATTGTTGCATAGTATCTCTCATATTATTGATTCAATTATTGTCACAGTATCATCTGCACAATATTTTATATTATTAAATCAATAATTGAGACGATAAAGTTATTCATATTATTATTTGCATTATTAACGATGTCTAGAAAGTTCCGTCGAGGAAAGGAGTTTGGTCACCTAATTGCGCGCCAATAGGGAGAAATCCTTATCGAAAAGCCCCTTCTTTCCTGAGAATGATCTGGTTGTTAATATTGTGAGTTATAATTTTAATGATGAATAAGTTCATGTTGATTAAAGATAAGAATAATAATTGATGAGTGAAAGATGTTTGTTCATTTAGTTTTCTTTAATTCTTCCGTGACCCAATTACCCTCAAAGGAGGTAATTCTGTGATTGGCTAGTTTTGTTATTATTAACCAAATGTGTGACGCCCCCAAATAGGTATACATCACCCATCTTGGGTCGCGAGATACATGGTACATAAATTCAAATACAACTTAATTATACAACTGTCGTGTATAATACGACTAAACATAAGCTGGGAGTTTATACAAGAATATTGCCTTCTAGACAATATCCACACCCAATGGCGTCCTCATTGCATTTATTATTACACTATTTTACAGAATAGCGAGGACTACTAATGCACCATCTAGGACCATCACTCTGTTCTCGACTAGTCCCGCTCGCTTCTCATTTCAAGAAGAGAACAATGAAAGAAAGGGTGAGCTCAACTAGCCCAGTAAGAAATATTATGACTAAGATAATGCAGAATAAATTAGCGTTAGCCTTCAACAGTGTTAAACTGATATAATATAACAAACATCAAGTTTAACTGCAGCGGAACAAACAATCCATTAGAAGAGTCAAATAGAGAATAAAATCTACTATCTTCTATGATTTAAAAGGTTTTTCATCACTTTAATCGCTAAAACTTAGCTCAATAAATAATCCACATCATCAAATCATCCTTGCACTACAGGCCAAGGATATTCTTTAGTATCACGACCACGAATTATCCATGCACTATGGGCCAAAGATAATCGTGTTTTCATCAACGGTCCTGATCATGCCATAAAATAATTCATCTTTGCATCCTTGGACGAAGAGAATCCATAGCCATAATCATACCAAAAACTGTCCATCAATGCACTACGGGCCAATGAGGACTTTTTCATTAGTATCATAACCACAAATTATCCATGCACTACGGGCCAAAGATAATCGTATTTTTATCAACGATCCCCGATCATGCTATAAAATAATTCATCTTTGCACCCTTGGTCAAGAGAATCCATAGCCATAATCATACCAAAAACTCGTCCCATCAATGCACTACGGGCCAATGAGGACTTTTTCCACATCATTTGCAACATTACTACCATGATTATACCGAATAATCCTGTGTCATAATCATACCAAGTCCATCTATGCACCACAGCCACGATGACTTTCAACATAATATAAATATGAGGATGATGACAATATTATAAGCATTAATCAAACTAAATCAAGGATAAATATTAAAGACTTTAAATTTATCCGAAAATTATCAATCACTTAATAAAATTATAATCTAATATTGTTAATACTATAACAATATTTTAATCACTTAAACTTATAAACAATTACATTTAATTGTTTACATTTTTCCAAATAATGCATTTAATCATTCAAAATGCCATACTCATAAGATTTTATCACCAATAATCAAATTACTCATCAAAAATCTGCATATACCTTATATATGGTTTTCAAGCCCTAAAATCCTATTTACCAATTCTTCAACTTCACATAACATATTTAACTCATATGCTCGTAACTAAACTATTTTCATGAAAAATACCAAATCAGTCCCAAAAATTATTCTTTTCTGGGATTAAGCATAATATAGTCCCATATTGAACATATATTTTTCTCGGAATTTTTAAAATTCATTTACTATTTTTTCAAAAATCAATTTCTAATTAATTCCTTAAGAAATTAGCTACCTTAAGTTTAACTCCAGAAATTCCCAAATCTTAGCAGGATCTTACACATGTTAACGTGAGCTTCCAATTTAAATTTCATGGTCATCAAAGTTATAGAACTTCGGTTATAGCGTTTTTCGTCAGAAAAACCTAAATATTAAAATGGTCATAACTTGCTCATTTTAAGTCGGAATGAGCTCATTTTTGGACAGGAGGTACTTTATACCATATACTTTCACGTCCCAAAAGGCCAGAATTTTTTTCACAAATTAAGTGGCCGAAAATGCCATTTTAAAAATCAAGCGATAGCTTTTTCTTAAATTGCGACTTTTGACTCCTTTGCTAAAATCACCACACACGAAAATCTACAACACCTTTTCCAAAGATTCCACTCTTGATAAGTTACAAAACTCATAGACCTAACTCTAGAACTTGACCACACTCAAAAATTCGAAATATAATAGGAGATATGGTCAATTGAATTTCATGTTCCATTTTCACAAAAATCTGATTTTTTTATCCCTTTGTGATTTCTAAGAAACTTTCATGTTTTCACATTATAACCAACATAACTCATCATAACACTTACTAATACCACATATACCCATGATTTTCATTAGTCCAATGCTTTTATTATGACTTTCATCATAATCCAAGTAAACAGATCATTTTCATAATTTAACAAGGAATGAAATACAAAGGATCGTTCATCATGCATGTGGTAATCCACATAGACATGTTATTCCAACAGAATAATAAAGAATGGAATAACAGAAGGATTCACCATGCATGCGATAGAGACCGCACAGACGGGTTATTCCCAATAGAATAATAAATACGGAACCAGGTCAGGCGTAAAACGCATGAGCATGTGATATTCCAAAGAATAGTAAAGACGGAACCAGTCCCAAAGAAAAGCGCACAAAACAGGATATTCCAACGAATAATAAAGAATGGAATAACAATGTAAATCACCATGCATGCGATAGACCGCACATGCATGTTATTCCAACGAAATAATAAATAATGGAACCAGTCCCACGTAACGCACGCATACGATGATATTAAGCGAATAATAATAATGGAACCAGGTCCGGCGTAAGCGTATGATGTGGATATTCCAACGAGAATAATAAAGAACGAAATATTAGAAGAATTTCAAATGTATGCGGTTGCCATAAACAAAGTTATTCCAACATAATAATAAAGAATGGAATAATAGAAGAATTTCACCAAGTATAGGGTAGTCCGCGTATACAGGTTATTCGAACAGAATAATAAAGAATGAAATAACTGAAGTTCTCTTCATGAATAAGAAAGAAGGAATACCCCTTACGAGTCAACAAATAATATCCCCTACGAGTACAACAAATAATATCCCTTACCTTAGAAAAACTGAATACTGAAGTAGTGAAGTAGCAGAATACTTTTCTTCTTTCTCTCTATAGTTTTTCTCTCTAGAGTTTCAGTGAATTCGTAAGAAATAATGAAGGAATGAACTTCTATTTATAGAAGAACTAAAAGTGGCTCTTGGTCTTAACGAAGGTTCAAAATGACTCTTGGTAATATTGAAGCGACAACTACTATTTACGAAGGGGCAATAAACTCTTAAAACACCGAAGGAGCAAATAACTCTTGGAAAACTGAAGGGACAAGTTATTATTAAAACTTTAAATCAACAATCCATATTGATTTACTATTATAATTTCAACCAACGGTCTGAAAAATTAGCACATCTCCTCATGGAATAATATTGTACCCAAAAATGATTTGGACCGAAAAGAAATATATTTTACGGGTGAATAGTACCTTGTAAATAGTAACTCGTGAATAGTAACTCGTGAATAGTAACTCATGAATAGTAACTCGTGAATAGTAACTCATGAATAGTAACTCATGAATAGTACTCTGGCACAAAAAGTGCCCCAAATACTTGAGTGAACAATACTAGAGTGAATAGTAACCGAGTATTTTATGACAACTTGTCTACTTTGAAAAATTTTCACATATCACCCTTAACTTTACATTTTTATCAATTTAACTTTTTACCAAAATAGAAAAATTGAATATTTTTTTTTCATAAAATTCGGGGTCTCACAATCTCCCTTCTTATGTAATTTCGCCCTCGAAATTTACGTACGTACCTGATATTCGAAGAGATGAGAATACATTACTTTCTTTTAGGATTGTACCTTTCCGGTTATTTCCTCTCTATCATGATTTTCCATTTCTCATCTCCTGTATTTCAAATATCATTCTAAAATATAGTTTCAAAATAAATTTTAATTGACATACCACATAATACCCCTATATTCTGACAGACCAATTAAATAACAAATAAACTTAGGTAGGTCATACTAGCGAAGGAATTCCCCGTCTCTCCCCTCCTAGTCCTTGTCTCACATCTCAGCCAGGGATCATATCCCTAAGCTTTGATACCAACTGTGACGCCCCCAAAATAGGTATACATCACCCATCTTGGGTCGCGAGATACATGGTACATAAATTCAAATACAACTTAATTATACAACTGTCGTGTATAATACGACTAAACATAAGCTGGGAGTTTATACAAGAATATTGCCTTCTAGACAATATCCAAACCCAATGGCGCCCTCATTGCATTTATTATTACACTATTTCACAGAATAATGAGGACTACTAATGCACCATCTAAGACCATCACTCTGTTCCCCGACTAGTCCCAGCTACGTTCTCATTTCTTGAAGAGAATAATGAAAGAAAGGGTGAGCTCAACTAGCCCAGTAAGAAATATTATGACTAAGATAATGCAGAATAAATTAGCGTTAGCCTTCAACAGTGTTAAACTGATATAATATAACAAACATCAAGTTTAACTGCAGCGGAACAAATAATCCATTAGAAGAGTCAAATAGAGAATAAAATCTACTATCTTCTATGATTTAAAAGTTTTTTCATCACTTTAATCGCTGAAACTTAGCTCAATAAATAATCCACATCATCAAATCATCCTTGCACTACAGGCCAAGGATATTCTTTAGTATCACGACCACGAATTATCCATGCACTACGGGCCAAAGATAATCATGTTTTCATCAACTATCCCCGATCATGCCATAAAATAATTCATCTTTGCACCTCGACGAAGAGAATCCATAGCCATAATCATACCAAAAACTGTCCATCAATGCACTACGGGCCAATGAGGACTTTTTCATTAGTATCATAACCACAAATTATCCATGCACTACGGGCCAAAGATAATCGTATTTTTATCAACTGGTCCCCGATCATGCTATAAAATAATTCATCTTTGCACCCTTGGTCAAGAGAATCCATAGCCATAATCATACCAAAAACGTCCCATCAATGCACTACGGGCCAATGAGGACTTTTTCCACATCATTTGCAACATTACGGTCATGATTATACCAAATAATCCTGTGTCATAATCATACCAAGTCCATCTATGCACTACACATGTGCCACGTATGACTTTCAACATAATATAAATATGAGGATGATGACAATATTATAAGCATTAATCAAACTAAATCAAGGATAAATATTAAAGACTTTAAATTTATCCAGAAATTATCAATCACTTAATAAAATCATAATCTAATATTGTTAATACTATAACAATATTTTAATCACTTCTTAAACTTATAAACAATTACATTTAATTGTTTACATTTTTCCAAATAATGCATTTAATCATTCAAAAATGCCATACTCATAAGATTTTATCACCAATAATCAAATTACTCATCAAAAATCTGCATATACCTTATATATGGTTTTCAAGCCCTAAAATCCTATTTACCAATTCTTCAACTTCACATAACATATTTAACTCATATGCTCGTAACTAAACTATTTTCATGAAAAATACCAAATCAGTCCCAAAAATTATTCTTTTCTGGGATTAAGCATAATATAGTCCCATATTGAACATATATTTTTCTCGGAATTTTTAAAATTCATTTACTATTTTTCAAAAATCAATTTCTAATTAATTCCTTAAGAAATGAGCTACCTTAAGTTTAACTCCAGAAATTTCCAAATCTTAGCAGGATCTTACACATGTTAACGTGAGCTTCCAGTTTAAATTTCATGGTCATCGGAGTTATAGAACTCAGGTTATAGCGTTTTTCGTCGGAAAAATCTAAATATTAAAATGGTCATAACTTGCTCATTTTAAGTCGGAATGAGCTCATTTTTGGACAGGAGGTACTTTATACCATATACTTTCATGTCCCAAAAGGCCAAATTTTTTCACAAATTAAGTGGCGAAAAATGCCCTTTTAAAAATCAAGGCGTAGCTTTTTTCTTAAATTACAACTTTTGACTCCTTTGCTAAAATCAGTCCACACGAAAATCTACAACACCTTTTCCAGTGATTCCACTCGGATAAGTTACAAAACTCATAGACCTAACTCTAGAACTTGACCACACTCAAAAATTCGAAATATAATAGGAGATATGGTCAATTGAATTTCATGTTCCATTTTCACAAAAATCTGATTTTTTTTATCCCTTTGTGATTTCTAAGAAACTTTCATGTTTTCACATTATAACCAACATAACTCATCATAACACTTACTAATACCACATATACCCATGATTTTCATTAGTCCAATGCTTTTATTATGACTTTCATCATAATCCAAGTAAATAGATCATTTCCATAATTTAACAAGGAATGAAATACAAAGGATCGTTCATCATGCATGTGGTAATCCACATAGACATGTTATTCCAATAGAATAATAAAGAATGGAATAATGTAAGATTCACCATGCATGCGATAGAGACCGCATGCATGAGTTATTCCCAATAGAATAATAAATACGGAACCGTGTCAGCGTAAAACGCATGCATGTGAGGATATTCAATGAGAATAGTAAAGACGGAACCCAGTCCCAAGAAAAGCGCATAAAACAGGATATTCCAAATGAAATAATAAAGAATGGAATAACAACAAATCACCATGCATGCGATAGATCAAGACAAACAAAGTTATTCCAATGTAATAATAAATAATGGAACCAGTCCGACGTAAATGCACGTATATGATATTCCGCCCAGAATAATAATAATGGAACCAGTCCCACAGAACGCGCATAGGCGATATTATTACGGCGAATAATAAAGAATGGAATATTAGAACAATTTCACCATGTATGCGGTACTTCGCATAAACAAGTTATCCTAACATAATAATAAAGAATGGAATAATAAAAGAATTTTACCAAGTATAGGGTAGTCCGCGTATACAGGTTATTCCAATAGAATAATAAAGAATGGAATAACAGAAGTTCTCTTCACGAATAAGAAAGAAGGAATACCCCTTACAAGTACAACAAATAATATCCCCTACGAGTACAACAAATAATATCACTTACCTTAGAAAAACTGAATACTGAAGTAATGAAGTAGCAGAATACTTTTCTTCTTTTTCTCTATAGTTTCTTTCTCTAGAGTTTCAGTGAATTCGTAAGAAATAATGAAGGAATGAACTTCTATTTATAGAAGAACTGAAAGTGGCTCTTGGTCTTAACGAAGGGTCTAAATGACTCTTGGTAATATTGAAGAGACAACTACTATTTGCGAAGGGGCAATTAACTCTTGAAACATCGAAGGGGCAAATAACTCTTGGAAAGCTGAAGGGACAAATAACTTTTGGAAAATCAAGGGACAAATAACTCTTGGAAAAGCAAGGACAAGTTACTATTAAAACTTTAAATCAACGATCCATATTGATTTACTATTATAATTTCAACCAACGGTCTGAAAAATTAGCACATCTCCTCATGGAATAATATTGTACCCAAAAATGATTTGGACCGAAAAGAAATATATTTTACGGGTGAATAGTACCCCGTGAATAGTAACTCGTGAATAGTAACTCGTGAATAGTAATTCATGAATAATAACTCGTGAATAGTAACTCATGAATAGTAACTCGTAAATAGTACTCTGGCACAAAAAGTGTCCCAAATACTCGAGTGAACAATACTAGAGTGAATAGTAACCGGGTATTTTATGATAATTTGTCTACTTTGAAAAATTTTCACATATCACCCTTAACCTTACATTTTTATAAATTTAACTTTTTACCAAAATAGAAAAATTGAATATTTTTTTTTCATAAAATTCGGGGTCTCACAAACTGGGTAATTAATCAGATAAATGAGCAATTAATTGCTATTAGTTCACATGCAAATAACTAAGTGTTCACATGCATGAAACTAGTGGTTCACATACATGTACTATTAGGGGAGGTTGTGTAAGATTGATAATACTTGAGGGACTAAATAAAAAATGGAGGCAAAGATGAAGGTGCTAAACTGTAATAATTCGAGCCCCTAATCGTGCAATTATCAAAACTATGTTTTCCTATAAATAGAAGCTCATTTGTTCTTTCATTCTCACCAATTCACTAAGACTCAAAAAAACAACTATAGAGAGAGAAACTATAGAGAGGAAGAAGAAGAGTATTCTTGTAAGACCCCAACTTTTATGAATAAAGATGAATTTTCTATAAATATCATTTTTGAATATTAAGGAGTAAATTTGATATAATATTATAGTTGTGGGTAATATTTATAAATTTTACAAAGTACGCAAGTTGTTATATTATATTCAATTGGTCGGTGAATATTCGTTTTAACAGGGAATATTCGTACAACGGCACAATCATTGGTGGACCCCACAACGAAATTATTTTTGAATTGAGAAAACGACAAAAATATCTTTTTGTGAAAATAACGGCGGAAGTTTTACCGTTAAACTGTTGAAATACCCGGTGTTAAAAGTAAAGTAATACGCGTGGTTGCATAGTAGCACACAGTATTGATTATTGATGCTTACGTGAGAAGTTACTCAGTTTTATTCAATTATTGCTACAGTAATTGCTGCATAGTATCTCACGTTATTTGATTCAATTATTGTCAATATTTAATATTATTAAATCAATAATTGAGATGACAAGTTATTCATATTATTATTTGCATAATTAACAATGTCTAGAAAATTCTGCCGAGGAGAGGTTTGGTCACCTAATTGCGCGCCAATAGGGAGAAATTCTTATCAGAAAGCCCCCTCTTTCCTGGGAATGATTTGGTTGTTAATATTGCGAGTTATAATAATATGAATAAAGGTTGTTAAAAATATTAAGGGATTTTTATGAAGTATTTATGTAAATTTTGCTTATTTTATGGAACCCCATTTACCCATTTTTCAAAATAATCAGTAGAAATTTATTTTATATAATAAAGGTGGGGACCACATGTGGGACCCACAAAACTTGAAAATGAATTCTCAGGGGAGAATTCACGGATGGTTTTAGGTGATAAGGATGCTTTGTTTTATTAGTTTTGTTTTTTATGAAAAATAGAATATATTATATTTTATTATGCATAGTGCCTGCATAGTGTTTGAATAGTAAAATCAAAATTTTTAAAAAACATTTGGTAGACGCCCGTGATTTTCTTTTTGAAATTACTATACAGTCCGTTTCTAAATAGTATCCTTCCATTCTCTTATAAATAGGATGTTTAGTTAGAATTGAAAATCACACCAGAATCAGAGAATTCTTCTTCTATAATATTGAGCGTATTTCTTTCGAGTTTTAGAAAGCTTTGAGCGTAAAAAATAGAAAATAGTGAAAGTTTTCTTCAAGAATATTCCCGCTATACCAGTTGGAATACTCTTCTTTTCAAGGTAAGGGATGCTATTTTTGTTCAATATTCATATTAAATAATATTTTTTTCCATACTCTGTAGTATGTAAGTAATATTATTTCGTTTCAGATTTTGAATTCTATACTCATTTTGCTAAAGTTTTGACTTCTATACTCCATGAAATTAGTAGAATATTCTTGATATTTGCGCTTCATCCAGTATCTTTTTATGGAAATATTATTTTGAGCATTCTTGATAAGTTTTAATTTTTTCATGCCGGGGTACTATTCACGGGGTTACTATTCCCGAAATTACTATTCACGGGGTACTATTCACGACAAAAATAGATTTCTTTTCGGTCTAAATCATTTTTGATACAATTTTATTCTTGAATTTTACTCCACAAAGAAGTATCATATTGAAAATTTAGACATTATTGAATTCTTGATAAATTAAATTATAAATCTTTAAAAATTTATCCTTTGCTTTCTTTTAATTGAATTATTATATCATTGTTATCATCATCATTCTTATATTATGTTGAAAGTCATCTGTGGCCGTAGTGCATAGATGAACTTGGTATGATTATGACCAGGGATTATTCGGTATAATCATGACCGTAATGTTACAAATGATGTGGTAAAAGTCCTCATTGGCCCGTAGTGCATTGATGGACAGTTGTTGGCATGATCATGAACATTGATGAAAACACGAATATCCTTGGCCCGTAGTGCATGGATAATTTGTGGTCGTGATACTAGTGAATATCCTTGGTCATAGTGCAGGGATGATTCAATGATGTGAATTATTTATTAAGCTGAGTCTCAGCGATAAAACTGTTGATAAACTTTATAAATCATAGAAGATAGTAGATTTCATGTTCTACTTGACTCTTCTAATGGATTACTTGTTCCGCTGCAGTTAAACTTGATGTTTATTATATTTTATCAGTTTAACACTGTTGAAGGCTAACGATAATTTATTCTGCATTATCTTAGTCATAATATTTCTTACTGGGCTAGTTGAGCTCACCTTTGCTTTCATTGTTCTCTTGAAAAAATGAGAATATAGTCGGGACTAGTCGGGTGAGCAATAACTGGTCCAGATGGTAGCATTAGTAGTCCTCACTATTCTGTGAAATAGTGTGACACTAAATGTAATGAGGACTTATTTTGAGTTTGAATAATGTCTAGAAGACAATATTTGTATTAAAACTCACATATCATGTTGTATAATTAAGTTTGTATTTGTATTCAGTACCATGTATTTGGCGACTCAGAATGGGTGATGTATACCTATTTTGGGGGTGTCATAGTTGGTATCAAAGCTTAGGGATACGATCCCTGGCTAAGATGTGAGACTAGAACTAGGGGGAGAGACGGGTAATTCCTTCACTAGTATGACTTACCTACGTTTAATTGTTATTTAATTGGTCGGTCATAATAGGGATAATATGTTGTGTGTCAATTAACCCTTATTTTGTGGAAGTATTTGAAAATGACATCCGAGAATGTTGAGAATAGTAATAGAGCACAGGAGACCGTTGAGTCACCACAGATCAATACCCAGGATAATGTGCAACAGGAAGACAATGTTGAAGAACATGTGTTGTTACGTGTTGCTCCATGGAAGGGAGTTACGAGATTTGGAAAGAGAGGAAAGCTCAATCCTCAATTTATTGGTCCATTTGAAATCCTTGACCGAGTAGGAACTGTGGCCTATAGACTCGCCTTACCGCCAAGTATGTCTCGTGTTCATAACATTTTTCACATATACATGTTACGTAAATATGTGGAAGACTCGAACCACATTATTGAGTTGTAACCGGACGAAATAGCGGAAGATTTAACGTATGAAGAGGTTCCTATTAAAATCTTGGATAAGAAGGAACATATTCTATGTTCCGAGGTTATACCTCAAGTCAAAGTTTTGTGGAGAAACCACGATGTTGAGGAAATGACCTGAGAGTTAGAATCTGAAATGAGATCAAGGTATCCTCATCTCTTCGTCATACCAGGTATGTAACCTATTTTGAGGGAGAAATTTCATAAGAAGGGGAGGTTGTAATACCCCAACTTTTATGAATAAAGATGAATTTTCTATAAATATCATTTTTGAATATTAAGGAATGAATTTGATATAACAGGGAATTTTGCAAAGTACGCAAGTTGTTATATAATATTCGATTGGTCGGTGAATATTCGTTTTAACAGGGAATATTTGTACGACAGCACAATCATTGGTGGACCCCACAACAGAATTATTATCGGATTGAGAAAATGACAAAAATATCTTTTTATAAAAATAACGGCGGAAGTTTTACCGTTAAGCTGTTGAAATACCCAGTGTTAAAAGTAAAGTAATACGCGTGGTTGCATAGTAGCGCACGGTATTGATTATTGATGCTTACGTGAAAAGTTACTCAGTTTTATTCAATTATTGCTACAGTAATTGCTGCATAGTATCTCACATTATTTGATTCAATTATTGTCAATATTTTATATTATTAAATCAATAATTGAGATGACAAGTTATTCATATTATTATTTTCATAATTAACAATGTCTAGAAAGTTCTGTTGAAGAGAGGTTTGGTCACCTAATTGCGCGCTAATAGGGAGAAATCCTTATCGGAAAGCCCCTCTTTCTTGGGAACGATCTGGTTGTTAATATTGCGAGTTATAATAATATGAATAAAGGTTGTTAAAAATATTGAGGGGATTTTTATAAAGTATTTATGTAAATTTTGCTTATTTTATGAACCCCCATTTACCTATTTTTAAAAATAATCGGTAGAAAGTTTTATTTTATTAGTTTTCTTTTTTTATGAAAAATAGAATATATTATATTTTATTATGCATAGTGTTTTCATAGTGCATGTATAGTGTTTGCATAGTAAAATCAAAATTTTTAAAAAAAATTCGACAGACGCCGGTGATTTTCTTTTTGAAATTATTGTGCAGTCCATTTCTAAATAGTATCATTCCATTCTCCTATAAATAGGATGCTTAGTTAGAATTGAAAATCACACCAGAATCAGAGAATTCTTCTTCTATAATATTGAGCGTATTTCTTTCGAGTTTTAGAAAGCTTTGAGCGTAGAAAATAGTGAAAGTTTTCTTCAAGAATATCCCCGCTATACCTATTGGAATACCCTTCTTTTCAAGGTAAGGGATGTTATTTTTGTTCAATATTCATATTAAATAATATTTTTTTTCCTACTCTGTAGTATGTAAGTAATATTATTTCGTTACTCATTTTGTTAAAGTTTTGGCTTCTATACTCCATGAAATTAGTAGAATATCCTTGATATTTGCGCTTCATCCAGTATCTTTTCATGGAAATATTATTTTGAGCATTTTTAATAAGTTTTAACTTTTTCATGCCGGGGTACTTTTCACGGGGTTACTATTCCTGAAATTACTATTCACGGGGTAATATTCATGACAAAAATTGATTTCTTTTCGGTCCAAATATTTTTGATACAATATTATTCTTGAATTTTACTCCACAAAGCAGTATCATGTTGACAATTTAGAAATTATTGAATTCTGGATAAATTAAATTATAAATCTATAAAAATATATCCTTTGCTTTCTTTTAATTGAATTTTTATATCATTGTCATCATCCTCATGCTTATATTATGTTGAAAGTCATCTGTGGCCGTAGTGCATAGATGGACTTGGCATGATTATGACCAGTGATTATTCGGTATAATCATGACCGTAATGTTACAAATGATGTGGTAAAAGTCCTCATTGGTCCGTAGTGCATTGATGGACAGTTGTTGGCATGATCATGAACATTGATGAAAACACGAATATCCTTGGCCCGTAGTGCATGGATAATTTATGGTCGTGATACTAATGAATATCATTGGCCGTAGTGCAGGGATGATTCAATGATGTGGATTATTTATTAAGCTGAGTCTCAGCAATAAAATTGTTGATAAACTTTTTAAATCATAGAAGGTAGTAGATTTCATGTTCTACTTGACTCTTCTAATGGATTGATTGTTCCGCTGCAGTTAAACTTGATGTTTATTATATTTTATCAGTTTAACACTGTTGAAGGCTAATGATAATTTATTCTGCATTATCTTAGTCATAATATTTCTTACTGGGCTAGTTGAGTTCACATTTTGCTTTCATTGTTCTCTTCAGGAAATGAGAATATAAATTTGAGACTAGTCGGAACTCGAGATAACATCCGGATGGTAGCATTAGTAGTCCTCACTATTCTGTGAAATAGTATGACAATAAATGTAATGAGGACTTATTTTGAGTTTAAATAATGTCTAGAAGATAATATTTGTATTAAAACTCACAGCTCATGTTGTATAATTAAGTTTGTATTTGTATTCAGTACCATGTATTTGGCGACTCAGAATGGGTGATGTATACCTATTTTGGGGGCGTCACAATTCTGCTACTTCACTATTGCAGTATCCAGTCTTCTACTAAGATAAGGGATATTATTTTTGTTCAATATTAATATGAAATAATATTTTCTTTCATACTCTGTAGTATGAAAGTTATATTATTTCGTTTTGTATTCTTAATTCTACACTCATTTTGTTAAAGTATTGCTTCTATACTCTATGAAATTAGTAGAATATCCTTGAAATTTGCACTTCATCTAGTTTCGTTTTACAAGGATATTTTTCTGAACATTCTTGTTAAATTTTAAACTTTTCATGTCGGAGTACTATTCATGGGTACAATTCATTTATACGGCATTATTCATACATACGATACTATTCATACATATGACACTATTCATAAATACGATACTATTCACGAAATACTATTCATGGGGTACTTTTCCTGAAGTACTATTCATGAGATACTATTCACGAAGTACTATTCACCTGGGGTACTATTCATAAAAAAATTAATTTCTTTCGGTCCAAATTATTTTTGATACAATATTATTCTTGAATTTTACTCCACAAAGCAGTATCATGTTTACAATTTGGACATTATTGAATTCTGGATAAATTGAATTATAAATCTTTAAAATTTATTGTTTGCTTTCATTTAATTGAATTCTTATATCATTGTCATCATCCTCATGCTTATATTGTGATAAAAGTTATTTTTGGCCCGTAGTGCATAGATGGACTGTTGATTGGTACGATTATGACCAGTGATTATTCGGTATAATCATGATCTGTAATGTTACAAATGATGTGATAAAAGTCCTCATTGGCCCATAGTGCATTGATGGACAGTTGTTGGCATGATCATGATAATTGGTGATAACACGATTATCCTTGGCCCGTAGTGCATGGATAATTCAGTGATGCGGATTATTTATTGAGATGAGGCTCAGCGATAAAATTGATGATAAACTTTTTGAATCATAGAAGATAGTAGATATCATGCTCTACTTGACTCTTCTAATGGATTGCTTGTTTCTCTGTAGTTAAACTTGTTGTTTATTGTATTATATGAGTTTAACACTGTTGAAGGCTAACAATAATTTATTCTGTATTATCTTAGTCATAATATTTCTTACTGGGCTAGTTGAGTTCACCCTTTTGCTTTCATTGTTCTCTTCAGGAAATGAGAACATAGTCGGGACTAGTCGGGGAATGGAGTGACGGCCTGAGATTGTGGTTGTAGTAGTACTCACTATTTTATAAAATAGTGTGATAATAATTGTAATGAAGACTTTATTTGAGTTTGGATACTGTTTACGAGACAATATCTGTGTTGAAACTCTCAGCTATATTTTGTCGTATTGTATAAATGAAGTTTGTATTTAAGTTCTGTACCATGTATTTGGCGACTCAGAATGAGTGATGTATACCTAATTTTGGAGGCGTCACACGATGTTTATAATTCTTCCTTTAATAATGTTATTTTGAAAAACATCCTATGGAAGATTTTAAAATTTATACTATATAGTACTTTTTATAATTTCATAATATAAGAGTTAGTGTACACCATATATGATAGTTACTAATTAAATTACAAATATATTTAGGCTGATAAACTTCATAGAAGCAACATCCAATCACTTGTTTATTAAGGTAACTGATATCATTTTCTTTCATACTCCTAAATCTAACTTACTATGCTAATTATTGCTTTTATAATTTCGGAAATGATTAAAAGTTCCTTTGAGGTTTGCGTTTCATCTAATATCATTTCATTCGAACTTTTTATTTACATGAACCTTCTTATTAAATTTTAAATCGTTATCTTGGAAATATGAATCTTGAATATCATTCTTCAATTTGACTCCACATTTTAGTCATCATGTTGGCAATTTGGATATTATTGGACTCTAGACAAATTAAATGTCAAATCTCAAATATTTATTCTTTTATCTTATTATTCTTACGACTTTCATTCATCATTTATATCACTGTTATTAAAATTAAGTTATTGTAAACATATTTGGCATGAGTGCAAAGATAATATGATTGGTGAATGTCTTTGGTCTGGATGCGAAGACGATATAATTTTTGAGTGTATTTGGTTTGTATGGCAATGACACGTGTTGAAAAGTTCTCTTTGGCCCGTAATGTAAAGATTGATTGTTGATTGACATGATCATAACCATTGGTGTTACAATTGAATATATTTGGCCCGTAGTGCAAAGATGAACTATTTATTTGCATGATTATGATCAGGAACTAATGATTGGTGTTACAGGGATAAAATATTAATGTTGAACTTTAAAAGTGGAGAAGATCGTGGACAACATGATCTATTTTACTCTCATAATTGATTGTTATTTATGTTATAGTTGATCTAAAACTTGTTATCTATTATATTCTATCAAATTTTCCAATGTTAAAGTCTAAGAATAATTTATTATTCATTATCTTAGTCATGATATTCTTTAATGGGCTATTTAAGCTTGCCCTTTTTATTTTTGTTCCATTGTTCTTCTCAAGAAGTGAGAGTGTAGTTGGGACTAGCCGAGATGTGGAGTGATGGTCCGAGATAATTACTATAGTAGTCTTTACCGTATTCTAAAATAGTGTGACAATAATCATTAGACTTGGCAAAAATCGGCCCAAGCTCGCGGGGCGGCCCAGCCCGTCCGTCAAAACGTGGGCTTTGGGCTTCATTTTTTCAGCCCATGAAACCCTGAGCCGTTTTGGCTCGGCCCGTTTGGGCTCAACCCATAAATGTGTCAAAATTTGAAAATAAATCAGTCCAAGCCTGCGGGCCGGCCCACCAGTCAAAATGCGGACTTTGGGCTTCACTTTTTTCAAATCACACCAAAACTTAGTTTTTTTTGGCTCGGCCGTTTAGGGCCACCCACCGTTGTCAGTCTAATAATCATGTTGAGGACTTGTAATATGTGTTGTCGTATCTAATATGACATTGTAATAATTTGAGTGTGTATATTGTCATATTATCTACAACATTGTTATAAGAGAGCATATGGTAATGGTATATATTTTGGCGATCTAAATTGGGTTGTGTTGAACTTATTTTGGGGGCGTTACAGTTGGTATCAAAGCTTAGGGATATAATCTCTGATGGAGATCTGGGGTTAGAACTAAGAGAAGATAGATGAATAGAATCAGTCACTAGTGTGTCTTATACAATTTAGTAGTTGTTATGTAATTAGTTGGCTTGGATATGGGGACGAGAGGCGATATCTTAGTTGTTTAAACTAATCTTTGTTTTGTGACAACATTTCAGAATGACATCTGAAAATCAATAGGTGAACTATGAGGCAAATGTTGTTGAGAATCAGGAAGCTATGGATAATCCTGCTGCGAACTCAAGAAATAATGTTGCTGACAACAAGATGCATGATAATTTTTTAAGAACTTCATGCAATTCATGCAGAATCAAGTGAGAGAAACTACTGCCTATAATGTCGGTGGAAGCGCTAGTAACTTATGAATGATCAATGCCAAGTAGTTCCAGGAGTTGGGACCACCTAAATTTGATGAATATTCAGACCCACTACAGGCGGATGCATGGCTCAAACAGATGACGAAGATATTTGATGTATTGTGTTGCGTTGATAATCAAAAGGTTTCCTTCGTTACCTTTATGTTACGAGGAGAGGCATATCACTGGTGGGAATCAGTGAAGCGTACACATCACTCAGCACTTAAAATGTCTTAGGTAGAGTTTCAAGAGCTGTTTAACGACAAGTATTTTTCAGAGAGTATTCGTCATATGAAGGAAGTGGAATTTATTAAGTTAGAGCAGAGCAATATGACTGTCTCGAAGTAAGAGACCAAATTTACTAATATATTGATTTGCACCCCATCTGTTGGACAATGAAAAACGCATGACGTGAATGTTCTTACGAGGTTTGAAATTTGAGATTCATCAACATCTTATTTCTCATAAACTTTCTTTTATATTCAGATATCGTGGATAGAACTGAATTAGTAGAATGAGAGAAAGAAACATTGTAAACACGAGACAACGGTCGACAATGAGAGAAAATTACGATAATAATTGTAACAATAAATACAATCATCGGAGTAATGAGAATCAGTGAGGAGGAAATTATCATAACAGAAATGGTATCCACTTCGATGGAAATTATGGCCAAGATAACAGAAGTGAGTTCAATCGAAACAACTTCAAGAAGAGGAGATTTAGCATTAACCATGGAAAAGCATCGGCATCAGCACCAACACTAGTTTCAAGGGGAGGAGAATGACCACCAATCAATGTTACAACTGCGGAAAGGAGGGACACATCAGCCCAAACTATATACAGACATCCAAGGTATGTTACAGTTGTGGAAAGGAAGACCATATAGCTTGATTTTGTCCTATAACAAATTCAAGTCCTTCTATAATGACGACACCAAAGGCTGGCATGGGAAAGTCAAAATATGTGGTCTAAGGGAGAGCTTTTGTCGTGAAGTCCCAAAAAGCATGGAACCCGAACGACGTTATCACGGGTAAACTACTTATCAACTCTTGTGAAGTCTATATCTTGTTAGATATTGGCGCTACCCACTCTTTTATTTCACATGCATGTTCTCAATGTTTAAAATTAACTCTTGAAAAATTGGACTTTGACTTATAAGTTGAAACTCCACTAGGAGAAATAGTCATTACATTTATTTTCTATAAATCGTTTTTGGTACAAATCAACAGCCTCACATTACCCATTGATCTTATTTTTGGAAATGCATGAATTCAATCTAATTTTAGGAATTGATTGGTTGACTACCATTCATGCTAAAATTGATTGTCTTCAGAAAATCATTAGCTTTCATATTTCTAATCAACTTATTACTCGAATTCAAGTAACTAAACCATTGAAATCAATATATGTCATTTCTAGCTTATGAGTGGGTAATATACCCATGAATTAGATATAATTAGACTTGATATATTGTTATTCTTAAGTATTTTTAGGATATTTTTATTTGTTTTGGTTGTATTTTGTGGACAGGAGGTAAAAATAGAGAAATGAGCTTCATTAAGGGCATAATAGAGATTTCTGGTAAAGTAAGGGCAAAAGGGTAAATTTCTTGAAAAGCTCTCCAGCACCAGAGCGCTAGGAGACAGAAGGTGTTGCGTGGATTTTGGCATGAAAAGGAAAAAGGAGAGTTCTATTCTAGAAAGGATTTCCATTGAAGCTGACTTAAGGAGGCATAAAAAACTATTAAAGGGAATAGAAACTTCATATCAAATTCATTCTTTTGACATAGAGATTTTGATAGACAGAGTTGGAGATTAGATTGGAGATTTCAAAGGAGCACTTGAAGATTGCAATTGGAGATTGAAGACTGGAGCCCATCATTGAGTTTTTATTTTTCTTCTCTATTTGTAATTTAATTAGGATGATTTCTATGGGATTTTTGGTTTTAATTTTCTGTATGAACTAATTTCTTAATTAAGGCTACAATGGAACCTTTTATGCGTAAGAATTAATATCCGTATTAATCCAATTATTTATTCATAATGAGTTTTCTATCATATTCCATGCTCATTTTTTAATTATTTGGCCAATAATTACCATATTACACTAGATGAATTCGGAAGATGAAATCTAGGGTTAGAACTGAATATGACAGCGTGTATTCTTAGTTATTTGCATGAGATAAATAATTAGGGTTATGAATTAAATAGGGATCTCTTTTCAATAGATGTAACAATGGGGAATTGATGCTTAATGACTTTAATTCTTTTTTTTTTTGCATAGGAATATCGCAGAATTAATTGAATTAGATATTTTTATTTAATCAAATGGAAAAGGGCTTATAAATAATTTGAATTCATGTTAACAACTAATGTGGATTTAATAATTGAAGAAATTGGATAATTGATTTATATTACATAATTGGGGATATTGTAGTCTTAAGCCTTTATCATCTTAATAAAATCTTTGTGTTAAAACTAGTTTAGTTAATTTAATTTTTTTTTCATTGGAAAATCACAAAATTCGGTGGTTTAAATAAAATTGGATTGATATAAAACTAGTAGTTGGAATTTGTTAGATGAGATTCCTCGTGGGTATGACACTCTATCTTATCACTTTATTACTTGTTGATCGTGTATACTTGCACATAATTGTTGATTGTGAAATCGGATAACAAGTTTTTGGCGCTTTTGCCGGACTCTTAATTTAATATTTAATTCCATATTAGTTACAATCAATTTGATTTTAATTTAAACATTTTAATTTTAATTTTTAATTATTTCTTTCTTCTTGTAGGATTTTCATCCGTGTATGTAAACTAGATCCAAGGGTAAAAATGAGCTTTTGCCATACGCCGAAGATATTGAGAGAAAGTTACGGAAATTGAGATTGACTAGTGAAGAAGTATATATGGAAGAAAAAATGGCAGAAGAAGTTGAAACTGAAATTAGGGACTATGCCATGCCTACCGTAACAGACATTCAGTCAAGCATTCGGAGACCTGCGTTCAATGCGAACATTTTTGAGATTAAACCAGTACTATTTAGATGCTACATATTTAGTTCAGTTTGGGGGTAGTCCGGATGAACACATCACGAGTTTCTTAGAAATCTGTGACACTTTCAAGTTTAACAATGTTACGGAGGAAGCAGTAAGGCTGAGATTGTTCCTGTTCACACTGCGAGATAAAGCAAAAAGTTCGTTGCACTCCTTGCCACCAGGTTCAATCACGACTTGGAATGACTTGGCTCAAAAATTCCTGGCTAAGTTTTTTCCACTAGCAAAAACGGCAAAATTAAGGAATGACATCCACACCTTCACCTAGTTCGATTCAGAAACATTGTATGAGGCTTGGGAACAGTTTAAGGAGTTGCTCTGTAAATGTCCATATTATGGGATTCCGAGATGGATGCAGGTTTAGACATTTTGCAATGGTTTGCATGGTCCTACACGAGCTAGTATTGATGCAGCAGCTGGAGGTGCCATTATGGGGAAGAATTTTGATGACGCTTACCAGTTGTTAGAAACAATGGCCAACAACAACTATCAGTGGCCTATGGTAAAGTCTAATCCACAAAAGACAGCAGCGAAGCTAGAATTAGATGTCGTTATAGCTTTTAGCAACCCAAGTGTCCGCATTGACCAAGAAGATTGACTCATGGGGACCACAATCAGTATCATAGGTGGCAATGGTTTATGATTTATTTGTCAAAAATCATTCTACAGATCAATGTGCGATCAGTGCATAATCGGTTCAGTTTGTGGGTAATTATAATAGGCCGCCACAGCCATATCATAATTCTGACAATCCGGGGTGAAGGAATCATCGAGTTTTTCTTGGAGTAACAATCAGTCTCCAAGACCACAAAATCGACCCGATTTTCAGATTCAAGCTCCATAGTAGTCAAAGAAGAAACCAAACATAGAGGAGGCATTGGAATAATTCGTTGTAGCTACCGACAAAAGGATGAATGAGCAAGATAAATTGTTAAGTCAGGTAGATTTGAATGTAAAAAGCCAAGTAGTGTCAATCAAGAACTTGGAAAATCAGATGGGACAGTTATCTCATGCATTAAACATTCGACCACAAGGAGCATTACCGAGTGACACCGAGATTAATCTAGGGAGAGATGAAAATTGCATTGCTGTGACTCTACGAAGAGGGAAAGATCTGCATGATACAGTTAGAGGGAAAGAAAAGCCAAATATTGTTGCTATGGAAGAAGAGAAAATCATGGAGACTGATAAGGCAAAGGATATAAAGGTAGAGAATAAAGCAATTGAGACCAAACATAACAGTGTAGTGCCTCCCATACCGTATCCGCAGAGATTTTAGAAATCCAAATTAGACAAGTAGTTCTCCAAATTCCTTGATGTTTTCAAAAACTACACATTAACATACCTTTCGTGGAAGCCTTGGAACAAATGCCCAATTATGCCAAATTCATGAAGGAGGTTTTGTCTAAAAAGAGAAAGTTGGGTGAATTCGACATAGTGGCATTAACCGAAGAGTGCAGTGCAATCTTACAGAATAAATTACTGCCCAAGTTAGAAGGATATAGGGAGCTTCATTATTCTATGCATGATAGGTAATCAGTTTTTCGAAAGGGCATTGTGTTATTTTGGGGCTAGTATCAATCTAATGCCACTATCTGTCTACACTCAATTAGGGTTACAGGCACCAAAACCAACAAATATCATCTTGCAGTTGGCAGACAGATCAGTTACATATCCAAGGGTTATTATGGAAGACATTTTGGTAAAGGTCGATAAATTCATCTTTCCGGTAGATTTTATCATTCTGGATTATGAGGTAGATAAGGAGATCCCAATCATTCTTGGTCATCCTTTCTTAGCAACAGGGAGAACTTTGATAAACGTACAAAAAGGTGAGTTGACAATGCGAGTCCAAGATTAAGAAGTCACATTTAATGTTTTTAAATCAATGAAGTTCCCAAAAGAAGGAGAAGAGTGTTTGCGGATAGATCGACTTGATTGATGAAGTAGTGAGAGGATCCGAGAAGTTTATTGTGTGGATCCATTAGAAGTAGCTTTGGTTGGGGTAGATACCTTCGATGATATGGAAGATATGAATTATGTCAAATGGTTAGACGTATTACCAATATCTCGAAAAGTTAGCAAACCATTTGACACTCTTAACTGACACGAAGGAGGAGATACGAGATCCAAAACATCATTAGAAGAGTTAGCGGTACTAGAATTAAAACCTCTTCATTCTCATCTACGGTATGGTTATTTGGGAAAGTAGGACACGCTACCTGTTATTGTCTCTGCGAATTTGAATGAGATTCAAAAGGAAAAGCTGATAAGGGTGTTGTGAAAGTAAAAAAAAAATAATTGGGTGGACCATAGCAGATATTAGGGGAATTAATCCATCGTTTTGCATGCAAAAATTTTTCTTGAGGAAGGGGCAAAACTGAGCATTGAGCAACAAAGAAGATTAAATCTGATTATGAAGGAGGTGGTAAAGAAAGAGATCATCAAGTGATTGGATGCCGATATCATCTATCCAATTTTAGACAGTTCTTGGGTAAGTTATGTACAGCGTGTGCCAAAAAAAGGAGGAATGACTGTTGTTGAAAATGAGAATAATGAACTCATCCCTACCAGAACAGTTACGAGCTGGAGAGTGTGCATGGATTACCGCAAATTAAATAAGGCTACGCGCAAGGACCACTTCCCTTTGCTATTCATTGATCAAATGTTGGATAGGTTAGCTGGACACCAATTCTAGTGCCTTCTTGATGGTTATTCGGGATATAATCAAATTGTCATTGCTCCGAAGGATCAAGAGAAAACCACTTTTACATGTCCCTACGGAACTTTTTCATTATGTCGTATGTCTTTTGGTCTTTGCAATGCGCCGACCACGTTTCAGCGATGTATGATGGCTATTTTCTCGGATATGGTAGAATAGAATTTGGAGGTCTTCGTAGATGATTTTTCTGTGTTTAGGGATAGTTTCGATCTTTGTCTCAACAATCTGATCTTGGTGTTAAAACGAATATTTATTTACTTCAATAAATATCTAAAATAAATTACAAAAATCTCGTTCGTCACATCTTTCCCCCTTAAAAAGGATTCTGTCCCAAGAATCACGATTCAATTACTTTGTCTCGTTACATTCTCCCTCCTTACAAAGATTCTGTCCCCAGAATCGCTACATATAAATTAAGCAAATAAATGAGGGTAATTCTTCATTATCTGTTCTTCGAGTTCCCACATAGCTTCTTCAGTGTTGTGGTTCCTCCAGATTACCTTAACAGAAGGTATTAATTTATTTCTGAGTACTTGTTTCTTCTTGTCGAATATCTGAACATGAACTTCTTCATAAGATAAATCTTTCTCAAATTGTAGGGGTTCATATTTGATAATGTGCTTGTAATCGGGTTTGTATGGTCGTAACACCGAGACATAAAAAACATTATGGATATGCTCTAATGTTGGAGGTAAGTCTACCTCATACGTTAATTCACAAATTCTTCGCAATAATTCAAAGGATCTAATGAACCTCAGGCTCAATTTTCCCTTCTTGCCAAATCTAATTTTTCCCTTCCAGGGAGATACTTTCAAGAAAACAAAACTACCAGACTCAAATTCCCACTTCTGTCGATCGACGTATTTTTTCTGCCTATCCTGAGCAGCTATCAATCTTGTCCTGATCACCTTGACAATTTCGGTGGTCTGTTGTACCAATTCTTGTCCTAGCAATTGACGTTTGCCAACTTTATCCCAGCATAGTGCAGTTCTTCACTTTCTACCTTACAACGCTTCGTAAGGCGACATGCCAATACTTGCATGGTAACTGTTATTATAAGCAAATTCCACCAACAGTAGATGATCATCCCAATTCCCCTTGAAGTCCATGATACAAGCCCTTAACATATCTTCCAATGTCTGGATTGTTCTTTCACTCTGCTCATCGGTCTGAGGATGGTATGTCGTGCTCATATGCAACTGCGTTCCCATGCATTCCTGTAGTCGCTTTCAGAAGTTTGATGTGAAATTCAGATCTCTATTTAATACAATAGACACTAGAACATCGTGCCTTCAAATAATCTCGTTCATATACAACTTCGCTAACTGATCTAAGTTGAATCTGATCTTGATCGGTAAGAAGTGCGCTGATTTCGTCAGTCGATCCACAATAACCCAAACTGCGTCAAAACCTTTCTGAGTCGTTGGAATACTTACCGCAAAATCCATCATCATATGCTCCCATTTCCATTATGGTATTTCTAACGGTTGTAATAACCCAATCGGCCTCTAATGTTCTGCTTTAACTTTCTGACATGTCAAAAACACTTGGCCATACAATCAGCTACATCTCTTTTCATATTTGGCCACCAGAAATATTGTCAGAGATCCTGGTACATCTTCGTACTCCCCGGGTGAATCGAATTCCTTGAACTATAAACCTCGCTCAAAATTTCCTCTTTAACCTCTGGTACTGGCGGAACCCAAATTCTTTTCTCGAATCTCAATAACCCTTCTGTATCAACTTTGAACTTTGACTCTTCAACTTTAGATAGTCTTTTCTTTATCTTTTCACATTCCTCATCCTGAAGTTGTGCTTCCTTAATCTTATCCATTAAAGTTGGACCAGTTTCCATTTGAAATAATTTTTCATTCGACTCCTTCGGATATTTCTCTCCAATTCCAGCTTCGTCATTTCTAAAAGTAGTTCCTCCTGAGCAGTTAATGTAAACACGTTCTCTCGACCCTTTCAGCTTAAGGCGTCAGCGACAACATTCGCTTTACCCGAATGGTATAAAATCTCACAGTCATAATCCTTTATTAACTCCAACCATCTCCTTTGACGCATGTTCAAATCCTTCTATGTGAAAATATATTTCAGACTCTTATGGTATGTATATATCTCACACTTTTCCCCGTAGAGATAGTGTTTCCATATCTTCAAAGCAAACACCACTGCCGCCAGCTCCAAATCATGGGTCGGGTACCTCTTCTCATAATCCTTCAGTTTTCGTGATGCATACGCAATGACCTTGTCGCTCTACATAAGCACTCGACCTAGTCCATTATATGATGCATCAATATACACCACAAAATTTCCTGTGATATCCGGGAGAGACAACACAGGTGTTGTACTTAACCTTTTCTTCAATTCTTAAAAGCTTTCCTCACACTTCTCTGTCCAAATGAATCTCACCACTTTCCTAGTCAAATTCATCAGCGGGGTCGCGATTCGTCAGCGGAGTCCCAGTTTAGTACAACTTCGACCTTTGATGGATCTACTGAAATCTCGTCCTTGTCAATCACATGTCCAATAAATTGCACCCGCTCTATCCAGAATTCATATTTCAAAAATTCGATGTACAACTTCTCTCTTCCTAACGCCTCCAATGTCACCTTCAAATGTTCCAAATGCTCCTCCTTGGTTTTAGAATACACCAAAATATCTTCGATGAACACCACCATAAATTTATCCAAAAACGGTTTAAACACATTGTTCAATAAGTCTATAAACGTTGTACGAGCATTCGTTAATCCAAATGACATCACCACAAACTCATAATGACCATAACGAGTTCTGAACACTGTATTTGGTACGCATTCCTTTCTCACCTTCAACTGATGGTAACCACTTCTCAAGTCTATCTTCGAGAAATATCTAGCTCTTTTCAACTGGTAAAACAAATCGTCAATCCTTTGCAATGGATACTTATTCTTAATTGTGACCTTGTTTAACTCTCTATAATCAATGCAAAGTCGCATCGACCCATCCTTCTTCTTAACGAACAACACCGGCGCTCCCCACAGAGAAACGCTCGGTTGGATATACTTCTTGTCTAAAAGTTCTTGCAGTTGCACCGTTAATTCTTTCATCTCCACCGGAGCCATACGGTACGAGGCCTACAATATCGGGGCAGTTCCTGGTGCTAAATCAATCACGAATTCAATCTCTCTGTCAAGAGGTAGTCCTACCAGATCATCTGGAAATACGTCTAAAAAGTCTCTAACGACAGATATCTCCTCTAGTTTCAGACTCTCCTTTCGACTATCATCTATGTAGGATAAATATCCTATACAACCTTATCTCAACAACTTCCATACAACTCGCTTGTCTAGGCGACTTACTACCATAAAATATAACATTTGACAGATTCATAAGGCTAATACACTTCTTTTGACAATCAATTATCGCCCCATAATTGAATAGCTAATCCATTCCCAAAATAACGTCAAAATCCCCAAGTTTAATCGGGATTAGATCTACGATCATCACGTGGCCCTTAATATCCACCCTACAATTCTTATATATAAACCTAATATGAATTACTTCCATATTCACAATCTATATGTTCAAAGGGTATTCTAATTCCTCCTTAGGCAATTCTAGATTCTTAGCAAAGTCATCGGATATAAATGAGCAAGTAGCACCCGAATCGAATAACACGTAAGCATTTATATTATTGATTGAAATGATACCTGACACCACATCTCGTGACTGCACAACATCTAGCACGATCATATTGAAGGTTCTGGTGGTGGGTCGGTTTGACGACGTTGGTCCAATGATGGTCAATGTATTGCCATCGTTGTTTCCCTTACTGCCACATGCTCATGTTCCTCCTGCTTCCTTCTTGGGACAAACCCGAGCCAAGTGAACCTTTTACCCGCAGGTGAAGCAAGCACCCTTCTTAGGAATAGGGCAATTTGGTGATATGTGGCCTTCCTGACCACAATTGTAGCAGACTCTCTTTCCTTTCATTCATACCTACAGGCGATTCTTCCCGCAGGTAGGACAACCCTCCATATCCTTCTTCTGACTTCCTTGCTAATTCCCAGTAGACATATTATCATTCCACTTCCTTTTCTGATTATTACCACCTCCACTATTGCTGCCACTAGCTTTGTTATTCTCACCTTCATTCTTATTCTTCTTCTGTTCCTAGTCATACCTGGTCAGAGCATCGCTTCCACCTTCTGCAATGATTTCCTTTTCCAAAACTCACGCAAAAGTGTTCAATTGAAACATTGACACCTTGTTGTAAAAAAATAGGCTTCAACCCCTATTCAAACCGTCTAGTTTTCCTTTTATCTGTATTCACCTGATAGGTTGCAAACCCAACCAACTCTTGAACTTCGTGGCATATTCTAGCACTGACATGTTGCCCTACTTCAACTCCATAAATTTAACCTCCATCTAGTTTTGAGAGCTCGTTGGGAAGTTCATCTCAAAGAACATCTCCTTAAACATATCCCATGTGATCACACCCTGTCCTCCTCGAACCTATTTCACCTGCCACCAGTAGCTGGCCTTTGACTTCAGCATAAAGATTGCGAAGGCAGTCTATTGGTCATCATTGACCCTCGCAACATCAAACACCTTCCCCATTTCCATTACCCAAGTTTGGGCTTCGATTGGACTCATGGAACCCTTAAACTCTGGCGGTCCTACTGCCTTAAAGTCCTTAAACGACGTAGCTTGTGGAGCTTGCAGCTGATTCGCAAGTGCTTCCGTTAACAAGTTCACCAACTGCTGAACAGGATTGGCGTTGGCATTGTCGTTTTTTTTGTTGTTGTTTTTATTGTTATTTGTGGATCCTTCCTGAGCTTGCTGACGGGTTTGGCGTCTTCTTGGCGGCATCTTTATGTTTAAGATATACACTTATTAGATCATTACTTAACTCTTAAGTATTTAAGACTTAACTTAAACATTTTAAGATTGTCACTTAACACATAACATCTTCAATAAATTCTGATATTATTCATTCAAAAGTTTAAACATAGGAAAGATAACATCATTGCTATTTACATCAACTATCCCGAGATAAAGAATCTTCAGGATTAAATCCTCACATTCCATTGCTTATATCCACACTGGAATTTACATTATTAATAACCATAGATATTCATATAACTCATATTGTTCCTATTATGGCCTACAAAGACGTCGAACAGCTTCTTTGCGCTCTTTTTCCATGATACAAAACATCGTCCTACGAACCAGCATGCACCAAGTTAAGTCCTTGAATTGGACTGGATAGTAAATAACTTGATCCTGAGCCCTAATAATCATTGTATTAAAAACATAGTCCATCTCACTCATCTTAGCCTTCTTTACCTCCACCTCTTTTTCAGCTACATCTGTAAGCTGGGAAGCCTCCTCGTAAGCATCTTCAGCTCTGGCTCACTTGGCGGACTCATCTCTCAGATCACCCTTCAACTTCTCATTCTCAGCCAATAATTGCTCCTTCTGACTCTCTGTTTGAACTAAATTCCACTCCATATTCCCAAGACGTCCATCAAGATCCTGGATTTCCTCATCTTTCTGATCTATAATGGTCTGACGTTCATCTTCCAACTCCTCAAACTCTCTAACTCTATCTTGTAGCTCTATATTACGGTCGTATATCTCATCATACATCGCAACTGCAATAGAGTTCGGTGGGAACTTTTCTTCCTCCTCTTCCTCATTTGTCTGTGGTAGCTCCACAGGATCCTCCTCATCCGTCTCTACCTCATCCTCCTGATCAAACTCAGGCTTATGCTCCTGACTCTCGACAATTATCAACGGAGGTGGCTTCCCTCCGAATCAACTGCTCCCGGACGACATGGATGTCTCGAGGCTCCTCCCCTCTAGGAACATGAGGTTCCTTTTCTCCAGCCCGACTAGATTCTCCAATATCAGTCATCCTGACAACAAAAGTTTAAGTTTTAATTACTAATCGATACTCGCGAGCACATAAGTATATCACATAAGCATATAAAATATTTTATTATTTTTAATGAATTCCTTAATTCATTCCTTAGAACTCGACAAAAGTTTATCACCACTATGTTCTCAATCTTCCATAAGGGTACTACCTAAGGTTTTTCCCCCACCTAAGGTTTATAACCTATGGCTCTGATACCAACTTGTGACATCCCCAAATCCTGGTACTCAAATTTCCCACAGATTTGGTGTTTACTCTCCAGAATAACACATCTAACTACCCATAAATAAATAAACTAATAAATGAAATAGAAATCCTCCCAATAAAGGGTTACAACATCTTAAACAGATCAATCCCAAGTTATCTAATCTTAATACATCAAATACGAAAACATCATAAACAAATAAGTCTTAAACATAACATCATAAGTCTTAACAATAACATTCTCAAATAATAATAAACAAGTCTTCATCACTTGTTTACTTTGCCTTTGCCCTTACTGGTAGATGACTCATCAAATCTTTCAACCTTAGCTGCAATGTTATCATGCAACAGTAAGCAACAATTTTCCACAAGTATAACAATAATAATAATGATAACATGCGAGTAAACAATGGATACTGGAATAATAGAAAGCTCTGCTTTTGAATCAAGATAGAAAACAAGAATCAAAAGTACATCTGAGGGTCACAAGACCAAGAACTATGTCCCAAGTTATCAAGTATTTCTATTTTAAACCTTTAACAGTCGTAAGACTATATGGACATTACTTCTCGTACTTAGGGGGATCAACCCTTAGTACCATGTATGTGCACAACATCTCAACGCTAATGCGTAATATAATCCCCTAATAATAGGGTTGTTCATATCAGCTTTAACATTAGAGTCCGCACCAAAGGGAGTTTGGTTTGGATTAACTTTGAGGGTAATTTAGAGTCCAATAATCATCAACTAAGGATTAGTCGAATCAATGGGGATTAACTAGCCTTTCAAGGTTTCAACATGATAATGCAATCGATATTTAAATCAAAGATAGAATTTCAACTCTATACAAGAATGAGCATTGTATAACAGAAGTAATACTTCAAAATAACTAGGACATTTTATTTGGAATCATGAACTTGAATGATTAAGTTTGAACATTTCAAAATGAAACTTGCTCAACAATAATAAGGCTTAAGAACTTGCTCAATGAAAGCTTAGAGTTATAGAACTTATGTAATTGTAATTGAGATAGGGTAAAAAACCTTGCCTCGTGCGTAAATTATACGTTTACTATTCACGTTCCTCAATTTAATCCTACATACCATTTACATTCACAATACCAATTAATCATAACATATCTAGCATCATGATTAAATTCTCTTTTAACTTAACTTAACTTTAAGTCTGATTATATTAATCAAATCACAAACATTAGTTCTTAAACATGTCATTAAACATCATAATTAACGAGTTTAAACACATATACAACTCATCAATTAATCATGTAAAACCATCATTGACATGTTAATAATTTGTTTTAACATTTCATTACATGATCATTACATTATCATGTTCATTAGGTAAGGTTTGAATTACCATTTCTGGACTTATACAATTAAACAGATTTTTCGGGCATTTATGCTAAGTGGCGGCCGCAACGCCCTGAATGAATCTGGAAGTCGGCATTGCTGCGGCTGACGAACACGCTTGCACACACCAATTAAGCTTCTGAACAGCGTTGCGAACTCAAGTCTGGCGCTGCGGCGCTCTGTTTATTCTCTGAACAGACACTGTGGCGCCACGACTCCACGTCACGCACTGTTAGGGCCCTGCAACGCCTTGTTTCTTCATAGAACAGGCGTTGCGGCACCGCGACCCATTGAGACACAGACAGAACTCGCGAAGAACATAGAAAAAGTCAAATTAGGCCAAAACTTCACTCAAACAATAAATTTAATACTACCCATAAGTTCTGAACTTTACAGAAACGTCTCACAACAATTGTAGCATGATTTTAACAACATAAATCATATAAACAACAAAATTTAAAGCCATAAATTCAATGCTTTTGTGAAAAATTCTATTTTTGACATTCTTAACGAAATCAACTGCCACGAACTCGTTTTTCAAATAAATCAGTCCATACAAGTTTCGTTCTTTTTGTTTTTACATGTATAAACATAATCAATCATCAATTTACCGTTTAACACACAATTTAGGCATCAATTTTTGTACATATAGGCCATATTCAAATATATTTCTCTGTAAACTTCAAAACTCCAATTTAAACATAATTTCATGGATTAACTCACCCAAAATTGTTTATAAACATTATATATTAGATTATACATGCATATTAATGATTACAAACAACTTTTCAACAATTTAATCATGAAACTCAATTAACAGAGAACTTAAATATACGTTCATGGAGAAAACTTAAAAAACATAAATTGAAACTTGGGATTAAGAAATTACCCTTGATTGATTGTTTAGATTAGTAGAAAATGATATAAACTCCTTTAATTCTCCAACTTCTTCTTCTTTAATCTCACAATTCTCTCAAATTGTCTTATTTTCTGTGTTTACTTCTCTGACTTGTTTTCAAAATAACTGACAATTGAATAATATAAATATACATATAATATTAACTGATACAACATGGGTGTCAATTAACTTAACTGCACCAATGTTCATAAGGCCACATTTGGCTATCCTTTAAAAGGCTTTTCTCCATTTATTTTAATTAACTTATTTATTATATAGTTTATTCGTCACACTTTAATTAATCAAATTATATTATTTAAATTCAATTAAATAAAAGCCTTACTACATCAAATCACCACATAATTAAAATTATTATTTATTAATTATGAAAAATCATTAAATTTCTAATTAATTATTAAATTAATTAGAACAACACTATAATTATTAAACAATTCATTTAATTTAATTCTCTCTATTAAATTCACACTTTGAACTATAAAATTAATTCAACATTAATTTAATTAATGTAACACATTTAATTAAATTAATCTACCACAATTCTATCAAATATTTATTTAACTCAATAAATAAATCAATAAAAATATTTATTTACTTCAATAAATATCTAAAATAAATTATAAAATCTCGTTCGTCACATATTATAAGAGTATAATAATCATTTTTGCATTTTATTCGAAAAAAGAGAGTAGTTTTTTGGAGTTTTTTTAACAGAAAAGAAAAGAAACTGAGATTTTGTCGAGTTTAAAAGTAAATGGAGAAAAGAGAAGAAAGTGAGAGCAAATAAGGTTGACCATTTAGCAAAAAAAAAAAAAAAAAAGTTTGACAAAAAAAGTGAGCCTTTCACTTCTTTAACTTTCTTCTCTCTCTCCTCGACTCTTTCAACTAAAAAAACTTCGAAACTCAGACAGTGTCCCAACCAGCGCGAGTTGCACTCTTGTTTATGAGCCGTTGGCTAAAATGCGGCAAGCACCACACAAACACAACACACCTGTTGTCAGCAAATAATGCAAAGAACGAAGACCCCTTCTTCTCACCTGCTATCCCGCCACCTGACTTTTGTAATAAAAGCCCATCTCTTTCCCAGTACCAACCAGTCAAAACAACTCTTGATTGATCAGCTCTTATCTCTCATGAAACAATGTGTTTCCACCAAAACCTTACAACAAATTCACACCCAAATGCTCATTCACTCCATACACAAACCCAATTACTTGCTTTCCAAACTCATTGATCTCAAAGACTTGAACTACTCCTCTCTCCTCTTTTCCCAAATTCTTGAACCCAATGACTATGCTTATAATGTCATGATCCGTGGCCTCACCACCACATGGAAAAAGTTTAATCTTTCTGTACAATTCTATTATGAAATGAAGTGTTTAGGCTTGAGGCCCAATAATTTTACTTACCCATTTTTGTTTATTGCGTGTGGGAATTTTTTGGCACTTGAACATGGTAGATTAGCTCATTCAATGGTTTGGAAACTTGGGTTGGATGTGGATTGTCATGTGAGGCATTCTATGATTACAATGTATTCGAGGTGTGGGGAAGTGAGTTATGCCCGGAAAGTGTTTGATGAAATTCGGGAGAGGGATTTGGTGTCTTGGAATTCGATGATATCGGGGTACTCGAGGATGGGTTTTGCCGGGGAAGCTGTGGGTTTGTTTGGGAGAATGAGGGATGAAGGGTTTGAGCCTGATGAAGTGAGTTTAGTTTGTGTTCTTGGGGCATGTGGGGATTTGGGAGATTTGAGTTGTGGGAGGTGGATTGAGGGATTTGTTGTGGATAATGAAATGGAGCTGAACTCCTATGTGGGGTCTGCCTTGATTGATATGTATGGAAAATGTGGGGATCTGTTATCGGCTAGGAGTATCTTTGATAGGGTGATCCATAAAGATGTTGTCATCTGGAATGCCATGATTACAGGGCAAGTATATCTTCCTCTGGTCTGTCTTCAAATTATAATTATTTTTAGTAGGAAATTGATATTTTCACAACACTTTTGATATTTTTACATAAAAAATGTCGCTATAGATGTATAACAACGGTGAAAACCGTCGCTATAGGATCTATAACAACGGTTTTCATGTGGAAATATCATTTTCTGTTGTGGAATTATCAGTTTCCTTTTTAGTATTTCTCTCTTTGTCAATGTCACTTTTTGAGATTATAAAAAAGAAAAAGAAAAACGATCCTTCCTTTACCAACCTATCTACTTGTGAATATTTCTTGTTAATTAGTAATTAAATTTGCTTCTGTGTGTCCTAATTTTTAGTTTGCTTTTAGATATTGTTGCACAACAGCGCAGGTTACTTCAAACTCATTTTCTTGAGTAAAATTAATCTTTATCAGTTTGAGAAGCTGATCACAAATCCTTTCTTCTCAATTTTCACATCTTCTTAAGGTAATTTATGTGAGGAGCACTATTGGTTCATTTTAAAGTAAGAATGGGGTTCATTGGTGTTGAATCAACTATATCAAGTCAAGAACACCAATACATTTAAGTTGGTTTGCATTTCTAACATATTTTGGCATGGATTTGAACTGAACATATAGAAGACCAGACTACTTTCTTCTTTTTCTTCAATTTTTTCACTCAAAAACTAACTTGAACAGAGCTATGCGTCTAGGAGATTGGTACTGGGTCTGGGCTGTCCAGCTATCTCTGGTGGAAAAGTTTGGCATATTTGATTAAAAATAACACGGTAAAATTGTTGTCATAATGCATCAGAAGTATTTTACTTCATCCAATCACCCGCCATGACTTGGTATGGATTAATTATGACATAGAAGAATTACAAAATAAAGGTGTTTCTTCTGAAGTATGGCGCTACTCTTTTGTTTAGACACTTTTAGGTCACTGTCTGATAGAAGGAATTTGTTGACAATTTAATCACACGATTCATGATTTGTAAAGTAACTAATGTTTAATAACTCTACCCATGGCAGATATGCTCAGAATGGATTGTCAGATGAAGTAATCTTATTATTCAAAAGCATGAGTAAGGCAGGGGTTAACCCCGATAATATCACATTAATTGGAGTTCTCTCTGCTTGTGCCTCAACGGGATCACTTGATTTTGGGAGTTGGGTTGAGGCATATGCATCACAAAAAGGCTTACAACATGATATTTATATTGCTACAGCCTTAATTGACATGTATGCAAAATGCGGAAGTTTGGACCAAGCATTTAGAGTATTTGAAAACATGCCCCTGAGAAATGAGGTCTCTTGGAATGCTATGATCTCTGCATTTGCTTTCCATGGCCAAGCTCAAGAGGCCTTATCACTATTTAATCGCATGACAAAGGAGGGTGTTGCTGCTTGCCCAAATGATATCACATTTATAGGAGTACTTTCCGCATGTGTGCATGCTGGATTGGTTAATGAAGGCCGCCATTTCTTTGACTTGATGAGCTCGTCTTTCGGATTGGTACCTAAAGTTGAGCATTACTCTTGTATGGTTGATCTTTTGGCACGTGCAGGACTAATATATGAAGCATGGAACTTTATCGAGAAGATGCCTGAAAAACCAGATGAAATTGTATTAGGTGCATTACTTGGTGCCTGTCAGAAAGTTGGAAATATATATGTTAGTGAATCGGTAATGAAGATTCTTCTGCAGATGGAGCCTTCAAATTCCGGAAACTATGTAATTTCATCAAAGATATATGCACATTTCAAGAGGTGGGATGATTCCGCAAAGATGAGGTTATTGATGAGACAACGGGGTGTCACAAAAATTCCTGGTTTTAGCTGGACTGAGGTGAACACTGAAATTCATGAATTTCACTCTGGTGACAAATTACATGTTAATTCAGAAGAGATCTATCAAGTGCTTAGCATGCTATATGATGAAATGAAGATGGAAGGTTTCATTCCAAAGGTTAATCTTGTGCAGATGCAAGGGATAAGAAACATGCATTGAACATTGCTGAATTCTTGTAGTTACTGGATCTTTTCAGGTTGGTGGTTCTGGCTCCTATGTCACTGTTGGAATAAAGAACGTTCTAAGAAGAATAAGAGTCAGCCATTTGAGTGTCAATCCACTTCTTAGCATCAATATCCATTGTTGAACCCGCTTCCAGGTTGGTGATAACAACCTTAAGTAGATTTATCACTACAATTTGGCGTGTTCTTGTTCTATTTAGTTCTTCCCTTATATGGTACTCAAGGCGCTCTCCAAATGTTCCATACTACAATCACTTAAGAGTAGTTCCAATCCCTCGAACTAAATAACTTGTTGAAGTTGAGGTGACCTAGCTATTTAGCAATCCAGCTAATATAGTCAGACGAAGATCGTCCCAGCCATCAACCCATTTTTGTGGCACTAAGAGGGTTCAATTTTCATTTTGTCATCATTGTGTTGGTGATATTCAAGCGTGAGTACTCCTGGACAAAAGGTTGGCAAAGGCCAGTTGTATCAAACAATCAACTGTATGAAGCACATCATATCACAAATTCAAGTCCACATAGCAAATGCGTAAGACTTCAATCAACACCGGCCCTGGGCTAAAGCCCAAGGTGCCTGGGCTTTAGGCCCACTAAAATTGACAAATTTTTAGGCCTCCAAAGAGGTATTTGTGCTATGTATATATATACCCAAACAAAAGAGACCAGCCCACGTCAGTTTAAATTCAAAGGATCACAAAAAATTTACCCAATGAAATAGGCCCAAATTTTTTTATTGTCGCTTTAGGCCATTAAAAACTCAGGGCCGGCCCTGTATGTAAATCACCTCCAAGAAATTGTAAGGTGTATAGGCTGGGAACCACTAAAATCACATAGACCAGTAATTATTTTGAAGATCTTTTTCCTCTGGCTGAGTTGCACCATGCTTATGTTGATTTTTTTTATCACGAGACACCTGAAGATAGAAAAGAGTATAGAGAGAAAAGTTGGATAGCCCTTGGAGAGATAAACCAATTACTGAATTATTAAAACTGTTTGAAGACATGCAAGGAGGCATGGTAGCAGAAGGGAAAACGACTATTAGACTGAAACAGGACATGCAAAGTGACAATTTTTATTGTTTGACATCATTGCATACCGTATCAAATTTAATCATCATCTTTGCACAGGAACTAAATGGTGCATCTTCACAAGTTATGATCACACACATTGCATTGTAGATTGAAGTCAGGGCCGGCCCTGAGTTTTTAATGGCCTAAAGCGACAATAAAAAAATTTGGGCCTATTTCATTGGGTAAATTTTTTGTGATCCTTTGAATTTAAACTAACATGGGCTGGTCTATTTTGTTTGGGTATATATATACATAACACAAATACCTCTTGGGGGCCCTAAAAATTTGTCAATTTTAGTCGGCCTAAAGCCCAGGCACCTTGGGCTTTAGCCCAGGGCCGGTGTTGTCTACATAAACATAGCCTTGGCATGACCTATCCATCTTGTTCCGGTGGAAAGACGGTTAAAACTTTCCCTCGTTTATCTACTCTACTTTTTGCTTCTTGTTGTGAGTAGAAGGGCTGAAAATTGTTTTCTTATTGTCCCATCAGAAACTATCATTGTTGTTTCATCTCTCATCTTTAGGTCAGTAAATACATACCAACCATCTTCCCGCTCTGTATTTCCTAATCTATTTATCCTGTACAATATTTGATCCTACATATTTTTTGGACGTGAGAATTATGCTTGATGCTCACCAAGGTCCTCGATCATCAAGCACCAATATTCTAGCATGTAACTTATTATATTTTTAGTCTTCCAAGTGATTCTTGGAAAGAAATATCTTCTTGTGTATGGATCTTTTAATCGACTTAGTGTGAAACAATAAAAATTGTAATTTCCTTATATAACCAACACATGTTTTCCCCAGCTCAATACAATAGTAACAATTTCAATACTTAGTAATTTTATTTTAATTTTTTGCAAAGGTAAGAATTTCTTATTATTATATTTAATTTTCAATTTTTTTCTCCAATTTATTATTCGTTATTTATAAATTAGTGAGTTAAATATCATTCTCACCATTAATATTTTTGGTCCAAGTGTTATTGATATAGCATTGTAATACTTTTAAAGCATATTTTACAATAAGTCAATAACATGATGCAAAACCTGATATGGCAAGTAAAAACATGAACCGTGTTAATATCACCAACTGTGAATGAAATGTTCTGGTATGCTTTTAAGGAAATACTGCAATATTCCGGATGCATTTTTTCATTTGGATGGATCCCCCTTCTTAATTAGCTGTGTGTATACTGAACAATTTGTTTGCATCCTTTAGTGTAGTTAACGGCTATGTTACACGGACTCAGATGCAATATCCGGTTGGACACAATATTTTGAAGAGTTTGACATGGGTACTCCTCAATTTTGTCAATATTTTACACTAAAATGAAGTGTCCAGTACTCGTACTCTTGTTTGAGTGTCAAGTGTCGGACACGGGTACTTTAGGACAAAGTGAAGAGTCCGTGTAATGTAGGTTAACGGGGAGTTTAGGTATTGAATCAGTCAATGATGGAAGTGAATGTCAGAGTGAAGGTAGCAGAAAATTATCAGAATAAATGGCGAGTCCATTTGCAGTTGCTTGTGGAGTATTACGTTTGCTATCATTGCTAAAAGTTGTTTGTGTTTCACATTTTTTAAGGCTAGCTCTAGCAGCGGTTGCCATTGGCATCTTTCCAATTCTTTTGAAAGTGTAGTTGCTGCATAATTTCGAACTCGGCATCAACATTCTTATGCTACTTGGCACCTGCAGGTATTTAGTACTTTCTAATTTTACAGAAATTTTAGAGCAGGAAAAACGAGAAATAATATCAAGACACTGTACCAGAAATTCTAATTTCTGGTTTATGTCCCATGGACATGAAATACTAAAATTTCTTAAACTTGACATGTAAAGAAATTGTAATTACACCATTAGGCATTAGCAGTCGATTTGTGTTGAAGGATATCTTGAGTTGTTGAGAACTTGTGCTGAATAGTCGTTTAGAATTTTCAGCAGAAAGTTTTAGTAAATTTTTATGACTTAATTGTCAATTCTCTAATGAAGTTGAGAGAAACGTGTACAATCTTACAATGTTACTGTTACCATAAAAGAAGTAATCGAATAATTTGATATGCTTATATTAAACAGGATGTTCAAATTTGTTTTCATGACAACCAAAAGTAATCATGTTCTTAATTATATTTAAGTTTTTCATATCACTCCACTAGCATTTATTTTTGATCAAGTATAGCAATTGGGCTGCAGCACTTGTTGACTATGCATGGTTACCTTCAATTGAGCCAATATCTGACAAAATGGAGGATTTTCAAAATTTCCCTGGAGAAGGGATTCACAGAGAAATTAATGGTAAAGACATCTACATTGGAACCAAAGATGGAGCACGATGTGAAATAGTTGGAAAGCTTCATTTAATTTTGTTTCCCTGTCGAAAGACATTTGATTTCATTCTAAGTTCTGGTTAGTTCAAATCATAAACACCTTTTAACTTTTTCACTACCAGTATCAGCAGGTGATGGTAAAGAAGGGAAGTCCATTGGGCACATATTCTTGGGATCATCTCCTGCTGGAATGTTCAATCTCTCTGATGATAGTCGAATCAGGGCTGGAGAAGCAATCAAAGAGGTGAAATTGATGGCCTAAAAACTGCTATCTTATAGAAGATTGTCACACGGCAGCTATGCATGCACAAGCTCAGGTGAACATCTATTTTTGGCCCTGAATTTTGCATAGATTGGTTCTGTGTTGGAGCTGACTATTTATCTAATAGATTACAACTAATTCACCATTCCTCTGGACAAAGCAAACGTTTCTGGATCAGTCAGTCAGATTCTGGATTTCTAGTTATGAGTAGTTTTATGTGCACAATAGACAGTTGTACACAAATAGAGAAAAAAAAATAGTTTGTGGGTCCTACCATTTAAATTAGTGACAAGATTTATTAACTTTTACATCTTTTTTTACCATTCAATACACGGGGTTAATCAGGTTTATACACAATTGTTTGTGCGCAGTTTGTGTACATAGAATTACTCTTCTAGTTATAGGTGCTCAATTATTCCTTCTCTCAATAAAAACACTTGATGAGGTCTTCTCTGGGTAGCCTATTTTGGCGTGGAAATTAGAAATTTGACTTGGTCTTCTTTGGTTAACCTTCTTTCTCTTGTGCTACTAAGGTTCAGCTTATCGTTAGACAATTGACTGAAGCACAATACACTATGTTGGGTAGGAATGGTGGTTATCACTTATAAGTGGTCTCCGTCTCCAGGAACATTGATCTACTAGGTAGATGGAACGAAATCGGTACAAGGAGTTGAGGAATGCTACGTATGGTAAAATGCACAAGGAATCTAGTTCTCGTACCACGATAATACGTGGAATGTAAAACACATGCAATAAGAGTTCCTTAGTAACCCTATAACTACCATTAATATGGGTTATAGTTAAAATGGAGCTCTATTTGCAATTATTTATTTGCTAATCAAAAAGCTTTCAGTTTTAAAAGATGGAGTGAAGATTAGCACGTTTGTAAATTAAAAGTTACATCAAACATCTAATTGTGTGTGATGTATGTACATTTCCTTTCTATTAAAACTTCAATAAAAATGTGTTCTTAGTGTTCTTAGAAGGGATGATCACATTTATTTGCAGTTCGGGAGATTTTATGAAAATGTCCTAATAAGATCTCATTTATTTGCAGTTAAGAGATGATTTAAACTTGGTGTCTGCGGAGCTTCTATCAGAAGGGAAGTTAACAAAATATCAAAATCTTTCTGAAGTTGCAATAGTCATGATTGTTAATGGCCTTAATGATGCCCAGCATTGGCTACATCCAATATTGGCATTGCTAAAGGAATTTCAGGCCCAGCAGTTACGACAGAGACTAGACATAATGCTTTTATCAAATCGCGTCCAAAAAGATACAATCAACCAAGAGCTGTTGGTTTATGTTTGGCTCGAATATAATGCTTCTGTCGAATTGCGTCCAGAAATATACAATCAGCCAAGAGCTGTTGGTTTATGTTTGGCTCTTGGGTGGTGATGTTCGGATCCGGTTTAGGTGAAGTTGTAACACTTTTTTCTGTATTTGTTATAGAAAAATGTTGGATTTAACCAAAACAAATGCAACATTTGTGACGTTCCTAAAATAGGTTCACACAACTCATTTTGAGTCGCCAAATACATGATACAAAATTCAAATACAAACTTTATTTATACAATAATTAATTGTCGTGTAAAATAAGACAAAACATAAGCTGTGAGTTTCAATACAAATATTGTCTCGTAGATAATATCCAAACTCAAATAAAGTCCTTATTATAATTATTGTCACACTATTTTATAAAATAATGAGCAATACTATAATAATCATCTTGGACCATTACTTCACTCCCCGATTAGTCACAGCTACATTCTCGCCTCATGAGAAGAACAATGGAACCAAAAGAAAAAGGATGAGTTCAACTAGCCCAGTAAAGAATATTATGACTAAGATAATGTAGAACAAATTTCCTTAGTCCTCAACAGGAAAAAAATCTGATAGAATAAAATAGACAACAAGTTTTAGAACAACAGCTGCAGCGGAAACAATAATCCATTAGAAGAGTCAAGTAGAGCATAATGTCTACTATCTTCTATGATTTTAAAAGTCCATCATCAATATTTTTTTTCTGTAACACCAATCAATAATTATTTTCAATCAACGAATTATCTATGCACTACGGGCCAAAGATAATCGTTTGCATCACTAGTGGTTATGATCATGCCAAACACCTGTCCATCTATGCACTACGGGCCAAAGAAATTTTTTACCACAAACCTTTATCTGTAATATTAAAAGTCATGATTATACCAATACACAATTCTTGGTCATAAGCATACCAATCAACAACTCATTTTTGCACTACGGACCAAAGATAATTTTCAACACAATAAAAGCATGAGGATGTTGACAATGATATAAAGAATCAATCAAGTGAGATCAAAGATAAATATTAGAGATTTATAATTTAATTTATCTCTAGTTCAAGAATGTCCAAATTGTCAACATGATAACTAATTGTGGAGTAAAATTCAGGAATGATATTCATGTATCAAAAATAATTTGGACAGAAAAGAAAATTAAATTCTGTTGTGAACAATACTCATAAATAGTACCGTATGAATAGTACGTATGAATAATATCGTATAAATAGTACCCCAACATGAAAATATTAAAATTTAATACGAAGTTCAGACCAATATTATAGTGAAATGATATTAGATGAAGTGCAAATCTTAAGAAATTTCTAATCATTTCAAGAATTATAGAAACAATACTTACCATAGTAAGTTTAAATTTAGGAATATGAAATGAAATAATATCACTTACATAATATGGAGTATGAAAGAAAATGATATTTCTTACGAGTATTGAAATAAAATAATACCATTTACCTTAGTAGAAATTAGACCTGACTTGGTATAACGGATATTATCCTGAGAAAATCATGCACTATAAGCTACACTCAAAATATTCTTATACTCAAAAGAAATAATCACAATATTATAGAGGAAGAATTTCAGATATTGTGATAGTGTGTTTCGATTTGCAGCAAATGGTTGCCATTTATAGTGCATCTCGGAGGAAGAAACAAATTAATTTGCCAAACTTTTTCTTTTCTTCTCTGCCTAACTTCCTCACATTTCTTATGGGTGAGGCCCACACCTTTAGAAAAACAAATGAATGCATTACATTTGCAAGAGAAAACATCTGCCCACCAACTTGGAAAAAAAAAAGACAAGGGCTATACTTGTAAGACCCCAACTTTTTTTTAATAAAGATGATTTTTCTATAAATATCATTTTTAAATATTATGGAATGCATTTGATATAATGTGATAGTTGTGGGTAATATTTATAAATTTTGCAAAGTACGCAAGTTGGTATATAATATTCGATTGGTCGGGGAATATTCGTTTTAACATGGAATATTCGTACAACGACAAAATCATTGGTGGACCCCACAACGAAATTATTGTCGGAATAAGAAAACGACAAAAATACTTTATGAAAATAACGGCGGAAGTTTTACCGTTAATCGTTGAAACACCCGGTGTTAAAAGTACAATGTCTGGCGTAGTTGCACAAAGAAGCATACTGCGGTTTTGATTATTGATGCGCTACGTGAGAAGTCACTCGGTTTTGTTCAATTATTGCTACAAAGAATTGTTGCATAAGTATCTCACGTTATTTGATTCAATTATTGTCAATATTTTATATATTATTAAATCAATAATTGAGATGACAAAGTTATTAATATTATTATTTGCAATATTAACGATGTCTAGAAGTTCTGTCAAGGAGAGATTTGGTCACCTAATTGCGCGTCAATAGGGAGAAATCCTTATTGAAAAGCTCCCTCTTTCCTGGGAACGACCTGGTCGATTAATATTGTGAATTATAATATTGATGATAAATATTATTAAAAATATTGAGGAAATTTATATACATAAGTTTGTTATGTGTGTGTGAGTGAAAAATGGTGGAAAATTAAAATTTTGGTGGGTGAGTGGATTATATGTTTTTATATGAAAAAGAATTTGGGGGTGGTGGTATGTATTTTATATATGTATGACATGAAATGATATATATATATATATATAATAATTGATTGAGTGAGTGGATTTTGGTGGAGGGAACATGTGGGGTGATGTGGGAAGAAAGAAAATTGGGGGTGGAGAAAATCCTAATGAATTGTCGGGTAGGAGTATTTTTTTTCTTGTTGTTTTGTTGAATTATAACATGTGTTATCTATTTATATATATATATATTATATTTGGATAGCTTGAAATTCAGACAACCGATTGTTGCATAAGTCATCGATTATTATTTGTAAGAGCATGTAGTGAATTTTTTTTTCTCTGTATGTATATATATATATAATATATTATATTTTATTTAAAAGATATTGCTTTAAATATGGACCGTCCGATTAAAAGTAAATCAATCACGGACCGTTCATGGATTAGTTACTATGCGATCCATTCTTCTATAAATAAAGCTCATTCCTTCATAATTTCTTACAATTCAATTTGAAACTCTAGAGAGAGAAATTATAGAAAACTATAGAAAAGTATTTTGCTACTTCCTACTCATATATTCGATTTTTTTTACGGTAAGGGGTATTATTTCTTTTGTATTCATGAAGAGAACTTACATTATTCCATTATTTATTATTACATTGGAATAACTTTTATATCTGTGAGCTACCCTATACTTGGTGAAATTCTTACATTATTCCATTCTTTATTATTACATTGGAATATCCGTCATGCATGCGTTTTACTGTGGGACTGATTTCGTCTTTATTATTACATTGGAATATCTCACATGCATGCGCTTTCATGTTGACACTGATTTCGCCTTTATTATTCTATTACATTGGAATATCCTATCTGCATGCATTTTACGTGGGACTGATTCCGCCTTTATTATTACATTGGAATATCCTATATCACATGCATACGTTTTATGCCGTACTCTAGTTCCGTTAATTATTATTCTATTGGAATAACTTTTGCATGTGCGCGGTACATCGCATGCCCGGTGATTTCTTTTGTTATTCCATTCCTTATTATACTCAGTTGGTTAAAGTTTTGACTTCTATACTCCATGAAATTAGTGGAATATTCTTGATATTTGCGCTTCATCCAGTATCTTTTCATGGAAATATTCTTTTGAGCATTCTTGAATTTTACTCTACAAAGAAGTATCATGTTGACAATTTGGACGTTATTAGTTCCTAAATAAATTAATTCTTGAACTTGTTTTTATTGAATTCTTATATCATTGTCATCATCCTCATGTTTATATTTTTTTGAAAAGTCATCTGTGGCCTGTAGTGCATAGATGGACTTGGTATGATTATGACCAGGGATTATTCGGTGTAATCATGACCGTAATGTTACAAATGATGTGGTAAAAGTCCTCATTGGCCCGTAGTGCATTGATGGACAGTTGTTGGCATGATCATGACCATTAATGAATACACGAATGTCCTTGGCCCGTAGTGCATGGATAATTTGTGGTCGTGATACTAAAGAATATCCTTGGTAGTAGTATAGGGGTGATTCGATGATGTGGATTATTTATTAAAATTTGAGTCCAAATGATAAAAGTGATGAAAAACCTTTTAAATCATAGAAGATAGTAGATTTTATTCTCTACTTGACTCTTCTAATGGATTGCTTGTTCATTATGCAGCTTAAACTTGATGTTTGTTATATTTTATCGGTTTAACACCTTGTTGAAGGCTAATGATAATTTATTACGCATTATCTTAGTCATAATATTTCTTCTTGGGCTAGTTGAGCTCACCCTTTTGCTTTCATTGTTCTCTTGTGAAATGATAACGTAGCGAGGGGACTAGTCGGGGAACGGGTGATGGTCCGGATGATAGTATTATTAGTCCTCACTATTATTACATGAAATAGTGTAATAATAAATGTAATGAGGTCCCCATTGAGTTTGTATATTGTCTAGATGACAATATTTGTATTAAAACTCACAAGATATGTTTAGTCGTATTTTACACGATTGTTGTATAAATAAGTTGTATTTAAATTTTGTACCATGTATTTGGCGACTCAAAATGGGAGATGTATACCTATTTTGGGGGCGTCATAGTTGGTATCAAAGCTTAGGGATATGATCTCTGGCTAAGATGTGAGAATAGAACTAGGAGGGGAGAGACAGAAATTCCTTCGCTAGTATGACCTACCTAAGTTTTTTTGGTATTTAATTGGTTCATGGTTGGTCGAATATAGGGATAATATGTTACATGTCAATTAACCTTTTGATTTGTGGCGATGTCTGAAAATGACATCCGAGAATGTTGAGAATATCAATGGAGCACAAAGACATTGTTGATTCACCACATATCAATAATCGGGATAATGTGCATCGTGAAGGCGATAATCCTCATGCAAACAACAACACCGACCAAATGATGAATGATGGAATGTTCGGAGGCTTTATGCAATTCATGCAACAATGAAAGTAGAGCGCGCTCTGTCCAAAATGTAGGTGGAAACACCGGAAACTCTCGACTGGTCACCGCTAAATGATTCAAGAGGCTGGGACCACCGTAGTTTATTGGAGAGTCAAAACCACTTAAGGCGGAAGCATGGATAAAGCAGATCACCAAGATATTTGATGTCTTGGGATGCTCAGGAGGAGTAAAAGGTTCCTTTGTCGCCTTTATATTGCGTGGAGAGGCGATTCTTGGTGGGAATCGGTAAAAGTGTACTCAACTTACCGCACTGAAAATGTCTTGGGAGAAGTTCCAAGAACTATTCAACGACAAGTACTTTCCCGAAAGTATTCATCACATGAAGGAGGTGGAGTTCATCAAGTTGGAACAGAATAATATGACCGTGTCGCAGTACGAAGCAAAGTTTGCCGAGTTATCCCGGTTTGCGTCCCACTTGGTGGATAATGAAGAGAGAATGACGCGGATGTTTTTAAGAGGTTTGAAGCCGGAGATACGTCAACATCTTATTTCTCATAAACTGTGTTTGTATTCAGATGTTGTAAATCGGGCTCAGTTAGTGGAGCGCGATAACGAGTCAACAAAACCAAAAGGGAGCAGCCGGAAAAATGATAATACCAGTGAGAGCAGTCATCGAAGCGGTGACAACAAGCGTGGAGGGAATCAACAGGCCAAAAATGGTAACCACTTCGGTGGTAATCAGGGCCAAAACAATAAGAATGGACATTTCAAGAAGAGGAGATTCAACAATGATGGAAAGACGTCAGCACCAGCACCCGTTGTTAAGGAAGGAGAACGACCACCTATCATATGCTTCAAATGTGGAGGGGAGGGACACATCAGTCCAAACTGCACGATGCCGTCCAAAGCATGTTATAATTGTGGAAGAGAAGGTCACTTAGCCCGATTTTGTCGTTCACCGAAGACAAGTTCAGCTAGGATGGAGGCACCAAAGGCCGTCCCAAAAAAGTCAAAGCCGGTAGTGCAAGGGAGAGCGTTTGTTGTGACCTCCCAGAAAGCAAGGAACCCGAATGAGGTCATCACGGGTAAGCTTATCATAAACTCTAGCGAAGTCTATACTTTATTTGATACCGGTTCTACCCATTCTTTTATTTCTCCTACTTGCGCTCAACGATTAAATTTGACTCCAGAGAAATTAGACTTTGACTTATCTGTGGAAACTCCGTTGGGAGAAACCTTCATTACATCCACTGTTTATAAGTCTTGTTTGGTTCAAATCGGTACCCTCACATTTCTTGTCGATCTTATTTCATTGAAAATACTTCCATTTGACGTGATTCTAGGGATTGATTGGTTAACTACTCATCATGCAAAAATTGGTTATTTTCGTAAGGTTGTTAGCTTTCATATTCCTAATCAACCTATTATGCGAATTCAAGCGACCAAACCATTAAAATCAATCACGGTCATCTCAAGCCATAAAGCTATTCGTTTATTGAAAAACGGATGTCAAGCTTTCTTAGCTCATGTCACGGATCTAAACAAAAATACGTCAGTTTTGAATGATATTTCTATTGTTAATAAATTCCCTGACGTATTCCCTGAAGAACTTTCTGTCCTACCCCCACAGCGTGAAATTGAATTTTGTATCGACCTTGAACCCCGTACAAAACCCATTTCCAAAGCCCCATATCGAATGGCTCCTATTGAACTTCAGGAGTTAAAGACCCAATTGCAGGAATTGTTAGACATTGGCTTTATTCGTCCTAGTACTTCTCCTTGGGGTGCTCCTATTCTATTCGTGAAGAAGAAAGATGGGAGTATGCGACTTTGTATTGATTATCGGGAGTTGAATCATGTCACTATCAAAAATAGGTACCCATTGCCACGTATTGATGACCTGTTTGACCAGTTGCAAGGAGCCAAATTCTTTTCAAAGAATGATCTTCATTCCGGATATTACCAATTGAAGATTAGAACCGATGACATTCCAAAGACGGCTTTCAAAACTCGGTACGGGCATTATGAATTCCTAGTCATGTCCTTTGGATTGACTAATGCTCCTGCTGCCTTCATGGATATGATGAACCGAGTATTCAAGGAATATTTGGATCACTTTGTGGTCGTCTTTATTGATGACATCCTTATTTATTCCAAAAGCCGTGAAGATCATGAGCAACACTTGAGGCTGACACTCCAAAAGCTTCGTGAATACAAGCTTTATGCCAAGTTGAAGAAATGCGAGTTCTGGCTTGAGGAAGTAGCATTCCTTGGGCACGTAGTATCAAGTCATGGAATATCTGTTGACCCGGCAAAGATTGAAGCTATTCAAAGTTGGGAGCAACCTAAATCAGTGACCGAAGTACGTAGATTTCTCGATTTAGCTGGTTATTATCGGAGATTCGTGGAAGGATTTTCTCGAATCGCTACTCCATTAACTCAGCTGACTCGGAAAGATACAAAGTTCGGTTGGAGCGAAGAATGTGAGAAGAGTTTTCAAGAACTCAAGAGGAGACTCATTTCAGCACCTGTTCTGACAATACCATCTGGCTCGGAGGGATTTGTCATCTACAGTGATGCTTCGGGCAAAGAGTTGGGATGTGTTCTAATGCAACATGGGAAAGTCATAGCCTATGCCTCGCGACAACTCAAATAATATGAGACGAATTATCCTACTCATGATCTAGAGTTGGCAGCTGTTGTCTTTGCACTTAAAATTTGGAGGCATTACTTGTTTGGGGAGAAAGTGGAGATCTTTACGGATCATAAAAGCCTCAAATATTTCTTCACTTAAAAGGAACTCAACATGCGACAACGACGTTGGCTTGAACTGTTGAAAGATTATGATCATACCATCCAATACCATCCTGGAAAAGCAAATGTGGTAGCTGACGCATTGAGTAGAAGATCATATGCAAGTACGAGTGCGATATTGCCAACGCAAAGGCCCATTTTGTGTGACTTGCAAAGGATGGAGATAGAGTTAAAGACTCCAGGGACCCATGTGATGATGGCGAATATACGAGTAGAACCAACTTTAATCGATAAAGTTAAAGTTGCTTTCAAGCTCTGACTCCTGGGCGATGCGTATGAGGAAGAAAGTGCAAGAAGGTGCTATGCCGTAAGCAAGAATCGATGAAGAAGGAATACTTGAGTCAACTCCGCACTTTGTGTTCCTAACGACCACGATTTAAAGTATAAAATCATGATGGAGCGCACAACACACCACGTTTGCAATCCATCTCAGGGAGTACCAAAATGTATCATGATCTTCATCATACATTTTGGTGGAGCAATATGAAGAGAGAGATAGCATTTATTTATCTCAAGGTGTCTAACTTGTCAACGAGTTAAAGCGGAGCATCAAGTACCAAAAGGTCCATTGCAACCACTTGAAATTCCAGAATGGAAGTGGGAGCACATTACCATGGATTTCGTTACTGGTCTTCCCAAGGTTTTTCAAGGCGTAGATGCAATTTGGGTCATTGTTGATAGATTGACCAAGTCTGCTCACTTCTTACCTATACGAGAAACTTATACACTTGAACGTCTTGCTCGTATTACATAAACGAGATTGTAAGACTACATGGTATGCCGGTATCCATAGTTTCTGATCGAGACCCAAGATTCACTTCACGATTTTGGGTTAGTTTGCAAAAAGCTATGGGCACGGACTTACGATTTAGTTCAAAGATATCATCCTCGGGACGAGACAGACGATCAGAGAGGACTATTCAAACTCTTGAAGATCAATTAAGACTCGTGTCCTTGATTTCAAGGGAAGTTGGGACAAGTTCTTACCATTGGTGGAGTTTTCCTACAACAACGATTATAAAGCAAGTATTGGCATGGTTCCATTCGAGCGTTGTATGGAAGAAAGTGTCGCTTCTCGATATCTTTGGGATGAGGTGGGTGAAGCAACGTTGTTGGGACCGGGAGTTGATGCGTATGACTACGGAAAAGATTCAAACAATCCGACAACGTATAAAAACCTCACAAGATCGACAAAAGAGTTATCTTGATCTTCATCGAAAGGACGTGGAATTCGATATAGGAGATCATGTGTTGTTACGTGTGTTGCTCCATGGAAAGGAGTTACGAGATTTGGAAAGAGAGGAAAGCTCAATCCTCAATTCATCGGCCCATTTTAATCCTCGATCGAGTAGGAATCGTGGCGCTATAGACTCGCTTTTCTGCCAAGTATGTCTCGTGTTCATAACATTTTTCACATATCCATGTTACGTAAATATGTGGAAGACCCAAACCATATTATTGAGTTAGAACCGGAAGAAATATTGGAAGATTTAACGTATGAAGAGGTTCCTGTTCAAATCTTGGATAAGAAGGATCATATTCTACGCTCCAAGGTTATACCTCAAGTCAAAGTTTTGTGGAGAAACCACGATGTTGAGGAAATGACCTGGGAGTTAGAATCAAATGAAATCAAGGTATCCTTATCTCTTGACATACCAGTCGCGTACCCTAATTTCGAGGAAATTTCATAAGAAGGGAGGTTGTAAGACCCCAACTTTTTAAATAAAGATGAATTTTCTATAAATATCATTTTTAAATATTATGGAATGAATTTGATATAATGTTATAGTTGTGGGTAATATTTATAAATTTTGCAAAGTATGCAAGTTGTTATATAATATTCGATTGGTCGGGAATATTCGTTTTAACGGGAATATTAAATGCAACTGCAAAATCATTGGTGGACCCCTGATGGAATTATTATTGGATTGAGAAAATGACAAAAATACTTTATGAAAATAACGGGGGAAGTTTTACAGTTAACTGTTGAAACACCCGGTGTTAAAAAATGATGTCTGGCGTGGTTACATAATAGCACATGATTTTGATTATTGATGCTTACGTGAGAAGTCACTCGGTTTTGTTTAATTATTGCTACAAGTAATTGCCGCATATAGTATCTCACGTTATTTGATTCAATTATTGTTAATATTTTATATATTATTAAATTAATAATTGAGATGACAAAGTTATTAATATTATTATTTGCAATATTAACGATGTCTAGAAGTTACATCGAGGAGAGGTTTGGTCACCTAATTGCGGCTACCATAGGGAGAAATCCTTATTGGAAAGCCCCTCTTTCACAGGAGCGACACACAGTCGATTAATATTGTGAATTATAATATTGATGATAAATATTATTAAAAATATTGAGGTAATTTATATACATAAGTTTGTTATGTGTGTGTGAGTGGAAAATGGTGGAAAAGTAGAATTTTGGTGGGTGAGTGGATTATATGTTTTTATATGAAAGAGAATTTGGGGGTGGTGGTATGTATTTTATATATGTATGACATGAGATGATATATATATATATATATATATATAATAATTGATTGAGTGAGTGGATTTTGGTGGAGGGAACATGTGGGGTGATGTGGGAAGAAAGAAAATTGGGGGTGGAGAAAATCCTAATGAATTGTCGGGTAGGAGTATTTTTTTTCTTGTTGTTTTGTTGAATTATAACATGTGTTATCTATATATATATATATATTATATTTGGATAGCTTGAAATTCAGGCAACCGATTGTTGCATAAGTCATCAGTGATTATTTGTAAGACAACCGTGAATTTTTTTTCTCTGCACATGTTATATATATATATATAATATATATATATATATATATATATAATATTATATTTTATTTAAACAATTTTTCTTTAAATATGGACCGTCCGATTAAAAGTAAATCAATCTGTACCGTTCATGGATTAGTTACTATGCAGTCCATTCTTCTATAAATAGAAGCTCATTCCTTCATAATTTCTTACGAATTCACTGAAACTCTAGAGAGAGAAATTATAGAGAAACTATAGAAAATTATTCTACTACTTCCCTACTCTTATATTCAGTTTCTTTTACGGTAAGGGGTATTATTTCTTTTGTATTCATGAAGAGAACTTCATTATTCCATTATTTATTATTACATTGGAATAACTTTTGTATCTGTGCTACCCTATACTTGGTGAAATTCTTCATTATTCCATTCTTTATTATTACATTGGAATATCATCCATGCATGCGTTTTACTGATTCCACTTTATTATTACATTGGATTCCGTCTTTTTATTATTACATTGGAATATCTTTCTATTATCTGCATGCATTTTACGTGGGACACGATTCCGTCTTTTTTATTATTACATTGGAATATTATCGTCATGCATGCCTTTTGCTTTAACTGGTTTCGTTAATTATTATTACATTGGAATAACTTTTATTTTGCTGTCTGGTCTATCGCATGCCTGGTGATTTCTTTTGTTATTCCATTCCTTATTATACTCAGTTGGTTAAAGTTTTGACTTCTATACTCCATGAAATTAATGGAATATTCTTGATATTTGCGCTTCATCCAATATCTTTTCATGGAAATATTCTTTTGAGCATTCTTGAATTTTACTCTACAAAGAAGTATCATGTTGACAATTTGGACGTTATTAGTTCCTGAATAAATTAATTCTTGAACTTGTTTTATTGAATTCTTATATCATTGTCATCATCCTCATGTTTATATTTTTTTAAAAGTCATTTGTGGCACTTATAGTGCATAGATGGACTTGGTATGATTATGACCGAGGATTATTGATTGTAATCATAACCGTAATGTTACAAATGATGTGGTAAAAGTCCTTATTGTCCGTAGTGCATTGATGGACCATTGTTGGCATGATCATGACCATTAATGAATACACGAATGTCCTTGGCCCGTAGTGCATGGATAATTTGTGGTCGTGATACTAAATAATATCCTTGGCCATAGTGTAGGGGTGATTCGATGATGTGGATTATTTATTAAGCTGAGTCCCAGCGATAAAAGTGATGAAAACCTTTTAAATCATAAAAGATAGTAGATTTTATTCTCTACTTGACTCTTCTAATGGATTGCTTGTTCATTGCAGATTAAACTTGATGTTTGTTATATTTTATCGGTTTAACACCTTGTTGAAGGCTAATGATAATTTATTACGCATTATCTTAGTCATAATATTTCTTCTTTGGGCTAGTTGAGCTCACCCTTTTGCTTTCATTTTGTTCTCTTGAGAAATGAGAACGTAGCGAGGACTAGTCGGGGAATGGAGTGATGGTCGGATGATAGAATTAGTAGTCCTCACTATTCTATGAAATAGTGTAATAATAAATGTAATGAGGACCCCATTGAGTTTGTATATTGTCTAGATGACAATATTTGTATTAAAACTCACAGTATATGTTTAGTCGTAATTTACATGACTGTTGTATAATTAAGTTATATTTGAATTTTGTACCATGTATTTGGCGACTCAAGATGGGAGATGTATACCTATTTTGGGGGCGTCACAATACTGCTTTTGAAAACAAAGCATTCAAATACAATTTGCTCAACTCCGTCCTTTTTATCACATGCTTATATATATATATTATTTAAATAATTATAATATATTATAATAATGTATTTGAATGAATATTTTATTGGAGAAGATAATTGTGATTCAATAGAAAAATATGTCAAACTTTCAACAAATGTTTCATGCTAAATTCATTCATTTATATCAAAATTAAACCAATATCCACCACATAATAATTATTCACAATTAATATTATAATCTCACAATATTGACAACTAGGTCATTTCCAGGAAAGAGGGGGCTTTCCAATAAGGATTTATCCTTATTGGCACACAATTATATAACCTAACCCTTTTCCTCGAAAGAACTTTCTATACATTGCCAATAATGCTAAGTTATAATATTATTTAAATCATATAAAATATTGTGCAGATGTTACTGTAATAATTATTGAATGTATGATATGAGATACTATGCAACAACTACTGTGGTAATTATTGAATACTGAGTGACTTCTTACGTAATAATCAATAATCAAAGATACTGTGCTATGTGTGCTACTGTGCAACAATGTGTATTACTGTATTTTTATCATCGGGCATTTCAACAATTAACGGTAAAAGTTTTATCGTTATTTTTTATAAAAAGGTTATTTCTGTCGCTTTCTATATCCGACAGTTATTTCGTTATGTGTTTCATCAATGATTGCGTCGTTGTACGAATATTCCCTGACAAAAACATTATTCTCCTACAAAACGAATATTTTATGACAACTTGTTTACTTTGCAAAATTTGCACATATCACCCATAACTATAACATTTATTAAATCAACACCTTACTATTCAAAATATTATTTAGAGAAAATCAAATCTTTATTCATAAAAAATTGGGGTCTTACAACCTCCCCTCCTTATGAAATTTCGTCCTTGAAATTGATGTACGGACTTGGTATGTCGAAGAGGTGAAGATACTTTGTTTTCATTTCAGATTCTAATCCCAGGTCATTTCCTCAATATCGTGGTTTCTCCATAAAACTTTGACTTGAGGTATAACCTTTGAGCGTAAAATATGTTCCTTCTTATCCAAGATTTTAACAGGTACATCTTCATACGTTAAATCTTCCGCTATCTCATCTGGTTCTAGTTCAATAATGTGGTTTGGATCTTCCACATATTTACGTAACATAGATATGTGAAAAACGTTATGAACACGAGATATACTTGATGGTAAGACGAGTCTATAGGCCACAATTCCTACTCGATCGTGGATTTCAAATGGACCAATAAATTGAGGGTTTGAGCTTTCCTCACTTCGTAGATTCTTGCTTCTGAAATAACACATTCTTGTACTTTTTTCTTCATATTTATCAGCTCCGGGTCTGTAGCTTAAGCAGTTTTAACTTTATCGATTAAATTCGGTTCTAATCGTATATTCGCTATCTTCACGTGGGTCCCTGGAGTCTTTAACTCTATGTCCATCCTTTGTAAGTCATACAAAATAGGCCTTTTTTGATAATATCGCACTTGTACTCGCATACGATCTTCTACTCAACACGTCAGCTACCACATTCGCTTTTCCAGGATGTATTGAATGGTATGGTCGTAATCTTTTAACAGCTCGAGCCAATGTCGTTGCCGCAGATTGAATTCCTTTTGGGCAAAAAAAATATTTGAGGCTTTTGGAGTATATTAGGATGTCATCAATAAAGACAACCACAAAATAATCCAAATATTCGTTGAATATTCGGTTCATCATGTCCATGAAGGCAACATGGGCATTGGTTAATCCGAAAAATATAACTAGAAATTCGTATTGTTGGTATCGAGTTTTAAAGACAGTCTTTGGAATGTCATCAGTTTTAATCTTTAACTGATTATATACGGAACGAAGATCGATATTTGAGAAGAATTTAGCACCTTGCAATTGGTCAAACAGATAGTCAATGCAAAGTCGCATACTCCCATCTTTCTTCTTTATGAATAAAACAGAAGCACCCCAAGGAGATGTACGTACTAGGACGAATGAAACAAATGTCTAATAGTTCATGTAGTTGGGTTTTTAACTCCTGAAGTTCAATAGGAGTCATTCGATATAGGGTTTTGGAAATGAGTTTTTTATCGGGTTCAAGGTCAATACAAAATTCAATTTCACGCTCTGGGGGTAGGCTAGGAAGTTCTTCGGGAAATACATCAAAAAATTTATTAACAACAGAAATATCATTCAAATCTAACGTATTTTTGTTTAAATTCGTGACATTGGCTAAAAAAACTTGACATCCATTTTTCAATAAACGAATGACTTTATGGCTTGATATGACAGTTGTCAGAAAGAAGCATGTGAATGATATTCCTATTTACATATGATTTGATTATGATATATATATGAATGAATAATATGAAAGTATGCTTGCATTAAGAAAAGCTGTAAAGTCCTTTGATAGATAATAGAAACATGTGTACAAGGACTTAGAATGAATTGATCAAGTATGTTAGATTGATCCTACATAAGAAAAACAGCTTTGTAAAGTCCTTAAAAAGAAATGATGTACAAGGACTATAAAAAAAGAAAGATCAAGCATTTTAGGTTGATCTTATGATGTAATAGATAGGCTTGTCTAATCGTCGAGCATTGCACCAGAAATTGTAGTCTTCCAGGAGAGTCAAGGAAAACTCGAGAGCTGTCGAGGCAGAATCGTAGTCTGCAAGATAGTAGATCTCAGAGTTCATAGACTGCCAGGAGAGACGAGGAAGGATCGTAGTGTGTCGAGTAGAACTTCCTCAGGACCGAAGTCTGCTGAGGAATTCATGTTCAGAATTGTAGAGACAGCCTGCCTACGAGCCGACCGAACATCTGCCTAAGCCAAGTCAGAAACGTATACTACACTCGGAGTCGTAGAGTCTACTGATGCCGAAGCCAAGTCAAGGATCGTAGACTACACTCTGAGTTCGTAGAGTCTATTGATTACATGCAGAGATTGTAGTTGAGCTATATCAGATGAAGACATCGAGCACAAAGACAAAAATTGTAGAGTGTCAAGATCTGATCCCGAAGTCGTCGTGTCTGCACAGCCGAAGCTGAATCGTAGAGTGTTGAACTATGACCTCAACAGATGTGCTCACAATGCCAAGGCAGAATCGTAGAGCAAATACGATTCTCAACTAATGAGCACTCCTAGAATATCCAAAGGAATAAAGCCCCGGGTTGGCACTACAAAGATACATCCCACCTGAAGGGAACCAGAGAGCACTCAACGAATGGCATGCAAGCTAACAGAAGATCTAAGCACCAACCCAATCAGCATCAAGATTGAGTTGTGAAACCATTCGAGATGAAGTATTCCACAAGTTGATCAGAAGAAGACTTCAAGAATCGATCAAGAAAGTCGACCAAGTCATGATGTCGCTGTCAAGCGATGTAAGACAACGATCTTGGAAGCAACTAGGATCGTAGTGTTTGCCAAACAAAGAAAGAACTGATGAAGAACATACAGAGATACTGAACAGCTTCTGAAGAACAAGGTTAAAGTGATTAAGCATTGGGTCAGTCCATTGATGATCAGTGAACGGGAGATCACAAGGAGAAAGCGAGCTGGACACGCCACAAATCTAAAGTGTGTTGCTATTTAGAAGAGGCCAGAACAAGGAAGTCAAGTTATCAGTATCTGAGACCTGTTGAGGCAAACAGAAGTGTTGAAGTACTGCACAAGAAAAGAAAGAGGTGTTCTACATTGAAGATCCAATCAACAATCTTCATGATCATAGTGTTGACTCTACTAGTCTGAGCAACATTCAACAAGACACTACAATCAGGTCCAAGAAGACAAGCATCAGAATCGTAGAGTTCGAACATCTGAAGATTGAAGCATTGGCAACGGTTCAATCTGAAGGATGGTATTCGGACAAAAGCTTATTGAGAGAATCGATGCAAAAGGACAACCTCTGATCGAGAAATCAGAAGGAGGAAATAAAGTCTTTGACCTGCCCAAGATATTAAAGTGACATCTCTGATGGGTAGGTGAAATAGTAGACTGCAATGTCAGAAAAGTATGACTTGTCACATCAGCAGTCTACCTCAAGCAACTCGAGATCTGTGAAGATGTTTGAATAGCTTTCAACGGCTACTTTCCAACGGAAGGATTGGGAAGGAGTATAAATCTGCTAGAGCTTCAAAGATCGAATGTTGCTAGAGTTGTCAAGTTTGGAGTAATGGTGGACTGTTCTAAACCATGTAAGATAGTGAGTCCGAAGGCTCACTCTAGGATCCACCAAGAACACTTAACGTCAGACAAAGAAAGAAGTAGAAGTGAGAGATCTATAATGTAGAAGTGAGAGTTCTACTACTAGAAGAGTGTGTTAGTTCCTAGTAGGCACAAGTTATCTAGAAGGGGGGGGGGGTTGAATAGATATTTGAAAATCTTTTCTTTTTAAACTTGTTCTTAGATAATGATTAAAACATAGCTGAATTAGTATTTGTTTTAATCTTCTTTACCAGGCAATGGAGTTATGAGCGAGTAAGGCAGTTATGGCAGATATAGCAGATATAGCATGAATGTAAACGACACAGTTGTTTTTAAGTGGTTCAGAGCACTCAAAGCTCCTAGTCCACTCTTCTACTCAACGAGTAGGATATCCACTAAGGATGTCTTTTACAATCTTCTGAATCACACAGATTCCTTTTAGACCAGCAGTCTAGGAACTTCTCTAGTTCACTCTTGAACTCTTCAAGTCCAGCAAACTTGGCTTTCTTACAGTTCACTACGAACTCTTCAAGTCTAGCAGACTTGGTACCCTTCTTCAGTTGATTGATAGTTGTTGAGTTCTTGATGGTTTCTACTCAGTTGCTGTGTAAGCACTGGTTCATTAAGAACTGAGTAGCTGAGCAAGCTTTGCAATATCTCAGATCGTAGAGTTGAGCTTGAGAGATGTTCACGTTGTTTGATTTAATGCTTCCTTGCTTCTCTCTCATCTGTCTGATCTGAATATATATGATGTTCAAAACTATTCGTTGGATCCATCCGTTGTGGCATTAAATGCGTCTGAAATTTCTGTATTGTGATGGAGACATTTCTGCACATCTTCTGAATTCTGCATTCTGGCCCACTGACACTGCAGGCTGCTTTCTCACCTACCACCTGAAAAGGTGTTTTGTCCCTCTTACCCATGGTACTATCCTTAGCTTCTTCAATACGCTTCTTTGTTGTATACTAAGGATATTTCATATATTCTGGGACTGATGAGTACTGCAGCATCTGGGATCCATTCCTCACTTGTTGAAAACACAGATCATGAGGCTCGATGTTTTCTGACATGAGATAGATGATGCTCTACGATTTGGATCGTGGTGTTCTACGATTTAGATCGTAGTGTCTTGAAATCTTTGCATACTACGAAGCTATCAGTTCGAGAGCACTACAATTTCCCTTAAACGTTCGTACAATACGATCTTCTCTTTCTTGTGTTGTTGACTCTACGTTCCCGAGAGCACACTACGATCATTGACTTGTAAACTTCATGTTTCCTTCGCCATACTACGATCGTGGAGTTGGCTCGGCAAACGTTGGGACCACTCTACGATTTTCGAAGAATCCCTTTCAAAGTAGGCACACTTCGATCTTCAGGCTCTACGTTTTCTGCCTTGACTCCTGCAATGTTGATCAGTTTGATGCACTACGATTTCTTTATGACTAATCTATTACATCTTAAGATCAACCTAACAGTTTTGATCTTTCTATCTATACATTCTTTATCAGAATGGTACACGTTGAAAGCTTAGATCAACCTAACAATTTTGATCTATCACTAAGTCCTTGTACATATATTCATTTAAGGACTTTACAAATAATCATGAACATATGCATTAAAACATCAAATCATAATATGCATTCTCCCAACAGAGTGTTCTGAACTGCCGAGAGAAAGAAGAGCATCATGTCATCTTGGTGTCCATCATGGGAAGACTCTAAGTACCATAGAGAAGAGCTCACATTCATCTTAGCAAGTCCATCATGAGAAGACATCAAGTATCAAGAAGGGAGATCACAAACGTCATCATGGTGGAAAGCATGAACAAGTTTCTAAGTACCTAGCAGAAGAGGTTACAGTCATCTTATAAACCCATCATGTGCAGCCATCGTGTATCAAGAGGAACGATTTCAAGGCGATCATCAAGGGGTCATCCGGTGGTTGAAGTAATCAAGAAGTTTGAGCATCATTCAACACTCAACTGCACTTCAAGGATGATCACGCCAAGCTGCTAAGTACAGAAGATGTTCAGAGCATAAAGACATCTTAGCAGCTCAGCACCAACTCCAACAAATAAACAAACAAACAACTGGAAAGTGATTAAGGTTGCAAGGTAAAGTTGACTTCATTTGGTTCTTCAGTTACAGAATTTTGGGATTCTGTAACTGGAAATTGGTTTATTGGATTGAGAGTCACTTCCAACCATCGAGGGAATTCATAAAAATAGCTAAATGAAGATGATGGTAAGTGATTAACTCTGAATTTGATAGGAATAGATAATACCTCAGATTTGTCTTTTGATGAGGAATGGTTGGTAAGCAGGTTCTTGGCAAATTTGACTTTCCCTGGAAATCCATGAGCCAGAACTGAGATGGCTGGATATTCCTTGAATCTCCAGAACATGTGATCCCATGAGTTTAGGATTTGAGCTTGATGGTATGCCATCATGGGTAGATAGGAAAACAGTTGAGTATACAGATAGCTCCTGAATCCATCTTTCCATACACCAGTGATTTAAAGATCATCATCATCATCATTTTCTTCCTCTTCTTTGGTCTCTTCTGAAGATTCCATTATCTCAATGGTCTCTGGAAAGTTTGGCATTGATTCAACTTTATCTTGGGCAGGAACCTCTTCTTCTGCTATTGGGATATCATGAGGCTCCCCCTCAGCATGGTCATCCTCTTGTAGATTCAGAAAGTCCCCCTCAGCTGGAACATCTTCTTGAGAGATAGACTTCTCCCCCTCAGCCGGTGTATACTCAATCATGAGAATTTCATGGATCTCCCCCTCAGCTGGAGCACTGTCCTCTTTATTTTCTTGGGACTTTTCCTCTTTTGCAGCCACACTCTTGGCTTCCTTTTTCAGCACCTTTTCATTCTCAAGAATATACTTCTTGATCAGCTTTCTTCTTGCTTTGCTGGGTTTAGCCATAACTTCTCGACTCTCTTGAGTCTTAGCTTTGTCATGTTGAACAACCACTCTTCTTGAAGCAGCTTCCTCCATTTCTGCCACACTTGGCCTGGTCTCAGAGAACAGCAGAGACTTTACTATTGAAGAAACTGTTGGTCTTTTGGACTTATGACCAATTTTGTTCTTCTTTAGGATCTGTGATATGGTGGCTTGATCCTCTTTAGCTTTTTCATGCTGTTTCTTCGTTCTTAGCCTCCTTAGATTTTCTATATTAGAGGACTCTACAGGAATGTCAGTTGTAGATCCTTGAGGCTCTTCGATCTGTCTTGCCCTTAGCTTTCTCTTACCCTTGCTTTTTCTGGCAAGAGTAGAGGGTTCTCCCTTGTCTGCTTCTCCTTCTTCTTCAACTTCCCTGACAACAGACATGTCTCTTCAAAAGCCTACCTCCTTTAGTTCCCCAGTTCTCCCAATGGACTTTGTCATCATTCGAACATACTCAGCAGGGTTTCTCTTCCAGTTCTCAAACAACTGTTGGGTCATTCTTCGATTTGGGTTGATGGCTTCTCCTTCATCATCCCCAATTTTGTCACCCAGTGCAGATTGCATAATGATGCTTATGAATCTCCCATACAAAGATCTTCTTGAAGTTTCTTTGATTTCTTCGAGTTGACGATCCACTTGCCGATCCACTCGAGCAATACAGCCCCATAGTTGAGTTGTGTACCATAAATCATGGCGATCATGAGCTTAAGCTGAGTCTAATTTACCGAGTCATGATTTAAGCTCTTGTAGTAGATGCATTTCCCAATAATGTCAGCCAAAAATTCGTACCTTTGAGGGAACTCCTTCTTTTTGTAGCCTTTCACGAGGGATTCTTCTTGTGGTGCATTTTCTTCAATCCTCTTGGAAGCTTATCTTTGACTAGAAATGGGTGCCCTACATTCTTGAAACTAGGGCCGATTGAAGTCTTCTTCCTTAGTCTCATTTCTACTCCTTTTACTCGTGTAAGTGATGGTGTTGTGTTCAGACACACCATTCTTGTAGAACTCCTTCACTAGCTTGGGATAGATGAGGGTGTTTGTGCTTTCAACGCCTCTTGAGACCTGCATTCTTCAAGATAATATTAAGGTCTTGTGAAATTTTGGTGGAGCGCTTTTGAACTCGTCAAAAGTGTAGTCCAGAGTCTGAAATTACATTTGAAGCGACCATTGATTCTCAGAGTTGAGAAGTGATATACGATCGAGCTTTCTACTTGATTTAGGGTTTTCTTTGAGAGAGAGAGAGAGAGAGAATGGGAGAGATAATCTTTTGAACTTCGATTTCAAAACCGCACGGTTTCAATTTGTACTTGTAACTTCTCTCTCTTTTTTGACTTAGTGGGACAGTGTAAGCCTTTTTTTGGCTCTACGATTTTTGGTGCAGGAATGTCTTGATTTGCCCTTAGCTTTTTTCGTGAGTGAGGTGTCCTTAGGAAGACTACGATCGTTGAGGTAGTCTTATGTTTGTTGAGTCTGTCCTGCGATCGTCGAGTCTGTCCTACGATCGTCGAGTCTGTCCGGAAGTTATTGAGTCTGATCAGCATTCGTTGAGTCTGTCTTGCGATCGTCGAGTCTGTCCTGCGATCGTCGAGTCTGATCAACATTCGTTGAGTCTGTCCTACGATCGTTGAGTTTGTCTTATGTTCGTTGAGTCTGTCCTGCGATCGTCGAGTCTTTCCTACGATCGTCGACTCTGTCCGAATCCTTGTGATGATTTTTTGATAAAGCATTCTTTTAAGGCAGTTCGGGAAGGGCCAACCTCTTGGAGAGATTCAAGGGTTAGGTTTGTTCCTGAGCCACCTCTTATAGAGATTGCCTTGTTATGAAGCTTGTCATCACAGGATGAGCTTTTGTCATCGTTGAGTCTCGCACTAAGATGGTTGAGTCCTTCTTTACGATCATTGAGGTAGTTATGCATTCTCACTTTCTACGATCGTGAACTTCCCTTAATCATGTCTACAATTTTGAGTTCAGCCTTTGTATCTATCATGGTTAGCACAATCTAGAGCATATATTTCATGGTTGTAGATTTAGCATTCCTAGCTCACTTATTAACTTATTAAATCTGGATTCATCTAGTGGTTTTATAAAAACATCAGCAAGTTGATTTTCAGTAGGGATATATTGTAAAGATATAGTTCCATTTTGCACATGATCCCTAATGAAGTGATACCTTATTTCTATATGCTTGGTCCTAGAATGCATTGTGACGGATTATGAGTTATTGCTATGGCACTTGTGTTATCACGTTGTATGGGAATAGATTTGAAATCGAACCCATAGTCGACTAGTGATTTCTCATCCATAGGATCTCGAAAGCACAAGAATGCCAAAGAAAGAATATATTCAACCTTCGGTTGAAGTGAGACATTTGAGTTTTGCTTTTTTGCTAAACCAGGACACAAGTCTGCTTCAAGAAGTTGACAGTGCCATCGGTACTTTTTCTATCTATTTTGCATCCTCGCAAAATCAAAGATCTCGTATATCTATTAGTTCAAATGAGGATTCCTTGGGATACCACAAATTTCAAAAATAGGTGTATCCTTGAGATACCGAAGATCCTCTTCTGACAGAATAAATGTGACTCTTTAGGGTTAGCTCGAAATCTAGCACATATGCATGTTGCAAACATTATATCCTGGTCTCATCGCGCTTAGGTATAAAAGAGACCTATCATACCTTTGTATTGAGTGATATCAATACTTTTACCTTTCTCATCCTTGTCGAAGCTTGGTTGCAGGGGAGCAATTGGTGTTTTCATGGGAGAGCCGATTCCATGCCATACTTCTTTAGTAAGTCTTTGATGTATTTGGCTTGGTTGATGAATATTCCTTCATCAGTCTGCTTCACTTGCAGTCCAAGGAAGAAATTCAGTTCACCCATCGTGCTCATTTCAAACTTGCTCTGCATTAACTTAGAGAATCTCTTACATAACTTTTCGTCAGTAGAACCAAAAATGATATCATCACCATATATTTGAACTAGTAAGACTTTGTCTTTATGCTTTCTAAGAAACAGTGTGGTATCTACTCTACCTCTAGTGAACCCATTTTCGATTAAGAAGTTAGTCAGTTTTTCATACCATGCTCTAGGTGCTTGTTTAAGACCATATAAGGCTTTATCTAATCTATAGACATAATTGGAAAGAGATGGATTGATGAAACCTGGAGGTTACTCTACATAGACTTCTTCTTGGAGTTCTCCATTTAGAAATGCACTCTTGACATCCATTTGAAAGACTTTGAACTTCATATGGGCAGCAAAGGCAAGAAAGATTCTAATGGCTTCTAGTTTGGCAACAGGTGCAAATGTCTCATCGTAGTCGATACCTTATTCTTGAGAATAACCCTTTGCCACTAATCTTGCCTTGTTCCTAGTTATGACCCCATCTTCATCCATTTTGTTTCTAAAGACCCACTTAGTTCCTATCACAGGATGGCTCTTTGGTCTTGGTACCAATCTCCATACTTTACTTCGTTCAAATTGGTTGAGCTCTTCCTGCATTGCTTCTATCCAGCTGGAGTCTTCCATAGCATCCTCTATCTTCTTTGGCTCTATTTGTGACAAGAAGCTTAGATAAAAACATTCATTCTGAGTAGCAGCTCTTGTTTTGACTCTTGCACTTGGATCTCCAATGATTAGATCCTGAGTGTGATCTCTTTCCCATCTATTCCCGGTTGGGACATCTGTCCTGATGCCTTCCTTTCTTAGGTCTTCAAGGTCTATCTCTTCTTCTTGGAGTGGAGGCTCGCTGTCTTGGATGGACCTCTCTACGATTTTACTATCTGGCACTACGATCTTAGTGTTGAGCTCGACGATTTCATTCGTAGTGTCTGTATTATCGGTCGTAGTGTCTTGAGGCACTGCTTTGTTTAAGTCAGTTTCATCAAAGATGATGTGTATTGAGACTTCGACATTTAGTGTCTTCTTGTTGAACACCTTGTAAGCTTTGCTGTCTGTGGCATATCCGAGAAAAATCCCTTCGTCTGACTTGGGCTGGAATTTTGTTAGATATTGCTTTCCATTGTTGAGAATATAGCATGCACAACCAAAGACAGGGAAATAGTTGACACTCGGCTTCCTTCCTTTCCACAGTTCGTAGGGTGTCTTCTTGATCGTAGAGTGAATTAATGATCTGCTCGTGTAGTGATGCAAAGGTTGGTGTTGGCTTACGCCTGTATATTCAGCAGAGCATTTAGTCATTGCTGCTAGAGAGTCCTTCCAAATCTATCGTGGTTCTGTTCTTTCTTTCAACAACTCCATTTTGTTGAGGAGTTCGTGGAGCTGAGGAGTTATGACTGATGCCATTGTCTGAGCAGAACTTGTCTATTTCTGAGAAATTGAATTCTCTTCCATGATCACTCCTTATGGCCTTGATTTTCTCTCCTTTCTCGTTCATCATCAGTCTGAACATCTTGATTAATTCAGAGCTTGTCTCATCCTTTGAGGTTAAGAAAAATACCCATGTGAATCTGGTGTAGTCGTCGACTATGACTAGAGAGTATCTTTTTCCACCAAGACTAGTTGTTGGGATTGGCCCAAAGAGATCCAGATGGAGCAGCTGCAGGGGGTTGTCAATGGAGTTGGAAGTCTTGCTCTTGAATAAGCTTCTGGTTTTCTTTCCAAGATGGTAGGCATTGCATGGCCTTTCTTTCACAAAGTTGAACTTGGGTAGGCCAGCTACGAGGTCTTTTGATGCCAGTTTGGACATACTTTTGAAGTTTAAGTGAGATAGCCTTCTATGCCATAGCCAGCTCATTTCCTCGGATGCTTTTTCCAGAAAGCATATTGTCTCATCTGAGCTCAGTTGACCAAGATCTACTATGTATACATTTCCTTCTCTTGTCCCAGTTAGCTTTACAGCAAATGTCTTTAAGTCTCTGACTTGACATTGGTTATTGAGGAATGTCACTTGATGATCCTTGTCACAGAGTTGGCTGATACTTAGAAGGTTGTGTTGGAGTCCTTCCACATAAGCTACTTTGCTGAAAGATACTGTACCATTGCCAACAGAGCCATATCCTCTTGTTTTGCCCGAGCCGTTATCTCCAAAGATGACTAAGGGACCCTCCTTTTCTATGTAGTTAGATAGTAGAGCTTTGTTCCCTGTCATATGCCTCGAGCATCCACTATCCAGATACCATGTTGAGGTCGTGGAGCTCTTTCCCTGTCAAAATATTTGAACCTTCATTTTGGTACCCATATTTGCATGGGTCCTTCATTGTTAGTACCTTTGGGGACCCAAATTTGTCTAATCTTGGGTCTCACATGCATGGAGTTATAATAACACTTTGTAGCCCTATAACCATATTTATTGCATATGAAACATCTATTATGATGCATGCCTGTGTGTGTGTGGTGATTCATCTTCCACTTGGACTTGTGTGATTCCTTAGTTAACCTTCTGTTAAACTGATTCCCTTTCTTCCACGTGTCCTTAGGTTTCATAAATAGTGATGAGTGTACCTTACCTCTACTGTACCTTCCTAGTTGATTCATAGAGTTGGTTTTGTTTGACTTTATGATTCTTCGAGGTTGGTAAGTAGAGATTTGGTTACTCTTCCCCTTTATGAAACCCAGACCAGCGTGAGATTCTTTACTTTTCTGAGTATAACTAGAAGCAGTAGAACAAGGTTGAACTGGCTCTTCCAACTGTGAGGATTTTACAAAGATAATGCCTCTACCAAAACTTGAGTCATTGCTAGTGCTAGTTTCCATTATCTTTCCACACAAGGCTCGAGATGAATTCCCAAAGCTTAGACACTGCTACATCGAATGTGCTTCTCTGACCGAGAGCAGCAATCCATGGACGATGAAGATTTGTTCCATGCAGAGATAGTCTTCTAGATCCTCAACTTTAGAGGTTAGAATAGACTCTCTTTGTGCATTGAGTGTGTTTATCTCATTTTAAGGTCTCATTCTCACCTTTCAAGCTTGGAAAGAAGATTAGTACTTAGAAGGGTCACATTTCAAGCTCTTCTTGAACTTTTTCTTTTCCTCTTGAAGAAGTGAATGATCTTTAGACAAGACTCGAACCACTTCATGTATTGATGTAGATCAAGAGTTATGCCATGCAGTCACGCTTCTTAATTCATTCATGTCTACATCAGGTGAGTTGAAATCAAATACCTCATCGAGACTTACATTATGTATGTTGAGGCTTTGTTTGTCCTTTGCATGTTTGGCCATTAAGTACAGATTGGCCATTTGTGGTTCTTCTTCATCTCCGGAGTCAGCATTTGAGTCATTATCTGAATCACTCCATGATCCTCCGGCAACCAGGCCTTTGTGTCTTTTCTGAGGCCTCTTGGTTCCTTTGTATTCTTTCTTTGCATGAGATTTCTTCTTTAGTTCTTCTTTGATAGGCTTGTTGCAGTTGGCAATGAAATGACCAGGTTTCTTGCGCTTGTAGCATAAATCATTCATTTGTTCTGGGCGATGTAGTTCTTTGACTTCCTTTGGCTTGGGATTACGCCTTGTCGCATGAACCTTCTTAGTCTCTTTACCAAAGATAAAGAAAGTCATCGTCATCGTCTTCATCATCATCGTAGAGTCAATCTCGGTGATAACTTTTGATACACCTTCATTTGCCTTGAGAGCAACACCCTTATCCTTTCTTCTTCCTTCCGATAAGGTTTGGTAAGGTTGGGTCACTTCTAGTTCAGTAGGTCGAGAATTCCATACGCTTGTTTAACCGCTATCTCATTAAGATTCTTTGATTCTCTTATTATTGTGGTCTTTGCATCCCATCTGCTCGGTAGGGCTCTCATGAACTTTATGGTTAGATCATTGTTAGGATAGATCTTCCCATACGCTCGTAGAGAGTTGAAATTTGAACGTTGAATCTTTCATAGGTTGCGGTCCACGCTTTCTCCTCATGCATATGAGCAAACATTTCATATTCTTTGTGTCGAGAGACTACTTGTTCTCTCCTCGACTTCTTGGCCTCCTTCGTGCATAATCGCCAGTGCTTCCCAAACTTCCTTAGTTTGTTTTCTTTGCTTTACAACATTTTTAAACAGATCGTCCTCTAAGGATTGGAACAGATATTCTTCGCCTTTTTTATCAAGTTGGACGACTCTCTTCTTCTCTCGTATTCATCCATTCTTCTTTAACTTTGATTTGTACTGTTTGGATCGTTAATGGTTGGTGCAAGCTTAGTTGGTATATAGGGCCCATTAAGAAACATCTCAAATAGATCTTCATCTATTGAGTCCATGTAAGCTTGCATCCCGACGACTTTCTAGTTAAAGAAATTTATCCTTGTTGCACATTGGTGGCTTACTTGTCTCCCCGATCCCGGATTCGCTTGGGTACGAAAAGTGCCATTTGGATCTACTAAAGCGTGTAAGTCAGAAAATAGAACTCGCTTCGATACCAATTGTTAGTTCTAGTAGGCACAAGTTATCTGTAAGGGGGGTTGAATAGATATTTGAAAATCTTTCCTTTTTAAACTTGTTCTTAGATAATGATTAAAACTTAATGTAATTAGTATTTGTTTTAATCTTCTTTACTGTGCAATGGAGTTATGAAGCGAGTAAAGGCGGATATATACGAGATATAGCATGAATGTAAACGATACGCTTATTTTTAAGTGGTTCGAGAGCACTCAAAGCTCTAGTCCACTCTTCTACTCAACGAGTAGGATATCCACTAAGGATGTCTTTTACAATCTTCCTAATCACACAGATTCCTTCTGACCCCAGCCCAGGAACTTCTCTAGTTTACTCTTGAACTCTTCAAATCCAACAGACTTGGCTTTCTTACGATTCACTATTTAACTCTTCAAGTCTAGCGGACTTGGTACTCTTCTTCATTGATTGATAGTTGTTGAGTTCTTGATGGTTTCTACTCGATTCTTTGTGTAAGCACCGGTTCGTTAAGAACCGAGTAGTGAAAGAAGCTTTTGCAATATCTCGGATCGTAGAGTTGAGCTTGAGAGATGTTCACGTTGTTTGATTTAATGCTTGCTTTGCTTCTCTCTCATCCGTCGATCCGAATATATATGATGTTCAAAACTATTCGTTGGATCCATCCGTTGTGGCATTAAATGCGTCTCAACTTTCTCAGATCTTGTGATGGAGACATTTCGCATCTCTTCGAATTACGCATTACTTCGCCCATCGACATCGCAGTCGCTTTCTCACCTACCACCTGAAAAGGTGTTTTGTCCCTCTTACCCATGGTACTATCCTTAGCTTCTTCAATATACTTCTTTGTTGTATACTAAGGATATTTCATATATTCTGGGACTGATGAGTACTGCAGCATCTGGGATCCATTCCTCACTTGTTGAAAACACAGATCATGAGGCTCGACGTTTTCTAACATGAGATAGATGATGCTCTACGATTTGGATCGCGGTGTTCTACGATTTAGATCATAGTGTCTTGACATCTTTGCATACTACGAAGCTATCAGTTCGAGAGCACTACGATTTCCCTTAAACCTTCGCACACTACGATCTTCTCTTGCTTGTGTTGTTGACTCTACGTTCGTGAGAGCACACTACGATCGTTGACTTGTAAACTTCATGTTTCCTTCGGCATACTGCGATCGTGGAGTTGGCTCGGCAAACGTTGGGACCACTCTATGATTTTCGAAGAGTCCCTTTCAAAGCAGGCACACTTCAATCTTCAGGCTCTACGTTTTCTGCCTTGACTCCTGCAATGTTGATCAGATTGATGCACTACGATTTCTTCAAGACTAATCTATTACAACTTAAGATCAACCTAACAGTTTTGATCTTTCTATCTATACATTCTTTATCAGAATGGTACACGTTGAAAGCTTAAATGAACCTAACAATTTTGATCTATCACTAAGTCCTTGTACATATATTCATTTAAGGACCTTACAAATAATCATGAACATATGCATTAAAACATCAAATCATAATATGCATTCTCCCAACAGAGTGTTCTGAACTGTCGAGAGAAAGAAGAGCATCATGTCATCTTGGTGTCCATCATGGGAAGACTCTAAGTACCATAGAGAAGAGCTCACAGTCATCTTAGCAAGTCCATCATGAGAAGACATCAAGTATCAAGAAGGGAGATCACAAACGTCATCATGGTGGAAAGCATGAAAAAGTTTCTAAGTACCTAGCAGAAGAGGTTACAGTCATCTTACAAACCCATCATGTGCAGCCATCGTGTATCAAGAGGAACGATCTTCAAGGCAGTCATCAAGGGGTCATCCGAAGTGGTTGAGTAATTGAAGAAGCTGAGCATCATTCAACACTCAACTGCACTTCAAGGATGATCACGCCAAGTCGCTAAATCTGAGAGATGTTCGAGCATAAAGACATCTTAGCGAAATTTCGGCACCAACTCCAACAAACAAACAAACAAACAACTCGAAGCTGGGGCTGAGGGTCCCTTGTCCTGAGGGACTAAATGAAGTTCCAAGCTCTTTGGCTTGAAGAGTTCTTAGGGAACTAGAGGAGTTCCAAAAGTCACGGCCTTGAAGAGTTCTTAGTGAACCCAAGTCCCAAGGTCACTTTGGGCTTGAAGGAATCTTAGTGATTCGAGTCTTGCCTTCCTTAGTGGAAATCCTACTAGTTGAAAGCAGAAGAGTGGATTAGGAGCTTGAGTCTTTGAACCACTTAAAACCCTTGTGTCTTTTACATTATGTCATTTACATTATGTACTATAACTGCTATAACTGCTATGTATGTTCTAACTACTTACAACCGAACTAACTCTATGAACAATGTATGTATGATTATGAATATATCAATGAAGGGGATCTTTTACTTATTCCGCTGTGCTTGAAAAGATTCTTATATTTGTCATATGCTAAATTATGAGCAATACAAAGTAAACCAGAAAAGTATTTATAAGAAATTAAAGAGGATCTATTCAACCCCCCCGCCCTTCTAGATCTATTGTGCCTACTGGAACTAACAATTGGTATTAGAGCAGGTTCTCATGCTATATTCAAAACCTAATCGCTTTGAGTCTGATCCCAGGCACAAACATTGTTCTAAACTTAGTTTAGTAGTAACTTGTTATATGCAGATGAGCTCACACGTTGGAAATATTGTGTATAGGTAAATGTGTATATACACTGAAGTTTGATCAGTTGGTCCATGTTCTTTATTGTTACATCAACAAGACCAATCCTTTCCTCTGCGATCGATCTTGTAGTCTGAAGACCAGACGAGAAAGCTCAAGAGACATCAATGACAAAGAGTCAAGCATCCACTAGCCTGAAAGATGAAAAGGCCATACATGCTAAGAAATGCTTATCAAGAGAAGAAAGAAGATCTTCTTAAACTTATGTCTGGCCAACCAGCAGCTGGGTGCAAACTTTGTAAACTGAAGGATGTAAAAGATTTTAATGCTGAGATTCTCTTGGCCTATATCTTCAAGATCACGACTGATTGATTGAAGGTCAACAAGAGCAACAAGCTGTAAGGAACAAATGTGAAGCTATGCACATCAATGCCTTATCTCAGTATATCTAAGATAAATGATTGTTAAGTAACTGACAGTAAAAAGGTACGGTTCCTCACTATTACATGTGTTCATCATAAAAGCACCCTCTTATGAACCATAACCGATTTCAGTCAAGAAGTTATAATCTACCTAAAAAGATAAAGAGAGAAAGTACTCTGAGGATGTAAACTCAAATGTCTATAAACTTTCTCTCCATCCAAGTTTTAGGTTGAAGATGACATCTTGAAGAAAATCTAAAATGGGTCATAAGAGCATCACAGGTCAAATTAATTTCATGTGAAGTAATCTTTGCTGGTGGGTTAGTATGTATGTACAAATCCTTGATTCTAAGTGTTTGATAACACACAGAGTATGATCAGTTCTAAAAGAGTATCTTGATGATGTGTAGAAACTGATCACCTCCATGAATCAACTAGATACCCTTAAATCATAGAGTTGATTCTCACTCTGTCAACACTTAAACATTGTGAACATAACCCAGCAAATGATGAAACCATCAAAGATAAAGAGTGTGTTATTAAAGTCTAATCTTACACGCACTCACCTTCATGCATATCAAAATGTATTATCTAAAACTAGTTTTATGCATGAATATGATGTTGGTGATAAATGTGATGATTATCCAAATACAAGAGGAACATGGGTTTAGAAAACTAACCTAGCAGGACCCATTTAATTATTTCTACCAAAAATAGAAATATATTTAAACCTGTAGGTACTTGGTCTGTCTGACCACACTAAGGAATGCTGAAGCAGGAGACTTCAGTCAAGAAGATTCAACCAACAAAAGGCTAAGGACTGTTCAGAAGTGATTCTGATAAAATTTCTATATGTCCAAGCCTGTCCTTGAAGACCCATTGAGCTTACCTGAGTAAAGCTCACATGGCTGCAAATATGTATATGGGAACAGGCCATGCAACCAAAGATGAAGATGGTCCTATATGCTCAAATCAAGAAAGGCATGCAATATGAGAAGAATCCTCAAGGGAGCTCACAACAGAGGATCATTGAGCTTAAGTCAAGAGGAGTTCATTACGAAAGCAGAACCTCACAAACACAACTGTCAAAGAAGACTACGTTCATAGTGCTGTCAAAAGATCGTAGAGTGATTAGTCTTGAAAATATCCATGTCTACGATACAAGGAGATCTAAGTGATAATTGTGATTCCAGTCAGAAGGAGATATACGAGGTTGCCTTTATATGAACCTAAAGTAAAGGGAATCACATCTATCTGGAAAGACAACATCAACCATGGGAAACAGTGATTTGTTGAGAAACAACATCACTAAGTTATACTATGAAGAAATGTACCAGCTACAGAGTCCCAAAACTTTGTGACTGATGAACCAAATGAAGATCCATAGTCAGTAGGAACGTCCCAAAATGTACTACTGATAACCTTTCAGCCACCCAACTCAAAATCGTGGAGTGCCTACGATCAAACATCTGATCGCAGTGTAGAAGCAGGAGGACACCACGATTACAACAAATGCAATTGTCCAAAGTTGGTAGAGGACCTCCCCACCAGAAAAGGTCAAATGAGATATCATTGCAAATCACTTCTAAAGTATTTCATCTGGAAAGCATCTTAGGGACAAACCTGACCCTTAGCTCACTCTAAGAGGTTGGCACTCTAAGAGGTTGGCCCTTCCTGAGCTACCTTAACCCAGAAGAATTGCTTGATCAAATTCATCTCAAGGACCAAGTTAGTTAACGATCGTAGAGTCGAGGTTGAAGAGAACTCCACGATCGCAGTGCAACCTCAGCGATCGTAGAAGACAACTCGACGATCGTATTCCTACCAAAGGGTACTCCAGTTCACAAGGAGCTTGGAAAATGAGACAATTGCTCAACCATTCAAAATGAGGAGATAAGTTCGAATATATCAGTGATCAAACTATGCTGCATCACAATGAAAATAGAAGTCAAAGCCATCCACTGCAGCATCTCTCAAAAGTTGATCGTTGAGTCAACAAAGGAAATCGTAGAGTCCATAGCTGCATTACCATGCTACTCTACGAATTAAAAAGTCAACGATCAAAGCCACGTCGATTAAACATCTACTCTTCTAAAAAGAAATATCTAACTGAAAAGTTATGGGGAGTTACAGCTCATTACTGGGCATCGTGCAACCAATGGTCGGTTGACACATCACTGGTTATGCAGAGTTAGAAGGAACTTCCATAAAGACAATCTCAAATCTTCAAACAGTTATCAAAAGCTAGCGAACATTTCTCCCTCCAATTTTCAAACCCTAAAATCCTATCAAGAGCCAAAATAGGATAACACTCCATAGCCTTACCAAATCACAATCAGCCATCTCTTATAAACCTCTCTAAATCAAATACCCACATTCTTCGAACTGCTTAAATGAAAAACTGGCGAGTAATCACTGGCATTCAGTTTGAAACTAAGTCGTTTGAGAAATCCGAAAAGAAGTTCAGAGACATTCTTGAACTTGTGAAGAAAGCTGGATTCTCAAAATGCCTTGAGGCCAACACTCGAATATATGCTGACCTGGTTAAAGAGTTCTACTCAAATGCCTCCATAAACTCCGGAACCCTTTCTACCAAGGTCAAAGGTCAGTCTCTAAAGCTGAAATCTTCTGACCTCAATCAATGCCTAGGTTTTCCTAACCAAGGACTGAAGAGCCTTGATGATGATGATACAGAACAAGCAAAGGAGATCATGGGGTACCAAAGAAACCCTTGTCTGAAAGACATGAAGAAGAAAGAGTTTCCTAAAGAGTACGAGTTTCTTGCTGAAATAGTTGGAAAATGTATACTGTGCAAGGACACTGCACATGACACAGTGCTTGACCAATAGTTGAAGATAATGTCAGCAATAGTTCTGAAGAAACAAATCAATTTTGGAGCTATCTTGTTCGATCAAATCTCTAAGTGGGTAGAAAAAGCTGAGCTGAAGAAGTCCACCGAAAAACCCCTGACTAAGGTGTTTCATTGAAGATTGTTGAGTATTGTGATGAAGAAGAAGCTAGGAGGGAAGATCAAGGATGATGAGGGAGAGCCTTTTAATGTTCACAAGGTAATGTCTCCACAATTGTATGTAAATTGGAAGAAAAACCCCAAGGAGAACCAAAGGCTGACAACTGGGAGCAGCAGCAGAGCCTGCAAAGAAGAGGAAGACAGAAGAGGCAGAAAGCTCTGAATCTGATGATCCTGTACCAACAACAACCACACCAACCAAAAAGAAATCCAGAGGTGTGAAGAAAACTAAGGCCCCACCAAGGAGTCTCTCCTCCAAGGACAAGGATAAAGAAGAAAAAAAATCCTAATCAACGAAATAATAACAAAGAAGAAGTAACAGGTTACTTCAAGGCCCATTCAACAAGAAAGCTAAGGTGGAAAACAAACCAGCCTCAGCTTCCCAAAATAGTACATATAATGAAGAGAAGGACGTAGAGTCAGCAGAAGAATAGGAGACAGATGTCAAGGCTGAGTCCTCACAGACCAAATCCAGCAGTGAAGGTGAAGCTGGATTAATGAATAAAAATTCAGCATCCGCTGATGAAGAGGAATGCTCAAGCCCTGTAACTAATCCTCAAAGCATTCACTCTGATGATGAAGAAGAGATTCAAGATGACCCAACTACATCCCCAAATGCAATTGCCCCAACAAGCCCAGATAATGGGTCAAATGATGCTGATTTTAAAAAAGAAGAACGAGCCCCTTCCAATCCTGAAAGCCCTCAAAATGACTCAAAGGGTGATAATTTTACAGAAGAAGGGACTGCCCCTGCTAGTTTGAGTCTAAAGAAGAAGAAGAGTCTAACTCTCGCAAAACTGAACCTCCAAGAAGAAGGAAGAGCTACAGACTGCAAGATAAGTTTGCCTCCAAAAGGAGCAGTGATCAATCAAATGCCATCATTGAATTAAGTGATGATGAGTCTGTATCACAAGAAGAAAGTGCTGAGGATAGGACCAGCAATAAAGAAGATGAATCAGAGGAAGATCTTGCTGAAGAAGGTTCTGGGAATGAAATGCAACAAGAAGAATTCACTACTGAAAGTGATCAAGATGGTTCAGACTCTAAGAAAGAAGAAATAGAGAATGATTCCAATTCTGAAAATCAGGAATCAGAGGAGCCAGAACTCTATCATGTCCTCTCACCAGCAAGATTTAACAGAAGAATAGTGGTGGAAGTCTCAAATGAACTACCAGAAGCTCCACCAGAAAGATGTGGGAACTATGGAAATAAGCAGCTCAGGGTAGTAAGAATGACTACCTTTGACATAGCTAAAAACTAGAACAACATGGAGCTAGACTGCTCGACCATTCTCTACAATCCTGATGACTTGCTGATGAGATGGTTCTTCCAGTGGATGCCATGGCTAAAGGCCCATACTGAAGGAGATGGAAGCTACCTCAGCTGGTGCTACTCTCACTTTCCAAGCATGGAGCTGGTAGCACAAAACTTCCCAAGGGTAAATTTTTTTGCTACAAAGATGATCACAAACTAGCCCCACTTCAAAGTCTATCGACATGCTGGAAATCACTATATCCCCTATGATCGTAGAGTGGACTCTTAAGGAAGAAGGAACATTACAAAGGAGGTGATCATAGAGTCTGGTCACTCTACTGCTGAGACTATTCAAATTCAAAATCAGAAGCTTCCAACAGCCCAAACACTGCTATCTGACATTCCCTCATCCTCAACCAGCAATTGGTACTCAACGATTGTTCAGATTCTCCAAGCTTTTGAAAATCAGTCCAAGAATGAAAATCGTAGAGTCTAATATGATGCTCAACCCGAAGCTGCCCAACAAGAGGATCAAACTATTTTGGAGCAAGAACTACTGAAGAGTTCTGATGAACTAACTGAGAAAATATCTCTACTCACTGAAGAGTCACAGAAGCTGACAGCAGCAAGAGATAATTCATTCCAGAACAAACTTCAAGCTACTATGGCTGATGTATCTCTGAAACTCCAAGAGAGAGATAACATCTATCAGAAGGCCATATAAGATCAAAAAACAGAAGCTCTACGAGTTCAGAAGGCCAATGAAGAGCAGATCCAAGCCCTCTCTGACAAGATTGACTACCGAGCTAGGCCAACAGGAACTCAAGTTTGAAGTTGCCAACTCCTCTTACCTAATGGAACAGCTTATGTCCAACATGGAGCAGCTCTCACAAATGATTAATGACAAAAAGGGAGAGAAAAAGAGGCATAGAAAGAGGAAGAACAAAAGGAGCAAGAGACACTCAAAGAAGAGCAGAGGGATAGGAGAGAAGAAGTCAAAGAAGCTGACAGCAGAAGAAGAGGCAGAGTCATCATCTGAGGGGGAGCCAAAAGATGATGATCACATGATCGCAGAGTCTGATGGGGAACATGTTCAGAAAGATGCTGAAGGGGAGCTAACCAAAGACAGAAGGTCATCTTCCCAGGGGGAGCAAGAGCAAGAAGAACAAACAGATGAATAACTGATCAACAGACATCCTAGAAAGATACATGGAGCCAAAGAGGTACATCTCTAACTAGTTAGGTATGTTCTGGATCCAGGATGTAAAATGTCTTAATGTATAAATTGCCATATCTTTATAAATGACATTCATGATTTATCTGTTTTAGAAATACAACTGCTCACTGTATATAAGATTCATTCATAACATGCATATGCACTTATTATTTTTGTCATAATCAAATAGGGGGAGATTGTCAGGAATAAGCATGTGAATGATATTCCTATTTGCATATGATTTGATTATGATATATATATATATGAATGAATAATATGCAAGTATGCTTGTATTAAGAAAAGCTGTAAAGTCCTTTGATAGATAATAAAAACATGTGTACAAGGACTTAGAATGAATTGATCAAGTATATTAGATTGATCCTACATAAGCAAAACAGCTTTGTAAAGTCCTTAAAATGAAATGATGTATAAGGACTATAAATATAGAAAGATCAAGCATGTTAGGTTGATCTTATGATGTAATAGATATGCTTGTTTGATCGTTGACCACTGCACCAGAAATCGTAGTCTGCTAGGAGAGTCAAGGAAAACTCGAGAGCTGTCGAGGCAGAATCGTAGTATGCAAGATAGTATATCTCAGAATTCATAGACTACCAAGAGAGACGAGGAAGGATCGTAGTGTGTCAAGTAGAACTTTCTCAGGACCGAAGTCTGCTGAGGAAGTCATGTTCAGAATCGTGAGACAAACACCACGAGCCAATCAACATCTACCTAAGCCAAGTCAGAAACGTAGACTACACTCAGAGTCGTAGAGTCTACTGATGACGAAGCCAAGTCAAGGATCGTAGACTACACTCTGAGTTCATAGAGTCTATTGATTACATGTAGAGATCGTAGTCGAGCTATATCAGATGAAGACATCGAGCACAAAGATAGAAATTGTTGAGTGTCAAGATTTGATCCCGAAGTCGTAGTGTCTGTACAGCCAAAGCTGAATCGTAGAGTGTTGAACTACGAACTCAACAGATGTGCTCACAATGCCAAAAGCGTAATCGTGAGAAACAAATCGATTCTCCACTAATGAGCACTCCTAGAATATCCAAAGGAATAAAGCCTCTGGTTGGCACTGCAAAGATACATCCCACCTGAAGGGAACCAAAGAGCACTAAACGAATGGCATGAGATCTAACAGAAGATCTAAGCACCAACCCAATCAACATCAAGATTGAGTTGTGAAGCCATTCGAGATGAAGTCTTCCACAAGTTGATCAGAAGAAGACTTGATGAATCGATCAAGAAAGTCGAGAAGTCACGATGGTATCAAGCGAGACAGAAGAAGACAACGATCCTAGAAACAACCAGGATCGTAGTGTTTGCCAAACAAAGAAAGAACTGATGAAGTATATACAGAGATACTGGACAGCTTCTGAAGAACAAGGCTAAAGTGATTAAGCATTGGGTCAGTCCATTGATGATTAGTGAACGGGAGATCATAAGGAGAAAGCGAGCTGGAAAAGCCACAAATATGAAGTGTCTTGCTATTCGAAAGAGGCCAGAACAAGGAAGTCAAGTCATCAGTATCTGAGACCTGTTGAGGCAAACAGAAGTGTTAAAGTATTGCACAAGAAAAGGAAGAGGTGTTCTACATTGAAGATCCAATCAACAATCTTCAAGATCGTAGTGTTGACTCTACCAGTCTAAGCAACATTCAACAAGACACTACAATCAGGTCCAAGAAGTCAAGCATCAGAATCATAGAGTTCAAACATCTGAAGATTGAAGCATTGGCAACGGTTCAATCTGAAGGATGGTATTCGGACAAAAGCTTATTGAGAGAATTGATGCAAAAGGACAACCTCTGATCGAGAAATCAGAAGGAGGAAATAAAGTCTTCGACCTGCCCAATACATTAAAGTGACATCTCTGATGGGTAGGTGAAATAGTAGACTGCAATGTCAGAAAAAGTTTGACTTATCATATTAGCAGTCTACCTCAATCAACTCGAGATCTGTGAAGATGTTTGAATAGCTTTCAACGACTACTTTCCAATGGAAAGATTGTGAAAGAGTATAAATCTGCTAGAGCTTCAAAGATCGAAGGTTTTTGGAGTTGCCAAGTTTGGAGTAACGATGGACTATTCTAAACCATGTAAGATAGTGAGTCCGAAGGCTCACTCTACGATCCACCAAGAACACTTAGAGTCAGACAAAGAAAGAAGTAGAAGTGAGAGATCTACAATGTAGAAGTGAGAGTTCTACTACTAGAAGAGTGTTCTGAACTGCCGAGAGAAAGAAGAGCATCATGGCATCTTGGTGTCCATCATGGGAAGACTCTAAGTACCATAGAGAAGAGCTCACAGTCATCTTAGCAAGTCCATCATGATAAGACATCAAGTATCAAGAAGTGAGATCACAAACGTCATCATGGTGACAAGCATGAGAAAGTTTCTAAGTACCCTAGCGAAAGAGCTTCTGACGGTCATCTTAGAAACCCATCATGCGACCATCATGTATCAAGAGAAACGATCTTCAAAGCGCGATCATCAAGGGGTCATCCAAGTGGTTGAGTAATCGAAGAAGTCGAGCATCATGCAACACTCAAGCTGCACTTCAAGGATGATCACGCCAAGTCATAACTAAGTACATAAGATGTTCAGAGCATGAAGACATCTTAGCATCTCAGCACCAACTCCAACAAACACACAACTCAGAAGCCATGGCCTGAGGGGTCCTTGTCCGGAGGGACTAAATGAAGTTCCAAGCCTGCTGGGCTTGAAGAGTTACTAGGGAACTAGAGGAGTTCCAAGGCTGCTGGCCTTGAATAGTTCTTAGTGAACTGAAGTCCCAAGCTGTTGCCCTTGAAGGAATCTTAGTTATTCAGGGTGTTGCCCTTCCTTAGTGGAAATCCTGCTAGTTGAAAGCAGAAGAGTGGATTAGGAGCTTGAGTCTCTGAACCACTTAAAACCCCTTGTGTCTTTTACATTATGTCATTTATATTATGTACTATAACTGCTATAATTGCTATATATGTTCTAACTACTTACAACCGAACTAACTCTATGAATAATGTATGTATGATTATGAATATATCAATGAAGGGGATCTTTTACTTATTCCGCGGTGCTTGAAAAGATTCTATATTTGTCATATGCTAAATTATAAGTAATACAAAGTAAACCAGAAAAGTATTTATAAGAAATTAAAGAGGATCTATTCAACCCCCCCCCCCCCTTCTAGATCTATTGTGCCTACTGGAACTAACAATAGTGATTGACTTTAGTGGTTTGGTTGCTTGAATTCGCATAACAGGTTGGTTAGGAATATGAAAACTAACGACTTTACAAAAATAATCAATTTTAGCATGATGAGTAGTTAACCAATCAATCTCTAAAATCACATCAAATGCAAGTATTTTCAAAGAGATGAGATCAACGGGTAATGTAATAACCATAAATTTTAAGTCACGCGGTAATTAAATATATTAATTAAATATTAATGATATTGAAAACTTTGTAACATATAGTGAATAAATATGTTATTATTTGTGTGGAAAATGTTTATGGTTAAATATTTATATATATATATATATATATTCTAAATATATATTTTTGTATGAATTGTATAAAGAGTAACAATTGAGATTTCCTAAATAAAATAATTAAGAAATTTTAAAATGTATAAAAATTTTTTTTATTTAATGGCGAGAATAAGTGTAATTAAGGTAATGTGAGCGATAAATATGAATATATTTATTACTTGAAAAATTAGAAATAATTTTGGAATTATTAATTACTACAAATTATATTTTATGGTAATTAATTTATTTAGCGAAATATTTTTATTAATTATTTTTCCATGATAACATGATTGGAAATAATATATGAAGTGATAATTAGAACTTATATAATATATATTTTATTATATAAATTGTTGAATATTTAAATCAAGTATTATAACTTGATATCACGAAAGAAAAAGTCGGATATGAGATCGAACCACGAATTGGGATTATGATCAAGAGATGAAATAATAATATTATATTATTATTATAATGATTTTCTGATACAATAATTATATCTTTGTGTATGCGAACGAGATATTATTGAACAATGGCGGTCGATTAGGTCATAGCATATTACTAGTCTTTGTGAAACCTAATTATTAAACTTCGATTATGATAAATGGTGAGTAGTATATATGAAGTTCAACTTGTGTATATGAAATTCTTGTGTACGAATGTCGGTAATTAGAAGAAAAACCCTAATTACTATTTTTACGGCGATAAATTAGGACAAACCCTAATTATTACAACCTAATCGGTTGAAGTTAGAGATCGTAATGGTATGTTAGATCATACACGAGATAATTAGAAAACCACAATGGTCGATTAGAAAACCTAATTGATAACGTTAAGAAACCTAATTAGAAAACCTAATTTTTACATAGAAAACCCTAATTTAAAATTATCGGGTTTAATTACGATGTTATTATATAAATGTTTTAATTTACCAAATGATAGAAATTAATTGGTAAATGGTAAAATTATAATCTAATGGTTAAATATTACATTTAATGGCCTTTTACAAAAATGCCCTTGGAATTATATGTGAAATGACCAAAATACCCTTGTTGTCATTTTAGTGTATTATTACTTACATTGTTGATGGGATCTTGCAACAAGGATGCCCAACATACTTACCTACATCTTATCGACTCTCAAACAAGGGAATCATCCCACTTTAGCATCCAAGGTATTTAAAATTATTTTTTTAAATTAAAGAAAAGGAAAATGCATTATTTATGTCTTATTGCTACCACTTGTCCACAAAATCAAGCCATCCATCTAGAAATTACCTATGAAACATGTAGTATTACCATCGATCGATATTATAATCATTTCATGCATTATTTTATGGATTCGAGAGAAAAATGCACCATTTTGGCTATTTATACACAACACTTAGCTTCATTCTCCCAAGCTTAAACCTCTGAAATTCTCTCATTATATCGATCTATAAACAAGCCCCATTCACACGATAACAAATCGGTGGCCAAAAATCGAGAATCAAAGCATAAAAAGGTATAAACCTAAGCAGATTTTCTTAAACTTTTGGTGTTAGATGTTATGTTTAAATGTTAAAACATGTTGATTATAGTGTCTAAGGATGATGGGTTGCTTGATGTTGATTCCATAACATTGAAGCTTCGGTTTGAAGATCTTTAAAATCTGGAAATTTTCATTTTGTGTTACGACAGCGAATGTCGGAGGTTGTAGATCCCATCTGTTAAGAGTTTTTGATGTTTAAAGCTTAATATGTAGTAGCTTTGGTATGTTGTCTTTATTACGCAAAAGAATCATGGTCATATCATTGTAGATTAGGAGTTATTTATGGTCAAACTACCGTTGGCCAGAAGCTATTTTCAAAAACTTTACGGGTTTTCGAAATGTTCAAGAAACGATTATTGAGTCACATTGTAATGAAACCTCTTTCTGTTGGATCTGTTGTTGTTATATGCCTTATATGTAATAGAGTTGTAGTATTACATGTTATCTACAACACGGAATCAATAGATCACTTAGATCAAACTTCGAATGAAAGATATAAAGATCCAAAGTAGCACCTTGCGATCTGTTTTGAAATTACGGAAAACCCGAAATTGGCATCTGAAGTTTTGTCGAGAGAGTTTGATGATTTATATCTTTGGTATTGTTGATGTTTAGACTTGAAACTTGATTTAATCATGTTCTCTGTAAGTTATACTTCATGGCTGAAGCGTATAAAACACCTATAACATATACGGATCGACGAGAATAAGACCACTAAAATTAGTTGGCCAAATTGTTGACGAGTTTTACGGGCAACCCGAAACTATGAAGAACACGTCGACAGGTTTTCTATTGATCATATCTCACAGTTTGTTCTTTGTTTGGTCATGAAATGAGTATATAGTTGTAGTATTACATTAGTCTTACTGACATTGAAGTTTTTACTGAGTCCGGAAAACATTTTAGATCATGGATTTAAGGCTCGGTCAAACTAGCACCTTTGTTGCCTTGACATGAAGCTCAAGAACACCTATAGCGACGGTTACGTATTATAGATACTAACTAGCGACGATTATCATTTTATTTTAGGAAATTAATTTAAAAATTAGAAAAATTAGTTTTAATTATTAAAAATACCAAATAAATTATGAAAAATTATTTTAAAATACGAAAAATAGTTTTTAATTATTTTGAGTATATTTCATAAATATTTAATATTTTTGAAATATAAAAGGTATTATTTATTTAATTATAATATTAAATAAATGATTTAAAAATAGTTTTAATTAAGCATGAAAAATCATGAAAAATTATTTTATGGTATAAGAAAATATTTTGAGTTATAAAATATAACTTTTAATATTTAGAAGATAATTTCATTAATAATTATATATTAATGATATTTAGTTAATGATTTGTGATATTAAGTTTATTTAATATTTATATTAAATAAATAGTTTAAAAATGGTTTTATTTATTTAAAAATCATTTAAAGAGGATATTAAGGATTTAAAAATATTTTAAGTTATAATTAATGACTTTTAATATTTGGATAAATAGTACATTAATATTTATATATTAATGGTGATTATTTAAAAATGATTTTAATTGTTTTAAAAATCATTTAAAGGGTAAAATAAATGTTTTAAAAATAGTTTGAGTTATTATAAATAACTTTTATATTTTAGCAATGGTTTCATTAATAGTTAATATAAATTAATTATTAATAATGGAATTATTTAATGTTTAAATCATATAATTATAATTACGATGTTTGAAAGTGATATCCGGTCAAACTAGTAGTAGAAAAACAGGTTATGAAGTCCGAGGATTTGGTGAAGAGCACCCATAGTAGATTATATCACTATAAGCCTTGAGTAATGATTTGATTTATTTTAAATTTTTCAATTTACGGAAAAATTAAAAATGATTAAAAAGTAAAATGTCGATATTCTGAGATGTTGAGGTATAGAATAAAGTCTTAGACTCGATATATGTACAAATAAAAATTTGTCCGATGCAGCAAAAACAAGCTGTCGGATCTATAATAGAAAGAAAAGACTCTTTGTAAGAACATGGATGAGATATTTGAAAAATGTATAAAAGTATAGAATGTGAACTAAAAGTATGATCAACTGCGATTATGTGATGACATAATTAGACTATGTCTTGACCATAATTGCGATCTATATGTGTTATGATATATTGTTCTAATCGGACGAATGACTTTTTTTATTGATAGGTTGTGATAAAGAGATAAGATCTAAGTTGAGATTTGTAATCGACCGTCGAGTGAGTATCTACCCTTTGCATTTCCTTTATCTGATGGACATGAGTAAGAAGTTTGAATTATTATATTCACATGTCAGATTATATGCGTTTTGATTATCAACATGTTAGCTCGGATATATATTACATTAAGTTGATTTCTAAATGGTTATCTGAAGTGTCCCCACTTGGATAATCATAGCATTATTCACATGTTGATATACCGTATCAATTACCGCAGTATACATATATGTTGAATTACATATTATTGTTGAGCAAGATTAAAACCTTGGGTTTGGAACCGGGCATGTATGAACATCCAGATAATGGGAAAATTTTTATGTTGACTTGGCGGACAAAGGATGAAAGCGATGAATTTCGTTCAAGTTATGTAGTATTGATCGTCTGAGGGTACAATGAAATGATCACCCTCCGTGCAAGTAAGTTATAACGGTTTGCGGATGAATTTACGCTAAACCTTTTGAAAATGAAAAACCATGTTCATAGTATGTTTCTTAAACCCTATTCATGGGTGGAGCCTCATTTCAAGAATTTGAAAGAGAATTGTTATGTGAATCTTTTATCGATCTGATTACTTCACAACTTTTGATTAGTTGTAGAAGTGTTATGTAAAGAGAATACTTATATTCTTTAACTTATATATATAATTGCTATTACTTGCTTTGGGCACTCAATGCTCATCCTTGCTTAAATTAAATGTTTTTTCGATTATGTATGAGCAACTTTGAAGGCTCGAGCGCGAACAAAGGAAAAGGAAAGGCGATCGAATAAGTGTGTATTATGAGTTAATGGTTATAGTTTTGCATGGGTATCTATTCATGTATTGTAAGGAATGTATTTGAAGGTCTAAATGCACAGGAAGTAAACTTTGATGTATGTAAATTAAGTTTGAATGTAATATTACTATTGTATTATTAGAACTTATAGAAATGGTATCGTGAAACCTTTGAGTTGGGTTTCAAGTACGGTTTAGGGCGTCGCGAGGTTGGTATCAAAGTATGTAGGTTATAAGCGTTAGGAGTCTGAAACCTAGGTTATAACCTTAGTAGAATGGAGGGATGAGCGAAGATAAGATAAATATTGAGGAAAGATGAACCGAGGAGGCGAAGTACTACGGTGAGGAGTTATAAGATATGATGAGTCGAAGAGATCCATCAAGTTTTAGTTGTACTAAATAAAATATTCCTTCATTTCTGGATGAATATATTTTTATTTGGTCTTAATGTTGTCTCGTTTATTGTGGTCATAGGATGGATGGCGAAAGTCAAAAGTAGCATTCCTTGACCCGAGGCGATGGACTCTAGCGAGGAGTACAGACGGTGAGATGATAAGAGATTTGTTAGTTAGGAGCGACGACTTAGCGGCTAGAAATTTGAGCAAGCGGAGCCGCGAATCGTCGTATTCTCAGGTTGAGCAATGATACAAGGGCCAGCTGCTCACCGAACCTGAGATAGAATTAAGCCAGGAGATTCTGAGGAGGTTGGAAGCGAGAGAGATCTGGTGGGGCGGTTGAAGGTTGAGATAAAAGCCAAAGACACCAAGATATATACCTTGGAAGCGGGCTTTAGGCATCGCCTTTATGCGATTCGACATGAAGTGGATGGGCGCCTTTTCGGCGAGAGAAGGATAAGGCGTTGATGAGAATTGAATAAATTTATCGTCAAACAAAATAAAAACACAACGTATATAAAACTCTTGATTCTTTGTGTATATATATTTATATCTTAATCGGGGTAACTTATGTATGTAGATATACGGTGGAAAAGATATGTGGAATAAGAAGGATCGGATCCATACCCCAGAGCTAATATCAAGGCCAGCAATTTGAAATAGAAGCTTACGGGAACCCAAATCGGACGAGGTGGCTATAGTGGAAAGCGTAGTATCGAGATCGAAAAATGGTGGATTTGACGGATAGTGACTCGAGACACTAAAGTTGAAGCTACTCAAGCATCAGCGGAGTCACGAGATCTGGAGAACAAGGTTCTTCTGTTGGAAAGGTTTGTGGGAGATAGAGGCGTTGCTTAATATTCAAGCTGCGTCGAAGCATTCTTTGGAAACAATGAAAGAAGCGGGATAAGCTCAAAATCCAAATTGACGGATGGGAGCCTCAAGCAACACTTAGTGTGTGCGACTCAGGAGGTAAGGAAAAAGAAAGATAGAAGATCGACTTGGGAAAACTGATAAGAAGAAAGGAAGAAGATATGTTATATTTGCGGTACATGAGGGACATACATCTCCTCGTTGCTTATTATAAGCAAAAGGTGGATGTTTTAATTGTGGAATGGAGGGACATCGGCGAATGAATGTCAGGAAGAAAGGCTTAGTAAATAAGTGGTATGGGTTATGTTGTGTTTATGTAATGTGTGTGAAAAGTAATGAACTATTTTCAACTTTATGTTGGTCAAAATTTTAAATCCAGACTTTACGTAGTCACAAAGGGATAGTTTGTTGATTAAAAGCGTTATGTCTTATGTAAATATTCGATAAATGAATATGAATCTAAGTTTGAGGAATGAAAGCAGAGTTTAATACATTAATCTTATCAATAATGTTTAAAATGTAAAGGTATAATTTATGGTTTTATTTAACGGATAATCTGTGATCAAATCGAACTTCGAAACCAAGGGTAGAAGAATCTATTAATGATGGAGAACAACGGCCGAAGCGATGCAAAACTTTGCAAACATGATGGCTCGGTATGAAGCGAGGAATACCAATTGCGAGGGAACCAACGGAACAATCGCTTGGCAAAATTCAAAGACTTCAAAGCGGTAGGACCACGAGTTGAGAGATCGGTGACCCTCTGAAGCCCGGACATGGGTGAGCGAAATAGAAAAGGCGTTCATAATTGCTAGAGTAGATGAGGGCAAAAATAGCTTTTGCCACTTATATGATAAAAAGGAGGCTAACTTTTGGTGGGAGGCAAATAAGACTCGAGGCGGGGAGAAGAAGAAATTGCTTGGGATAGGTTTAAAGATTTATTTTTGAAAACTATCTCTCTGTTAGTATCTGATCTAGAATGGAGTAAAATTCACAGAGTTAAAAGCGAGGAAAACATATTATTCTTGGAGTATCTTGCATGAAGTTTAATGAGTTAGCTAGGTTTGCTCCACATCAGTGAGTCTGAAGCTAGAAAGCGAGGAGGTTTGAAGCGGGGCTTAAAACCACAGCTCTCTGATAAGGTGCGATCTTGCAAAATAGATACTTTTAAACCTACTCATGGAAAAAAGCTATCATAGCAGAGCAGGGAGTGAGGCCATGAGTCTCTACAACAAGGAGAAAAAGAACCGAGGCGGTCGGGAGGAGGCGGTGAAGATGGAAAGTAGTAGTGGGAATAGGGGTGAGAAGAGAATGAGGAATTTTTGAGGAATGTTCAAGTAAAGCGGGAAGGTGTGAAGAAGCGAGACGGTCACGGTCTGAAGCTGGAAAAGAATCACTCTGGCGAGTGTCTAAAAGGGTAAGTTCGCGTGCTTTAAGTGCGGCGAAGAGGTCATATCTCTCCCAGTGCCCCAATTCAAGGAAGATCGATGGATGCTTCATATCTTGGATCGGTGAGCATCGGTGAGAAGCTGTCGAAAGAGGGGGAATGGGCGGGAAACATAACCACGAGGGAAAGCATGGGACCACACTCGGCACGGTACCCCACGTTAGCAACTCAGAATTCTACAACATGGCGGTCCGAGATACATTGGCGGTTTGGGAGCAGAACTCCGGTCTTATGTGAACCACTTATATATCTTATATGTTTTCTATATATATATATATAGTAAGTGATTTTATAAAGAAATTTTGAGTTCTTTGAAAATCAAATTTACGCTAATTAAGTGATGTGAAGAATAGTTAAAGATCGATTCGATCGAAGTATGATCGAGTCTACGTCTGATGATTATATGTCTTTATGTACCCTTATGCTTATGAGTTTTAGAGCGGTGATTAGGGGCGGAATCCTTATAAGGAGGTGAATGTAATAACTTGAGATTTCTAAATAAAATAATTAAGAAATTTTGCGTATAATTTTTTTTTTTTTATTTAATAGCGAGAATAAGTGTCTACAGTAATGTGAGCGATAAATATGAATATATTTATTACTTGAAAAATTAGAAATAATTTTGGAATTATTAATTACTACAAATTATATTTTTATGGTAATTAATTTACATAGCGAAATGTTTTTATTAATTATTTTTCCATGATAACATGATTGGAAATAATATATGAAGTGATAATTAGAACTTATATAATATATATTTTATTATATAAATTGTTGAATATTTAAATCAAGTATTTTAACTTGATATGCGAAAGAAAAAATCGGATATGAGATCGAACCACGAATTGGGATTATGATCGAGAGATGATAATAATAATATTATATTATTATTATAATGATTTTCTGATCTGAATAATTATGTCTTTGTGTGTATGAGAACGAGATATTATTGAATGATGATGATGATCGATTAGGTCATAGCATATATTACTTAGTCTTTGTGAAACCCTAATTATTAAACTTCGATTATGATAAATGGTGAGTAGTATATAAAGTTCATTTGTGTATGTGAAATTCTTTGTGTACACGATATGCATTAATTAGAAGAAAAACCTAATTACTATTTTTACTGGCGATAACTAGGACAAACCCTAATTATTACAACCTAATCGGTTGAAGTTAGAGATCGTAATGGTATGTTAGATCATACACGAGATAATTAGAAAACCACAATGGTCGATTAGAAAACCTAATTGATAACGTTAAGAAACCTAATTAGAAAACCTAATTTTCTAAAGAAACCCTAATTTAAAATTATCGGGTTTAATTACGATGTTATTATATAAATGTTTTAATTTACCAAATGATAGAAATTAATTGGTAAATGGTAAAATTATAATCTAATGGTTAAATATTACATTTAATGGCCTTTTACAAAAATGCCCTTGGAATTATATGTGAAATGACCAAAATACCCTTTTTGTCATTTTAGTGTATTATTACTTACATTGTTGATGGGATCTTGCAACAGGATGCCCAACATACTTACCTACTACATCTTATCGACTCTCAAACAAGGAATCATCCCACTTTAGCATCCAAGGTATTTAAAATTTTTTTTTAAATTAAAGAAAGGAAAATGCATTATTTATGTCTTATTGCTACCACTTGTCCACAAAATCAAGCGATCCATCTAGAAATTACCTATGAAATTTGTAGTATTACCATCGATCGACCATTATAATCATTTCATGCATTATTTTATGGATTCGAGAGAATGCACCATTTTGGCTATTTATATACAACACACTTAGCTTCATTCTCCCAAGCTTAAACCTCGAAATTCTCTCATTATATCGGTCTATAAACAAGCCCCATTCACACGATAACAAATCGGTGGCCAAAAATCGAGAATCAAAGCATAAAAAGGTATAAACCTACAGCTTGATTTTCTTAAACTTTTGGTGTTAGATGTTATGTTTAAATGTTAAAACATGTTGATTATAGTGTCTAAGGATGATGCAGGGTTGCTTGATGTTGATTCCATAACATTGAGCTTCGGTTTGAAGATCTTTAAAATCTGGAAATTTTCATTTTGTGTTACGACAGCGAATGTCGGAGGTACATGTAGATCCCATCTGTTAAGAGTTTTTGATGTTTAAAGCTTGTTATGTATAGCTTTGTATGTTGTCTTTATTACGCAAAAAGAATCATGGTCATATCATTTGTAGATTAGGAGTTATTTATGGTTGAACTACCGTTGGCCAAGGCTAACTCAAAGAACTTTACGGGTTTTCGAAATGTTCGAAACGATTATTGAGGTCACATTGGTTGAAGCCTCTTTCTGTTGGATCTGTTGTTGTTATATGCCTATATATAATAGAGTTGTAGTATTACATGTTATCTACAACACAGGAATCGATAGATCACTTAGATCGAACTTCGAGAATGAAAGATATAAAGATCAAAGTAGCACCTTGCGATCATTTTAAAATTACGGAAAACCCGAATTGGCATACAAGTTTTATCGAGAGAGTTTGATGATTTATATCTTTGGTATTGTTGATGTTTAGACTTGAAACTTGATTTAATCATGTTCTACGTAAGTTGTACTTCATGACCGACGTATATAAAACACCTATAACATATACGGATCGACGAATAAGACCCTTAAAGGTGGTTGGCCAAATTGTTGACGAGTTTTTTGGGCAACCCGAAACTGAAGAACACGTCGACAAGGTTTTCTATTGATCATATCTCTCAGATTTGTTGTTGTTTGGTCATGAAATGAGTATATAGTTGTAGTATTACATTAGTCTTCTGACATTGAAGTTTTTTGAGTCGAGAAAACATTTAGATCATGGATTTAAGGCTCGGTCAAACTAGCACCTTTGTGCTTTGACATGAAGCTCAAGAACACCTATATAGCGACGGTTACGTAATATAGATGCTAACTAGCGACGATTATCATTTTATTTTAGGAAATTAATTTAAAAATTAGAAAAATTAGTTTTAATTATTAAAAATACCAAATAAATTATGAAAAATTATTTTAAAAAATACGAAAAAATAGTTTTTATTATTTTGAGTATATTTCATAAATATTTAATATTTTTGAAATATAAAAAGTATTATTTATTTAATTATAATATTAAATAAATGATTTAAAAATAGTTTTAATTAATGAAAAATCATGAAAAATTATTTTATGGTATAAGAAAATATTTTGAGTTATAAAATATAACTTTTAATATTTAGAAGATAATTTCATTAATAATTATATATTAATGATATTTAGTTAATGATTTGTGATATTAAGTTTATTTAATATTTATATTAAATAAATAGTTTAAAAATGGTTTTATTTATTTAAAAATCATTTAAAGAGGATATTAAGGATTTAAAAATATTTTAAGTTATAATTAATGACTTTTAATATTTGGATAAATAGTACATTAATATTTATATATTAATGATGATTATTTAAAAATGATTTTAATTGTTTTAAAAATCATTTAAAGGTAAAATAAATGTTTTAAAAATAGTTTGAGTTATTATAAATAACTTTTATATTTTAGCAATGGTTTCATTAATAGTTAATATAAATTAATTATTAATAATGGAATTATTTAATGTTTAAATCATGTAATTATAATTACGATGTTTGAAAGTGATATCAAATTCAACTAGTTACTTGAAAACAGGTTATGAAGTCGAGGATTTGGTGAAGAGCACCCATAGTAGCGATTATTATATCACTTTATAAGCCTTGAGTAATGATTTGATTTATTTTAAATTTTTCAATTTACGGAAAAATTGAAAATGATTAAAAAGTAAAATGTAAATATTCTGAGATGTTGAGGTATAGAATAAGAGTCTTAGACTCGGTATGTGCAAATAAAAAAGGCAGTCGATGCAGCAAACAATTTGTCGGACCTATATAATAGAAAGAAAAGACTCTTTGTAAGAACATGGATGAGATATTTGAAAAATGTATAAAAGTATAGAATGTGAACTAAAAGTATGATCACTGCGATTATGTGATGACATAATTAGACTATGTCTTGACCATAATTGTGATACTATGTGTTATGATATATTGTTCTAATCGGACGAATGACTTTTGTTTATTGATAGGTTGTGATAAAGAGATAAGATCTAAGTTGAGATTTGTAATCGACCGTCGGTGATATCTACCTTTGCATTTCCTTTATCTGATGGACATGAGTAAAGTTTGAATTATTACTATTCTGTCTACAGTTATATATGTTTTTGATTATCAACATGTTAGCTCGGATATATATTACATTAAGTTGATTTCTAAATGGTTATCTGAAGTGTCCCCACTTGGATAATCATAGCATTATTCACATGTTGATATACCGTATCAATTACCCGTATACATATATGTTGAATTACATATTATTGTTGAGCAAGATTAAAACCTTGGGTTTGGAACCGGGCATGTATGAACATCCAGATAATGGGAAAATTTTTATGCTTGCTTGGCGGACAAAGGATGAAAGCGATGAATTTCGTTCAAGTTATGTAGTATTGATCGTCTGAGAATCTGTGAAATGATCACCCTCAGTGTACTAAGTAAGTTATGACGGTTTGCGGATGAATTTACTGCTAAACCTTTTGAAAATGAAAAACCAATGTTCATAGTATGTTTCTTAAACCTATTCATGGGTGGAGCCTCATTTCAAGAATTGAAAGAGAATTGTTATGTGAATCTTTTATCGATCTGATTACTTCACAACTTTTGATTAGTTGTAGAAGTGTTATGTAAAGAGAATACTTATATTCTTTACGACTTATATATATAATTGCTATTACTTCTTTGGGCACTCAAATGCTCATCCTTGCTTAAATTAAATGTTTTTCGATTATGTATGAGCAACTTTGAAGGCTCGAGCGCACGAACAAAGAAAAAGGAAAATTGATCGAAATAAGTGTGTATTATGAGTTAATGGTTATAGTTTGCATGGGTATCTATTCATGTATTGTAAGGAATGTATTTGAAGGTCTACGTGCACAGGAAGTAAACTTTGATGTATGTAAATTAAGTTTGAATGTAATATTACTATTGTATTATTAAACTTATAGAAATGGTATCGTGAAACCTTTGAGTTGGGTTTCAAGTACGGGATTTGAAGCGTCACGGGTTTGGTATCAAAAGGCATGGGTTATAAGCGTTAGGAGTCACGAAACCTAGGTTATAACCTTAGTAGAATGGAGGACGAAAGAAGAAGATAAATATTGATGAACCGAGGAGGCGAAGTACTCGGTGAGGAGTTATAAGATATGATGATGTGAAGAGATCCATCAAGTTTTAGTTGTACTAAATAAAATATTCCTTCATTTCTGGATGAATATATTTTATTTGGTTGCTAATGTTGTCTCGTTTATTGTGGTCATAGGATGGATGGCGAAAGTCAAAGTAGCAATTCCTTGACCCGAGGCGATGGACTCTAGCGAGGAGTACCTGAGACGGTGAGATGATAAGAGATTTGTTAGTTAGGAGCGACGACTTAGCGGCTAGAAATTGAGCAATGCGGAGCCTGAGAATCGTATTCTCAGTTTGAGCAATGATCTGAAGAATGGCTGCTCTCACCGAACCAGAGATAGAATTAAGCGGAGATTCTGAGGAGGTTGGAAGCAGAGAGAGATCTGATCTGGTGGGGCGGTTGAAGGTTGAGATAAAAGCCAAAGACACCAAGATATATACCTTGGAAGCGGGCTTTAGGCATCGCCTTTATGCGATTCGACATGAAGTGGATGGGCGCCTTTAGGCGAGAGAAGGATAAGCGTTGATGAGAATTGAATAAATTTATCGTCAAACAAAATAAAAGACAACGTATATAAAACTCTTGATTCTTTGTGTATATATACTATATATCTTAATCGGGGTAACTTATGTATGTAGATGTACGGTGGAAAAGATATGTGGAATAAGAAGGATCGAGATCCATACCCAGAGCTAATATCAAGGCCAATGCGGTGAAATAGAAGCTTACGGGAACCCAAATCGGACGAGGTGGCTATAGTGGAAAGCGTAGTATCGGATCGAAATGGTGGATTTGACGGATAGTGACTCGAGACACTAAAGTTGAAGGCTACTCTCGAGCATCAGCGGAGTCGAGATCTGGAGAACAAGGTTCTTCTGTTGGAAAGGGCATGGGGAGATAGAGGCGTTGCTTAATATTCAAGCTGCGTCGAAGCATTCTTTGAAACAATGAAAGAAGCGAGGATAAGCTCAAAATCCAAATTGACGGATGGGAGCCTCAAGCAACACTTAGTGTATGCGACTCAGGAGGTAAGGAAAAAGAAAGATAGAAGATCGACTTGGAAAACTGATAAGAAGAAAGGGAAGAAGATATGTTATATTTGCGGTTGTGAGGGACATACATCTCCTCGTTGCCCCAACTATAAGCAAGGTGGATGTTTTAATTGTGGAATGGAGGGACATCGAGTGAATGAATGTCAGGAAGAAGAAACTTAGTAAATAAGTGGTATGGGTTATGTTGTGTTTATGTAATGTGTGTGAAAAGTAATGAATGATATTTTCAACTTTATGTTGGTCAAAATTTTAAATCCAGAGCTTTACGTAGTCCTGAAAGGGATAGGCTGTTGATTAAAAGCGTTATGTCTTTATGTAAATATTCGATAAATGAATATGAATCTAAGTTTGAGGAATGAAAGCGAGTTTAATACATTAATCTTATCAATAATGTTTAAAATGTAAAGGTATAATTTATGGTTTTATTTAACGAGATAATCATGATCAAATCGAACTTCGAAACCAAGGGGTAGAAGAATCTATTAATGATGGAGGACAACGGCCCGAAGCGATGCAAAACTTTGCAAACATGATGGCTCGGGCTATGAGCGAGGAATACCGGTGCGAGGAACCAACCGACAATCGCTTGGCAAAATTCAAAGACTTCAAGCGGTAGGACCACGAGTTGAGGGATCGGTGACCCTACGAAGCCAGACATGGGTGAGCGAAATAGAAAAGCGTTCATAATTGCTAGAGTAGATGAGAGGCAAAAAAGCGCTTTTGCCACTTATATGATAAAAGGGAGGCTAACTTTTGGTGGGAAGCAAAATAAGACTCGAGGCGGGGAGAAGAAGAAGAAATTGCTTGGGATAGGTTTAAAGATTTATTTTTGAAAACTATCTCTCTGTTAGTATCACGATCTAGAATGGAGGTAAAATTCACAGGAGTTAAAGCAGGAAAACATATTTGATTCTTGGAGTATCTTGCTGAAAGTTTAATGAGTTAGCTAGGTTTGCTCCACATCAGTGAGTCTGAAGCTAGAAAGCGCGAGGAGGTTTGAGCGGGGCTTAAAACCACAGCTCTACTGATAAGGTGGCGATCTTGCAAATAGATACTTTTACGACACTCATGGAAAAAAAGCTATCATAGCCGAGCAGGGGAGTGAGGCCATGAGTCTCTACAAGGAGAGAAAAAGAACCGAGGCGGTCGGGAGGAGGCGGTGAAGATGGAAAGTAGTAGTGGGAATAGGGGTGAGAAGAGAATGAGGAATTTTTGAGGAATGTTCAAGTGAAGCGGGAAGGTGTGAAGAAGCGAGAGCGGTCACGCGGTCTGAAAGCTGCGGAAAGAATCACTCTGGCGAGTGTCTAAAAGGTAAAGTTCGCGTGCTTTAAGTGCGGGCAAGAGGTCATATCTCTCCCAATTGCCCCAATTCAAGGAAGATCGATGGATGCTTCATATCTTGGATCGTGAGAGCATCGGTGAGGCTGTCGAAGAGGGGAATGGAAGCGGGAAACATAACCACGGGGAAAGCAGTGGACCACACTCAGCGGTACCCCAGCGTTAGCAACTCAGAATTCTACAACATGGCGGTCCGAGGATACATTGGCGGTTTGAGCGAGAACTCCGGTCTTATGTGAACCACTTATATATCTTATATGTTTTCTATATATATATATATATAGTAAGTGATTTTATAAAGAAATTTTGAGTTCTTTGAAATCAAATTTACGCTAATTAAGTGATGTGAAGAATAGTTAAAGATCGATTCGATCGAGTATGATCGAGGTCTACGTCTTGATGATTATATGTGCTATGTACCCTTATGCTTATGAGTTTTAGAGCGGTGATTAGGGGCGGAATCCTTATAAGGGAGGTGAATGTAATAACTTGAGATTTCTAAATAAAATAATTAAGAAATTTTGCGTATAAATTTTTTTTTTTTTAATGAGAGAATAAGTGTCTAGTAATGTGAGCGATAAATATGAATATATTTATTACTTGAAAAATTAGAAATAATTTTGGAATTATTAATTACTACAAATTATATTTTTATGGTAATTAATTTACATGGCGAAAAATTTTTATTAATTATTTTCCATGATAACATGATTGGAAATAATATATGAAGTGATAATTAGAACTTATATAATATATATTTTATTATATAAATTGTTGAGAATATTTAAATCAAGTATTATTGATTGATATCGCGAAAAAAAAGTGGATATGAGATCGAACCACGAATTGGGATTATGATCGAGAGATGATAATAATAATATTATATTATTATTATAATGATTTTCTGATACAATAATTATATCTTTGTGTGTGTATGCGAGACGAATATTATTGAACAATGGCGGTCGATTAGGTCATAGCATATTACTTAAATCTTTGTGAAACCCTAATTATTAAACTTCGATTATGATAAATGGTAGAGTAGTATATAAAGTTCACTTTGTGTATATGAAATTCTTGTGTACACGAATGTACGGTAATTAGAAGAAAAACCTAATTACTATTTTTTTTACGGCGATAACTAGGACAAACCCTAATTATTACAACCTAATCGGTTGAAGTTAGAGATAAGTAATGGTATGTTAGATCATACACGAGATAATTAGAAAACCACAATGGTCAATTAGAAAACCCTAATTGATAACGTTAAGAAACCTAATTAGAAAACCTAATTTTCTAAAGAAACCCTAATTTAAAATTATCGGGTTTAATTACGATGTTATTATATAAATGTTTTAATTTACCAAATGATAGAAATTAATTGGTAAATGGTAAAATTATAATCTAATGGTTAAATATTACATTTAATGGCCTTTTACAAAAATGCCCTTGGAATTATATGTGAAATGACCAAAATACCCTTTTGTCATTTTAGTGTATTATTACTTACATTGTTGATGGGATCTTGCAACAAGGATGCCCAACATACTTACCTACATCTTATCGGCTCTCAAACAAGGGAATCATCCCACTTTAGCATCCAAGGTATTTAAAATTATTTTTTTAAATTAAAGAAAGGAAAATGCATTATTTATGTCTTATTGCTACCACTTGTCCACAAAATCCGGCCAATCCATCTAGAAATTACCTATGAATTTTGTAGTATTACCATCGATCGACCATTATAATCATTTCATGCATTATTTTATGGATTCGAGAGAGAAATGCACCATTTTTGGCTGTTTTATACACAACACTTAGCTTCATTCTCCCAAGCTTAAACCTACTGAAATTCTCTCATTATATCGATCTATAAACAAGCCCCATTCACACATAACAAATCGGTAGCCAAAAATCGAAATCAAAGCATAAAAAGGTATAAACCCTAGCTTGATTTTCTTAAACTTTTGGTGTTAGATGTTATGTTTAAATGTTAAAACATGTTGATTATAGTGTCTAAGGATGATCTGGGTTGCTTGATGTTGATTCCATAACATTGAAGCTTCGGTTTGAAGATCTTTAAAATCTGAAATTTTCATTTTGTGTTACGACAGCGAATGTCGGAGAATTTGTAGATCCCATCTGTTAAGAGTTTTTGATGTTTAAAGCTTGTTATGTATAGCTTTGGTATTTGTCTTTATTACTGCAAAAAGAATCATGGTCATATCATTTGTAGATTAGAAGTTATTTATGGTCAAACTACCGTTGGCCAAAGGCTAACTTTCAAGAACTTTACGGGTTTTCGAAATGTTCAAAAACGATTATTGAGGTCACATTTAATGAAGCCTCTTTCTGTTGGATCTGTTGTTGTTATATGCCTTATATGTAATAGAGTTGTAGTATTACATGTTATCTACAACACTGGAATCAATAGATCACTTAGATCAAACTTCGAATGAAAGATATAAAGATCAAAAGTAGCACCTGCGATCTGTTTTAAAATTACGGAAAACCCGAATTGGCATACAAGTTTTGTCGAGAGAGTTTGATGATTTATATCTTTGGTATTGTTGATGTTTAGACTTGAAACTTGATTTAATCATGTTCTCTGTAAGTTGTACTTCACATGGCAGACGTATAAAACACCTATAACATATACGGATCGACGAATAAGACCACTAAAGGTCGTTGTGGCCAGGTTGTTGACGAGTTTTACGGCAACCCGAAACTATGAAGAACACGTCGACAAGGTTTTCTATTGATCATATCTCACAGTTTGTTGTTGTTTGGTCATGAAATGAGTATATAGTTGTAGTATTACATTAGTCTTACAACATTGAAGTTTTTGAAGTCGAGGAAAACATTTAGATCATGGATTTAAGGCTCGGTCAAACTAGCACCTTTGTTAACATTTGACATGAAGCTCAAGAACACCTATAGCGACGGTTACGTAAGCTATAGATGCCTTTAGCGACAGATTATCATTTATTTTAGGAAATTAATTTAAAAATTAGAAAAATTAGTTTTAATTATTAAAAATACCAAATAAATTATGAAAAATTATTTTAAAATGCGAAAAATAGTTTTAATTATTTTGAGTATATTTCATAAATATTTAATATTTTTGAAATATAAAAGGTATTATTTATTTAATTATAATATTAAATAAATGATTTAAAAATAGTTTTAATTCATGAAAAATCATGAAAAATTATTTTATGGTATAAGAAAATATTTTGAGTTATAAAATATAACTTTTAATATTTAGAAGATAATTTCATTAATAATTATATATTAATGATATTTAGTTAATGATTTGTGATATTAAGTTTATTTAATATTTATATTAAATAAATAGTTTAAAAATGGTTTTATTTATTTAAAAATCATTTAAAGAGGATATTAAGGATTTAAAAATATTTTAAGTTATAATTAATGACTTTTAATATTTGGATAAATAGTACATTAATATTTATATATTAATGATGATTATTTAAAAATGATTTTAATTGTTTTAAAAATCATTTAAGGGTAAAATAAATGTTTTAAAAATAGTTTGAGTTATTATAAATAACTTTTATATTTTAGCAATGGTTTCATTAATAGTTAATATAAATTAATTATTAATAATAATGGAATTGTTTAATGTTTAAATCATATAATTATAATTACGATGTTTGAAAGTGATATCAGGTCAAACTAGTAGTGATTGAAAACAGGTTATGAAGTCCGAGGATTTGGTGAAGAGCACCCATAATAGTAGATTATATCACTATAAGCCTTGAGTGCCAGATTTGATTTATTTTAAATTTTTCAATTTACGGAAAAATTCGAAAATGATTAAAAAGTAAAATGTAAATATTCTGAGATGTTGAGGTATAGAATAAGAGTCTTAGACTCGGTATGTGCAAATAAAAGGCATCCGATGCAGCAAACAAGCTATCGGACCTATAATAGAAAGAAAAGACTCTTTGTAAGAACATGGATGAGATATTTGAAAAATGTATAAAAGTATAGAATGTGAACTAAAAGTATGATCAACTGCGATTATGTGATGACATAATTAGACTATGTCTTGACCATAATTGTGATACTATGTGTTATGATATATTGTTCTAATCGGACGAATGACACATTTATTGATAGGTTGTGATAAAGAGATAAGATCTAAGTTGAGATTTGTAATCGACCGTCGGGCAAGTATCCTACCTTTGCATTTCCTTTATCTGATGGACATGAGTAAGTTTGAAATTATTACATTCTGTCTGAGTTATATGCGTTTGATTATCAACATGTTAGCTCGGATATATATTACATTAAGTTGATTTCTAAATGGTTATCTGAAGTGTCCCCACTTGGATAATCATAGCATTTATTCACATGTTGATATACCATGTCAATTACCGTATACATATATGTTGAATTACATATTATTGTTGAGCAAGATTAAAAACCTTGGGTTTGGAACCGAGCATGTATGAACATCCAGATAATGGGAAAATTTTTATATGGCTTGGCGGACAAAGGATGAAGCGATGAATTTACGTTCAAGTTATGTAGTATTGATCGTCTGAGGGTATTAATGAAATTGATCACCCTCCGTGCTAAGTAAAGTTATGACGGTTTTTGGGATGAATTTACTGCTAAACCTTTTGAAAATGAAAAACAATGTTCATAGTATGTTTCTTAAACCCTATTCATGGGTGGAGCCTAATTTCAAGAAATTGAAAGAGAATTGTTATGTGAATCTTTTATCGATCTGATTACTTCACAACTTTTGATTAGATTGTAGAAGTGTTATGTAAAGAGAATACTTATATTCTTTCGACTTATATATATAATTGCTATTATTACTTTGCTGGGCACTCAAATGCTCATCCTTGCTTAAATTAAATGTTTTCGATTATGTATGAGCAACACACTGAAGGCTCGAGCACGAACAAAAGGAAAAGGAAAATTGATCGAATAAGTGTGTATTATGAGTTAATGGTTATAGTATTATTCATGCATATTTGAAGGTCTCAGACTTGGTATATTGGTATCAAGTATTGTAAGGAATGTATTTGAAGGTCTACGTACACAGGAAGTAAACTTTGATGTATATAGTAAATTAAGTTTGAATGTAATATTACTATTGTATTATTATTTTTATAAAGAACTTTTCATAGAAATGGTATCGATATAGAGTTTAATGGATTTAACTTGTGTATTGGTATGTGTTTGTGTAGAAAAGTTTGGTAAAATGCATGAAAATGAGTTTTCTTAGAAAAACTTAATCGAAAAGGTGTGATTGAAGATTTTTCATTTTGAAACTTACTAATAGTTTTTATGATTTTCTTTCTTGTTATGTTAGATATGTAAGTTAAGAACAAAATCCTTTTTGAAGCATGCAAAAATGTTTTAAAATGAGCAAGATATGATTTTTTTTTTCTAAAAACACCTCATTGTTGTAGGACTGTGCAAAACAGTCCGGTTTCTGGCCATTTTCAGTAATCAAAACATGTCCAAATTTGATGTTTGATAAATGAAAATTGTAGTTCGGGAAGATACGAATCCAACGAGATCGACTGGACCTAAATTGGAGTTGTAGATTTCATTTTATTCAAGTTTTAGTAAAGGACCCCAAATCTGGAAAATCAGAAAAAAAAATATATATATATATATTAATCTGCTTGATTCGGTTTCCGGTGAGCAAGACAAACTTTCCCAATGACCGGTTCACCAAGTTTCCGGCCGATTTTGGTGGTGGGTTAGGGACCAAATATTTTCTAAAATTGTGAAGAATATTAAAATATTTAATTTTGAATTTTTCTGGACAGTTATGTAATTACTAAGTAATTAATGGTTTAAACTCATTTAAATCATTTAAAATTTATTAATAATTATTAATGTCACTAAATGATAATTAAACTAATTACATATAATCTAATTGAAATTAACTATTTAATTATTATTTAAGTGATAATTAAGTAGAGTTAGTAGTGGTAATAAACTAACTATTGATTATTTAATTAAGATTAAATAATAAATAGAGTTAAACCATTAATTAATTATTATTTAATTAATATTAAATAATGATTAAAGAATGTTTAAGTAAGATTATGTAATAATAATGTAATTACTTACTTACATTGACATAAAATTTATAAAATAATTTTTTATTATTTTTTAATTAATATTAAATAATAAATAAGAACAAGTAATAATTAATTATTCTTAGATTAACAAGAAAGAATAATTAAAGATTTATGAAGTGAATTAATTATTTGTTATTCAAGATAAATAAATAAATAATTATTATTTATTAAATAATAAATAATGACAAATGTTAATTAATTATTCATTTATTAATAGTAATGAATAATTAAAGATTAATGAAGTAAATAAATAAATTATTTATTATTCATGGATAATGATTAATTAATTTTTATTTAATTAATATTAAATAATAATTAAAGACAAATAATATTAATAATTTAATTATTTATTATTTAATTAACATTAAATAATAAGTAGATGTAATTAGCTATTATTTATTATTAAATAATAACTAAAGGTAATTAATTAATTACTATTTAACTAATATTAAATGGTAATTAAATGAAAATAGAGTTAATAAATGAAGAGAATTTAAATAACTCATTAATTAAACAATTATAATAAATTGTTTAAAGATCTAATAAGTGTTTATTACTTAAGAAAAACCTTATAAATTAATTAAATCATTAACCTACGATTTATTAAATATCTTATAGGACTAATGATAGTATATTATATTATGTGTACCTTTGTGATTGAATTATTTGTTAGATAATAACATAAGTAAGCGTATGACATACAATTATATCGCGATACTAATTAATAGACCAACATTGTCAATGCTAGATCGATTCAAAAGTTTTAATTAAAGCTAGTTAGTTGTAGCTCATCGAAAGGAGCATTCTCAATTCAAACTTGAGTTTATTTTTTCAAAGCATGTTAGTGGATAATTATTGTTGATTACTCCACATCCTTAACGATTATTGTGAATCACATTTTGTGCAATCAATTCTGTTCAATTATTATTGAATTGTGAATTAATTAAAGTTCTTTCATTCTTGAACTTTTTGAGATAGATCTATTATTATATCAAAGCGAATATTTTAAATTTGTTAAATCAAATATGTTTTAAAACTTCTTAACCAATTGATTTCCTCGAGACCGAGAAAAGAACAATTTTATTAAAGCATTATATTGTAAAATAATTGTTGCTCGATTATTAAGTGTTTATACATAATACATTTGGGTATGAAAGGTGATCCCTTGATTACCAAAACTTATTAAAAGGACCAGGTTTAACTCATCGACAACCTTAGTATATGTTCATGGTTATTTCAAACCACTCATCATCTATTATTCAATTATTCGAATATTCAATTATTGAAACTTAATTCATGTTATTTCACAATCGATTCTATTGTTGAAAAAATTGAAAGCTAAATTCCTTTCTAATCATGATATACCTTTCTTGTATTTAAACTTGCTAAGCAAACTAGTTGCTTACCTTTGCTATATCATGACATTTATTTTAGCTATGCCCAAAGGATCGAATAAGAAAGACAAAAGCAAGGGCAAGATCCAAGACTAGTTTAATATGAATGTTAATTATTATATTATCTGATGGCATTATTTATGTAAACCTTTTGTAATATTAAAGGTGTGTTTAAGTTAATGTAAAGAAGACCTTTGGATTATGTTATGAAACTTTATTATAATGAACAATGTATGTTTATTATTCCGCAATAGTTTATAGAATGCTTATGATAAATGATAGATCGTGAGCACTGAATCTGAGGTTAGAGAACCTGGATTTGGGGGCGTCACAGGTTGGTATCAAAGCCATAGATTATAAACATTAGGATGCAAAACCTAGGTTATAACCTTAGAAGAAAACTCTTATAGAGTATGTTAGGAGATGAATTAAGGAAATTCATCGAGTTTTGGTTGTACTTAATAAAATATCCTTTCATTTTATCAATGAATATATTTTATTGTGGTACTGATATTATTTATTTGTGTTTATAGGATGTATGACGACGGGCAATGTAGCCATTCGGTTGAGCAGGAGCCAGTACAGAATGAGGTAATGGAAGACACCCCTAAAGATCTTTTGATAGGGGATTTTTTGATGAGAAATAATGAAATGGAGGGTAAGATAGCATAGCTAGAGGTGCATACCACACCCTGTAGTACTCTGAGGAGCAGTACAAGGATATGGCCTTCCAGGCACAGATGGAGTTGGTTGAGTTGAGAGGAAAGCTGGAGCAATCAGAGTTACAGCTAGGGATACTGAGGGTGGAGCATCAGGCGATGCGATGTGAGTTCGATTTGGAGATAGCAGATAAGATACGTGTAGAGGAGTCATGGTATGAGGCAACCAAACGGGTTCATCAGCTAGAGATAACATTGCAGGAAAACAAGGTCAGAGTTGGGACCTTGGGGCTGGCTTTGGACGCATCTTATGAAGGTCAGCGAAGTGGTACTAGGAGGACTCATATGGAGATAGGAGAGTCGAGTCGATCCGTTCGACGTCGAGTCATGGATTGAGTATTCCCCCAGGAGCATGTTCGTGTGACCCCGCAGGGCAAGCTGGGATGATGTAGCTTAGATGTTATATATATAGATGCAGATGATACCCCTTTTGTTTATTAGGGTTATATGTTTGATGTAAACCTTAGAAGGTGTGAGGTTGTATGTAAATATGATGTATCCCCATTTATGTGTATAGGGGAGTATATCTTTTGTTAGATCCCATCTTTTATGGTTTAAAATGGGATAGTTAACATTTATAAAAATATGCCAAACATGTAAGTGTATGATGCTAAAATTTGGCATATAAATATAAATGCAGTATTATAATCATATGTTTGATTAAGTTTTGAGAATTAATTAAGTAATCTGAATTGCAATCCAACATTTTGATTATATTATTGTTCGATTTAAAATTATGTGTTATTATTTAAATACTAATAAGTTATGGCATATAATAAAACTCAAAGTATAATTTAAGGTTTTGTCTAAGCGAGAAAATGCCACCAAGATGGAGAGGAAGAGGAATCTGAGAACACGAGAAATGTAACTGATAGAACATAAACTGAAAATGAAAATAATGAAGGAGGTCAAGCAGACCCAATGCAAAACTTTGTAGACATGTTAGCTCAAGCTATGCAAAATAGAGCACCAGTAGCTAGAAATCGACCAGATAATAGATTGACGAATATCAAAGATTTTAAAGCGGTCGGACCGCCAGAATTTAAGGGAACCACAGACCCTATAGAAGCTCAGGCGTGGATTAAGGAGATGGAAAAAGCTTTTGTTATCGCCAAGGTAGCAAAGGAACAAAAGACAACTTTTGCTACATACTTGATGAAATGTGAAGCTAATTACTGGTGGGAGTCGAACCAGGCTAGAGCCGGAAAAGAAGTAGTAACTTGGACAAAGTTTAAGGAGTTATTTTTTGAGAACTATTTCTCGCCGAGTATGCAAGTTAGGATGGAAGTGAAATTTATTGAATTGAAGCAAGAAAACATGACAGTTTCAGAGTATGCCGCCAGATTCAATGAGCTAGCAAGATTTTCACCACATCAGGTGGACATGGAGGCAAGAAAGGCACACAGATTTGAGAATGGATTGAAACCGTGGATATACAACAAAGTGGGAGTTTTACAGATTAATACATTTTCAACGTTGTTGGAAAAGGCTATCATTGCAGAAGGTGGTAGTGAAGCGGTGTCCAAATACAATAGGGAAAATAATAAGACGAAGATTAAAGGTGGAAATCAGGGTGCCAGCAGTGGTGGTGGTAATAGCAAGAAACACAAGTGGAACAACAGTGGCAACGATTCAAGAATGCAACAAGGGAATACACAACAAAAGAAACCAGCGTGTGCAAAGTATGGAAAGAATCACTCGGGAGAATGTATGAAAGGGAAAAATGTATGTTATAATTGTGGGCAAGAAGGACATATGGCACTAAATTGTCCTAAGCCGAAGAAAGGTGGTTGTTTTTCTTGTGGAGGATCGGGACATCGATTCAAGGGTTGTCCATTGAAGAAGAATTCAGATGGAGGAAGTGGAAACAGAAGTAGAAACACAAAGTTAACAATTGTTGGGCTAATACAACAGAGCAAGCCGACATCCCGAACATTCAACATGACTGTGCAAGACGCAGTTGCATCAAAGGAGGGTGTGTCAGGTATTGTTCCAATCAATAATATAAATGCATATGTATTATTTGATTTGGGAGCTACCTGTTCATTTGTGTCTGATGAATTTGCAAAAAGATTAAATTTACCCTGTGAAAAGTTAAAGAACCCAATGAATATAGAAATTGCCAACAAAGAAGTGATCCCTGTAGTGTTTATCCATAGAAATTGTTGTGTGGAAATAAAGGGACATAAGCTAAGCGTGAATTTGATTCTGATACGCTTAGGAGAATTTGATGTTATCTTAGGGATGGATTGGTTGTTTAACCACGAGGCAGTTATAGATTGCTAGAAAAAGAGCATACAACTTAAGACACCAGATAAGTCTAAAGTTGTATTTTATGGTAGCAAGTCGCCAAGGCAAACAAGTTGTTTATGATGATGATGCGAGCCAAAGGGATGTTACTGAAAAGGATGTGAAGGTTATTTGGCTCATGTAGTGGATACACAGGTTGTGAATTCGGACATGGGGCAGGTACCTATAGTTAATGAGTTTGGGGATGTCTTTCCAGAAGAACTTCCGGGACTTCCTCCAGACAGAGAAATAGAGTTTGTGATTGATTTAGTACTGGGGACAACGTTGATATCGAAAGCACCATATAGGATGGCACCGATAGAAATGAAAGAGCTAATGATCCAGCTACAGGAGTTGTTGGATAGGAAGTACATCCAACCTAGTGTTTCTACGTGGGGAGCACCAGTGTTGTTTGTAAAGAAGAAAGATGGTTCTATGAGGTTGTGTATGGATTATAGAGAGTTAAATAAGGTGACAATCAAGAACAAGTATCTGTTACCAAGAATAGACGATCTGTTTGATCAACTTAAAGGAGCGAGATGGTTTTCGAAGATTGACCTGAGAACTGGTTATCATCAGTTGAAGGTAAGGATGGAGGATGTACCAAAGACAGCATTTAGAACTCGTTACGACCATTATGAGTTCTTAGTGATGTCATTTGGACTGACAAATGTGCCAGCTGCTTTTATGGACTTGATGAATATAGTATTTAAACCGTATTTGGATAAATTTGTGGTTGTATTCATTGACCAAATTCTGGTGTATTCAAAGACTGAAGAGGAGCATGCCGAACATCTAAGGATTGTATTGGAAACATTAAGAAAGAAGAAACTATATGCAAAATATTCAAAATGTGAGTTCTGGTTGAAGCGAGTTAAATTTTTGGGACATGTTATTGACAATGAGGGATTTTCTGTTGATCCAGCTAAGGTTGAAGCGGTGAAAAATTGGGGACAACCGAAGACGCTGACAGAGGTCAGAATTTTCTTAGGATTGGCAGGATATTACCGGAGGTTTATTCAATATTTCTCAAACGCGACACCATTGACTAATCTGACGAGGAAGGCTGTTAAGTATATATGGACAGAAAAATATGAACAAAGTTTTCAGGAATTGAAGAAGCTACTAAGTGAAGCACCTGTGTTATCTTTACCAGATAGTATGGGAGGTTTTACAGTGTATAGTGATGCGTCACACAAAGGAATAGGATGCGTATTGATGCAAAATGGTAAAGTCATTGCGTACACGTCACGATAGTTAAAGGACTATGAGAAGGGATACCCTATTCATGATCTAGAATTGACTGCAGTAGTGTTTGCCCTTAAGATTTGGAGACATTATCTCTACGAAGAAAAGTGTGAGATATACAGAGATCACAAGAGTCTGAAGTATATCTTTACACAGAAGGAGTTAAATATGAGGCAGAGGAGATGGTTAGAATTGATCAAGGACTATGATTGTAATATTCTATATCATCTGGGAAAGGCTAATGTAGTGTCAGATGCTTTAAGCAGAAAGAGCCGAGAAAAACTGTTTGTATTGACAGAACAGGAAGAATTAGTAAGAGAAATTGAGAAAATGGAGTTGGAGGTGAAAAATTCGAAGGATTAAGATAGAGTAATAGAAATGGAAGCAAGTCCAACTTTATTGGACAAGGTGCAAGAATCACAAGAAAATGATGAAGAATGTGGTAATATCAAGAAGCGATTAGCTGAAGGCGAAGAGTTGAAGTATAAGATTGATGGCACTGGATTGCTAAGATTTGAAGGATGAGTATGGGTACCTGCATTTCCAGAGTTAAGAGAAGAGATTTTACAAGAAGCGCATAATACGAGATATTCGATACACCTGGGAAGCACGAATATGTATCAAGATTTGCGTCAACATTATTGGTGACCGAACATGAAGAGAGAAGTTGTAGAATGCGTCAGCAGATGTCTAACGTGCCAGAGAGTCAAGGCAGAGCATCAATGACCCAGCGGGTTATTGCAGCCATTGGAGATTCTAGAATGGAAATAGGAGCACATCACGATAGATTTTGTGGTGGGACTTCCAACAACACATAAAGGTTACGATGCGATATGGGTAATTGTTGATCGTCTTACAAAGTCGGTAGCTTTTTTTTGCCAATCGAGGATTAGGTATAATTTGGATCAGTTAGCCAAATTGTATATTAAGGAAATTATTTCGAGACATGGAGTGCCAATATCAATTGTGTCTGATAGAGATCCACGTTTCACATCAAACTTTTGGAGAAGTCTTCAAAAAAGAATGGGGACGCAGTTAAGGTTGAGTACCACGTATCATCCACAAACCGATGGACAAAGCGAGAGAACGATTCAAACATTAGAAGACATGCTCAGAGCCTGTGTAATGGACTTCAAAGGAAGCTGGGAGGATCATCTTCCATTGGTAGAATTTGCATATAATAATAGTTATCACGCAAGCATTGACATGCCACCGTACGAAGCCTTGTATGGAAGGAAATGCAGAACGCCCTTATGTTGGGATGAAGTAGGTGAACGAAGATTGTTGGGGCCAGAATTGGTACAACAGACAGTGGAGATCATTAAGGTTATAAGAGCTCGACTGGTAGCAGCTCAGGATCGTCAAAAGAAATATACAGATTTGCATCGCAAGAAAGAGATTTTGAAGTGGGAAGCTATGTGTTTTTGAAAGTATCTCCCTGGAAAGGGAAGATTAGATTTGGGAAGAAAGGTAAACTGAGTCCAAGATTTATTGGACCATTTGAGATATTGAAAAGGATAGGTGAAGTGGCATACGAGGTAGCTCTACCTCATGAACTGGAACATCAATGTGTTTCACGTGTCAGTGTTGCGGCCATATAAGCCTGACTATAAGCATGTGATATCACACGAGCCAATTCAAGTTGAGAAGGACTTGTCATATAAAGAAATTCCTGTAGATATATTAGATAGGAAAGAGCAGAATCTAAGGAATAAGGTTATTCGTTCTATTAAAGTTCTTTGGAGGAACCACAATGTTGAAGAAGCTACGTGGGAACTCGAGAAAAAAATGAAGAAGAATTATCCATATCTTTTTGAGTAACCTTATATGAAATTCAGGGTATGTAATTCTTATAAGGGGGAGAATGTAATAACCATGAAATTTAAGTCATTACTGTAATTAAATATATTAATTAAATATTAATGATATTGAAAACTTTGTGACATATAGTGAATAAATATGTTATTATTTATGTGGAAAATTTTTATGCTTAAATATATATATATATATATATATATATATATATATATATATATTCTAAATATATATGTATGTATGAATTATATAAAGAGAATTAAACAAAAAGTGACATATATCCTAGGAACTTCTTAGTTCACTCTTGAACTCTTCAAGTCCAGCAGACTTGGCTCTCTTACAGTTCACTTAGAACTCTTCAAGTCTAGCAGACTTGGCACTTTTCTTCTGTTGAGTTCTTGATGGTTGCTACTCAGTTGCTGTTTAAGCACTTGTTCGAAAGAACTGAGTAGCTGATCAAGCTTTTCTATTTCTCAGATCGTAGAGTTGAGCTTTGAGAATTCTTCACGTTTTTGTTCAATGCTTGCTTGTATATCTCTCATCTGCTTGATTAGCATATATGTGATTTTCAAAACTATCCGTTGGATCCATCCGTTGAATCATTAAATGCGTTTGACCTTTCTATTCTTTGATGGAGACTTTTCTGCACATCTTCTGAATTGCATTCTGGCCCACTGACACAGCGACTGCTTTCTCACCTAACACCTGAAAATGTGTTTTCCCCCTTACCAATGGTACTTTCCTTAGCTTCTTCAATACGCTTCTTTGTTGCATATTAAGGATATATCTTATGACTTTGGGACTGGTGAGTACTGTAACATTTAGAATCCATTCCTCATATGTTGAAGTCTGTCTCCACACAAATCACGAGGCTTGATGTTTCTGACATAAGACAGATGATACTCTACGATACAGATCATGGTACTCTATGATTTAGATCGTGGTACTCTACGATTCATATCGTGGTGACTTGTCGCCTTGGTGCCTGGTCTGATGCTATCAGTCAAGAGCACTATGATTTCTCTTAAATCTTTGCACACTACGATCTTCGCTTGCTTGAGTTGTAAACTCTACGTTTTCGAGAACACACTACGATCTCTGAGTTGACTCGGCAAACGTTGGGACCACTCTACGATTTCCGAAGAGGCCCTTCGAGGCAGGCACACTACGATCTTTGAAGCTCTACGTTTTTGCCTTGACTTCTGCAATGTTGATCAGATTTATACACAACAAATTCTTCGGAGCCTATCTATTACATCTCAAGATTAACCTAACAGCTTTGATCTTTCTATCTATACATTCATTTACATAATGATACACACTAAGAGCTTAGATCAACCTAACAAATTTGATCTATCACTAAGTCCTTGTACATATATTCCTTGAAGGACTTTACAAATAATCATGAACATATACATTTAAACATCAAATCATAATATGCATTCTCCCAACAATCTCCCCCTATTTGATATTGACATAACCAAGGAGATTTGTTGTCATGATTATTAGTTTCTAGATGCATTTGTAGGAAATTTAAACATGACTTAGTATTTCAGTGAGCAGCTGAAATTTCTAGAGAATAAGCATGAATTTATTGATGACTAAAGAGTATTACAATTTAGCTTTACATCAATAAGAATTTAAACTTTTACTTATCTCTATTTCTTTGGTCTTTTGCGTGGAGGATTGACATACTCCTCAACCCTTCTTTTCCTGCTTGCTTCATCCCTTCTGGCTATCTCTTCCAGCTCACTTGGGCTTATCCTTGGGTTGTGATCATGCCTATTCATGAATGCAGGATCTCCAATTGGCATTCTTAGGCCTGTGGTGGTCACATTTTGTGAGCTGGTAGCTGGCCCTTGACTCCTTATCGGCTGAGCCATCAAGACTTCCTGCTGATCAAATCGTTGAGTCTGATTGCTTGATCGTGGAGTCTGATGGTGGAATTGTCTCGCAGGAGGGCTTCTTGACGCTTGAGTGTGAAATTGTCCTCTGCCTCTTCCCTAGCTTCCTTGAACTCCTCTGCCTCTGCCCTGGCCTCCTTGAACTCCTTTCCCTTTATTCTCCCCCTTTATGTCAGCATCACGGGTTCAAATATCTGCAGAAAGTTGATTTACTCCTTGGACAAGCTCGTTGAGTTGGCTTTGTGTTTGAGCAATGTCCTCTCGACTTTCCTTGATCAGGGCTTCAGATCTAGCTTCTTTGTTTCGGAGGGCAGATAGAACAGTGTCAGTTTGTCTTTCCTGGTTTACATAGGCTTTCTGAAATTCTTTGACTGAAGCTTTCAGGTTGATGATGTTCTCCATCATAAGGTTATTTTGGGCTTCTTGAGATTTCTGTAATTCAAGAACAGCCTCTCTTTGTTTGGTGACTATCCAGAAGTGAATTTCATCTCTGTCCTTCATGTTTTGAATCATTTCCTTGATAATTTCCCTCAGCTTCTTTGTAAGCTCAGCGTTCAGAGTGCTTGGGAGATTATTTATAGCAGTGATCATTTGAGTTATCCTGAGATGAATGACTTTTGAATGAGTTTTCAGGCTCTCATCGATGTTCTTGACCATGTTTTTGGACACTTCATGCAAGTCATCTTTTGTGGGTAGATTTGTGTGTGGATCACTGGGTTGAGGATCGTTTAAAGGAGGGGATATTTTCTGGGATTGATCTTGCAGGGAGTAGAGGGCAAGATCGAGACTAAAATATTCATTGGAGGATGAGGATGGAATATCTGATGGAGGGGCCTTGGTTTGGATGTTTGAGTTTGTTGACTCTACGATTTGAGGTGGAAACTCTGCAATGAGGCTAGAGTCCGTGATTGTAGAGATGATAGTTTGTGGGAGCATTATGAAGTTGACTGCATTTGGTTCCTCAGCTACAGAATTTTGGGATTCTGCAACTGGAAGTTGATTTAGTGGATGAAGTATCACTTCCAACCATCGTGGCAATTCATAAAAAATGAGGATGATGGCAAGTGATTAACTCTGAAGAGGATTGGGATAGACAGTATGAAATTTAAATAGGTACACTTAGAAGGAGGGGTTGAATAAGTGTAGACACAAACTATGTCCAATTTTTATTTCTTATCAAAAATTCCTTGAGTGTTTAATGCAGCAAGTTGGATTACTGATATGGATAGAATACAGGTTGCTGGATAAATAACAGAATATTCAAGTATAGAATGCAATCACACAAACACCAGAATTTTTACATGGTTCAACTACTACCCTCTAGAATAGTAGCCTAATCCACGTCCAATACCAACTAGTATTGGAGACTCACTTGTATTCAACTTTTCCAATTACAATACAAGTTCTATCAAATTTGAACACCTTTGTTCCTTGTGCACCTATGCACTCTTAAGCACCTATGCTTTCCTTCAACTTAACTGTAATAAGTTATCAACCCAAACAAGATTACCCAATACAATATAGATTTAGATATGACAATTAAAATACAATATTAGAGGTCTAATGATCAAGCAATATATTACTTACCAACTCAAGGCTCTAGTATGAAATGATGTGTAAGAAGGATATTACCAGAATGTAATCGAAGCTGCAACTTTGTTCTTAATGCAATCAATATCTATCTTAGTGAAAAACAATCTCGTAGCTTGTATGCTATTATTTTTTGTGTATATTTTTCATGTCTGAATATGTTAGTGAGTTCGGTTTATATAGACCTCTTCGAGAGTATTTCCGTTGCACAGATTTGATTCTGTAATATGCATGTTTAAAACCATTTAGCACAAATCATGATATATTCAGTTTGATTTCCATGAGATATCACGCTGTCAATACTTAAAATGTGCAGGTATCTGCAAGCCAACGGAAAATAATTGATCCATCGCGCTCCGACTTGCGAGATGATACCATTCGTATCATAAATCCTAGTCGTCTGGCATAGTCATCATAAAATTCTTTGGCGTACTCCATCGATTCAAAACACATACCCTTAAATGGATCTTGATTTTATCCACTTCATGTGAACTCGATTCTCTCCCACCAAACTTTCAATGGTTACAAATGTGTCCTCTGTTGAACTATCCATATACACTACAAAAAAAAATTATTATAAGAAAGTCATGTGTACCTTGTCCAAAAAAATATCACAACATACTTTGATGAGGTCCACGATGAAAAGCAAAGAACATAATTCACTCTTAGAATCTTAAAATAAATAGAGACCGATCCCGGGAAGAGTGAGTCTTGATGAGTATAAGGTTTAAGATTTACGTAGTTTTGGGCCTCATTAACACATGTATTGATGAAAAAGATACACTTGAAACCAAAATGATCATGTAGTAAAAATAAAAGGCCCTACCATTGTCTATCTTTGAAGTATGCAACTTTAATTTTGGTCGCAATGTGTTTACTCATTTTGAGGGTTATCTGATGGCTTCCAAGAAGGATCATTTTCTTCCGCCATAGCACGCGGGACTCACATTCCTTCACTCGTCATAACTGTGATTAACAATTACATTCAAAGTCACGATTCTTTGTTAGATACATACATAGACAATTAGCCATCTATCCACATAGCACAACGTCTTTGCAAGAAATAAAGAACAAAGTTTACAAAATTTTAACCAGGGAATTTATTGTAAAATAGGATGCTCTCATATAACCTAGTGCTTCTCATTTCTTTGTATTGAGAAAACTACATAAATCCACTAAACTAACAAAAAGAAAACCTTTCTTTGATTATTATCCAATTGTTTTACAATGCCATTACATCCGATAAATAAGCAACAAGAAACACCTAACGATTTTATTTAGACTCAACTTGTCCAATTGCTAGAATGGCTTTACTTGGAAAAAACTTCAATTTAGATCTTTATTGAAATGCAATATATAAACATACCGACAAAACTACCATGTTCTACTATTCAAGATAGCCACTTACAGTAGCCATTTTTGGCCGGGATTAATCACAAACATTATTCAACCACAGGTATAGATTCAAGTATTCAACCCAACTTATATAATTAAATATTTTATTTGACTTGCAACAAAAACATCAAGTTATAACCACACATACATCTCAAAAGTTAGTTTAGCATATCCCTCTCTCACCATCACTCTTTCAACTTTACTCACAACACAAATAAAAATAAATTGGTCAATACTAGAACCGAAAATTACGACCATATAATCTACATAAATTCTTAAAGTCCAAGCCACTCCACATAGCATAAAAAAAATAAAGGGTATATTAACTCACAAAGAGTGCGTAGACCATTATCAATGAGATCATCACCATCCTTCTCTCCTTCACGCATCCCCAATTTGAAAAGTTTGAGTTAATTTTTTCCGCCAAACGTTCAATTTTGGATGTGTAAATCAATTCATCATTCTTGGAGGTCGGGGCAAAATATCTCCAACACGCCCTTAGCTCTCTCCACTGACGAATAGCTTTTTAGCTCTCCGTTCGGCTTTTTGCCCGAGAGCAAAATCTACCGCTTTATTCAAAGAAAAACGAAGCAATCGTAACCATAGCAAGGAATTACTTCCCTAAACTCGAATCTCCGGCTACTTCACGGTTATCACATCTTTTGAAAATCTTATCGGATTGGGAAATTCATAAGAAATAGAAATTAGGTTAGAATAGGAGGACATCGAAAGGAAGGGAGACGCGAGAAGCCGGAGACGCGAGACGCAATTTTGGATTTTGGGTTTTGGGTTAGAAGCGGGAAAAGAAGCGAGACGTGATTTAGGTTTTAGCTTTGGGTTACGGCAGAATGCAGAGAGAAGCAAGTACATACCTTTTAATTAAATTAGGGACTCTATTTCAAAAAGAGTTTAATTTTAACTTATTAAAACAACTAATATTGTAAATTCTTTAAAAAACAATATTGTAAATAAAACTATTATTTTAAAATTTATTTCAAAATTTTAAATAGATTTAAATTTAAATCTTAAGATGTCATAAATTAATTAATAACAAAAATCTTAGATAACATTTTTTTTTATAAAAACAACTTTTTATAAGTAATATTGTAAGTTACAATTATTATAAATAAATTTAATATTATAAAAAATTTAATATATTTGTATTATAATTTATATTCACCACAATTAATTCTAAAAAATTATTTAGAATAAAAAAAATAATCGATTTTATTTCTAGCAAAAAAACTCTGAACAATAATATATAGTGAGAAATAATTTCTTCACTAATAGATTTTTTCCTCGCAAAATTTCATCATAAATTGGCATCAAAAATCCTTTTATCACCTCAATTTTGCGAGGAAAAAAATATAAATTGTGAATGATTTTTCTTTCGCTAATAACTATATTGGCACTATATTTTTTTTCTTAACTGTTCCTTTGCTAAACAACTCCTTATGTGAAGGAATAAATTCCTTCACAAAATTTCCTTTGCTAGAGGTCATTTTTGGTGTAGTGAATCAATATCTATCTTAGTGAAAAACAATCTCGTAGCTTGTATGCTATTATTTTCTGTGTATGTTTTTCGTGTCTGAATATGTTAGTGAGTTCGGTTTATATAGACCACTTCGAGAGTATTTCCGTTGCACATATTTGATTCTGTAATATGCATGTTTAAAACCATTTAGCACAAATCATGATATATTCAGTTTGATTTCCATGAGATATCACATTGTCAATACTTATAAGACTAATTGATTTTATGGCCTGTCCCAATTTCTAAAAGGCCGAAAATCAATACTTTATGTTACCATATATATTGACTCGCAGGTTTCCATATTTCTCAATATATATTGGACCGTTAGACCCAACCAATTAGATTTCCCAAATCATGGCTCATGATTCCTGTATCGCGTATGGTGATCTTTTTAATTTACTTGCCTAAAATTAAGACCCTTGATTTATGGCGCATAGTTTGTGTAGCATGATTTATGATTCAAGATCTATGATGTCATGATTTATGCTTACCATAATTTTCTGGTCGGTGTCCATATGGATTGGACCGTTGGAGATAACCAATTAAATTCCTTGAATTGTAATGCAAGACTCCTACTATCCCATTGTTGTCTTATCCGTGATCTTAGAGATAAAATGCATAATTTATGAGAGTCATTTCATGCTGTACCGTGTGGGTCTCTTTAACAGGATTTGATTCCTTATGTTGAGCAATTTTGTCATGCATATTATTAATCATGCAGTATCAAATATGAATGCAGGTATATGTATGTAATGCACATGTCCTAGAGCCTTATTTTGGAAAGTAATAACTGCTAAAATCTTACATATATTCCTAAGACTCAATTTGGCTTTTCTTTCTTCAAATGCATCTTGACTTTGGACCTTTTTCCTTGATGATCCTGAAATGATATATAACAGAATTAGTGAACTAATATGGTCATCATCAAAACATAGAGTGTGACATAAGTCAACATTCTCCCCCTTTTTGATGATGACAACAAGATAATTATGACTCCCCCTAAAACTATGTATTTCAAGAGAGTTATAGCTCCCCCTCAGTTCATGCATACCATTGACTGCATATGTGCAGTGTTTGAGAAACCCTGTATTTTTGCAAGTTATAAAAAGTTTAACAGTAACCCTGTATTTCTTGGTTTCTGGTTAGTCCATAACATGATACGCAGAAATTATAGTAAACTATTTAAACCATCATCCATCAACAGATTTAAACCATAGTCTTAACAACATAAGTTATCATGCATGAAAAGTTAAAAAAAACAAAAATTGTCTTTGGGAAGCAGGCATAATTATAATTCTTCTCCCCCTTTGGCATCCATCAAAAAGGTGTGTCTAGAAGCCAAAGAGGGGCTGGGTGATTAAGCATCCTCCTCGTTAAGATTAACGTGATTTGCCTCATGAGCGGTGAAATAGGGTCGGTGAAGCCTGCGGTGCATGATCTCTTCCAGGGACATGGTATTGGATAATCTGGGGGGTCGAGCAATGAAGGTAGGAGGAGGTAACGGCAGGTCCAGAAAGTCTCCTTGATATTTGGCCATCCAATTGCATTGTTGCCATTCGGGTATGCATGCTTGGACTTGGTCTGCTTGCAGCTCCTCACTAAGATCATTCATGCGATGCTCGGTAAAGCGTCCCAGAGTTCTAATTTGGTTGCTGATGAACTTTAGCTCAGTACTCAAGTGACAGGCGTTGCGGTTCATCTTCCGTTGCAGGGATTCAACCATTTCCCGAGTGTGCAACTCAAAACTGGCCTGAAGGTCAATAAACTCATCTGCCACATTGTGAAACATACCCTGAAGATCAGAATGACGGATGGGCAGTTTTCTTTTTTCAAGGACAGAGAGACAGAGTTGAATATCTTTGACATCAGAAGAGAGTTGGGCTTTATTATTTGCAATGGTGTGAAGGATAGTGAGAATGTCAGGGGAGGAAGGCGAGGAAGTAGGAGGTATGGGTTTGGGAATTTTGGGTACCACACGGATGAACTTTCCTTTAAGCAGAGTGATATGAGCCCCTTTGAGATAGGTAGAATTGATAGAATCAGTTAATTGGATGGAACCCTCATCGTCGAGTGAAATTTGGAAGTGAGTAAATAGTTTGGTGAGGAAGCAGATGTAGGGCAGACACTTTTTAGAGTGTTTGACACGGTGAATCATGTGTTTGAGCATCATCAGTGAAAAGTTAAATGTTTGGCTGATCATTATTAAGGCCACCAAGACCAAATCCTGATAGGTGAATTCAGCTCCACTACCGAGACGAGGGAGGAGATTGTAGCGTAACAGTTTGTGTAGGGCAACTGCAAGAGGAGACACTTCGGTGGTTTTTGGAAGGGTGACAGAGGACACTGTTGGATCATCCAAGACAATACGAAGCTGTACTAAGGGAGACAAAGGAGTAGATATGGGCCCTTTGAGAGTGAAGGGGCAGTCCCCGGTGTATGGGATGGACAATATACTCCCTAAATCCATAGGTGTGAAGAACAGAGATTTTCGTTTAACAAAGGAAGTGTAGCAATCTCCATTATTCTCAAGATTGGTGTAAAACTGCTGAACCAATTTTGGGTAAGCGACCGAGGGAGGAGTGCTCAAGGAAGACAGACCACATGACTCCAAAGACGATGAAGAGGGGAGTTTTGGTAGTAAAACATGTCTATTGATTTTTCATAGACAAAGATTTTTGTGACATATAGATGACTTAAGGCGAAGTTCGAAGTTGTGACCTCTAAAGAAGTCATCAGGGATAACATGCATTGAAACAGGGAGAGGGTTTACCGTCAAAGGAGGGGAATGGAGTGACGATTCCTTGACTGCTCTCCGTCTAGTGATCGTGGACGTCCCAATCGGTGGAGGAGAGGGTAAGCTAGCTTCCGATTCAATAGGAGAGAGAGTCATGGGAGATGGTTTGGACCGAGGGTCGCTTGGGCCAAATTGAGTCGAGTAAAAGTGGGATGAGGAGATGGTAGCGACATCTCGTCGTCCGATTCGCCCTGAATTTATCTCGATCGTGGGGTTTTCATCTTCACGATTGGGGTTTGAGGGATGTGTAGGGCGCAGAAATGAGTTGAGATATCAGTAAGAAAGAGAGAGAGAGAGAGAGCTTGAATTAGTAAAGTAGAGTCATCTTTTAAAAGTCGTGTATTCTTGAGATTTGGAAAGGCGATGTCATTTGTGTTAGGGAATGAAGATCTTGAATAGATACAATGAACGTTATTATGGCACCTAGATACGCCGTGACTGTCTACTTTCCTTAAGATATGCAGATCGTATTTAACTCAGACACATCCCAAGTTCTCTTCTTAAGGTACAGAACTGGTCTTCCCCTAAAGGTTTTGTAAAAATATCTGCTAATTGATGCTCAGTGGGAATGAATATCAATCTTATTAAACCTTTGGACACATTGTCTCTAAGAAAATGGTGGCGTACTTCTATGTGTTTTGTGCGAGAATGTAGTACTGGATTTTTAGAGATGGCTATGGTGCTTGTATTATCACAGTATATGGGTATATTTGCACATATGATGCCAAAGTCACATAGTGTTTGATGCATCCATAAGATTTGGGAGCAGTAACTTCCTGCTGCTAAATATTTACCCTCAGTTGTGGATAGAGTGACTGGCGTTTGCTTCTTGCTATGCCATGATACAAGACTTTGTCCCAAAAATGTACATGCACCGCTTGTGCTTTTTCTATCTATTTGACAACTCCGCATAGTCGACATCTGAAATAACCCAAAGAGATCAAAATTGTCACATTTTGGATAGAATAACCCTAAATTAGTAGTACCACTCAAATATTTAAATATTCGTTTAACAGCCTGTAAGTGGGAGTCTTTGGGTTTGGCCTGAAACCGAGCACATAGACACACACTGTACATTATATCAGGTCTAGAAGCAGTTAAATATAGTAGGGATCTGATCATACCTCTGTATTTTGTTACCTCTACATCCGTACTTTTTTCATCTGCTGTGAGTTTTATTGATGTACTCATTGGTGTGGTCTTTGAGTTTGAATTATCAAACCCAATCTCTTAAGTAACTCTTTTGTGTACTTGGTTTGATGAATGAATATACCTTCGTGATTTTGTTTAATTTGAAGGCCCAGAAAGTAGTTGAGTTCTCCCATAAGGCTCATGTCAAACTCTTTGTGCATGCATTTGGAAAACCACTCACCAAGAAAATTATTAGTAGCACCAAATATTATATCGTCTACATAAATTTGTGCACTGATAATATCTTTATTTTGACGTTTAATAAATAGCGTGGAGTCGATTTTACCTCGTATGAACCCATTTGATAAGAGATATTTACTCAATCTTTCATACCAAGCCCTTGGAGCTTGTTTTAGTCCATAGAGTGCCTTCTTGAGTTTGTATACGTAATGCGGGAACTTGTCATGTTCGAATCCAGGTGGCTGTTTTACATAGACTTCTTCATTTATGTACCCGTTGAGGAAGGCGCTTTTCACATCCATTTGGTGTAGCTTGAACTTTCTGAAACAAGCGAATGCTAGTAGTATACGAATGGATTCCAAGCGGGCTACTGGGAAAAATGTTTCTTCATAGTCTATTCCTTCTTGTTGGTTATATCCTTGAGCGACTAATCTCGCTTTGTTTCTTGTAATTGTTCGGAACTCGTCAAGTTTGTTTTTGAATACCCATTTAGTTCCAATACTGGATACATCTTTCGGAGGAGGCATCAATTCCCACACTTGACACCTTTCAAATTGTTGTAACTCTTCTTGCATTGCTAGTAGCCAATTTTCATCAAGTATGGCTTCTTTGGCGTTCTTTGGTTCAATCTGGGATAGGAATGCTGAGAACGCACACATGTTTTGTGCTTTTCTTCTTGTAATAACTCCTTCATTTATGTCTCCAATGATGTTATCAGGTGGATGATTTTTGATGTATCTTGCTGATTTTGGAAGTTGAACATTATGTATTACTTCTTTAGGAGATTCAGAATTGTGGTCTGGTTGTTCATCCATTTCAACTTCTTTGGATATGTTCTGATTTTAAAGTATTCAAATTTTGGATAGAGTATTGATCTTGTTGTTCTTCTAATCCAGCTTGCTGGATCGGTTCCATAGTCTTGCTATTTTGCTTTATGTGGTATGATGAGTTTGCAGCAGTCTCTAAAATTCCTGCATCTTCTTCTCTTTCTTTTGGAATATCATGGTTAAGTTCATTAAATTTGATATATATAGATTCTTCGATACACTGCTTTTGCACATTATAAATGCGATATGCTCTACTATTTTGTGCATAGCCAATGAATATTCCTTCATAAGATCTAGCATCAAACTTGCCTAAGTTCCCACTAGTGTCAAGAATAAAACATTTAGATCCAAAGATTTTGAAATAGCTTATATTAGGAAGTCGTTTATTTAATAGTTCATATGGTGTTTTCAAAAGAATTGGGCGGATTAGCACTCTATTTAGTACATAACATGATGTGTTTACAACTTCAGCCCAAAATTTCTTTAGGAGTTTATTTTCTTGAATTAGTGTTCTAGCTGTTTCTTGTAACGTACGATTTTTTCTTTCTACCACTCCATTTTGTTGAGGGGTTCTAGGTGTTGAGAATTCATGAGTTATTCCTTTTTGATTACAGAATGTAATTAAATCCTTTTGAAATTCAGTACCATGATCACTTCTGATTCTTATAAGATTAAGATTGTATTTGGTTTCCAAATTTTTAATCAGTTTTTCAAATTCTTTAAATGCCTCATCTTTTGTTCTAAGTAATAGTACCCATGTATATCTAGAGAAATCATCGACTATCACAAAAGCATAGAATTTACCGTTTAGACTAGAATGCCTTTCAGGTCCAAATAAATCGAGATGAAGCAATTGTAAGGGAGAAGAAGTTGATACCATGTTTTTGGCTGTGAACGATGTTCTTACTTGTTTTCTGAGTTGACAAGGTTCTCATATACCTTTCTTCTCGAAATTCACTTTGGGTAATCCTCTTACTAAGTTCTTTGATGACAACTTCTTGATGAGGTCCATATGAACATGTCCCATTCTTCTATGCCGCAGATTCGCTTCATCTTGAATAGTTGCAAGACATAATTCTTCCTCCTGTCGCTCAAAATCAAGAATATATATATTCCCTTCTCTTTGGGTAACTAAAGCAGCATTGTTAGTACCATGTGAAATTGTACATTTATCTTTTTCAAACTTTACTTAATGCCCATTATCCATTAATTGACTAACACTGATAAGATTGAATTCTAGTCCGTTGACAAGATGAACATTATTAATGTTAACCTTACCATTACCGATTTTACCTTTCCCAATTATTTCGCATGACCGATTATCACCAAATGTGACAGTTCCATGTTTTTTTTTGACATTTAGTTCCACGAACTTAGATTTGTCTCTCGTCATATGACGTGAACATCCGCTGTCAAGGATCCACTTTTGAGAAGATACTTTGGCTTTGAAATATACCTGTATAAGAGATATACAATTTATATTTTTGGTACCCATATCTTTTTGGGTCCACTTGTGTTAGTTGAAATCACATCACTTTTCTTTATCCATACGGCTTTACTTCGATTTTTCTTTCTTGAACAGTTTATCTCTAGATGTCCTTTAATGCCACAATTTTTGCAAGAAGTAAAAGGCGTGCAATAATTTAATTTAAATAATGATTTAGATTTTAGAATTTTAACTTCTTTTCTATATATTGGGTTGTAACCTATGCCTTGTTTATCATAACTGGGTCTTTGTTTTCCTAGCAGGACATTTAGGTTTTCTTCCCCATGAACAAATTTAGCTAGAGAGTTGTTTAACGATTCTATTTCTTTTTGTAAATCATTAGTTGGAGGTGTTTTATTTATCGATTCATTACCAAATGCATCAATGCACACATCTCTCATTTTTATCTCATTTTTTAGTTTCTCAACTTCATTATTTAGTTGTTTTACCTTGTTGAGCAGTATTTTATTTAAATTATCTAAATATTCATTCTTTGCTGCTAATACCTTTTCCTCATTTGTGTGTGTTACTTTTTCTAATTCTTTCTTTTCATCTATTAGCGCCTCCACTTCGCCCATTAAAGTGTTTACTAGATCTTTTAAGTGCATATTTTTTTCTTTTAGTTTTTCATTTTCTTGTTTCAAAGTAATACCATTAGAAAGAAGTACCTCACTGGATTCACCTTCAAGTCCCATGATGCATATTTGAGCCAGTTCATCATTTGCGTCTCTTTCCACTTCGGATTCTTCATCATCACTCCATGTAAGGAATGCTTTATGCTTTTTGAACTCCTTATTTCCTTGTTTTCCTTTGTTTTTGAGTTGGAAGCAATCCTTTTTAAAATGACCAAGTCGTCCACACTCGAAACAGGTTTCTTCGGTTGGCTTTGCTTTGAATTTATTTGCGTTGAATGTATTTTTCCTTTGATTCTTTCTTTGAAGTAGGCCTTTAAGTCTTCTTGACATCATGGCTATTTCATCATCCGAGTTATTCTCAAGCTCTTCTTCAATTCCTGCATTTAAAGTTAGTACCTTCTTTCGAGGAACTTCTTCCTCGTCATCATATCTTTTTAATTGATGTTCATATTCTTCCAGTTCACCAAAGAGAGTTAATGTATCTATAGAAGAAATATTGACAGAATCTTAAAGAGTAGTAATTTTAGATGCAAACCTTTTGGGCATAGCCCGAAGTAACTTACGGTTGATTTCACTTTGTGGGATTGACTTGTCGAGCAACTTTAAAGAATTTATAAGTACCAAGAATCGTGCTTGAGCCATTTTGATTGTTTTGTCTCTTTCTAGTTTGAACATTTCGTAATCATGCATGAGCATACTTAGCTTAACTTCTCATACTTTGGAAGTTCCTTCGTGACTTACCACTAGGGTATCCCATATCTCTTTTGATGTGTTACATGAAGAAACTTTATCTATTTTGGATTGCACCATGCCACTGAGAAGAGTGTTCATTGCTTTTGAATCGTATGAAATCATGCATGTTTCGGTTGAGTCCATCTCGAGTAGCGTTTTTGGAGTGCCATCATCTCTCCTTGGGATTACCGGTCCATTCTCTACCACCCTCCATTCCCATGGGTCTCGCTTGAGATATATCCTCATTCGAAATTTCCAGAAGTTATAGTTCTCAGTTCCAAAGAGTAGTGGAGGTCGGTTGGTTGATTGACATTCATGATGAGCGCTTCCAAGTTGTGCCATATCAGAATCTTTCCCTACAAGTCACCTTTAAGACCAAGATAAGTAGAGCCAAGCTCTGATACCAAATGAAATTTAAATAGGTACACTTAGAAGGGGAGTTGAATAAGTGTAGGCACAAACTATGTCCAATTTTTATTTCTTATCAAAAATTCCTTGAGTGTTTAATGCAGTAAGCTGGATTACTGATATGGATAGAATGCAGGTTGCTGGATAAATAACAGAATATTCAAGTATAAAATGCGATCACACAAACACCAAAATTTTTACGTGGTTCAACTACTACCCTCTAGAATAGTAGCCCAATCCACGTCCAATACCAACTAGTATTGGAGACTCACTTTTATTCAACTTTTCCAATTACAATACAAGTTCTATCAAATTTGAACACCTTTGTTCCTTGTGCACCTATGCACTCTTAAGCACCTATGTTTTCCTTCAACTTGACTGTAATAAGTTATCAACCCAAACAAGATTACCTAATACAATATAGATTTAGATATGACAATTAAAATACAATACTAGAGGTCTAATGATCAAGCAATATATTACTTACCAACTCAAGGCTCTAGTATGAAATGATATGCAAGAAGGATATTACCAGAATGTATTCGAAGATGCAACTTTGTTCTTAATGCAATCACTACACCAAAAATGGCCTCTAGTGAAGGACAAATCCTTCACAAGACATACTATATCACTCACAAGTGATTTATTGCGAAGAAATATTTCCTTCACACGAGTGCTCACATTAGACCTCCTCGCAATTGGGTATCCTTCGCTAAGTAGTAACTAAATGTTTTTTGTGAATGATATATTGTGAATAACTTTTTTATTCACAAATTGTATTTGGTAATGGAATATTGTTATATAGTGAAAGATTGATTTCCTTCACAAATAATATTTTAAGGACTATTTGAAATTAGTGAATAACGTAATTCCTTCACAAATAATATATTGTGAGGAACAAATTTATTTAACGACATAATATTTTCCTTCACTAATTATAAATTGAGAATCTTTCTTAAAATTAGTGAGAGAAAAATTCCTTCACAAATTATAAATTTGTAAATAAAAAATCAATTGCTAAATAATCAAAATTCATTGAAAATTATAATTGATTTTTAAATAATTAATTTCATATTTATTATTATTATTAATCTCTACAAGAAATATTAAATTTATTTTTCAAGTAAATATGAATATTGTCATATTTTTTTCAAACTAATTGATAAGCTAATGCATAAAGAGCTAATAAAATCAAAACTTCTCATATAAAAAGATCATAATACTCGAGTTACAATAACTACAAAATTTGTTATTGTATCTTGGTCTCACAATGACCATAGTACCTACAAAATTTATTAACTAACATAAGAAAACTGAAAGAATAACAATGAACTAGAAGGAATAAAGTGCGACACGTTAGATCCACTTCATCATCATTTTCTTCAAGAAAATCAAGGTTGGGCATGTAAACTTCATGCTGCAATAGAAACACCAAAATTCAATTCCAATAAGACATGGAATAAGAAAAGATGAAACTGTTGCACTGTTGTGCCAAATTATTTAGAATCAATTTGACACAGAGCTTAAGCTAGTAAAAATGTCCCTTTTCCCCCAGTTGAGAAAGACATGATATATGCTGCAGCTCCACTAAATGCAGTGTTCCCAAATAAAAACATATACAATAGTAGCTAAGAACTACACGCTTAACGAGGAAATAGATTATCAACATTGAGAAATGGAAAGTAAAAGTGGGACTGATTGGCATTCGATGATGGTTTTGCTGAGAATAGAACTGTGTCAAATGGGCATGTAAGGTCACTAAATGGTACCTATTGCTCTAATTGAGCCTTGGTAATCAAATTCTATTGTATATTCACAAAAAGCCAAAACTAACAAGCAAGGAGCCACATGTATGCAGAGGGGTGAATGATAAGAAGTCAAAACCATCACAAAGCTAGCTTTCAATCTTCTCAGCACATAATCCCAAAAGTTTAAAAATAAAATCTGACCACAGATGAATATAATTGGAACTCCATTTCTAAAACAATGTTTAGTCACCCAACAAAAATTTATAACAGTTATGCGCAAAAGTTTGAGTTTGAACAAAACAACATGGTTCAGGTCACTAAAACATTACCTCATCAAGGGGCTTCTCAAATTGAAGGTTCACACTCTCAGCATATGCACGCATCACAGGAACACGTATACAATTGGCTATCACTTTGACACTAGTATCATTCTGTAGCACAAAAGAGAGGCATGTAGGCATGTTATACAGAGTCTACATGCCAATTATCCTTCAATAGATACTATCAACTGTCTTAAATATGACAAATGATATGAAAAAGATTGGATAGTGACGCTTACCCAGATTTTCCTGGTCTCTTTTACTAATTTCATTTCCTCCTCATTGTACCCATTCGAAAGAATAGGTGCATTGTGTGAGAAAAGATTAAAGGCATACTGCATATAGAAAGTATATCAAATTAAGCAATTAAATATATCCACATCATTACCTAATTAATTCACCTTTAAATTTAAGGAACATGAATAATAAAGAGACAAACCTGCCGCTTGAAGATTTTACAGTTGGTTGTTTTCCTTCGAGGACCTAGCCACAAAACAATGAGGAAAAAAATTAACTTAGAAGAATAACAGACCACATTATTTAATATTAGATGGGTACAACAAGCCAATTGGAAACAAAACTATAAGGTAAAGAAAGTAGGAGGAAACCTCACGAGTCTGTTGCTCAAGCTCCTCTATTGCAGCAGCACCAACACCACTAGCCGCCTGGTATGTGCTAACAACTATGCGTACTACCTAAAACATTCATGTTTCATGAACAATGGACCATTCTCTTGGTCAACTATTTATCTGCAAGGGGAAAGTACTCTATCATGCAACTGAAATGAATTGTTGGATTCACAAGAAAACCCTATCTCCACTTGGTGCTCATCAAATTCCAGCGTTTTTCTGCACTAGTTATTATATTTGACATCCCAAGTAATACAATTGATATTATAAGTTAACCATGCATTATTGATAAACAGCTTGTCTAACACAAGGGCCAGCAATGGTAAAGATTACTACCTCTAGAAAATTGTCTTGTCTAAGGTATTTGCATGTTACTGCTTTCCCCAACAGACAAGCTTTTGTCCCAACTGCTCGCTTGACCATCCAATATCCCTGTCAATACCATTAAATACTCAATTCCACTGAATGCACAATAAATTAAGCTGTAAAAGCAAACACAATAGATAATCCTCAAAAGCCTAAGAAAATTGTTGGAAATTTGAACCGTGGTTTAGCTTTATCATGGAGTAGTGGGTAGTGTTTTTGTTCTATTTGAAATGTTGATTATTCAAGGAACATTAGAAATAGTTGTGACTAATCATCAGTCTAGACTCTCCTAGTTCAAGGAGAGATCCCTGAGTTCATCAGCTTCGCTTTACAGCTTTATTTATTAGAAAGATAATTATAAAAAAGTAAACATGTAACTGCATCTTAATACAGCTTCTGTTACCTCTTTTATACTTGGAATTAGTTTTAATCTTGAATCACGAAACATGTCAGTCCCATTGACAAATTGACCCAGCAACGAGTTTTCCTTTACAGGCCTGTCAGCGGCATAGTAGAGAACTAGACTGTAGTTTGGACTAGCAGGAACCTGAAATAAAGAAACCAGAATATAATTTCTTAATGGACCAACGAGTGCGCTGTTCATATGTTGAAAAAAAATGCTACATAAAGAAACATTCCATGAGAAGGTCTATTGTGCTTAACGACTAACTGATATTGCAGTTCATCAATGAAACGGTCAGATTAGGAAATATAGTTCCAGGAATATTCAGAAAAGAACTAAAGGATATCAAGTTTAAGGGTAAATACTTAATATTAACTTGAAATTTTTACAATAGTATCTCGATATTTGTTCAAATAAACATAACTTAATATAAAAAATATATTGGTATTGATGCAGGACATACCATTCCAGCAGGTTGGGCAGTTATGGTCTGTCCTCCAGCTGTGCACTTGAATCCTTCCAAATGCGAAGACCCCCTTAAATTTAATCCACGGAGATGGGAGGTAAGTCAAGGATCTCACACAATCCTGTGCTCTATATATAAATTCAGCACCTGCAAGAGTTTTGAGTAAAAACCTGTTACCTACGGCTCACTAACACTGAGAAAAAAGAACTGAGGGTTGAGATTGAGATCTTGAAGTCCAGTCAATAAGCCAAATCCATAGGGAAAATAGCCTTTAAGCTGATTATGAGAAAGATCAAGAATGCGAAGACTGGGTTCATCAGAGGAAGATGGAGAGAACTCTACACTTCTAACAAGTATATTGTTTTCTAGGTGAAGTTCTTGCAATGTGGGCAATGTCAGTAAAGTAGGTAGAAGAGGTCCATTTAACTGGTTAGAACTGAGATCAAGGATTGTAAGCTTTGGAAACTTCGTAATAACATTTGGGAAAGAACTACTTAGAGAATTATGAGAGAGATTGAGGTAATTTAGACGCAAAAATTATGAGGTTACCTCAGGGATGGGCCCTGTCAAACAGTTTTAGCTGAGGTCAAGAATTTGAATGTTTCCATATTTTAGCAATTTGGTTAAATTTCATTCAAATTGGTTATTTGACATATCAAGTACTGTGCAGCTTCCGGTCACCAAAGGAAGTTCACCAGATAGCCCATTTGAGGAGAGATTAAGTGTGCGTAAAGTTGTTGCTGTGATATTACATACTTTACAAATATAAAATAACTTGCTGAATCAGAGTAACTGTCTAAAGAACTTAACTTAGATGCTCAATTTATGTTTAGCGCTAAAAGAAAGGGAATATTACCTTCTTCTGCTCTAAAAATATTACCATCTTCCTTCCACATATCATCATTTACTAACATATCAGCACCATGACTGAAGCAATTTCCTGGAGAAACATAATCAGTAACCGTAAATTCAATAATAAACTATCAAATCAAGGTTTATTCAAATATATCATTTTCATGAGTTCTGTTGTTACCATAAGATACATTTTTATTCCAAAAGTTTGTTATCGCCTTTTCGAGGAATGAAATTATGGGATCCCAATCCTGAAGACATAGCCCAAAAGGTTTTCAGTGGTTATCACAAAATTGAAAAATATATTTCACAAGAACACACTGCCCATTTAAAATGTGCAGGTATCTGCAAGCCAACGGAAAATAATTGATCCATCGCGCTCTGACTTGCGGGATGATACCATTCGTATCATAAATCCTAGTCGTCTGGCATAGTCATCATAAAATTCTTTGGCAGCTCCATCTGATTCAAAACACATACCCTCAAATGGCTCTTGATTTGTATCCACTTCATGTGAACCTGATTCCTCTCCGACCAAACTTTCAATGGTTACAAATTTGTCCTCTGTTGAACTATCCATATACATTACAAAAAAAAATTATTATAAGAAAGTCATGTGTACCTTGTCCAAAAAAATATCACAACATACTTTGATGAGGTCCACGATGAAAAGCAAAGAACATAATTCACTCTTAGAATCTTAAAATAAATAGAGACCGATCCCGGGGAAGAGTGAGTGCAGTAGTATAAGGTTTAAGATTTACGTAGTTTTGGGCCTCATTAACACATGTATTGATGAAAAAGATACACTTGAAACCAAAATGATCATGTAGTAAAAATAAAAGGCCCTACCATTATCTATGCTGAAGTATGCAACTTTAATTTTGGCTGCAACGTGTTTACTCATTTTGAGGGTTATACGATGGCTTCCAAGAAGGATCATTTTCTTCTGCCATAGCATGCGGGTCTCATATTCCTTCACTCGTCATAACTGTGATTAACAATTACATTCAAAGTCACAGTTGCTGTTAGTACATACATAGACAATTAGCCATCTATCCACATAGCACAAGGTGCTGCAAGAAATAAAGAACAAAGTTCATAAAATTTTAACCAGAGGAATTTACTGTAAAATAGGATGCTCTCATATAACCTAGTGCTTCTCATTTCTTTGTATTGAGAAAACTACATAAATCCACTGAACTAACAAAAAGAAAACCTTTCTTTGATTATTATCCAATTGTTTTATAATGCCATTCTGTCTGATAAATAAGCAACAAGAAACACCTAACGATTTCATTTAGACTCAACTTGTCCACTGCTAGAATGGCTTTACTTGGAAAAAACTTCAATTTAGATCTTTATTGAAATGCAATATATAAACATACTGACAAAAACTACCATGTTCTACTATTCAGTATAGCCCTACTTCTGTAGCCATTTTTGCTGGGATTAATCACAAACATTATTCAACTATGGGTATAGATTCAAGTATTCAACCCAACTTATATAATTAAATATTTTCTTTGACTTGCAACAAAAACATCAAGTTATAACCACACAGTACATCTCAAAAGTTAGTTTAACATATCCCCTCTCTCACCATCAGCTCTTTCAACTTTACTCACAACACAAATAAAAATAAATTGGTCAATACTAGAACTGAAAATTCTGACCATATAATCTACATAAATTCTTAAAGTCCAAGCCACTCCACATAGCATAAAAAAATAAAGGGTATATTAACTCACAAAGAGTGCAGACCATTATGCAGTAGATCATCACCATCCTTCTCTCCTTCTGCATCCCCAATTTGAAAAGTTTGAGTTAATTTTTCTGCCAAACGTTCAATTTTGGATGTGTAAATCAATTCATCATTCTTGGAGGTCAAGGCAAAAAATATCTCCAACATGTCCTTAGCTTTCTCCCTGACCAGAATAGCTTCTTTAGCTCTCCGTTCGTCTTTAACCCGAGCAAAATCTACCGCTTTATTCAGTGAAAACAAAGCAATCGTAACCGTAGCAAGGAATTACTTCCCTAAACTCGAATCTCCTCCGTCACGGTTATCACATCTTTTGAAAATCTTATCGGATTGGGAAATTCATAAGAAATAGAAATTAGGTTAGAATAGGGAGGACATCGAAAGGAAGGGAGACGCGGAGAGGCCGGAGACGGAGACGCAATTTTGGGTTTTGGGTTAGGGCGGGTAAAGAGCGAGACGTGATTTAGGTTTTAGCTTTGGGTTACGGCAGACTGCAGAGAGCAAGTACATACCTTTTAATTAAATTAGGGACTCTATTTCAAAAAGAGTTTAATTTTAACTTATTAAAACAACTAATATTGTAAATTCTTTAAAAAACAATATTGTAAATAAAACTATTATTTTAAAATTTATTTCAAAATTTTAAATAGATTTAAATTTAAATCTTAAGATGTCATAAATTAATTAATAACAAAAATCTTAGATAACATTTTTTTTATAAAAACAACTTTTTTATAAGTAATATTGTAAGTTACAATTATTATAAATAAATTTAATATTATAAAAAATTTAATATATTTGTATTATAATTTATATTCACCACAATTAATTCTAAAAAAATTATTTAGAATAAAACAGCGGATGATTTTATTTCTCGCAAAAAAACTCTGAACAATAATATATAGTGAGAAATAATTTCTTCACTAATAGATTTTTTTCCTCGCAAAATTTCATCATAAATTGGCATCAAAAATCCTTTTATCACCTCAATTTTGCGAGGAAAAAAATATAAATTGTGAAGGATTTTTCTTTCGCTAATAACTATATTAAGCACTATATATTTTTTTTCTTTAACTGCTCCTTCGCTTAAACAAACTCTCCCTTATGTGAAGGAATAAATTCCTTCACAAAATTTCCTTTGCTAGAGGTCATTTTTGGTGTAGTGAATCAATATCTATCTTAGTGAAAAATAATCTCGTAGCTTGTATGCTATTATTTTCTGTGTATGTTTTTCGTGTCTGAATATGTTAGTGAGTTCGGTTTATATAGACAACTTCGAGAGTATTTCCGTTGCACATATTTGATTCTGTAATATGCATGTTTAAAACCATTTAGCACAAATCATGATATATTCAGTTTGATTTCCATGAGATATCACGCTGTCAATACTTATAAGACTAATTGATTTTATGGCTTCATCCCAATTTCTAAAAGGTCAAAAATCAATACTTTATGTTACCATATATATTGACTCATGAGTTTTTCATATTTCTCAATATATATTGACCGTTAGACCCAACCAATTAGATTTCCCAAATCATGGCTCATGATTCCTCAGATCGCGTGTATGGTGATCTTTTTTAATTTACTTGCCTAAAATTAAGACCCTTGATTTATGGCGCATAGTTTGTGTAGCATGATTTATGATTCAAGATCTATGATGTCATGATTTATGCTTACCATAATTTTCTGGCCGGTGTCCTTATGGATTGGAGCGTTGGAGATAACCAATTAAATTCCTTGAATTGTAATGCAAGACTCCTACTATCCCATTGTTGTCTTATCCGTGATCTTAGAGATAAAATGCATAATTTATGAGAGAGTCATTTCATGTCTTTGTCTCATAGTGTGGGTCTCTTTAATAGGATTTGATTCCTTATGTTGAGCAATTTTGTCATGCATATTATTAATCATGCGATGATCAAATATGAATGCAGGTATATGTATGTAATGCACATGTCCTAGAGCCTTATTTTGGAAAGTAATAACTGCTAAAATCTTACATATATTCCTAAGACTCAATTTGGCTTTTCTTTCTTCAAATGCATCTTGACTTTGGACCTTCTTCCTTGATGATCCTGAAATGATATATAACAGAATTAGTGAACTAATATGGTCATCATCAAAACATAGAGTGTGACATAAGTCAACACAGTACCTCAGGTTTATCCTTTGAGGAAGAGTTGTTGGTAAGTAACTTCTTGGCAAAGTTGAATCTTCCTGGGAATCCATTGGCTAGTAATGAGATGGCCGAATACTCTTTGAAGCTCCAGAACATGTGGTTCCAAGAGTTTAGGATTTGGGCTTGATGATATGACATCATGGGTAGGTAAGAGAACATCTGATTGTAGAGATAGTTTCTATACCCATCTTTGCCCACACCAGTGATCTCAAGGTCATCATCATCTTCTTCCCCTTCTCTGTTCTCGTTGGAGGATTCCATTATTTCAATGGCCTCTTGATGTTCTTGCACTGATTCTTCTTCATTTTTGGCAGGGACCTCTTCTTCTGCCATGGAGATATCATGAGGCTCCCCCTCAACTTGATCATCTTCTTGTAAGCTCAAAAGCTCCCCCTCAGTTGGAGCATTTTCTAGAACTTCAGGCATCTCCCCCTCAGCTGGTGTATTCTCGATCATGAGAATCTCAGGAATCTCCCCCTCAGCTGGAGCAATGTCCTCTTGACTTTCTTTGGACAGTTCCTTTTTGGCAACCATGCTCTTGTCTTCCTTCTTGAGCACTTTTTCATTCTCAAGGATGTATTTCTTGACCAGCTTTCTTCTTGATTTTCTTGGCTGAGCCACAGCCTCAGGACTTTCTTGAACAACCAACATGTTTGATGCAGCTACTTCCTTGCTTGATGTGTCTGGTCTAGTCTCTACGATCAGTAGAGATTCTACGATTGAGGAGATGGATGGCTTTTTGGGTTTGTGGCTGATTTTATTCTTCTTCAGCATCTGAGATATGGTGGCTCTATCTTCTTCAGCCTCATCCTGTTGTTGCTTCTTTCTCAGGATCCTTAGAGTCTCAATGTCAGAGGACTCTACTAGTTTATCAGTTATGGATCCCTGGGGTTCTTCTACCATTCTAGCCTTAAGCTTCCTCTTGCCTTTGCTTTTTTTGATAAGGACAGAGGGTTCTCCTTTATTTATTTATTCTTCTTCTTCGATCTCCTTAACAACAGACATATTTCCTGGAAGGCCTGAATCTTTCAGATCACCAGTTCTTCCACTGGACTCGGTCATCATGCGTACATACTTAGCTAGGTTCCTTTTCCAATTTTCAAACAGTTGCTAGGTCATTCGTCTGCTTGGGTTGATAGCTTCTCCTTCTTCGTCCCCAATTTTGTCACCCAGAGTAGACTATAGAATGATACTTATGAATCGCCCGTTGAGCATCTTTTGAAGGCTCTGTAACTTCTTTGAGTTGATGATCCACTTTCCAATCCATTCGAGTAATAGGGCTCCATAGTTGAGTTGTATTCCATAACACATGGCAGTCATGAGCTTGAGTTGTACTTCATTCACAGAGTCATGACCTGAGCTCTTGCAGCATATACATTTCCCAACAATATCAGCTAGAAATTCATACCTCTGTGGAAACTCCTTCTTCTTGTATCCTTTCACAGAGGGGAGTTTCTAGTGATGCATTCTTTTAAGTCCCTCTTGGAAGTCTACGCTATCTATGACTGGATACCCTTCATTTTTGAGACCTAGGGCAAGGTTGATGTCTTCGGCCTTCAGTCTGATTTCCACTTCCTTTACTCTCGTAGTGATGGTGTTGTATTCAAACACACCATTCTTGTAGAATTCTTTCACTATCTTGGGATAGATCAATGTGTCTGTGCCCAAGGCTTCTTGGAGGCCTGCCTTCTTTAGTAGTGCCAGAGTTTTATGAAATTTGGCTTCAGCTATTTTGAACTCATCAAAACAGAGTCTGTAGCCGGAGATAACACTGGTAGCCGCCATTGATTTTCTTGCTAGAAGTGTGATTTGACTGAGCTTTCTTCTGATTTAGGGTTTCTGCTTTGAGAGAGGATGAGAGAGATAATCTTTTGAACTTTTAATTTCAAAAAGACGATTTTAATTTGTACTTGTAACTTCCCTCTCTCCTTTTTGCTTAGTGGGACAGGTGTCGACTTTTGCTTGGCTCTCACGAGTTTGGTGATAAGGATTGTCTTGATTTGCCTTTGGCTCTCAGAGAGTGATGTGTCCTTAGGGAGGACTACGATCATTGAGGTAGTTTTGTGATCATTGTGTCTGAGCTACGATCGTCGAGTCTGTCTATCAATCGTTATGTCTGAGCTACGATCGTCGAGTCTATCTATCAATCATTGTGTCTGAGCTACGATCGTCGAGTCTGTCCAGTAATCGTTGTGTTTGAGCTACGATCGTCGAGTTTGTCAAGCAATCGTTGTGTCTAAGCTACAATCATCGAGTCTGTCTAGCAATCGTCGTGTTTGAGCTACGACCGTCGAGTCTGTCTATCAATCGTCGTGTTTGAGCTACGACCGTCGAGTCTGTCTATCAATCATTATGTCTAAGCTACGATCATCGAGTCTGTCCAGCAATCATTGCGTCTGAGCTACGATCGTCGAGTCTGTCTAGCAATCGTTGTGTCTGAGCTACGATTGTCGAGTCTGTCTAGCAATCGTCGTGTTTGATCTACGATCATCGAGTCTGACCGGATCCTTGTGATGAGTTTTTGACATAGCATTCTTTTAAGGTAACTTAGGAAGGGCCAACCTCTTGGAGTGAGGCAAGGGTTAGGTTTGTTCCTGAGGCGCTTATCAGAGATATTGCTTTGTTTTAAGATATATCATCACAGGATCCTCCTCTTGATGGTTGAGGTTCTGTTATCATTGAGTCTGCACTTCAATCGTTTACTTTCATGTCACTTCAGTTCTACTATCGTGGACTTCCCTTGATCATGTCTACGATTTTGAGCTTAGCCTTTTGTGTCTATTATGGTTAGCACAAACTAGAGCATATATTTTATGGTTATAAATTTAGCATGCCTAGTTCACTTATTAACTTATTAAATATGGATTCATCTAGAGGTTTTTTAAAAACATCAGCAAGTTAATTTTCAATAGGGATATATTATAAAGATATAGTTCCATTTTGCATATGATCCCTAATGAAGTGATACTTTATTTCTATATGCTTAGTCCTAGAATGCATAACATGATTATGAGTTATTGCTATGGCACTTGTGTTATCACAGTGAATGGGAATGGATTTGAAATCAAACCCATAATCAACTAGCTGATTTTTCATCCATAGGATCTCGAAAGCAAAGCAGGTTGCCAAAGAACAATGTATTCAAATTTTCCGCAGTTGAAGTAGACACTGAGTTTTGCTTTTTGCTAAACCAGACACAAGTCTGCTTCCTAGCAATTGACAGTGCCACTAGTACTCTTTCTATCTATTTTGCGTACTGCAAAATCAAAGATCTCATGTATCCTGTTAGTTCAAATAAGGATTCCTTGGGGTACCAAAGCCCCAAGTGAGGTGTACCCTTGAGATACCTGAAAATCCTCTTTACAGCAAATAAGTGAGATTCTTTAGGGTTAGCTTGAAATCTAGAACATATGCATGTTGCAAACATTATGTCTGGTCTCTCGGCGCTTAGATATAAAAGAGAGCCTATCATACCTCTCAGATTGAGTTATATCAATACTTTTACCTTTTCATCTTTGTCAAGTTTGGTTGCAGGAGCAATTGGGGTTTTTCATGGGAGAGGTCGATTCCATGCCATACTTCTTAGTAGGTCTTTGATATACTTGGCTTGGTTTATGAAGATTCCTTCATCACCGCTTTACTTGCAGTATCAAGGAAGAAATTCAAATTCACCACATGCTCATTTCAAACTTGCTCAGATATTAGCTTGAAGAATCTCTTGCATAACATTTCATCAAGAGAACCCAAAAATAATATCATCAACATATATTTGAACCAATAAGACTTTGTCTTTATGCTTTCTAAGAAATAATGTGGTATCTACTCTACCTCTAGTGAACCTATTTTCAATCAAGAAGTTAGTTAGTGTTTCATACCATGCTCTAGGTGCTTGTTTAAGACCATATAAGGCTTTGTCTAATCTATAAACATAATTGGAAAGAGATGGATTGATGAAACCTGGAGGTTGCTCTACATAGACTTCTTCTTGGAGTTCTCCATTTAGGAATGCACTTTTGACATCCATTTGAAAGACTTTAAACTTCATGTGAGCAGCAAAGGCAATGAAGATTCTGATGGCTTCTAGTCTGGCAACAGGTGCAAATGTCTCATCGTAGTCAATGCATTCTTCTTGAGAGTAGCCCTTTGCCACTAATCTTGCCTTGTTCCTAGTTATAACTCCATCTTCATCCATTTTGTTTTTGAAGACCCACTTGGTTCCAATGACAGGATGACTCTTTGGTCTTACTTTGCTTCGTTCAAATTGGTTGAGTTCTTCCTGCATGGCTTCTATCCAACTGGAGTCTTCCATAGCATCCTCTATCTTCTTTGGTTCCATTTGTGACAGGAAGCTTAGAAAAGCATTCATTCTGGGTGGCAGTTCTTGTTTTAACTCTAGCACTCGGATCTCCAATGATTAGATCTTGAGTGTGATCTCTGGCCCATCTATTTCCGATTGGGACATCTGTCCTGATGCCTTCTTGTCTTTTGTCTTCAAGATCTATTTCTTCTTCTTGAAGTGGAGGTTCGTTGTCTTGCATAGACCTCTCTACGATCTAATTTTCTTGCTCAACGATTTCACTTTCTTGAACAACGATCGTGGTATTGAGCTCGACGACTTCATTCGTAGTGTCTGCACTATCGGTCGTAGTGTCTTGAAGCACTGTTTTGTCTAAGTCTGTTTCATCAAAGATGATGTGAATCGAGACTTCAACATTCAGTGTCTTCTTGTTGAACACCCCAGAGGCCTTATCGTTCTGCGGGCATATCCAAGAAAGATTCCTTCATCTGACTTGGGCCTGAAATTTTGTCAGTACTGCTTTCCATTGTTGAGAATGTAGCATGCACAGCCGAAAACCATAAAAGTAGTGACACTTGACTTTCTTCCTTTCCACAGTTCATATGGCGTCTTCTTGAATGTACAAAGGTATCAATGATCTGCTCAAGTAGCATGCGCGGTGTTGATGACCGCCTGAAGTATTCAGGATATGAGTCATTAGTAGAGAGTTCTTCCAGCCTCTATCAAGGTTCTGTTCTTTCTTTCAGCTACTCCATTTTGTGGAGGAGTTCGTGGAGCTGAGAAGTTATGACTGATGCCATTTTCTGTGCAGAACTTGTCCATTTCTAAGAAGTGGAATTCTCTTCCATGATCACTCCTTATGGCCTTGATTTTCTCTCATTTCTCGTTCATCACCAGTCTGAACATCTTGATTAATTGGGAGCTCGTTTCATCCTTTGAGGTTAGGAAGAATACCCATGTGAATCTGGTGTAGTCGTCGACTATAACTAGAGAGTATCTTTTTCCTCCAAGACAAGTTATTGGAATTGGCCCAAATAGATTCATGTGGAGCAATTGCAGGGGCTTGTCGATAGAGTTGGCAGTTTTACTCTTGAATGAGCTCTTGGTTTACTTTCCAAGCTGACAGGCATTGCATGGCCTTTCTTGTACGAAGTTGAACTTAGGTAGGCCAGCAACGGGATCTTTTGATGCCAGTTTGGACATGCTTTTGAAGTTTAAGTGGGATAACCGTCTATGCCATAGCCAACTCATTTCTTCAGATGCTTTTGCCAGAAAACATATTGTCTCGTCTGAGCTTAGTTGACCAAGATTCAGTGTATAGACATTTCCTTCTCTTGTCCCGGTTGGCTTTACAGCAGAAGTCTTCAGATCTCTGACTTGACACTGGTTGTTGAGGAATGTTACTTGGTGACCCTTGTCGCAGAGTTGGCTGATGCTTAAAAGGTTGTGTTGGAGACCTTCCACATATGCTACTTTGCTGAAAGATACTGCACCATTGCCAGCAGAGCCGTATCCTCTTGTCTTTCCTAAGCCGTTGTCTCCAAAGATGACTGAGGGACCCTCCTTTTCTATGTAGTTAGATAGAAGGGCTTTGTTCCCTGTCATGTGCCTTGAGCATCCACTGTCTAGATACCAGGTTGTGATCGTGGAGCTCTTTTCCTGTCATAAAGTTTAACCTTCATTTTGGAACCCATATTTGCATTGGTCCTATTTTGTTAGTGCCCTTGGGGACCAAAATTTGTTTGATCTTGGGTCTTACATGCATGGAATTATAATAGCACTTAGCAGCCTTGTGACCAAATTTATTGCATATAAAACATCTAGTATGATGCATGCCTGTGTGTGTATGATAATTCATCCTCCATTTGGACTTGTTTGGTTCTTTAGTTATCCTTCTGTTAAACTGATTCTCATTCTTCCACGTGTCCTTAGGTTTCATAAATAGTGATGAGTGTGCCTTACCTCTACTATACCTTCCCAGTTGATTCGTAGAGTTAGTCTTACTTGACTCTACGATTCTTCGAGGTTGGTGAGTAGAGGTTAGGTTACACTTCTCTTTTATGAAACCCAAGCCATCATGAGATCCTTTACTCCTTTGAGTATGAATGGAAACAGTAGAACAAGGTTGAACTGGTTTTTCCTTCTGTGAGGATTTCACAAAGGTAATGCTTCTACTAAAACTTGAGGCATTACTAGTGCTAGTTTCTTTTGTTTTTCCCACACATGGCTCTGAGATGGATTCCCCAAAGCTTAAGCCTGTTCTGTCGAATGTACTTCTCTGACTAGAGAGCAGGGAGTCCATGGATGATGAGGATTTGTTCCATGTAGAGATAGTCTTTTCTACTTCCTCAATTTTAGAGGTTAGATTAGACTCTCTTTGTGTATTAAGTTTATTTGTTTGTTTTAAGATCTCATTCTCAATCTCAAGCTTGGAGAGAAGGTTAGTACTTAGAAGGGCTCATGTATTGATGTAGATCAGTGGTTATGCCATGCAGTGCAGTTCTTAAATCATTTATGTCTACATCAAGAGAGTTGAAGTCAAATACCTCATCGCGACTTACATCATGTATGTTGGAATTTTGTTTGTCCTTTGCATGTTTGGCCATTAGGCACAGATTATCCATTTGTGGTTCTTCATCATCTCCGGAATTAGGATTGGAGTCATTGTCTGAATCACTCCACGATCCTCCAGCTACCAGGCCTTTGTCTCTTTTTTGAGGCCTTTTGTTGCCTTTGTATTCCTTCTTTGCATGTGATTTCTTCTTTAGTTCTTCTCTGAGAGGTTTGTTGCAGTTGGAAATGAAGTGGCTAGGCTTCTTGCAGTTGTAGCATAGGTCATTCATTTGCTCCTGATTGCTGTAATTACTGACCTTCTTTGGTTTGCTGGTTTTACCTTGACGCATGAACCTTCTTAGTCTTTTTACCAGCATAGCAAAGTCTTCATCATCGTCTTCATCATAATCAGAGTCAATCTCAGTGTTGACCTTAGATGCACCTTCAGTTGCCTTGAGAGTAAACACCCTTATCCTTCTGTCTTCCTTCTGATAGGGTTTCAGCTCGTTGAGTCAGCTCCAGTTCTTATGTCAATAGATTGCCATATAGCTATTGAACTGTCATCTTGTGAAGATTCTTTGACTCTCTTATAGCAGTGGTTTTGGCATCCCACCTGCTAGGTAGAGCTCTTATGAACTTTATGATCAGATCTTTGTTTGGATAGATCTTCCCATATGCTCGTAGAGAGTTGAGCAGAACGTTGAATCTCTCATAGGTGGCAGTTACGTTTTCTCCTTGAACATGAGCAAACATCTCATACTGCTGTGTCAGGAGTGATTGTTTGTTTTCTCTTACTTCTTCCGTTCCTTCGTGCACGATGAGCAGTGCTTCCCAAACCTCCTTCGCTATTTTGCTGTTGACATTGTTTTCAAACAAATCATCTTCTAAGGATTGAAATAAGATGTTCTTGGCCTTCTTGTCGAGTTGGACAGCTCTCTTCTCGTTTTCTGTCCGCTCCTCTTTGACTTTGATTTGTATTCTGATAGGATCGTCAGTGGTTGGTGCAAGCTTTGTTGGAACATAGGACCCATTCTGAACGGTCTCAAATAGATCTTCATCTATTGAGTCCATGTATGCTTGCATCCTGACTTTCCAGTTTGCAAATTTATCCTTGTTGCACATTGGTGACTTGCTGCCTCCTCCAGTCCTTGATTCGCTTGGTGTGTGTGCCATTGGATCTACTAAAGCTTGTAAGCTATAAAATAGAACCTGCTTTGATACCAATTATTAGTTCCTAGTTGGAACAATAGTTATCTAGAAGGGGGGGGGGGGTTGAATAGATATTTAAAAAATTTGTTCGTTTTACACTTGTTCGTTGATGATGATTAAAACTTAGCGGAATTAATGTTTGTTTTAATCTCCTTTACGAAGTAGTGGAGTTATGATAGTGAGGTAGTTATAGCAGTTATGACAGATATAGCAGTTATCGTATAAAAGTAAAAGACACAGTCGTTTTAAGTGGTTCAGAGCACTTAAAGCTCCTAGTCCAGTCTTCTACTCCTCGAGTAGAAAATCCAGTAAGGATGTCTTTTACAACTTCTGAATCACACAGATTCCTTCTAGACCAGCAGTCTAGGAACTTCTTAGTTCACTCTTGAACTCTTCAAGTCCAGCAGACTAGGCTCTCTTACAGTTCACTTAGAACTCTTTAAGTCCAGCAGACTTGGCACTTTTCTTCAGTTGATTTGTAGATGTTGAGTTCTTGATGGTTGCTACTCAATTGTTGTTTAAGCACTTGTTCGAAAGAACTGAGTAGCTGAACAAGCTTTTCTATTTCTCAGATCTTAGAGTTGAGCTTTGAGAGTTCTTCACATTTTTGTTCAATGCTTGCTTATATATCTCTCATCTGATTGATTTGCATATATGTGATCTTCAAAACTATCCGTTGGATCCATCCGTTGAAGCATTAAATGCGTTTGACCTTTCTGTTCTTTGATGGAGACTTTTTTGCACATCTTCTGAATTGCATTCTGGCCCACTGACATAGCGGTTCGCTTTACATAACCTAATTATACATTAGGTATAAAAATTAAATAACCTAAGGGTTATGGTATTGAAGACTAATAGTATTTAAAATTATAATAACTTAAGAGATTAATTTTATTATCTCAATTTAATACTTAATTTAAACCTAATTAAAGTAAGTCTAATTGGGTTATAAAATTAAATGTAAATTTCCAAAATGAGTGGAATGAAAACCCTAATTAAATAATTAAGGTAAGATAAAATTTTTCTATTGGATCATGCTATTTTTACATACCCAAACAATTTAATTAGAGAGCCCAAACAAGAAATCAATGGCCCAAGTTATGGCCCAATTTTTATGGACCTTCTAGATGGTTAATTAACAAATAAATCAATAAATAAATTGGCCAAGATGGTGCATGAATCCGCAAAGCTAAGGAGTAAAGCAAAGCACATGATTCATTTCATTATTTCAGTTTTTTTTTTGGTTGGTCGGGTTGTTTACCAACCCACCTAAATAACCCACTAGCCTTTTATAGCTTAATAAATTATTTTCAACCAAGGTAAGCAATCTAAGATATTGGGAGATTAATAGATATATATATATATATACAAGTTATATCTATATATACTAATTGCCTATAAATACTCCCACATATTTTTATAAAGAAACTTTTCACTTATTAGTTAAGTTATCTAGCAAAAAGCAAAAAAAGCAAAAGCAAAAGAAAGAGATAGAGAGTGAGAGACGTGGGAAGCTTTGAAGGAGAGGAGAAAGAAATTTCCTTGATGCCACTTAGATTTATCACATACTTTGGAAAAACAAGAAAAGTAGCATTAAGATCAAGGTAAAAATATTAAATCTCAAGCTTTAATTTCATGTAATTTGTTGGTTTTACAAAAATAAAGAACCTATGCTCATGAACTTTCAAAACTCTTGATTTAATTCTTTTTAGTGCATCATGTTTGGATCTTACATTTTTGGGTGTTTAAAAGTTGATCAAAAAGGAAAGAAAAGAAATTATGTACAAATGTTTAAGAAACATCCTAATCTTGCATGCTTAGTGTATTTTATGTTAGATACATGGAGTTCAAGCTTTAAATGGCTAGAAGCATGCTAGAATGATAGATATAGAGTTTAATGGATTTAACTTGTGTATTGGTATGTGTTTGTGTAGAAAAGTTTGGTAAAATGCATGAAAATGAGTTTTACCGAAAAACTTAATCGAAAGGTGTGATTGAAGATTTTTCATTTTGAAACTTACTAATAGTTTTTATGATTTTCTTTCTTGTTATGTTAGATATGTAAGTTAAGAACAAAATCCTTTTTGAAGCATGCAAAAATGTTTTAAAATGAGCAAGATATGATTATTTTTTTTCTAAAAACACCTCATTGTTGAATGGCTGTGCAAAACAGTCCGGTTTATGGCCATTTTCAGTAACCAAAACATGTCCAAATTTGATGTTTGATAAATGAAAATTATAGTTCATGAAGATACGAATCCAACGAGACCGACTGGACCTAAATCGGAGTTGTAGATTTTATTTTATTCAAGTTTTAGTAAAGGACCCCAAATCTGGAAAATCGGAAAAATATATATATATATATATATATATATATATATATATATATATATCAGCTTTTAAATTAATCGAAAAACTTTTTACTTTCCCGACGACAGTTCACCCGCTTTCGGCCGGTTCGTTAGGTGGTGGGTTCGGGACCAAAAATTTCTAAAATTGTGAAGAATATTAAAATATTTAATTCGAATTTTTCGAAACAGTTTATGTAATTACTAAGTAATTAATGGTTTAAACTCATTTAAATCATTTAAAACTTACTAATTAATAATTATTAATGCCACTAAATGATTATTAAACTAATTACATATAATTTAATTGTAATTAACTATTTAATTATTATTTAAGTGATAATTAAGTAGAGTTAGTGGTAATAAACTAACTATTGATTATTTAATTAAGATTAAATAATAAATAGAGTTAAACCATTGATTAATTATTATTTAATTAATATTAAATAATGATTAAAGAAAATTTAAGTAAGATTATGTAATAATAATGTAATTACTTACTTACATTGACATAAAATTTATAAAATAATTTTTTTTATTATTATTTTTAATAATATTAAATAATAAATAAGAATAAGTGATAATTAATTATTCTTAGATTAACAAGAAAGAATAATTAAAGATTTATGAAGTGAATTAATTATTTGTTATTCAAGGATAAATAAATAAATAATTATTATTTATTAAATAATAAATAATGACAAATGTTAATTAATTATTCATTTATTAATAGTAATGAATAATTAAAGATTAATGAAGTAAATAAATTAATTATTTATTTTTCATGGATAATGATTAATTAATTATTATTTAATTAATATTAAATAATAATTAAAGACAAATAATATTAATAATTTAATTATTTATTATTTAATTAATATTAAATAATAAGTAGATGTAATTAGCTATTATTTATTATTAAATAATAACTAAAGGTAATTAATTAATTACTATTTAACTAATATTAAATGGTAATTAAATAAAAATAGAGTTAATAAATGAAGAGAATTTAAATAACTCATTAATTAAACAATTATAATAAATTGTTTAAAGATCTAATAAGTGTTTATTACTTAAGAAAATATTATAAATTAATTAAATCATTAACCTAAGATTTATTAAATATCTTATAGGACTAATGATAGTATATTATATTATGTGTACCTTGTGATTGAATTATTTGTTAATAGCATAAGTAAGCGTATAGACATACAATTATACGCAGTACTAATTAATAGACCAACATTGTCAATGCTAGGTCGTTCAAAGAGTTTTAATTAAAGCTAGTTAGCTGTAGCTCATCGAACAGGCAAGTTGTCTAACTCAAACTTGAGTTATTATTTTCAAAGCATGTTAGTTGATAATTATTGTTGATTACTCCACATCCTTAACGATTATTGTGAATCGCATTTTTCACAATCGAATTCATGTTCAATTATTATTGAATTGTGAATTAATTAAAGTTCTTTCATTCTTGAACTATTTATGAGATAGATCTATGCTAGTTGTATCAGCTAGATTGAATATATTTAAATTTGTTAAATCAAATATGTTTTAAAAGTTGTTCTTAACTAATTGATTTGGTAAGAACTCGAGATTGAGAAAATGAACAATTTTATTAAAGTATTATATTGTAAAATAATTGTTGCTCGACTATTAAGTGTTTATGCATAATACATCGGGTATGAAAGGCTGATCCCCTTGATTACCAAAACTTATTAAAAGGACCAGTTTAACTACTGACAACGTTAGTATATTTTCATGGTTATTTCAAACCACTCAACACCTATTATTCAATTATTCGAATATTCAATTATTGAAGCTTAATTCATGTTCTTTCACAATCGATTCTATTGTTGAAAAAATTGAAAGCTAAATTCCTTTATAATCATGATATACCTTTCTTGTATTTAAACTTGCTAAGCAAACTAGTTGCTTACCTTTGCTATATCATGACATTTATTTCAGCTATGCCCGAAGGATTGAATAAGAAAGACAAAGGCATAGGCAAGATCCAAGACTAGTTTAATATGAATGTTAATTATTATATTATCTGATGGCATTATTTATGTAAACGTTTTGTAATATTAAATGTGTGTTTAAGTTAAGGTAAAGAAGACCTTGGGATTATGTTATGAAACTTTATTATAATGAACAATGTATGTTTATTATTCCGCAATAGTTTATAGATATGCTTATGATGATGCAAGTTGTCATAAAATATTCGTTGTGTCGGAGAATATTCTTTTTGTCAGGAAATATTCGTATGACGATGCAATCATTGGTGGACCACATAACAGAATAATTGTCAGATATAGAAAGCGACAGAAATAACCATTTTTATAAAAATAACGGCAAAATTATTACCGTTAAACTGTTGAAATACCCGGTGATAAAAGTATACGCGTTGTTTCACATTGATACACGGTATTGCACAATAACACACGGTAGTGCACAGTATCTTTGATTATTGATGCTTACGTAAGAAGTCACTCAATGTTTGACTCAATAATTGTTACAATAAAAATTACACAGTCTTTCATAATATTGATGCAATAATTGCTACAGTGCTAATTGAATAGTATTTTATATTATTGACTCAATAATTGTCATAGTAACTGTAAGACCACAACTTTTAGGAATACATATTAATTTTCTCTAAATATTATTTTGAATAATAAGGTGTGAATTTGATACAATATTATAGTTGTGAGTAATATTTACAAATTTTGCAAAGTAATCAAGTTTTTATAAAATATTCGTTTGGTCGGAGAATATTCGTTTTATCAGAAAATATTCGTATGACGACACAATCATTGGTGGACCCCATAATGTAATTCATCATTTGAGTTAGAAAACGATGTAAATAACTTTTATAAAAATAACGACAAAAAGTTTTACCGTTAACTCGTTGAAATACCCTTGATAAAAGTACAAGAATATGCGGGTTGCATAAGTAGCACACAAGATTGTACAATATCTTTGATTATTGATGCTTACGTGAGAAGTCACTCAGTTTTACTAAATTATTGCCACAATAATTGATGCATAGTATCTCACATTATTAATTTAATTATTGTCACAATATTTTATATTGTTAAATCAATAATTGAGACGACAAAGTTATTCATATTATTATTTGTATTATTGACAATGTCTAGAAAGTTCTGTTGAGAAAAGGGGTTTGGTCATCTAATTGCTCGTCAATAAGGAAAAATTCTTATTGAAAAGCCCCCTCTTTCCTGGGAATGATATGGTCGTTCATATTGCGAGTTATAATATTAATGATGAATAAATGTTGTTAAAAATGTGTTTTGTGAAGCCAAGTGAATTGAGATAAATAAAGAGTTTTTTTTATGAAGCAATTGTTGTAAATTAGGCTTATTACATGGACCCCCCACTTTCTCATTTTTTAAAATCGTCAGTAGAAAATTATCTTAATTTTTATTGCTTATATATATATATAATATATATATATATATATATATATATTATAAGTTTTGTTTTTTATATAAAATAGAATATATTATATTTTATTATGCATAGTGCTGCATATTGCAACATAGTAAAATCAAAATTATTTCAAATTAATTCGTCTGTGAATTCGCTTTATCTTGATCGTGATTTTTCTTAAATAATATCTTGTCATTCTTCTATAAATATGATGCTTAGTTTAGAATTGAAAATCATACCAGAATTAGAGAAATCTTCTTCTATAATATTGAGCGTATTTCTTTTGAGTTTAAGAAAACTTTGAGTTTAGAAAACAATACAAATTTTTTCAAGAATATCTCCGCTATACCATTCAGAAGTACTCTCCTTTTTGTAAGGTTTTGTGAAAATCAAAGTAGCAATCAAATTGCAAAAAATAGCGAAAGCAAAATAAAATTAGATTTTAAAATTTTTCACAAACCAATAACCCGGATCATCCTTTATGCATACTATTAATTAAAATGAAGAACAAGAAGTTATGGAATCATACCCTTGTAGATACGAGCTTCTATATGTACGAGTTCACCTCCTACTTCTCCGCGATCTTCTTGAATCTCCGGGTAGATTCCTTCCTTTGATCAATGTTAGTCACCCAAGTGTATGACCTCTAGAGGTGATCCACCAAGGAAGAACAATTTTCAAGAAGAAGGTTGTATTGGCTCAAACTCTAGTCTTTCTTATCTCTATAGAAAAAGGGGCGTATTCTCCAATTATTGGAATTTCGTATTATTGATATCTGATATAAGACTCCCATTATAAAGATATCAGGTAACCTTATTTAATTAAAATGAGGTATTATTTATTTAATTAAACTCTTTTAATTAATTGGGCTCCCTAATCTTATTAGGGATAATTAATTAAACTCCATTAACTAATTTTCCCTCCTAATCCTATTAGGAATAATTGAGAGTATTTATATTAAATTAATTCCTAAAATCTTTTAGAAATTAAAATAATAATAATTTTAATAATATTAATAAGACTCCTCTTATTAATTTATATTTAATATTTCCTAAATATTAAACAATAAATATTAAGCTATTTAATTTATTCTATCACCATAGATTAAATTAAATATAGTTAACATATTATTATGATTATGCCATTAACTTCTTAAATAATTATTCTTCCTTTTGTGGTGTGACCCTTTAGGTTCTCCATATTAAACCGGTTGTGAATAAATCAATTAGAATAATTCTAATATTATTTAAATAAATAATATTTATTCTACAATAGGGATAAGCCTCCCTAGCGATCAATGACTTTCTAGATAATATAGATTTCAACATTAATTATAAAAGAACCTTTGAGTAAATAGTTACCGTACAATTCAATTCTTCCACCATACAATATCCCAATTAAATATAAGACATGGAATTACTGTCAAGTCTTATTTTATTTAATTATATGTATTTCGATTCCTAAATGCACAACTCCTAATGAATTCAAATTAGAAACTACTTTCTAATTTCATTCCATCTTGGCCAAGGATTCCTAGGTTGTCATTTATCGAATCACATAAGACATTTCTCTTCTTTTACTAGAAGTGGTATATTCTTTATTGATCATTCATTATCTTCATATATAACTTATTACACCCAAGCATACCCTTTGTTATACTCTAAGAGTCTTAAGGAATAAGTCAAAGTGTAATTCATTATATATAAGATACTATGATGGTCTCAAGTCTAAGGATCATTTGTACTACTATCACTACCGGAATTCCTATTGACAGACAAGTAAAAATCCATTAGGTATTCCTTAGTGAGTCACGTTCAGTGAACTTATTCTCTAATAAGCACCTACATACTTGTTTTAGTGTCTTCACACAAATGATCATGAGATCAATCATCCTCATCCAATGAGCAAGCAACGTACGTACCAATCAATCCAGATTCACTAATCCCCTTTTTAGTAATCCATTGATTGGGAACATTTTAGTTTTAAGCTATCTAAGAATTTAGATCTCATTAACATGATCTCATCATGATTCTAAAAGCATTTCTTAAAACTATGGGTTTATCACATATTTTAAAAACAACACCATGTAGATAATAAATGCCTTTAATAAATAATTCTTTTATTAATAAATTAATAAGATTGATTACAAAGTATATGCTTTATCATACATGATTAGCTTGTATGCATACTACTTTCAATCTCCCACTTGCACTAAAGCCAATCGCCGTGGTATCTCATACTCATCTTGTGACGCCCCCAAATTCGGGTTACCTAACCCCCGAGTTTGGTGTTCACGATCCACAATATAATACAATTTAACTACCCATTCATATATAAATAGGAATACATAAGTCATTAACATATGTTGTTAATACATAAGTCCCAAGTTCTCTAACCTTAACATTACAATCATACCCTTTAGATATACAAAAAGAGTTTACAAATACAACATATTCATAAGGTTTATAAAAACTAATTCAGCATTTTGCCTTTGCCTTTGCCTTTGTTCTTCTTTGACCCGCTGGCCTCTTCGTTCCTAGCTGAAATATTTTATTTAGCAAGGGTGAGCAACAAGTTTGCCCCACAAGTTAAGTCATACAATAAATGTATATGAATCAATAAGAACAGACTATCTATTTTGATAGAATGAAACCAAAGTTCGGTGAACTTTGAAATAGCTGAACAAATCGTTAATCAATAACAAGTCTTTTCATATTCTAGGCAACGTAATAATCTAATAATGAAAGAGTACAACGCTTTCAAAGTTTCTGCGATATTCTAATGAATAATCAAGAATCAATTCTACGCAATTACAAAGTGAAATATTTTCCAGATTTATGCTGAGTGATCACACTAGATCTAAAACTTCTTTTCTCGGGTATCTATCAAAGATTTACTTTGATACATACGCAGGAGTATCAGATAACCATAAACATTAAATCATACCCCTCTGCAAGTACTTAGAGCCGGCCAACTCCTTGTACCCTATATTATGCATAATACTTAACAGTGTGCAATGGTCGAATATACGACCTAAAATGTTCCCTTTATATAAAAGGTTGTTATTCTCAGTCTCAGAATCAAGATTTTGATTTAACAACGAAATACTGTCATTTCAAATTCTAGTTACTTCTTGATCTAGCCGAAATAATTGGCATCGATCTGTCAATAATAATTAAATTCTCTTCTCGAACCTATCAAGTTTTAACAAATGTTCGTCTAGTCCAGAATAATTGGCTAAGACATTTCTCAACATAATTCGATAATAAACAGGAATTATCTGTACTGCCAATATTAGCTTCTACGAATTTAAATATCCAACAACAGTTATTCTAGGAATATATTTTCAGAATCAGTAATTTAATTTGAATTATTAAATATGCATTAACTGCGAATAATCAACAATAAATCCCTGGACGTGGTATAATTAACAATAATTAACCACTATAATAATTGAACAATATTAACTCAAGGTTGAGTTAGGAAACTTGCCTCTTCCGCTGATTACGGTTACATAATAAACTTATCTGCTTTCAAAAGACCTATAACCAATAATATTGGTCTCACAATTAGCACCATATTTCATAACACACAACACTGTATTCCACAGTCAAACTTCTCCTAGACATATTACCACATAGCCACATCAGTGTTTATAACATATATAAAAACACTTATCAAGTCTAACTATTTCGGTCTGGTTGGACTTCGATCCATTCTCGGTTTTCTGGTCACCCTATCCGACAATTAACACAGTTATTGTCAATTAAATTCGGTTTCAAAGCTTCAATATTAATGTAGATAAGTCATATATTATTTATAATATTTTTTGGAAGCTTTTAATAATTTATAAACAATTATTATAATTTATAATAATTTTTTAAACACTTAAATCATTTTTAAATGATTTAATTATCAAATAATCTTATTATCATTAATATTTAATAATACAAAAATATTAATAACATACTTTATCAAAATATTAAAGTTATTTTTAATAACTTAAAATATTTTTAAATCATCGATATTCTACTTAAATGATTTTTAAATTAATTAAAATTATTTTTAAATCATCACCATTAATATTTAAATATTAATGAAATTATTATCCAACTATTAAAAGTCATTAATTATAACTCAAAATATTTTTAAAACATTTTCTAATTTTTAAATCAATAAATCATTTTAATTCACTTATTTAATATAATAATTAAATAAATCTAATATCATTAATATTAATTTATTAATGAGAATTCTCCAAAAATATTGAAATAGATATTTTATAATTCAAAATATTTTCTAACACTTTATTCTTATTTAAAATAATTTTTAAATCAATAAAATCTTTTTTAACTTATTTATTTAATTTAATAATTAAACAAATCTAATATCATTAATATTAATTTATTATTGAAAATTCTCCAAAAAATATTAAAAGTTATATTTTATAACTCAAAATATTTTTAAATACATTATTCTTATTTAAAATGATTTTTCATAATATTAAATTATTTTCTCTAATTTATTTAATACACTAATTAAATAAATTAAATACCTTTAATATTTAAATAATTATAAATATTAAAGAAAAATATTCTAATTGGTCAAAAAGTATTTTTCATAATTTAAAATAATTTTTAAAACCATTTTTAATAATTTTTAGAATTTATTTCTATTTTAAATAATTTCTGAAAAATCAGAAAATAAAAATTATTTAAACCGTCCCTATAGGGCTTTAGCGACGCAAAGCGTCGCTGTTGGTGTTCTTAAGCTCAAGAACATTGACAGCTTCGTGTTCGAGGTGCCCTGTTTGATCGCTTTTTAATCTCATCTCGAAATGTTTCTGGGTCCTGTTTAAACGTTGATCTTGTAGTATGTATATAGTACTACAGTTATCAATTCATATCTCGGTCAAACATCACCACAAAAAAGTGATCTGGACTCTCAAAGTCCTTGTCAGAGTGCTCCTGGGTTTTTCTGGGTTACCCAGAAACCCAGGCAGCTCGTGGTGCCCCTTTCTAGCCCACATTAATCTAGGTTCGGATCGTTGTTTAAGTGATTTCTTGTTTTATAATTGTAGTATACATGACAATGAACAACGAGATATCAATATCTCAGTCCAACAACAACATATCCACAGGTTATGACATGGTCAAACCTTGTCAGACGCTCATGCAAAGCTATTTCTGGAATTTCCAGAATTTCAAGTTATGGCCGAATGGCCTACTTTGACCATTTTCTTTAATCGATCTGTTAACTGTTTATGGAATCTTATGGCATGTATTCAGAGTAAATATAACATACTATAAGCTAGTTACAACAAAATTAACATAACTCATTACACCTGACAGATCTATAGCTTAGAACATCTTGTCAGACCCAGTTTTACACGTTCTGGGTTACCCAGATTTTAGTCGGTCAAGCTCGGTCAACGGTGTTTGACCGATTATAACTTGCAATCTAGACATCTGATGGTTGTACTACCACTTGCAGAATAAAGACAACATACCAGGCTACCAATACAAAACATAAAACAAGAAAAAGCATAAACAAACAAAGATTTGTGGCACCAGACATTAGCTTGTCATACCACAAAATTTACCAACTTTGATGCTATGGATCTATGATAGATCATCATAGATCATCATATAACATCCTCTAGCAAAGATCTAAACACATAAACACAAAAGTTGTCTTAGCATACAAGATCAAAATGGGTTTTAGGGTTTATACCTTTATTATCCAATGTTTGATCTCAACTCTCCAGATCTGACCTTGTTGTTCTAATAGTTGTTAATGGGACTGATTCACTTAAAGAATTCGGAGGTTTAGAGAGAGAATGAGTTATGGAGAGCTTGAGAGCAAATGACACATTTTTATGACTTTGTCTCTCTCCAATCTAATATATATTACTTGTCTTGATGCTAGATCTGATAAATTTTGGCTGATTTTCTAGATTTCTATGTCACAAAGTCAATGTATTAGGTTACCAACTAAAGTTGCTAGCATTATTACAAGTTATCAAATTAAAGAATATAAAAAGGGCATTTTGGTCATTTACAAAATAATTTTAATGGCATACTTGGAATTTGTACAAACCCTTAGGGTTTAACCCTAAGGTTCCAACCCTTAGGTTTTAAATCACTAACTTTCTAGAATTTTCTAAATTAGGGTTTTAATTTTAAAAATTAAAATTTTAAAACTAAAATTAGGGTTTCCTAATTAAATTAGGTTTTCTTAATCATATTAGTGTTTAATAAACACATTATGCTCGCCAATTAAGATTAGGGTTTCCTAATTAGGGTTTAGAATTCACAAATTTAAAATTAGGGTTTCTCAGCTTTTGATTAGGGTTTCTAACGGCATGTTAGGGTTTCTAATCTTGAGATTATGATTTCTAATCTCTTATTAGGGTTTATACTTTTAAACCTTATTCGATCAATCATTGATCAATAAATCTCTTCGGTACAAACATATACTCATTAATATAATTATTTTAATTATATTTTCTTATCAAATCCCTATCCAGAAATTAGGGTTAGGATTTCTAAAGCTGTTAAGCACAACTCTACTCTAAATTTATTAGTCAATATACAAATTGACCTTCTCGAGACTCGTATCACAGATACTTGTCACAAACTTGATAATCAATATTAATATAAATAAAAAAAATTATTCGTGAAATTTTAATTATTCGAAATCTCTAGTTATCACATTCACCCCTCCTTAAAAGGATTCCGTCAGAATCACCGCTTTCTTATTCTCTACAATCTTTTAAAGTTGTATCATCAATTCATTTTTATCAACACAATATTAATTTGTGTTTCAAATTCTAACCTGTGACTTCAATCTATAATAGAAAACAGTTCACAAAATATCTGACTCCTATTACTCGCATAATTTAAATTCTTAAGCGAAATTGTTACCTGCTGCCACCTCTTGAGTAGCCACTGCATCTTGCGTCGTCATGTTAAATGTACGGGCCGTTGGTCTTCCTGGCTGAGTAGGTCCTTGAATCGCCAAGGTTCCACTACTGGGTCCCTTGTTGCCACTTTCTTTCTCCGTATTTCTCTTCGGACAGTTCTGAACCAGATGATCAGTCGATCCGCACGCAAAGCAACCTTGAATTTTCTTCGGATTGGGGCAATTGGGTGACATGTGCCCCTCTTGCCCGCAGTTATAGCAAACTCCCTTCTTCTCCAAGCAAACTCCAGCGTGGTTCTTCCCACAATTCAAACATGGCTCCCTTCCTTTCGAATTATCTTCTGTTTTATTACCCGACTGGGTATTCTCACTCCATTTCCTCTTATTCGAGTTACTACCACCACTGCTTCCACCATCATTGGTCTTCTTCTTCTTCTCCTAATGAAATCGAGACGCAACTTCGCTCCCTTCTTCAGCAATTAACGCTTTCTCCATCAAAGCCGCGAACGTATTGATCTGCAATATCGCTACCTTGTTGAATATCCTCGGCTTCAGTCCGTTCTCGAATCTTCTCGCTTTTCTCGCCTTTGTATCCACCTGATGAGGTGCAAATCTAGCCAACTCGTTGAATTTGGCAGTGTATTCTGATACCGACATGTTCTCCTGCTTTAATTCTAGAAATTTAACTTCCATCCTGTATTGCATGCTCGGCGAGAAGTAGTTCTCAAAGAACAACTCCTTGAATCTGGTCCACAACACCACTGCTATACCAACTTTAGCCTGATTAGTCTCCCAACAGTAATTGGCTTCTCCCATCATCAGATAAGTTGCAAAAGCCGTCTTTTGCTCTTCAGCCACACGCGCAATAATGAATGTTTTCTCCATCTCCTTTACCCAAGTTTAGGCTTCAATCAGATTTGTGGTCCCTTTAAATTCAGGCGGTCCTACCGCTTTATAGTCTTTGAAGTTAGCCAATCTGTCGGCTGGCTGATTCCTCACTCTTCCTCTTGCAGCTGGAGCTCTTTTCTCCATAACTTGGGCTAACATATCCGCAAAGTTTTGCATCGGGTCAGCTTGACCTCCTTCATTATTCACCGATTGGTCTTCTCTTTGATTTTGATTCCGTCGTCTAGGCGACATGATCTGATTTAAATAAAAATCTTATATTAATTCTCTTTCTTTACACAAATTATTAACACAATAAGAATTCAACACATAATTCTCATATAATTGCATATTTACTCAAATAGCATATAGTACATATAGTACTTAACACATTATTATCCCTTTTTAAATCATATCAGGATTAACGACACAACTTTACACAAAAAGTTACAATTCTCCATTTACATATAGTTATTCCCAGTTCATCAAACTTACCACACTTATGAGTTCAGGAACTTGCCACAATTATATGAGTGTATGAACTTATCCTAGTCAGACATTTAGCGTCCATTCGTTGAGGGGTTCAAAACATTTCATATAGTTATGGGTCATTAACTTACCATAAGCATGAGTTTTAAGAACACACAAATTAATCTTAATCTTATATTCATATAGAAAATAAAGATTACATTCATATAAACATATTTATATTTACATATGTTCACACATCGTTTTCGATATTGCAACACTTAATATCATAATCTTCTACCAAAAGATACTAACGCTCAAACTTAAGCTATCTACCGTCCACTCCTTTCACCAGTCTTCTTCTTGTTGGGACACTTGTTGAATCCGTGACCCGTTCTTCCACATGAGAAACACTTCCTCATATTTGGCTTAGGACAATGTAGAGAAATATGTCCTTCTTGCTTGCAGTTGAAGCACACGTTCTTCCACATCATGCACTCTCCCGCGTGAGTCTTTCCACACTTGCTAAATGCTTGCTTCTTTTTCGGGTTTGACTTTTTAGAATTAGGGCTGTCATTGTCCCTCTTTCACTTATTCTTGTCTTTCTTGCTGGTTCCTTCAGATGATCCACCACCTTCAGTCTTCATCCTTTCCACATGCGCCTTGAGCTCGTTCCGTTCTTCAGTCATTTTGCGTAACGCCCGCTTTGTCTTCCACAACTCCTCTAGAAGAAACACTTTACTTCGGAGTTCCTAGACTTCTGCAGATAGTTGATCTTTTTCTCCAACTATGATCTTATTCTTTTTCTCCACCCTAGCTTGCTCAGACTCTGCCTCCTCATCTCCACTCAAATACATCTCGGGATAATCGTCATGATCGCTCCCCAGATTAACCATTGGTTCATCTTCTCCCAACTTCTCAACTGATTTGCTTTGCGCTGACACCTCGACTCCTGGCATTGGTGCAACTGTGAGGGCCCCGAATCCGAGGTCCCGAATCACCGCGGATCCGGTTCGATCATTCTATACAACTATTACTATTTGCGGAAGATATAAACATAAATTATTTATACAATACATATACTCATTATTCCCCAAGGTCGAGTAACCTTAACTTAATACACAATTCATAACTATCTAACACATAACTTTATTATCAAACTACACTATTACAAATCTAATCGCACACATTGACTTTACGCTGGAATTATCTTTAACCTTTCCTTGTATCCGAAGCATTCGCCTTAATCTGAAATGTTTTATCATAATATAGAAAGGATGAGCATAAGGATTGCCCATCAAGTTTAAATTCAATAATATAACGATATATCATGATTGAAATGATTTGAATAATTGGCTGGCTATAATTCAACAATATACTTGTGAACTAGCAGGAACAAATTTATGAGTGAACAAGTATTATACATGAACAAATATATCTGAACCAACTAGTAATGAAGGTGATCAGCCTTTCATACCTGACGTATACATGCAATATGTACAGAGTACAATTATACATGGCAATCAGCAATGATTAACCATAAGCATATCCGAATGAAACACTCTTAGTAGAGTTAAGTAAAAACAAACTTGCCTGAACCGTTGATTACCTCTACGTAATTTATATCGCCTTATCCGAAGACCTAATATTAGTAATATAGATCTCCAATATTAGAATAATATTATCACAATATAATACTATTATATATATAGACATAGATAACCTAAACACATAACACATAATCCTATCAGTCTATAACACACATAGAACTTGGTATCAAGTCAATCTATTGTAGTCTGAGTTGAACCCGACACAAAACTGACATCCCGACGGTCTAGTCAGACAATTCACGAGTTTAAGTTCAATTAAACTCTGCCTAAACACTTAACAATTAACTTAAATAATTATTATTAGTCAAAATAATTTTTTATAAGTTCGTAATAATTTTAAAATAATTATTATCATTTATCATGATTTTTCAATCATTACTATCATAGTTATATGATTTAAATACTTTAATCTCATATATTAAAAGTTTTTCTTGAACATAAAAGTCAAATATCAATCCAGCAACCTGGATTTCAAATCCAGCAATCTATATTCCAAATCCAGTAACCTAGTGGTCAATCCCATAAACCCAACTGCAATCCAGCAAACTGGATTTCATATTCAGCAACTAGATTGCAATCCAGCAAGCTAGATCCAACAAATTTTTAATTCAGTAAACTTCTTTTCAATCCAGCAAGCTAGATTCATCAGATTTTTCAATCCAGCAAGCTGGATACCGTATCCTTTTCACGAAAATACCAAATTAGTTTATTATTTTTCTATCCTTTGTCCAAACACATATACATATAAATCATACACAAAAAGTTTTTTTTTTCACAATTTTCCAACTTCCTTTAGTATTTTTCAAAAATCATTTTTAGACCGTAGCTTAAGAAATTAGCCCTATCATGCTCACTCCAGAAATTCTCATCTCTTGGTACAATCTTATACATGTTAACGTGATGCTCCAGTTTAAATTACGTGGCCATCGGAGTTATAGAACTCCGGTTATAGCGATTTTCGTCGAAAAATCACAGAAATTGAAATGGTCATAACTTGGTCATTTTAAGTCGGAATGAGCTCATTTTTGGACAGGAGGTACTTAATACCATATATTTTCATGTCCCAAAAGGCCGGAATTTTTGTCACAAATTAAGTTCCTGAAACAGCCCTTTTAAAATCTTTGGCAGTTTACTTTTGCAAATTTGCAGTTTTGGAGTCCTTTGCTAAAACTTAAATAAAATGAGATCTATAACTCCAATTAACGATCCGTCAATTTTGTTGAATTCATATCTTTTCGATCTACAGTTTTCATCTATCACAATCCATATTTGGACATGTTAAGCTCCCGGAAATTAGCCCGGAAGTGGCTGGTAAAAACTGTTGTTCTAACAGTTTTCTTAGCTTTGAGTAGTTTGTGGTAAATTCCATAACTTGCTCATTTTTCAACCTAATTTAGTGATTCCAAAGTGGTTTTATCCTTAATACATAGATCTAGCATCCCAAGAAAATAAATCACAAATATCCATCATAGATTTCAAAAATCAAAAACTAGATCACACTTTCAAGTTTAAGCTTTCCGGAATATTCTATTTTTCTATTCCTTTTGATTCCAACCAAATCAACACCCAATATGGGTAGATCTAAACATGAAATACTCATAAACACATAGATCTAAGGTTTTAAACCTCAAGATCATAACTTCATATAATCAAAAATCAAATCAAACAAAATAAAAAGGTTTAAGCTAGTTTAAGTTTTCACCTTGATTTTTGGGCTATTCTTCTTTGTCTTCCAAAGTAGAAGATGAATTTATGGAGCATCAATGGTGTAGCTCCTTCCCCACTCTCTCCTTCTCTCCACCGAATTTCTCTCCCTCTCTCTCTCTTTATGCTTTTTTTTTTGCTAGCCTAAGAGAAAGTAAGAGGAAGTAAAATAAAAGATGATAGAGAATGAAATTAGATTTTTTTGTTGGAGGATATTGTATAGATATAAGATATGTATGTAATAGATATTTTCCCAACATCTTCTTATCTCTCTCTCTCTCTCACTTTAATCATTACTTAGATATATGAAAGATTAGCCATTTAGGTGCCTCCATAAACCAAGTGACACCTAGCTAATTAAGTAGATATCTTTTGGAAGATGTGGAGCATGTAATAAGTATATACATCCCCCTTTTTCCTCTTCATCATGGCCGGCCATGTGGCCACTCATTGGACCAAATTGAATTTCTTTTAATTCTTTATTTAGTAATCCGAAAGTCCAACATGTCCCTCCTTAATTGGGCTTAAAATTTGGGCAACCATACCCATCTTTTGGACTTTCAATAAATAATCTATTGGACTTAAATTTAATTCTTTGGGCTATTGAAAAATTAACATATTCCGATGTCTTTCCAATTTATCCTTCACTAATTATTTAATTAGGAATTCAATTCCACACATTTGGAATTTAAATCATTACTCTTGTACATTTATTTCCTTAACCCAATTAGACTTGCTATAATTAGTTTCTGAAATTAATTAATTGAGAAGTATAAAATAAATCTCTTGGAATTAGTATATATTTTAAATACCATAATTCTCTCATCCCATAACCCTTAAGTTATTCAATTCTTCATTCCTAATATATAATTAGGATCATATTAGTTTCTTTTATTTGTTTATATAATAAACAAGTATAAACCATCACATAATATTCATATTCATTATTCACATAACTTTTAACCCTTAGGGTTTTATACTTAGCATTAGGGTTTTCAAATTAGGGTTTCATATAAATCGTAAAATTTTCTAACCTAACGTTGACGTTCTTAATATATATACTTAGGGTTTGTTACAGATATCGTTTATTTGGTCAACCCTTGACCCTTAACCACATACTGTACACATATACACAGAACATAAACGCGTATTCCCTAATCCTGAATAATTCACTTAAATCATTCACAAAATTTCGAAATCCTCAAAATTCTATCTTAAAAATATCAAACGCATACACTTATTTTGTGTCTAGATTCTAATTTTGAACCTTAAATCAATTAATAAAAATTTTAAAAATATCCAAAATTCTCGGGTTGTCACATTCACCCCTTCTTCTAAAAATTTTGTCCCCAAAATTTACCTTACACCATACTGCTTACACCATTCACACACATTATCTCATGCTACCTAATACACCACTCACAAGAGTAAAAGTTTTCAAATTGTGCTGAGGGGTCATATTGACCATGAACACATAGTTTTAACGGTATTGATCATACCGCAAAACAATTCATTACTTGGTATGTTTACAATCACAAAGAATGTAAACTACCGTTGCTAGTACTTTAGGTGATCAGCCTATTGTACTTTTACGTCATGCATAACGTATTAATTATGTATAGCGAATATTTACGCTACTTGATTGGATTATTTATCCAAACAACATAGTTCACCTCAGTCTTATCATAGGATTCCGTACCAAAGAAATTTGGTTTGGGAAATTTCTTTGAATGAACACTTTAGAGTTTTCATAACATTAGTCTAGCTGAATCGAATATCATAGGCTCATATCAATAATTCAATTCAATCGAATTATTTAGGCGTAGCCAAACCCCGTTGGAAAATTAAAATTTTTGAAAATATTTTCGAGAATGACGTCATGATGTCGTCTCAGATTATAAATCCGCTTTGAGGATGCCGTCATTGTATGACTTTGTCATAACACATCAAACAATAGTGGAACAACGATTTTAGATCAAATTCACACTAAGTATTCCTGTATTTACAACTCCATCAAATTTTTATCATCTCTGCACCAGGTTACATGGTACATGAGTGATAAATAAAATAAATTTTGATATTTCAAATCATTTGCGTCTAGCTGAAATAATTAGCGTAGACTATACTTTAAACCGTTTCAAAAATGATTACGAGTCTACATATTTTTTTTTAAAGGCACATAGTGCGTATTTAGCTTGATGTCAAAATTTCGAAGTCTAGCATAGCTAGGAGTTTTGGAAAACTTATGTCTCCACTAATAATCATTTGCTTAACAATCTATCTGTTCCTATTATCCTCAAAATTCCATTTACACACAACTATACCCAGTTCGTAAAATCACACTTATGAGTTCATAAATTACCACAATCATATGAGTTTAAGAACTTGTCCTAGCCAGACCTTTGGCGTCCATTCGCTGAGGGGTTCATAAACATTTCATATAACTATGAATCAAGTATGTCACATAAGTATGAGTTTTAAGAACTCGTACTTAACCTTATATCCTCTACCTATGACCTATCTATCTGTTATACACATGAGAAAGGAATCACCCTCTTAACATTCATATATCAAATAGTGCGACACAAACATTTTAATGATTATCATTGTCAGAACTAAGTAGTTGTTACACCAAGTACAATTCCCTGCCCATACAAGGAATCATACAACTCAGCTACCGACACGAATCCTCAATTGAATCCCCACCTAACACTAACCCCCTTTTCAATACTGAATTTCATTTAACTCAGATTCATAATCCTTTCCGAATCATACCAATTCACACAACAATCTTGTCAGAAAACTTTCAAATCATTAGATTGATTCTTTTCCCTGCTATCACTTTATCAGATCACAGAGTGATCTCATCGTATATATTACGATTCATTTCTATGTCTTGATCGTTTTGTTTTACGATCTCCTATCACTGTTCTTTTAGTTCTTTAGACTCGATCTATTCATCACTACTGTTCAACTTTATTATCAGAGTTAGGGAACTCTGTATCTTATAACTCGCCGAGATTCGTCTTTGAATCTTACTGACCAACTAACTCTATGTGAGTTAGATCTTATCCTAATCACTACGGTTATTAGTCTAAGGCATCACTACCTAAGATTCATAACCTACAACTTTGATACCAACTGTGAGGGCCCCGAATCCGAGGTCCCGAATCACCGCGGATCCGATTCGATCATTCTATACAACTATTACTATTTGCGGAAGATATAAACATAAATTGTTTATACAATACATATACTCACTATTCCCCAAGGTCGAGTAACCTTAACTTAATACATAATTCATAACTATCTAACACATAACTTTATTATCAAACTACACTATTACAAATCTAATTGCACACATTGACTTTACGCTGGAATTGTCTTTAACCTTTCCTTGTATCCGAAGCATTTGCCTTAATCTGCAATGTTTTATCATAATATAGCAAGGGTGAGCATAAGAATTTCCCAACATGTTTAAATTCAATAATATAACGATATATCATGATTGAAATGATTTGAATAATTGGCTGGCTATAATTCAACAATATAATTGTGAACTAGCAGGAACAAATTTATGACTGAACAAGTATTATACATGAACAAATATATCTGAACCAACTGGTAATGAAGGTAATCAGCCTTTCATACCTGACGTATACATGCAATATGTACAGAGTACAATTATACATGGCAATCAACAATGATTAACCATAAGCATATCTGAATGAAACACTCTTAGTAGAGTTAAGTAAAAACAAACTTGCCTGAACCGTTGATTACCGCTACACAATTTATATCGCCTTATCCGAAGACCTAATATTAGTAATATAGATCTCCAATATTAGAATAATATTATCACAATATAATACTATTATATATATAGACATAGAATAACCTAAACACATAACACATAATCCTATCAGTCTATAACACACATAGAACTTGGTATCAAGTCAAACTATTGTAGTCTGAGTTAAACCCGACACAAAACTGACATCCCGACGGTCTAGTCGGACAATTCACGAGTTTAAGTTCAATTAAACTCTGCCTAAACACTTAACATTTAACTTAAATATTTATTATTAGTCAAAATAATTTTTTATAAGCTCGTAATAATTTTAAAATAATTATTATCATTTATCATGATTTTTCAATCATTACTATCATAGTTATATGATTTAAATACTTTAATCTCATATATTAAAAGTTTTTCTTGAACATAAAAGTCAATATCAATCCAGCAACCTGGATTTCAAATCCAGCAAGCTAGATTCCAAATCCAGTAACCTAGTGGTCAATCCCATAAACCCAACTGCAATCCAGCAAACTAGATTTCATATCCAGCAACTAGATTGCAATCCAGCAAGCTAGATCCAACAAATTTTTAATTCAGTAAACTTCTTTTCAATCTAGCAAGCTAGATTCATCAGATTTTTCAATCCAGCAAGCTGGATTCCATATCCTTTTCACGAAAATACCAAATTAGTTTATTATTTTTCTATCCTTTGTCCAAACACATAAACATATAAATCATACACAAAAAGTATTTTTTTTCATAATTTTCCAACTTCCTTTAGTATTTTTCAAAAATCATTTTTAGTGCGTAGCTTAAGAAATTAGCCATATCATGCTCCACTCCAGAAATTCTCATCTCTTGGCACAATCTTATACATGTTAACGTGATGCTCCAGTTTAAATTTTGTGGCCATCGGAGTTATAGAACTCCGGTTATAGCAATTTTCGTCGAAAAATCACAAAAATTGAAATGGTCATAACTTGGTCATTTTAAGTCGGAATGAGCTCATTTTTGGACAGGAGGTACTTAATACCATATATATTCATGTCCCAAAAGGCCGGAATTTTTGTTACAAATTAAGTTCCCAAAGCATGACCCTTTTAAAATCTTTGGCGCTTTCTTTTGCAAATTTGCAGTTTTGGAGTCCTTTGCTAAAACTTAAATAAATTGAGATCTATAACTCCAATTAACGATCCGTCAATTTTGTTGGATTCATATCTTTTCGATCTATAGTTTTCATCTATCACAATCCATATTTAGACATGTTAAGCTCCCAGAAATTAGCTCGGAAGTGGCTGGTAAAAACTGTTGTTCTAACAGTTTTCTTAGCTTTGAGTAGTTTGTGGTAAATTCCATAACTTGCTCATTTTTCATCCTAATTGAATGATTCCAAAGGGGTTTTATCCTTAATACATAGATCTAGCATCCCAAGAAAATAAATCACAAATATCCATCATTGATTTCAAAAATCAAAAGCTAGATCACACTTTCAAGTTTAAGCTTTCCGGAAAATTTTATTTTTCTATTCCTTTTGATTCCAACCAAATCAACACCCAATATGGGTAGATCTAAACATGAAATACTCATAAACACATAGATCTAAGGTTTTAAACCTCAAGATCATAACTTCATATAATCAAAAATCAAATCAAACAAAATAAAAAGGTTTAAGCTAGTTTAAGTTTTCACCTTGATTTTTGGGCTACTCTTCTTTGTCTTCCAAAGTAGAAGATGAATTTATGGATCATCAATGGTGTAGCTCCTTCCCCTCTCTCTCCTTCTCTCCACCGAATTTCTCTCCCTCTCTCTCTCTCTTTATGCTTTTGTTTTGCTAGCCTAAGAGAAAGTAAGAGGAAGTAAAATAAAAGATGAAAGAGAATGAAATTAGATTTTTTTGTTGGAGGATATTGTATAGATATAAGATATGTATGTAATAGATATTTTCCCAACATCTTCTTATCTCTCTCTCACTTTAATCATTACTTAGATATATGGAAGATTAGCCATTTAGGTGGCTCCATAAACCAAGTGACACCTAGCTAATTAAGTAGATATCTTTTGGAAGATGTGGAGCATGTAATAAGTATATACATCACCCTTTTTCCTCTTCATCATGGTCGGCCATGTGGCCACTCATTGAACCAAATTGAATTTCTTTTAATTCTTTATTTAGTAATCCAAAAGTCCAACATGTCCCTTGTAAGTCCCCGAAATTTATGAAATAAAAGTATTCAATTTTTCTTATAATTACTATTCAGTAAATGGTTAAATTGATAAAAGTTTAAGTTAAGGGTGATATATGAAATTTTTTTCAAAATACACAAGTGGTTATAAAATATTCATTCTTGTCGGGGAATATTCGTTTGGTCGTGGAATATTCTTTCTGTCGGGGAATATTCGCATGCGGCAATGACCATTTGTGGGCCCCATAATGAATAAGCGTCGGATGAAGAAAATAACAAAATTAAGTTTTTATAAATAACGGCGTAATCGTTCATCAATTAACACTATTGGAATACCCTTTTGGTAAAATAAAGTAATACGCGTTGTTGCGAGTAACACACGGTATTACATGATTTTTTGAATTATTGATTCTTACGTAGAAAGGCACTTTACTCAATAATTTTTTACAGTAATTCTTGTTCAATATTTTATTTTATTGATTCAATAATTGCATGTTGATATTTTATATTATTGTTGTTTCAATAATTATCAACGCATGATATTTCTCATTATCAGATCAATAATTCATATTATTTTAATAATATTATTAGATAGCATTATTGGCAATGTCTAGAAAGTTCTATCAAGGAGAGGTTTGGTCACCTAATTGCGCACTTTGAAAGAAGGAGAAATTCTTATTGAAAGCCCTCTTTCTCGGAGGACTGGCACAGTTGTCATAATTGTGATTCTGTAATATTATTTGTGAATAATTAATTATTGATTTATATGATAAGGAAATATTTATTTGATGTGGATATAAATGATGGATTTATTTATGTGGTTATAAATGAAGGAATTAATGTTGAGGTATTTTATCAATATTTTTGTTTGAATGAAGGTATTAAAATTAAACTAGTGTTTTTGAGATATATTAAGTGAGTTATAATTTTTAATCCGACCGCTGGATCGTTGTAATTTTTGGATATGTTATACATATATAAGTTGAGTATATGTCCATAAATTTTGAACCGTTAAAAATGAACGTATGATTTGTTATGAATTTTAAGAGGTGAATGGTTCAGAAATTGTTGAAGTATCCAAATTTAGCATTTTGGTGGAAAATTCTAGAATTGAGCGGGCCCCACTTGTGGTTGGTGAAGAAATGTGCTGAATTTTATTTCAAATGTGGTAGGTGGAAATAGTAGCAGGTAAAGCCATCAGGTTGCAGGTCAAGTCTGCTAAAATTTTCCTATAAATAGAGGGCTAAGTAGAATTGAAAATCACACCAGAAACATAAGCTTTCTCTCTTTCTCTCTCTAGATTATTGAGTGTATTTTGTAAGTATTTAGATACTTGGTGAGTTGATATTTATCGATTGCACGCTTTCTTCAAATCATATCCGATATCCAAATCGAGGTCTTTCTTCTTTTGAGAGTAAGGGATAGTAAGGAATTTTAAGGGTTATTATGTTTTTCAGTTCGTACTTCTTCTGACCATCAGAAAATTCTAGAAAAATTTAAAATGATATGTTGATGCGTTTTATTGATTGTGTCCAAAAATGGTGATTTTTGGATTTATAGATTAAGAGTTATGAATTTTATGAGAAAAGACTATTTTAAAAGTAACCGCTTATAATTCCTTATGGTTAACTCTAAAATTGATGAAATTTTTAGTGGGAGTACATCTATATAATATCAGTGTACTTTGTGAATTTCGGAATTTTTGGATAAAATTACAATTTACGATAAATGTCTAAATATTCTATGACTTTGGCCATATGAAAAATAGTAAATGAATTTTAAAATTACGAGAAAATATATGTTCACTATGGGACTATATTATGCTAAATCTCAGAAAAGAAATATTTTTGAAACTGATTTGGTATTTTTCATGAAAATTGACTAGTTATGAATAAATGAATTAAATATGTTATGTGAAAGAAGAAAATTGGAAAATAGGATTTTATGGCTTGATAATCCTATATGAGGTATATGCAGATTTTTGATGAGGGTTTTGGTTATTGGTGATGAAAACTTATGAGTTTGGAATTTTAGGATGATTAAATGCATTATTTAGTAAAGTGTAAACAATTAAAATAAATTGTTTATAAGTTTAAGAAATGTTATTCTTTCAATATCATTATACCGAAATATTGGTATGGATTTTATTGTGAAATTTTTACCTTTTTGTGTTAGGGTTACTATTCATGAGTTACTATTCACGAGTTACTATTCACGAGTTACTATTCACGGGTACTATTCACTACAAAATTGGATTCTTTTTCTAACCAAATTATAGTTGATTTATGAATATTACTCTGGAGATTAAAACTATATATTGATTATATTGATTTTATTATCATATATAACATTTTTATAACCCTGATGTTGAAATTCTCTTTCACTTGAGTATAAAGATGGGTAGATTATTGGTATGATCATGACTAGGGTTCTCTTTGGCTAGTAGTGAAAAGTTGAATTGTGACTGATATGATCATGACCATTGAATTTATAATTGAATATCTTTAGCTTAAGTGCAAAGGTGAATTGATCAACATGGTTATAATTATTGTTTATATAAATTCTGAAATGATTATATATTTCTTTGAGATATTAATATATTTGGCACGTAGTGTGCAATTATGAACTGTTGAGGAATATCTTTGGCTCATGAGTGCAAAGATGAATCTGTTAATGAATATCTTTGGCCCGTAGTGCAAAAGATGACTTCGTTGTTGAATATCTTTGGCCGATTAGTGCGAATATGAATCAGGATGAATATCTTTGGTAGTAGTGCAAAGATGAATTTATTACTATGATTATGAATGAGGAACTGTGATTTGGTATAACCATGATCTTTGATGTTTCAGGTAAAGACATGTGATGAAAATTATATTCGTCCTTGGTACGAAGAGGAATTTAGAATTACAATTATGATTATGAGATATTCATATAATTGTGGAAAGGAACTGTTGATTGATGTTACAGGGATAAAACATTGTTGGTGGACTTTTAACATGGAGAAGATAATAGACTGTATTGTCTATTTGACTTTTCTAATGGATTGCTCGTTACACTGCAGCTATGGTTGAAATTTTTATCATCTACCATATGTTCTAAATCTCTGATTTATTATTGATAAAGGCTATTGATAATTTAATTATCTTTAGTCATGATATTCTTTATTGAAGTTAGTTGTGCTCACCCTTTTTGCTTCACAATTCCTTTTCGGGTAATAAAAGTGTAGCTCGGGTCGAAGCGGGTAACAAGGGAATAGAATCGGTGGTCTCTAGTTGTGGAGTTCTCCTAAACAAAGATAGACAAGTGTGTTGTATACATCTTTTAGTAGTTATATTTGGTGAATCATATAGGGAGAGGCTAACCCAACGTTGGAAGGGTGTTTTGCCACTATCATACAAGATATCTAATGACATACAACCTCGTGTCATCATAAGACAGGGTTGTGCTCATCCACTTGCTGAGTATATTTACGAGCACTACCTATATAATCTTGGTGTTTGTTTGAAGAATAATTCTCAATTTGAGTCAGTGGAGATAATGAAAAATCAAGAGAAGACTCACCCTTGGGAAGAATACGATAGTAATCTTCTCATTTTTCTTTGGGGTCTATTGGGTGAACCAAGGATAATTCTGTGGCCATATGATATCTATCATAACCTAGAAGCATGGCCTCCCATGTAAGAAGGTTTCCTTGAGCACTTCCCAAAGATTTTAGTTTCTAAAACAGTTTTTGACTATATCTTTATGTAAGGTGTCACTGTGAGGTGATGTCCACGGTTGGGACATGTGTTACATTTGGTATATATTTGTATCCAAACTCACAGTATATGTGTTGTTGTATTTTGCACGATAATTGTTGTAATAAAGTTGTAGTTGTTTTCTGTACCATGTATTTGGCGACTCAGAATGGGTTGGATGGAATGGACCTATTTTGGGGTTGTCACATTTGCATATCGAGCTTAGGGATATGGTCTCTCCAAGCGAGATCGGGAATATAACTAGGAGGGAGAGATGAGTAAATCCTTCGCTAGTGTGTCCTACCTAAGCTTATTTGTTGGTCACCATAATATCGGATATTATGTGATATGTTAATTTGTTTAATTAACCTTGTTTTATGGCGATTTGAGAATGGTCATGCGAGAATGTTAAAATGGACCTAATGAGACCGTGGGGATACCTCTAATCACTAACCATGATAATGTGATGTCAGACGAAGAAAGAATTAGAGATATCCATGTGGTGAGTGAAGAATTGATAGTTGCACCCGAGATAGTCACAGAGGTAACAACTGAGAGTGAGGAAGAAGAGAAAGAAGAGGTACCTGAGGAGAGTTTATTAGAGGTATTATATGATCAAAATGTAGAATTTCAAAATCGTATTCATGAGTTAGAAGAGCAGGTTGAAGAACGACGGTGGGTCGTGGAACAAAAGGATGCAACAATTCAAGCTTGTGTTACCCGATATGTGATGTTTGAATAGAAGCATTCTTTGGCAAGAGTATAAGATGATAAAGATGGAATCGAAATGAAAGAAGAAAAAAATTGAACGAGTAAGAATGAGTGATGCATGGGTAAAAGCCACACGACACGTGGATATTGTGGAAAGAGATGTCCGATCTAAGAAGGCACTTATTATAAATAAAATTGAATTTTCCTTTATTCATTATTCTAAATTAATAAGGGTTAATTTGATATAATTCTTTGGTTATGGGTGAAATGTGCAAAGTTTACAAAATAAGCAAGTGGTTATAAAATATTCATTATTGTAATACCCTGGGGAATATTAGTTTGGTGGTGGAATATTCTTTTTGTCGGGAATCTCCGTCTGACGGATATAATATCATCATTGGTGGGCCCCATAACGGAAAAAGGGTTGGATGAAGGAAAGCGACAAAGATTGAGTTTTATAAATAACGGCGTAAATTATTCTGAATTAACCTTTGTTGGGTTACACAGTGGTTAAAATCTGATGTCTGGCGTGGTTGCGCGATGGCACGCGGTATTACAGCGATATTATTGAATTATTGATCCTTACGTGAAGGCCTTTACTCGATAATTATTACGATGAATTCTTGTTCATATATTATATTTTATTGATTCAATAATTCTTTGCGTTGATATTTTGTATTCTTTGTTGTTTGATAATTGTCATTACGGTATTTTCCATTATCAAATCAATAATTCATATTATTTGAATAATATTATCGAGATAACATTATTGGCAATGTCTAGAAAGTTACATCTAAGGAGAGGTTTGGTCACTAATTGCGGCGTGATGAGAGAAATCCTTATTGGAAAGCCCTCTCTTTCTGGGAGCGGCACGGTTGTCGATCTTGTGATTACGTAATATTATTTTTTTAAATAATTAATTATTGATTATTATGATAAAGAAAATATTTATTTTATGTGGATATAGATGGAGAAAATTTTTAATGTGACAATTGTTGAAAATTAATATTTTATCTTTTACGATAAAATAATTCATTTAAATATATTATTTTAATAATATATTAGCGGTGATATTTTATAATGAATGTGGGATATATGAGTATATGAGGAGGTAGAGTATTTTGTGGCATTAAATGTTTAACATATGTTTTTGTGTGTCGGTGGACACAATTCTTGATAGAAAATTGATTATAGGCGTAAAAATCGTTTGTTTATGGATTTTGGTCAATTTACATTTGGAATTTGGAAAAACTTTCTTACGTAAAGTTGTAGAGAATGGAATTTCCCATGGAAAATCGCGAGTTTTGAATTTTTACGATAACAGAGCTATTTTCTACAATTGTTGAAGTTTGAGAAAATAAAATGATTTTTATTAAATTAATGGGTGGGACCCACTTTTGGTTGGTGTTGAACACATGAAATTTTTTTTTCTTCTAATTTGGTGGCTTGGTTGGTTTGGAGGCATGCGTAGGAAATTTGAAAATTAATAATATTATTTTATTATTTTAGTCTCCTTTGGCGTTCTAACATTTTCTATAAATAGAGGCTAAGTTAGAATTGAAAATCACACGAAAACTAAGTTTTCTCTCTTTCTCTCTCTAAATTATCGGCGTATTCTTGTGAGTATACTTTGAGTGTTGCTATCTGGTCTTGGGTTTACATCGACCTTATCTCAAAAATTCGATCGAAATGCACGGTTATTTTGAGGTAAGGGGTATTATTTTCTTCTTAAATGATATTTTTCTTGATATCATTATCTTGAAGTATTGGTGAACTTTTTTATCAAATTTGGAACTTGTTGTGTCGGGGTTCTTATTCACGTATCGGCCTTATTCACGTATCGACCTTATTCACGAATCTGCCTTTATTCATAGAAAAATAAAAATTTTTCTTTTTGTCCAAAATATCTATTACGGATTTACTAGCTTTTTGATTGTATCCATGTTTTGATCATTCTTGAATTTTACACCAATATGATTATTTTGAAGTATTTTTGGACATGGGTAAAACAAAATCTGAATCCTTAATCCTTAATCCTTAATCCTTGTCATTTTGTTTCCTTTGGATTCGTTTCTTTAAAAATGTTTTCATCATCCTCGATCTAAATGGTGATATAAATGAATATCTTTGGCACATAGTGCAAAGATGAGCGATTAAGCGATGAATATCTTTGGCTTTTGTAGTGCAAAGATGAGCAGTGTTGAGATGAACATGACCCATTTGGTGATACAAATGAATATCTTTGGCACATAGTGCAAAGATGATTAAAGATGTATATTGATTGTTATTACGAGGGATAAACTATTGATGATGGACTTTTAAACCTTAGAAGGCGGTAGAATTCTTTCTCTACGTGACTCTTACAATGGATTCTTTGTTTTACATTTGCATTTGTTGATCTAAAACTTGTTGTCTATTGTATTACATTAGATTTTTCCTGTTGAAGACTAACGATAATTTGTTGTATATTATCTTAGTCATAATATTCTTCTTGGGCTAGTTGAGCTCACCCTTTTCCTTTTTGTTCCATTTTTCTTCTCGGGAGGTGAGAACATAGCGAGGATCGAGTCGGGGTATGGAGTGATGGTTCTAGGAAGATGTTTTAGTTGTCCTCACTATTTACGTAAAATAGTGTATGAATAATTAATGAGGACTTATTTGGGTGTGTATATTGTCTAGAAGACAATATTTGTATTCAAACTCACGGTTGTATTGTAAATATATTCTACCGACATACATATTATCAAAGTTGTAGTTTGCTTTCTATACCATGTATTTTGGCGACTCGGAATGGGTGTTGTATACCTATTTTGGGGCGTCACGATTAATATCGAGCTTAGGGATATGATCTCTGGCGGAGATCGGGGAATAGAACTAGGAGGGAGGCAGTAAATCCTTGTTAGTGTGTCTACTAAAGCTTATTTGTTGGTGGATCATAATATAGGATATTATGTGATATGTTAATTTGTTTAATTAACCCTTGTTTTATGGCGATGTTTAAGAATGGGCTGCTGAGAGCGTTAACAATGGAGTTTATGAGGCCAGTGGAGGCAGCAGGGTACTCACCAGCGAGGAGAAACGATGCAGCAGTGGGCAATGTTCCTCCTGTGAACAACGCCCTTGAGCAAATGATGAGCAGCGGGATGTTTAGAAGCTTTTTGCGGTTCATGCAAAATCGAACGAGGAGACTTCGTGTACAAAATCTGGGAGAAATGATAGTAGCGTGCGGTTTTGTCACGGCCCGAACAATTCAAAGAGTTGGGACCACAGTTTCCATGGAAAGCCGGATCCGATCAAAGCGAAGCGTGGGTCAAGCAAATTACCAAGATATTCGATGTCTTGGGGTGCGGAGAGAACGAAGAAGGTTCCATTCGCCACCTTTATGTTTAAGTGGTGAAGCGATTCTTGGTGGGAATCGTGAAGCGTACTGACCGGGATGCACTTAACATGTCTTGGGAAAGATTTGAAGCTGTTCAATGACAAGTACTTTCGAGAAAGTATTAAATCATATGAAGGAGGTAGAGTTTATTAGACTCGAGCGAGAACAACATAGCGGTGTCTCGATCTGAGGCAAGGTTAGCGAAATTATCGAGTTTGCACCTCATTTGGTGGAGAATGAGGAGCGAATGGCGCGTATGTTTACGAGAGGTCTAAAACCGGAGAGATTAAATCGATACCTTATCTCTCATAAATTTTCTACGTATTGAGATGTTGTCAGCGAGGCTCGATTATTAGGCGAGATAGTGAGTATACTCAATGGGGACCCTGATCGGTGTAGTCATCGAGCGATGATAACCGGCGAGGAGGAAAGAATACGGACAAAGCGGTAACCACTCGGTGGTAATCGTGGACATGATAATAGGAGAGGTGACTCAGTGGAAATTTGAAAGAAGATTCAACAATGACGGGAAGATATCAGCGGCGACACCGGCACCAACAACAAATGCTAGGGGAGGAGAAACGGCCTTGATTAGATGTTACAAATCGGGAAGGAGGGACATATCATTAAAGCTGTCCTGAACAATCCAAGGTATGTTACAAGCTGTGGAAAGGAAGGCCACATCGCTCGAGATTGTACTATCGCGAAACCAAGTTCGGCGAGGAGTGGTGATTCGAAATTTGTCCGGATAAGTCGAAATCGGTGGTTCTGGAAGAGCGTTTGTCGTGGCCCCGGACAAAAGCGTGAGGAACCCAAGCGAGGTGATCACGGGTAAGCTAATCTTGAATTCTTGCGAAGTTTATACCTTACTGAGATCTGGTTCTACCCATTTCTTTTATCTCTCACTTTGTGCTCAGCGTTTAAACTTGACTCAGGAGAAATTAGATTTTGATTTATCTGTTGAAACTCAGTTGGGTGAAACCTTCGTTACATCTACAGTTTATAAATCTTGCATGATCCAAGTTGGCACTATCACATTACACATTGATCTTATCTCTTTAAAGATACTTGCTTTTGATGTGATTTTAGGAATTGATTGGTTAACCACTCATCATTGCCAAAATTGATTGTTTTAAATAAGGTTGTTAGTTTTCATATTCTAACCAACTTTGTCATGCAATTCAAACCACTAAACCACTAAAATCGATCATTTGTCATATCAAGCCACAAAAGCTATTAGTTTATTGAAAAAGCGGATGTCAAGCTTTCTTAGCCCATGTTATGGATTTGAATAAAGACAAATCGATTTGAATAATATTTACGTGGTTAGAAATTCCACGATGTATTTCTGAAGAGCTTCGGTCTACCCCGAGCGTGATGTTGAATTCTTTATTGACCTTGAGCAAGGTACACAAAGCCCATTTCTAAAACCCCATATCGAATGGCTCTATTGAACTTGAGGAGTTAAAAGTCCAACTACGAGGAGTTATTAGACATCGGTTTCATTAAATCTAATCGTCTCCTTGGGGTGCTCTGTTTTTATTAAGTAAAGAAGAAAGGCGGGGAGTATCACGACTTTATTGATTATCGAGAATTGAACCATGTCACCATCAAGAATAGGTATCCGCTACCTCGCATTGATGACTGTTTAGACCCGATTACAGGAGCGCAATTCTTTTCAAAGATCGATCTTAGTTACGGATATCATCGGTGAAGATTAAAAGCGAGGATATTCAAAGGCGGCATTCGGGACTCGTCTGGGCATTATGAATTCTTGGTCATGTCTTTTGGATTGACTAATGCTCTGCTTTGCTTTCATGGATATGATGAGCCGTGTATTTAAGGAATATTTGGATCGATTCGTTGTTGTCTTTATTGATGACATCCTCATCTATTCAAAAGCCGTGAAGATCATGAGCACCATTTGAGGCTGGTACTACAAAGACTTACGTGAACACAAGCTTTATGCCAAAATTTGAAGAAATCACGAGTTACGGCTTGAGAAGTAGCATTCCTTGGGCGCGTGGTGTCAAAACAAAGAGTATCTGTTGACGGAAGATTGAAGCAATACTGAGTTAGAACAACAAAGCAAAATCGGTGGCCAAATCTGTGACTTTACGGGCTTAGGCGGTTATTATCGGAGATTTGTGGAAGGATTTTCTCGAATCGCTACTCAGATTAACTCGGTGACTCGGAAGGATGCAAAATTCTTATGGAAGCGAGGAATGCGAGAAGAGCTTCCAAGAGCTCGAGAGGAGACTCATTTAAGCACTGTTACGACAATACCATCTGGTTCGGATGGATTTGTTATCTCTGACGATGCTTACGGCAAGGGGTTAGGATGTGTTCTCATGCAACATGGGAAAGTCATAGCCTATGCCTCCACGACAACAACTCAAAAGAATATGAGAGGAATTATCCTACTCATGATGCAGGTTAGCGGCGATCGTGTTCGCGTTGAAGATATGGAACACTTTACTTATGCGGGAGAAAGTAGAGATTTATCTGGATCATAAAAGCCTCAAATATTTCTTCACCCAAAAAGAACTCAACATCATGCAGCGGCGTTGGTTTGGAGCTGATTAAAAGATTACGATCACACTATTGATATCATCACGGAAAAGCGAGCGTAGTAGGTGGCGCATTAAGTAGAAGATCATATGCAAATCTGAGTGCGATATTGTCAGCGCATGAAAGGCCCATTTTGTATGACTTGCAAAGGATGGAGGTAGAATTAAAGACTCGGGACCCACATAATGATGGCGAATATACAAGTAGAACCAGACTTTAATCGATAAAGTTAAAAATTTGCTCGAGCTACGGACACAGGGGGTGTCGTATGAAGAAGAAAGTGCGAAGGAGCTATTAGGAAGCAAAATTGATGAGGAAGGAATACTTGAGTCAATTCTAGACTTTGCGTTCTAACGATTACGACACGAAGCATAAAATCATGATGGAGGCACACAACACCCGTTTGCAATCCATCACAGGAGTACCAAAATGTATCATGATATTAACATACATTTTGGTGGAACAATATGAAGAGAGAGATTGCGGAGTTTATCTCAAGATGTTTAACTTTGTCGGCGTGTAAAGGCGGACATCAAGTGCCAAAAGGTCCATTGCAACCACTTGAGATTAGGAATGGAAATGGGAACACATTACTATGGATTTTTATTCTGAGTCTTCCCAAAGTTTCTCAAAGGCGTAGATGCAATTTGGGTTATTGTTGATAGATTAACCAAATCGCCCATTTCTTCTGCGTCTGAGACTTATCCCTTGAGCGTCTTGCTTTCGTATATGCGTGAATGAGATTATGCGATTGCATGGCATGCCGGTATCCATAGTTTGGATCGTGACGAGATTCACTTCAAGATTTTGGGTTAGCTTGCGAGAAAAGCTATGAGCGCAGTTCTGATTGATTCGACGCCATCCTCAAGCAGACGACGACAATCGAGAGGACTATTCAAACCCTTGAAGATCTATTAAGACTACGTGTCCTAGATTTCAAAGGAAGTTGGGATAAGTACCTACCAGGTGGAATTCTCCTACTGACAACGATTATCAAGCAAGTATAGGCATGGCTCCATTTGAGGCGTTGTATGGGCCGAAAATGTCGTTCTCGATATCTTTGGGGCGAGGTGGGAGAAAGCAACATTGTTGGGACCCGAATTGAAATGCGCATGACTACGAAAAAGATCCAAATGATTAAACAGCGTATTCAAACTTCACAAGATCGACAAAAGAGTTATCTTGATCTTCATAGAAAGGGCGTGGAGTTTAATATTGGAGATCATGTATTATTACGTATTGCTCCATGGAAAGGAGTTACAAGATTTGGGAAAAGAGAAAAGCTCGATCAAGGTTTGTTGGTCCATTTGAGATTCTTGGCCAAGAATAGGAAGCGTAGCTTATAGACTCGCGTTACCTCAGTATGTCTCGTGTTCACAATGTATTCCACATATCTATGCTTCGTAAATATGTGAAAGACCGAACCACATTATTGCATTAGAACCCGACGAGATAGTGAAGATTTAACCTCTGAGGAGATACTGTTGAGATTTTGGATAGGAAAGAGCATGTCTTACATGCGAAGGTTATACCACAAGTTAAGGTTTTGTGGAGAAACCATGCGATTGAGGAAATGACATGGGAGTTGGAATCGGAGATGAAAGCGAGTACCCTCACCTTTTCGATATACCGAGTGCGTCGTCAATTTAGGGCGAAATTTCATAAGGAGGGAGGTTGTAAGACCCCAACTTATTATAAATAAAATTGAATTTTCCTTTATTCATTATTCTAAATTAATAAGGGTTAATTTGATATAATTCTTTGGTTATGGGTGAAATGTGCAAAGTTTACAAAATAAGCAGTGGTGGTTATAAAATATTCATTATTATTAGGGGAATATTAGTTTGGTGGTGGAATATTCTTTTTGTCGGGGAATCTCAAATGCGACGCCTTGATCATTAGTGGGCCCCATAACGGAAAAGCGGTTGGATGAAGGAAAGCGACAAAGATTGAGTTTTATAAATAACGGCGTAAATTATTCACAGATTAACCTTTGTTGGGTTACACAGGTGGTTAAAATCTGATGTCTGGCGTGGTTGCCGCGATGGCGCACGGTATTACCTGATATTATTGAATTATTGATCCTTACGTGAAAGGCCTTTACTCGATAATTATTCTGATGAATTCTTTATTCAATATTATATTTTATTGATTCAATAATTCTTTGCGTTGATATTTTGTATTCTTTGTTGTTTGATAATTGTCATTACGATATTTTCCATTATCAAATCAATAATTCATATTATTTGAATAATATTATCGAGATAACATTATTGGCAATGTCTAGAAAGTTACATCTAAGGAGAGGTTTGTCACTAATTGCGGCGCCCGATGAGGAGAAATCCTTATTGGAAAGCCCCTCTTTCTGAGGAGCGGCACGGTTGTCGATCTTGTGATTACGTAATATTATTTTTAAATAATTAATTATTGATTATTATGATAAAAAAAATATTTATTTTATGTGGATATAGATGGAAAAAAATTTTAATGTGACAATTGTTGAAAATTAATATTTTATCTTTTTACGATAAAATAATTCATTTAAATATATTATTTTAATAATATATTAGCGGTGATATTTTATAATGAATGTGGGATATATGAGTATATGAGGAGGTAGAGTATTTTGTGGGCATTAAATGTTTAACATATGTTTTTGTGTGTCGTGGACACAATTCTTGATAGAAAATTGATTATAGGCGTAAAATCGCTTGTTTTATGGATTTTGGTCAATTTACATTTGGAATTTGGAAAAACTTTCTTACGCAAAGTTGTAGAGAATGGAATTTCCATGGAAAATCGCGAGTTTTGAATTTTTACGATAAGCGAGCTATTTTCTACAATTGTTGAAGTTTGAAAAATAAAATGATTTTATTAAATTAATGGGTGGGACCCACTTTTTGGTTGGTGTTGAACACATGTGGAAATTTGCTATTTTTTTCTAATTTGGTGGCTGGCTTGTTTGGTGGAGGCATGCGTGAGAAAATTTGAAAATTAATAATATTATTTTATTATTTTAGTCTCCTTTGGCGTTCAACATTTTCTATAAATAGAGGGGCTAAGTTAGAATTGAAAATCACACGAAAAACTAAGTTTTCTCTCTTTCTCTCTCTAAATTATCGGCGTATTCTTGTGAGTATACTTTGAGTGTTCTTTATCTGGTCTTGGGTTTACATCGACCTTATCTGAAAAATCGATCGAAATGCGGTTATTTTGAGGTAAAGGGGTATTATTTTCTTCTTAAATGATATTTTTTTTGATATCATTATCTTAGAAGTATTGGTGAACTTTTTATCAAATTTGGAACTTGTTGTGTGAGAGTTCTTATTCACGTATCGGCCTTATTCACGTATCGACCTTTATTCACGAATCTGACCTTATTCATAGAAAAATAAAAATTTTCTTTTTGTCCAAAATATCTATTACGGATACTAGCTTTGATTGTATCCATGTTTTGATCATTCTTGAATTTTACACCAATATGATTATTTTGAAGTATTTTTGGACATGGGTAAAACAAAGTCTGAATCCTTAATCCTTAATCCTTGTCATTTTGTTTCCTTTGGATTCGTTTCTTTAAAAATGTTTTCATCATCCTCGGTCTAAATGGTGATATAAATGAATATCTTTGGCACATGTGCAAAGATGAGCGATTAATGATGAATATCTTTGGCACATAGTGCAAAGATGAGCAGTGTTGAGATGAACATGACCATTTGGTGATCTGAAATGAATATCTTTGGCACATGGTGCAAAGATGATTAAAGATGTATATTGATTGTTATTACGAGGGATAAACTATTGATGATGGACTTTTAAACCTTAGAAGGCGGTAGAATTCTTTCTCTACGTGACTCTTACAATGGATTCTTTATTTCATTGCATTTGTTGATCTAAAACTTGTTGTCTATTGTATTACTATTAGATTTTCCCTGTTGAAGACTAACGATAATTTGTTGTATATTATCTTAGTCATAATATTCTTCTTTGGGCTAGTTGAGCTCACCCCTTTTTTTTTTGTTCCATTTTCTTCTCGGGAGGTGAGAACATAGCGAGGATCGAGTCGGGGTATGGAGTGATGGTTCTAGGAAGATGTTTTAGTTGTCCTCACTATTTACGTAAAATAGTGTATGAATAATTAATGAGGACTTATTTGGGTGTGTATATTATTGTTCAGAAGACAATATTTGTATTCAAACTCACGAGTTGTATTGTATAGTATTATTCCTACACGACATACGTATTATCAAAGTTGTAGTTTGCTTTCTATACCATGTATTTTGGCGACTCGAAATGGGTGTTGTATACCTATTTTACGTGAAAGGCCTTACTCAATAATTATTACGATAATTCTTTATTCAATATTTTATTTTATTGATTCAATAATTGTTGCGTTGATATTTTATATTATTGTTCTTTTAATAATTATCACTGCACAATATTTCTCATTATCAGATCAATAATTCATATTATTTGAATAATATTATTAGATAGCATTATTGGCAATGTCTAGAAAGTTCTGTCAAGGAGAGGTTTGGTCACCTAATTGTGCGCCAGTAAAGAGAAATTCTTATTGGAAAGCCCCCTCTTTCCTGGGAACGGCTTGGTTGTCATAATAGTGATTCTGTAATATTATTTGTGAATAATTAATTATTGATTCATATGATAAGGAAATATTTATTTGATGTGGATATAAATGATAGATTTATTTATGTGGTTATAAATAAAGGAATTAATGTTGAGGTATTTTATCGATATTTTTGTGCCGGAATGAAGGTATTAAAAATTAAACTAGTATTTTTTGAGATATATTATGTGAGTTATAATTTTTAATCCGAATAGTTGGATCGTTGTAATTTTTGGATATGTTATACATATATAAGTTGAGTATATGTCCACAAATTTTGAACCGTTAAAAATGAGCGTATAATTTGTTATAAATTTTAAGAGGTGAATGGTTCGAAAATTGTTGAAGTATCCGAATTTAGCATTTTGGTGGAAAATTCTAGAATTGAGTGGGCCCCACTTGTGGTTGGTGAAGAAATGTGCTGAATTTTATTTCAAATGTGGTGGGTGGGAATAGTAGCGAGTAAAGCCATCGGGTTCTTGTCAAGTCTGCTAAAATTTTTCCTATAAATAGAGGCTAAGTAGAATTGAAAATCACACGAAACATAAGCTTTCTCTCTTTCTCTCTCTAATTATTGAGTGTATTTTGTGAGTATTTAGATACTTGGTGAGTTGATATTCATCGATTGCAAGTTTCCTTGACATCATATCCGATATCCGATCGGAAGTCTTTGCTTTCTTTTGAGGTAAGGGATAGTAAGGGATTTTAAGGGTTATTATGTTTTTCGATTCGTACTTCTTCTGACCTTGAAAAATTCTAGAAAATTTTGAAATGATATGTTGATGAGTTTTATTGATTGTGTCCAAAAATGGTGATTTTTGGATGTATAGATTAAGAGTTATGAATTTTATGAGAAAAGACTATTTTAAAAGTAACAAACATAATTCCTTATGGTTAACTCTAAAATTGATGAAATTTTTAGTGGGAGTACATCTATATAATATCAGTGTACTTTGTGAATTTAGGAATTTTTTGATAAAACTACAATTTACGATAAATGTCTAAATATTCGGCGGTTTTTGCCATATGAAAAATAGTAAATTAATTTTAAAAATTCTAAAAAAAATATATGTTCACTATGGGACTATATTATACTAAATTCGGAAAAGAAATATTTTTGGGCTGATTTGGTATTTTTCACTAGTTATGAATAAATGAATTAAATATATTATGTGAAGGAAGAAAATTGGAAAATAGGATTTTATGGCTTGATAATCCTATATGAGGTATATCTGATTTTTGATGAGGGTTTTGGTTATTGGTGATGAAAACTTATGAGTTTGGCATTTTAAGATGATTAAATGCATTATTTAGTAAAGTGTAAACAATTAAAATAAATTATTTATAAGTTTAAGAAATGTTATTCTTTCAATATCATTATCTTAGAAATATTGGTATGGATTTTATTGTGGAATTTCTACCTTTTTGTGTCGGGGTTACTATTCAGCTGAGTTCTTATTCACGATTTACTATTCACGAGTTCTTATTCACTTATATTCACTACAAAATTGATTTCTTTTTCTAACCAAATTATAGTTGATTTATGAATATTACTCTTGGAGATTAAAACTATATATTGATTATATTGATTTTATTATCATATATAACATTTTTATAACCACGATGTTGATATTCTCTTTCACTTGAGTATAAAGATGGGTATATTATTGGTATGATCATGGTATGGGTTCTCTTTGGCGATGGTGAAAAAAAGTTGAATTGTGGTTGGTATGATCATGACCATTGAATTTATAATTGAATATCTTTAGCTTAAGTGCAAAGGTGAATTGATCAACATGGTTATAATTATTGTTTATATAAATTACGAAATGATTATATATTTCTTTAAGATATTAATATATTTGGCACGTAGTGCAAATATGAATTGTTGAGGAATATCTTTGGCATGTAGTGCAAAGATGAGCTGTTAATGAATATCTTTGGCCGTAGTGCAAAGATGACTTTGTTGTTGAATATCTTTGGCGATTAGTGCGAAGATGAAAGATGAGCGTGGATGAATATCTTTGGTAAGTAGTCAAAGATGAATTTATTAGTATGATTATGAGCAGAGGCTGTGATTTGGTATAACCATGATCTTTGATATTTGAGGTAAAGATATGTGATGAAAATTATATTAAATCACAGATGCGAAGAGAATTTAGAATTACAATTATGATTATGAGATATTCATATAATTGTGGAAAGGCTGTTGATTGATGTTACGAGGATAAAACATTGTTGGTGGACTTTTAACATGGAGAAGATAATAGGCTTGTATTGTCTATTTGACTCTTCTAATGGATTGCTCGTTCATTTGCAACTATGGTTGAAATTTTATCATCTACCATATATGTTCTAAATCTACGATTTATTATTGATGAAGGCTATTGATAATTTAATTATCTTTAGTCATGATATTCTTTCTTGAAGCTAGTTGTGCTCACCCTTTTGCTTCACAATTCCTTTTAGGGTAATAAAAGTGTAGCATTTGGGTCGAATGGGGGGGGTATGAGGGAATAGAGCGGTGGTCTCTAGTTGTGGAGTTCTCCCTAAGCAGTATAGACAAGTGTGTTGTATACATCTTTTAGTAGTTATATTTGGTGAATCATATAGGGAGAAGCGAACCCAGCGTTGGAAGGGTGTTTTGTCACTATCATACAAGATGTCTAATGACATACAACCTCGTGTCATCATAAGAGAGGGTTGTGCTCATCCACTTCTTTGAGTATATTTTCTGAGCACTACCTATATAATCTTGGTGTTTGTTTGAAGTATAATTCTCAATTTGAGGCAGTGGAGATAATGATAAATCAAGAAAGACTCACCATTGGGAAGAATATGATAGTAATCTTCTCATTTTTCTTTAGGGTCTATTAGGTTGACGAGGATAATTACATGGCCATATGATATCTATCATAACCTAGAAGCATGGCCTCCCATATCTGAAGGTTTCTTTGAGCACTTCCCAAAGATTTTAGTTTCTAAAAGCAGTTTTTGACTATACCTTTATGTAAGGTGTCCTTTGTGAGTCTTTGTCCACGGTTGGGACATGTGTCACATTTGGTATATATTTGTATCCAAACTCACGATATGTGTTGTTGTATTTTGTCGACAATTGTTGTAATAAAGTTATAGTTGTTTTACATACCATGTATTTGGCGACTCGAGAATGGGTTGGATGGAATGGACCTATTTTGGGGTTGTCACATTTGGTATCGAGCTTAGGGATATGGTCTCTGGCGGAGATCGGGAATATATCTAGGAGGGAGAGATGAGTAAATCCTTATTGTGTGTGTCCTACCTAAGCTTATTAGTTGGTCGATCATAATATCGGGATATTATGTGATATGTTATTTTGTTTAATTAACCCTTGTTTTATATGCGATTTGAGAATGGTTGCTTTGAGAATGTTAAAATGGAGTGAATGAGGCCGGTAGGGATACCTCTAATAACTAACCATGATAATGTGATGTCGGACGAAGAAAAGAATTAGAGATATCCATGTGGTGAGTGAAGAATTGATAGTTGCACCTAGATAGTCACGGAGGTAACAAGCGAGAGTGAGGAAGAAGAGGAAGAAGAAGAGTACACGAGGAGAGTTTATTAGAGGTATTATATGATCAAAATGTAGAATTTCAAAATCGTATTCATGAGTTAGAAGAAGCGGTTTGAAGAGCGGCGGTGATGCGTGGAACAAAAGGATCTGACAATTCAAGCTTGTGTTACGATATGTGATGCTTGAGCGAAGCATTCTTTGGCGGTATATAAGATGATAAAGATGGAATCTGAAATTTGAAGAAGAAGAAAAAAGCGAGCAGTAAGAATGAGTGATGCGTGGGTAAAAAGCCACACGACACGTGGATATTGTGGAAAGAGATGTCCGATCTAAGAAGACTAAAATAGATGACATGAATTTCTCTTTTTGGAAAGCAATTGGGAGAACCCAACATCGAGTTTTGAATTACCACATACATAGCGGTCAACTTTGAATTCGATATGGATTGAAGATTGATGATTGGATCATGAAACGAGAATCTGACGAGGTAGTTGAGGGAGGAATATGTCCTATAAAAAATATATTCAAACGGTAGTGATAATGCAAAATGCTGCCCTAGACAAGTCAAAACAGGGTAGTTCGAGGGATGGCGGTTGTCATGACTTCCCAACAAATGAGGAACCCAAATGAAGTTATCACGGAGATGGAGAAATCATGATGGCGGGAGATAGAATGCGAAATGGAAGCAAGGTATTCTCAACTTTTGAAATACCGGGGGACGTAAATTTTGGGACGAAATTTTATAAGGAGGGAGATTGTAAGACCGAAATTTATAAAATAAAAGTATTCAATTTTTTTATAATTACTATTAGGTAAATGGTTAAATTGATAAAAGTTAAAGTTAAGGGTGATATATAAATTTTTTTCAAAATACACAGTGGTTATAAAATATTCATTGTTGTCGGGGAATATTAGTTTGGTCGTGGAATATTCTTTACGTAGAATATATTAAATGCTGACAATGGCAGACCATTTGTGGGCCCCATAACGAATATAAGCATGGGATGAAGAAAATGACAAAATTAAGTTTTTATAAATAACAGCGTAATCGTTCACAATTAACAACATTTGGAATACGGTTGGTAAAATAAAATGTCTGGCGTTGTTGTTGCGATAACTGCGGTATTACACGATATTTTTTTGAATTATTGATTCTTACGTGAAAGGCACTACTCAATAATTATTACAGTAATTCTTTATTCAATATTTTATTTTATTGATTCAATAATTGTTGCGTTGATATTTTATATTATTGTTGTTTTAATAATTATCAACTTTGCAAATATTTCTCATTATCGGATCAATAATTCATATTATTTGAATAATATTATTAGATAGCATTATTGGCAATGTCTAGAAAGTTACATCGAGGAGAGGTTTGGTCACCTAATTGCGCGCCATGAGAGAGAAAATTCTTATTGGAAAGCCCTTTCACAGGAGCGGCTTTGTTGTCATAATTGTGATTACGTAATATTATTTGTGAATAATTAATTATTGATTTATATGATAAGGAAATATTTATTTGATGTGGATATAAATGATGGATTTATTTATGTGGTTATAAATGAAATGAATTAATGTTGAGGTATTTTATCGATATTTTTATCGGAATGAAGGTATTAAAAATTAAACTAGTGTTTTTGAGATATATTAAGTGAGTTATAATTTTTAATCCGAATAGTTGGATCGTTGTAATTTTTGGATATATTATACATATATAAGTTGAGTATATGTCCACAAATTTTGAACCGTTAAAAATGAGCGTATGATTTGTTATGAATTTTAAGAGGTGAATGGTTGAGAAAATTGTTGAAGTATCAAAATTTAGAATTTTGGTGGAAAATTCTAGAATTGAGTGGGCCCCACTTGTGGTTGGTGAAGAAATGTGCTGAATTTTATTTCAAATGTGGTGGGTGGAAATAGTAGCGAGTAAAAGCCATCGGGTTGCTTGGTCAAAATCTGCTAAAATTTTCCTATAAATAGAGGCTAAGTTAAGTTAAATTGAAAATCACACGAAAACATAAGCTTTCTCTCTTTCTCTCTCTATTATTATTGAGTGTATTTTGTGAGTATTTAGATACTTGGTGAGTTGATATTCATCGATTGCAAGTTTCCTTGATGTCATATCAGATATCTAGTCGAAGTCTTTGCTTTCTTTTGAGGTAATGGATAGTAAAGGGATTTTAAGGGTTATTATGTTTTTCGATTCGTACTTCTTCTTGACCTTGAAAAAATTGGAAATATTTGAAATGATATGTTGATGAGTTTTATTGATTGTGTCCAAAATGGTGATTTTTGGATGTATAGATTAAGAGTTATGAATTTTATGAAAAAGACTATTTTAAAAGTAACAACTTATAATTCCTTGTGGTTAACTCTAAAATTGATGAAATTTTTATTGGGAGTACATCTATATAATATCGATTATACTTTGTGAATTTGAAATTTTTGGATAAAACTACAATTTATGATAAATGTCTAAATATTAGGCGGTTTTGGCCATATGAAAAATAGTAAATGAATTTTAAAATTCTAAAAAATATATATTCACTATGGGACTATATTATACTAAATCCCAGAAAAGAAATATTTTTGGAACCGATTTGGTATTTTTCATGAAAATGGACTAGTTATGAATAAATGAATTAAATATGTTATGTGAAGGAAGAAAATTGGAAAATATGATTTTATGGCTTGATAATCCTATATGAGGTATATATATGATTTTTGATGAGGGTTTTGGTTATTGGTGATGAAAACTTATGAGTTTGGCATTTTAGGATGATTAAATGCATTATTTAGTAAAGTGTAAACAATTAAAATAAATTGTTTATAAGTTTAAGAAATGTTATTCTTTCAATATCATTATCTTAGAAATATTGGTATGGATTTTATTGTGGAATTTCTACCTTTTTGTGTCGGGGTTACTATTCATGAGTTCTTATTCACGAGATTCTTATTCACTATTCACTACAAAATTGGTTTCTTTTTAAACCAAATTATAGTTGATTTATGAATATTACTACTGGAGATTAAAACTATATATTGATTATATTGATTTTATTATCATATATAATATTTTTATAACCACGATGTTGAAATTCTCTTTCACTTGAGTATAAAGATGGGTAGATTATTGGTATGATCATGGTAGGGTTCTCTTTTGGCGATGGTGAAAAGTTGAATTGTGGTTGGTATGATCATGACCATTGAATTTATAATTGAATATCTTTAGCTTAAGTCTGCAAAGGTGAATTGATCAACATGGTTATAATTATTGTTTATATAAATTACGAAATGATTATATATTTCTTTGAAGATATTAATATATTTGGCTTTTATAGTAGTGCAAATATGAGCTGTTGAGGAATATCTTTGGCATGTAGTGCAAAGATGAATGTTAATGAATATCTTTGGCCGTAGTGCAAAGATGACTGTTGTTGAATATCTTTGGCGATTAGTGCGAAGATGAGCGTGGATGAATATCTTTGGTAGTAGTCACGAAGATGAATTTATTAGTATGATTATGAGCAGGGCTGTGATTTGGTATAACCATGATCTTTGATGTTTTAGGTAAAGACATGTGATGAAAATTATATTAAATCACAGAGTGCGAAGAGGAATTTAGAATTACAATTATGATTATGAGATATTCATATAATTGTGGAAAGGCTGTTGATTGATGTTACGAGGATAAAACATTGTTGGTGGACTTTTAACATGGAAGATAATAGGTATGTATTGTCTATTTGACTCTTCTAATGGATTGCTTTCGTTCATTTGCAACTATGGTTGAAATTTTTATCATCTACCATATGTTCTAAATCTACGATTTATTATTGATGAAGGCTATTGATAATTTAATTATCTTTAGTCATGATATTCTTTCTTGAGCTAGTTGTGCTCACCCTTTTGCTTCACAATTCCTTTAGGGTAATAAAAGTGTAGGCTTTGAATCGGCCCGGGGGTAACAAGGGAATAGAATGGTGGTCTCTAGTTGTGGAGTTCTCCTAAGCAGTATAGACAAGTGTGTTGTATACATCTTTTAGTAGTTATATTTGGTGAATCATATAGGGAGAGGCGAACCCAACGTTGAAAGGGTGTTTTGCCACTATCATACAAGATGTCTAATGACATACAATCTCATGTCATCATAAGACAGGGTTGTGCTCATCCACTTGCTGAGTATATTTATGAGCACTACCTATATAATCTTGGTGTTTGTTTGAAGTATAATTCTCAATTTCAGACAATGGAGATAATGACAAATCTAGAGAAGACTCACCATTGGGAAGAATATGATAGTAATCTTCTCATTTTTCTATGGGGTCTATTGGGTCAACCAAGGATAATTCTGTGGCCATATGATATCTATCATAACCTAGAAGCATGGCCTCCCATGTACGAAGGTTTTCTTGAGCACTTCCCAAAGATTTTAGTTTCTAAAATAGGTTTTTGACTATACCTTTATGTAAGGTGTCCTTTGTGATGTCTTTGTCCGCGGTTGGGACATGTGTGTCACATTTGGTATATATTTGTATCCAAACTCATAGTATATGTGTTGTTGTATTTTGCACGACAATTGTTGTAATAAAGTTGTAGTTGTTTTCTGTACCATGTATTTGGCGACTCAGAATGGGTTGGATGGAATGGACCTATTTTGGGGTTGTCAAATCCCTCCTTAATTGGGCTTAAAATTTGGGCAACCATACCCATCTTTTGGACTTTCAATAAATAATCTATTGGACTTAAATTTAATTCTTTGGGCTATTGAAAAATTAACATATTCCAATGTCTTTCCAATTTATCCTACACTAATTATTCAATTAGGAATTCAATTCCACACATTTGGAATTTAAATCATTACTCTTGTACATTTATTTCCTTAACCCAATTAGACTTGCTATAATTAGGTTATGAAATTAATTAATTGAGAAGTATAAAATAAATCTCTTGGAATTAGTATATATTTTAAATACCATAATTCTCTCATCCCATAACCCTTAAGTTATTCAATTCTTCATTCCTAATATATAATTAGGATCATATTAGTTTCTTTTATTTGTTTATATAATAAACAAGTATAAACCATCACATAATATTCATATTCATTATTCACATAACTTTTAACCCTTAGGGTTTTATACTTAGCATTAGGGTTTTCAAATTAGGGTTTCATATAAATCGTAAGAATTTTCTAACCAAACGTTGACGTTCTTAATATATACTTAGGGTTTATTACAAATATTGTTTATTTGGTCAACCCTTGACCCTTAACCACATATGTATACATATACACAGAACATAAACGCTTATTCCCTAATCCTGAATAATTCACTTAAATCATTCACAAAATTTTAAAATCCTCAAAATTCTATCTTAAAAATATCAAACGCATACACTTATTTTGTGTATAGGTTCTAATTTTGAACCTTAAATCAATTAATAAAAATTTTAAAAATATCCAAAATTCTCAGGTTGTCACAGCAACAACCGCTAGCATCTCCGCACTCATTTGATCTTCTCCAAACATCCTATAATCAGTTTAAATAACTTGATTAGTACTTCATTAGTACAAAATTCTCACACTATGTGTCCACTTATCTCACTATTGTTGCCCTTCGACAATCCCTCACTTAGAACTCTAAATGAGTTTTCTCTATCTCGCGTATGGTTATAATCCTAGGGTTTTCCCCCACCCCACTTAAGGTTTATAACCTATAGCTCTTCTACCAACTTATGACACCTTGGTCACTACAGCTTTGATACCAACCTGTGACACCCCCAAATCCGAGTTACCTGACACCCGAGTTGGTGTTCACGATCCACAATATAATACAATTTAACTACCCATTCATATATAAATAGGAATACATAAGTCATTAACATATGTTGTTAATACATAAGTCCCAAGTTCTCTAACCTTAACATTACAATCATACCCTTTAGATATATAAAAAGGGTTTACAAATACAACATATTCATAAGGTTTATAAAAACTAATTCAACATTTTACCTTTGCCTTTGTTCTTCTTTGACCCGCCGGCCTCTTCGTTCCTAGCTGAAATATTTTATTTAGCAAGGGTGAGCAACAAGTTTACCCCGTAAGTTAAGTCATACAATAAATGTATATGAATCAATAAGAACAGACTATCTATTTTTATAGAATGAAACCAAAGTTCGGTGAACTTTAAAATAGCTGAACAAATCGTTCATCAATACAAGTCTTCTTGTATTCTAGGCAACGCAATAATCTGATAATGAAAGACTACAACACTTTCAAAGTTTCTGCGATATTCTAATGAATAATCAAAAATCAATTCTACGCAATTACAAAGTGGAATATTTTCCAGATTTATGCTGAGTGATCACACTAGATCTAGAACTTCTTTTCTCGGTATCTATCAAAGATTTACTTTGATACATACATGAGTATCAAATAACCATAAACATTAAATCATACCCCTCTGCAAAGTACTTAGATGCCCCACCTCCTTGTACCTATATTATGATAATACTTAACGATCTTGTGATAGTCGAATATCGACCCTAAAATGTTCCCTTTATATAAAAGGTTGTTATTCTCGATCTCGGAATCAAGATTTTAATTTAACAACGAAATACTTGTGATTTCAAATTCTAGTTACTTCTTGATCTGGCCGAAATAATTGGCATCGATCATCGATAATAATTGGATTCTCTTCTCGAACCTATCAAGTTTTAACAAATGTTAAATCTAGTCCGAATAATTGGCTAAGACATTTCTCAACATAATTCGATAATAAATGAGAATTATCTCATCTTTGCCAATATTAGCTTCTACAAATTTAAATATCCAACAACAGTTATTCTACGAATATATTTTCAGAATCAGTAATTCAATTTGAATTATTAAATATGCACTAACTGCGAATAATCAACAATAAATCCCTGGACGTGGTATAATTAACAATAATTAACCACTATAATAATTGAACAATATTAACTCAAGGTTGAGTTAGGAAACTTGCCTCTTCCGCTGATTACAGTTACATAATAAACTTATCTGCTTTCGAAAGACCTATAACCAATAATATTGGTCTCACAATTAGCACAATATTTTATAACACACAACACTGTATTCCACAGTCAAACTTCTCCTAGACACATTACCACATAGCCACATCAGTGTTTATAACATATATAAACCCTTATCAAGTCTAACTATTTCGGTCTGGTTGGACTTCGGTCCATTCTCGGTGTTCTGGTCACCCTATCCGACAATTAACACAGTTATTGTCAATTAAATTTGGTTTCAAAGCTTCAATATTATTGTAGATAAGTCATATATCATTTATAATATTTTTCGAAAGCTTTTAATAATTTATAAACAATTATTATAATTTATAATAATTTTTCAAACACTTAAATCATTTTTAAATGATTTAATTATTAAATAATCTTATTATCATTAATATTTAATAATATAAAATATTAATAAAATACTTTGTCAAAATATTAAAGTTATTTTAATAACTTAAAATATTTTTAAATCATCAATATTCTACTTAAATGATTTTTCAATTAATTTAAATCATTTTTAAATCATCACCATTAATATTTAAATATTAATGAAATTATTATCAAAATATTAAAAGTCATTAATTATAACTTAAAATATTTTTAAAACATTTTTCTAATATTTAAATCAATAAAATCATTTTTTAATTAACTTATTTAATATATAATTAAATAAATCTAATATCATTAATATTAATTTATTAATGAGAATTCTCCAAAATATTGAAATAGATATTTTATAATTCAAAATATTTTCTAACACTTTATTCTTATTTAAAATGATTTTTAAATCAATAAAGTCATTTTAACTTATTTATTTAATTTAATAATTAAATAAATCTAATATCATTAATATTAATTTATTAATGAAAATTCTCCCAAAATATTAAAAGTTACATTTTATAACTCAAAATATTTTTAAATACATTATTCTTATTTAAAATGATTTTTCATAATATTAAATCATTTTCTCTAATTTATTTCATACATTAATTAAATAAATTAAATACCTTTAATATTTAAATAATTATAAATATTAAAGAAAAATATTCCAATTGGTCAAAAAGTATTTTTCAAATAATTTTTAAAACCATTTTTAATAATTTTTAGAATTTATTTCTATTTTTAAATAATTTCCAGAAAATCAGAAAATAAAAATTATTTAAACCGTCGCTATAGGGCTTTAACGACACAAAGCGTCGATGTTGGTGTTCTTAAGCTCAAGAACACTGACAGCTTCGTGTTCGAGGTGCCATGTTTGACCGCTTTTTAATCTCATCTCGAAATGTTTCTAGGTCCTGTTTAAACATTGATCTTGTAGTATGTAAATAGTACTACAGTTATCAATTCATATCTCGGTCAAACATCAACACAAAAAAAGTGATCTGGACTCTCAAAGTCCTTGTCAGAGTGCTCCTGGGTTTTTCTGGGTTACCCAGAAACCCAGGCAGCTCGTGGTGCCCCTTTCCAGCCCACATTAATCTAGGTTCGGATCGTTGTTTAAGTGATTTCTTGCTTTATAATTGTAGTATACATGACAATGAACAACGAGATATCAATATCTCAGTCCAACAACAACAGATCCACATGTTATGACATGGTCAAACCTTGTCAGACGCTCATGCAAAGCTATTTCTGGAATTTCCAGAATTTCAAGTTATGGCCGAATGGCCTACTTTGACCACTTTCTTTAATCGATCTGTTAACTTTTTATGGAATCTTATGGCATGTATTCAGAGAAAATATAACATACTATAAGCTAGTTACAACAAAATTAACATAACTCATTACACCTGATAGATCTATAGCTTAGAACATCTTGTCAGACCCAGTTTTACACGTTATGGGTTACCCAGATTTCAGTCGGTCAAGCTCGGTCAACGGTGTTTGTCCGATTATAACTCGCGATCTAGACATTGGATGGTTGTACTGCCACTTGCAGAATAAAGACAACATACCAGGCTACCAATACAAAACATAAAACAAGAAAAAGCATAAACGAACAAAGATCTGTGGCACCTGACACTAGCTTGTCAGACCACAAAATTTGTTCTTGGACAGTTATGAAAAACTTCGATTTTTACCAACTTTGATGCTATGGATCTATGATAGATCATCATAGATCATCATATAACATCCTCTAGCAAAGATCTAAACACATAAACACAAAAGTTATCTTAGCATACAAGATCAAAATGGGTTTTAGGGTTTATACCTTTATTGTCCAATGTTTGATCTCAACTCTCCAGATCTGACCTTGTTGTTCTAATAGCTGTTAATGGGACTGATTCACTTAAGGAATTCGGAGGTTTAGAGAGAGAATGAGTTATGGAGAGCTTGAGAGCAAATGACACATTTTTATGACTTTCTCTCTCTCCAATCTAATATATATTGCTTGTCTTGATGCTAGATCTGATAAATTTTGATTGATTTGCTAGATTTCTATGTCACAAAGTCAATGTATTAGGTTACCAACTAAAGTTGCTAGCATTATTACAAGTTATCAAATTAAAGAATATAAAAAGGGCATTTTGGTCATTTATAAAATAATTTTAATGGCATACTTGGAATTTGTACAAACTCTTAGGGTTTAACCTTTAGGGTTTAACCCTAAGGTTCCAACCCTTAGGTTTTAAATCACTAACTTTCTAGGATTTTCTAAATTAGAGTTTTAATTTTAAAAATTAAAATTTTGAAACTAAAATTGGGGTTTCCTAATTAAATTAGGTTTTCTTAATCATATTAGTGTTTAATAAACACATTATGCTCGCCAATTAGGATTAGGGTTTCCTAATTAGGGTTTAGGATTCTCGAATTTAAAATTAGGGTTTCCCGACTTTTGATTAGGGTTTCTAACGGTATGTTAGGGTTTCTAATCTTGAGATTAGGGTTTTTAATCTCTTATTAGGGTTTATACTTTTAAACCTTATTCGATCAATCATTGATCGATAAATCTCTTCGGTAAAAACACATACTCATTAATATAATTATTTTAATTATATTTTCTTATCAAATCCCTATCCAGAAATTAGGGTTAGGGTTTCTAAAGCTGTTAAGCACAACTCTACTCTAAATTTATTAGTCAATATACAAATTGACCTTCTCGAGACTCGTATCACAGATACTTGTCACAAACTGGATAATCAATATTAATATAAAAAAAAATTATTCGTGAAATTTTAATTATTCGAAATCTCGGGTTATCACACATCTTCTCTAAGTGACGGTCGAACTACTGTTGTGTTAACACTTTAGTAAATGGATCTGCAATATTGTCTTGAGAGTCCACACGCTCTAGGGTGACGTCTCCTCTTTCAATGATCTCTCTGATCAAATGAAACCGCCAAGACACGTGTGCTTGGATTTACAAGAAACACAGGTTCCTTAGCTCACGCAATGACTCCGGTGTTGTCACAAGATAAAGGTACTGGTCCTGTAATGCTAGGAACCACACCAAGTTAGGTAATGAACTTCTTCATCCAAACAGCTTCCTTTGCAGCTTCACTTGCCTATGTATTCGCCTCATCCTTTGAATCAACAATCGCTTTTTACGCTTTGGAACTCTTCCAACTCATCTGCGCCACCGCTTAAGGTAAACACATACCACAAATGGATTTATCGTCATCTTGGTCCGTTTGAAAACTTGAGTCTGTGAAGCCCTCTAGTTTCAATTCAGACCCACCGTAGATAAGAAATACATCCTTAGTTCTTCTTAAGTATTTTAGGATATTTTTCACTGCCTTCCAGTGTTCTTTTCCTGGATTCGACTGATATCTGCTTGTTACACTAAGTGTATGAGCGACATCTGGTCTAGTACATATCATGCCGTACATGATAGATCATATTGCTGAAGTATAAGGAATCTTACTCATACGGTCTCTCTCTTCAGGTGTCTTTGGGGCCTGTTTCTTAGAGAGATGTATCTCTATAGATCTTTATCCCAAAAATATAAGATGCTTCACCCAAGTCCTTCATGGAGAAGTGTTTAGATAACCAGATTTTAATTGATTGTAGCATAGGAATATCATTCCCTATCAGTAATATATCATCACCATATAATACGAGGAATGAAACAGCGCTCCCACTAACCTTCTTGTACACACATGATTCATCCTCATTTTTTGATAAAATCAAACTCTTTGATTGTCTCATCAAAAAGGATGTTCCACCTACGAGAAGCTTGCTTCAATCCATAAATGGATCATCAGAGATTACAAACTTTATTTGTTTCAACCTTTGAAACAAATCCCTCTGGCTGTGTCATATACACATCCTCCTCAAGTTTCCCATTGAGGAAGGCCGTTTTCACGTCCATCTGCCAAATTTTGTAGTCATGGTAAGCTGCAATCGTAAGCAAAATCCGAATAGACTTGAGCATTACTCTTGGTGAGAAGGTTTCGTCATAGTCAACTCCTTGTCTTTGTTTGAAACCTTTTGTGACCAAATCGGCCCTATAGGTCTCTACCTTGCCGCCCCTGCTTCTAGTCTTTCTTTTAAAAATCCATTTACACCCAATAGGCTTAATGCCTTCAGGTGGTGAAACCAAAGTCCATACTTGGTTTTCATACATGGAGTCCATCTCGGTTTCATGGCTTCTTGCCACTTCTCCGAGTCCTTACTACTCATAAAGATGTTCAGTAATTCAATGGATCATCATCATATATGATCGCACTTTATCGCCATCCTCTCGACAAGTCCATTCCTATCGTGTATCTTTGGTCCTCTTCCGGTTTACAAATAGGGTGTGGTATGTATGAATATCTACTTGGACAGAGTTCATCCATTTGATCTGTAGTGGTTTGTGGTTCTTGAATTTCTTCAAGATCTATTTTCCTCCCACTGACTCCTTCAAGGATAAACTCCTTTTCCAAGAAGGCAGCATATTTGGCAACAAACACCTTTTGTTCAGTAGGATTGTAGAAATAATATCCTAAACTTTCTTTAGGATATCCCACAAAAGTACACTTATCAGATCTTGTCCCAAGCTTATCATTCTGAAACCTTTTCACATAAGCTGGACATCCCCAAATCTTAATATGCTTAAGACTAGGTTTCCTCCCTGTCCACATCTCATATGGAGTTTTAGGGACGGATTTCGAGGGAACCTTATTTAGAAGATATGTAGCCGCTTCTAGGGCATATCCCCATAATGACACCGGAAGATCGGTAAAACTCATCATGGAACGAACCATGTCCAACAGTGTTCGATTTCTCCTTTCAGATACACCATTCAGCTGTGGCGTCCCTGGTCGAGTCCATTGTGAGATTATACCATTTTCTTTGAGATAATTGAGAAACTCACTGCTTAAGTATTCACCTCCTCGATCTGATCGAAGAATCTTAATACTTTTACCTGTTTGTTTCTCTCTAAACTCTTTGAACTTTTCAAATAATTCAGATTTATATTTCATTAAATACACATATCCAAATCTTGAGTGATCGTCAGTGAATGTAATAAAATAAGAATACTCTCCTCGTGCATTCGTTGTCATAGGTCCACATACATCTGTGTGTACTAACGCTAACAACTCTGTAACTCTTTCTCCTTTTCCACTAAAAGGTGATATAGTCATTTTCCCATGAGACAAGATTCACAAGTTGGATATGATTCATAATCAGATAGCTCTAGGAGCCCATCTTTATGTAACTTGGATAATCTTGTTTCATTAATATGACCGAGTCTACAGTGCCACATGAAGGTATAATTTACATCATCTCTTTTTCTTTTCTTAGTTTGTTCAATTTGAAGTATATTTTCATGCAAGTCAAGAATGTAAAGTCCATTTCGTAAATTACTAACAACATATAAAACAGTGTTATTATAAATAGAACAACTGTTGTTCTTTATTATAATGTTAAAACCATCCATATCCAATACAGAGATAGAAATAATGTTTCTAATAAGTGACAGAACAAAATAACAATTATTTAAACTAATGGACTTGCCCGTAGGCAGTGCTAAACAATAAGTCCCTATAGCTAATACAACAACCTTTGCTCTATTTCCCACTCGTAGGACGACCTCATCCTTAAGTTCCACTTTTTACTCGACCAAATCCGCATATTATTACATATGTGAGAACCACGGTAGATCCAATACCCAAGTAGAAGATTGACTTTCAGAAAAATTAATTTCAATCATAAACAAACCTTGATTAGGATTTGAAGCTTCTCCAAGCTTCTTCTACTTTTTTCCGCAAGATAATCTTTGCAGTTCCTCTTCCAGTGACCTGGCTTGTTACAATGGAAGCAAATTCCTTTGCTAGCTGGATTAGGTTTCTTTTGATCCTTCACTTTTGCCTTTCCCTTAGCCTTCTTGGATTTCTTCTTTTCAGAAGATACCTTGGGCCTCTTCCTTTTCTTGGAAGAATCATCCATTAATAAGACATGGTTCTTCTTGGTTGGGAAGTGACCTTCAACACTTTTCAACATGTTAAGTAATTCAGGCAAGCTGACATCTAACTTATTCATGTGAAAATTCACAACAAATTGTGAGAAGGTGCCCGAGAGTGACTGCAAGACTAAATCTTGACTCAACTCCCCATCCATGAAGAACCCAAGCTATCCAAGACGTTCAATCAGATTGATCATCTTTAAGACATGAGTCTCAACGGTAGTACCTCAAAGACTTTCGAGATCTAAGAGCACCTTAGATATTTCATATCTAGCAGTCCTACTTTGCTCACCATACAACTCTTGAAGGTGCAGTAGCATAGTAGGAGTATCCATTGTTTTGATGATAATGCTGAAGCTCGTTACTCATGGATGCGAGCATGATGCATTAAGCCACAGATGCATCATCTTGCCACTTTTTAAAAGTAGCAATCTCTTTCTCAGAGGCTGTCTCGGCAACTTTTACAGGTATAGGCGAATTTAGGACATAAGAAATCTTTTCAACAATGAGAACAATTCTCAAATTCCTTAACCAAATTGCGGTAATTTGGCCCCATTACGGTTTATTAGCATCAAGTATGCTTTCTGTGAGGAAATTAGTGAATGTGACATTTTCAAAATTCTGCATGTAAAAAGACAATATTTTAGCAAATATTCATTTAATTAATTACCAAAATAAATTAGGTCTTATTTTATATTGGTATCTCCCACTATTTTCTTCAAACTATATTACCCTCATGAATATAGTTCGGTAATATCTAATTAAAGATTTGCTAGTGAGAAAAAGGATCCCATTTCAAATGTATATAGCCTTGTGTGTGCACAACAAACTATATATAAAAAAATAGGTAGACAACTCTTGTCAATTACATTATTATGTAACTCCTTATATTTTGCCTCTTAAATCATAATGGTCAAGTGTGTGCACATCCGAACTAAAATGATTTAAGTTAAGTCATACCCAGCACTTCCATATAAGTGAAGAGAAAACTACAGCTCTTGTGTGTGCACAACAAAGCGGTAATGTTCAATTCCTTATAAATATCAAATGTAATAAAAACAACATCTCAAATATTTAATACTCGCCTTGTGTGTGCACAACAAACTCATATTAAATATTCAATGCTCTATTGTTTTTATCATGCTAGAAGGCGACGTTCGATATTCCAAATATCTTTCAATGTTGCAACTTAATATAATTTCATTGAGGGGTTTGTTATTATTAGTCTCATCTTATTTAGCGCGCATACAAATATATATATAACTTACGCTCATATTATTAAACATGCGAAGCATGTTTGCATAATATATAATATATATAATACTAGCATGCACATATAGAATACTATATTCTACCCGGATTGATTATGGACTTTTATTCTAGTTTGGTTCACTACAGTCATCAAGTGAACCAAAAGGTCAAACCCTAGGGTGCAAGAATAAACATTTAAATATAACTATTACATTTAAACCCGGGCCCCATTACAAACGGGTCTTCGAGCGCTCCTTTCTCCTTGATCTCCGGTTCTTCAAAAAAATTCTAACTAATCGTATTACATTAAAATATTTAATTTAAATAGAAACCTTGATCAACAGTCTAGGAGAAGTACATAGGAGAAAGATAGAATTTACATCAAGAAGAAAACCAGAAAAGACGAGGTACGTAGACCCCATTTAATAAAACTCATTCATTCAAACATCCAACCAAAATAAATCCAATCACATTGGTCAATAGTCCATAAAAATTCCCATTTATTATCATACATATCATCATATGTATCAATAAATAAAATCATTCCATATATATATGAATATCATTTAATGGGCAATTTTATGTTGCATAAAATCCAATTTCAAGATTAAATAAACTCTTTATTTTAATTATAAAATTATTATTTTATGAAAAATATATATTACAGAATAATCATATGAACATGCACATATGATCGCGAATTTTATTTTAAAAAAAAAAACCATTTTCGTGATTTCCTGTGGCTACTCGGTTTATGTTCATCATCACGTGACCATGATTTATAATATATATAATATATAACTATAAAGAGTTCTTATCTTAATATGAACTTTAAAGAGTCCTAATCATAATATATAATTATAAAAGGTCCTTATTCAATGTGAATCAAGATGTAACTGTAAAGATTGTGACACCCCCCAAATCCCAGTACTTCATTACCTCAAGATATGGTGTTCACGTAATCAAAACATTCATATCTAACTACCCAATCATAATAAATTGAATAATAAAAACCTGCCCATACAAGATTACTTTAATAAAAACATTATCTCCCAGGTTCTCTAACCTTTATTACAATCATTCAAGTGCGGAAATTAAATTATTATATCACATCATTATTACAAGTCTATCATCATAACGATAAAGAAAAATTACAAGTCTTCATCACTTGTACATTTTTTCCTTTCCTTTGCTAGTTGTAGGTTTATCTACCTTCTCAACCATAGCTGCAATAAATGTATAAATATGCAAGAGTGAGCAAACAAAGCTCACTTGAAATAAGAATAAATATTTTTACATCATTCTCCAAATAATAGGCTCAATAGAACTGAATGATATGTTCTATTAACATTACAACATTTGTCAATTTATAGGCTCCATAAAACTGAATGATTTGTTCTATTAGCATTCTTAAATATACTACTGAGGGTCAAATGACCATGAACCATGTCCACAGCTATAAGTAATCTTTCAACTTTAACTTTAACAGTCATATGACTATAAGGACTCCACGTACTTAGGGGGATCAATCCTTCGTACAATGTATTGTGCACAACCATTTCAACGCTAAGCGAAAACCCCTAAACATAGGGTTGTTCATCTTAGTATTTAGAGTACAAGTTCGCACCAAAGAAAGTTTAGTTTGGATAAGCTTTCAAGGGTAATTGAAGTTTAATGATCATCAACTAGGGAACTAGTTGAATCAACAATGCTTGATAATACAATAGTTGTTTAATAACAACATAACTTAGAATATTTGAGAATCATAAATGAACTGATTCTACATATCAACTCATGCTTGAAATAATTATAGAGCATATGCATTCAATAAATGAATAAAATGGTTAACCTTTGCTTGAACAGTAAAATAAGCTAAGGTTCAAGTCTTATAACATTATAAATAAAATTTCTGAACTTTAAGAAACTTGCTTAACTGTAACAAGTTAGAATGAATCAATCAATTGAGAATTTCGAATAACAATAGAGTTAGAGTTTGCTCAAATGGATTTTAGGAACAATTTACCTATTCAATAACAGTTAAGATAAACAGCTTGCTCAATCAAAAGCATGAAGTTATAATAATAGAACTAGCTCAACGAAAGTGCAGAGTTACAAAACTTGCCTCGAGCGTAAGCTAAAATATTAAAACTCACGTTCACCTATACACAGTATTAAAACCACAACATTTATTAGACAAACTAATATTTACTTTTCAACATAAAACGCATTACTAGCTAAACTTGTTATTTTAGCACAAGTCTTAAGCTACCCTTTAAATTTCAGAATTCCCAAGTGTTAATCATAACAACACATAACTAACGTTCATTGTATAAACTAGGTTATCACATAACGCATTTTTGATTTACTAATCATTTTTGCAACTTTGAATTCATAATACATATAACACAACTTTGTATTAGCCTTGTTGTTACATGTTGGACACATTACCATAACCTTTATCTAAGCCACAAAGAATGACAAAAGTCTGCAAAATTAGCAGACTTCAATGTCTAGAAATGGGCACTTTCATGGCCATGAAGTTTTATCTTCAGAGGTCAAGCTACCACTTTTAGAAATATGGCTTGGCATGCTGCACGATTTAATTCAATTCACTTTTACGTATGAGAGCTTCATCACTTTTCTTAAGCCAACTAACACGAATTTCACCCACCAAACAGTGATAATGACATGTAAAATAAATATAACAATATCATAAATATGATTGCTAACATTTTTATAAAAAGGTTATTTCTATAAAAAGGTTATTTCTGTCACCCACCACCAATGATTATGTCGTCGTACGAATATTCCCTGATAAAACAAATATTCTCCGAGCAAACGAATATTTTATGACAACTTATTTACTTTGAAAAATTTATAAATATTACCCACAACAATAATATTATATCAAATCCAAACCTTATTATTCAAAATAACAATTAGAGAAAATTAAATTTTTATTCATAAAAAGTTGAGGTCTTACAAGTTAGGCATTGAAAGAAAAAAAAAAGAATTAGGTAGAGAAGAAAAAAAAGGTAGGCAAATTTATTTGTTTTCTTCCATATATTTGTAACTTATTTTCTCCCATAGGGACCACTTGATTGGTGGAGATTGAAAGTTCATGAATGATTGTGGGTTGGGTGGCCGCAATTATTTTTCTAATTTGCCTAATTATCTGCCACACTTTCTTAAACCTTCTCCCTCATTTGTACTATAAATATATTACTCGGATGAGAAACCAAATCACACATCATCACAATATCAGATATTCTTATTCTATAATATTGTGAGTATTTCTCTTGAATATAAAGATACTTTGAGTGTAGCTAATAGTGCAAGATTGTCGCAAGATAATATCTAATATTCCAGTCAAATCTAGTTTTCTACTAAGGTAAATGATATTATTTTATTTTAATACTCGTAAGAAATATCATTTTCTTTTATACTCCATATTATGTAAGTGATATTATTTCATTTTATATTACTATTCATACGGTACTATTCATGGGCACTATTTCTACGGTACTATTCGTGGGTACTATTCATGAGTACTATTCACAACAAAATTTATTTTCCTTTTCTTTGTCCAAGTTATCTTTTATGAATCTTATTCTTAAAATTGAATCCATGTTATGATCTTCATGTTAACAATTTGGACATTCTTGAACTCTAGATAAATTGAATTATAAATCTATAATATTTATCTTTGATCTCACTTGATTCATTCTTTATGTCATTGTCATAATTCTCAGACTTAAATTATGTTGAAAGTTATCTTTGGCCCGTAGTGCAAAGATGAACGATTGATTGATGAATATCTTTGGCCGTAGTGCAAAGATGAATAGTTGATTAATGAATATCTTTGGCCCATAGTGCAAAGATGAACTGTTGATCGATATCTTTGGTCGTAGTACACAGATGAACTGTTGATTAATATCTTTGGCCCGTGGTGCAAAGATGGACAGGTGTTTGGCATGATTATGACAACTGATAATATAAATGAATATCTTTGGCCCATAGTGCAAAGATAGATTATTGTTTGACATGATTATAGTTTAGTAGTTGAACATCTTTGGCCCGTAGTGCAAAGATAGACAATTGATTGGTATGATAATGACCATTATTTTTACATTTGAATATCTTTGGTGTAGGGTATAAAGACGATATGATTATTGAGTGTCTTTAGCTTTTGTGGTGAGGACATTGAGTGAAAGTTCTATTAAGCCTTTGTGGCAAGGAGAAACTGTTGATCTTTGGTGGTTCAGGAGAAGACAGGTGATGAAAGATCTCTTTGTTTTGAATACAACAAAAAACTTCTTATTTACAGAAAGAAAGTATTAGTGATGGACTTTTAATTTGGAGGATATAATAGACATTATGTTCTACTTGACTCTTCTAATGGATTGTTTATTCCGCTGCAATTGTGGTTGAAAACTTTTATCATCTACCATATGTTGTAAGTATCTGATTTATTACTGATGAAGACTATTGATAATTTGATTATCTTTAGTAATAATATTCTTTACTGGGCTAATTGTGCTCACCTTTTTACTTCACAATTCCTTTCAGGTAATAAGAGTGTAAGCTGGGTCGAGCGGGGATAATAACGGAATAAAGTGATGGTTTGTGACTATTGAAGTTTTTTAATACATTATAAAATAGTATGGCAATATATAATTGTATTAAGGACTTAAAATATGTGTGTCGTATTTTATACGTCATTTAATATGAACCCGGTATAAAACCCATTTCCAAAGCCCCATATCGAATGGCTCATATTGAACTTCAGGAGTTAAAGACCCAACTGCAAGAATTGTTAGACATCGGTTTTATTCGTCCTAGTACGTCTCCTTGGGGTGCTCCTGTTTTATTCGTAAAGAAGAAAGATGGAAGTATGCGACTTTGTATTAACTATTGGGAGTTGAATCATGTCACCATAAAAAATAGGTATCCGTTACCTCGTATTGATGACCTGTTTGACCATTTGCAAGGCGCCAAATTATTTTCAAAGATCGATCTTCGTTCTGGATATTATCAGTTAAAGATTAAAATCGATGACATTCCAAAGACTGCTTTCAGAACTCGGTATGTGTAACGCCCGAGAAAATAGGATTTTTATGAGAATTAAATTTTTATTTGATTATGTGGATTAAATGAATTTAATTGATTATTTATGAGAGTAAGCTATTTGAAGATCGTTCTATGACCTAGAATGTGCGGATGTGGTTAGGATTCAGGCTATGTGGTAGAATTAAAGTGTTTGAATTTTCAATACGAAAATAAAAGTTTTTCGAGAAATTTTCGTAAAAACGTTATTCATCCGTTTCTGCTCGGGAATTATTTTTTAAGTTCCGAGAAATACGTAATGATAGAATATCGAGGTAAGATGGATTATCAAATAATATTTTAGTTATGGCAAACACAGTTTTTTGCCTGCGAACTTAAAACCTAACTATTAGGGAAAGTGATTTTCGAGAAGGAATTTAAATGCGTATAATGAATTAAAGTGATGATCGTATAATATATAGGTATTGTACGAGGTAATGAATACGAGTATGATACGAGGTATTATATGAGTATGTATGAATGATGGTATGTCGTATATGTTAAATAAGTATACGAGTTGGAATACGAGATTAATACGTAGATTATACGTTATAAGGCTTTAAAGCCAAATGGATTGGACTTGTAGGATTTGTTAGGAATTGTATAAGCCCAAGTATAGGAATGGCTAAGTCCAATTGGAATTGAAGGTTAAGGTCCAAAGTAAATTAATGAACAAGCCTGAGTGTTTGTTAAATGCAACCCAAAGTATGAGTTAAGTTAATTAAGCTAAAAGCCCAAAGTAAGAACCGATGGGTTATTGGATGGTTAAAACCCATGGGGAAAACCATGAGTTATCCGAAGTGATGAGTAAGTAAACTTAATGGGTAAGCAAAGGATAAGTTAAGTAATGACCAAGTAAAGTGCTTATGCTTGGAGGCTAAGTAAAGTGCTTATGCTTGGTGGCTAAGTAAAGTTCTTATATGTGATGAGCAAGCAAAGGATAAGTTAAGTAGTGACTAAGTAAACTTGATAGCTAAGTAAATGATAAGTGTTGTGGTGATCATGTAAACTTGATGGTTAAGCTAGGAATAGTAAGGAGGTGGAGTTAAGGAGGTGGAATGGCTTATTGACCATTAAGCCCTCATCTAGGTTTTCCTATAAATAAGAGATGTCCTAATTCATTTCTTACTTGTTAGATTTTCTACCAACAACTTATAACTTATTGGTTAGAGAGAAAAAGCTAGAAAAGCTAGTTTTTCATAGTTGAAGAAAGAAGAAAAAAGCTTAACCAAGTAATCTTCAAGGGTAAGATCTTAAACCATGATTCTCTTTCTCTTTAATTGTTAGAGAAGTGAGTAGTGGTAGAACTTGTATGTTAAGAAGAAGTAGGAATGATTAATCAAAGGACTTAAGTCTTAATAAGCTTGAATAAGCAAATTGTTCATATATAAGTTATGAACTAAAGAAGAACTTGTAAGAACTTGTCATATGTTAATAATAATGAAGTTTGTATGATAAGAAGAAGCAAGGATGGTGGTTAAAAGATTTAAGCCATAATAAATCATGAAAAATGAAATCATAAGTAGTTTATACTTTTATAAGTTATAAACTCATAAAGAACAAGTAATAACTTATCATGTAAATAAGTTAATGAAATATGTATGTTAAGATGTTAGTATGATGGAATGAATCAATTTGAAACGATGAACAAATCATAAGTAACGAAGTTATGCCGGAATTTACACAATTAGACGATAATCGTCGAATTCGTAAAATTCTCGGAATGGAAGTCGAATTTTGGTATTGAGCTTGGAAATGTTGGTTTTCGATGGAGTATAGTCTCATTTGGCATTCTAGAGTTGCGGAATCGAAAAATGACCGAATTCCGACTTAGAACAAAGAAACGAGCGTTGAACGTTCACGAACGTTTATCGTTTTCGTTAAAATGAACTAAAAGGTGAATTTTGAGTTAACGAAGTCAAAAATGAAAAATTCTTGCATGAACACGTAGAGTATGTAATTTTTGAGCTAATGGCTTTTGAACGAGCCAATTCCGACTTATAACGAAGAAGTTATGAGCCCGGGAATCTCACCTAAGAAATTATCTGTCAAAATTTTCTGGTACTGAGGTCTGGCGTCGCAGCGCCAGACAAAGCACTATAAGGCGCACCTCAGCGCCAAGAATGTTCGTCACCACTCTTAGAGTTTCATGCTATGCAGCTAACTCAGTTATAATCCTTGTGACAAAGTACCGTGTACTGATAGGATCGGTCAAGAGTGGCGCCACAATGCCACAATAGTAAAGGGATGTCGCGCCGCGGCGCGACGCTGACTGTGAAAATTGGTTGACCAAGGTAGGTTTTGTAATTCCAATTGATTAGGAACGAATAATTGAATATACATGTAGTTAATATACATGGTAAGACTAAATTTAAATCACTTTTATACTGATGACAGTATGAATTTAAGTATGGATTAAGAATAATTAAACGAAGAACATGAAGGGTAAGTAAGTAAACTGTGAATGGTATTCAATGTTGGTAGTTCACCAATGATGATCGAGTAACGGTTTAATGATGTAAGAACATTAGTAAGCCGTGAGGAAGGATGATTAACTCGAAACGAGTTGTATTAATGAAATAATTTCAGTTAAATTATAGAAGAGAAAGAAGTTGGTAAGAATGGTGTAAATTATAATGGCAAACCGGAACCAATAATAACAAATCTAATACATGATTAGATTGAGAAGAAGGGTAAGATTCATTAGGAACCATGTATGTTATTCATGACCTAATGTGGTATGTTATGTGGTTATGTGTTGTAGAGACCGTAAAGACTCAAAGGAAAGGTAATTTTACTGTAGTAGACGCTGAAGGAAAGTTTTCTTATGGCTTGTCTAACCTTCGTGTTAGCCAGGTTTTCAGTAATTCATGTTATGAGACGCATGAATTATTTTACGAAAGGGTCGATGCCAGCTTTAACTCGGCTAGACTATTCTTGAAAGATTGATTGATTTCTTTACAAGTCTTTCAATATAGAATTGATAACGCTATCCTATGCCAATTGTTTGGTACGGATTTAAGGTAAGCCTGAGTATGAATAAACAAATGTATTTCACATCGATTATTCAGTGGGCACTCGAGGTTGCCAAAACTTAAACGTAAATACGTTTAACGGATGAGTGTTGATCAACATAGAGTACTATAGGCTGATCACCTAGATGTGATCGTAAGATATGTAAGACTTACGGACTTAGTGTTGGGTTGTCCTTTTCATGAATAAAAGCTAAAGAGAATGTTCATGGTCTATGGACCTACTCAGAATTTCCAAACTACTATATGTACTTTGGAATTGTTTTATGAGATGAGAAGTGATATTCAATGTTTCATAGTACTTCATAACTATTGTTCAGTTATCGAAGAATAATTATATGATTCTCGAAGTGGTATCTATATAATATATTGTTAGCCTTGCTGAGCTAGTTATGCTCACTTCTTGCTTGAATCAAATGATTTCAGCTAAGGTCAAGCGAACCGAGGGTTCCAGTAGAGATAAAGGAAAGGCCAAGATGAATGATTAGTTTATCTTGTAATAGACTAGTAAGTGTATGTATTATATTATGATGAACAAAGAATGTAATGGTTTAAGAACCTGGGAATGGGATGTAATATTATAAATGTAATAAGAATGTCGTTGATACACACATTTTGATGTTGTTTCAATAGAATGAATATACAGTTATGAGTACCGTGTAGCACCATCTATAGGGTTGGAAGATACCCGAATTTGGGGGCGTCACAGTACGGGCATTATGAATTCCTAGCCATGTCCTTTGGATTGACTAACGCTCATGCAACCTTCAGGGATATGATGAACCGAGTATTCAAGGAATATTTGGATCACTTTGTAGTTGTCTTTATTGATGACATCCTCATTTATTCCAAAAGTCGTGAAGATCATGAGCAACACTTGAGGCTAATACTTCAAAAGCTTCGTGAAAACAAGCTATATGCCAAGTTGAAGAAATCCGAGTTTTGGCTTGAGGAAGTAGCATTCCTTGGGCACGTGATATCAAATCACGGAATATTTTTTGACCCAGCGAAGATTGAAGCAATTCAAAGCTGAGAGCAACCTAAGTCAGTGACCGAAGTACATAGCTTTCCCGACTTAGCTGGTTATTATCAGAGATTCGTGGAAGGATTTTCTCTAATCGCTACTCCATTAAATCAGCTGACTAGAAAAGATACAAAATTTGGTTGGAGCGAGGAATGTGAGAAGAGTTTTTAAGAACTCAAGATGAGACTTATTTCAGCACCTGTTCTGACAATACTATCTGGTTCAGAGGGATTTATCATATACAGCGATGCTTCAGGCAAAGGTTAAGGATATGTTCTCATGCCACATGGGAAAGTCATAGCCTATGCCTCACGACAACTCAAAGAATATGAGAGGAATTATCCTACTCATGACCTACAGTTAACAGCTGTTGTCTTCGCACTTAAAATTTGGAGGCATTACCTGTATAGGGAAAAAGCGGAGATCTATACGGATCATAAAAGCCTCAAATATTTCTTCACCCAAATGGAGCTCAACATGCGGCAACGACGTTGGCTCGAGCTAGTGAAAGATTATGATCATACCATTCAATACCATCCTAGATAAGCGAACGTGGTAGCTGACGCATTGAGTAGAAGATCATATGCGGGTACGAGTGCAATATTGTCAACGCAAAGGCCCATTTTGTATGACTTACAAAGCATGGAGATAGAGATAACGACTCTAGGGACCCATGTGATGATGGTGAATATACGAGTAGAACCGACTTTGATTGATAAAGTTAAAGCTGTTCAAGCTACAGACCTGGAGCTGATGCGTATGAGGAAGAAAGTGCAAGAAGGTGCTATTCCGGAAGCAAGAATCGATGAAGAAGGAATACTTCAAGTCAACTCCAGACTTTGTGTTCCTAACGACCCTGATTTAAAGTATAAAATCATGATGGAGGCGCACAACACACTGTTTGAAATCCATCTTGGGAGTACCAAAATGTATCATGATCTTCGTCATACATTTTGGTGGAGCAATATGAAGAGAGAGATAGCGTTTTTTATCTCAAGGTGTCTAACTTGTCAACGAGTTAAAGCGGAGCATCAAGTACCAAAAGGTCCATTGCAACCACTTGAAATTCCAGAATGGAAGTGGGAGCACATTACCATGGATTTCGTTACTGGTCTTCCCAAGGTTTCTCAAGGCATAGATGCAATTTGGGTTATTATCGATAGACTAACCAAGTCTGCTCATTTCTTACCTATACGAGAAACTTATTCACTTGAACGCCTTGCTCGTATATACATAAATGAGATTGTAAGACTGCATGGTATGCCGGTATCTATAGTTTCTGATCGAGACTCAAGATTTACTTCACGATTTTGGGTTAGTTTACAAAAAGCTACAGGCACGGATTTACAATTTTGTTCGGCATATCATCCTCAAACGGACGGGTAGTCGGAGAGGACTATTCAAACTCTTGAAGATCTATTAAGACTATGTGTCCTTGACTTCAAAGGAAGTTGGGACAAGTTCTTACCATTAGTATAATTCTCATACAACAATAGTTATCAAGCAAGTATTGACATGGCTCCATTCGAGGTGTTGTATGGACGCAAGTGTCGTTCTCTAGTATGTTGGGATGAGGTGGGTGAAGCAATGTTGTTGGGACTAGATTTGGTATGCATGACTACGGAAAAGATTCAAATGATCCAACAACGTATAAAAACCTCACAAGATCGACAAAAGAGTTATGCTAATCTCCATCGAAAGGATGTGGAATTCAATGTTGGAGATCATGTGTTGTTACGTGTTGCTCCATGGAAAGGAGTTACAAGATTTGGAAAGAGAGGAAAGCTCAATCCTTGATTCATTGGGTCATTTGAAATCCTCAATCGAGTAGGAACTGTGGCCTATAGACTCGCCTTACCGCCAAGTATGTCTCGTGTTCATAACGTTTTTCACATATCTATGTTACGTAAATATGTGGAAGACCCGAACCACATTATTGAATTAGAAATATATGATATAGCGGAAGATTTAACGTATGAGGAAGTACCTGTTAAAATCTTAGATAAGAAGGATCATATTCTACGCTCCAAGGTTATACCTCAAGTCAAATTTTTGTGGAGAAACTACGATTTTGAGGAAATGACCTGGGAGTTAGAATCTAAGATGAATTCAAGGTATCCTTACCTTTTCGACATACCAAATACGTACCCTAATTTTGAGGACGAAATTTCATAAGAAGGGGAGGTTGTAAGACCCCAACTTTTATGAATAAAGATTAATATTTCTCAAAATATATTTTTGAATATTATGGTATAGATTTGATATAATTTTAGTTGTGGGTATTATTTATAAATTTTGTAAAGTAAACAAGTTGTTATAAAATATTTGATTGGTCGGGCAATATTCGTTTTATTAGGGAATATTCGTACGACGACACAATCATTGGTGGACCCCACAACGGAAGTATTGTTAGAGTTAGAAAACGATGAAAATGTCTTTTTATAAAAATAACGGCGAAAGTTTTATTGTTAAACTGTTGAACTACCTGGTGGTAAAAGTACAATAATACGCGTGGTTGCATAGTAGCACACGGTAATGATTATTGATGCTTACGTGAGAAGTCACTTTATTATACTCAATTATTGCTCACGATGAATTTTTGCATAATATCTCTCATATTATTGATTCAATTATTGTCACAGTATCATCTGTATAATATTTTATATTATTAAATCAATAATTGAGACGACAAAGTTATTCATATTATTATTTACATTATTGACGATGTCTAGAAAGTTCTGTCGAGGAAAGAGGTTTGGTCACCTAATTGCGCGCCAGTAAGGAGAAATCCTTATCTGAAAGCCCCCTCTTTCCTAGGAATGATCTAGTTGTTAAATATTGTGAGTTATAGTATTAGTGATGAATAAGTTCGTGTTTATTAAAGATGAAATTGTTGATAAAAATATTTCCATTGTGTTGAGATTATTTGTGTTAGTGGAAATCGACATTTATTTCGATAATAATTAATTTCTGGATGTTAAATTGACCAATCGGGTAATTAATCGGATAAATTAGCAATTAATTAATATTAGTTCACATGCATATAACTATTTGCTCACATAAATTGAACTATTGGTTCACATGCATTACTATTAGGGGAGGTGGTGCAAGATTGATAATACTTGCAGGACTAAATTAAAAATGGAGGAAAAGATGAAGGTATTATACTGTAATAATTCGAGCCCCAAAAATGTACAATTATCACAACTATATTTTCCTATAAATAGAAGCTCATTCTTCTTTAATTCTCACCAATTTACTAAGACTCAAAAAAGCAATTATAGAGAGAGAAGCTATAAAGGCAGAAGCTATAGAGAGAAAGAAGAAGAGTATTATGCTACTTCACTATTCCAGTATCCAGTCTTCTTCTAAGGTAAGAAATATTATTTTTGTTCAATATTCATAAGGAATAATATTTTCTTCCATACTCTGTAGTATGTGAGTAATATTATTTCATCTCGTATTCCTGATTATACCCTCATTTTGTTAAAGTATTACTTCTATACTTCGTGAAATTAGTAGAATATCCTTGAAATTTGCAATTCATCTAGTATCGTTTCACAAGGATACTTTCTGCACATTCTTGTTAAATTTTAAGTTTTTTATGCCGAAGTATTGTCCATGAGTACTATTCATTTATACGGTACTATTCATAAAGTACTATTTATGGGTACTATTCACGAATATTATTCACAAAGTACTATTCCCGAAGTTCTATTCACGGGGTACTGTTGGGTAGAATCTATATACGCAAAACACACAAGTGTACGTGGTCAACAAGTAATATAGTAATGAATAGAGTATCGTTTCCACAGAGACAAATTAGCAAGAAATTTAACATCATAATTATCAATTTCCTATTAATCCTAATTCTATTAAACTAATCAATTCAATGGTTTAAAATTATAAAAACTAAATTAATAAATAAATAAACTATCACAAAATAATCACAAATATCAAAATCCGAAATGTCAATCAAATAATGGAGAATTAGACTTATGATTTCACCCTAAGCTTCACTATGATTTCTACACCTTTATTCTAATTTAATTCATTATCCCAGTTTATTAATCAAGAACAGGAATGTAGTACTAGCCACCTCTCGATGCACTAATACCGTTTTAACTTGAATCCACAATTTAGATATAAACAAGTTAAACACCTTAATCAACCAACTCACTATATCTCTATGTGAACTGAAATTAAAGAAGGTTTAATATTAAGTTCTCTATCCGATTACATGCAATGTCAAGCATATCTCTACCTTAACATTAATCAAGAATCTGCTATTCACAAAATTCATGAACACATGCTATATTAACTAAGTCTATATTTGAATATCCTCTCTTGATTCCATACAAATCCACAAAGAATTGTTGATCAGACAATTCATAAATTCAAGCTCAAATTAATATAGATAAACTAGAAATACTTTATTGAACTGGAAATCAAAGCTACAAAATCATTGTTTCACCTAAGGATCCATCATAAGCCCAAAAAGTGAATTAGCTCATAACGAATGAAATAAAAACTGAATATTTTAAGGGAAACATCCTTTCAATTACAAATATAAAAATAAGATGAAGAATACTGCAAAACCACCCTTCACGAAGCCTTAATCTGTAATCGTCACGAAAATCTCTTCAAAGTACTCCTCCCAAGCTTGCTATCAAATTCTGGAATTAATCTTCGTATATTGCCTTGTGTCTTGTGTAATTCGTTGTTAATTGAGTAAATAGCCTCCCACACACAAGTCCCAGCCGAAATCCTCTCCTTGTTAGAGTCCATATGCTACCAGAATGCTCAAATCCATATCCCAGCAGAGTTCAACAAGCAACATGAGAGTTCAGATTTTGCGACCCCATCCCTTTGGGTATATAAACAAAACATGCACTTTCCACGGCCCCTTTCTCTAAAAAATCCACAAAAAAGTCGCTAAGTGATTTTTTTTCTTCCTTCAAGAATTCTTCCAAATATGATCCCAATTGACTCCAAATCTTGTTAAATGCTACAACGACCACCCTACACATAAAAGAACACAAAACAAATAAAAACGAATATGAAAACAAGAAAATAGCAACAATTAAGCGTGAAATGGAAAATGATTCGTGGATATGAAACCCACTTATCAGGTACTATTCACACAAAGTACTATTCATAACAAAAATTGATTTCTTTTCGGTCCAAATCATTTTTGATACAATATTATTCTGAATTTTACTCCAAAAAGCAGTATCATGTTGACAATTTGGATATTATTAAATTCTGGATAAATTAAATTATAAATCTTTAAAATTTATCTTTTGCTTTTATTTATTTGAATTCTTATATCATTGTCATCATCCCCATGCTTATATTGTGATGAAAGTCATCTTTGGTTGTAGTGCATAGATGGACTGTTGATTGGTATGATTATGACCAGGGATCATTCGATATAATCATGACCCATAATGTTACAAATGATGTGGTAAAAGTTCTCATTGGCCCGTAGTGCATTGATGGACAGTTGCTGGTATGATCATGACCATTGGTAAAAACACGAATATCTTTAGCCCGTAGTATATGGATAATTTGTGGTTATGATACTAATGAATATCTTTGGCCCATAGTGCATGGATAATTCAGTGATGTAGATTATTTATTAAGTTGAGTCTCAGCGATAAAATTGATGATAAAATTTTTAAATCATAGAAGATAGTAGATACCATGCTCTACTTGACTCTTCTAATGGATTGCTTGTTCCGCTGCAGTTAAACTTGATGTTTATTGTATTTTATCAGTTTAACAATGTTGAAGGCTAACGATAATTTATTCTGCATTATCTTATTCATAATATTTCTTACTAGGCTAGTTGAGTTCACCCTTTTGCTTTCATTGTTCTCTTCAGGAAATGAGAACGTAGCCGGGACTAGTCGGGAAACGGAGTGATGGTCCGAGATGGTGGCTATAGTAGTCATCACTATTTTATAAAATAGTGTGATAATAATTGTAATGAGGACTCCTTTTTGAGTTTGAATACTGTCTATTAGACAATATTCGTGTAAAATCTCTCAGCTACGTTTTGTCGTATTATATAAAAGAAGTTGTATTTGATTTCTGTACCATGTATTTGGCGACTCAGAATGGGTGATGTATACCTATTTTGGGGGCATCACAAAAGCCCCCTCTTTCCTGAGAACGATCTGGTTGTTAATATTGCGAGTTATAATAATGATGAATAAATGTTGTTAAAAATATTGAGGGAATTTTTATGATGTATTTGTTGTAAATTTTGGCGTATTATTTGGATCCCCACTTACTCATTTTTTTCAAAATAATCGGTAGGAAGTTATAAAGTATATATATATATATATATAAATATATATATATATATATATATATATATATACACACACACACACACGTATTATATATAAAAATATGTGTGTGTATGTGTGTCGTGTGGGTGAGGGAATGAGGAAAATAGGAGAGAAAATATGGTGGTAGGAAGAAAAAAGAAGTCAAAGTGATGTGTGTGTGTGTGTGTGTGTGATAGTGATGTGTGAGTGTGTATGGTGAAAATGATGGGTGTGGGTGTTGAATTTGAAAATCTATGAATTCTCAAATTTCATCCGTTAAATTGTCAGTCTGTGCGCCCGTGATCAAACAGTACCCCTTCCATTTTCCTATAAATAGGATGCTTAGTTAGAATTGAAAATCACACCAGAATCAAAGAATTCTTCTTCTATAATATTGAGTGTATTTCTTTTGAGTTTTAGGAAGCTTTGAGTGTAGAAAACAGTGCAAGTTTTCTTCAAGAATATCACTGCTATACCAGTTGGAATACTCTTCTTTTTAAGGTAATGGATATTATTTTTGTTCAATATTCGTATGAAATAATATTTTCTTCCATACTTTGTAGTATGTAAGTAATATTATTTTGTTTCAGATTCCCAATTCTACACTCATTTTGTTAAATTATGACTTTTATACTCCATGAAATTAGTAGAATATCCTTGATATTTGCGCTTCATCCAATATCTTTTCATGGAAATATTATTTTGAGCATTCTTGATAAGTTTTAATATTTTTGTGCCGGAGTAATATTCACGGGGTACTATTCCTGAAGTACTATTTACTCGATTACTATTCACTCGAGGTACTATTCAAGACAAAAATTGCTTTCTTTTTGGTCAAAATCATTTTTGATACAATATTATTCTTGAATTTTACTCCATAAAGAAGTATCATGTTGACAATTTGGACAATATTGAATTCTGGATAAATTAAATTATAAATCTTTAGAAATTTATCCTTTGCTTTCTTTTAATTGAATTCTTATATCATTGCCATCATCCTCATGTTTATATTGTGATGAAAGTCATCTTTGGACGTAGTACATATATGGACTGTTGATTGGTATGATTATGACCGGGGATTATTCGGTATAATCATGATCGTAATGTTACAAATGATGTGGTAAAAGTCATCATTGGCCCGTAGTGCATTGATGGACAGTTGTTGGCATGATCATGACCATTGATGATTACACGAATATCCGTAGCCCGTAGTGCATGGATAACTCGTGGACGTGATACTAATGAATATCCTTGACCCGTATTGCAGGGATGATTTGATATGTGGTTTATTTATTAAGTTGAGTCTCAACGATAAAATTGATGATACACTTTTTAAATCATAGAAGATAGTAGATATCATGCTCTACTTGACTCTTCTAATGGATTGCTTGTTCCGCTGCAGTTAAACTTGATGTTTATTGTATTTTATCAGTTTAACACTATTGAAGGCTAACGCTAGTTTATTTAGCATTATCTTAGTCATAATATTTTTTAATGGGCTAGTTAAGCTCACCCTTTTTCTTTCATTGTTCTCTTCAGGAAATGAGAACGTAGTCGGGACTAGTTGGGGAATGGAGTGATGGTCTGAGATGGTTGTTTTATTAGTTCTCACTATTTAGTGTGATAATAAATGTAATGAGGAATTAATTTGAGTTTTGATACTGTCTAGAAGATAATATTCCTGTTAAAACTCTCAGCTACGTTTTGTCATTTTTTACATGACAATTGTATAATTAAGTTTGTATTTGAATTCTGTACCATATATTTGGCGACTCAGAATGGGTGATGTATACCTATTTTGGGGGCGTCACACCTAAATTTATGAACGTACCTGGAATTCCGAAGAGATAAGGATTTCAAATCCTAGCTCACAGGCTACTTCTTTTGTTTCATGGTTCATCCATTGCTCATTTCCTGTATTTCAGATATCATTCTAGAATACAGCTTCAAAACAAAGGTTAATTGACATACAATTTATCAACTTAAGTAAAAAAATTCAGCTTAGGTAGGACACACACTAGCGAAGGATATTACTCGTCTCTCCCCTCCTAGTTCTAATCCCGGATCTTCGCCAGAGATCATATCCTTAAGCTCTGATACCAAATGTGACGCCCCCAAAATAGGTCCACACAACCCATCTTAGGTTGCCAGAAACAACACTACTGACAACTTCATTTATACAACTATTGTGCAAAATACGACAACACATATACTGTGAGTTTCAATACAAATATTGTTACATATATAATAAGACAATATTCATACTCAAATTATTACAATGCCTTATAAAATACAATAACAAATATTTCAAGTCCCCAAAGGAGCACGATAAGATTTATGTTCTCCTTATTCTAATGGAGTGCATTTTGATGCTTTCAAATTTGAGTTTGCATCCCCCTAATTGGTTCACCAAATATAACTATTAAATAATGTATAAAATATGTCACACACATTTTATGTTCTCAATACAATTATTATGTCACACCATTTTATAATTTGATTAGGATTTCGACTAATTTGAAACACCACTTTATACCCATGTTCTCTCTGCTAGTCCCAGCTACACTTTTATTTCCTGAAAGGGATTGTGAAACAAAAGGGGTGAGCACAAATAGCCCAGTAAAGAATATCATGACTTAAGATAATTACATTATCAATAGCCTTCATCAATAATAAATCAGAGATTGAGAACATATGGTAGATGATAAAAGTTTTCAACCATAATAGCAGCGGAATCAGCAATTCATTAGGAGAGTCAAGTAGAACATAATGTCTACTATCTACTCCAAATTAAAAGTCCACCATCAATATTATATTCATGTAACACTAATCAACAGTTCTTTGTTGTACCCAATACATAGAGAACTTTCACCACCTATTTTTACTTGAAACACAAAGCTTATGGTTATACCAATTTACAGTTTATGTTTATAATTATGCAATTAAATTCATCTTTGCACTACGCCCAAAGACATAAAACTGTAAAATCAATAATCAACGGTCCATCTTTGCACAACGGGCCAAAGATATACAACTGTAAAACCAATAATCAATAGTCCATCTTTACACTACGGGCCAAATTAAAGATGACTTTTACCACATCATTTGTCTGTAACATTAATCCATCTTTGCACGTAAGCCAAAGAGGATTTTTACCACATCATTTGTCTGTGAAATAAATAATCCACATCACCAAAATCCATGCACTACGGGCCAAGGATATTCGTTAGTATCACAACCACAGTTTATCCACGCACTACGGGCCAAGTATATTCGTTAGTATCACATCCATGAATTATCCATGCACTATGGGCCAAGGATATTCATTATTATCACATCCACGAATTATCTATGCACTACGGGCCAAAGATATTCGTTAGTATCACATCCATGAATTATCCATACACTACGGACCAAGGATATTCATTATTATCACATCCACGAATTATCCATGCACTACGGGCCAAAGATATTCGTTATTATCACATCCATGAATTATCCATGCACTACGGGCCAAGGATATTCATTAGTATCATCAGAGGTCATGATTTATCGTGACAACCCGAATTTTTAAAAATTATTAAAATAAGAATTTAATAATTAAAATTCTTATTATGAGATATTTTGAGTTTGAGTATGTATATATATGTGCTATATATGTTGAAATATATGATCTAGTGTGAAGAAAAATATATATTTATATATTGGGAAAGTGAGGTTTAATAGTTAAGTTAACTATTGAAGAAATTAAATGAATTTTGTAATTAATTTAAATATTTATTGAATTAAATAAATATTTTAATTAATTTATTTATTGAGATAAATATATGGTTGATAAAGTTATGGTGAATTAAGTTAGTAACTAAATTGATTAATATAAATTAAATTGAATAATGTTAATTTTATTTGAAGGATTTAATTTAAGGAAATAATTAAATTAAATCAATTGCTTAATATTTAAGAAAATAATTAAATAAAATAAAATGTTGTTTTGATCTAATTTATTAATTAAATTAGATATGTAAAGATTTATTAAGTATATTACAATGGGAATTATAATTATTATAATTATAAGTTTGAATTAATTAAATTAATTTAATGGTGTGACATGAAACTATATAATATAAAGATTAATAAAATAATCTAGTTTGGGGATAGGTGGTAGCCAAACAAGGCCTTGTGGCCTTTGCTTCTCAGAACTTACGCCTATTGGTTTTGCTAAGCGATATTCACGATTATCAATTGGCTTATTTTTATTTCACATATTCTTCTATAGCCTTAGAGCAGAGTTTAGAAAAATAGCTTAGAAGCAATAGAGAGTTCTCTGTGATTTTCAAGAGGAAGGAGGGAAGTTGCTAAACTTAATCATCATCATCTTGTTGCTAGCAACTAGCAAGTAATAAAAGGAACAAGGTATAATTATTCTAGTGTAAACCCTTGTTTTTGAAATTTTATTGCTAAATCATATACATATATATATATATATATATATATATATATATATATGGTGTTATAATATGTTAATCGTCGTTTGTGAGGGCTATTTGATGATCAAATTCGTGAGAGTTGGGTTGTAGTAAAAGATTTCAAATAAAAGTGTTTATGTTATAGAATATGGCATAGAAAGTACAAAATTTCATGGTTAATACTTGTTGTAATCTGCGAATTGCTGATGGGTTATGTTAGTATGTAAAGAAACGAAAACAACGTAGTTTAAATCGTGTCAATTGGTTAAGAAACGAAGTCGTGGCGATCGAATTCGCTAAAAGTGTAAAAAATAAAGAAATTTGGAAAATTAAGGTTTTGATTCTTCAAATATGTGTATATGTAATGTTTATGTATTTGGAATGGTGTATAGCATGTTTATTGATGTTATTACAAAAGTTTAGATGGTAAGTTTCATGAATTTCTGTAGGAATTGGGTTGGTTTTGGGAGTCAGGCCTAAAGTAGAAATTGCTTTGTAGTTTACATGCATAAATCCAATACACAATTGCTTGCACCACACGAAGCGAGTAGCAGCTTTGCCCATTGGTTTTAGTGAAGTAGTCATAGAAAGCATATTCTTAGGCCGAGGTTTGTGCGAACTTAAAACAACTTTCAATGCTAGCGATATGAAACCTAAGCGGAGAAGTATGTCTATTTGAGGATTGTCAAGTAAGGGTCTAATCTAGTTTAGCATGCAAGATATTGATGTAGAGACATAAGTGAAGAACTTAACCACATGTTAAGTATTAATTAAAAGAAATAACTTGAAAGTATAAAATAAAAATTAAATAATGATATGAAGGTTAAGTTAATTATTTTAACCAACCTAATATACATCTAAAAGGATGTAGATGCAAGATTGTAAGAACTTGACTAAATGTTATGTAACCATTTGAATGAAGTAATTTAAAAGCTTGAGATGGAAGTTGATTTAATTAACTTTAATGAAGATAATACATTAATATAATATAATATCAAGCTATGACGACTTAACCAAATGCTAAGTGTCGACTAAAAGAGAAGTATAAAGAAAATACGAGACGAAGGTTAACTAAAATAATGTTAACAACCATTATATGTCTAAGGTGATATAAAGGCAAGGTTAAAGACTTAATTGAATGTCAAGTGTCAATTAAAGTGGAATTTAATGAGAAGGAAAATGAATTGTAATGTAATTAAACTGATCGAACAAAGAGATGTCGTAACAGGACTTAAACACTAGATTGAACATCGAGTAACGATTAGAAGGAAATGTTTTGAAATAAAAGGATAAGATGAAGAGTCAATGCAATCTAATTAATTTCATTGTGTATATGTAACTGAGCTTGTATATATGAACTTCTAAACTATTGTAGGATAAATGCAAGCAGTAATGTGACGCCCCCAAAATAGGTATACATCACCTATTCTGAGTCGTCAAATACATGGTACGTAATACAAATACAACTTAATTATACAAATCGCCGTAAAAAAGTCGACAAAACATAAGTCGTGAGTTTTAATATAAATATTTTCGTCTAGACAATATACAAACTCAAATTCAATATTATTACATTTATTTTCCACTATTTCACTGAATAGTGAGGACTACTACTGCAAACATCTAGGACCATCACTCTGTTCCCCGACTAGTCCCTGCTACGTTCTCATTTCCTGAAGAAAACAATGAAAGCAAAAGGGTGAGCTCAACTAGCCCAGTAAAAAATATTATGACTAAGATAATGCAGAATAAATTATCGTTAGCCTTCAATAGTGTTAAATTGATACAATATAACAACCATCAAGTTTAACTGCAGCGGCACAAGAAATCCATTAAAAGAGTCAAGTAGAGAATAAAATCTACTATCTTTTATGATTTAAAAGGTTTTTTCATCACTTTTATCGTTGGGACTTAGCTTAATAAATAATCCACATCATCGAATCACCCCTGCACTACGGCCAAGGATATTCTTTAGTATCACGACCACAATTATCCATGCACTATGGGCCAAAGATAATCATGTTTTCATCAACGGTCCTGATCATGCCATAAATCAATTCATCTTTTCACTACTACCAAAGAGAATCCATAGCCATAATCATACCAAAAGCGTCCATCAATGCACTCACGGGCCAATGAGGACTTTTTCACATCATTTGTAACATTACGGTTATGATTATACAAGAATAATTCTGGTCATAATCATACCAAGTCCATCTATGCACTACTGAATGCCACGGATGACTTTTTCAACATAATATAAACATGAGGATGATGACAATGATATAAAAATTCAATAAAACAAGTTCAAGAATTAATTTATCCAGGAACCAATAACATCTAAACTGCCCACATGATACTGCTTTGTAGAGTAAAATTCAAGAATGCTCAGAAGAATATTTACATGAAAAGATATTGGATGAAACGCAAATATCAAGTATATTCCACTAATTTCATGGTATATAGAAGTTAAAACTTTAACCAACTGGGTATAATAAAGAATGGAATAACAAAAGAAATCACCAGGCATGCGATAGATCGTACAGGCAGGTTATTCCAACAGAATAATAAATAACGGAATCAGGTCCGGCGTAAAACGCACAGACAGGATATTTCATCAGAATAATAAAGACGGAATCAGGTCCGACGTAAAACGCATAGACAAGACATTTCAATAGAATAATAAAGATGGAATCAGGTCCGACATAGAACGCACAGACAGGATATTCCAACAGAATAATAAAGACGAAACCAGATCCGGCGTAGAACGCACAGACAGGATATTCCAACAGAATGATAAGTAATGGAACCAGGTCCGGCGTAAACGCACAGACCGGATGTTCCAACAGAATGATAAAGAATGGAATAACAGAAGAATTTCACCAAATATAGGGTAACCCGCGTATACAGGTTATTCCAACAGAATAATAAAGAATGGAATAACAGAAGTTCTCTTCATGGATAAGAAAGAAATAATACTCCCTACGAGTACAACAAATAATATCCCTTACCTTTGAAAGAAACTGGATATAGGAGTAGTGAGGTAGCAAGCTTATCTTCTTCTATAGATTTTCTCTCTACAATTTCTCTCTATAATAATTGCTCTATAGCTTTAGTGAATTGGTGAGAAATGAAGGAAGAATGAGCTTCTATTTATAAAAAAAATATAGTTTCGATAATTACACGTTTTGGGGCTCGAAAAATTACAGTATAATACCTTCCTCTTTTTCTTCATTTTTAATTTAGTCCTGCAAGTATTATCAAACTTTTACCACCTCCCCTAATAGTAAATCATGTGAATCAATAGTAAAATCATGTGACTAAATAGTATAATCATGTGAAAAAACTAATTACAGTATAGTACCTCCATCTATACCTCCATTTTTAACTTAGTTATGCAAGTATTATCAATCTTGCACCAACTCCCCTAATAGTAACAAGAATGTGAAACAATAGTATATACATGTGAACAAATAGTTATAATCATGTGAATTAATAGCAATCAATTGCTCATTTATCCGGTTAAATACCCGATTGGTCAATATAACCTCCAGACATCAATTATTATCGAAATAATTATCGATTTTCACTAACACAAATAATTCCAACACAATGAAACAATTTTTATCAAAAATATAAATTTTGAAATTTTGAAATTTGACTTTTCCCAAAAAAGTCAACTGTTGACTTTGACCAAATAGTGAATTAGGAAAATTTTGTGTTTATTGATTATTTTACTAATTTCATCGTTAGGACTCAAATATCACGTCCAGATCTCCAAATTCAACTCAGAACACAACTTCAATTTTAATAACATTCATCATTAATATTATAACTCACAATATTTATCAACCGGTCGTTCGCGAAGAAGAGGGGGCTTCAAATAAGGATTTCTCCTATCGCACGCATGATTAGGGTGACCAAACCTCTCCTTGACGAACTTCTAGACATTATAAATATTGCAATTTAATAATATGAATAACCTTATCATCTCAATTATTGATTTAATAAAATAACATATTATGCAGATGATACTTTGTGACAATAATCGAATCAATAATATGAGAGATATGATGCAACAATTCTTGTAGCAATAATTGAGTATAAGCGAGTGACTTCTCACGTAAGCATTAATAATCAATACCGTGTGTGCTCTTATGCAACCACGTATTATTGTATTGTACTTTTACTAAGGTAGTTCAACAGTATTAACGGTAAAACCTCCGTCGTTATTTTTATAAAATATTTTTGTCGTTTTCTAACTACGATAGTACTTCCATTATGAGGTCCACCAATGATTATGTCATTGTAAGAATATTCCCCAACAAAAAGAATATTATATAACAACTTGCGTACTTTGTAAAATTTATAAATACTACCTGACTATAATATTATATCAAATCCACACCATAATATTAAAAAATTATTTCGAGAAAATTAAATATTTATTCATAAAATCTGGGTCTCACAATCTCCCTCCTTATGGAATTTAAGCCCTCGAAATTTACGTCTGCGATACACAGTATCTTTGAAGAGGTGAGGATACCTCGTCGATTTCTAACTCTTGAGGTATAACCTTTGAGTATTGAATACGATTCTTCTTATCCAAGATTTTAACACGTATCTCCTCATACGTTAAATCTTTTTCTATCTCGTCCGGTTCTAAATCAATAATGTGGTTCGCGTCGTCCACATATTTACGTAACATCGATATGTTAAAAACGTTATGAACACGTGACACACTTGGCGGTAAAACGAGTCTATAGGCCACAGTTCCTACTCGATCGAGGATTTAAAATGGGCCAATTAAATCGAGGGTTGAGATTTCCTCTCTTCGTCGATTCTTGCTTCTAGAATAACGCCCTCTTGAACCTTCTTAATTCTTCATAATCATCAGCTCTGAGTGTGTAGTTTGAGCGACTTTAACTTTATCGATTAAAGTCAATGCTAATCGTATATTCGTTATCTTGACGTGGGTCCCTAGAGTCTTTAACTCTATCTTCATCATTTGTAAGTTATACGAAATGAGTCTTTGTGTTAACAACATCGCACTCGTAAGCATATACGATCTTTTACTCAACACGTCATTTCTACCACGTCATTTCTTCCATGATGATATTGAATGGTACGATCGTAATCTTCAACATTTCGAGCCAACGTCTTTGGCGCATATTACGTTCATTTAGTTGAAGAAATATTTGAGGGTTTAAGAAATGGGTTTTATCTTCGGGTCAATACAAAATTCGATTTCACGCTCTAGGGTAGGCTAAGAAGTCTTCAAGAATCGCCGAAATCTATTAACAATAGAAATGTCACTCAAAACTGTGACTCTCATCCAAGACTTGGATAACACGTCACATTGATACCTATCAACTTGTCATCGTCATTCACAGCGTCGCCTACAGAAAGTGTGGCTTCGGTGCATTTCACACAAGGAAGTCAACAATAAAATGACCGGGGCTCTTTACTTATGGCTTGATATGACCATGATTGACTTTAGTGGTTTGGTTGCTTGAATTCGCATAATAGGTTGGTTAGGAATATGAAAGATAACAACCTTACGAAAAGCATGATGAGTAGTTAACCAATTGATTCCTAAAATCACATCAAAGACAAGTATTTTCAAAGAGATATGATCGACAGGTAACGTGAAAGTGTTGATTTGAACAAGATTTATAAATAGTGGAGGTAACGAAGGTTTCTCCCAACTGAGTTTCAACAGATAAATCAAAATCTAACTTCTCGGAGTTAAATTCAAACATTGAACACAACTAGGTGAAATAAAAGAGTGAGTAGAACCCAGATATCTAACACGGTATAGACTTCAAGAGTTTATGACTAACATACCCGTGATAATTTTATTCGGGTTCCTCGTCATAAAAAACGCCTCTTAAACTACCCGCTTTGTCTTGTGCAGGACATCCTTTGGCATCACTATCCCAAATTTGAATTGACTTCACCATACGACAAAATCGAGCTAGGTGACCTTCTCTTCCGCAATTAAAACACGCTTTGGATTGCTGATACAGTTTGGACGGATGTGTCCCTCATGTCCGCATTTGAACCATACGACCGGTGGTCATTCTTCTTCCTTTGAAACAGGTGCTGGTGTTGACGTCTTCACGTCATTATTGAACATTCTCTTCTTGAAATGTCCATTCGTATTGCTTTGACCATGATTACCACCGAAGTGGTTACCATTTCTGGCATGCTCATTCCCTCCATGCTTATTGTCACTGCTTTGATGACTGTTATCATCGATATTATCACTTTTCCGACTGCTCTCTTTTGGTTGCGTGGACTCGTTATCGCGCTCCACTAACTGAGCCCTATTTAGAACATCTGAATACAAACACAATTTATGAGAGATAAGATATTGACGTATCTCAGGTTTCAAACCTCTTAGAAACATTCGCGTCATTCTCTCTTCATTATCAACCAAATGGGACGCAAATCTGGACAACTCGACAAACTTGGCTTCGTACTGCGACACGGTCATGTTGTTTTGCTCCAACTTAATAAATTTCACCTCCTTCATGTGATGAATGCTTTCGGGAAAGTACTTTTCATTGAACAGCTCTTGGAACTTCTCCCAAGACATCTTGAGTCGCGTCAGTTGAGTGCGTTTACTGATTCCCACCAAAGGATTTGCCTCTTCACGCAACATAAAGGGTGGCAAAGGAACCTTTGCTCCTCGGAGCATCCCAAGACATCAAATATCTTGGTGATCTGCTTTAACCACGTCTCTGCCTTAAGTGGTTCTGGCTTTCCCAAAAACTCTGGTGGTCCCAGCTCCTTGAATTGCTTAGTGGTCACCAACCGTGGGTTGCCATTGTTTCCTCCTGACATATGAACAGGAGTGGCCTTCGCCTGATATTGCATGAATTCTAAAAAGCTCCTAAAGGTACTGTCGTTCGTCAATTAATCAGTGTTGGTGTTTACAGGAGGATTATCGCCATCCTGTTGCACATTGTCCTGATTATTGATCTGTGGAGACTCAACGGTCTCCTGTGCTCCATTGCTATTCTCAACATTCTCGAATGTCATTTTCAAATACTGCCACAAAACAAAGGTTAATTGACATCACATATTATCCCTATACTCTGACCGACCAATTAAATACCAAATAAACTTAGGTAGGTCATACTAGCGAAGGAATTCCCCGTCTCTCTGCTCCTAGTTCTAGTCTCACATCTTAGCCAGGGATCATATCCCTAAGCTTTGATACCAATCGTGACGCCCCCAAAATTAGGTATACATCACCCATCTTGGGTCTCCAGATACATGGTACTAAATTCAAATATAACTTAATTATACAATTGTCGTGTAAAGTACGACAAAACATAAGCTGTGAGTTTTAATACAAATATTGTCTACTAGAGAGTATACAAACTCAAAAGGAGTCCTCATTATAATTTTTATCACATTATTTCACAGAATAGTGAGGACTACTAATGCAAACATCTAGGACCATCACTCTGTTCAACGACTAGTCCCTGCTACGTTCTCATTTCCTGAAGAGAACAATGAAAGCAAAAGGGTGAGCTCAACTAGCCCAGTAAGAAATATTATGACTAAGATAATGCAGAATAAATTATCGTTAGCCTTCAACAGTGTTAAACTGATACAATATAACAACCATCAAGTTTAACTGCAACGGCACAAGAAATCCATTAAAAGAGTCAAATAGAGAATAAAATCTACTATCTTTTATGATTTAAAAGGTTTTTTCATCACTTTTATCGTTGGGACTCAGCTTAATAAATAATCCACATCATCGAATCACCCCACCTTTTCTTACAATGATATTCTTTAGTATCACGACCACAATTATCCATGCACTACGGGCCAAAGATAATCATGTTTTCATCAACGGTCCTGATCATGCCATAAAACAATTCATCTTTGCACTATGACCAAAGAGAATCCATAGCCATAATCATACCAAAAACTGTCCATCAATGCACTACGAGCCAATGAGGACTTTTTCCACATCATTTGTAACATTACGGTTATGATTATATCGAATAATCCCTGGTCATAATCATACCAAGTCCATCTATGCACTACAGGCCACAGATGACTTTCAACATAATATAAACACGAGGATGATGACAATGATATAAGAATTCAATAAAACAAGTTCAAGAATTAATTTATCCAGGAACCAATAACGTCTAAACTGTCAATATGATACTGCTTTGTAGAGTAAAATTCAAGAATGCTCAGAAGAATATTTACATGAAAATATACTAGATGAAGCGCAAATATCAAGGATATTCCACTAATTTCATGGATTATAGAAGTCAAAACTTTAACCAACTGAGTATAATAAAGAATGGAATAACAGAAGAAATCACCAGGCATGCGATAGACCGCACATGCAGGTTATTCCAACAGAATAATAAATAACGGAATCGGTCCGTGCGTAAAATGCATGCATGGGATATTCCATCGAATAATAAAGATGAAATCGTGTCCCAAGCATAAAAGCGCGCATGACATAGGACATTCCAACGAGAATAATAAAAGCGGAACCGAATCCGGCATAGAATGCATGAGCATGGATATTCCAAAGAATAATAAAGATAAACCAGTCGGCGTGAGAAACGCCTGAGCATGGATGTTCCAACGAGAATGATAAGTAATGGAACTGGTCCCATGTATAACGCATGAGATAGGATATTCCAATGAATGATAAAGAATGGAATAACGAGAAAAATTTCACCAAGTATAGGGTAGCCCACATGTATACAAAGTTATTCCAATGGAATAATAAAGAATGGAATAACAGAAGTTCTCTTCATGGATAAGAAAGAAATAATACTCCCTACGAGTACAACAAATAATATCCCCTACCTTTGAAAGAAACTGGATATAGGAGTAGTGAGGTAGTAGGCTTATCTTCTTCTATAGATTTTTTCTCTACAATTTCTCTCTATAATAATTGCTCTATAGCTTTAGTGAATTGGTGAGAAATGAAGGAAGAATGAGCTTCTATTTATAAAAAAATATAGTTTCGATAATTGCACATTTTGGGGCTCGAAAAATTACAGTATAATACCTTCCTCTTTTTCTTCATTTTTAATTTAGTCCTGCAAGTATTATCAAACTTGCACCACCTTCCCTAATAGTAAATCATGTGAATCAATAGTAAAATCATGTGACTCAATAATATAATCATGTGAAAAAATTAATTACAGTATAGTACCTCCATCTATACCTCTATTTTTAACTTAGTCATGCAAGTATTATCAATCTTGCACCAACTCCCCTAATAGTAACAAGAATGTGAAACAATAGTTTACACATGTGAATAAATAGTTATAATCATGTGAATTAATAGCAATCAATTGCTCATTTATCCAGTTAAATACCCAATTGGTCAATATAACCTCCAAACATCAATTATTATCGAAATAAATGTCAATTTTCACTAACACAAACAATTCCAACATAATGAAACTATTTTTATCAACAATATAAATTTTGAAATTTCGAAGTTTGACTTATCATGAAAAAGTCAACTGTTGACTTTTTGACCAAATAGTGAATCCCGAAAAATTTTGTGTTTATAGACTATTTTTACTAATTTCATCATTCCCACTCAAATATCACGTCAGATCTCCAAATTCAACTCAACACAACTTCAATTTTAATAACATTCATCATTAATATTATAACTCACAATATTTATCAACCAGTCGCTCCGAGGAAAGAGGGGCTTTCAATAAGGATTTCTCCTATCATGCGCGCAATGATTAGGTGACCAAACCTCTCCTTGATGTAATTTTTAGACATTGTAAATATTGCAATTTAATAATACGAAGAACCTTGTCATCTCAATTATTGATTTAATAAAATAACATATTATGCAGATGATACTGTGACAATAATCGAATCAATAATATGAGAGATATGATGCAACAATTATTGTAGCAATAATTGAGTATAACTGAGTAACTTCTCACATAAGCATTAATAATCAATACCGTGTGCTACTATGCAACCACGTGTATTCATCGTACTTTTACTACTTAGGGTAATTCAACAAGATTAATTGTAAAACCTCATAGTTATTTTCATAAAATATTTTTGTCGTTTTCTAACTACGATAGTACTTCCGTTGTGGGGTCCACCAATGATTATGCCGTCGTACGAATATTCCCTGGCAAAAAGAATATTATATAACAACTTGCGTACTTTGAAAAATTTATAAATACTACCCACAATTATAATATTATATCAAATCCACACCATAATATTAAAAACTTATTTCGAGAAAAATAAATATTTATTCATAAAATCTGAGGTCTCACAAGTAAGTTGTAGTTGGTAAGCAACGAATCAGGCAAGTCTTTCAGTTCCTATTTGCTATGTGAACTTGGTGATTAACTATTTTAAATCTTTATTGCAAATAACATTATGTGTTATATATATGTTGAAAGTATGAAACATTAAAGTCAATCTATGACTACGTTGATTGAATAAAGCATGTTGACTGAGTAAGGAACTCAATCTTTATATTTGTTGTATGAACTGTAAGATGTATGTTATGTTAGTACAATGTTTATGAGATATATATTGATGCATGTTATTATATGCTATGTGATGCATGAAAACTGTTGGATTTTGTTGGGATGTCGAGCTCAACCTTGCAAATAACCATTTTTGCAGGTTAAGGATTGAAGATAACACTATGTGCTACTTGAATGAAGTGGATCAGAAATAATATACGAAGGTGTATATTTTAGCTAAAGTTGTTATTTCCTTAAACCATTATTAAGACTCATGAGATGTATTAAATGGTATATGATGTATAATTTTATATTGAGTTGTAAAGCTAGAGTTAGAATTATCTGATGTGTAAGGGTTATCAGATTAAATTGTAAAATTTGATATGATACCAGTGATAAAGCGACTCATAAAATAAGATTGATTCAAAGACATGTAGATGATAAAGGTTTTGATTCAGGAAATTAAAGTAAAAAGACATAAAAGTTTAAATTATTCCGCATTTTATGAAGTTTAACATCGAATAAGGATGTAAAATTAAAAGGTAGATATGTTATTAACGACCGAAGTTGAGAATTATATTGTATGAATTTTTGGATCGTTATAGTTGGTATCAAAGCTGTAGGTTATAAACCTTAGGTAGGAGTACCGTAAGCTATAACCTTAGAGAAGAAATGTGAAGATAATGAAAGAATAAGCTCAAATAGAGTTTAAACAATAAGAAGTAATTTAAGCAACGTATAAAGAAGGGATTAAAACATGCGTAAGAGGATTCAAAGAAGAATCTCGCAGAGTTATAAAGAATATGAATGTGGGGTTACCCAACTCCAATAATAAGGATGTAAGGTGATAACAAATAGACAATGTCTATAAGAAGAGAATGGTAAAGAAGTTAAGAATAAAAGTTATATTTAAGTATGGTACAGTTGTACTCTTTAGTAGTTGATGTATGGTATCTGGGCTAAACGATTCCTTCATAGAGCGGAGGTATATACGAACTAGCAACTCAGAACCTAGTTTGTTGGTTGTTTGTGGGAAACCACTCAGCGTACCATATTAAAACTATTAGAGACTCGATGAGTACCAAGTATAGAAAGTGGATACGTATGATGAAAATGTAGAACTTGAATGAAATATTGAACGATATAAATGAAGTTGAGAATTCTTAAAGCAGGAATTGTTATATAAACAAGAAGATTCAAAGAAGAATCTTGAAGAGATATAAAGATAAGAAATGAGAGTTACCTAACTTCAATAGCCAAGATAACGAATAATGTCGTAAATGAAAGAAAAGAAAGGGGATCGTAAAACAAAACGATCATGAGTTAAGAAAAGAATTTTAAGGGAGATGATTATAGAATAAGATCACGACGTGATTTGTTTAAGTTATAAAAGGAAGATGGTTTGTAATGTTTGAATAATTATAGCTTGATGTTATGAAGGTAATGTACTATGAAATAGTACAAGATAAACTCATGAAGAGTTATAGATAATGTGATACGAGGAATTTGTATAGAGCAAAGAGCAAGTTAAGAGTAAGATAGAGTTAGGTGGGATTTCAATTGAGGACTCATGTGATGGCTGAGTTGTACAAACCTTTGTATGGGCGAGGGTTTTGTGCTTGCACTCAGTTTATTACATTGATAATCATTGGAATGTCGGTGTCGCGCTATCTATGTATATGTGGTGAAAAGGTGATTCTTTTCTCATGTGTATATTTGATAGTTAGAAACTATTAAGATTAGTCAGATATTATTAGGATTAGGTGCGGTTCTTAAAACTAATGCATATGGTAAGTTCATGACTCACAATAATATGGTATGTTTTGAACCCCTCAGCGAATGGACGCTTATGATCTGACTAAGATAAGTTCTTAAACTCATATTATTGTGGCAAGTCTTGAACTTCTAATGTGCGATAAGTTTGATGAACTGGGGTATAATTAAGTGTGAATGGAGTATTGAGGATGATAGTAATCTATTAAGCAATGAATCAATATAGAAAATGGAGACATAGGTATTTCCAAATCTTCTAGCTGTGCTAGACTTCAAAATTTTTTTGACATCAAGCTAAATTCGCACTATGTGCCTTTTTAAAAAGAATTTTTACTCTCAACGCATGGTGACAAATGTGTATGTGTGGACTTCGGGACACTGACACATCGTTACCTGTTGAGATATGATATCACTAAAATTGATTTTTAAAGAATTTTGAATTGTTTAAAGAATAGTCTATGCTAATTGTTTCGGCTATAAGAAAATGATTTGAAAATATCAAAATGTATTTTATATCATTAATGAATCATGGAACCTGGTGCAAAGATGATAAAAACGATGGAGTTATCAATGAAAAATTTCTTAGTGTTGGATGTGATCTAAGGATCGTCAGCCCACTATGGTATGATGTAGTATGACAAAGTCACAAAATGACGGAATCCTCAAACGGACTGTAAATACAGTGCGGTATCATGACGTCATAAAATAATGTTTGAGATTTCTTTAAGATACGAGAATATATATATATATATATATATATATATATATATATATATATATATATATATGTGTGTGTGTGTGTGTGTGTATGTATATTTCGATTGATGTTCGAATTGTTGTAGAAGTCTATGTTATTTGATTCAGCTAGACGATTATTGAAAGATGTTCATGAAATTTAAGCGTTTATTGAAAAGTTATGCCAAACCAAATTATTTTGGTGCGGATTTAGATGTTGAAAAGCTGAGGTGAACAACCCTATAAAAGGGGACATGTTATCGAAGACAATGGTTCCGAAAGTAATGTATATAGTCGTTACGAAGTTAAGATGTAATACGTTGTGCACGACGTAGGGGTACGATAGGCTGATCACCTAGAGTACTTACAGAGAGTGTTTTCAGTCTGTGTGATTGCTAAACATTTTGTTAATAACGGTTTACAATGGTGATGCACTGTTAAACCTGGGGAAGAGTTTAAGGTCCGTATAGTCTTATGACTGTTAAAGGTTCAAGTCGAGATACTTGATAACCTAGGGACGTAGTTCAAGGTCTTATGACCCCTCAGCATGATTTGGAATCTTTTGAATTCTTGTTATTCATATCGCTTCCCAATTATTGAGCAATTGTGGAAGATTCTTATTATTATGAAAGGTGAAAGTGGAAAGGATGAGAAAAATTAATCAAAACATAATAATTTCAAGAAAGAAATGAAATTACAAAAGAAGAGAAAATGTGAAACTCTTAGAAGATGAAGAGGTGGTGAATATGATGATCTTAGAAAGATCCTTAGAGAAAGAATTTGGTTGTAGAACCTAATGAATGAATAAAGTATTAACATAAAATCTATTTTGATAGATTGACTAAATGAAGATTAATAAATAGAAATTTCGAGGACGAAATTCTTAGAAGAATGGGTAAATGTAATATCCTGAGTGTTTATGATAACGATCCTTAGAAAAAGAAATGAAAGGGTTAATGAATATATAATAATCAAAAGATAATTGAGTTCAGGTGAAAGCTTATGAAATAAAAGTTACAAGAATTTATTATGAAGAATGGCGGTAGTGGTAATAAATAAAACCTATATTAAGATAATGTGTTGAAGTTATTCAACGATAAATTTTGAAAAGAGATTCAGTAAAAACTGTGTAAGGGAGGTTTTGTTGATTCCGAGGACGGAATCCTTATAAGGGGGGAAAGATGTGACAACCCGAATTTTTATAAATTATTAAAATAAGAATCTAATAATTAAAATTCTTATTATGAAAGGTTTTGAGTTTGAGTATGTATATATATGTGCTATATATATTGAAATATATGATCTAGTGTGAAGAGAAATATATATTCATATATTGGGAAAGTGAGGTTTAATAGTTAAGTTAACTATTGAAGAAATTAAATGAATTTTGTAATTAATTTAAATATTTATTGAATTAAATAAATATTTTAATTAATTTATTTATTGAGATAAATATATGGTTGATAAAGTTATGGTGAATTAAGTTAGTAACTAAATTGATTAATATAAATTAAATTGAATAATGTTAATTTTATTTGAAGGATTTAATTTAAGGAAATAATTAAATTAAATCAATTGCTTAATATTTAAGAAAATAATAAAATAAAATAAAATGTTGTTTTGATCTAATTTATTAATTAAATTAGATATGTAAAGATTTATTAAGTATATTACAATGGGAATTATAATTATTATAATTATAAGTTTGAATTAATTAATTTAATTTAATGGTATGACATGAAACTATATAATATAAAGATTAATAAAATAATCTAGTTTGGGGGATAGGTGGTAGCCAAACAAGGCCTTGTGGCCTTTGGCTTATTGTAACTTACGCCTATTGATTTTGCTAACTGATATTCACAATTATCAGTTGGCTTATTTTTATTTCACGTATTCTTCTATAGCCTTAGAGTAGAGTTTAGAAAAATAGCTTGGAAGCAAGAAAGAGTTCTCTGTGATTTTCAAGAGGAAGGAGGGAAGTTGCTAAACCTAATCATCATCTTATTGCTAGCAAGTAATCAAAGGAACAAGGTATAATTATTCTAGTGTAAACCCTTGTTTTTGAAATTTTATTGCTAAATCATGTGTTGATTGATATATATATATATATATATATATATATATATATATATATATATATATATGGTGTTATAATCTGTTAATCGTCGTTTGTGAGGGCTATTTGATGATCAAATTAAATGAGAGTTGGGTTGTAGTAAAAGATTTCAAATAAAAGTGTTTATGTTATAGAATATGGCTTAGAAAGTACAAAATTTCATGGTTAATACTTGTTGTAATCTGCGAATTGGTGATGGATTATGTTAGTATGTAAAGAAACGAAAACAACGTAGTTTAAATCGTGTCAATTGGTTAAGAAACGAAGTCGTTGCGATCGAATTCGCTAAAAGTATAAAAAATGAAGAAATTTAGAAAATTGAGGTTTTGATTCTTCAAATATGTGTATATGTAATGTTTATGTATTTGGAATGGTGTATAGCATGTTTATTGATTTTATTACATAAGTTTAGATGTTAAGTTTCATGAATTTCTATAGGAATTGGGTTGGTTTTGGGGAGTCGGGCCAAAGTAAATTGCTGCGGTTTACATTCGTAATACATGTGAATGCTACGGCATTACACGCCTGACTTAAATCAAGCAATGACTCATTCATCAGTTTTCTCAGAGCGAAGCTACTACAAGCATCATCAAGGCGGGTTAAGGCTTAGGCGGCCTTGCCTGCGTTCTCTGAGCCTTTAAGCGAGAGAAGTCTGTTTATTTGAGCATTGTCAAGTAAGGGTCTAATCTAGTTTATCATGCAAGATAATGATGTAGAGACATAAATGAAGAACTTAACCACATGTTAAGTATCAATTAAAAGAAATAACTTGAAAGTATAAAATAAAAATTAAATAATGATAGGAAGGTTAAGTTAATTAATTTAACCAACCTAATATACATCTAAAAGGATGTAGATGCAAGATTGTAAGAACTTGACTAAATGTTATGTAACCATTTGAATGAAGTAATTTAAAAGCATGAGATGTAAGTTGATGTAATTAACTTTAATATAGATAATACATTAATATAATGTAATATCAAGCTATGACGACTTAACCAAATGCTAAGTGTCGACTAAAAGAGAAGTATAAAGAAAATACGAGATGAAGGTTATCTAAAATAATGTGAACAACCATTATATGTCTAAGGTGATATAAAGGCAAGGTTAAAGACTAAACTGAATGTCAAGTGTCAATTAAAGTAGAATGTAATGAGAAAGAAAAGGAATTTTAATGTAATTAAACTAATTGAACAAAGAGATGTCGTAATAAGACTTAAACACTAGATTGAACATCGAGTGACGATTAGAAGGAAATGTTTTGAAATAAAAGGATAAGATGAAGAGTCAATGCAATCTAATTGATTTCATTGTGTATATGTAACTGATGCTTGTATATATGAACTTCTTAACTATTGTAGGATAAACGCAAAGCAGTAAGTTGTAGTTGGTAAGCAACGAATCAGGAAAGTCTTTCAGTTCTTATTTGCTATGTGAACTTGGTGATTAACTATTTTAAATCTTTATTGCAAATAACATGATGTGTTATATATATGTTGAAAGTATGAAACATTAAAGTCAATCTATGACTACGTTGATTGAATAAAGCATGTTGATTGACTAAGGAACTCAATCTTTATATTTGTTATATGAACTGTAAGATGTATGTTATGTTAGTACAATGTTTATGAGATATATGTTGATGCATGTTATTATATGCTACGTGATGCATGAAAACTGTTAGATTTTGCTAGGTTGTCGAGCTCAACCTTGCAAATAACCATTTTTGCAGGTTAAGGATTGAAGATAACACTATGTGCTACTTGAATGAAGTGGATCAGAAATAATATACGAAGATGTATATTTTAGCTAAAGTTGTTATTTCCTTAAACCATGATTAAGACTCATGAGATGTATTAAATGGTTTATGATGTATAATTTTATATTGAGTTGTAAAGCTAGAGTTAGAATTATCTGATGTGTAAGGGTTATCGGATTAAATTGTAAACTTTGATATGATAACAGTGATAAAGCGAATCATAAAATAAGATTGATTCAAAGACATGTAGATGATAAAGGTTTTGATTCAGGGAATTAAATTAAAAAGACATAAAAGTTTAAATTATTCCGCATTTTATGAAGTTTAACATCGAATAAGGATGTAAAATTAAAAGGTAGATGTGATATTAACGACCGAAGTTGAGAATTACATTGTATGAATTTTGGGATCGTTACAATTAGCCAAAAATCTGTCCATCAATGCACTACGGGCCAATGATGACTTTTTACCATAATATAAACATGAGGATGATGACAATGATATATATAATGAATGGATCAGAATAATAAGATAAAATAAATCTTAGTGATTTTCAACTTAATTATCTAGAGTCTAAATTGCCAACATGATATCCAAAAAATTGATTAGAATTCCTGATAAAATATAAAGTACAAGTAATGTAAAGTTCCTGACTCAAAAATAATAACTTAAGACTGAATAAAAAGATCCACTTCAAGATATTAGATGAAGCACAAACTATTAAGGATATTCTAATCCTTTCAGGACTTTTCCCCATTTAATGATAAGCTGAAGAAACAAATAATAATATCTTACCATAATATGGCATATAAAAGAAAATGACATCCCTTTACCATAAAAGTGATACCCATTTACCTTAGCATGTGACTTGATTCTGCTTCTTGTGAAATTGATCAACTAAAACAATGCTTGCATTCCTTATCTACACTTGGAGTAACATTACACTCAATGGAAATATTCACAATATTATACTCACAATATCGTAGTAAAAGAATTTTATATTTTTAGTGTAGTGATGATGTGTGTTTAGTTGCTCTACCGGACAACCTATTTATACTAAAAATTTAGTAAACAACTAGCACACCTGCCTTGACAAAATAACTAAATGAGGCATATAATAATGGTAGTGAAATTTATGGTCCCACAGAGAAAAACCAACTTGTACACGTTTTAACAAAATTTATTCAATAATAAAGTTGTGGTTTATATTACTTTAAAAAAAAGTAGAGTGTCGGCAAGTCATATCAGACTTACTTTTGTAAAAAGAAAATAATTGAACAAACATGTGTTTATCTTTAATCAACACCTTTATTCATCAATTATTTACACATTTTCAATCTTTCAATAATTATTCATAATTATTAATATAGACTCACAATACTTCCAACTGGTATAATTATATCATATCAAATAATATGAGCTACTATGCAATAACTACTGTGACAATTATTGAATGAAAGACTGAGTAAGAATCAATAATATGAATCACTATACAATACCGTGTGCTACTGAGAAATACCATGTACTACTGTGGAATCACGCGCATTACTGTATTTTTGTCACCGGGTATTTCAACAGTTTAACGGTAAAAGTTTTGTTGTTATTTTTTTTATAAAAAGGTTATTTCTGTCGCTTTCTATATCCGACAGTTATTCCATTATGGGGCCCACCAATGATTGGTTAATTCGGTACCGTCATACGAATATTCCCTGACAAAATGATATTCCCCGACCAAACAAATATTTTATGACAAATTGTTTACTTCATATATTTTACATATTCTTCGGATTATCCAACCATTTTCTATAATTATTTCTATTTATAAAAACTATCATTTAATAGATTCAAAATAGAAATACTAACCCCACATACTTTTATATCTTAAAAATAGGGATAAATCAACTTTTGGTACCTGTACTGTGACACGACTTACAATTTGGTATCCGAAGTGAAAAAAGTTACAAACTAGTGATTGTACTCAAAAAATGTTACACTCCGTTAAACATTAGGGACACGACTTACAATTTGGTACCCCAAGTGAAAAAAGTTACAAACTGGTGATTGTACTCAAAAAATTTTGTAATCTGGTGCTTGTACTTTCCAATTTTTAAATAATCGTTAAAATTGATCCAACGGGAGAGACAAACATGCAGAGAGAGAAGTGAAGTCGACGCGAAGAAGATCCTCGATGTTTTGTTCCATCTTTTCTTGCCTCCCACATTCGCACAATTGCTCCACAATGGCACCGACTTGGTAACTCTGGTGTAATTCATTCATTTTTGTTGCATGGACTACAATCTTCTTCCCCGATTTCATTTATGATTCCACTCCAAGACGAGCTCATCCTTTCAATTAAACACTGAAAACCCTGTAATAAATATATGGGAACCAGTAATCAATGGAGAATCATGACAAGAAGAATGAGAAAAGAAGAAGGACAGAAGAAGAGAACCTTAATTTTCAAACAGAATAAAGATTATGTGTTCCTAACAACCCTGATTTAAAGTATAAAATCATGATGGAGGCGCACAACACACCGTTTGCAATCCATCCTGGGAGTACCAAAATGTATCGTGATCTTTGACATACATTTTGGTGGAGCAATATGAAGAGAGAGATAGAAGAGTTTATCTCAAGGTGTTTAACTTGTCAACGAATCAAGGCGGAGCATCAAGTACCAAAAGGTCCATTGCAACCACTTGAAATTCCAGAATGGAAGTGGAAACACATTACTATGGATTTTGTTACTGGTCTTCCCAAGGTTTCTCAAGGCATAGATGCAATTTGGGTCATTGTTGATAGATTGACCAAGTCTGCTCATTTCCTACCTATACGAGAAACTTATACACTTGAAAGTCTTGCTCGTATGTACATAAACGAGATTGTAAGACTTCATGGTATGCCAGTATCCATAGTTTCTGATCGAGACCAAAGATTCACTTCAAGATTTTGGGTTAGTTTGCAAAAACCTATGGGCACAGATTTACGATTTAGCTCGGCATATCATCCTTAGACGGACGAGCAGTCAGAGAGGACCATTCAAACTCTTGAAGATCTATTAAGACTCTGTGTCCTTGACTTCAAGGGAAGTTAGGATAAGTTCCTACCATTGGTGGAGTTTTCCTACAACAACAGTTATCAAGCAAGTATTGACATGGCTCCATTTGAGGCGTTATATGGAAGAAAGTGTCGTTCTCCAAAGATGTCTTTGGGATGAGGTGGGTGAAGCAACGTTGTTGGGACCGGGAGTTGAGTACGTATGACTACGAAAAAGATTCAAACGATCCGATTAACGTATAAAAACCTCACAAGATCGACAAAAGAGTTATGCCGATCTTCATCGAAAGGACGTGGAATTTGATATTGGAGATCATGTGTTGTTTCGTGTTGCTCCATGGAAGGGAGTTGCGAGATTTGGAAATAGAGGAAAGCTCAACCCTCGATTCATTGGCCCATTTTTAATCCTCGATCAAGTAGGAACTGTGGCGTATAGACTTGCTTTACCGCCATGTATGTCTCGTGTTCATAATGTTTTTCACATATCTATGTTACGTAAATATGTGAAAGACCCGAACCACATTATTGAATTAGAACCAAACGAGATAGAGGAAGATTTAACGTATGAAGAGTTACCTTTAAAATCTTGGATAAAAAGGATCATATTCTACGCTCCAAGGTTATACCTCAAGTCAAAGTTTTGTGGAGAAACCACGATGTGGAAGAAATTACCTGGGAGTTAGAATCTGAGATGAAATCAAGATATCCTTACCTTTTCGACATACCAGGTACGCACCCTAATTTCAAGGACGAAATTTCATAAGAAGGGGAGGTTGTAAGACCACAACTTTTTGAATAAAGATTAAATTTTCTCGAAATATATTTTTGAATATTATGGTGTGGATTTGATATAATGTTATAGTTGTGGGTAATATTTACAAATTTTGCAAAGTACGCATGTTATATAATATTCGATTGGTCGGGGAATATTCGTTTTAACAGGAATATTCGTACAACCAAGACAATCAATCGGTGGACCCTCATTAACGGAATTATTGTTTGATTGAGAAAACGACAAAATACTTTATGAAAATAATGGCGGAAGTTTTACCGTTAACTGTTGAACTACCCCGGTAGTAAAAGTACAGTAATACACGTGGTTGCATAGTAGCACACGGTATTGATTATTGATGCTTACGTGAGAAGTCACTAAGTTATACTCATATATTGCTACAGTAATTGATGCATCATATCTCTCATATTATTGATTCGATTATTGTCACAGTATCATCTGCATAATATGTTATTTTATTAAATCAATAATTGAGACAACAAAGTTATTCATATTATTAAATTACAATATTTACATTGTCTAGAAGTTCAGTCAAGGAGAGGTTTGGTCACCTAATTGCGGCGCCAATAATAGGAGAAATCCTTATTTGAAAGCCCCTTTCTCTGCGAATCGACTTCGGTTGATAAATATTGTGAGTTATAATATTAATGATGAATGTTATTAAAATTGAAGTTGTGTTCGAGTTGAATTTGGAGATGCGGATGTGATATTTGAGTCCTAACGATGAAATTAGTAAAAATAGTCAATAAACACAAAATTTTCCTAATTCACTATTTGGTCAAAAAAAACAGCTGACTTTTTTTTGTGAAAAGTCAAATTTCAAAATTTCAAAATTTATATTTTTGATAAAAATTGTTTCATTGTGTTGGAATTATTTGTGTTAGTGAAAATCGATAATTATTTCGATAATAATTGATGTCTGGAGGTTATATTGACCAATCGGGTATTTAACCGGATAAATGAGCAATTGATTGCTATTATTTCACATGATTATAACTATTTGTTCACATGTGTATACTATTGTTTCACATTCTTGTTACTATTAGGGGAGTTGGTGCAAGATTGATACTACTTGCATGACTAAGTTAAAAATAGAGGTATAGATGGAGGTACTATACTATAATTCGTATTTTTACATGTCTAGAACTATTGATTCACATAATTTACTATTGAATCACATTATTTACTATTAGGGGAGGTGGTGCAAGTTTGATAATACTTCCATGACTAAATTAAAAACAAAGAAAAAGTTGGAGGTATTGTACTGTAATTTTTTGAGCCCCAAAACGTGCAATTATTGAAACTATATTTTTCTATAAATAGAAGCTCATTCTTCCTTCATTTCTCACCAATTCACAAAAGCTTTAGAACGATTATTATAGAGAGAAATTATAGAAAGAAGAAGAGAAGTCTGCTACCTCACTATTCCAGTATTCAGTTTTTCTAAGGTACGGAGTATTATTTCTTTCTTATCCATGAAGAGAACTTTTGTTCTTCCATTCTTTATTATTCTCTGGAATAACTCAGATACGCTGAGCTACCCTATACTTGGTGAAATTCTTACATTGTTCCATTCTTTATCATTACGCTTGGAACATCCTATTCACAGCATTCTACGCCTGACTGGTTCCGTCTTTATTATTCTGTTGGAATATCATGTCTGTGCATTTTACATCGGACCTGATTTCATCTTTATTATTCTGTTGGAATATCCTGTCTGCATGCGTTTCGCTTGCACTGATTCCGCCTTTATTATTTTGTTGAATATATCGCTCATGCATGCGTTTTACGCCGGACCTGATTCCGTTATTTATTATTTTGTTGAAATAACCTGCCTGTGCGGTCTATCGCATGCCTGGTGATTTCTTTTGTTATTCCATTCCTTATTATACTCGGTTGGTTAAAGTTTTAACTTCTATACTCCATGAAATTAGTGGAATATCCTTGATATTTGCACTTCATCCAAAGATATCTTTTCATGGAAATATTCTTCCGAGCATTCTTGAATTTTACTCTACAAAGCAAAGATCATGTTGACAATTTGGACGTTATTAGTTCTGGATAAATTAATTTTGAACTTGTTTTATTGAATTCTTATATCATTGTCATCATCCTCATGTTTATATTTTGTTGAAAGTCATCTCATGGCCTATAGTGCATAGATGGACTTGGTATGATTATGACCGTGGATTATTCGGTGTAATCATGGTAGTAATGTTATAAATGATGTGGAAAAAAGTCCTCATTGGCCCGTAGTGCATTGATGGACGATTGTTGGCATGATCATGACCATTATTGAATACACAAATATTCTTGGCCCGTAGTGCATGAATAATTGTGGTCGTGATACTAAAGAATATCCTTGGCGTAGTAGTCAGGGTGATTCGATGATGTGGATTATTTATTAAGTCGAGTCCCAAATGATAAAAGTGATGAAAACCTTCTAAATCATAAAAGATAGTAGATTTTATTCTCTACTTGACTCTTTTAATGGATTGCTTGTTCCGTTGCAGATTAAACTTGATGGTTGTTATATGGTATCGCTTTAACACCATTGTTGAAGGCTAACGATAATATATTCTCGCATTATCTTAGTCATAATATTTCCCTCTCGGGCTAGTTGAGCTCACCCTTTTACTTTTATTGTTCTCTTCGGAAATGAGAACGTAGCGAGGACTAGTCGAGGGAACGGAGTTGATTTTACGGATGATATCATTAGTAGTCCTCACTATTCAAAGGAAATAGTAGAAAATAAATGTAATAATATTGAATTTGAGTTTGTATATTGTCTAGACGACAATATTTGTATTAAAACTTATAGCTTATGTTTTGTCGTACTTTACACGATAGTTGTATAATTAAGTTGTATTTGTATTCTGTACCATGTATTTGACGACTCAGAATAGATGATGTATACCTATTTTGGGGGCGTCACACTAGCCAAACATGGCCCTAGGAGGATTTGGCCAATTAACCCACTAAGGGATTAACTGACCAAAACGTTGTCAGTTTATCTATACGTATAATTATATATCAGGTTATATCTTATATCATTATTCAGATAAAAAATTTAGAGAAATAGAGAGAGAATTTAGAGAGAAAATGTGAATTAAAGAATAAATAGAGAAGAATTTCATCATCCTTGAGTCTTATACACAAACTAGCAGGGTAATATCTTCAACCCAAACTTTGATTTACGCTCTTATATTTTCTACCGTGATTGAAGAAATTGATGAGTAGATGATGTTATATATATGTTAGTATATGTTTACAATATGTTTATATCACATATTCATGTGATTAGAGTAATCGATTTCATATAAATATGTCGTAATTAGATTTTTGAAGTTACAAAGTATAAAAGTTGTATATATGGCCCTTACGAACAATTGTATGCCATGAATTGTTTGTTTAACTTAAAATTGACAGTAGATTATGATAATACATGTTAAAACAAAGAAAACAAATTTTGAATGGACAGATTCGGAGTTATAACGACTCTGTGACGTTAAATTTCATGTTTTTCCTCTAAACTTTCAAAAAAACACCATGAACGGTGAAATTATGTGATTTTATTCAAGTAATTGAATGATTTAAGGTGTTAAAAATATGTTAGTAACATTGTATGATGCTTCTATGAAGTCTATACTTCATAGAAATCACAGTACTAATTTAATTTGTATTTAATTGGAATTAATTGTGCTACGAACTGTCAAAATCGCGAATTGCAAAAGCTAAACCTGAGTGACCTCGCCCTAGCGGGCGTTACCAGGTCATTTTACACCCGCCCCGGTGGAGGGTAGCAGAGTTGGACAGTTTCAGTTTTTCGTCGTGAACAATCCCTTAAATGCTAGTTTAACCTAATTTAATGAACATGATATTATGTTGGGCATGTAATAAGATTTCATCTCAAATTGTTAACATACATGTGATGAAATTGCATTGTAACTTGATAAGTTGTATAAGGGCTAAACTTATGTCCATGAGAAGATATAATGATGATCAAATTTAAGATGTGAGACTTCAGTCTTGTATATGAAATTGTTGATAATGAACAGAACCCAAACTAAGTTGACAAGATGTACAAAAAGGGGGAACTAAACTTGTAAGGTTAATATGAATGGAACTAATGAAAAGTTTAATAGTACTTGAACATAGAAGTTATGAAACTAATCGACATCGTATGCATAATGTAATGTATAGGACGATGAGGAATTGAATTGTAACTATATTTGTAGCTCGCGCACGAGGCAAGTTTCTAAACCTTACCTCTTTACATTGAGCAAGTTTCCTTACTTAAAACTTTACTTTTCTGGAATAAATTTCTTTAAATTCTAAATTCTTCAATTGAGCAAGTTCTAGACTTATATTCTATGTCGAGAAAGTTCTTGTTATTTATTAATCAAGTTCAAGATTTCATATTAAATGTTATCATTCTTTTAAAGCATGATTCATATTATACAATACTTATTCGATTGTATAACTCTTGAGTTTTACTATTCCAAATTGAATATCATTTATTGTTGAACCTTGTAAGACTACTGAAACCTTACTGATTCGACTAGTCCATAGTTGATGAACGTTCTAAATTTCAGAACCCTTGTTGAGCTTATCCAACCCAAACTTCCTATGGTGCGGACTCTAATGTTAAACTGAGAGGAACAACCTTGTTATAGGGGATTAATTATGCTTTAGCGTTAAGATATTGTCCACAGTATGGTACTAAGGGTTGATCCCTCTAAGTACGAGAAGAAGAGTCCATAGTCTTATGATTGTTAAAGGTTTCAAGTATAAATACATGATAACCTAGGACATAGTTCAAGGTCTTATGACCCTCAGAAGTTCTTTTGATTCTTGTTATTCATTATTGATTTAAAAGCCGAGTTTTCTTATTTCAGAAGTCTTTGATTCACTTGCATTTTATTATATTGTTACATTATTATACTTGTGGGCAATCGTGCTCACTCTTGCATAATAATAACATTGCAGTTAAGAACGAAAGGTCCGACGAGCCCTCTACTAGCAAAGGTAAAGGGCAAGGTTAATAAGTGATGAAGACTTGTTGTTTATTTGATATATTTATGTTTCAGACTTATGTTAAAGTTGTGTAAGACTTATTATTTGTTTATATTTCCGCATTTGAGATTTAAGGTTAGTATGACCTGGGATTGATGTATTTTCATTCAGATGTTGTAACCCCATAAGGGGGGATTTATTTCTATCTATCTATGGTTTTCATTTATTATGAGTAGATGGACATATGATGTTTGTACAGTGAACATCAAATCCCATGAGAATTGAAGTACCTGGATTTGGGGGTGTCACAACAACACTAACCACTTATAAAATAATTCTAGCAACTCAAACAATTTTAACAACTAATTTAAGAACTCAAATTCCATATTCATGCTAGTTTTTTCATATTTTGACACACTTAGAGAAATCAAACACAACGAATTTATTTTATAACCATTTTGATACATTCAAGTTGCGTTGTTTTTGTATCTCAGAGTATTACAACAATCAATCATCAATTTACAATTTTAAGCATGGATTCATAACCAATTTTGACTCTAAAATATACCATAACATACATAATAACCAAAGGTCAAATTCTTCTTCTCTTTTACTCATATACACGAATTAAATTATTTAAAAACTCCTTATAGATGATATATAACAGATTATATACACCCATAAACACATATAACCAATTTCTCAACAAATCACCTATTAAAATCCATTTTACAGTGAATAATTTTAATAAAATATAAACTAAGAAACTTAAAATTGATTTGCTTACTTCTTATAATTTTCCTTAGACTAATTAGATGAAGAACTTGTTCAGCCTTCTTCTTACTTCTCCTTGATTCTCAGACCTTCTTCTCCAATTCTCAGAGAATTCTCACTCTCTCAATTTCTCTCCACTGCTCTTTCATAAATTAGCGTAACATAAACTGAAACTAAAAGTCTCAACTATTTAGGAAAACAACGGTCTAGGCCATGTTTGATTAAACCCAATTAGACTCCTCATTTATTTTCATAATCCTTTATTATATGGTACCCCATATGTCACACTTAATCTTTAATTAGGCAAGACAAATATTATTACTTGCTAAATATTTATTTTCCACTTATTTACCCACCAAACCAATTTTCATATTTTAAATTGGTTAGGTTTATAAAGAAAGTAAACTGAACTTCATCAACATAATTATAATTTTTTATTTATCCAATTGTTAGTCATCTAATTTAATTATTTAATTAAATTAGAATATTTTCATCACATTAGCGTAACAAAGTACACACCAAAATATAAATCAACTCAAATACAATTAATCAACAAAATCATACTAAAATAAATTATTCCATAAATAATTTTCATTAAATATTTATTTAATTTAATAAATATTCCAACTAAAATATTTACTTTATTCGATAAATATTTTTAACTATTTACAAAATTTATAGTCGTTACAACTGTTATTAAATGGGTTGTTATGATTACAAACGTTAGTGTTCTGGATGAGCCCCGACTTTATGTGTTGGGCAAGTTTCCAAGGAGGTTGGGTTTCATATTCACATTCATAATTAATTATTGGCTTTATTTAGAGAATTCTTCCATTAAATGTCTCATTTAACAGAAGGTTGGGGCGTGATTATTAGGGCCCAAATTATATGGTGGGACAAAGTCCACGTAGAGGTATTTTAGCCTACGTAGGAATTTGATTTGACAGTTGAGTATTTTAAGAAATCAAATATACATGCCAGGATATAATCCAACTTGCTTTCTTTAAGGAGATTCAGTTAAATGCCATTAAGGAATCATACATAATGAGGAATTCTATTTCTATACAGGGAAAAGCTTGGAGGAGGTGGTGTGATCATCATAAATACAAGAATATACCATGATTGTCAGGTACATAACATTATTTTCAGCACTATAGGATAAAGCATCCATTATTAAAACCTTATTCAGCCTGTACTTATACTCACACAGAAGTTATCCCCCGGCGGCGCAAGCCGTTAAGCTTCATGTGTGACTTCGTTTCTGTGTAGGATTGGACGTGCTATTGGTGATTGAGGCTCGTGGACGAATCTTAGCGTTAACATTGGGTATGTATAATATGATGGTACATTGAACAAAAACAAAAAAACTTAGTTAGAAAGTAGGATTCACTGCGAAAACATCAAAATATACTGTGAAAATATCACTTCCCTAGTTTTAACAAACATACACCTAGGAACCTTCCTAATCCTGCAAACAGTAAACAAAGAACCTAAATAAGAAATAGCACCAACTATTAATGGTAAAATAGGAGACGCAATTAAAGAATACTTCTTCAACAATTTCACGAGATGTAATGAATCTGTACTGCATTCAACTTTATCCCATCTATTATGAAGTGCTCATAGAAGCAAGGGAGAATTCAGCCCCTTGGTTTAGTGAGGTCAAATTTTTGAAGAAAAAAATTTCTATAAAAAATAAAAATATAATATAATAAATTACAAAAATAAATAATGCTCATATATTGTTTACAATAACATTTTTTGAGACTCCATAACTTAAAATTGTTACATGATATTCGCATTTTCAATAGCTACAAAAATATCATGTTCAATAATGTAAGTTACTAAAGAATCATTCATTCATTCATATTTGATTTTTTTATGAGTCGACGTTGTTGCAAAAATATCATGATAGCCTCATTTTAAACAATTACAAAAATTCGCAAATAATTACTAAATTTGTGAAATTATAAAAAAGAAAAATTACAATATGCTTTAAAGAATTTTCCTTTGATGGGTTAATGTTGTGGCTAGATGACAGAAAAAGAAATAATAAAGTGTGTACAAATTTGAAGCATTCATTGATTTTTTAGATAAACACTTTATATAGAGAATTGGGAGAGGATGCCAAATTTACCCCTGAAAATTCAATGGGGTCAATTGACCCCTTTGCCTTAAGGTAGATCCAATACTGTTTACACGTATTCTTGAATTATATGATAGGAAGGCGATTGTAGGAAACGATTTCAAAAAAAAATTAATAATATTTACTTTTAAAAATTATTATTCCAAGATCTTTCTCATAATTTAGCATAATCAAAAATTAAATAGATTATATTACATACCTCATGCTTGGTTGTAGCACAATGGAGAATTTTGGTATTCTGATGAAGACTTTTTCTTCCTCCTGATCTTCCTCCCTATGACCCTTATTTTGATATTACGTACTTTTCTGAGTGTGGGCTCAAAATACTGCAAACTGATATAATATATAGAGTCCTCAACTCCCTGATATTTATCAGGATAATTTGAAAACTTTTCTGATATATTTTATCCTGCTATTTTGTTATATCTTAATAAGGGCTAGAGTGGGGATCAAGTAGGATTCTACAATTCTAGCTCCAATAAAATACTAATTTCTGATTAACTCTTTAATCAATTAGAATTATATTAATTATAACTAATTCCACTAAATAGTTATAATTGCACTCTAGAATTAATAGAATTAAAATTAATTAATTAAATCCTTCCACTATTAGTATCTTGCAAAAAATACTCCTCTACAATAATATCCATAAACGTGTGTAGGAATAAATCTGTTAACCCACTACGCCATCGCTATATCATTGACTACATAATTTATAAACTTTTGATCACACATTAATTTAATAAATTAAATTAATACTTTAGTAATTTGAATTACTAAAATACTTGGCCAAGATTCTGGTGATCAACCAATAAATTATATCAAGGGGATATTATAATTTAATTGTAGAATTCCATCTTGAAAAATATATGTTCCTAATTTTATAACATATATCACCCAACATATTGAGGTATTGATTGTATTTAAAATCTCACTCTTTAATATATTAAAGTGACATACATTATAAAATTAAGTTCATTATTCTCTCAGGATTAAGACTAATTGCACATTAATAGTAATTGAAAAATTATTTATAACAATAGCATTTAACAAATAATTTTTCGCAATGATCCAGTTCTATGTATTTCATTAATACACCAATACACTATATTAAAGTCTCCACTTTACATGACTAAGACAAATCATCCAATCGTATTACAATCTACTAGAATGGTTTGTCCATTTCCATCTAAGATTGATAACAATATATTTCTTTAATTATACATAACATATAATTTATGTCTTCTGTATATGACACTACTTCATATACATAAATTACAAAATGTATAATTATGGACAAAAATTATGACACATTTAATTATGCAAAATGAAATTAAATATTATTATTAAAATAATAAAATAAATATCAACATTGGGTTTTTCTGGGCTTAAAACCTTACAATCTCCCACTAGCCCTAAACCCAATCTACCATATGTCTAATACCCATTCCCTCAAGATGAGAATCAAAAACTTTAGAAGACAAGGTCTTCGTTAAAGGATCAGCCAAATTTTGTGCAGAAGCTATCTTTGAAACTATCACATCTCCTCGTTGAACTATATCTCGGATGAGGTGATATTTTCTTTCAATGTATTTGCCTTTCTTGTGGTTTCTAGGCTCCTTTGATTGTCCAATCGCCCCATTATTGTCACAAAACAGGACAATAGGAGATGATACTGAAGGTACCATTCCTATTTCTAACAAAAACTTTTTGAGCCATATAGCCTCTTTTGCAGCTTGAGAAGCAGCAACATATTCAGCTTCCATGGTGGAGTCAGCTATGCAAGACTGTTTAACACTCCTCCAACTGACAGATCCACCTCTAAGAGTAAACACATAACCAGATGTTGACTTTCTAGAATCTCTATCCGACTGAAAATCCGAATCTGTATATCCTATCGGAACAAGATCATCACTAGAATAAACAAGCATATAATCTCTTGTTCTCCGTAGATACTTAAGTATATGCTTTACTGCTATCCAATGTTCAAGTCCGTGGTTAGATCGATATCTGTTACCGAAGCTATCGCAAAAACAAATATCTGGCCTAGTACACAACATTACATACATAAGACTTCCCACCGCCGAAGCATAAGGGATTGTCTTTATGCGCTCTTGTTCTTGAGGTGTCTTAGGACACTGCTCCTTAGTAAGAGGAATTCCATGTCTGATAAGAAGTAGTCCTTTCTTGGAATTCTGCATGTTAAACCTAGCCAAAATTATATCTATGTATGCAGCTTGGGATAGGCCTAACATTATATTCTTGCGATCACGCCAAAGCTTGATCCCTAGAATGTAATTAGCCTCTCCTAGGTCCTTCATCTCAAAATTACTAGACAACCAAATTTTAACACTAGATAATACTCCCACATCATTACCAATAAGCAATATATCATCCACATAAAGAACTAAGAATACCACCACCCCATCTTTATTCTTCTTGTACACACAAGATTCTTCTGGATTTTGTTCAAAACCATAAGATTTGATTGCTTGATCAAACCTTATATTCCAAGACCTTGATGCTTGCTTAAGTCCATAAAAGGACTTTTGTAACTTGCATACCATATTTTCTTGGCCTTTAACTATGAAACCATCAGGCTGTTTCATATAGATTTCTTCATCAAGATATCCATTAAGAAAAGCAGTCTTGACATCCATTTGCCATATCTCGTAATCGAGATGAGCTGAAATAGATAAGAGTATTCTAATAGATTTAAGCATAGCTACTGGTGAAAAGGTTTCCTCATAATCGATACCTTCTTTTTGAGTAAAACCTTTTGCTACCAACCGTGCTTTAAAGGTTTCCACCTTTCCATCTACCCCTCTTTTTCTTTTGTAGATCCACTTGCACCCTATAGGTTTGACCCCATTAGGTGCTTCTACAAGTTCCCATACTTTATTTGAGTACATGGAATCCATTTCTTGTTTCATAGCTATGTGCCAGTTGGATGCATCTACATCATTAATAGCTTCATTGAAGTTAGAGGGATCTGACTCTACTTCTTCTGGTATAACATCATAAGTTTCTCCAAGAAGTGAAAGTCTCTCAGGAGGCCTGATACTCCTCCCACTACGACGAAGCTCCGGTGTATTAGAAGAATTAGGTTCATTAATTTGTGGCAATTCATCCAAGTCTTGTGGTGGATTAATTGATTGAGTAATTGATGTACTTGACATTTCTTCCATTATGTAGTCATTTTCCAGAAAAACTACATCTGCGCTAACAAATACTTTCTGATCTAAAGGACTATAAAATAGACCGCCTCTAGTTCCTTTTGGATATCCTACAAATAAACATACTTCTGTTCTTGTACCTAATTTATCTAAATCTGTCTTTCCTTTTCGTACATGTGCAGGTGTGCCCCATATATGAATATGGTGCAATACTGGCTTTCGCCCACTCCACAATTCTCTAGGAGTTAAAGTAACAGATTTTGATGGTACAAGATTCAATAAGTACATTGCCATTTCTAGTGCATAACCACAAAAAGAAATAGGAAGAGTAGAAAAACTCATCATAGACCTTACCATATCCAAAAGAGTCCTGTTTCTTCTTTCTGCCACACCATTTTGCTGGGGTGTACCCAAAGTCAAGATCCAATTCGAGATATAATTCCTATATTAGATAAGTAATCTTTGAATTCCCCAAGAAGGTATTCACCTCCTCGATTCGATCGAAGGGCCTTTATGTGTTTACCTGATTGCCTTTCTACTTCTGCCTGAAATTCTTTGAATTTTTCAAAAGCTTCAGACTTTCGATGCATGAGGTACACATAACCAAATCTTGAGTAATCATCAGTAAAGGTGATGAAATACTCAAACCCTCCTCGTGCTCGGATATTCATAGGACTACATACATCTGTATGACTTAATTCTAACTTATCACTAGCTCTATATTTCTTTGCCTTGAAAGGTCCTTTGGTCATTTTTCCCTCTATACAGGATTCGCAAACTGGAAGATTTTCAACTTCTAAGGAACTTAGTGGACCATTTTAACCGATTTTGGATCCTATTTAGATTAATATGACCTAATTGTAGATGCCAAAGATAAGTTTGATTAACTGAAGAAACTTTTCTTTTTAATGGTATATGTTGACTACATTCAGTTTGCATTAATGAATAATAATTTGGAGTAAGAATATATAAATTATCTACTAATGAGCCAGAACAAATGAAATTTCCATTCTTGCGAATAACAATCTTAGAATCAAAATTAACTGAATATCCATGATTAAACAAGCAAGAAACTGAAATTAAATTTCTACGAATGTCTAGAACATAAAGACAATCTACTAATTCTAAAGTCCTATCATTATTAAAATTGAGATGCACAACTCCCACTGCAATAGCTGCTACTTTTGCGCTACAACCAAGGTGTAGATAAATCTTGCCTTCATTCAACTTTCTGGTTTCCTGAAACCCCTGCAAAGAATTACAGACATGATTAGTAGTTCCCGAATTCATCACACACCAGATTCAATGAGAAACTACCCACAAAAAACATGTTTCATGAACGAAAGATTGATATTTACCTATCTTGCCAAACTGATCAATGTGACAATCAATCATACCTTGATTTTTTTATCTTGGCTAGGTAAGTAGAACAATTCCTTTTCCAGTGACCTTTCTCCCCACAGTGAAAACATTTCCCTTTAGGTTATGCTTTTTCTTTTTTCTTCCCAACCCCTCTAGATGGAGGAATGTTTCCATTTACAGCTTTCTTCATGTTATTCTTTTTCCAGCTCTTGCCCTTAGGCAACTGGTTTCCCCATATCAGACCCCAAATTTTTATAAATAAAAATTTTAAACAATGATCTCTCAATTATCTTGGATTCATAAGATTAATAAGGTGGTAATTTGATATAATGCTTCAAGATTATTGGGTGAAATGTATTGGTGTTGTAATTTTTGACAAAATAAACCCCAAATTTTTATTAAAATATTTCATTTTATTCTTGATTAATAAGGTGGTAATATTAATGCTTTGTTATGGGTGAATATTCTAAACAAGTGGTTATTAAAATATTCATTTTGTCTGGGAATATTCGTTTTTACGTGGAATATTCTTGTTGCTCAGAATATTCGCATTCAGGGCCCCCCATAACTGAAAAAAAAGGTTGGATGAAGGAAAACGACAAGTATGTGTTTTATAAATAACGTACAGAAATTGTTACCGCTTAACACTCGCTGGGTTACCCGATGGTTAAAATACAAGAATATACGCGTGGTCGCACAAAGAAGCACACCAGATTGCACAAAGATTGTTGAATTATTGATTCATACGTAAGAAGGCACTACTCAATAATTGTTACAAAGAATTATCGCTCATTATTTTATTTTATTGATTCAATAATTACCGTGTTGATATTTATATTATTATTGTTTCAATAATTGTCATCGCACAAAGATTTTCCATTATCGATCAATAATTCATATTATTTGAATAATATTATCGATAACATTATTGGCAATGTCTAGAAAGTTCTCGCTTCAAGGAGAGGTTTGGTCACCTAATCAAGCTACCAAGAAGGAGAGAAATCCTTATCGAAAGCCCCTCTTCCTCGAACTACTACGGTTGTCAAGATCGTGATTCTCGTAATATTATTTTTAAATAATTAATTATTGATTATTATGATAAAAAAAATATTCATTTTATTTGGATATAGATGGAGAAAATTTTAATATGACAATTGTTGAAAATTAATATTTTATCTTTTTCTGATAAAATAATTCATTTAAATATATTATTTTAATAATATATTGATGGTGATATTTTTACAATAAATTCATGGTTTATAAATAGATGAGGTGGAAGAGAGAAGATAGAATTGAATTATTTAATAATTGTAAATATTTTAATATATATATATATATATATATATATATATATATATATATATATATATATGTGTGTGTGTGTGTGTGAAGAAGTGGTGGGGATAAGAGAAGAAAGTGGGGAAGAGAGAGAGTTAGTGGAGAATTATGGGAAAGGAAGAAAGAGAAAGGAAGAGAAGGAAATTAGAAAACTTATCCGATGTTGATTTCACCATTTTTCGCTCGAATTTGAAAAAAAATTCTTTTGTAAAGTTGTAGAGAATTCGATTTCAAGTAATGGACATAAAATTCAGATTTTTTTCGATAATCGGTCTATTTTCTATGAATTGTTGAAGTTTCGAAAATAAAATAATTTTTATGAGGCGGCCCCACTTTTTGGTTAGTAATTGAATGCATGTGTCAATTGTTTTTTCAAGAATGGAGGGTCATTGGTCTCATTGATTTTCCAAGGAGGAGGCGAGAATAATAATAATAATAATTTATTAATTTAGTCTCCTTTCATGCTTCTAAGCATTTTCCTATAAATAAAGCGCTTAGGTTAGAATTGAAAATCACACCGTAAACAAGTTTTCTCTTTCTCTCTATATTATCGAGCGTATTCTTGTGAGTATACTTTGAGTGTTGCTATACTATGCATGAAGTTTCACAAAGACTATACCGAAATTCAAATGTAAGTACGGTTATTTTGAGGTAAGGGATGTTACTTTTTTTCTTAAATGATATTATTTTCTTCAATATCATTATGCCAAAATATTGTTTGAACTTTTATCAATTTTGAACTTTTTCATGTCTCTGAGTTACTATTCATGAGTTACTATTCAAGAGTTACTATTCATGAGTTACTATTCATGAGTTACTATTCACGGTACTATTCACGTGATGATATTTTTTGTGAAATTTCTATCTTTTGTGTCTGGGTTACTATTCACGATACACAAGACTACTATTCACGATATACTATGACTATTCACAAATACTTAAGACTATTCAATTCAAAAATGAAAATTTTCCTTTTTTGTCCAAGATGTCTATTTTGGCTACTATCTTTGATTGTATCCATGTTTTGATCGTTATTTTTGAGTTCTCGCTTCAAAATCATTTATTATAAAGTATTATCGATCTTGGATAAACCGCTAAACGAATCCCTAATATTTGTCCTTCTATCTCACCGGATTCGTTTCTAAAATGTTTTTCATCATCCTCACCCTTAATGGTGATATTTGATGAATATCTTTGCCTTAGAAGTGCAAAGATGAATGATTAAATCGATGAATCTCTTTGGCCCGTAGTGCAAAGATGAACAGTGTTGAGATGAACATGACCAACTGGTGATATAAATGAATATCTTTGCCTCAGAGTGCAAAGATGATTAAAGATGTATATTGATTGTTGTTACAGGATGAAATATTGATGATGGACTTTAAAATCTTAGAAGACAAAGAGAATTCATTCTCTACGTGACTCTTCTAATGGATTGTTGTTTCACCGTATTTGTTGATCTAAAACTTGTTGTCTATTATATTTTATCGATTTTTCCCTCGTTGAAGACTAACGATAATTTGTTGTATATTATCTTAGTCATAATATTCTTTATCGGGCTAGTTGAGCTCACCCTTTTCTTTTTGTTCCATTTTTCTTCTCGTCGTGAGGTGAGAACATAGCAGGATCGAGCCTGGGGTATGGAGTGATGGTTCTAGGAAGATGTTTTAGTAGTCCTCACTATTTCTATAAAATAAAGTTTGAATAATTATAATGAGGACTTATTTATGCGTGGATATTGTCTAGAAGACAATATTTGTATTTAAACTCACAAAGATGTATTGTCGTATTTCACACAACATTTGTATTATTGAAGTTGTAGTTTGCTTTATGTACCATGTATTTGGCGCACTCGTAAATGGGTGTTGTATACCTATTTTGGGGGCGCCACAAATTGGTATCGTAGCTTAGGGATATGATCTCCGGTGAGATCGGGAATAGAACTAGGAGGAGAGAGACGAGTAAATCCTTCACTAGTGTGTCCTACCTAAGCTTATTTGTTGGTCAGTCATAATATAGGGATATTATGTGACATGTTAATTTGTTTAATTAACCCTTGTTTTATGACAAAGATTTGAGAATGTCGACTTAGAATATTAATAAAGGAAATGAGACCGTGGAGACGCATCATACTCACCAACGAGGAGGAGAACGTGCAACAGTCGGCAATGTTCCTCCCGTGAACAACACCACCGAAAGCGATGATGAACGAGGGATGTTTAGAAGCTTTTTCCGCTCATGCAAAATCGCAGGGAGACTCGTGTTCAAAATATAGAGAGAAATGATAGCAATTCACGGTGGTCACAAATGCAAGCTTTCAAAGAGTCAGGGACCACCGCACTGGGAAAGCCGGATCCGATTAAGGCGGAGACGTGGGTCAAACAAATTACCAAGATATTCGATGTCTTGGGATGCACGAGGAACAAAAAGTTCCATTCGCTACTTTTATGTTCCAGAACGAGGCAGATTACTGGTGGGAATCTGTGAAGCGTACCCATCCAACTGCACTCAACCATGTCATGGGAGACGTTTAAAAACAGTTCAATGACAAGTACTTCCCCGAAAGTATTCGGCTATATAAAGGAAGTGGAGTTTATTAGACCGAGCAGTAATAACATTACGGTGTCCCAAAGACGAGGTGAAGTTCATTGAGTTATCCAGTGTTTGCACCTCATTTGGTGGAGAATGAGGAACGATGACGCGGATGTTTCGAGAGGTTTGAAACCCGTGATACGCCAAGATCTCATTTCTCATAAATTTTCTCTATTCGGATGTGTTGTCAATGGGCTCATGTTGTTAGAGCGAGATAACGAGTACGCTCAACCGAGGGACCATAACCAGATCATCATACCAAGATAGCAGCCATCGTAATAACGATAACCAAAGAAAGAAAGAAGAATACTGACAAAGGCGGAACCACTCCGTGGTAATCGTGGCCATAAAAATAGAAGAAGCGAGCCTGGGAGGAGATTTTAAAAGAGGAGATTCAACAACGACTATGTGAAGACGCTGCCAGCCAAAGAGTAAATCGGTTCTAAGGGAGGAGAACGACCACCGGTCATATGCTATAAATGCGGAAAGAGGGACATATCACCAAACCGCCCACAACAGCTTCAAGGTATGCTATAATTGTGGAAAGAAGGACATATCGCCGAGATTGTACGTAGCGAAACCTAGTTCAAATGAATGGTGACTCAAAAGGATGTCCCGTAAAAAGTCAAAGTCAACGATTCCTCGAAGAGCGCTTTGTCGTGACCGCCATAAAATGCGAGGAACCCGAACGGTTAGCATGGGTTAGTTAATTATAAATTCTTGCAAAATTTATACCTTACTAGATACCGGCTTCTACCCATTCTTTTATCTCTCTTGCTTGCGCCAACGCTTAAACTCGACTCGAGAAATTAGATTTTGATTTATCTGCTGAAACTCAGCTGGGTGAAACCTTCATTACATCTACGCTTTATAAATCTTGCTTGATTCAGTTGGCACAATCACATTACCGTTAACCTTATTTCTATAGAGATATTTGCTTTTGATGTGATTTTAAGGTTAACTACACATCACGCCGAAATTGATTACTTTCGTAAGGTTGTTAGTTTTCATATTCCTAAGCAACTCGTTATTCAATTCAAGCAATCAAACCATTGTAGTCAAACATTTTCATATCAAGCCATCAAGTCATTCGTTTATTACGGATGTCAAGTTTTCTTAGTCCATGTTATGGATTTGAATAAAGACACGCCGATTTGAATAATATTCCCGTTGTTATTGATTTTCCCGACGATTTCAAGAATTTCTTGCTTACTCCCAAAGTGTGATATTGAATTTTGTATCGACTTTGAACCCTAGACAAAACCCATTTCTAAAAACTCATGGCTCTATATTAAACTTCGTGAGTTAAAAATTCAACTATAGAATTTGGTACCCGAGCCTTTATCTTGGTGACTTCCTTTGTGGAATGCACCAAAGCCAAGCCGCATTCGTAGGGGACACCATATTCGTGCGATAGTAAACTGATAGGTGTCATTGTAACGTGCTATCCAAGGTTGGGATATGAGTCACAATTGAGAAAAACCTAAGTCGGTAATCGAAATACGTAGCTTTCTAGGCTTAGTTGGTTATTATCAGAGATTCGTTGAAGGATATTCTCGAATCGCTATTCCATTAACGCAAATTTACTCAGAGAGATACAAAATTCGAATGGAGCAAGGAATGTGGAAAGAGCTTCAAGAACTCAATAGAGACTCATTTCGCACACATGTTCACCATACCATCCTCGAAAAGCTTAACGTGGTAGCCGACGTGTTGAGTAAAAGATCGATACGAGTACGAAAGTAATGATATTGTCAAAGACTCATTTCAGATAACTTACAAATATTAGAGATGGAGATGAAAACTCTAGGTACCCACGTGATGATATACGAGTATAATCGATCTTTTTATCGATAAAGTTAAAATCGCCAAAGCTACACAATCGAGTCGATGAATATGAAGAAGGAGGTGCAAGAAGTTGTTATTCCAAAAGCGAGAATCATGATGTGAGGAAAGCTCAAACCTTCGATTTATTGGTTTATTTGAAATCCTCGATCGAGTAGGAACTCGTGGCCTATAGACTCGCTTTTACCGCCAAGTACGACGCTGTGTTCATAATGTTTTTCACATATCTATGCTTCAGAAATATGTGAAAGATCCAAACCACATTATCAGTTAGAACCGACGAGATAGATAAATTAAGATTTAACGTACGAAGAGGTACCTGTTAAGATCTTGGATAGAAAAGAGCATGTCCTACGCACCAAGATTATACCACAAGTTAAGGTTTTGTGGAGAAACCATGCTATCGAGGAAATGACATGGAGTTGAGTCGAAATGAAAGCGAGGTACCCTCACCTTTTCAAACACTGTATACGTACGTCAATTTCGAGGACGAAATTTCATAAGGAGGGAGGTTGTAAGACCCCAAATTTTTATAAATAAAAATCGAATTTCCTCTAATTATTATTCTTGATTAATAAGGTGGTAATTTGATATAATGCTTTAGTTATGGGTGAAATGTGAAATTTTTACAAAATAAACAAGTGGTTATTAAAATATTCATTTTTGCTCTGGAATATTCGGTTGGTCGTGGAATATTCTTGTTGTCGAGGAATATTCGTACGACTACAAAAAAATGGCTCAGGGCCCCATAACGGAAAAATGGTTGGATGAAGGAAAACGACAAAGTATGTGTTTTTATAAATAATCTACAGAAATTGTTACCAAGTAACACCGTGGGTTACCCGTGGTTAAAATACGTGAATATGCGTGGTTGCACAAGAGAAGACACCAGATTACATGAAGATTGTTGAATTATTGATTCGCACGTAAGAAGGCACTACTCAATAATTGTTACAGTAATTATCGCTCATTATTTTATTTTATTGATTCAATAATTGTCGCTGATATTTATATTTATTATTGTTTCAATAATTGTCACCGCATACAAGATTTTCCATTATCGATCAATAATTCATATTATTTGAATAATATTATCGATAACATTATTGGTAATGTCTAAAAAGTTCTATCTAAGGAGAGGTTTGGTCACCTAATCAAGCCACCAAGAAGAGAAATCCTTATTGAAAGCCCCCTTTCCGGGAACTACCGTTGTCAAAGATCTGTGATTCTATAATATTATTTTTAAATAATTAATTATTGATTATTATGATAAAGAAAATATTCATTTTATGTGGATATAGATGGAGAAAATTTTTAATACGACAATTGTTGAAAATTAATATTTTATCTTTTTCTCGATAAAATAATTCATTTAAATATATTATTTTAATAATATATTGATGGTGATATTTTTTACAATAAATTCATGGTTTATAAATAGATGAGGTGGAAGAGAGAAGATAGAATTGGAATTATTTAATAATTATAAATATTTTAATGTATATATATATATATATATATATATATATATATATATATATATATATATACGTGTTTGTGTGTGTGTGTGGAAGAAGTGGTGGGGATAAGAGAAGAAAGTGGGGGAAGAGAGAGAGTTAGTGGAGAATTATGGGAAAGGAAGAAAGAGAAAGGAAGAGAAGGAAATTAGAAAACTTATCCAGATGTTGATTTCTTTGGCCATTTTTTGCTCGAATTTGGAAAAATTTCTTCTATAAAGTTGTAGAGAATTCGATTTCAGCAAGTAATGGATATAAAATTCAGATTTTTCTCGATAACCTATCTATTTTCTATGAATTGTTGAAGTTTCAAAAATAAAATAATTTTTATGAGGCGCCCCCACTTTTTGGTTGGTAATTGAACGACAAAATAATTGTTTTTTTCAAGAATGGAGGGTCATTGGGTCATTGATTTTCCAAGGAGGAGGCGAGAATAATAATAATAATAATTTATTAATTTAGTCTCCTTTGGCATGTTCTAAGCATTTTCCTATAAATAAAGCGCTTAGGTTAGAATTGAAAATCACACCGTAAACAAGTTTTCTCTCTTCTCTCTATATTATCGAGCGATTCTTGTGAGTATACTTTGAGTGTTGCTATACTATGCAGTTTCACAAGACTATACCGAAATTCAAATGTAAGTACGGTTATTTTGAGGTAAAGGATGTTATTTTTCTTAAATGATATTATTTTCTTCAATATCATTATGCCAAAATATTGTTGAACTTTTATCAATTTTGAACTTTTTCATGCTCTGAAAGTTACTATTCATGAGTTACTATTCAAGAGTTACTATTCACGAGTTACTATTCATGAGTTACTATTTTCACGAGTACTATTCACGAAGCGTGATGATATTTTTGTGAAATTTCTATCTTTTTGTGTTTGGGTTACTATTCACGATATCTGACTTATTCACGATACGACACTATTCACAAATACTTGACTATTCAATTCAAAAAATGAAAATTTTTCCTTTTTGTCCAAGATGTCTATTTTGGCTACTATCTTTGATTGTATCCATGTTTTGATCGTTATTTTTGAGTTCTCGCTTCAAAATCGCTTATTATAAAGTATTATCGATCTTGATAAACCGTTAAACTAATCCCTAATATTTGTCCTTCTATCTCACCGGATTCGTTTCTAAAATGTTTTTCATCATCCTCACCCTTAATGGTGATATTTGATGAATATCTTTGGCCTCAGAGTGCAAAAAAGATGAATGATTAAATCGATGAATCTCTTTGGCCCAGTAGTGCAAAGATGAACAAAGTTGAGATGAATATGACCAACTCGGTGATATAAATGAATATCTTTGGCCCAGAGTGCAAAAAGATGATTAAAGATGGATATTGATTGTTGTTACAAGGATGAAATATTGATGATGGACTTTTAAACCTTAGAAGATAGTTGTGACAACCCGATATTTTTTATATAAATAAATCTTAAATTTTGCGTATAAATTTTTTTTATTTTAAGGATGAGGATTTGTACAAGATTATGTGTATATGTATTTATGTGGTAAATAAAATATATTTATTACATGAATATTTACAAGTAAATTTATTTTAGAATTATTGATTATTATAAAGTATATTTTTATAATAATTAATTTTAAGATAAAAATGTTTTATTTATTTTCCATGAATATATAATCATATATTATTTAAATAATATATGAAGTGATTTTAGAATAAATATAATAATTATTTTATTATATGAATTTTTGTACTGATTATTAAGTTAATTATTTTACCTTAATTATTAAGGTTAAATATGAAAGAATAATCGAATATGGAATCCAAACCCCTAATTTTGGATTTATTGTCAAGGTATGAGAATAATAATATAATATTACATATATTTTGATTTTTCATTCTTTGTGAATATATACGGTATGTACAGATTGATAACGGTTGGTCAATTACGGTGTATTTTGACCAAACCCTAGTAATAATGTTAAACCCTAATTTGAGATCCAAATTAGAGTGTGAGATTGTTTTATAAGCATGTAATACCATTTATGTCGTAGTATTAAATGTATTAATTAGGTAAACCCCAATTAAAATTCGAAACCCTAATAATGTTAAACCCTAATTTCCAATATTAGAAACCCTAATCCCGAAAACCTAAACCGGAGGTTTAATCACAAGAGTTGTGTTACGTTGATTAATAACACGTGTGTTAGACTTTAATTGCTAATTAAAATAAACTTAATTAGTAAATTCAAACCCTAAAACCTAGAACCCTAATTTAATTTCTAGAAACCCTAATTGTATTTCTAGAAACCGTAATTATCGATATTTTAAACCCTAATTGCTTTATTAGCAAAGTTCATTATGATTAAGGGTAATAAACCCTAATGTTCATGTAATTACAAACTTAATTTAATTAACAAATTTATTTTGCAAAATTTTAGAAACTAAAAGTTATTTAATTTTAATTATTTAATTAATATTTATTTATTTAATTTTTGTGTGCAAACCCTAAATTGGAAATCCTAGATTTTTGTTTACCCAAATTGGCTCAAACCCTAAACCCTAAATCAAACCTTAACCCTAAGGGTTTGGTAAGTTACAATTTTGCCATAAAATGAATTATTAAAGGACCAAAATGCCCTTTTTAGCATTAAAGAAGCTAGACATAGGTTTTGACAATAGGAGAGAGTGGTTCACCAAATCAACAACTCCCAACAACTCAATATGCACGAATTTACCAAAAATCAAATCTCCTCTAGATCACCATTCATGCACCTTTGTGGGTCTATTTAAGGATCAAGGAAAGAGAAAGTAAGTTTACTAACCTAAAATTGTCCAACACTCAATCAAGAACTTCTCCCACTAGAACCAACGAAAATATATAGTTATTCAGTCTATTATTGAAGCCCCACGAAATCCAACAACAAATCACTAGCCAGAAATCAGATCTTGGACATTAAAGGTATGAAACTCAAGCTTTAATTTATGTCCAAAATTTCGGTGTTAGATGTTAGTTTTTGTTGTTAGAATATGTTGTATTTAGTCTCTAGTGATGATCTGGGTTGGTAGCATTCAGATCCATAACATTAAAGTGCTCGAATTTGCATTTTTTCAAAATCTGGAAAAAATTATTTTTGTGTTCTGACATCAAATGTCGAATGACAGTAGATTAGTAGTGTGTTTTATGTTTTTGTTGTTTAAGTATTGGATTTTGTAGTCTAGTATGTGATCTTTAATCTGTAACAAGAATCAAGCTTAGATCTGTTTTAGAATTCAAGTTATTCTGGTTCAAACATGGTTGACCGACCATGACTATCGGATTTCTGGAAAACCCAGATTACCGTAAAGCAGTCCGACAACCCGATTTGCGCCTTAGATCGTCTTGGTGTTTTTTATGATATGTGTTTGTTCTTGCATATAAGTTGTAGTATGTTTGTTAGACTACATCATCATGCCTTAAGATCACATAAGTAATGAACAGATTGATTTGGGTGGTCGGTCAACTAGTCAAGTCGATCATGTTTTTCGCTTTTTACGGGTAACCCGAAAAACATAAGAGCATATTGATTGACATAGTTCACCAAAGCTAGATTTTATGATTGTGTTGATGATTTAATGGTTGTTTGTGTTTGATCTCTTCCTTATCATGTTAGGTATATACTGGATGCTTAATATCACTTAAACATTAACAGGTTAGCAAGTTGTGGGAGCCAAAAGGGGACAGGTCGAACTGTTCTTCATTTCTGGGCAACCCAGAAAGTGAAGAACAGTCCTGACAACTTCTTTAGAGGCTTAGATCTTGGTTGTTTCATGCTTGATTGCCATTTTTATTGCTGGATCTTGTAGATGTACACTAGTACTGCAATATCTAAATCATAGTTTGTCCAGAAACGGAATAGAAAGAAAACTAAACTCGGTCAAAGTAGCATACTTGAAGCAGTGTATGAAGATCTGGGTTTCAGTGATGAACATGAAGAACACCTATAGCGACGGTTCTGTCGCTATAGGTGGTCTTTAGCGACAGAAAATAAATTATTTTCCGGAAATTAATTAATAATTATAGAAAATTAGTTTTAAATTATTAAAAATACAAAATAAATTATAAAAAATTATTTTAAATTCTGAAAATTAGTTTTTAATTATTTTAAATATATTTCATAAATATTTAATATTTTTGGAATATTAAAAGTAATTAATTTATTTAATGATTATATTAAATAAATTATTTAAAAATGATTTTAATTCATGAAAAATCATTTAAAATTATATTATGATATAAGAAAAATATTTTAAGTTATTTTAATAACTTTTAATTTTATTGATAATTTTCATTAATAAATTAATATTAATGATAATTAAGTTATTTATTAAATGAATTAAATAAATGAATTAAAAATGATTTTATTATATTAAAATCATTTTAAATATTAAGAAGGTATTTAAAATATTTTAAGTTATAAAATATAACTTTTAATATTTAAAGGTAAATTTCATTAATTAATTATGATTAATGATAATAAAGTTATTTAATAAGTATATTAAATAATTTAGTTTAAGAATGATTTTATTATTATAATAATCATTTTAAATAAAAATAAAGTGTTTAAAGATATTTTAAGTTATAAAATATAACTTTTAATATTTAAAGGATAATTTATTTAATAATTTAATTATTAAATTATTATAAATGATATTAAATTTATTAAATAAATAGTTTAAAAATGGTTTTATTTATTTAAAAATCATTTAAAAGGATATTAATGATTTAAAAATATTTTAAGTTATAATTATTGACTTTTAATATTTGGATAAATAGTTCATTAATATTTAAATATTAATGGTAATTATTTAATAATGATTTTAAATGTTTTAAATAATCATTTAAGGGTATTATAAATACTTTAAAAATATTTTGAGTTATTATACATAACTTTAATATTTTGGTAATGGTTTCATTAATAGTTTAATATTAATTAAATATTAATGATAATAGAATTGTTTAATATTTAAATCATTTAATAATGATTACGATATTTCAAAAATTATGATAAATGATAATAATTATTTAATAATTATTATATAGGCCATGAAAAAAATAGTGTGACTAATGTTTAAGTTATCTAAATGGATGTTGAACTACGGTTTTAGAGTCTTAGACTTCGATAATTACCTCTAAAAAGTCATTGGTAGACCAAGCGTATTTTCGTAAATTGATCCGGACTTAGATAATTGGCTAGATAAATGTTTATTTGTGATTCAATGGTTGTTAAAGTTGTGTGGCAATGTGATTAGAATGTCTTTGTTGCAATGATAAGCGGTGTTATGTGTTTCGTTATGTTATACTAATCAGTAAAATGATTTGATTAATGATAGGTTGTGATAGAAAAGATAAAACTAAGTTGAGAATAGTAAGCGGTACAAGATCGAAAAAGTATCCTAACTTTGCATTTTTTTTATGCAATGGACAAGTGTAAGAATGTTTCAAAGTTATATTATTATACTGATTGTTAAACTTATATTATATAAGCCCATTGATTATCAACATGCTAGTATATGATAATTCTTGATAAATATATTATGTTCGTTAATTTCTATAAATGATTATACAAGTGTCCCCACTTGACAATCATTATTTTTCATCGCATGTTGATACACCTTTGATATACATATATGTTGAATTATATAAGACCTTTGTTATGAAAACCCGATGATATGAACATCCCTAAAATGGGAAAAATTTTATGCACCCAAAGTGACAGAGAAATGACGATAACATCGTTCATGTACATGTAGTATTGATCGAGGCGACAGGTACAACAGGTAGATCACCCTCAGTGCTAAGTAAGTCGTATTGCATTTATGATGAATTTCTCGCTTAAACCTTTTCAAAATGAAAACAATGTTCATGGTATGTCACGAAACCCCATATACACGGTCAATACGTAGTTTCAAAAGTTTGAAAGAGGGTTGTTATGAATTATTATTGAGTACAGACACTTCACAACTCTTGACTAGTTATAGAAGAATATTATTAAGAAAACATTTAAATTCTTTTCAAATATATATATATATATATATATATATAATATTTGGCTGGCACTCAAATGCTCATCCTTGCTTAATTTAAATGTTTTCACTAAGTGTGAAGAGCCGAAAGTTCAAAGCGGTAGAGGCAAAGGAAAAGAAAGCTAACCAAATAAGAATTGTGGCGATTTTGTAATAGTTTTATAAGACTATGAAGACTATGATATATATATATATATTATGACATGTAATGAATGTTTAAAGGTTACGTACTTGGGAGAAAGACTCTGATGTATATGTAAACTTAAGTTAAGTTTTATATTATTGTTATTATTATTAGTATTATTCCGCTCATAGAAATGGTATCGTGAAGTACCGAGTTCGGGTTTCAAGTATCTGGATTCGGGGACCTCACAACAGTAGAATTCTTTCTCTACGTGACTCTTCTAATGGATTGTTGTTTCCGCTGCAATTGTTGATCTAAAACTTGTTGTCTATTATATTTTATCAGACTTTTCCCTGTTGAAGACTAACGATAATTTATTGTATATTATCTTAGTCATAATATTCTTTACTGGGCTAGTTGAGCTCACCCTTTTCTTTTTATTCCATTTTCTTCTCAGGAGGTGAGAACATAGCAGGATCGAGTCGGGGTATGGAGTGATGGTTCTAGGAAGATGTTTTAGCAGTCCTCACTTTTTCTATAAAATAGTGTTTGAATAATTATAATGAGAACTTATTTGCGTGTGGATATTGTCTAGAAGACAATATTTGTATTTAAACTCACAGTATGTATTGTCGTATTTCACATGACATTTGTATTATTGAAGTTGTAGTTTGCTTTATGTACCATGTATTTGGCGACTCAGAATGGGTGTTGTATACCTATTTTGGGGGCGTCACAACAAAGATGCCAATATATAACAACGAGCCATATCATCTGCCTTTTGCCACCTCTTATGGCTATTCTTTTGTGCAACAGTAGCATTTTCTGGAAGAACTGGGCAAGGTTCAGTCATCACAAACTTGTAGTCCTCAGCAGTCAACACAATGTCAAGGTTTCTTTTCCAGTCCACATAATTTGGTCCAGTTAACTTATTTTCTTTAAGGATAACAGCAAGGGGATTAAATGGCGACATGGTAATCTGTAAAATTATACAATATGCATAAATTAAATGGTCATTCCATAAAAAATAAACTTTTGCATATAATATGAAAGTGTAATCCTCAAACACAAACATAAAATAAACATGGCAACTTAATTTCAAATAATTCTCTTTTCGATGGGAAAAATAAGAATAATTTAAAATTACAATCATTTTTATATCTTGACATCTCATGAAATAAAAATAATTCACCTTTTAATTCAACCCAAAACAATAATAATAAGTATCACTCTGATGGGGAGAATTATTATTTATGTTTTGTCAAGTGTATACCATCCATTTAAATTTTCTCTAAAATTTTAATACAAATACTTCGATGGGCGAAATAATTTATAATACAATTTTAAATAAATTTATCACAAGGAAATCCATATCTAATATATCTAGATTCATGCATCTTCGAAGGAAACTCACAAGATTTAAGATTAGATACATGTATCAATATAATGGACTAATGATGGAGGCCGTAAGAAATACAATTCTTTCTCCCACTTGATTTTTTATTAAAAAAAATTGAGGATTTTTATTTATATAAAAAAAATAATATCCCATATTAATATACATAACATGCAAACTAAGATCCATGCATATTCATATATAACAATTATAACATTATGAAATTTTAACAATTAAACATTATAAATGTTATCTACTAATAAATATAAATGAATCTGCATATGTAGACAAAACGTTAGTTGGTACAGTTGGTAGAGTTGTATATCACAACTGCTTATCGCGAGTTCAAATCGTTGCAACAGTTTGGATTTATTAAATATATGTTTTTTAAACAACGTTTTGGGCCTGGGCTGGGCTGGGCTGGGCTTAAACTGCCAGACTAAAATTTCTTTAAAAAAAAAAATTCATTGTTGTTGGAAAGAATTGAACTCCTGACCACCCTTAAACGAAATAATAAAAATCCAACAACTTCCGCTGGGCCAAATAACAAATCATACGAGAATTAGTCCAACATTAATATTTATTATTACTGACCAACAAAACAATAGCACAAGCAGATATTAGTATATATCAATTTGCAGTAATTGTCACAACCGCATAATGTATAAGGAGAGCAGATTTCAACTTACAAAATTATTATTATTATTATTTATTATTATTAACAACCCACATATATGCGAATATCCATATATATCCGAAGAGCAATATTAAAAAAATAATATATCCATACATGCATCTCATCGAATATAATTCTAAATAAATAATATAAACATGATTTATGAAAAATTATGAGTTAGGTATGATACCAATTGTAGAAAACGATTTCAAAAAAAAAATAATAATTTTTACTTTTAAAAATTATTATTCCAAGATCTTTCTCATAATTTAGCATAATCAAAAATTAAATAAATTATATTACATACTTTGTGCTTGGTTGTAGCACAATGGAGAATTTTGGTATTCTGATGAAGACTTTTTCTTCCTCCTGATCTTCCTCCCTATGACCCTTATTTTGATATTAAGTACTTTTCTGAGTGTGGGCTCAAAATACTGCAAACTGATATAATATATAGAGTCCTCAACTCCCTAATATTTATCAGGATAATTTGAAAACTTTTCTGATATATTTTATCCTGCTATTTTGTTATATCTTAATAAGGGCTAGAGTGGGGATCAAGCAGGATTCTACAATTCTAGCTCCAATAAAATATTAATTTCTGATTAACTCTTTAATCAATTAGAATTATATTAATTATAACTAATTCCACTAAATAGTTATAATTGCACTCTAGAATTAATAGAATTAAAATTAATTAATTAAATCCTTCCACTATTAGTATCTTGCAAAAAATACTCCTCTACAATAATATCCATAAACGCGTGTAGGAATAAAACTGTTAACCCACTACGTTTACTGCTTATATTATTGACTACATAATTTATAAACTTTTGATCACACATTAATTTAATAAATTAAATTAATACTTTAGTAATTTGAATTAGTAAAATACTTGGCCAAGATTCTGGTGATCAACCAATAAATTATATCAAGGGGATATTATAATTTAATTGTAGAATTCCATCTTGAAAAATATATGTTCCAAATTTCATAACATATATCACCCAACATATTGAGGTATTGATTGTATTTAAAATCTCACTCTTTAATATATTAAAGTGACATACATTATAAAATTAAGTTCATTATTCTCTCAGGATTAAGAGTAATTGCACATTAATAGTAATTGAAAAATTATTTATAACAACAGTATTTAACAAATAATTTTTCGCAACGATCCAGTTCTATGTATTTCATTAATACACCAATACACTAGATTAAAGTCTCCACTTTACATGACTAAGACAAATCATCCAATCGTATTACAATCTACTAGAATGGTTTGTCCATTTCCATCTAAGATTGAGAACAATATATTTCTTTAATTATAGCATCTAAATACCAAAGGTCGTTGATTCTTTTATATGAGTTTATTTATTGTTTTATTTCTTTTTTTATACTCATTCCGTTCCAATTTATAATATTTTTATTAATTTTTAAAAGTTAATTTAAAATATTTTTAAATACCAAATTAATATAGATTATATTAAAATTATAAATCAATAAATTTATAATTGGTAATATTAATTTTTCGTTAATTTAAAAGATTAGTCATTTTATTGACTAAAATTAAAGTGAATCTATATGAATTCTGAGATTGAAAGTATTTTAATTTTACTTTCAAAAAGACAATAATAATTTTATGAATTAGAGTGGAGGAACCAACCAACTAAAGACTTAGAGCAGAATTCTACGTCCTAAAAAGTGTTCAAGGTTCCTAGTAGGCACAATAGATCTAGAAGAGGGGGTTGAATAGATCCTTTTTAATTTCAAATATTTTTCTGGTTTATTTTGTATTGCTAATAATTTAGCATATGACAAACATAAGAATCTTTTCAAGCACGGCGGAATAAGTAAAAGATTCCCTTCATTGATATATTCATAATCATACATACATTGTTCGTAGAGTTAGTTCAGTGGTAACCCGTTAAAATAAACATAACAGTTATAGCAGTTAAAGTACATAATGTAAATGACATAAAGTAAAAGACACAAGGGGTTTTAAGTGGTTCGAGACTCAAGCTCCTAATCCACTCTTACTGCTTTCAACTAGCAGGATTTCCACTGGGAAGGGCGACACCACAATCATCGAGATTCCTTCAAGGCCGCCAGACCTTGGGACTTGATTCACTAAGAACTCTTCAAGCCCAAAGTGACCTTGGAACTTCTCTAGTTCCTAGAACTCTTCAAACCCAACGTGCTTGGAACTTCATTTAGTCTCTCCGGACAAGGACCCCTCAGGCCTTGGCTTCTTGTTGTTGAGTTGTTTGTTTGTTTGTTGGAGTTGGTACTGAGCTGCTAAGATGTCTTTAAGCTCTTAACATCTTCCGTACTTAGCAGCTTGGAGTGATCATCCTTGAAGTACAGTTGAGTGTTGCATGATGCTCAGTTTCTTCAGTTACTCAACCACTTCTGATGATCCCTTGATGAATTGCCTCGAAGATCAGTCTTCTTTATACTTGATGGCTGCACATGATGAATTTCTAAGATGACTGTAAGCTCTTCTGCTAGGTACTTAGAAACTTTCTCATGCTTGACACCATGATGGCGTTAGTGATCTTCTTTCTTGATACTTGATGTCTACTCATGATGGACTTGCTAAGATGACTGTGAGCTCTTCTCTATGGTACTTAGAGTCTTCCCATGATGGACATCAAGATGACATTGATGCTCTTCTTTCTCTCGGCAGTTCAGAACACTCTTCTTGTAGTAGAACTCTCACTTCTACATTGTAAAACTCTCACTTCTACTTCTTTCTTTGTTTGTCTCCAAGTGTTCTTGATGGATCGCAGAGTGAGCCTTCAGACCTTCATTGGTCAGTCACTATTTACGTTGGTTAGATCAGTCCACCAATTCTCCAAACTCAGCAACTCCAGCAACCTTTGATCTTTGATGTTCTAGCTGATTTATACTCCTTCCCAATCTTCCCGTTGGAAAGTAGCCGTTGAAAGCTCTTTGAATTGCTTCGCAGATCTTGAGTTGTTTGGTGCAGACTGCAAATTACATCTTCTACTTATATGATTGAGTCATCTAATTTATGGCATGGTAGATTAGGTCATGTTAATTATAATACTATTCGTAGATTAATTAATATGGAATGTTTTCCAAAATGTGAGATTAACTCTAATCATAAATGTGAAATTTGCGTTGAGAAAAAACTTAGAAAATCTTCTTTTAAATCAATTGAAAGAAGTACAGAACCTCTTGAATTAATACATATACTGATATTTGTGATTTAAAGTATATACAGATAAGAGGAGGTAAGAAATACTTTATCACTTTTATAGATGATTGTACAAGATATTGTTATGTTTACTTATTGAGAAGTAAAGATGAGGCTTCGAAAATGTTTAAACATTACAAAAATGAGGTTGAAAATCAACTTGATAAAAAGATCAAGACAATTAGAAGTGATAGAGGTGGGGAATATGAATTTTTATTTGTTGAAATTTGTTCACAATATGGTATAATAGACCAAACAACTGCACCTTATTCACCACAACAAAATGGTGTTGCAGAAAGAAAGAATAGAACTTTAAAAGAAATGATGAATGCATTGTTATTAAGTTATGGGCTACCTCAGAATTTGTGGGGGGGAAGAAATTCTTTCAGCAAATTATATTCTCAACAGAATACCTCAAAAGAAGTCTAATGTTACACCCTATGAATTATAGAAAGACCAGACGTAAGCCGTCTTATAAACACTTAAAAGTGTGGGGTTGTTTAGCAAAAGTAATGGTTCCTCCACCCAAAAAAGGTGAAAATAGGACCAAAAACAATAGATTGTATATTCATAGGTTATGCTAATAATAGCAATGCTTATAGATTTTTGGTTAATAAATCAAAAATAAATGAAATACATGAAAATATGATTATTGAGTCAAAAGATGATGAATTCTTTGAAACAGTATTTCCTAATAAAAAGAACAAGAGCCAAGTTCTAATGAACACGAAACAAGTTCAAATAAAAGAACTTATGATGCTGTTAATGATAGTAATCATGATTTAGGAGATATTGATGAACCTAGACGTAGTAAACGTGCTAGAACATCAAAATCTTATGGTCCGGATTTTCTAACCTATTTGTTAGAAAATGAGCCTCAAACCTATAAAAAAAGCAATATCGAGTCCTGAAGCTCCATATTGGAAAGAGGCTATAAATAGTGAAGTAGAATCCATTTTGCATAATCATATGTGGGAATTAGTAGATCTCCCACCAGGCTCTAAACCTCTTGGATATAAGTGGATATTCAAGAAGAAAATGAAAGCAGATGGATCTATAGACAAATATAAAGCAAGACTTGTAATCAAAGGATACATGCAAAAGGAGGGTTTAGATTATTTTGATACTTATTCTCCTGTGACGAGAATATCCTCAATTAGGATGTTAATAGCCATTGCAGCTATATTTGATTTAGAAATACATCAAATGGATGTAAAAACAGCTTTCTTGAATGGAGATTTAGAAGAAGAAATCTACATGGAACAACCAAAAGGATTTATTGTTCCAGGACAAGAAAAGAAAGTTTGTCGGTTTGTAAAGTCACTTTATGGATTAAAACAAGCACCTAAACAATGGCATAAAAAATTTGATAATGCAATATTATCAAATGGTTTCAAAATAAATGAGTGTGACAAATGTGTGTATGTCAAGGACACTAAGAATGTGTATATTATTATTTGTCTTTATGTAGATGATATGCTCATTATGGGTAGTAATAATGAAATCATTAAAACTACTAAAAGAATGTTAAATAATATGTTTGACATGAAAGACATGGGTGTTGCCGATGTAATTTTAGGAATTAAAATTTCTAAAACTTCGAATGGGTTAGTGTTATCACAATCACATTATATTAAGAAAATACTAAGGAAATTCAATCAATATGATTGGAATCCTGTGGGAACACCGGTAGATATAAATCTACATCTGTCTAAAAATAAAGGAGAGATCATATCACAACCTGAGTATGCATAAATAATTGGAAGCCTTATGTACTTAATGAATTGTACATGTCCTGACATAGCACAAGTTGTCAATAAATTGAGTAGATTTACAAGCAATCCAGGACAAAATCACTGGAAAACGATTATAAGAGTTTTAAGGTATTTAAAATACACTCAAAATTTTGGATTGCATTACTCAAGATATCCAGCAGTACTTGAAGGATACTGTGATGCGAATTGGATATCGAATACAAAAGACTCTAAATCCACAAGTGGTTTTGTGTTTACACTAGGTAGAGGAGCAGTATCATGGAAATCTTCTAAATAGACATACATTGCTCGATCAACGATGGAATCTGAGTTTATTGCATTGGTTAAGGCTGGAGAAGAAGCTGAATGGCTTCATAACTTTTTAGAAGATATTCCTATATGGCCTAAACTTGTGCCACCTATTTGTATCCATTGTGATAGTCAATCAGCAATTGGAAGGGCAATGAGTCACATATATAATGGTAAGTCTAGACATAATAGTCGTAGACACAATACCATAAAACAGTTGCTCTCTAACGACATTATGTCTATTGAGTACATAAAGTCGAAAGAAAATATAACGGATTTGTTGACTAAAGGTTTGCCTAGAGAGCAAGTAAAAATAACTTCGAGGGGAATGGGTTTAAAGCCTATAAACAAGGATCGTCATGATGGAAACCCAACCTAGTTGACTGGAGATCCCAAGATCAAGGTTCAAAGGGACAACTAAATTGTGAATGATTCAACAAAATCACTATGAAGAAATTAATTTCTTCTGCTCATTCCTATGATACGAGATAGTGATACCTGCAGTGGTTACAGGATAAGCTTTGCTTTTAATGATTCTTAAATCTTGATAAACATGTGGAGTATGGCAGGATACTCTTATTAAGAATCACCTATGTGAGTGTGAACTGGGCCAATTCAATGAGAAGGATAAGGCTATACTTCTCTAAAGCACTCATAAATCCGGGATTGTTCGGGGCTAAAATGAACAAAAGCATAAAAACCAAATAATGTCTAGAAAAATTCTGTGTGAATTACTATTGTCTAGATTTACACAAACGATTGGACAGTTCAAGACATCACGTTCACTGGACAACCAGTAAACCCGATAGTTTTCATAAGGGAAGGTTCAAAGCCAAAAGCTACCTCTCTCGATACAAAAAATTTCTAATTATGTCTCTCTCTCGTAGTCTCGTGATAACATTTGTATAAGGTCGGCGCAATATCATCATTCATGTGGGGGATTGTTGGAATTTGAGCCTAAATTAATGTGGGTGTCATTAATTAATTTTAATGATTCCATATATTAATGTGTTCTACTCCATGAGTAGATTAAATTAAGTATTTGGAAGCTCAAATCCATAGAGTAATGAATGAGATATTAACTCCCAAAGATCATACTTGAAAGATAATAAATACATGTGTGAAAAAACTAAGTCCCACATTGGTTAAGAATTAAAGGTTTTATATGTTTATATACAAGGAAAGTGCTCTTGGGTTTGGGCCCCAAGGGGCACCCCACTTTTGTGGAAGGGAGAGGACCTAGCCAAGGCTAGGTTCGAACCCACACGCGCGCGCCACCGTCTGTCCGGCCTGGCTTTAGCTCATGGGTAGTGTATATAATTTTTTAGATAAAATTTATTTAAAATTTTTAATTAAAATTTATTTATTCAATTCTATTATCAAAACTATGTCGTTTTGAGAGTTGTATTTATTATATTATCAAAACTGTGTCATTTTGAGAAGTGGTATAATAAAAAAAGCGTGTCGCGTTTTGAGGAAGCGGTATATATGAAAGTTTGAATCTCAAGCTATGGCCCAAACTATGTCGTTTTGGTCGCGCCTTTTCTACTAAACTAAAACTACGTAGTTTTGGTTCTGTTAATACTAAAACTACGTCATTTTATATGTCCGAATGGACTCGCCTATACTGCATATGATCAAAACTACGTCGTTTTGACCAATAGATGCCATATATGCCTTTTCAGTGGCATCTCATGCCCTTTCAAAGGGCTAGGCACCCATCCAAAGGGTCACTAACCCTCCTATAAATAGATAGGAGGGGCCAACCATTTCATTCATTCAATTTTCAAGCAGTCTAGTATATTAGAGCATTTTAGTATATAGTTTTCATCAGTTTCCTTAGTAAATTTGAGAGAGAGTTAGAGCATTTCTTTTGGTTTGAAGTGTAGACTTTTAGTAGTGCTGCTAAAGTGTACGGTGTCATTGTATCCTGGGAGACAAGTGCTATCAACTCTAAGCACCATACGGAGGGCATAATTGTCTTAAGGACATAGTACCAAGTACTAGCCTTGACAAATATTTTCTACAATTTTGCTTAATGAAGATAAGTCAATATATATATATAATTTCCTTTTAAAGGTTACTAACAATCTTAAGACAATTATCATTTATATATGTTAGAGTTTATGCCTTAGAGGCCAATTATTTGATATAATTACTTAACGTTTTGATATTATATTTGATTGAATAAATATATGATTTTATTATGGTTTTATTTACTGCGTAATATAATTGTTAACATAATAAAATTCCTTAGAATAGTGATACAAATTATATAGTTTCAAGTATGTGACTTGAACATGAGATTATATAATTACAATTTGTATCATTGTTCTTAAATGTCCCTAGTCGAGTATCATTGTTGATGGGACAACAATGATACATTGAGGCTAGTATGTGGATTGACTGATGACTAAATCTCATTGGTCATAAATATATGAGATATTAAGTCAATGCATAGGTACATGTTAGAGAATGTCTGTAATCGGACCCACCATGAGAATTCTATATGGAGCATTATGCGGAGTGTCATTAACAATTCTCATAAATGATGATGATGTAATGGTCCTCCGACACGAAATCGCTATATTACTACACGAGAATTTATGTACTTTGATATCATCAAATGTCACCTTTAATAGGGTGGACTATAAAGGTGATTATTTGGTTCATCATGAATCGTGTGAGAAATATGAGTGATCTAGATGGAATTTAACCATCCTATATATTATGGGTGATATCCATAGGCCTCTTGATTGAGTAGGACTATGAAATGCATGGCCATGCTTAAATAGTGATTTGTTTCATATAGTCTACTCATTGATCAAGAAAACTTAGATTGAATTATGAAGAGTATGACACATTCCATGACTCGAGTTTAATCTAGGATATTAAGGTTAAAAGGATTAAATTACATTGAAATATTGGTCACGAAAAGGTTGTATCGAATCATCGATCTTATTATTACTTGGGTAGCAGTGATGCATTACTAGACACGCTCAAGTTAACATAGATAAACTAAAAATATATTATTGAATTGGAAATTAAAGCTATAGAATCATCGTTTCACCCAAAGATCCATCACAAGTCTAATAAGTAAATTAGTTCATAACGAATGAATTAAAAACTGAATAATTTGTTGAAAACATCCTTCCAATTACAAATAAGACTAAAGAGAAGAAGAATAATGAAAACCCCTTTACGTAGCCTTGATTCGCAACCGTCGTGGCAATCTCTGAAAATTACTCCTCCAAAGTTTTTCTTGAATCCTAGAAATCGCTCTTCAATTATGCTCCGTGTGTTGTAAGATTGTTGTTTTTTCAAGTAATCTCCAGCTCTCCCTCTCCTGGCCGAAATATGCTTTTATTAGAGTCCAAGCGCATCACAAAAGTCCCTAAATCCGAGCACCAGCAGACATCAAAACAGAACAGGTCACTCTAGAATCAGGACCCCTCCCCAAGGGGGTACAGATAATAAAGCCATTTCCTGCCAAGCTAGGCTACTGACTTCAATTTTTTTTTCCTTTTCAACATTTTTCCACTTTTGCTCCAAAAAGACCGCCTTTCTTCACCACTTGCATCCATGACCACCCTACACATAAAATAATATGAAACAAGTAAAAACGAACACAAAACTTGAAGATAACTACGAATTTAAACTTGAAATGAATATCAATTTGTGTATATAAAATCCACTTATCAAAATCCCCCAAACTTAAACCTTGCTAGTCCTCGAGCACAAAATAAACTACTTGCTATGCAATGCAATAACAATCTAAATGCCTAAAAATCCAACAACATCACATAAACTAACTTATGCCATCGGCCTCAGAGAAAACAAGCAACTTTACAATACGAATTATCAAAACCAATCCACACTTACGTATTAATTCTCAAATATTGAACAATTATCATTGGTATAGCGTGCGTGTGTGATCAACATCTAAGATAACTGATACGGACCCAAATTCAATACACAAATAACTTCTTAGAAGGAATCATACAGTGCAAACTTAAAAATCTCAAAGATAGGCACGACTCAGCTAAAATTAAACACAACCAAATTCAAGGATACATGCAGGATACTTATACTTTCTTTTCTTCTTTTTTTTTTTCACGGGGGCTTTTTGCTCTTTTCCCCTGATTATTTCCCTTTTCTTTTTCTTTGATAGATGGTTGGTGAGTGCGTTTTACGCTCCGTCTCACGCTTGTGTTTATGGGGAGTGTTTCTCCTCAACCCACCACAAGACTCAACATGTTTCATTTTTTTTTTATTTTTTTTAAAGCTTATATACCCCACATATATTCCCCCAAACTTAGGTTTTTGCTTAATTTAAGCCTTCACTGCCTATCCTTGTCATTTTCTGGTTCACCCTAGCATTATCCTTTAGAAACTTTTTATGTATCAATTTGAACTGACCGGTCAACAAAGATGTTATTAGTGCTACCCTTTTTATAATAGTTTCTAACAAGTCCAAGAATCGATTCATAACAGAAATTATATCACAGTTCTAATAATCCATACTATATTGGTTAACTTGTTCACAATCTCATAATTGGCCAAAATAAACTGTAAAATGCGACACCGTTGGAAATATGCAAACACTCTATTTAACTAATTTTTTTATTATATATATATATATATATATATATATATATTTATATATATATATATATATATATATATTTAAACAATGCAAAATCTTAACTACTATGCAAATACCTAATCTATAATGCAAAACTAGATATGAAAACAAAAATAACAAAATGCATGCAACTAACAAATAAATTCCCAAACTGAAATAAGACAATGCCCTCATTGGATAAAAATTAAGTGCATGAGGACTTCTCTGGAATCGTCTAAGTCTGGGGAGGTGGTTGGTGCTATTCTTCATCGGAATCACTAGGAGGAAATCGAGGTAATGGCCCGGGTTGTTGATATGGAAATTGAGCCGCCGGGTTGAAACTTTGGAGTGTTGTGTTGAATGAAGCGAAGGATGCGTTCATGGCATCAAACATATGATCTTGGCGCATCGCCAATCGCCAAGATTTCCGACGTACGCCCTATTGAGCGCATTCATCTGATTTTGGAACCCAATGAATCAAGACTAGATATTGCCTCTCGCCTCGCAGTACCGCTTCGGTTCCTTGATCTCCCATCGTTTCATCCTCATCCCCCGAGGTATCTTCAGCATCGACCTCGTCTTCCGACGCCGATGGAAAAATAAAACCCAAACCTCGTGGATGTGACTCTCCTCCTGCCCAAACTGAATATCGCGCAATCATTCTGGAATCAAGTAAAGTGAGCGATATTTGAGTGGGCTCATCATCAGAATATCTCACCCCGGCATTGCGGCACAACGCACATATAAGTGATGGGTGAGGCAAACCGCCCGAAAAATTTCCACGTAAGCACCGGCGGATTGAGAAATTGATAATGGCCCCAACGTCAATAATGAAATCTTGCACAATGGCGTATAATAGTAACGCCTTCTCTTTTGTGACGTCCGAAGTGTGTTGGGACGGAAGCAATTTTGCGCATAAGAATGTGTACCATATCTTTCCAAATCGGCTAAGGTCCTTGCTATTGAACATCGTTCCTCCCTTTCTACCTTTGATCTAAGATGTGCCCGGCTTTGTCATGTTTGTAATAACCTCCTCATAGTCCGGGTCAAAATCCCTCAATTGGGCATACTGACAATGTCGTGGCACCCGAATCGATAGTAAGCATTAATGGCATCGCCATCGAATCTAACCATACGCGACCCCACACAAACGCTTTGAAAGGAGCTTTATCTTCGTTTGCATAGAATTCCTCGACAATGTTAACAACGGTGGGTATCGGATGTTCAGTGAAGTGAAGCCACCCCTTTTGGTAAATTTGAGACATCATCTCCCCATCATTCCCTCGGGGCCAATCCTCGCCTCATGTAAGTGCCTTGGTTAGCATGTACTCATACCGATCAGTGGCGGCGACACTCATAAATTTTCGGCGATCATAGGTTTGTGGCGGTTGAGCGGCGCTTGAACTCGCCCCCATTGGCGTTTGGATGTCGGTTGAGAAGCCATTGAAATTAAGCTGGTAACACTTGCTAGCAAACCCTACCTTCCCCTAAAATGTGGTTCAGTCAATTTATCAAACACTTGGTGTGCAGTTGGGGTAGGTTACCCAATTTGAAATCTGAACTTGGAAATTGGTGTATGTGGAATGGATGAGTTGGAGCCCCAAGGAAGCAATTGAATTTGCTCTCAAAAACAACCTCTCAGAATACCCTAATTCAAAAATTGATTGTGGGAAGAAATAGAGATGAGATGGAGTGATATATATAGAGGTGGTGTGGTTGGGAATAATATGTGATTGCAAAGTTTGGGTAGTGGAGATCATGGGAATTAGTAGTGGGGATGAGGTTTTGATGTAGGTAATGGGTAGTAGTGGGTTGGTATGGAAGCTAGGTAGTGATGTTGAGGGAGAGTGAGAGCAAGAGAAGGAGTAGGCGTGTGTGGGTGTATGGGCAAGACTTAGCAGGCAGCGTGTTTAATAGTCGTGTCTGCCTAGGATCTGGGACCCCCGCCCCGGTGGGCATGCTTACTGACTTCGAATTTTGGCCAAAAATTTTGAGATGCAAAATTCTTCGATTTTCCTCCATTTCTTGGTCGTTGTTGATCTTACTCACATTGGACCTCTCCTGAAACCAAAAACATGCAATATGTTAGATTAATGACGACTTGGAGTTTCATTGAGATTTTTAGCAAAACTCTTACTTGATAAGACCTAACTACTGCTTAATAAACTACATCCTAACAATTAAACATGAACTATGAAAAATAAAGAAAAGTTGGGTTGCCTCCCAATTAGTGCTTCATTTTAAGTCGTTCAGCCTGACTACTCCCTGTTTTACTGTGTATCAGCGAGGGTAATGTCGTCGGCGTCCCAGTTCGACTCGCCACCCCAGTAATGCTTTATACGTTGACCATTGACCTTGAACGTTTCTAACGGATTACGAATGTAGGGTTAAACGGCGCCATGAGGAAATACTCATTTTATAGTGAATGGTCCCGACCATCTCGACTTAAGCTTTCCTGGGAACAATCTGAGCCGTGAGTTAAACAAGAGGACTGATTGACCCGGCTCGAATGTTCGTTGAACCAGTTTCTGGTCGTGCCATCATTTAACCTTTTCTTTGTATAGCTTGGCGTTCTCATAGGCTTGGAGTCGGAACTCGTCGAGCTCATTTAGTTGGAGTAGCCTCTTTTCTCCTATAGCGGCTTGATCAAAATTCAATTTTTGTATGGCCCAGTAAGCCTTGTGCTGTAGCTCCACCGGTAAGTGACATGTTTTTCCGTACAAGAGTTGATAAGGTGACATCCTGATTGGTGTTTTATATGTAGTCCGGTACGCCCATAATGCGTCATCCAACTGAAGTGACCAATCTTTCTGACTCGAATTTATGACTTTTTCCAATATCTTCTTGACTTCTCTGTTCGAAACCTCAGCCTGTCCATTTGTTTGAGGGTGATATGTTGTAGCCACCTTATGGTTGACCCCATACTTAGCCAAAAGAGCTGTAAACGACTTATTGCAGAAGTGACTACCTTCATCACTGATTATTACTCTTGGTGTACCAAACCTCGTGAAAATGTTTTTCTGTATGAATTTGAGGACCACCTTGGCATCGTTAGATGGTAGTGCTACAGCTTCGACCCATTTTGAGACGTAATCCAACGTGAGTAGAATATACTGATTGCTCAAAGACGAAGGGAATGGTCCCATGAAATCGATGCCCCATACATCAAAGATTTCCACTTCAAGAATTATTTGTAGGGGCATCTCATTCCGTTCTGATATGTTTCCCACCCTTTGGCATCTATCACATGTTTTCACAAATTGGTGGGCGTCTTTGAACAATGTAGGCCAATAAAACCCGGATTGAAGCACTTTTGTCGCGGTGCGCTCACTCCCATAATGTCCACCATATGCCGATGAGTGGCATTCTTGCAGTATGTTGTGGACTTCACTGTAGGGGATACATCGTCGAATCATCTTATCGGCGCACTGCTTGAATAGATACGGCTCATCCCACATGTACCACTTGATGTCATGAAGAAACTTCTTTTTCTATTGTCGTGGAAGATCTGGGGGAAGCATTTTGCTTACCACAAAATTCGCGAAATCTGCATACCACGGAAATTCTGCATTTAACCCAAATAGTTGCTCATCCGGGAATGACTCGTTGATCGCGCATCTATCTTCATCCTTTTCTCCGGATTTTCCAAATTTTGATAAATGGTCGGCAACTTGATTCTACGCCCCTTCTATCTTTAATTTCTAAATCAAACTCTTGAAGTAGGAGAATCCATCGGATAAGGCGTGGCTTAACATCTTTTTTCGCTATTAGGTACCGAATCGCCAAATGGCCGATGTAGACTATTACCTTATTCCCGATCAAGTATGCCCGAAATTTATCGAACGCGTAAACCACTGCAAGCAATTCCTTTTCTGTGGTAGTGTAGTTCATTTGAGTTTCTGTGAGTGTTTTGCTTGCATAGTATATGGTGTGAAACACCTTGTCTCTTCTTTGTCCCAAAATGTAAATTTAACCTCATAATTCGCCGTGATCACACATAAGCTCGAATTGCATTTTCCAAATCAGATGCATGACTATCACTGGGTCAGAGTTAATTTCTTCTTCAACACTTCAAACGCGGACTTGCATTCCGCAGTAAAGCTGAAAGTAGCATCCTTCTCTAAAAGACTGCATAAAGGTTTTGCAATCTTAGAGAAGTCTTTTATGAACCTCCTGTAGAATCCAGCATGCCCCAGAAAACTTCTAATACCCTTAACTGAGCTCGGTGGAGGTAGTTTCTCGATCGTATCCAACTTTGCTTTGTCCACCTCCAATCCTTGAGCCGACACCTTATGGCCCAAAATTATGCCCTCTTCAACCATGAAGTGGCATTTTTCCCAATTTAGTATGAGGTTTGTATCCTTACATCGCTGCAACACCATTACCAGATTCTCTAGGCAAGTATCAAAATTGTCTCCATAGACCGAGAAATCGTCCATGAAGACTTCAACATTCTTCTCCACCATATCTGAAAAAATAGCCATCATACACCGTTGAAAGTCATGCGGTGCGCCAGACATACCCCGAATGACATCCTCCTGAAAGCAAATGTGCCATAAGGGCATGTAAATGTTATCTTTTCTTGATCCTCAGGAGCGATGGAGATCTGATTATATCCCGAGTATCCATCCAATAAACAGTAAAACTCATGTCCCGCTAACCTGTCTAACATTTGATCGATAAAAGGTAGCGGGAAATGATCCTTTAGGGTTGCCTTATTCAATCTCCTATAATCGATGCACACCCTCCAACCTGTCACTGTCCTTGTTGGAATTAACTCGTTGTCCTCATTCTTTATCACCGTCATTCCCCCTTTCTTCGACACACAATGAACCAGACTTACCCATTTACTGTCGGAAATTAGATATATGATACCGGCATCCAATAATTTCAGAATTTCCTTCTTGACCACTTCCTTCATGATTGGGTTAAGTCGACGTTGATGCTCCACCGATGGACTTACATCATCCTCCATCAAAATCTTGTGCATGCAAAATGATGGGCTAATGCCTTTTATATCCGCAATCGTCCATCCAATCGCTGATTTGTGTTCCCTAAGCACCCTCAGCAACTTTTCTTCGTGCAATTCGTTAAGTGCGGCAGAAATAATTACAGGTAAAGAATTTGAATCGCCTAAATACACATACCTGAGATGTTTAGGGAGTGGCTTAAGTTCCAATGTCTGTGGCTCCTCCAATGATGGTTTCAATTTTTCTGCAACTGTCTCCTCAGTGTGCAATGGTTCAAACGGTGCTCTGAATCGGCTAACTCGTGGCAACGAGTCTAGAATCTGTAATAAGTCCACAAATTCTGGGTCATCTTTTTCTTCATCCCCCAATAAGGTTATTTCTAACAGATCATTGATCAAACTCTTGCTAATATCTTCCCTGGTAATTTACTCAATTAAATCCATTCGATAACACTCTTCCTCGCCCGTAGGATATTTCATAGCCTTGAACATATTGAATTTTATTTCTTGATCTTGGACCCTCATTGTAAGTTCTCCTTTTTGCACGCCGAAAGTGTCCTTCTCGTACAAGAAAGGTCTCCCTAGGATGATCGGATGTTCTTATCTTCATCAAAATCCAGTATGATAAAGTCCGCAGGGAATATAAACTTATCCACTTTTACCAGAATGTCCTCTATAATTCCTCTCGGATATGTGACTGACCTATCCGCCAACTGCAATGAAATATTCGTAGGCTTTGGCGCCGGAAAACCCAATTCTGAGTACACTGACAATGGCATCAGGTTTATACTCACCCCCAAATCACATAAGCATTTGTTAAATGACATCTTCCCGATCGTGCATGGGATAGTAAAGCTCCCCGGGTCTTTGAGTTTTGGTGGTAGCTTCTTTTGTAACACTGCACTACACTCCTCTGTTAGTGCCATTGTTTTGAATTCTTCCCATTTCTTCTTCCTCGACATAATTCCCTTCATAAACTTCGCATAACTCGGCATTTTCTCTAGGGCCTCTGCGAATGGGATGTTAATCTGGAGTTTCTTGAACACATCTAAAAACTTTGCGAACTGCTTATCTGATTTCTTTTTTTGGACCCTCTGCTGAAACGACGGTGGAGGATAAACAATCGGCTCATTGTTTTCTTTATTTTTGTTACCCTCCACCACGCTATCACTCATCAACTTTTTCCTCCTGTTCTTGCTGAATTTTCTGCACTATTACCCCCGAGATGTTTTCCACTTCTCAACATAACTGCTTGACATTGCTCATGATTACCCTTCGGATTTCTCTCAGTGTCGCTAGGTAATGTTCCTTGTGGTCTATTATTCATTGCTAACGCCATCTGTCCAATCTGATTTTCCAAATTCTTGATTGACATCTCTTGACTTTTCATCACCATTGCTTGATTTTTTATTAATGCATCACTGTTGGTTATGAACTTTGACACCATTTCCTCGAAATCGGATTTCCTTTCCTGATGTTGAACCAGTTGTTGATGAATCTCAAAAACAGGGGATATGATGGTCGTGGAGCTTGATTTTGCTGGCTATTGCTCCACAAGAGGTTTGGGTGGTTCCTATTCCCCTGGTTGTAGGTGTTTTGGTATGTATTTTGTAGAATTCTATTGTAGTTGCCTATGAACTGAACGGATGCTGGATTTATTGCGCATTGATCTGTCGGATGATTACCCGCACACAATTCACATACTACCATAACTCAATTGAACTTGAGCCCCTCACATCGATTAACCCTATCATTCATAGTATCAAACTTCATGGATAAAGGTAAAGTCGTGCTTGTATAGTCATACTATCCATCTAATTCCAAGATCCCAGCCGCCTTTGCATGTGTCATTCTTGCTGTGGGCCACTGGTAGTTATTTGTCGCCATTATTTTGATCAAATTGTATGCGTCCTCGTAACTCTTAGCCATGAATGCACCGCCCAATGCCGCATCAATGCTGGTTCTGACATTTCCATGTAGCCCGTTATAAAAGGTGTTCATTTGTAACCACTTAGGCAATCCATGATGTGGGCACTTTCTGAGTAATTCCTTGTATCACTCCCATGCCTCATATAATGACTCCCCATTCTGCTGCTCAAACATTGTGATGTCATTCCTCATTTTCGCAGTCTTCGCCGATGGGAAAAATTTGGCAAGAAATTTTTGAGCCAAGTCTTCCCAATGTAATGATCGAATTCCTGACGAAAGAGAATGTAACCAACTCTTCGCTTTGTCCCAGAAAAGTGAATGGGAACAAGCAAAGTCTCACCGCCTCATCATCCGACACCCCATTGTACTTGAACATGTCGCACATTTCCAGAAAACTGATCAAATGCTCATTCGGATCGTCATTCGCCATTCCCCAAAACCGATATGAGTTCTCGTGATCATCCTAATGGTCCCAGCTTAACTTCAAAAGTGTTCGCAGCCTATCGCAGCCTAGTAATGCTCGATCGCAGATCACCACCCTAGGTGTTGCAAAATCCTCAACGCTTTCTCGGTCTTCTAAGATATGATTTCTTCCTTATCAAAATTTTTGAATTGCTCCTCGTCCCTCGATCCACTTACTTAGCCTCCTCAAATCTTCTTTCAATGTCGCCCTCAAAAGGAAGCAAGTCCGATGTTTTGATCGCGGTTTGCATAAAACCAATATCAAAAACCTGAAATAGGAGAAATAAGAACAAAAAAATGTTTAAGTAAAACTAGACTAATTAAACTGATATCGTAAAAAAGTATTAAAATCTCGGCTAAATTGTCCCCGGCAGCGGCGCCAACAACTTGTTGGGTAAAATCAATACGCGCAAAAACACGCAAGTGTACGTGGTCAACAAGTAATATAGTAGTAAATAGAGTATCGTTCCCACGAGGACAAATTATCAAGAATTTTAACTTCACAATTATCAATTTTCTATTAATCCTAATTCTATTAAACTATTCAATTCAATGGTTTTAAAACTATATAAAAAAAACTAAAATTAATAAATAAGTAAACTATCACAAAACAGTCACCAATATCAAAATCCGGAATTTCAAACAATTAATGGAGAATTAGACTTATGATTTCACCCCAGAGCTTCACTCGATTTTCAAACCTTTATTCCAACTCAATTTAATATCCCAGTTTATTAATCAAGAACATGAACGTAGTAATAGCCACCTCTCGATGCACTAATACCAGATTAACATCAATCCACAATTAAGATAGAAATCTATTAAACACCTAAATTAACCAACTCACTATATCTCTATGTGAACCGCAATTAAAGAAGGTTTAAGTTTAAGCTCTCTATACGATTACATGTGATGTCAAGCGTTCTCTACTACCTTAGCAATAATAAAAAATCTGCTATTGACAAAATTCATGACATATGCTATATTAACTAGGTCTAGATTCGAATTTCCTCTCTCGATTCCTTTCAAATCCACAAAGAACTATTGATCAGGCAATTCATAAATTCATGCTTAAGTTAACATAGATAAACTGAAAATATATTATTGAATTGGAAATCAAAGCTATAGAATCATCGTTTCACCCAAAGATCCATCCCAAGTCTAATAAGTAAATTAGTTCATAACGAATGAATTAAAAACTGAATAATTTGTTGAAAACATCCTTCCAATTACAAATAAGACTAAAGAGAAGAAGAATAATGAAAACCCTTTTACGTAGGCTTGATTCGCAACCGTCGTGACAATCTCTGAAAATTACTCCTCCAAAGTTTTTCTTGAATCCTGGAAATCGCTCTTCAATTATGCTCCGTGTGTTGTAAGATTGTTGTTTTTTCAAGTAATCTCCATCTCTCCCTCTCCTGGCCGAAATATGCTTTTATTAGAGTCCAAGCGCATCACAAAAGTCCCTAAATCCGAGCACCAAAGAAACATCAAAATGTAATGTGTCACTCCAGAATGGGACCCCATCTTTTGGGGTACAAGTATAATAAACCCCCGGCTTATAGGCTACCGACTTCAATTTTTTTCCTTTTCAACATTTTTCCACTTTTGCTCAAAAAAGACTGCCTTTCCTCACCACTTGCATCCATGACCACCCTACACATAAAATAACATGAAACGAGTAAAAGCGAACACAAAACACGAAGATAACTACAAATTTAAACTTGAAATGAATATCAATTCGTGTATATAAAATCCACTTATCAAAATCCCCCAAACTTAAACCGTGCTAGTCCTCGAGCACAAAACAAACTACTTGCTATGCAATGCAATAACAATCTAAATGCCTAAAAATCCAACAACATCACATAAACTAACTTATGCCATCGGCCTCAGAGAAAACAAGCAACTTTACAATACGAATTATCAAAACCAATCCACACTTACGTATTAATTCTCAAATATTGAACAATTATCACTGGTATAGCATGCGTGTGTGATCAACATCTAAGATAACTGATACGGACCCAAATTCAATACACAAATAACTTCTTAGAAGGAATCATACAGTGCAAACTTAAAAATCTCAAAGATAGGCACGACTCAGCTAAAATTAAACACAACCAAATTCAAGGATACATGCAGGATACTTATACTTTCTTTTCTTCTTCTTTTTTTCACGCGGGGGCTTTTTGCTCTTTTCCCCTGATTATTTCCCTTTTCTTTTTCTTTGATAGATGGTTGGTGAGTGCGTTTTACGCTCCGTCTCACGCTTGTGTTTATGGGGAGTGTTTCTCCTCAACCCACCACAAGACTCAACATGTTTCATTTTTTTTATTTTTTTAAAGCTTATATACCCCATATATATTCCCCCAAACTTAGGTTTTTGCTTAATTTAAGCCTTCACCGCCTATCCTAAGACCCCAACTTATTATAAATGAAATTTAATTTTCTATTTATTATTTTGAAATAGTAAGGGTTGATTTGATTAATGTGATAGTTATGGGTAAAATACGCAAATATTTCAAAATAAGCAAGTGGTTATAAAATATATCATTTGTCGTGGAATATTCGTTGGTCGTGGAATATTCGTATCGCTTCTGGAATATTCGTATTTACGACGCAAATAACCATGTGTGGGCCCCATAACTAAAAAGCGATCGATGAAGAAAACGACAAATATAAGTTGTTTAAAAATAATCTACAGAAGTTGTTACCAAGTAATACCGTTAAAATACTCTGTGGTTAAAACAAGAAGACACTCAGATTGCACCAATTATTGATTCTTACGTAAGAAGGCACTACTCAATAATGGTTACAAAGAATTACCGCTCAAAGATTTTATTTTATTGATTTAATAATTGTCATATTGATATTTTATATTGTTGTTGTTTCAATAATTGTCATTACACAAGATTTTCATTATCGGCAATAATTCATATTATCCTAATAATATTATTAGATAACATTATTGGCAATGTCTAGAAAGTTCTCGCTCTAAGGAGAGGTTTGGTCACCTAATCAAGCCACCAAGAAGGAGAAATTTTATCGAAAGCCCCTCTTCCTGAACCGCCGTCACAATAATATTGTGATTCTCAGAATATTATTTGTGAATAATTAATTATTGATTCATATGATGAGGAAAATATTGATTTTATGTGGATATAGATGGAGAAAATTTTTAATGTGACAATTGTTGAAAATTGAAATTTTATCTTTTTCTCGATAAAATAATTCATTTAAATATATTATTATATTTTAATAATATAATAATGATGATATTTTTACGATGAATGTGGGATATATGAGTATATGTGGAGGAGGAGTATTTTTTTGTTACCAAAATATTTAAAGCATGTTTTATGTGTCTGCGGACCCCATTTCTCGACCGAAATTTGATTATAAATTGTAAAATCGCCTGCTTGTGGATTTCTGCAATTTCTGCTTGGAATTTGGAAAACTTTCTTCCGAAAGTTGTAGAGAATTGAATTTCCTATAAAAAACTCATGAGATTCAATTTTCCGATAAAAGGGCTATTTATTATGAATTATTGAAGTTCAAGTTCAAATAATTAATTTTTGGAAGTTTAAAATATTTTAAGTAACAAAAACGTTTTTTTTTTTTTTTTGTGTTTCATATGTGTGTGGAAGGAGCTGAATTCAGATTCTTGGTGCGTAGGAAGTTGTGGAAAAAAAAATAATATTATTAAATTAAATTTTCATTTCGTGTTCTAAGCATTTTCCTATAAATAGGTGCTTAGGTTAGAATTGAAAATCACACCGTAAACCAAGTTTTCTCTCTATATTATCGAGCGATTCTTGTGAGTATTTTGAGTATATTTTGAGTATTGCTATACTATGCAAGTTCAAGTCATAGCCTATATCCTGTGTTTCAAATTAAAAGTACCGATCTTCGAGGTAAGGGATATTATTTTTTTTTTTCAGAATGATATTATTTCTTCAATATCATTATGTCAAATATTGATCCAAGTTTTTATCAAATTTGGAACTTTTGGTGTCTGAGTTACTATTCACGATACTTCATACTACTATCCACGATACTACTATTACTATTCACTTAATACTTACACTATTCATCAAAAATGAAAATTTTCCTTTTCGCCTAAAATATCTATCAGGATACTAGCTTTGATCAGATCCATGTTTTGATCATTCTTGAATTTTACACCACTATGATTATTTTTGAGGTATTTTTGGACATGGATAAAACAAAGTACTAATCCTTAATCCTTAATCCTCATCATTTTTGTTTCACCGATTCGCTTTTTTAAAAATATTTTTCATCATCCTCACCTTAAATGATGATATTATTGAATATCTTTGGCCCAGAAGTAAAGATGAATGATTTCTTTCGATGAATATCTTTGGCCCAGAAGTGCAAAGATGAACATGTGTTTTTATGATGAATACGACTAATCGATGAATATCTTCGCCCAGAGTGCAAAGATGAATATTTGATTCCGTATATATATCGATTGATGTTACAGGATAAAAGATAGACGATGAACTTTTAAATTCATACATAGTAAGATAGTAGTTTGCATTCTCTACTTAACTCTTCTAATGAATTATTATTTCACCATGTAATATTGATTTAAAACTTGTTGTCTATTGTATTCTATTAGATTTTTTCCCTCGTTGAAGACTAATGATAATTTGTTGTATATTATCTTAGTCATAATATTCTTTATCGGGCTAGTTGAGCTCACCCTTTTCCTTTTTTGTTCCATTTTTCTTCTCGTGAGGCTAAATATAATGAAGTACGAGCCTGGGTATGGAATGAAGGTTCTAGAGAGAGTTGTTTAGTAGTCCTCACCATTTTTGTAAAATAATGTATCAATAAATGTGATGAGGATTTATTTGAGTATAGATATTGTCTAGAAGATAATATTTGTATTCAAACTCACAGCTTTTATCTGTTGTAATAATAAAGTTGTAGTTGTTTCTGCATCATGTATTGACAACTCGTAATGGGTGATGTATACCTATTTTGGGGGCGCCACAGCTGGTATCGTAGCTTAGGATATGATCTCCAAGCGAGATCGGGAATAGAACTAGAGGGAGAGAGACGAGTAAATCCTTCGCTAAAGGTGTCCTACCTAAGCTTATTTGTTAGTTGGTCAAGATATAGGATATTATGTGATATATTGATTTCCTTAATTAACCCTTGTTTTATGACAAGATTTGAGAATGTCGAATCGAGAATATTAATAAAGGAAATGAGACCGTGGAGACGCTCAGACTCACCAACGAGGAGAACGCAACAACAGTCGGGCAATGTTCCTCCCGTGAACAACACCACCGAAAGCGATGATGAACGAGGGATGTTTAGAAGCTTTTTGCGCTCATGCAAAATCGCATTTAGGAGACTCGTGTTTCAAAATACAGAGGAAATGATAGCAATTCACCAAGTTGTCACAACCAAGCAAGCTCAAAAGAGTCAGGACCACCAGAATTTAAGGGAAAGCCAGATCCGATCACATGAAACACGGGTCAAGCAAATTACCAAGATATTCGATGTCTTGGGATGCACGAGGAACAGTAAGGTTCCATTCGCCACCTTTATGTTCCGTGGCGAGGCGATCATCGGTGGGAGTCTCAGAAGCGCACTCCATCCAAATTGCACTCAAAGATGTCTCGGGAGACGCTTCAAACTATTTAATGACAAATACTTTCCCGAAAAGTGTTCATTATACGAAGGAAGTGGAGTTCATCGATTAGAACAAAACAACATGATGATTTGTCTCAAAGACGAGGCAAAGTTTGCAGAGTTATCCAGTTTCAGACCTCATTTGGTGGAGAATGAGGAACGATGACGCGATGTTTCGAGAGGTTTGAAACCCCAAGATACGCATAATATCTCATTTCTCATAAATTTTCTCTATTCAGATGTTGTAAATGTGGCTCAATTATTAGAGCGAGATAACGAGTACGGCCAACCGAGGGACCACAATCAGATCATACCGAGATAGCAAATAACAAAACAACGATAACCAAATGAGAAAGAAAAAGACGACAAAAAATGGTAACCACTCCGTGGTAATCATGGCCATGAAAATAGAAGAAGCGAGTCAGAGGAGATTTTAAAAGAGGAGATTTAACAACGACTATGTGAAGACGACAAAGGTTTAAGAAAGAATCGGTTCTAAGGGAGGAGAACGACCACCCATTATATGCTATAAATGCGGAAAGAGGGACATATCACCAAACCGCCCACAACAACAGCTTCAAGGTATGCTATAATTTGTGGAAAGGAAGGACATATCGCCGAGATTGTACGGTAGAATAAACCTAGTTCAATGGGATTTGACTCAAAAGATCGTCCCAAAAGTCAAAGTCAATCTGCCTCGAAGAGCGCTTTGTCAGATCGGTCAAAATGCGAGGAACCCAAACGAGGTGATCACGGTAAGCTATTTATAAATTCTCATGTAAGTTTATACCTTTACTTGATACCGGCATACCCATTCATTTATCTCTCCCGCTTGTGCTCAACGCTTAAACTTGACCGAGAAAATTAGACTTTGACCTATCTCGTGGAAACTCCGCTAGAGAAACTTTCATCACATCCACTCGCTTATAAATCTTGTTTGATTCAAGTTGGCACCATCACCTTACCTCGCTGACCTTATCTCTTTAAAGATACTTGCTTTTGATGTGATTTTAGGATTGATTGTTAACTACTCATCATGCCAAAATTGATTGTTTTCGTAAGGTTGTTAGTTTTCATATTCCTAACCAACCTGTTGTATTTAATTCAAGCAACTAAACCATTAAAATCAATCACCGCTATATCTAATCATAAAGCTATTCGCTTATTGAAAAACTGATGTCAAGCTTTCTTAGCCCATGTTATGGATTTGAATAAAGACACGCCAAATTTGAATAATATTCCTCGTTGTTATCGACTTTCCCGACGATTTTCAAGAACTTCCCGCCTACCCCTTAACGTGAAGTTGAATTCTTTATTGATCTTGAACCTCGCACAAAGCCCATTTCTAAAACCCCATATCGAATGGCTCCTATTGAACTTCAGAGTTAAAGGTCCAACTACAGAGTTGTTGGACATCTGCTTTCATTCTGGCCCCAAGACATCTCCTCGGGGTGCTCCTGCTTTATTCAGAAAGAAGAAAGACGGAGTATGCGACTTTGTATTGACTATCTGAATCGAACCATGTCACTATCAAGAATAGGTATCCTCTACCTCGTATTGATGACTTGTTTGACCAAATTGCAAGGGGCACAATTTTTTTCAAAGATCGATCTTCGCTCGATATCATCACCAAGATTAGAACCGAGGATATTCCAAAGACCGCCTTTTAAACTCCTGGTGACGGCATTATGAATTCTTAGTCATGTCTTTCTTTGATTGACTAATGCTCCTCAAGCGCTTTCATGGATATGATGAATCGAGTATTCAAGAATATTTGATCAATTCGTTGTTGTTTTTTTATCGATGACATCCTCATATATTCCAAAAGTCGTGAAGATCATGAGCACCATTTGAAGTCGGTACTCCAAAGGCTTCGTGAAAACAAGCTTTATGCCAAGTTGAAGAAATGCGAGTTCGCTTGAGGAAGTAGCATTCCTCGGGCACGCAGTGTCAAAAACATGGAGTATCTGCTGATCCGGCCAAGATCAAAGCAATACAAAGTTGGGAGCAACCAAGTTTCTGGATCAAGTACGAGCTTTTTGGGCTTAGCCGGTTATTATCGAGATTCGTGGAAGGGTTTTCTTCGAATCGCTACTCCATTAACCCAAATAACTCCTAAGGATACAAAATTCGCTTGAGCGAAGAATGCGAGAAGAGTTTCCAAGAGCTTAAAGAGGAGACTCATTTCTAAGACTGTTTCTAACAATACCATCCGGTACGGATGGATTTGTTATCTACAAATGATGCTTCGTGCAAAGGGTTAGATGTGTTCTCATGCAACGTGGGAAAGTCATAGCCTATGCCTCGCGACAACTTAAAGAGTATGAGAGAGAAATTATCCTACTCATGATCTAGAGTCAAGCAAGCAATGCAATTTGCTTAAAGATCCGGAGGCACTATCTATATGGGGAGAAAGTGGAGATATATTCGCACCATAAAAGCCTTAAATATTTCTTCACTCAAAAGAACTCAACATGCAAGGCAACGACGCTGGCTCGAGCTATTGAAAGATTACTACCACCACACTATTCAATACCATCCCGAAAAAGCTTAACGTGGTAGCGACGCGCTGAGTAGAAGATCATATGCAGAATGAGTGCGATGATGTCAAGTATACGACAGAGCCAACTTTAATAGAAAAGTTAAGGTTGCTCAAGCCACCGAATCTTGAGCCGATGCGCGATGAAGAAGAAAGTACAAGAAGGTGCTATTCCTAAGCGAGAATCGATGAAGAAGGAATACTTCGAGTCCACCTGCACTTTGTGTTCCTAACGACTGATTTGAAGTAAGTAAGATTATGATGGAGGCACACAATACACCATTTGCAATCCATCCTCGAAGTACTAAAATGTATCGTGATCTTCACATACATTTTGGTGGAACAATATGAAGAGAGAGATTGCAAAGTTTATCTCGATGTGTTTAACTTGTCAACGTAAAAGGCGAGCATCTAGTACCTAAGGGTCCGCTGCAACCACTTGAGATTCCAAATGGAAGTGGGAACACATTACCATGGATTTCAAGCATTTCTTCTTCCTACGGCTTTCTCAAGGCATCAATGCCATTTGGGTTATTGTTGATAGATTAACCAAGTCTCGCTTTCATTTCGCCGATACGGAGACTTATTCCCTCGAACGCCTTGCTAGTATATATATAGATGAGATTGTGAGGTTGCATGGCATGCCAAGATCCATAGTTTCGATCGTGACCCAAGATTCACTTCAAGATTTTGGGTTAGCTTGCAAAAAGCTATGGGCACGGATTTATTTATCTGGCTTTAAGATACCATCCTCAAACCAGACGGACAAATCGTAGAGGACTATTCAAACTCTTGAAGATTTATTAAGACTCGTGTCCTAGACTTCAAGGGCAGCTGGGATAAGTATTTACCATCGGTGGAATTCTCCTACAACAACAGCTTATCGTGCAAGTATAGTGTGGCTCCATTTGAAGCATTATATGGACGAAAAGTGTCGCTTCTCCAATATATTGTTGACGAGGTGGGTGAAGCAACATTGTTGGGACCCGAAGTTAAGACGTATGACTCACCGAAAAGATCCAAATGATTCGACAACGATACAAACCAAGACAAGATCGACAAAAGAGTTATGCGGATCTTCATCGAAAGGACGGGAATTTAGTATAGGGGATCATGTATTGTCATGAAGTTGCTCCATGGAAGGGAGTTACAAGATTTGGGAAGAGAGGAAAGCTCAATCCACGATTTATCGGTCCATTTCAAATTCTTGACCGAGTAGGAAATGTAGCCTATAGACTCGCTAAGCATTCTCCGAGTATGTCTCGTGTTCATAATGTGTTTCATATATCTCAGATTCAGAAATATGTGAAAGACCCGAACCACGCTTATAGAGTTAGAACCGACGAGATAGTCAAGACTTAACGTATGAGGAGAGGTACCGCCAAGATCTTGATAGAAGGAGCATGTCCCACGACGAAGGTCATACCACAAGTTAAAGTTTTGTGGAGGAACCATGCTATCAAGAAATGACCCGGAGTTGAAAACGAAATGAAAAGCGAGGTATCCTCACCTTTTCAAACACTGTGTACGTGACGCCAATTTCGAGGACGAAATTTCATAAGGAGGGAGGTCAGAAGACCCCAACTTATTATAAATGAAATTTAATTTCCTCTATTTATTATTTTGAAATAGTAAGGGTTGATTTGATTAATGTGGATAGTTATGGGTAAAATACGCAAATATTTCAAAATAAGCAAGTGGTTATAAAATATTCATTGTTGTCGTATTCGTTTCGTCGTGGAATATTCAGATCGTCGGAAATATTCGTACGACGGCGCCAAATCCATGTGTGGGCCCCATAACTAAAAAAAGCGATATCGATGAAGAAAACGACAAATATATAAGTTGTTTAAAAATAATCTACAGAAGTTGTTACCAAGTAATACCGTTAAAATACTCTGGGTTAAAACACAAGAAGATATTAGATGATTTGCACCAATTATTGATTCTTACGTAAGAAGGCACTACTCAATAATGGTTACAAAGAATTACCGCTCAAAGATTTTATTTTATTGATTTAATAATTGTCATATTGATATTTTATATTGTCGTTGTTTCAATAATTGTCATGGCACAAGATTTTCATTATCGGCTAATAATTCATATTATCCTAATAATATTATTAGATAACATTATTGGCAATGTCTAGAAAGTTCTCGCTCAAGGAGAGGTTTGGTCACCTAATCATGCCACCAAGAAGAGAGAAATTTTATCGAAAGCCCCTCTTCCCTGAAAACCGCTCGTCATCAATATTGTGATTCTCAGTAATATTATTTGTGAATAATTAATTATTGATTCATATGATGAGGAAAATATTGATTTTATGTGGATATAGATGGAGAAAATTTTTAATGTGACAATTGTTGAAAATTGAAATTTTATCTTTTTCTCGATAAAATAATTCATTTAAATATATTATTATATTTTAATAATATAATAATGATGATATTTTTACGATGAATGTGGGATATATGAGTATATGTGGAGGAGGAGTATTTTTGTTACCAAAAATATTTAAAGCATGTTTTATGTGTTTGCGGACCCCATTTCTCGACCGAAATTTGATTATAAGTTCTAAAAATCGCCTGCTTGTGGATTTCGCAATTTCGCTTTGGAATTTGGAAAACTTTCTTCTCGTAAAGTTGTAGAGAATTGAATTTCCTATAAAAACTCGCGAGATTCAATTTTCTGATAAAAGGGCTATTTATTATGAATTATTGAAGTTCAAGTTCAAATAATTAATTTTGGAAGTTTAAAATATTTTAAGTAACAAAAACGTTTTTTTTTTTTTGGTGTGTTTCACATGTGTGTGGAAGGAGCTGAATTCAGATTCTTGGTGCGTAGGAAGTTGTGGAAAAAATAATAATATTATTATTAAATTAAATTTTCTTTTGTGTTCTAAGCATTTTCCTATAAATAGGTGCTTAGGTTAGAATTGAAAATCACACCGTAAACTCAAGTTTTCTCTCTATATTATCGAGTTTATTCTTGTGAGTATTTTGAGTATATTTTGAGTATTGCTATACTATGGCAAGTTCAAGTCATAGCCTATATCCTGTTTCAAATTTAAAAGTACCGATCTTTCGAGGTAAGTGGATATTATTTTTTTTCAGAATGATATTATTTCTTCAATATCATTATGTCAAATATTGATCCAAGTTTTTATCAAATTTGGAACTTTTGGTGTCTGAGTTACTATTCACGATACTATAACTATCCACGATACTACATACTATTCACTTATCACTAAGACTATTCATTCATCATCTAAAATGAAAATTTTCCTTTTCGCCTAAAATATCTATCAGGATACTAGCTTTGATTGTATCCATGTTTTGATCATTCTTGAATTTTACACCACTATGATTATTTTTGAGGTATTTTTGGACATGGATAAAACAAAGTACTAATCCTTAATCCTTAATCCTCGTCATTTTGTTTCACCGATTCGCTTTTTTAAAAATATTTTTCATCATCCTCACCTTAAATGATGATATTATTGAATATCTTTGGCCCGTAGAAAGTAAAAGATGAATGATTTCGATGAATATCTTTGCCCAGTAGTGCAAAAGATGAACAGTGTTTTAGATGAATACATGACTAATCGATGAATATCTTTCGGCCTCAGAGTAAAAAAGATGAATATTTGATTCCGTATATATATCGATTGATGTTACAGGATAAAAGATAGACGATGAACTTTTAAATTCATACATGTAAGATAGTAGTTTGCATTCTCTACTTAACTCTTCTAATGAATTATTATTTCCGTCACCGCTAATATTGATTTAAAACTTGTTGTCTATTGTATTCTATTAGATTTTTTCCCTCGTTGAAGACTAATGATAATTTGTTGTATATTATCTTAGTCATAATATTCTTTATCGGGCTAGTTGAGCTCACCCTTTTCCTTTTTGTTCCATTTTTCTTCTCGTGAGGCGAGAATATAAATGAAAGTACGAGCCTGGGGTATGGAATGAAGGTTCTAGAGAGAGTTGTTTAGTAGTCCTCACCATTTTTGTAAAATAATGTATCAATAAATGTGATGAGGATTTATTTGAGTATAGATATTGTCTAAGAAGATAATATTTGTATTCAAACTCACAGCTTTACCGCTGTAATAATAAAGTTGTAGTTGTTTCGCATCATGTATTGACAACTCGTAATGGGTGATACGGCCAATCCCGGCTCTGGCGTAAGTGCCTTGGCGATCATAGGTTTGTGGCGGTTGATGAAAAAAGGGTCTTAGATGCTCAATCATGCAAAGCATGACATATGAGAAGAATCCTCAAGGAAGCTCATCACAGAGGATCATTGAGCATCAAACATGAGGAACTCATTACGGGAGCAGAACTCAACGAGTACGTGCTGACAAAGGAGACTTTGTTCGCAGTGCTGACAAATGATCGTAGAATGATCTGTCCTGGAGATATCCATGTCTACGATGAAAATAGATTTGTCTATCAGTGGTGATTCCAGTCAGAAAGAAATAGGCAAGGATGTCTCCTAACTCACATGAAGAAAGAGAAATCACACCTCACTAAGAAGATAGTATGAACATGGGGAAGCAGTGATCTGTTAAGAAACAACAACACTGAGTTATATTATGAAGCAATGTATCAGTTACAGAGTCCTAAAACTTTGTGGCTGATGAACCAAATGAAGAACCATAGTCAGTAGGAATGTCTCAAAATGTACTACTAATAACTTTTCAGCCACCCAACCCAAAATCGTGGAGTGCCTACGATCACACATCTGTTCATAGTGTAAGAACAGGAGGACACCACGATTATAGCAAATGCAATTGCCTGAAGTTCGTAGAGGTCCTCCACAACAGAGAAAGGTTAAATGAGATATCAGTGCAAACCACTTCTAAAGTATTTCATCTGGAAAGCGCCTCACGGACAAACCTGACCCTTAGTTCACTCTAAGAGGTTGGCCCTTCTTGAGCTACCTTGACCCGGAAGGAATGCTAAGTAAAGTTCATCTCAAGGACCAAGTCAGTCAACGTTTGTAGAGTCGAGGTTGAAGAGAACTCCACGATCGTAGTGCAACCTCAACGATTGTAGAAGCAGTCTCGACGATCGTAGTCCTACCAGAGGATACCCTAGATAATGAGGATCTCGGAAGAACTGGACAATTGCCCAACCATTCAGATCATGAGGAGATAAGTTTGAATGCTGGTTGGAAAGATGTCCTGTTGAAGAAGAAGGCCCAAGCCTTCATAAAGTACATCAGTGATCAAGCTATTCAGCATCGAGATGTCAAAACCATTCACTGCAGCGTCTCTCAAAAGATGATCGTTGAGTCAACAAAGGAAAACGTAGAGTCCATAACTGCCTTATAATGTTACTCTATGAACCAAAATTGTAAGACCCCAACTTTTATAAATAAAAATGAATTTTCTATAAATATCATTTTTGAATATTATGGAATTAATTTGATATAATGTTATAGTTGTGGGTAATATTTATAAATTTTGCAAAGTACGCAAGTTGTTATATAATATTCGATTGGTCAGGGAATATTCATTTTAACAGGGAATATTCGTACAACGACACAATCATTGGTGGACCCCACAATGGAATTATTGTCGGATTAAGAAAATGACAAAAATACTTTATGAAAATAACGGCAGAAGTTTTACCGTTAACTGTTGCAATACCCGGTGTTAAAAGTACAGTAATATGCGTAGTTTCACAGTAGCACACATTATTGATTATTGATGCTTATGTGAGAAGTCACTCAGTTTTGTTCAATTATTGTTACAGTAATTGCTGCATAGTATCTCACGTTATTTCATTCAATTATTGTCAATATTTGAGATGACAAAGTTATTAATATTATTATTTGCAATATTAACGATGTCTAGAAGTTCTGTCAAGGAGAAGTTTGGTCACCTAATTGCGCGCCAATGGGGAGAAATCCTTATTGGAAAGCCCCCTCTTTCCTGGGAATGACCGTGTCGATTAATATTTTGAATTATAATAATGATGATAAATTTTGTTTTATTAGTATTATTAATGTAATAAAACAGAAAAACTTTTTATATAAAACAGAATACTTTTATAAAGTTATTTGTTTTATTAGACAATAATTAGAATATATTATATTTTATTATGCATAGTGTTTGCATAGTAAAATCTTTTTATATAAAACAGAATACTTTTATAAAGTTATTCGTTTTATTAGATTATAAATAGAATATATTATATTTTATTGTAAACCAATCTGGACCGTCCGTTTAAAGTAAATCAATCTGGACCATTCATAAGTTAGTTACTATGCAGTCCATTCTTCTATAAATAAAGCTCATTCCTTAATTATTTCTTACGAATTTCACCGAAACTCTAGAGAGAAATTATAGAAAACTATAGAAAAGTATTACTACTTTTTCTACTCTTATATTCAGCTTTTTTATGGTAAGCGGTATTATTTCTTTTGTATTCATGAAGAGAACTTACATTATTTCATTATTTATTATTACATTGGAATAACTCAGATCACGCTGCTACCCTATACTTGGTGAAATTCTTCATTATTCCATTCTTTATTATTCTCATTGGAATATCCTCGTGCATGCGTTTTCTTTTACTTAACCGGTTCCATCTTTATTATTATTCTCATGGAATATCCTCGTCTGCATGCGTTTACGCCGGACACGGTTCCATTCTTTATTATTCTGTTGGAATATCCTGCTTGTGCATTTCTACGTAGGACTGGTTTTTGTTATTTATTATTCATTTGGAATAACTCACTTTTGTCGCGATCTATCGCATGCACCGGTGATTTCTTTTGTTATTCCATTCTTTATTATACTCAGTTGGTTAAAACTTTGACTTCTATACTCCATAAAATTAGTGGAATATCCTTGATATTTGCGCTTCATCTAGTATCTTTTCATGGAAATATTCTTCTGAGCATTCTTGAATTTTACTCTATAAAGAAGTATCATGTTGACAATTTGGACGTTATTGGTTCATGGATAAATTAATTCTTTAACTTGTTTTATTGAATTCTTATATCATTGTCATCATCCTCATGTTTATATTATGTTGAAAGTCATCTGTGGCCTGTAGTGCATAGATGGACTTGGTATGATTATGACCAGGGATTAGTCGGTATAATCATGACCGTAATGTTACAAATGATGTGGTAAAAGTCCTCATTAGCCCGTAGTGCATTGATGGACAGTTGTTGGCATGATCATGACCATTAATGAATACACGAATGTCCTTGACCCATAGTGCATGGATAATTGTGGTCGTGATACTAAAGAATATCCTTGGCCGTAGTTTAGGGGTGATTCTATGATGTGGATTATTTATTAAGCTGAGTCCTAGCGATAAAAGTGATGAAAAACCTTTTAAATCATTGAAGATAGTAGATTTTATTCTCTACTTGACTCTTCTAATGGATTGCTTATTCCGCTACAGTTAAACTTGATATTTATTATATTTTATCAGTTTAACACTGTTGAAGGCTAACAATAAATTATTCTGAATTATCTTAGTTATAATATTTCTTACTGGGCTAGTTGAGCTCACCCTTTTGCTTTCATTGTTCTCTTCAGGAAATGAGAACGTAGCAGGGACTAGTCGGGGAACAGAGTGATGGTCCTAGATGGTGCATTAGTAGTCCTCACTATTCTATGAAATAGTGTAATAATAAATGTAATGAGGACCCCATTGAGTTTGTATATTGTCTAGATGAAAATATTTGTATTAAAACTCGCAGCATATGTTTAGTCGTATTTTACACGACTGTTGTATAATTAAGTTTGTATTTGAATTATGTACCATGTATTTGGCGACTCAAGATGGGTTATGTATACCCATTTTGGGGGCGTCACAGTTGGTAACAAAGCTTAGGGATATGATCCCTGGCTAAGATGTGAGAATAGAACTAGGAGGGGAGAGACGGGGAATTCCTTCGCTAGTATGACCTACCTAAGTTTTTTTAGTATTTTATTGGTTGGTTAGAATATAGGGATAATATGTTACATGTCAGTTAACCTTTTGTTTTGTGGCAGTATCTAAAAATGACATCCGAGAATGTTGAGAATAGCAATAGAGCATAGGCGACCGTTGATTCACCACATATCAATAATCAGGATAATGTGCATCAAGAAGGCGACAATCCTCATGCAAACAACAACACTGACCAAATGATGAATGATGGAATGTTCAGAGGCTTTATGCAATTCATGCAACAAAGAAAGAGAGCGGCCCTCATCCAAAATGTAGGTGGAACCACTTGAAACTCTCGGACGGTCACCGCTAAATGCTTCAAGGAGTTGGGACCACCGGAGTTTATTGGAGAGCCAAAACCACTTAAGGCGGAAGCATGTATAAAGCAGATCACCAAGATATTTGATGTCTTGGTATGCTCCGAGGAGCAAAAGGTTCCCTTTGCCGCCTTTATGTTGCGAGGAGAGGCAGATTACTGGTGGGAATCGGTAAAGCGTACTCAACCTGCCACACTGAAGATGTCTTGGGAGAAGTTCCAAGAACTATTCAATGACAAGTACTTTCCCGAAAGTATTCGTCAGATGAAGGAGATGGAGTTCATCAAGTTGGAGCAGAATAATATGACCGTGTCGTAGTACGAAGCTAAGTTTTCCGAGTTGTCCCGGTTTGCGTCCCACTTGGTGGATAATGAAGAGAGAATGACGCGGATGTTTTTAAGAGGTTTGAAGTCAGAGATACGTTAACATCTTATTTCTCATAAACTGTGTTTGTATTCAGATGTTGTAAATAGGGCTCAGTTAGTGGAGCGCGATAACGAGTTAACGCAACCAAAAGAGAGCAGCCGACAAAATGATAATACCAAAGAGAGCGGATCCATCGGCGGTGACAACAAGCGTTGAGGAATCAACATGCCGTAAATGGTAACCACTTCGGGTGGTAATCAGGGCCAAAGCAATAAGAATGGCCATTTCAAGAAGAGAGATTCAACAATGATGGAAAGACGTCGAAGACCAAAGACCCGTTGTTAAGGAAGGAGAACGACCACCTATCATATGCTTCAAATGCGGAGGGGAGGGACACATCATTCCAAACTGTGTGATGCCGTTTAAAGCATGTTATAATTGTGGAAGAGAAGGTCACTTAGCCCGATTTTGTCATTCACCGAAGACAAGTTCAGCTAGGATGGAGGCACCAAAGGCCATCCCAGAAAAATCAAAGCCGGTAGTGCAAGGGAGAGCATTTGTTGTGACCTCCCAGAAAGCAAGGAACCCGAATGAGGTCATCACGGGTAAGCTTATCATAAACTCTAGTGAAGTCTATACTTTATTTGATACCTGTTCTACCCATTCTTTTAATTCTCCTACTTGCGCTCAACGATTAAATTTGACTCGAGAGAAATTAGACTTTGACTTATCTGTGGAAACTCCGTTGGGAGAAACCTTCATTACATCCACTGTTTATAAGTCTTGTTTGGTTCAAATTGGTACCCTCACATTACCTGTCGGTCTTATTTTATTGAAAATACTTGCATTTGACGTGATTCTATGGATTGATTGGTTAACTACTCATCATGCAAAAATTGATCGTTTTTGTAAGGTTGTTAGCTTTCATATTCCTAACCAACCTATTATGCGAATTCAAGCAACTAAACCATTAAAATCAATCAATGTCATTTCAAGCCATATAGCTATTCATTTATTGAAAACCGGATGTCAAGCTTTCTTAGCTCATGTCACGGATCTAAACAAAAATACGTCAGTTTTGAATGATATTTCTGTTGTTAATAAATTTCTTGACGTATTCCCCGAAGAACTTCGCCTACCCCAGGCGTGAAATTGAATTTTGTATCGACCTTGAACTCGGTACAAAACCCATTTCCAAAGCCCTATATCGAATGGCTCTATTGAACTTCAAAGAAGCTAAAGACCCAATGCAGGAATTGTTAGACATTGGCTTTATTCATCCTAGTACTTCTCCTTGGGGTGCTCTGCTCTATTCGTGAAAAAGAAAGATGGGAGTATGCGACTTTGTATTGATTATCGGGAGTTGAATCATGTCACCATCAAAATAGGTACCCATTGCCACGTATTGATGACTGTTTGACCCGGTTGCAAGGAGCCAAATTCTTTTTAAAGATTGATCTTCGCTCCGGATATCACCAATCAAGATTAGAACCTATGACATTCCAAAGAGACTTTCGGAACTCCGATGACGGGCATTATGAATTCCTAGTCATGTCCTTTGGATTGACTAATGCTCCTACTGCCTTCATGGATATGATGAACCGAGTATTCAAGGAATATTTGGATCACTTTGTGGTCGTCTTTATTGATGACATCCTTATTTATTCCAAAAGCCGTGAAGATCATGAGCAACACTTGAGGCTGACACTCCAAAAGCTTCGTGAATACAAGCTTTATGACAAGTTGAAGAAATACGAGTTCTGGCTTGAGGAAGTAGCATTCCTTGGGCACGTAGTATCAGGTCATGGAATATCTGTTGACCCAACAAAGATTGAAGCTATTCAAAGCTGGGAGCAACCTAAATCAGTGACCGAGGTACGTAGCTTTCTTGGTTTAACTGGTTATTATCAGAGATTTGTGGAAGGATTTTCTTGAATCGCTACTCCATTAACTCAGCTGACTCAGAAAGATACAAAGTTCGGTTGGAGCGAAGAATGTGAGAAGAGTTTTCAAGAACTCAAGAAGAGACTCAGTTTCAAAGACTGCTCGACAATACCATCGGCTCGGAGGATTTGTCATCTACAGTGATGCTTCGGGCAAAGGGTTGGGATGTGTTCTCATGCAACATGGGAAAGTCATAGCCTATGCCTCAAGACAACTCAAAGAATATGAGAGGAATTATCCTACTCATGATCTATAGTTAGCAGCTGTTGTCTTCGCACTTAAAATTTGGAGGCATTACTTGTATGGGGAGAAAGTGGAGATCTTTACGGATCATAAAAGCCTCAAATATTTCTTCACTCAAAAGGAACTCAACATACGACAACGACGTTGGCTTGAACTATTGAAAGATTATGATCATACCATTCAATACTATCCTGGAAAAGAGAACGTGGTAGCTGACGCATTGAGTAGAAGATCATATGCAAGTACGAGTGCGATATTGTCAACGCAAAGGCCCATTTTGTGTGACTTGCAAAGGATGGAGATAGAGCTAAAGACTCCAGGGACCCATGTGATGATGGCGAATATACGAGTAGAACCGACTTTAATCGATAAAGTTCAAGATACTCAAGCTACAGACCTGGAGCTGATGCGTATGAGGAAGAAAGTGCAAGAAGGTGCTATGCCGGAAACAAGAATCGATGAAGAAGGAATACTTCGAGTCAACTCCAAACTTTGTGTTCCTAACGACCCTAATTTAAAGTATAAAATCATGATGGAGGCGCACAACACACCGTTTGTAATCCATCCTGGGAGTACCAAAATGTATCATGATCTTCGTCATACATTTTGGTGGAGCAATATGAAGAGAGAGATAGCGTTGTTTATCTCAAGGTGTCTAACTTGTCAACGAGTTAAAGTGGAGCATCAAGTACCAAAAGGTCCATTGCAACCACTTGAAATTTTAGAATGGAAGTGGGAGCACATTACCATGGATTTCGTTACCGGTCTTCCTAAGGTTTCTCAAGGATTAGATGCGATTTGGGTCATTGTTGATAGATTGACCAAGTCTGCTCATTTCTTACCGATACGAGAAACTTATACACTTGAACGTCTTGCTCGTATGTACATAAACGAGATTGTAAGACTACATGGTATGCCGGTATCTATAGTTTCTGATCGAGACCCAAGATTTACTTCACGATTTTGGGTTAGTTTGCAAAAAGCTATGGGCACAGACTTACGATTTAGCTCGGCATATCATCCTTAGACGGACGGACGGACAGTCGGAGAGGACTATTCAAACTCTTGAAGATCTATTAAGACTTTGTGTCCTTGACTTCAAGGGAAGTTGGGAGTGGACATCTTTTGCATGATCTTCTTGATGTTTTTGTTAGCCGCTTCAACATCACCATTCATCTTCGGACGGTAGATGACAGAGTTAAGATGTTTGATGTGGAATTTACTGCATAATTCCTCCATTATCTTGTTGTTGAGGTTCTTAGCATTGTCTGATACAATCACCTCGGGTTGTCCATATCGACAAATGACATTGTTTCTGATGAAAACAATGATGACTTCTTTGGTAACCATGGGGAAGGAGGCTGCTTTTACCCACTTGGTGAAGTAGTCGATCATGGTGAAGATAAAGAGATGCCCATTACTAGCTTTAGGCTCAATGGGCCCGATCATGTCCATTCCCCATATTGAGAAAGGCCAAGGCGAACTCATATTGTGGAGTTCCCGTGGAGGGGCGTGGATAACATTCCCATGAATTTGGCATTGATAACATCTCCTGACATGGTCATCGCAGTCAGCTTTGAGAGAGAGATAGTATGTCCTGTCCTAAGGATCTTCTTAACAAGGAGGGGGCCACTCATGTGTGGGCCACAGACTCCACCATGGATCTCACCCATAGCATCTCTCTTATAGAGGGCATCTCCACTCAGGTAGAATTTCATAGTAAGTCAATGGATCCGCCTTTTCTCAGTCAGGCTCACCTCAGCGGGTGTAGATCAATCTCGTAGGTACTCCTTGATATGCTAATACCAAGGATGTTGGATGGGAGGTAACTCATCCGATACTTCTCCAACGTAGTTCCCATAGGCTGGTGCCTTGTGCAGGGAAATTGTGACGCTTGGCAAGTGTCCCTTGTCAGGTATGTGAATCAAGGAGGCCAAAGTTGTTAATGCATTTGCAAAGTCATTCCTATTACGAGGAATGTGTAGAAAGGAGATTTCTTCGAACTCTAAAACCATCTGTAAAACTTGCCGATGGTAAGGCAGCAAATGTAGCTCTTTGGTTTGATAGATTCTCGTGGATTGTCTGACCACTAACTTCGAATCTCCGAAGACAGTTAATTGCCTGATGCCCATTGAACGAGAAAGTTTTAGCCCCATGAGACAACCTTCATACTCAATTTGTGTTGTTGGTGTCGATAAACTACAATTTGATTTGTGATTTAGATATCGCTCCCCCCACATCGGATACTAGAACTGCTCCAACTCAAGTAACCTTCCATATTAACAATCCATCAAAATACATCTTCCATGTTTGGCATGTATCATCTTCTTTGGTGTTCTTTGAATCGTCCATTACCCCTTCATCGGGAAGTATGTCTCTAAGGGTTTGAAGTCCCCTCGAAGGTGCGGCTGACCACTTGATCCGCATAATTCCTTGAGTTTTGATAGACTTTTTATATCACGTGAGACGATGTCAAATTGTTGTAGGATCAACTGCCATCTGGACAGCCGACAATTTAACATGGGTTTATTGAACACATACTTGAGAGGATCCAAGCGGGATATGAGGTGGGTTGTGTGACCATGGAGGTAATGCTATAATCTCATGGAAGCCCATTCTAAAGCACAACAAGTCTTCTCAATCATAGTGTACTTATGTTCACTGTTGCTGAATCTTTTGCTGAGATAATAGATAGCTCGTTCTTGGCCTCTATCGTCTTTCTGTCCCATCATGTAGCCCATAGCATTGTCACTTATGGACAGGTACATGAACAGGGGAACATCATCCCTGGGTGGTACCAAAATGGGAGCTTTGACTAGCTGCTCTATGATTGTAAGGAAGGCCTTCTGACAATCATCATTCCATTTCATGGAGGAGTTCTTCCTTAACAGCTTGAAGATTGGCTCACAGGTTGCGGTGAGTTGAGAAATGAACCTGCTAATGAAGTTGATTTTTCCCAAAAATCCCCAAATTTCCTTCTTTGTCTGAGGAATGGGCATTTCCGTGATAGCCTGGATTTTGGTGGGATCCAGCTCAATCCCTTTGTGGCTAACTAGAAATCCTAGCAACTTGCCTGATTTAATGCCAAAGGCGTACTTGGCTGGATTCAACTTCAAGTTGTACTTACGCAACCTGTTGAAGAGCTTTCTGAGATGGTCTAAGTGGTCTTCCTCATTCCGGGATTTGACAATGATGTCATCCACGTAGATCTCTATCTTTTTGTGCATTAAGTCGTGGAAGAGAGTCATCATAGCTCGCTGATAGGTGGATCCGGCATTGATGAGGCCGAATGACAACCTTCTATAGCAAAAGGTTCCCCAAGGTGTGATGAAAGCAGTTTTCTCACAATCTTCCTCAGCAACCATGATCTGATGGTACATCCACAAAGCAATCAGTAAAGGAGTACATGCAGTATTGAGCAGTATTGTCAATGAGAATGTGGATAAATGGCACGGGAAAGCTATCTTTAAGGCACGCTTTGTTCAAGTCCCGATAATCCACGTAAACTCGCACCTTTCCTCCAGGTTTAGGCACGAGAATGATGTTGGATATCCACTCAGGATATGTGGACACCATGATGATGCTAGCTTGAAATTGTTTCACAATTTCTTCTTTTACCTTTAAACTCCACTCATGTTTCAATTGCATGAGCTTCTGATTGACTGACTTGAATCCCTCTTTAATGGAAAGACGATGAAGGACAATGTCAATGGACAAACCCACCATGTCCTCATGAGACCATGCAAACATATCCTGGAATTAGGTTAGTAGCGTAACCATGTCATTCCTTTGGTTTGGGGTAAGGTCTGAACCAATCTGGATTAACTTAGGGCTTTCTAAGGTTCCGAGATTGAAGGAAGTGGTTTGATCAAGGTTGGGTTGAGGTTTGTCTTTGATCCATTCTTGAATTTCTGGAGGCACCTCAATGTCCTCATGTATTTCCATCAAGGCTGAATTCATCTCTACATCAAAGTTACAATCTTTGTGGAGAAGAGGCACCGTATCAGCAAGTACATGCACATCTAAATTCAGGGTCCTGAAACAAAATATGCTTTCACTTAGTATATATGAAATGGGTTGATCATACAAAGTGTTAGCGTGTACTGGCAAAACGACTGCTAATATTGTAAAGAAAAGTAAGCAGTTATGATATCTACAGGGCAGAAAGAGTTCCTGCCCGTTTTACCCTTGTCGACTAATGCAAGGAGTGATGTTTCAATTGGCAAGGGAAAAGTTCGGGTGGACTGCAGTGATAGAGGGGATGTCATCGTCCTCCTTCTCTCGAATGATGACCATTATGTCTGGGCAATCATCTTCTGGGGTGTATCTGTTTGTATGTTCATCATGGACAATGATGCGTACGCCTGACATCATTCTGATGATGTCTTGTTTGACTCTTCGTTCCTCTTCTTCCACTGCGGGATCTGGAACAAAGACTTCTTTCACCTTCACCGGTACCGGCTTGGGAAATAACATAGCCATTACGTTGGCTGGCACCTTTACTGAAGGTTGTGCGGACTCAAAATTTGCAGATGAAGATAATCGCCATGTGGCTGAAGCTGAAGGAATCTGCTGATGCTTATGAGGATTCCTATGACTAGACCTGGCAGAATATCCTAGTCCAGCTGTCCCAATTTGACTGGATACTTGAATGGGGTGCTTGATACCCTGGTGATCTTTACCCAGCCCTTGTCCCGGCTGATGACCCAATGACATCATTTCTGGTGTAGTCGACATTACTTCGGCAGAAATCTTGGGTTCGGGAAATGGCGTTCCTATAACATGGTATTGAGTGTTGCTCACTTCCAGGGCATGAAAACTAACCGGTTCAACATCGGAATTGACGTTGATGTATGGTATGTCACCATGTTGAGGACATTCCAGTTCAGCGTTGATCGTGACTAGGCTATTATTGATAATGTATTTCAGTTGTTGATGAAGGGTGGAGGGGACTGCCTCGACCATATGAATCCATGGTCTTCCCAAGAGCAGGTTGTATCCTGAATCTATCTGAGCATTTGGAAAGATACACAGAATGTGTGGGGAGCAATTTCGATTGGCAGCTCAATCAAAAGCTTTGATAACCGTATGGCTGCTCTGGATTCAGTTGAGATTGACATTCATCTTCAATAATGTAGCGTATGGACATATATTTAGAGATGAACCTTGTTGGGTAAAATCTATATACGCAAAACACGCAAGTATACGTGGTCAATAAGTAATATAGTAATGAATAAAGTATCGTTCCCACAGAGACAAATTAGCAAGAAAATTAACTTCACAATTATCAATTTCTTATTAATCCTAATTCTATTAAACTATTCAATTCAATGATTTAAAATTATAGAAACTAAATTAATAAATAAATAAAGTATCACAAAACAATCACAAATATCAAAATTTGGAATTTCAATCAAATAATGGAGAATTAGACTTATGATTTCACCCTAAGCTTCACTCTGATTTCTACACCTTTATTCCAATTCAACTCAATATCCCAGTTTATTAACCAAGAACACAAATGTAGTATTAGCCACCTCTCGATGCACTAATACCGTATTAACTTAAATCCACAAATTACATAGAAACAAGTTAAACACCTTAATCAACTAACTCACTACATCTCTATGTGAATTAAAATTAAAGAAGGTTTAAGATTAAGTTCTCTATCTGATAACATGCGATGTCAAGAATATCTCTACCTTAACATTAATCAAGAATCTGCTATTCATAAAATTCATGAACACATGCTATATTAACTAAGTCTAGATTCAAATATCCTCTCTCAATTCCATACAAATCCACAAAGAACTGTTGATCATGCAATTCATAAATTCAAGCTCAAATTAATATAGATAAACTAGAATTACTTTATTGAACTGGAAATCAAAGCTACAAAATCATTATTTCACCTAAGGACCTATCATAAGCCTAAAAAGCGAATTAGTTCATAACGAATGAAATAAAAACTGAATAATTTAAAGGAAACATTCTTTCAATTACAAATATAGAACTAAGATGAAGAATAATGCAAAACCACCCTTCACGTAGCCTTAATCTGCAATCGTCATGAAAATCTCTTCAAAATACTCCTCAAAAGCTTGCTATCAAATTATGGAATTAATCTTCGTAATATGCCTTGTGTGTTCTCTAATTCATTGTTTGTAATGCAATACATATATCACATCGTGTTCTAGCCGAAGTCCCTCAACCAATAGAGTCCATATGCCACCCAAAGTATCACAATCCACTTCTTAGCAGTCTTCGAACCCAAGCAGGACTGCCAGATTTCACGACCTCCCACCCCGGCAGGGGTCTATGGGCCAAACATGCCCGCCCTGACGGGCTAGTACACTGTCAAAGAATTTCTGCCATTTCAAATTTGCTCCCATTTTCGCTCCAAATGACCTCCTTTATTCAGCATTCATCACACCAACTACCTTGCACATAAAAGAACACAAAACAAATAAAGATGCACATGAAAACAAGAAAATAGAAACAATTAAGCGTGAAATGGACAACGATTCGTGGATATGAAATCCACTTATCAAATCCCCCAAACTTAAACCGTGCTAGTTCTCGAGCACAAAATAAACTACATGCAATGCAATGCAATGCAATGAGATGGAGTGAATATAATCTACAAGCTTTCTAATCCAACAGTATCACATAATCACATTATTCCATCGGCCTCAGAGAAAATAAGCAAACTACAATATGAATCACCAAAACCAATCCACAATTCCGTATTAATTCTCAAATCTTAAACCATCATCACTGGTATAGTGTGCGTGTGTGTTCAACATCTATGATAACTGATACAGACTAAAATTCATTACATAATCAATTTCTTAGAAGGAATCATACAGTGCAAACTTAAAAATTCCAAACATCGGCACATTCTAACTAAAACTAAGCAATACCAAATTCAAGGGTTCATGCACGGTACTTATACTTCTTTTATCTCATTTTTTTTATTTATTTTTTTTGCACGGGGCTTTTTGCTCTTTTCCTGTTTTTTCTTTATTTTTCCTTTTTTAGATAAATGGTTGGTGAGTGCATTTTACGCTCCATCTCATGCTTGTGTTTATGGGGAGTATTTCTCCTCAACCCACCACAAGACTCAACTTGTTTCATTTTTATTTTTTTCCCTCTGTCCATTGCTCCAATTAATCACGTTGACCTTTTCTTCTTTGTGTTGAGGAAGAGGATTGTCTTGTAAGTGAGGTTGATCTGGTTTGGTGACCACGATCTCATCGTTGTCTATCAGGTCTTGAATCTTGTGTTTCAAGGCCCAACAATCCTGAGTATCATGTCTAGGTGCCCCGGCATGATAAGCACATTTCCGAGTAGCATTGAAACCCTTCCCATTAGGGCTGGCTGGTGGAAGAAGATGCGTGATTTTCTTCTGCGTTGTCAGAAGAGTGAGAATATTCTCGAGTGAGTCCCCTAAGGGTGTGAACACTCGAGGGCGTTTGATTTCTCCATCTTTCGGTAATGTAGGGTTTGAAGACTGTGCTTGAAAGGGAGTGTAATTTCTACTCTTGATAGGCATGTTCTGATTGCCTTTTTTTTTCCACTAAGTTTGATTGTATATTGAAAAGAAAAGAGATAAAACAATCGCTAAGGGCATACCCCAGAAGCTTTTGATAGAACCACATGGGACAACCCCCAAAATGGACAACAAAAGACTAACAACCAAGCCAAATGAAAGAACAAGGAGCATTTCTAAGCAGGACAATAGTAAAACCAAGCATGAACACCTTAAACAACTTAAACAACCAATCAGTTTAAAACCAAACAAAATTTAATGAATGGAGCCGAAGATCGAATCGAATCGCACTACAAGAGGCAAGAGGATGTCAAGCATAGGAAGAACTACGAGTGCCAGTAGGAGAGGGCCGAACCATAGAAACCAAACCCCGAAGCCGAATCCAGCATCCCCAGAGTCCCGAAGACTGAACTGAACGGCACTACAATAGCCGAAGAGGATGCAAAAGCATAGGAAGAACTACGAAAAGCGAGTGGGAGAGGACCAACCATAGAAACCGAACCCGGCGAAACCAAAGATCCCCAACGTCCCAAGACAAGAGGTCAACCGAAGCCGAACCAAGATGCTAAGCTCAGATAGTCACCCACCTCCTTCTTTATCGCCCGAAGCCGAACCCAAAGATTTGATCAAGATGCTATCAAACCCATAATGAATGTAAGAAATAGTCAACCAAAAACCGTGAAGAGGCCGAATCGCCATGGAAGCCGAATCATTAAATCGCCATGGAAGCTAAATTACCAACACGTAGAAGCCGAATTGTTAATGTCATGAGTGCCAAGAAGCACATAATCAGATTACGCCGCACTCGAGTCATGGCGAATCAAAGCGAAAGCAAAAATAAATCTCAACTGCATTACTACAACTCCCAAACATCCAAAACACACCACACTGACCCATACACTTAGAGTAGGATTGCTCTGAAAGCATTAAAAGGAATTTAGAAGACGAAGAAAGCCTTGATTTGATGTCATTCAAAAATATCCCCACCACGACACTCAAAAGGTTTTTGATCCGATCATGGACAAAGGAGTTCCTAGTCGCCCAAAGTTTGTACTACCAGTAGAAGCTAATGCAAGCTTTAGAATATTGGACCTAGTGTTACTTCCACTAAATTGGATAACGAAGTTAACGAGGTCATCCCACCTCATTGAACGTTATTCCATCCTCCAACAACCGTAATCGGAGGAGAAGGCATATGATGAATAGTTACATTCAAAAAGCAGTGGGAAAAAGTTTCATCATGAGTTCTTGCGAGAAGGGCATTTTAGAGGACGAAAACTCAAGTAAGATAAAATCTATCATTAGTAGGTAATCTCGCCACGTTAGGCCAGCCAAAGGGTAAAGGAGTACCGAGGAATGTGAAGAGGGTGCCATAGCAGTTGAGCCCAAGGTACCTTCTGAGTGGATGATCGAATAGAATTCCAAATAATGGAGGCTTTAACTAATTTAATCTCACTAGAACCCCATAAAATTCTATCCTCAGAGGTCGAGGAAGCAGGGATAGAATCAAAACGACTCCAAAATTGCATAACCTCATGGTGGTTGCTAGAGGGTAATGACCAAGCACCCAGTGTTGCGATATCGAAAATACGGGCCTTCACCGGAATTCTGGTATTGTAGAGAAGTGAAGCAAATGGGTTAATGGCTTGACCATTCAACCACGGATCATGCCATAGACTGAAGAAATTTCCATTTCCAACTGAGTAGTGAAGGAAATTAAGAGCGGTGGGACGTAATTTAAGAATCTTACGCCAAATCCAAGAACACTCGGCGGGAATAGGGACATGCCAAAAATTATGACGAGAAAGCACAATGGAATTTACCCACTTAGCCCACAAGGAAGTTGGAGAAGGTGAAATAACCTTAAGGAGATGGAGAAGGATGAGATCCGAATTCCAATCCCATCTCAGCCATCTCCCCGTGTTTGATCATTTCAGAAAATGGTTTATCGATACCGGCTAATACTCTTTCATAGAAAGGAGCTTCTTGTATGTCTATGAATGTCATGACCATTTCTGATTCTGTCATGGAAGGAATAACTTGAGCAGTAAGGCGTCTCCACCTTTGAGCATACTCTCTAAAAGACTCGTTCGACTATTTCTTGACCTTGGTAATCTGATACCGTTCAGGAGCCATCTGTGACTGGAAGCTGTATTGAGTGAGGAAGGCATGAGCTAGCTCCTCCCAACTACGGATCTTTGAATTGTCTAATCTGGTATACCATGAACGGGCTTCTCCAGTTAGACTCTTCTGGAACAGCTGCATTCTGAGCTTCTCGTCCTCTACATAAGATCCAAGTTCTCCAATAAACACCTTCAAATGTGTGTAAGGATCTCCTAACCCGTCATACTTTTTGAAGTCAGGAGTCTTAAACTTTTTTGGATAATGAACACCAGGGAATATACACAGGTCAGCATATGAAACACTCCCGTGTGCTCCAATTCCTTTGATAGCGCATGGTCTCTTCCATTTGAAGGACTTTCTTTCTGATGTCACCGGTGTCTGGATCTCCTGTGAGATGGGTGGCATAATGAATTTTGTTGGTCGTATCCAACTGCAATTCAGGTATTGTAATGGCTTGAGTTCCCCCTTGTGAAGAGGATTCAGCATGTATGGGTATCTTTGGACCCTGTGTAGACTGGTGTAGTTCTTTCAGCAGAACAACCAAATCTGTGATTTGCTTGCTTAATCGTCGAATTCTTTGCGAGAAACTGGATTAAGGTCACCGTCTGCCTGGATGGCGACATAATTGATCAGAGGCTCATGACCTTTTTTGGATTTTGACCGGTTAGTAGGTCCGATTGTTTCCCTACGAAAGACTTGCATAGTTTAGTCTTTGGGGAATGTGTAAATATTAACATGATATGTGATGTGTCCGTTTTAGGAATTTTATCATGCAAAATGGATGTTAGCTGTTTGTAATACATGATAACATGTTACTTTAAATATGTATGTATACACATTTCTTCATATTTCTCATTACATGGAGATGAATATGGCATGGATTTACAGGTAATTTACTTTACAAGTAGTGAAAAAGCATGAAAAGACTTTCCTTCGTGTTGGGTTTATCAGAGGCTGACCTATCTTAGGTTACTCTCGCGGCTTTTTGGCATGAAGGTTCCCAAATCATCGCAATATACTCGACGGGAAGTTAATCCGGTCTTTCAACTGGAGAGAATTTGGGTGGTGCCTTTCCTGAACCTCGTTGGAATTAGTCTTCCTACTAGTCCAGTAATCAAACACCGACAGGATAGCCTCCTAGTGGAGGGACCACACAACATACATTCACATACAACGTGTCTCACTGTATGAAAATGATGACATGTGCGAAGCACTAATATCACAAGTAGATATGGTGCGAAGCACTAAGTGCAATAAGTAAATTCATTCGTACACATTCATCAAAAATATAAATGCAACATCCACATACAAGCAGATAATAGTTTTGAAAATCTTGGAATAACGGCTTAAGTCCTCTTACTGGAGTCCCCAGCAGAGTAGCCACCTGTCGATGTCAGGATTTTTAGTTGTCTCTTTCCGTTACTTGTTCTTTGGTGTTCTCATTTTAGGTGAGATTTGTTTGAAAAAACAAGTGAAAAAGGTCCGACATGTATAATGTCGACGATGGACTCTTAAGAGTCGCCCGTTGGTTTTTTAAATGGTTGTACCAACACAACCGAGAAAAGGTTTACACATTGACCCAAAGGATGATGTGTCCATTTGCTAAACGAATTCGGTGAAACCGAGATTCATCAGGGTCCGGGGACTTGATTATGCGGAGGGAAGGTGTTAGGCACCCCCCGACATCCGTGTTACCACGGTGACCGCCACTTTTCAAGAAACTGTTATATGAATGTGTGGGGGGGGGTTGTTGCCTCTTTTTTAGTCTTAACAAAAGAGTTCTAACTCATGCAAGCATACATGCGTCAACAAGTAATACAGAGCAAGTAAAGTATCGATCCCACAGAGAAAGTTGTTTAATTTAAATCACTACGCATTAATTAAATCACTATATTTATATACTCAAATTAATGACTAAGATTGGTTTGTTACTCTAATCGCAAATAACGACTAAAACAAGAATAAAGATGTAATAAATCAAATCTGAAAGTAATGGGATCCTAACTTCATTTAATATTTCATTTAATCACCACTATCATGCAAGACTTGTTCACATATCACAGAAAAGTAGCCAAGAGCACTAAAAGAGTCATAGCCATTTTTCAATGCACTATGACCTACTTTCACAGCATCCACAGATGATAGACTCTATGTAATCATCAATATAACCAAAATCACTATATGTCTATGTGAAATTGCAACCATATTGAATTTAAGTACAAGCCCTTATTCTAACTCATACGGTGACATAGTATATGTCTATCTGGTTCACGAAATACACAAGCCATATAAAAAAGCCTCGTATACGTATGCTATCATGATTACAATCCATACTTGCATGTTCATTGTCAATTCCATACAAGTACTGAGACGAATGGTGATCAAGGATTCATACATGCAAAACAATCATGGTAGAAATCCCATATGATATGTAAAACAATCCAGCATTCAAGCATTCAACTAAACTACATATTAAAATCCGTTAGAATCCCATAATGGAGTTTAGTTCATGACTGAACCAAAAGCCATTATGGGATCAAATCTAAACATAGCTAATAAATAAACAATTGAAAGATGAAAGATAGAAATGATCAAACCCAATTGATGAATAACATCCACTGCTAACATTCAAATCCGCATAACAATCCAACAAATACTAATAAAAATCCACTCTAGTAGAAAATCCCAAGAAGAAATAGAAAAGTTGGAGTTTTGGCTCCCTTCTACGATGGAATCTCTCTCCAGAGTGTAAACCCTAGTTATGATGTGAAAAATATACGTAAAACTAAATAATTCTGAATAATGATACGTCTGACACTAGTCAGAAAATCATTTTAAAACCAATTACAACCCTTAAAAATTCCAAATTAAAATAACATACTCAAGATTAGTCGCATCGCAGGATCACATGGCTGGCCCCCAGTGTAATCTCTGGCATAGGCGCGCGACTTGCAATGTGCCATAATGTCCAAATAGGGTGCTTTCATGCGGCGCAAGCCTCCATGCTTGTCTGCCACATGGCATTTGTCATGCACTGTTGCAATCGTGATTCTCAGTTACTGCTCTTTAATTATCTTACATCCTGCTTTGCTCATTCCTTTGTTCATGCTTGCTTAGTCTCCTGATCCTCTCGATCCTTATGCCACGCATCCACAGCTTGTGCCTTGCTTCATGCGTCCATTCGTCTCATGCCCTCTAAGTCCACCAAATTAGGCTGTTTCCTGCACTTTTTCACCAAAAGGAGTTTTAAGTATATACAATGTAAACTAACATGAAATGCAGCTAAAACATACTAAAATGTACCTGAGATGGGCATAGTTCGCATGAATTGGTACTCCATAAGTAGGTATAAAACCCACTTATCAAATACCCCCAAACTTGAACTGTTGCTTGCCCTCAAGAAATGCAAACTAATGAACAATGAAAATGCAGCTATATTACTATGCACTAAATTATGATGCAACTAATCTCACATTGTCCCAACTATCACAGAAATTCAGTCCAAAATGTCTCAGCGAATTTTTCTAGATTCAAGCATACAAATTCAAACCAAACTATAGGCATAATGTCATACACTCAGATAATTCATAAATGATATAGAGATGTTGTGTGTGTGTGTTGTGTTTGCCAAAACTTGATTTAGGCACATAATACTCATGCTATATTGCTCAAAACAGAAAATTATAGCTTAAATCAAGACTTATGTATATATATGCAACGAAGACTATTCCAACATCTTAAAATAAACTAAGGTTCAACAATGGGCTTAACTGCTTTATTTCTACTCACGAAGGCGATTTTTGCACTTTTCCGCGGTGTTTATTGCTATTTTTCTTGTTTTTTTTTTCACATGACTGTGCAATGTCTTACTCCATTAGGCAACACTACTACCCCTTAGCGAGCTTTCAACCAACGACTCCCAGACCATGAAAGACCTTAGGGCGCTAGGTATTAAGACACCCCTACGGGCGTACTTACTCAAGTAGCTAGGGCCCCGAAATAAGACTAGTCACGTTATTGCTATTTTTTTATACACAGCATACCCATGTTTTCCCAAAGTTTAAAAATCAATGTTTTCACCGTCTAAGTTCACTTTCCACATATTTCCCTTTTTAACATTACATATTCTATTCAGCAATGTACACATACTTCTTATACCTACAAGTGATTGAGAACACATTCTTGCAAACCGAAAGCATTTAAACAGCATTATGAATTGCATTGTGTAAAACATTATATCTTAGCTCATATTATCCAAAATACTCAAAAATCATTTAAAAATTCACTATATCATCATTGGCTAGACAAAAATTTCCATATGGCAAGAATTGTGAGACATGCAAACTAAAAATGAACATGCAACTATATGCAAAAATAAACTATATGACGCAAAAATTTTAAACTAAATCATGCAAAAACTACAAAATTAAACAAAATCATGCAAAAAGCTACATGTAACTATACTACCCCAATACCCCCAAACTTATAATATTCAATGCCCCATTGAATGAAGGTAAAGGGTAACGAAAAACTCCCCTAATGATCAGTGGTGCCACCCTCCTCGGGTGGGGAATCTGGTGGTGGATATGGCGCTGCTGTTCCGAATTGAGGCCATTCTAGCGTTGTTCTTTGCTGCACATAAGCTTCGGCCAAGGCCCTCGTAAGTCCCGTCGCAAACGTGCCCAGATTATCGTACATGGCATCGACTTTACGCTCCAACCTTCAGAGCTGGCGATCACCATGGGTGGCATGTGCTTGTGTGGACGGGCCTTCCTCATCTGTCTGAGGGGGCTGTTGTGATAGCTCTGGAAAAGTGGGTTGAATGATGAATCCTAGTCCGCGTGGGTGTGGCACACCTCCTGCCCAATCTTCAAATTTTTCAATTGTGGCATGAGTTATGTCCTGGCTTGGGTATTGCATTTGTTTGTTGCCCCAGTTGCACCCCTGATTATCACATAGCATAGCAACCACTGATGCGTGTGGAATGCTCCCAATGGTGCCTCCTCGCAGATATCACAACATATTCTGATGGATGAGATGGCCAACATCAATGTATTTCCTAGTGATTATGCCCCATAAAATAATTGCCCTCTCCGCTGTGATTTCATGCTGATGAGAGGAAGGCATGAGCTTGGCACAAATGAACAGATTCCATGCCTTTGCATATCAGTTTAGGGTTGCAGCTGGGAATATACGAGGTTGAGTCGTGCCTACTTTATAGGTCTATTTCGTGCCAGGCACGCATAATTCTGCTATAATCAACTCCATGTCTGTCTCTAAATGTGCACCAGTGACACAATTAGCAGCTCCCATTGGCAGTGCATCAGTAATTCTGAAAATTAATCGAATGGCATGGGGTCTGTAATCTATCTCGATACCGCAAACCAAAGATATACCGCTCATAGTGACCTTGGCATTGGCATAAAACTCGCGGACTATGCTCATCGAAATGGGCGTTGGAGTAGCAGTCAGTCCACCCCAGCCTCTCTCTCGAATCATGGGACACAACTGACCATCCTGCCCCTTTGGCTTGAAATCACTTTCCTTGACGAACGTCTTCGCTACAATTCGGTAATATTCCTGCTGAGCCTCCAAGTTTAGAAACTTGGTGTGATCAACAATAACCGCTCCTTGACTGCCCGAGGAAGATGAAGAGAAGATGCAATAGAACGTGCTCGCTTAGGCCCCATTTGTAGTTGATAAAGATTGCACAGATAATCTGTTTGAGAATGAAGAAGAGAACAATGATGCTATTACCCTCAAGTTGTTTCTGCCCCAACCAAATAAGAAACCCTAGTTTATATAAGTGGATGAGAGCGTGGGTTTGAGTGTTGAACGTGGAGGGAATCATGGAGATGTGATTGAGAGATGTACGGCTTCAATTTGTAACTGATAGAGAGATAGAGACGTGAGTTATGGAGAGACACTATTCTCGCGCTTCTGTTTTGATTGCAAATGAGAGTCCAACTTATCTCCATCATGTTTTTAACTAAAAAAATTTTCCACTTCTGATGTCGTATCGCTGTATGCCATGTCTATCTTTGAAATTGTTGCATGCAGTCACGCGTCCACGATATCTGCCTTTGCCGCTTTTATTTTTTAAAATTTATTTTTTTTAGAATCTGCAAGACAGAAATACATGCTATCCAATACACCTGCAATAACATCAATAAACCTTATCAAAGCATTGTATATTAAATAAAAATGAATGCCTATTCTATCACCCTAATTTCAATGCAATGCACGAACATGCTCATTTGCGATTCGACTATGATGAATAAGAATATAAAGGTACTCATACTATCTTAACAAGTAATGATAATAAGCTAAACGAAACAACTTGAAATAAATAAATACTAAGTAGAGATGGAAACAATGGGTTGCCTCCCATCAAGCGCTAAGTTATAGTCAATTAGCTTGACTGTTTCTGAGTCTCATATCGAAGATAGATTCGAGGTGACTTTCTTTCTGTCCACCTTACCACCATAATCACTCTTCAATCTCTGGCCATTCACTTTAAGATACTTGTCTGGAAACTTATCACATACTGCAATGGTTCCATACTGTGGCGTGGTATCCAGATATTGAGCAAATTTATTTAATTCCTCATCCTCCACATCTGAATTTTTAGCAATGATGCTTCTCAGTGGTTTACAATCCACTATACTCTGTACTTCATCATTTAGAACCCGGTTCACCACATCAACCCGGAAGCCTTCTTTATTCATCTATTGGGAACTTCATTGCCTTAAAGACGTTAAAGGTAACATCCTAATCATGTACACGCATCGTGAGTTCCCCTTTTTGCACATCTATCGAAGTCATGCCTGTGGCTAAGAATGGTCTCCCCAGTATAATTGGTATACTTTTATCTTCCTCGTAATCCAAAATGATGAAGTCAGCCGGAAAGATAAATCTGTCCACCTTCACTAATACATCTTCAACAATTCCCCGTGGATACGTGATGGATATGTCAGCTAACTGCAAGGAAATGTTTGTTGGCCTTGGCTCCGGTAATCCCAATTGGTTGAACAATGATAAGGGAATCAGATTGATACTTGCCCCAAGATCACACAAACATTTTTCAAAATTCATCTTCCCAATTGTGCACGGGATTGTGAAACTGCCCCGGATCCTTTAGCTTCAGAGGTAACCTGGCATGCTTGTCTTTGCATTCTTCCATCCAAGGCTCTCATCTCAAATTCATCTAATTTCCTCTTCCTTGATAGTATACCCTTCATGAACTTTGCATAGCTTAGCATTTGTTCCAATGCTTCGGCGAAAGGTATATTGATTTGCAGCTTTTTAAATACCTCCAGAAACTTGCTGAATTGTTTATCCTCCCTCTGCTTATTTAATCTTTGCGAATACGGAACTTGAGGGCGAATTGGTGGTACTGAACTCTTAAGCTTCTCCTCTGAACCTGCTTTATCTTTTTCTTCCTGTTGAACCTCAGACTTTTCCAGATTTTCTTCCTAAACAATCACCTGCTCTGCCTCGTGCGGCCGCGCGGCCTATTCAATACAATTGGGCATAGGCGCACGACTTGCAGTGTCTTCCGTGTTTTTCCCAGATCTTAATGTGATTGCTTGACACTGTTCCTTCCCTTCTCTTCTTGGATTTGTCTCTGTATTACTCAGCAATGAACCCTGGGGCCTGTTTGTAAGCATGTTCGCCATTTGTCCCATCTGAGTTTCCAGATTCTTAATAGCCATTGCTTGGCTGTTGATCATAACCTCTGTATTTTCCATGTATTTCATCATCATCTCCTCCACTTCTGATTTCTTCTGTTGCTGAGGTGCAGCTGGAGTGTGATGTTGTTGTTATTGAGAAAATCTCGACGGAAAAGGTGGTCTGGGATTAAACTGTGGCTGCGCTGGTTGTGACTGAAACTGATTATTTGTTTGAAACTGATTCTGTTGATTCCCTTGGTTATTTGACCAACTAAAGTTTGGATGATTACGGTTGTTGGGGTTGTATATGTTCTGAAACTGACCTTGGTATTTTCTGTAATTGTTCACATACTGCACTGACTCTAAGCTGATAGCACATTGATCTGTCGAGTGTGACCCCGCACAAATCTCACATATGAAGGCAACCGTCTTCGTTTTACCTTCTGCCAATGTATCTATTTTCTTCGTCATGGCTTCCATCTGTGCTGACAACTGAGTAATAGCATCTACCTCCAACACACCTGCAACCTTAGGCTGTGGCATTCGAGATGTGGGATTCTGAAAATCATTCGATGCCATTGTCTCGATAAGGTTATAGGCTTCCTCATAGCTTTTTGCCCATAATGCCCCTCCTGTAGCTGCATCTACAATCAGTCTCGACTTCCATCCCAATCCATTATAGAACGTGTTGATCACCATCCAATCTGGCATACCCTGATGTGGACACTTTCTCAGCATCTCTTTGTATCTCTCCCATGCTTCATATAAGGACTCGCCCTGTTGTTGTTTAAACTGAGAGATAGTTGTCCTCATCTTTGCAGTCTTAGCCATTGGGAAGAACTTGGCTAAGAATTTCTGCGCTAAGTCCTCCCATGTAGTTATAGATCCTGCTGGCAAAGAATGAAGCCAACTTCTTGCTTTATCCCTCAATGAGAATGGGAATAGCCTAAGTCTGATAGTATCCTCCGTCACACCGTTGTATCTGAATGTATCACAAATTTCGATGAAACTCAACAGGTGTTCATTCGGATCGTCTGTAGCGGTACCCCCAAACTGCACTGAACTCTGCACCATTTGAATGGTGCCCATTTTTATCTCGAATGTATTGGCTGCTATCGCTGGTCTGACGATGCTAGACTGAAGTCCATTAATATTGGGCATGGAATATTCCTTCAGAGCCCTATGTTCCTCTCTTTGCTCTTCTGCTTGTGCCTCGACTGCCATATTAGTTGTAGTGATTTCTAACTGTGCTTGTAAATTTCTACGAACACTCGATTTCCAACCTCTCCCGTTTATGTTGTCCTGAATAGGTGCTAAGTCGGAGTTGGATGACTGCATGCGCATAAAAAATTATCCAAGTTCCTGAAACAAAAACAAAAACTGAAATGAGATAAGACTAGAATTGTCTAAGTTATACAATATAGCTTAAAACTAATGATGATAATTTAAATTTAAACGCCTTTCCCTGGCAACGGCGCCAAAAACTTATTGCCTCTTTTTTAGCCTTAACAAAAGAGCTCTAACTCATGTAAGCATACATGCGTTAACAAGTAATATAGAGCAAGTAAAGTATCGATCCCACAGAGAAAGTTGTTTAATTTAAATCACTACGCATTAATTAAATCACTATATTTATATGCTCAAACTAATGACTAAGATTAGTTTGTTACTCTAATCGCAAATAACGACTAAAACAAGAATAAAGATGTAATAAATCAAATCTGAAAGTAATGGGATCCTAACTTCATTTAATATTTTATTTAATCAGCAATATCATGCAAGACTTGTTCATATATCACAGAAAAGTAGCCAAGAGCACTAAAAGAGTCATAGCCATTTTTCAATGCACTATGACCTACTTTCATAGCATCCACAGATGATAGACTCTATGTAATCATCAATATAACCAAAATCACTATATGTCTATGTGAAATTGCAACCATATTGAATTTAAGTACAAGCCCTTATTCTAACTCATACGGTGACATAGTATATGCCCTTATTCTAACTCATACTGAGACGAATGGTGATCAAGCATTCATACATGCAAAACAATCATTGTAGAAATCCCATATGATATGTAAAACAATCCAGCATTCAAGCATGCAACTAAACTACATATTAAAATCCGTTAGAATCCCATAATGGAGTTTAGTTCATGACTGAACCAAAAGCCATTATGGGATCAAATCTAAACATGGCTAATAAACAAAAAATTGAAAGATGAAAGATAGAAACGATCAAACCCAATTGCTGAATAACATCCACTGTTAACATTCAAATCAGCATAACAATCCAACAAATACTAATAAAAATCCACTCTGGTGCACGGCCATGCTTGTCCTACTGCCAGCAGCATGCCTTCTACCAGAATCGTGATTCACGGTTACTGCTTTTATTGCGCTACGCATTACATCCGCTTGCTCATTCCTTTGTTCATGCCTGCTTAGTCTCCTGATCCTCTCGATCCTCATGCCACGCATCCACAGCTTATGCCTTGCTTCACACGTCCATTCGCCTCATGCCCTCTAAGTCCACCAAATTAGGCCGTTTCCTGCACTTTTTCACCAAAAGGAGTTTTAAGTATATGCAATGCAAACTAACATGAAATGCAATTAAAAACATACTAAAATGTACTTGAGATGGGCATAGTTCGCATGAATTGGTACTCCATAAGTAGGTATAAAACCCACTTATCAGGGGTCAATGTGCTGTTTATTTGGAAGTAGTGTGAGGCCTCGTTCGCACCTATATACACAGGGTTTGAATTTGTGTAAAAATTCAGTTTTAACAAGATATGTCAGTGATGTTTTATAAAAGTGGTTTTTCAAACCCTTGTGCTCAATAGTAATTGAGACCTTTTACACTTCCATTTTATATGAAGTGTTCGGCTTGATTGCTTTTATTTTCGAGATGCGAAGCATCTATAAGAAAATAATGTACAAAATGATGCCGAACTCCTCGTGGGTATGAAAATCATCTGAGAAAATTCAGACACCGCAAATAAATTTACAAGCTGCTTACAGCTGAAAATGTCCATCACGGGAATCGAATCTAGATCCAATAGACTGAATCTGTGATCACATAATTCCTAGGCTCACATGATGCCTCAATTTGTATGAAAGCAGTAAGTAGGTATATATATATAAAAGATGTAAATATATATATACAGACATGATCAGCCACCACGAAGCACCTCCATGGGGGATCAGAAAATGTAAATAAAGTTGTAAAAGCCATCAACCGCCATAGAGGATACTCCATGCGGAACGAAACGTAAAGAAAGCTGTAAAAGCGATCAACCACCACGAAGTAAACTCCGGTGGGGACGAAATATATATATATATATATATATATATATATATATATATATATATATATATATATAGTGATAAACGCATATAGATATAAAATCGAGCTCATCGAGCGAGTTCGACAATTCAGTTATATATATATATATATATATATATATATATATATAAGAAAAGTAAACTCTCTGATGTAAAATCCGGGCTCATCAAAACAGAGTTTGACACGCATTCATATATATAAGTATATATATATTAAAAGCGATAAACACTCAGGATATAAAATCCGTGCTCATCGAACAAAGTTCAACACACGCTTAATATATATAAGTATATATATACATATATATATATATATATATATATATATATATATATATATATATATATATATATATATATATATATATATTGAAGCAATAAACGCTCGAATCAAAGTCTAGGTTCAATCGAGGCATAACTCGATAATGTTAGTCCATATATATATATATATATATCATATATATAAATATATATAAATATATATATATATACATAGACTAAAATAAAACCAGGGACCGAAGTCTGAGAAAACACACGCAACACGACTCTCAACGTGAAGAAGGGTGTGTGCAAAGATGAAGAGAAATGCTTTAAAGTGTGTGAGAAGGCTTACAGTGGGCTGCCAAAGAAGACTTCTATATCTTTAAAGTGGATGAACACTCGGCTCCAGCTGGTACAAAAGTAGCTATATGTGAGCTCACAAGTGTTTAAAATGAGAAAGCACTCAGTATAGGGTGAGTACGGAGCAAATTTGACAGGGCTTCCTCGCCTTTTTTTCTTCTTCTTACAAATGGCCACCCCAAGCCCTCTATTTATAGAGGGGGAGTGCTAGGCTTAGGCCTCGGATGTACCCTCGGCTACCCGGTTGCCCGGCTTCATGAAATCATGTCGTCTCTCAATGATATGCATACCTTTGTAATGTCCGCTCGAACTTTCAGAATTGCAATTCGGGCATCCGATTGAGGTATGTAAGACCTATTTCGGACCGCCGTTGTCGAGAGTTACGCATTTGCATGGGTTTAGAGGTTGTACGAAGTCAGGAAGATGGGACGGTGCCTGTAAGAACCCAATTTTTCAGAAATTATTAAAATAAGAATTTAGTAAATAAAATTCTTCAGGCATGAGATGGGTTCGAACAAGAATATATAATTGTGTTACGATGTATGTAATATTGTGTTACATAGGGTAATATGAGCAATGTGATGTTATGTTTAATAAATATATATTATTATTATATATTTGTTATACATTGTAGAGATGAATTAGTAAGAAAATGGATCAGATTTATCTATTGGCATTAAATAATTTATAGAATTATTTTTATCATAGTGAGTTGGTGACATTAAATCTCTTTGATGGATAATCACCATTTTCTTGAATATATATACTAGTAACTAGTATGATGAAATATGAGTTTTTAGTTAGTGCATAAGCTATCCATGGATAGATTGAGATAGTAAGCATAAATTAGTTAGTTATGAGGATTAACTAACAAGTAGAAATATTGGTTAATTTATATTAAAGTGGAAGTTATATTGTGGAATAGTATAATTTGAAGGGTTTAAGAATCACTTAAGTAAATAGTGAATATGTGATTATAGTGGGTGCTTTATATTCGAGTTTTGTGGTAAGAAACCCTGAAAGAAGATTTCATAGTTGGTTAAACTATTAAGGAAAAATAGAGTTTTAAAACTCGAAGTTTGATAATTAAATTATTAAATAAATTAGTAATCGATGATGTGGAATCAAAGATGGCATTGATGTTAGACGAGTTAACACTTAAGGAGGATGTGTGAAGTATTTAGAAGCGTAGATTTTAGTTTTACTTGATGCGAGAACTTGTGCGCCTCGATTTTAATTATGTAGGCGTGGTATGCGCCATTTCAAATCTGTAACTAAAGCACAATCGCTACCAATCAGAGAAAATTATGAGTAAGTCTGTGGAATTTAAATTCAAGGAATGAAGGCTAGAGACTCATATAAAGGTCATATATGGTGACTAAGTTGTCCATGAATGGAGTAGGATAGCAAGGCATGAATTTAATGAGAGTTAGTTATGGAAATTAAGTAAACAAGAATAAATATTGGTTAACTAAAATTATATTATGGAATAACATAATTTGAGTATTAAAGCCTTGTGTGGCAGTGGTGTGATAGTAAATTGAACTAAAGGAGTAATTCACTTAAGTAAAATGGTGAATTAATATGTGTGCTTTACATGAAGAAAACAAAATGAGTATGTTAATTTATTTTAGTAATTTCATATATTACGTAATACGATAATATATGAAAGGATTTAATATTTGAAAGATAAACAATTAATAAAAGAAGATGACCAATATAGTTATAAATAGTTATTGGTTAGAGATGGAAGAAGTTGTCTTGGGACAATCGAATAATTATACGTATAGTGTATAATTTAAATAATTAATAGAGTAAATATTAATTATTCTAAGTGTAAAGGTTGTACATATTTTAAGTATGTAATTATTAAGTAAGCTAAATAATTTAGCATGCTAATAAAGTGTGACATAAACTTGATATTAAATAAATAATAAAATAATGTGGAATTGGGGAAAAGCCAAACGTGGCCTAGACCCCTAATATTTTATTATAGAAATAATGAGCTTGAGTTATATAACTCTAGTAAATGAGATAAATGAGTCTTGTGTGGCCTGGGTATTAAAGTTAAACCAGACTGAAGGTTTAACTGAAATTATTAAAAGAGAATTAATGGGAAGAAATTAAAGGATTGATATTAATCATTGTGATATTAAGTGTGATTAGAAATAGTGGGTTGGGAATACTCAATTGAATTATTCTTAGCCCAATTAAAATATTATTTGGACTAGCCCAAATGTACATGGATTATATGATGTGAGTACATAAATAATCCCTAAATTTACTTGGTGTAGTAGCATTAACACATTAAAATTACATTTTGGGAATTTAAGGAACTAAACTAAGCTAGTTGTTGAGTATAAGCTTTTGTCCCAAAATTAGTGTCAATTTTATATAACTGCCGTATGTATAGGCCATTAGCCTATCCTATTTCTTCTTCATTACGTAGTAGAGTTGATGATGGCTGAACATGGAGTTGGTGACCAACTCTTTAGCATCCATTGGCTTCTTCTTCCTCCCCTTGGATCAATTCAATGTGCAAAACCATGAACTAGATAATCCTTCCTCTATAAATAGGGACTCCTTCTTTTCTTTCCCGTTTGTTTGAGTTGTTTGAGAAATGGGTTATGAAAGTTCAGTAGTATTGAGAATAATTAGAGATTGGGAGAGCTATAGATAGCAAATTGAAGCCATCAAGAGGTAATGATTCTAACATAAATACTTTTGATTCCTAAGTTTCAATTTCTCAAGAATGTCATGAAATAGTTGTTTTTGAGTCATAAAATTGATGACTAAAACTTGTTGTAATTCTTGAATTGTTGCTAGATGTTGTTGATATAGTTAGAAATGAAAACAACGGAAGTTAAACGAACCAATTTGGTTGAGAAACGAATTCGTAGTGAACGAATTCGCTAAACTTTTCAAAATATGAAAACTAAGCATGAACATGAGTTATAGATTCATATTTGGGTTAGTTAATGTTTATGTTAATTGTTGGGTATTTGGTATGTTGTAGTTTTATGAGTTACAAGCTCATAGAATCAAAAATGGACTGATTTGGATGAGTATAACTCATGTTATGAAAATCGGAAGGTGTTATGCTTACGAAGAAGCAGAGCTTCAATCTTTGAGTGACTTGGGGCCTATGCTTCGCTACCCCCAAGCCATTTAGGGCCATGTTCGGCTAAACTTCGATCTTGAAATTACCTGGTATAAATTAGGCATACCAGTTTTCATACAATCTCCGATTGAGGTGATTAAAGATGATCCGGAACGAGGACGAATAGACCTACAAATTTTGTTCTTTAAGCTTTTCAATTTGAGGTCATTAATAAGGGTCAAAATAGTCATCTTTGTGACTGTTACATATTCAGAGGCGATCGGAGGGCGTCAAACGAGCACATACGCAAGTATAGTGCTCCAGACAATGGAATATGTTATTCTAAGTGGTATAACATGAAAATGCATGATATTAGACATGCCATATAAGATTACAATACTCACAATGGAATGCTTTAGCGTAACTTAGTGTGTGTTTTAAAAAGAAACTTGAAGATTTCGAAAATAAATCTTGACGAACTTTGAGTCATTTGAGTTCTGACTTTGTAGTGAGCATATGGTGGAGTCATGCGAGCATAAAATGTGATCCTAAGTTACTTTGTATAAGATAACTTGTATAGCTTGGTTAGTAAGTGTTTTCAAAGAGAAATTCAAGTTTTGAAAACTAATAATCATGAGTATTGCGTCGCCTACACTTCTACCTTGTAAGAATGTATAGAAATATGCACAAATGAATATGACATATGATTCAAAGTTGTCTTGCATGATTTGGTTGGCATGACATGGATTTGAAGAAAAGAAACTTAGACGTTTTGAAAACATTATTCGTGAGCATTATGTGGTCTAAACTTCTAAACTTATAGGATGGCATACTAGTATCATTTTGGTCTTTAAACATGACCTATATAAGTGCAAACACATAGTTTGACACAATGTAAGTCATTGGAACATGATTTTATAAGAGTTTAAAGTGATGGAAGAAACTAGTTATGTATAAATGATATGAATACTTGTGAGCGTGAATCATATAACCCTCTCTTACGAATAGATGGATAATATAGTTAACCTCATGATTTCATAAACTTGGTTGGCCTTAACTTCGTAGAAATTTCCAACTAGAGACATATTGTGTAAAAGTAGACTTGATATGACTTTGAGAAAGTCCAAGATCTCTTAAGATGTATGCTTGCTATGTGTTAATATTCTGGTGGAATGAAACCCAGAAGATAAAAGCTCAACTTTAGTGCAGCGGGGGATGGGCAATTGCATGATCCCAAACCTAACTCTCGGTAATAATTTCTGACTGCAGAGACGATTCGATCTAGACATTTTATTTGCTTTCGATTTTGGCAACTTACTTATAGTCTTCCTAAGCTATAGTACTTGTCATGGATGATGTTTTAAGCCTAAGAGCATGTAATGGTTATATAAAACCCAAATTTGTTAAAATTTATTAAAGTTTGCAAAATGCAAGAACTATATATGAAACATTCATTTATGAGTTTGAAATGTGTAACAAACACATAGCAGAGTCAAGTGTGTAATAGATATATATATATGAATGTTGAGGTAAAGTATGAGTGGTTAAGGTATACCTATACATACCTAGCTATTCTAAGAGTATGATGAGAAAGTGAAATGTAGGTTTTTGAACCTAGTTAGAAAATAATGTAACATTGTTATTACATTGAGAATGCATGAAATATATTCTTGATGGATATGAATCCATGATTATATAAGCTGTGTAGGAATACACGAAGTGCGAGTAAAGTGTTAAGCGATTAAGTCGTAGTTTATAAACTACTGAATCGGTGCAAGTCTTTCGATTCTTATTTGATATATGAATTCTATAAATGCTAGTTGAGCTATATTTTGCTATGATTATGTTGATGTATATATATGAAATGCATATGAGATATGTATGAAATTGATAGTTGATCTTTGATGATATATTTGTGAAGTAAATCTCTATGCTTGTTATGTGAGAAGTAACATGCGTAGTAAATATAAATTGATTATAAATGCATGAACTAAATATGCTATTATATGTTATGTCTTTGCATAAAAAGCTATTAGAATTGTTGAAATTTATCGATCTCACCCTTGCAAATAACCACTTTTGCGGAGTTAAGGATACACAGTAAAGGTTACGTCTTTACATGATTAATAAAGATTCAATAGTATCAAAGGAGATTGATTTATTTATTTAAATATATGCTCTTGAACCATGTTTAGGTTCTAGTAGATATACTTGTGATAGTTCTGAGGTTAACGACATGTTATCTTGTTAAGTGGTACTATGTGATATATAGAGAAATTCGAATCGAGATGTAAAAACTTTATACGATAAATAGAATGAAGTGAATCATAGAATAATTTGATTCAGGAAATTGTAAGTAATTCAAGTTAAGATATCAATAAAAGAATTATTATTTTCAAAGAAGATTGAAAAAGTTTAAATTATTCCGCATATTTATATAACATCGAATATGAGGTAAGACAGGAATAGTATATGACCAAGTTGTGAAACTTATAAAAGTTTGGGGTCATTACATAGATCCTAGAATTGGAAAGAATTTATATTCTAAATTGTAACAAGCAAAGTTATATTCATTAAGTTATGAATAAAATATATAAATAGTTTGACGAGAGTAGTATCGTGGCGGATCGGATCCGAGGTTCGAAGGGACCCGGATTTGGGGAAGTCACAGTGCCCTCCGGTCTTCAAGCTTCAAATTCTGTGTTACCCTGTGTAATAGTCACTCGGGATTGGTTTTCCTTGATTCTTGTGGGACGTTGTTGTGTAGAAATATATGTATGAACTGTTGAGACAACGCTATGTGGTGTCAATGGTGGCAAGATGACGACTTTTTCCCTCACCGGGGTTATCTCCGATTTGGGCGATCATGAGGCGTTGCTTTCGGGGTTATCGGCGAGATTGAATTTGCTGCAAGTGTTGAAGGTCCTCAGTGTCATCTTTGAGGTGTGCCTATCTTCCCGGGGTTATGTCCAGGTCTTATACTGAGTGCCTCGGTGTGAGTGCTAAGGTTGAAGTTGATTGCATGCATTTGAAACAAGTATTTCTGGGGTTATCTTCGGAACTGCAACTGCCTTCCTTGGGGTTATCACCAAGGTTGGTAAACGCTACCCCCAGTGTTGGGACTGAGACTGGATACCTCGGGGTTATCTCCAAGATTAATCAGTCTTCTCCGGTGGAATTTTCGATATTGGGCTGCATGCCTCGGGGTTATCTCCCGAGGTTGGGGCCATTATTTCTCCGGTGTGTGTTTGAGGTTGAGGCCCGAACTTACGGTAGTATCCGGACTTGACATGAACTATCTTCCAGGGTTATCTCTGAAAGACGAATCTGCCCTCCTGCAATGTCGATGCAGGTGTCTGAAGAAAATTTCGAGTGTCTACACCCATGCCACAAAATGAGGCGACCAGACAACACTTGGATAGCTTTAAGGACTTTAAATTGGTAGGACCACTGGAGTTCTGAGGAACCTTGGACCCAATTGAAGCCCAGACATGGATAGAAGAAATGGAGAAGGTGTTCTAGGTCGCACGGGTGGTCGAAACACAGAAGACGAGTTTTGCCACTTTCATGATTAAGGGCGAAGCTAATTATTGGTGGAAAGCCAATAAGGGATGAGCAGACGAAGGAGTTATTCCTTGGGATAGATTTAAGGAGCTATTCCTCGAGAATTACTTCTCGGAGAATACGCAACAGGATATGGAAGTTAAGTTTCTAGAATCAAGAAGCAGTATGTATGTGCATGAGATCTGTGACAAGATTTAACAAGTTGGCCCGATTCGCGTCGCATCAAATTGACACGGAGGCCAGAAAGGCAAGGAGGTTCGAATTAGGACTGAAACCATAGGTGCAGAAAGCAGTGGCCGTATTAAAGATTAAGACTTACTCTGATCTTTTAGAAAGGGCTATCATTGCTAAAGGAGGCAATGAAGCCATCGCTCGATTCAAACAAGAGAAGAAGATTAGTCAGGATGGACAGAAAGGGGGAAGTAGCGAAGGAAGCAACCCCAATAAGCGTAAATGGACGAAGAGCCAATCCTCGGGAGGTAATAAGTCTGGGGGGAGGCCAAGAAAAGTATGAAGTGAAACAACTGTGGGAGGAACCACTCGGGGGGAATGCATGAAAGGAAAGCGTGTTTGTTATCATTGTGGACAACTAGGGCACATGGCTCCTCAGTGTCTGAATAAGCAGAAGGGAGGATGTTTCTCATGTGGAGCCACAGACCATCAAATCAAGGACTGCCCGAAGAAAAAGGGCGATGTAGCTAGCGGAAATCGCACCAACAACAACAATGCGTTAAACATTAGAGGGCCAGCCAGTCAAGCCAACAGACCAACGACACGAATGTTCAATATGACCGTATAGGATGCGGTGGAATCTAAGGACGTGGTGTCAGGTATCATTCCGATCAATGATATAGATGCATACATGCTATTTAATTCGGGTGCTACCTGCTCTTTTGTTTTCAAAGAATTTGCTAAACAGTTAGACTTACCCCGTGAGAGATTAGAACACCCTATGAACGTAGAAGTAGCAAACAAGGAAATTATTCCCGTAGAATACATTCATAGGAATTGTTGTGCTGAATTACGAGGATTTAAGCTCAAAGTGGATTTGATACCGATTCGTTTGGGGGAGTTCGATGTAATCCTTGGGATGGATTAGTTATCAGTTCACGGAGCAGTGATAGACTGTAAGAAGAAGTGTGTACACCTTAAGACTCTGAATAAGTCGAAGGTGGTATTTTATGGTAGTAAATCGTCGCGACAATCTCATTGTCTGACGATGGTACAAGCGCAAAGATTACTTAGAAAGGGTTGTATAGGTTATTTGGCTCACGTAATTGATACTCGACGAGTCAAGGGTGAACTGAGTCAGATACCTATTGTAAGGGATTTCGTTGATGTCTTCCCAGACGAGATTCTGGGATTGCCACCGGATAGAGAGATTGAGTTTGTCATTAATTTGGCACTGAGGACAACACTGGTATACAAAGTTCCGTATCGTATGGCACCGATAGAGATGAAAGAACTGATGGCTCAATTACAAGAGTTGTTAGATAAATGATACATTCCACCGAGCGTATCACCGTGGGGAGCACTAGTCTTATTCGTGAAGAAGAAAGATGGGTCGCTAAGACTTTGTATCGACTACCGAGAGTTGAACAAGGTCACCATTAAGAACAAGTACCCGTTACCCAGGATAGATGATTTGTTTGATCAGTTGAAAGGGGCAAAGTACTTTTCAAAGATTGACTTGAGAACTGGTTATCACCAACTAAAAGTGAGGCCGGAAGACATTCCAAAGACGACATTTAGAACTCGATATGGACACTTTGAGTTTCTAGTAATGTCATTTGGATTAACGAACGCGCCAGCAGCATTCATGGATTTGATGAACATAGTATTCAAACAGTATTTAGATAAGTTTGTTGTCGTATTCATAGATGACATCCTAGTGTATTCAGAGACGGAGGAAGAACACGTCGAGCATCTTCGGATAGTGTTGGAGACATTAAGGAGAGAGAAGTTGTATGAAAAATTCTCCAAGTGTGAGTTTTGGTTGCATAGAGTGCACTTTTTAGGGCACGTTATCGACAAGAATGGTGTTTCGGTGTATCCAACGAAGGTAGAAGCGGTTATCAATTGGGAGCAGCCGAAGATGTCGACAGAAATTCAGAGTTTCTTAGGATTGGCAGGATACTATCGAAGATTTATTCAGGATTTTTCGAAATTAGCATCACCATTGACCAATCTTACCAGAAAAGCAGTTAAGTTCGTTTGGACAGAGAAGTGTGAAGAAATTTTCCTAGAATTGAAGAAGAGGCTTAGTCAAGCACCTGTGTTGGCCTTACCGGACAACACGAGAGGGTTTATAGTTGATAGTGATGCATCACAAAAGGGTCTTGGCTGTGTACTGATGCAACACGTCAGTTGAAAGATTATGAGAAGGGAGCATGATCTGGAGTTAGCAGCAGTAGTTTTCACCTTCAAGATTTGGAGGCATTATCTGTATGGCAAGAAATGTGAGATATATATGGATCACAAGAGTCTGAAGTATATCTTCACGCAGAGGGAGTTAAACATGAGGCAGCGCCAATGGCTAGAATTGATCAAAGATTTTGATTGTGAAATTCTGTACCATCCAGGCAAAACAAATGTAGTGGCTGATGCCTTGAGCAAAAAAGGCAGAAAGAAGTTATTAAAGTTGACCATTCAAGAAGAATTGGTGAAAGATTTCGAATGACTAGGCTTGGAAATTAAGTATCCGATGGAGACCGACGAGCAATTATTTATAGTGACAGCAAGTCCGACTTTATTAGATAAGGTTAAAGAGGCACAAGAAAAGGACGAAGATTGCAATAACATCAAGAAGCGATTGACTGAAGGTGATGAATTAAAATTTAAGATTGATAGCACTCGACTGCTAAGATTTGAAGGACGAATTTGGGTACCATTAGTACCAGAACTGAGAGAAGAGATTTTACAAGAAGCACACAGTACGAGATATTCGATATACCCAGGAAGCACGAAGATGTACCAAGATTTGCGTCACCAATTCTGGTGGCCAAACATGAAGAGAGAGGTTGCAGAATGCGAAAGTAGATGTCTAACTTGTCAGAGAGTCAAGGCAGAGCACCAACGACCAAGTGGGTTATTACAACCATTAGAGATTCCAGAATGGAAATGGGAGCACATCACAATGGACTTTGTGGTGGGACTTCCGACAACGCAGAAAGGGCACGACGCCATATGGGTGATTGTAGATCGTCTTACTAAGTCAGCTCACTTTTTGCCAATTAAGATTAAGTATAGTTTAGACTAGTCAGCAAAATTGTATGTCAAAGAAATTATCTCGAGGCATAGGGTACCGGTGTCTATTATATCAGATAGAGATCCGCAATTCACATCAAACTTCGGGAAGAGTCTTCAAGAAAGAATGGGGACACAACTACGAGTGAGTACCGCGTATCATCCGCAGACCGATGGGCAAAGCGAAAGAAGAATTCAAACACTTGAAGATATGCTCCGAGCTTGTGTGATGGACTTCAAGGGTAGTTGGAAGGATCACCTTCCATTAGTAGAGTTCGCGTATAACAATAGTTATCACGCCAGTATTGGAATGCTGCCGTACAAAGCATTATATGGCAGGAAATGTAGAACGCCTTTATGCTGGGATGAAGTTGGAGAACGTCAACTGTTGGGACCAGAATTGGTACAACAGACGATAGAAATCATCAAGGTGATAAGAGCCCGACTAGTAGCAGCTCAAGCTCGCCGAAAGAAGTATGTGGACCTACATCGGAAGAAGGAAGATTTTGAATTAGGAAGCTATGCTTTTCTGAAAGTATCTCCGTGGAAAGGGAAGATTCATTTTGGGAAGAAGGGCAAGTTCAGCTCCTGGTTCATAGGACCGTTCGAGATTTTGAGGCGAGTTGGTGCAGTGGCGTACGAGGTATCATTACCTCCTGAACTTGAGCACATTCAAGTGTTTCATGTGTCAGTATTGCGACCGTATAAACCAAATTACAAGCACGTTATCTCCTATGAACCAATCCAAGTCGAGAAAGACTTATCGTACGAGGAAGTTCCTGTCCAGATACTAGATAAGAAGGAACAGAAGCTGAGGAATAAAATCATCCATTCCGTTAAGATTCTCTGGAGGAATCACGCAGTCAAAGAAGCTACATGGGAGCTAGAAGAGAAAATGAGAGCGAATTATCCGTTTTTATTTGAGTAACCTTATTTTTACAATTCCGAGGACGGAATTTTTATAAGGGGGGAGGGATGTAATGACCGTGAATTTTAAAAACTCCTTATTAATTAAATATGTGATTTGATTTTAATGAGTTAGTTTTGTGAGTTTATTTAAACCTTATGTGGTTAGGTGAATTTATAAATATGATTAAAGGGAGTCACTAATAGTTATTTAAATTGGTGGACTAACCCTAAGAGTTTGGTATCAAGGAATTGTTAGAATTCTTAATGATTAAATATTTAATTTATTTGAATATAGTGGCGAGAGTTAAACATATTGAATTATGTCAAGTATGGGTATAGCACCATTGAAGAAGTTAAATTATCTCATATAAGACTTATGTGGTGATAGAATTTTGAACTGGCTTGGAGCTAACCCATTTTAGCCTTTATCGAGGCCAATATGACCTACCTCTAACAATTACAAAATGGCATGACTATGCGGTGTCCAAACTTAGAAAGTTAATTTCTGCTATAGAAAATGAATAATAACATTAGTGTAATGTGTGGCATGCATAGAATCATATAATAAGATTATATTATAATGATATGGAGTATGAAGTAGTGCAATAAAATCATAAGTGATTGTTAAACAGAAATAAATTAATATATGTGGATTCCAGAAATCGGAAAAGAAGTTATGTGTGTACACTTAATATATAATATTAAATAATGTTATAATATGCCTATGTGAGTAGTAGAGATAATTATGAAACTACCCGGACAATAATACTTAACTGCGTTATTTTATTGCGTGTATTTAATTAACATGGGATATATAATGTGAGTACATAAATAATCCCCAGAATTCATTTGTGTAATAGCATTAACACATTTATATTACATTATGGGAGTTATAGTGTCCAAACCAAGACTTAATCAAGCTAGTTGCTGAGATTGGATTCTTGTCCCAAAATGAGTGTCACTATAGTACATGAATAATAGCCTACATTTGATTTACGTAACTTCCATTTGGGATAAACTTAGGCAATGATTACAAGGCCAATGGCCTGATGGTGGGTTGTTCAACCACCCTTGATTAACCAATGAGTTCTTCCTTTGCACCATGAGCTCCAACATTGTGTAATGCAAGTGTCCAGTTCATAGTTCCTTTATAAATACAAGCCCCATTTTCAGTTTTGTTGTTTGTTAAAGTCTGAGATTGAGAGTCCTAAGTTGCTGAGAAATTTTGGAAGCATACTCAGTGTGTGAGGGGTCTAATTCAAGCCAAGGAGGTATAAATCTTAACTTGTGTTCTTGAAATGGGTTTTGTCAATTTCTTAAAATTACTTGAGATACTTTGTTAGTCAAAGTGAATTGGTATACCATGATGTGTTTAGGAAGTAGACTTACATGTTTGAACTCTTAAATGATAGTGTTAAGAATGTTTAAATCAAAGAGAAGTGTTGATGTTTGATGCTCTCTGCGAGAATAGAATATCACTTGCCTTTGAGTGCGATGGCATAAACCATTGCGCCTATTTGTACTAGGGTGCAGCAAAGCATAGCTGTAAATAGCTCAAAAAATCGATTTACATTGGTTATATGTGCTACTAACTTGATGTTATGACTATGATACATACCTTTAGAGGAGTAGAACATGTTATTTAAAGCTTTTGTATGTGGTATGAAGTAATCAACTTGGATTAGTAAGAAAGTTGTAGCAAAACTTAAAGTTTTCAAAACTAACTTTGAGGAAAACTTGTTCACAAGTTCTGAACTTACGAGACCATATACATGACTGATTTGGAACCTAAATGAGCATGATGTGTGATTCATAGCTATTGTATCCATGACCAACTTGATGAGCTTTGTGCTAGAACTTCGTTTGAAAAGAAAGGCTTAATACAACAAGACTAATGAACACAAATGCTAAAGAGATTCTGATCTTGAAAGGAGGTTAACATGACTTAACTCCTTATGATAAGAGTTTTTGATGTTGTCTTATATGTGCTATCTTGCATCATTCATGAATAAAATGATTTCGATGACAACCTTGAACATGTTTTCAAACATAAGTTGCATATTATATGAGTACTTAGATACTAAAGTAGTAAGATGTCATGTTATGACTATAATACTCCTAAACATGATTCATATGTATTAAGTATAATGGTTATATGATTTTTATGTTTTAATGACATATAAATTGTAAGTTAAACTTGAAGTAATGAATTCAAGTATGATCATGTGTTATATTTAAAACTCTAGCATGTACGTATGTTAAAATATATATGTAATTGGTGTGTTAGAGTTGAATTTGAAGTCGGGAGAAGCGATAGCTCAACCTTGAGTGCAGCGAGGGGACAGTATGATTCACGCCATCCCTAAGCTAGACCCGGCGTGTGGTGCCATGCCGTCCCAGTAGTCTTGCCAAGATGATCTGTTTTTGATCTGAAGTAGTAAGGCATGCTTATATAATTACTTTAATTTGTAATGTGTGACCAATATGTCATATAATGTGTTGAGAAGCATGTTATGTGATGACTTGATTCTTTTAAGTGTAGACTCGTACTAGTTTACACCTACTAATTGAAAAGACATACTTGTTAATGTTAGGTCATTTCAAGTAGCGCCCCCAAATTCGAATTACTTGAAACTTCGAACTCGGTTTTCAAGATCTGATTTCTATAATGAAATAATACTAATAATAATAACAATAATATAAATAACAAACTTAGTTTACATATATCAGAGTCTAATCCCAAGTACGCAACCTTTACTATAATTTCTTACATGATAGATAGTATATATCATTGCCTTAATACTGTCTAACTATTACAAAAGATACCATTACACATATTCAGTTTGCTTTCCTTTTTCACTTGTTCTTGTCTGAACCTTCAGGTTGATCACGCTTAGCTGAAAATATTTAAATTAAGCAAGGATGAGCATTTGAGTGCCCAACAAGTAATAACAATTATAAATATAATTAGCTGAAAGAAATAAATATTTTCTTTGTACATCACTTCTACAACGAATTTATAGTTGTGAAGTAAACTGAACCGATAATAACAACATAACAATTCTATCTCAAAATTTTGAAACTACATTATTAACTATATATATAGGTATTAATTAACGATTATGAACATTGTTTTTAGTTTTATTTAAGGTTTAGCGAGAACTTCATCTATAAAACCGTCATAACTTATATGCGAGGGTGATCGCACTTGATGTGCCTGTATTGATCAATACTACATTGCTAGAACGATATTATCGTTCATCCTTTGTCCTCCTTAGCGTATAAATTTTTTTTCGTGATCGGGATGTTCATACCTTGTCTGGAATCCAAACCAAAATAATTTGATAGGATACAAAAAGGTTTTAACTTATTCAACGATATTTCTGAATATGTGTCTAGCTGGGTCAAATAGCTTAGACGACTTTATATATATATATATATATATATATATATATATATATATATCAACATGTGTTTAAATACAATGATTATCCAAGTGGGGACACTTGTGTAACCATGTTTAGAAATTAACGAACATAATATATATCTGAATTACCATATACTAACATGTTGATAAACAATGATCGGATATAGAATATATCACAATAGGGTTAATAATATAGCATAATAATAATATAATTCTGAAACTTCTTACTCATTTCTATTGCATAAAGGAAATGCAAAGGTAAGATACTTGCCTGATGCGCTGCTTACAGTTCGTAACTTAGTTCTATCTTTATATCACGACCTATCATTAATCAGATCATTCGTTCGATTAGAACAATATACCACTGCTTATTGCAGTCAGCACATAACCTAATCACATTGTCACATATATTCCACAACCATTGAATCACAAATAAACACATATCTAATCAAATTATCTAAGTCCAGATCAATTTTTGAAATATATTAGAATTATCTTAAAGCGACTTTATCGAGGCAATTATTGAGTCTAAGACTCTATCTTATAACTTAATATCAGTCATATTATTTTTAAATGACTTAATATAATTTTAAAATATTTATTATAATTTATCATGAATTTTCAAACGTCGGAATCATTATTAAATGATTTAAATATTAAACATTTCTATTATCCTTAATATTTAATTAATATTAAACTATTAATGAAACCATTGCCTAAATGTTAAAGTTATTTATAATAACTCAAAATACTTTTAAAGTATTAATATTATCCTTAAATGATTTTTAAAAGAATTAAAATCATTTTAAATAATTACCATTAATATTTAATTATTAATGTCTTATTCACCAAAATATAAAAAGTCCTTAATTATAACTTAAAATATTTTTAATCCATTTATTTCCTTTTAAATGATTTTTAAATCAATAAAACCATTTTAAATTATTTATTTAATATTATTATTAAATAACTCTAATATCATTTATAATAAATTAATAATCATTAATATTAAAGTATTAATGCATTATTTATCAAAATATTAAAAGTCATTAAGTATAACTTAATAATATTTTTAATTTATTTATATCCTTTTAAATAATTTTAAATTAATAAAACAATTTTAAACTATTTATTTAATATAATTATTAAATAAATTTAATATTATAAATAATAAATTAATAATTATTAATATTAAATTATTAATGAAATTATCCTTTAAATATTAAAAGTTATATTTTATAACTTAAAATATCTTTAAACACTTTATTTTCATTTAAAATGATTATTATAATATTAAAATCATTTTTAAACTAAATTATTTAATATACTTATCAAATAACTTTAATATCATTAATAATAATTAATTAATAAAATTTACCTTTAAATATTGAAAGTCATATTTTATAACTTGAAATATTAATAAACTCTTTATTTTCATTTAAAATAATTTTTCTAATATTAAAATCATTTTAAACTAATTTATTTAATATAATTATTAAATAACTTTAATATCATTAATAGTAAATAATTAATGAAATTTGCTTTAAAATATTAAAAGTTATATTTTATAACTTAAAATATTTTAAATAACTTATTATCATTTAAAATGATTTTTAATATAATAAAATGATTTTTAATTAATTAATTTAATTTATTTAATAAATAAATTAATTATCAATAATATTTAAATAAATACTAATATTTATGAAAAATATTTCAAATTATTAATAGTTAAATTTTTATAATTTAAAAATAATTTTTGTAATTTTCGGAAATTAATTACTATTTTTAAATAATTTTCGGAATTTAAATAATTAATTTTAATAAAAGTGTCGCTAAAGACTGCCTATAGCGACATAACCGTCGCTATAGGTGTTCTTCGCGTTCTTCATGAAATCCAGATCTTCATAAGCCAGTTTGCAAGGTATCTAGTTTGACCAAGCTTTCTGATCAGATCCTGATGTTACTAGGTATGTTATTAGTCACGTAATGTAGTACTAATGCACGACTACAAGATCCAACAACTAACATGGTCAAACAACACATAACAAAGTAGATCTGGAGCCATGAACAAGCTGTCAGAGCTGTTCTTCATTTCTGGGTTACCCAGAAATGAAGAACAGTTCGACTGTTCACTTTTGGGCTTCCATAACTTATGCTCCGTGTAATCTTTATGTGATGTAATGAATTCTTTATGTAGCCAGCATGACAAGGAAGGGTTCTATCACAATAGATCACTAAAACAACAACAGATCGAGCAGATTCATACTGGTCAAACCATGTCAGACGACATGTTCAAGCATTTTCTGGGTTACTCAGAAAATAGCTTCCATGATCGTTTGTGTGACAACCCCAAAATTGGTCCATTCCATCCAACCCATTCTGAGTCGCCAAATACATGGTACAGAAAATAACTACAACTTTATTAATACAATTGTCGTGCAAGATACAATAACACTTAAACTGTGAGTTTAAATACAAATATATACCAATCGCGACTCATGTCCCAAACCGTGAATGACACCTCATAATGACACCTTACATAAAGGTATAGTCGAAAACTATTTTAGAAATTAGAATCTTTGGGAAGTTCTCAAGGAAACCTTCATACATGGGAGGCCATGCGTCTAGGTTATGATAGATATCATATGCCCACAGAATTATCCTTGGTTGACCCAATAAACCCCAAAGAAAAACGAGAAGATTACTATCATATTCTTTCCAATGGTGTGTCTTCTCTTGACATATCATTATCTCCACCATCTCTAATTGAGAATTATACTTCAACCAAACTCCAAGATTATATAGGTAGTGCTCGTAAATATACTCAGCAAGTGGATGAGCACATCCCTGTCTTATGATGATACGAGGTTGTATGTCATTAGACAACTTGTATGATAGTGGCAAAACACCCTTCCAAGTTAAATTCACCTCACCCTCAACATCTATAGACCACCGTTCTATTCCCCTCGTTATTCCCTCGCTTGTCCCAAATACACTTTTATTACACTGAAAAGGAATTGTGAAGCAAAAGGGTGAGCACAACTAGCTCGATAAAGAATATTATGACTAAAGATAAATAAATTATCAATAGTCTTCATCGATGTCAAATCGAGATTTAGAACATATGGTAGATGATAAAACTTTTCAACCATAGTTGCAGCGGAACGAGCAATCCATTAGAAGAGTCAAATAGACTATAAAGTCTATTATCTTCTCCATGTTAAAAATCCACCAACAATGTTTTATCCCTGTAACATCAATCAACAATTCTGGTCCACAATCATATGAATAACTCATAATCATAATTGTAGTTCTAAATTCCTCTTCTCATCCAGGACGAAGATAATTTTCATCACATGTCTTTTACCTGAAACATCAAAGATCATGGTTATACCAAATCACAGTTCTGTTTATAATCATACTAACAATTTCATCTTTTACTACGGGCAAAGATATTCATCAACAGACCATCTTTGCACTACATGCCAAAGATATTCAACAACAGGTCATCTTTGCACTACGGGCCAAAGATATTCATCAACAATTCATCTTTGCAATATAGGCCAAAGATATTCCTCAACAGTTCATATTTGAACTACAAGCCAAATATATTCATCAACAGTTCATATTTGCACTACAGGCCAAATATATTAATATCTCAAAGAAATATATAATCATTTCAGAATTTATATAAACAATAATTATAACCATGTTGATCAATTCACCTTTGCACTTAAGCTAAAGATATTCAATTATAAATTCAATGGTCATGATCATACGACCACAATTCAACTTTTCACTCTTCGCCAAAGAGAACCCTAGTCATGATCATACCAATAATCTACCCATCTTTACACTCCAAAGAAAAGAGAATTTCAATATCGAGGTTATAAAATGTTATATATGATAATAAAATCAATATAATCAATACATAGTTTTAATCTCCAGAGTAATATTCATAAATCAACTATAATTTGGTTAAAAAAAGAAACCAATTTTGTAGTGAATAGTACCCATGAATAGTAACTCGTGAATAGTAACTCGTGAATAATAACTCATGAATAGTAACTCGTGAATAGTAACCCATCGTGAATAGTAACTCGTGAATAATAAATCGTGAATAATAACTCGTGAATAGTAACTCATGAATAGTAACTCGTGAATAGTAACTCATAAATAGTAACCCCAACATGAAAAAGTTCCAAATTTGATAAAAAGTTTAAACCAATATTTCAACATAATGATATTGAATAAATAATATCACTTACGAAGAAAATAACATCCCTTTCAATCCCTTAATATCCCTTACCTCAAAAGAGCGATGATTTGATTTGGAATAACTTATTGAACAAACTTGCAATAGATAGCAACACTCAAGATATCAAAATACTCACAAGAATACACTTGATAATATAGAGAGAGAAATAGAGAGAAAACTTCAGTTTCTGGTGTGATTTTCAATTCTAACATAAGCATCCTATTTATAGGAAAAATGCTTAGAACACCAAAGGAGAAAATTTAATAAAATATTAATATATATTTTATAAATTCCTTCCTTTACCTAAGTCATCTGATTTGACCATTAACATGTGCAAATGGTGCCCACAAAATGTAAAAAAACGTTCTTATTAATATAATTATTTAAAATTTTCAAAATCAATTATTACGGAACTTGAACTTCAATAATTCATAATAAATAGCCCTTTTATCAAAATTTGAATCTCACGGTTTATATAGGAAATTCAATTCTCTACAACTTTACGAAGAAAGTTTTCCAAATTCCAAATGTAAATTGGCCAAAATCCACATACAGACGATTTTACTGTTTATAATCAAATTTCGGTTAAGAAATGGGGTCCACAAACACACAAAACATGTGTTAATCATTTAATGCAACAAAATACTCTTCCTCCTCATATACTCATATATCACACATTCATTATAAAATATCATCATTATTATATTATAATAATATAATAAAATATTATTTTATCGAAAAAGATAAAATATCAATTTTCAACAATTGTCACTTTAAAATTTTCTCCATCTATATCCATATAAAATGAATATTTTCCTTATCATATAAATCAATAATTAATTATTCACAAATAATATTATAGAATCATAATATTGACAACCAAAGCGCCTTCGAGAAGAGGGCTTTCGAATAAGAATTTCTCCTTACTAGCCAAGAATTAGGTGACCAAACCTCTCCTTAAATGAGAACTTTCTAGACATTGCTAATAATGCTATCTAATAATATTATTCAAATAATATGAATTATTGATTTGATAATAGAAAATACTATGCAGTGACAATTATTAAAACAACAATAATATAAAATATCAACGCAACAATTATTGAATCAAAAATAAAATATTAAACAATAATTACTTGTAATAATTATTGAGTAGTGCCTATCACGTAAGAATCAATAATTGGTGCAATACTTAGTAACTTCTTGTCGCAACAAACGCCAGTATTCTTGTGTTTTAACCACCGGTATTCCAACAATGATAATTGGTAACAACTACGCCAGATTATTTGTAAACAACTTATACTTGTCGTTTTCTTCATCTAATCGCTTTCCGTTATGGGGCCCACAAAAGGCTACGTCGTCGTATGAATATTCCCCGACAGGAAGAATATTCCACGAACAAACGAATATTCCCCGACAACAATGAGTATTTTATAACCACTTACTTATTTTAAAAAAATTTCATATATCACCCTTAACTTTAAACTTTTATCAATTTAACCATTTACTGAATAGTAATTATAAGATAAATTGAATACTTTTATTTCATAAAATTCGGGGTCTTACAGTTTGTCCTGGTTTGACCGTCCTCAATAATCACATAGTTTGATGATTAGGATATTTTAAGGCATAAACATGAATTTCATATACAAGACTACAATATAGATGCAACAAAAATAACAAAACAAAAATACACTGAAAGATCTAATCGGTTTAAAATGTTGTTAGGCCGGTTCTTGGCTGTTTCTGGGTTACCCAGAAACGCCCTGTCATGATCGGTCAACGCTTTGACCTTGAATAACTTATAATCTGTTCATGTTCTGACTTTGATTCAAGTTCTAGAATAAAGATCTCATGGCATACTACACGATCAAACATTAAAAAAACACAAACACATATCATACCGAGATCTATGACCACTGACATTCATTGTCAGACCATATTTTTTCAGTTTTTTAGATTTTGAAGAACAAATCCGAGCCTCTAGATGTTATGGATCTAACATCTAGCAACCCAGATCATCATTAGACACCTTATATAACATGTTTAACAAAAAAAATCTAACATCTAACAACAAAATTTTGGACAGAAATCATGGCTAGGGTTTATACCTTCTTTGATCAATTGATGATTCAAGGCTACTGATTTGTTTAGGGGATTTCGTGGGGCTGATCTTGGGGACTAATATACCTTAGAAATTCGTGGGTTTAGGTTGAGAGAAAATGATGGAGTGTTGGAACAAAAATAGGCTGATATCTAGAGGCTGATTGCTGGCATTATTAAGTCACAATTGTCAAATAAGTTGGTCACCAACTCCATTTTGCCTAGATTTGCAAGTAAGCTTAATAAAAAATGTGACAAAGGGCATTTTAGTCTTTTGTCTTGGAAAATTAATGGCATTTTGGGCAATTGGCAAACCCTTAGGGTTTAACCTTTAGGCTTTAACCCTAAGGTTTTCCAATAATTTCTTTTCTAGAATTACATTTTAGGGTTTACAAAAAAAAAATTAATTAAATTTTAGTTTCTAAAATTTTGAAATTGGGGTTTTCTTAATTAGATTAGTTTTCTAATTACTTTATACAAGAACATTATGGTTAAAATATAATAATTATAATTAACCTTACTAAATAATCAATTAGGGTTTATACTTTTGGTAATTAGGATTACCAAATTACAATTAGGGTTTCCAATTACTAAACTAGGGTTCTAGTTTAGTAATTAGAGTTTAACAATTTAGGTTTTTATGATTAACAATTATAATTCTAATACTTGCTAATTAATCACATTTAGACAATTACCAATTAATCTTGAACTCTAATTTGAGTTTCAAATTAGGGTTTATCATTTCAAAAATTAGGGTTTTACAATTAGGGTTTTTCTAAAGATTAATTAGGGTTTTCTAGATTTTAATTAGGGTTTACCTAATAAATCAAATCATTATATAATACACAACATAGATCATATAACACAGTTATATAACAGACTTAAACTCACAATTGATATTCAAATTAGGGTTTTCAAATTTAGAAATTAAGTTTCCTAATTTAGTAATTAGAGTTCTTAATAATTAGGGTTTCTAGTATTAGGGTTTTTAATTACTAATTAGGATTTTTCCATAATTAGCTTTAAACCCGACAATACAAATCATATACCACATAACACTGTGACTTAACCAAATCTTAAAGTCGTAATTGACTTTCGAATTAGGGTTTATCAGAAATTCTAGGATTTTAGCGTGAAATACCATTATTGACCAATTATTGTCAATATACACAAACAATACATATTTATATCACTGAAAAATCAAAATATAATTAATATTATATTATTATTCTTATTGCTTGATCAAAATCTAAAATTAGGGTTTGGATTTCATATATGATTTATTATTCATATTTAACATTATTAATTAAGTTAAAATAATTCACTTAATAATCAGTACTAAAATTCATATAATAAAATAATTATTATAATTATTCAAAGAAAATCATTTCATATATTATTTAAATAATATATAACTATATTTTCATGGAAAATAATTAATAAAAACATTTATATTATAAAATTAATTATTATAAGAATATACTTTATAATAATCAATAATACTAAAATAAAATTATTTGTAAACATTCATGTAATAAATATATTTTTATTTATTACATAATTAGATATACACATTATCTTGTACAAATTCTCATCTTTAAAATAAAAAAAAAAAAATTTATACGCAAAATTTATGATTTAATTATATAGAAAATATCGGGTTGTTACATCAACGCAAGTAACTAAAGCTAGAATTATATTGTAGCTGAGCAAACAGACAAGTTCCTTGAACCCTACTTTTATTGAGCAAGTTCCCTAACTTCACTCAAATTATTATTAAGCAAGTTTCCTTGAACTTCACTCTTGATTGTGAAAGTTTCTTGTCCTTCTCATATCGTATTGGGCAGGTTATTGTTGAATTGAAAGTTATTCGTTTAAGCTTGAACTTTATTACCAAGCATGCTATTAAGTGGTTTAATTACCTTACAATTATTCCACATCGATATTATTGATATTCGCACTTAGTGCACTTGAGTTCGTCATACTCTTGGACTTGTCGTTTCTTTTAAAGTTCAATAATTCTTAAAGCATGTCGATAGAGTCCGAACCTTTGTTCGATCGATACAAGAATATGAAGTTTTATAAAAGCTATCCAAACCAATTGATGGTAAGGATTCTTAGACTGAAAGAACACCCCTTTATGATAGGGGAGTACCCCAGGTATCTAATAATAAATACAAAGAACAAATTTGAATGTTATGCATATACATGGTGTACGCGAGGCTGATCCCCTCAAGTACTTATTATGTAGCCAATAACCAAAGGGTCAATTAGCTATTGACTCCATTGGAGTGTTATAGTTCAAAGTCTACTTGACTAGCAGTTATTCTAAAAGCAATTATTATCTTTGCTTCTAATATTCATATTGTTGAATCCTTCAGATATTCATATTGTTGAATTCATTGTCAGATATTTTTCATTCATCATGATATATCTTTATTGTTGTATTTAAACTTGTTGAGCAAACTTGTTTCTCATCCTTGCTATTTCATGAATTATATTGAAGCTAAGCCCGAGACCTCACGAAAGGACAATGGTAAAGGAAATATATAGGATAGTCGTCAGGAGCAGACTTTACTATATGCCTAGTTTAAATTACTGTTATGTAATGTGAACCCTAATTATTATTTTAGGGTGTGTTTGTATGATTGTATTAAATGTTATCGAATCTTGGCACTAGTAACACCTTTTGAATGAACAACGTACAATTATTATTTTCTGCATTTTTGTTATCGTAAGTTGTTTAGAGGTGGATGTTTGTATTTTATCGTGATGACCGAACCGGGGTCAGAGAACTCGGATTTGGGGTTGTCACATCGACCACCATATCAAGATATGACGCCGATCCCATATTTCCCATATCCCCCTCTGAATATTCCTCCTCAGGCTCGGACTCTTCTAGGTTCACCACTGGTACCGCCGCCACTGGCACTGGCTCTATTATGTTCACTGACTCTTCACTCACCACATGTATATCCCTATACATGTAGCTATTGATAGACATCTACAATAACACATAACATGTTGATTAGTAAATAATACACAATAATATAAGCACAAATCACATTTACTTTATTTAGGGTTAATTTTCATCTTTTAAATTCTTCAGTATGATAACAATAGATAAATTCTTCCGAGTGTTTATTAGTTGAGTATATGATAACGATCCTTAAAAAAGGAAATGAATGGGTTAAAGAATATATAATACTCAAAATATAATTGAGTTCAAGTGAAACTTATATAATAAAACCTAGAATTTGCTGAAGAAATGAATGAAGTACGAAATATAAAACATATATTAAGATAATGTGTTGAAGTGATTCAACGATAATTTTTTTTAAAAGAGATTTGATGAAAACCTTAGTAAGGTAGGGTTTCGGTGATTCCGAGGACGGAATCCTTATAAGGAGGGAAGGATGTGACAACCCGAATTTTTAAAAATTATTCAAATAAGAATTTAATAATTAAAAATTCTTATTATGAAATGTATATATTTTAAATTATGTGTTTTGAGTGTGGGTAAGTATATATGTTTGCAATTTATCTTGAAATATGTGATTTGGTGAGAAGAGATTAAGTATGAATATAAAAGAGATGTATATGTTTGGAAAATAAGGTTTGATAGTTAATTTAACTATTAAAGAAATTAAATAAGATTGTTACGGGAAGGTAATTAACTAAATAATATTAGTTAATTTAATTAAGTTGAAAATTATATTATGAAATAATATAATTCGATTATTATGCGTTATGGCAATAAAATTGGTATGCATTAAAATTTCATAAATAATGAGAGTAATTCACTTAATTAAAATGGTGAATTAATAGAAATATATTTGATGGTAATTGTTATGGAAGTTGGGTGGAAATGGTTAATGAAAATATTCTAATTTAATTAAATAGTTAAATTGGAGGATTGAGAATTTGTTAAATAAAATTATATTATAATGGTTGAATATAAATTATAGTTATATTGATAAGGCTTGACTTAATTTATTAATGAATTAAGTTTAACTTTAATTAATTTAAGAATGTAGGATATTATTTAATAGGTGTGACAAATGGATCATATAATAATGAAAATTATAAAAAAAAATTAAAAAGGGTTTGTGGGTCTAGCCAAACAGGGCCTTGTGACCCTTTACCTTTTGTAACAGATGGGTCTTCTGGTTTGTTTAACTGATAAAACTATGTAAAGACTACTATTCAGTTATTTTGTGTTACGGTTATTATTTTCATAAGTTTAAGAGCAGAGAAGAATGGAAGAATTTGAGAGAGACATACTCTCTGAGAAATTGAAAAAAGGTGATTGTGAGAATCAAAGAAGGAAGAGGAAGGATAATCAAGCCATTCTCATCATCCAATTAAGCTTATGGAGAAATTAAAAGGTAATAGTATAGTCCTAGTTCTTAGTTGTTTTTTTATCAAAACTTCTTCTCTTTAATTGGTTGTGGTGCATGATTTGAGTAAAGAATTGGTTTATAAAGATTAATGGGTATGTATAATCTGTTAATTATCATTTTGGTAAACAACTCCATGGAAACATGTTTTAGAATGAAGAAATTGAGTTTTATTGATATATATACATTAGGGCTTGTTTTGGAATCAAAATTTATGATGAAGTCGTGATATAATCAGAAATTGCTGATATATGTTGTTAGTATGTTGAATTACGAAAACAACTAAAGTTGAATGAATCAAAATGGTTAAGAAACAAATTCGTGGTGTTCAATTTTGCTAGAGATGTTAAAACATGAAAATAGAGTATGAACATGTGTTTTGGGTAAAATTTAGGTTGGTTAATGTTTTTATAAATTGTTATAATTCTAGCATGTTGTATTTCTATGAATTATGAATCCATAGAATCAAAAACGGACTAATTTTGATGTGTATAACTCAAGTTATGAAGATTAGAAGGAGAAAAGGTCCAAAAATCGCATGAACAGTAACTTCAGTCCGTTTTAATAGCGAAGCCATATTCTTGTCCAAGTCTAACTAACTCTAGGACAACGAATAATGATGAATAGACAAAGTCTGTAAGATTAAAAGCATAAATGAAATCATAAATGATGAAAAAGGAAAGAATGATGATCGTAAAACAAAATGATCACGAGTTAATAAAAGAATTATAAGGGAGATGATTATAGAATAAGACCATGCCGTGATCTGTTTAAGTTATAAAAGAAAGATGGTCTGTAATATTTGAATAATTATAGCTTGATGCTATGAAGATAATGTACTATGATAAAGTACGAGATAAACTCACGAGGAGTTATAGATAATGTGATACGAGGAATTCGTATTGAGCAAGTTATAAGCAAGATAGATTTAGGTGGGGATTTTAATTAAGGACTCATGTGATGGCTGAGTTGTACAAACCTTTGTAAGGGCTAGGGTTTTGTGCCGTAGGTTATAAACCTTAGGTAGGAGTACCTTAGGCTATAACCTTAGAAAAGGAAGGTGAAGATAATGAAAGAATAAGCTCAAATAGAGTTTGAACAATAAGAAGTAATTTAAGAAATTAATAAAGGAGGGATTAAAACATGCGTGAGAGGATTCAAAGAAGAATCTCGCAGAGTTATAAGGAATATGAATGTGGGGTTACCCAACTCCAATAATAAGGATGTAAGGTAATAATAAATAGACAATGTCTATAAGAAGAGAATGATAAAGAAGTTAAGAATAAAAGTTTATAGTTAAGTATGGTACAATTGTACTCTTTAATAGTTGATGTATGGTATTTGGGCTAAACGATTCCTTCATAGAGTGGAGGTATATACGAACTAGCAACTCATAACCTAGTTTGTTGGTTGTTTGTGAAAAACCACTCAGCGTACCATATTGAAACTGTTAGAGACTCGATGTGTACCAAGTATAGAAAATGGATACGTATGATGAAAATGTGGAACTCGAATGAAATGTTGAGCAATGTAAATGAAGTTACAAATTTTTTATAAAAAAGAAGAATTGTTGTATAAACATGAAAATTCATAGAAGAATCTTGAAGAAATTTGAAGATAAGAAATGGGAGTTGCCTAACTCCAATAGCCAGGATAACGAATAATGATGAATAAACAAAGTTTGTATGATTAAAAGCATAAATGAAATCATAAAAGATGAAAAATGAAAGAAAAAGGATCGTAAAACAAAACGATCATGAGTTAAGAAATCACAAATCAACCAATTCATTCTTTTCTAGAGTTCATTCGTTTCTACTTCTCATCTACTAACGAGGTTATTAGCCTAAGGTTCTTCCCCCCTTAAGTTTTATAACCTAATGCTCTGATACTAACCTGTGACGCCCCCAAATTCAGGTACTTTCAACCCACAGATATGGTACTACGCGGTACTTGTGACACCCCCAAATCCAGGTACTTTATTCACACAGAATTTGGTGTTCACTTTATCAAACATTCATTTATAACTACCCAATCATAAATAAAATTGAATAATAAACTTGCCCATACATGAATTACATAAAATAAAATCTCCCAGGTTATCTAACCTTTAACAACAATCATTCAAATGCGGAAATTTAAATAAACTTCATTACAATCTTTAAATCAAATTCTGAAAGTAAACTATCAAAACTATTACAAGTCTTGAGATTTATTCATCTTTCCTTTCCTTTACTTGGTGCTAGGTATCGTCACCCGCTTCAACTTTAAATCAGTAAGAAATTTTACAGAAAGAGTGAGCAAACAAGGCCCACTTGAAATAACAATAAGTAAATCTTTAAACTTTTACATCAATTGCCAATATTAGGCTCAATAGAAATCGAACAATATATTCTATTAACTTTCCGAAAATTTTAACATTCACCGAGGGTCTAATGACCACGAATCATGTCCACAGATTATAAGTAATCTTTCAACTTTAACTTTTGAATCATATAAGACTATAAGGACTCCACGCATTTAGGGGATCAACCCTTAAGTACAATGTATTGTGCACAACCATTTCAACGCTAAGCGTAAACCTCTATTAAAAGAGTTGTTCATCTCGTATTTAGAATACAAGTCCGCACCAAAGTAAGTTTGGTTTGGATAAGCTTTCAAGGTAATTTGGAATTCAAATCAACATCAACTAAGGAGTAGTTGAATAAAACAAATAACACTATACTATAGAATAATCGTGATTGAATCAATCATAGTAAACTAAAGTCATGCTTTAGGAATAATCTAATAGCATACAATTTGAATAATTATAGCATACCTTGCTTGAACAATACTAAGCCAAGGTTAATTAGAATTGAATACTAAGCATGCATAGTAATTTGAACGATAGAAAGGTTCGACATTAGTATATATAGTTGTGCATGCTAAACAGCAAGTTAAATACAAGAATAACTTGCTCCAGAATAACTTACATCATTATATTGTAATCGAATTAAAAACAGTACTTGAATTAACAAGATAATAGATTAGAAAACTTGCCTTGCGCGTAGATTAAAACGTTAATATCCAAATCACAATATCCTGTATACATATGTTAACATGACATGATTAGTCATAATCAACGCTACATCACGTATGGTTTAAATGTCTAACCATGTAATCAAATTATATTCCTAAACGATAATAAACTCGGTAAGTATTAACACCATGTTCGTTCAACACATTACAATACTATAATAACAGAATTATTTGGTCTTATAGTATTACTATTAAAATTTTCAGACTTACATGCATGGCGAAGTCATTTCATTGATACTCGCTAAATGGTAATGGGTATTTCCGCGATTTTGACTGTAAGGCGACCGATGTGGCGCCTTCGACACGAGATTTATATAGGGACTCGTGCAAGGCGAAGACGAAGTCTGTGGCCGACTTATAAGCATATCTTCTGCAAAGTCTGGTTTGGCTGATTTTTCGGCGCTAGGCGCTAAACTTGATCTTGAGCGTGAATTTTGGCAAGGCCAAAACTCACGAAGCAAAAACGAAGAACAAGAGCCAAAGCTACTGCTTAATTTCTAACAACAATTAACACCAATTAACATCTATAACTTCACGTAAATTACACATAAACATTATGAAGCATATACATACAAATTTTACACAACTAAACAGCAATATCAGAAAACATAAATCCTTGAAACCATATTTTAAAACTTAAAACTCCATTGTTGATATATAAAATACAGTGAACTGAAATTCCATGATTATACCCAAATTGACTACTTTGAAATACAAGCATACCAACATATACATCAATTAACATGTATAGTTCAATTTCACAATTAACATATACTAATTTTTGATATTTATACAAAACATACGTTCATACATGAATATTTACTGTACAAACCAATTTCCTTCCTTTATCATGTAATTAGCATAAAATCTTATATACATGTTAGACAAACAATCACCTATCAATATATGCTAGTATAACAATTACGAAAACATAGTTTACAAGAATTTTGTAAAAACCTTATCCACAGTTCACGTCGTTAATGCACACACACACACACACACACACACACACACACTCACACACACACACACACATATATATATATATACACATATACAAGGGTTATGATCCTACCTTTTTGTTGCTTAAGAATTCTAATTCTCTCACCAACCTTCCTCAAGTTCTGATGATTTTCTCTCAACTCACAGAGAGCTCTTTTCTTTCTTTTCTTTCTCTGTAAACCTTTCTTAGGCTTAAGCCAAACAATAGTATACCTAAACTAAAATAAAAGCCAACCCACGTCTTTTCAATTATTTTAAAAACTGACGCTCACTAATGATTTTTTTAATAAATTATCAGTTACATAATTAATATATATATTATTATTTTATTTTATTTAATTAATTAATAATTTAAATTCAAAAGAAACCCAAAAGCCATAAGGCTTTGTTTGGTAAACCATTTAAAAATTAGAGGATTAATATACTTAAACCTTGTTTGGCAAACTAAATTAAAATTACTTTAATTTATTTTAATAACTTTTTATAACATAGCTATTTGTCATACTTTATTTAATAACAATCAATTTAATCAATTCAAATACTAATCTAATGAATTACTTTAACACATAAATCATTATCGCAAAAACTATAATTTCTTAATAATTATAATTTTATTCAACCAACTAACACTTTATTTTAATCACAAATTCCAATTAAAATACTATAATTTATTTAATCATTATTAGCTCTCTAACTTAATTATTAAATTAAATTAGTATATAATCTCATAGCAATTAATTTTCTTAGCTCCTTAATTATTTATTCAACAAATAATTAACTAAATCACATCAACTCGAATTGCCATTAAATACTTATATAGTTCAATAAATATTTAATATTGCAAATAAATATTTAATATTTAATTATTTATTCAACAAATAATTAACTAAACCACATCAACTCAAATTAAACAATTATTTATTCAACAATAAACATATCCATTAAATACTTATATAAATCAATAAATATTTAATATTACAATTTAAAATTCTGGAACGTTACATCATTCCCTCCTTACAAGGATTCTGTCCTCAGAATCACAACTCAAATAAATCATTCGTTACATTCTTCCTTACTTACAAAGATTCTATCCCCAGAATCGAAGACACAGATTAAACAAATAACTCTGTGGTACTCTTTTTAACATTTTCTCTCGAAGTTCTCACGTAGCTTCTTGACGTTGTGGTTCCTCCATATCACCTTCACGAAGGTATTACTTTATTCTGAGCACTTGTTCTTTCACATTCGACTATCCGGATAGAACCTCTTCATAAGACAAATCTTTCTTGAACTGCAACGGTTCGTACTCGATCACATGTTTGTAGTCGGGTTTATATGGTCGTAACAACGAAATATGAAAAACATTATGAATGTTTTCTAACTCTGGAGGTAGAGCTACCTCGTAAGCCACTTCTCCCACTCTTCGCAGCACTTCAAAGGGTCCAATAAACTTCGAGCTTAGCTTTCCCTTTTTACCGAAACAAATTTTCCCCTTCCAAGGAGAAACTTTTAGGAAAAGAAAAGTTCTTACGTCGAATGCACGATCTTGTCTGTGTTGATCAACATACTTTTTCTGTCTGTCTTGAGCTGCTACCAATCTTGTCCTGATGAGTTTGACAACGTCAGTAGTTTGTTGCACTAGTTCCGGTCCTAGCAGTTGACGTTCACCGACTTCATCCCAACACAGTGGAGTTCTGCACTTTCTGTCGTATAATGCCTCGTAAGGTGGCATGCCGATGCTCGCGTGATAACTGTTGTTGTAAGCAAATTCCACCAACGATAATTGTTCTTCCCAGCTTCCTTTAAAGTCCATGACACATGCTCTTAGCATATCTTCTAATGTTTGAATTGTTCATTCGCTTTGGCCATCTGTATGTGGATGATAAGCCATACTCATTCGCAACTGTGTCCCCATGCATTCTTATAGTCTCTTCCAGAAATTTGATGTGAATCACGGATCTCTATCGGACACAATTGATACTGGCACTCCATGCCTCGAAACGATCTCTTTAATGTACAATCTTGCCAACTGATCAAGATTGAATCTAATCTTTATTGGTAAAAAGTGCGCTGACTTCGTCAGTCTGTCCACTATCACCCAAATCGCATCACATCCTCTCTGAGTAGTTGGAAGACCCACCACAAAATCCATCGTGATGTGTTCCCACTTCCATTCCGGTATTTCCAATGGTTGAAGTAATCTGCTGGGTCTTTGATGTTCGGCTTTTACTCTTTGACATGTCAAGCATTTCGCTACGCATTCTGCAACGTCCCTTTTCATATTCGACCACCAAAAATATCGGCGCAAATCTTGATACATTTTCGTGCTTCCTGGATGAATTGAATATCTTGAGCTATGAGCTTTGGTCAAAATTTCTTCTTTTAGCTTTGGTGTTGCTGGAACCCAGATTCTTCCCTCAAACCGTAGTAGTCCTTCGGTGTCGATCTTGTATTTTACATCATTACCCTCAATCAGATTCTCTTTGATTTTCCTACACTCTTCATCTTGTAGTTGAGCATTCTTCACTTTGTCCACTAAAGTTGGACCATCTTCTATCTGGAATAGTTTTTTGTCAGATTCTTTTGGAAATTTGATTTCCAACTCCAGTTTTGTCATTGTTGAAATGAGCTCCTCCTGAGTTATTATCAACATCAACTTCCCTCGACCTTTCCTGCTTAAAGCATCTGCAACCACATTCACTTTTCTCGGATGATAAAAGATCTCACAATCGTAATCTTTTATCAGTTCCATCCACCTTCTTTGACGCATGTTCAAATCCTTCTGAGTGAAAATATACTTCAGACTTTTGTGGTCTGTGTAGATCTCACATTTCTCTCCATAGAGATAGTGTCTCCATATCTTCAAAGCAAATATAACTGCAGCCAATTCCAAATCATGAGTCGGATACCCTTTCTCATAATCCTTCAGTTGTCTTCATGCATATGCAATAACTTTGTCGTTCTGCATAAGAACACAACCCAACCCTTTGTGTGAGGCATCACTATACACCATAAAATTTCCTGTATTATCTGGTAATGTCAACACAGGTGCCACACTTAGCTTCTTCTTCAAATCTTGGAAACTCTCTTCATATTTCTCCGTCTAAACGAATTTTTCTGACTTTCCTTGTAAAATTTGTTAATGAGTGGCTATCTTAGAAAAATCTTGGATGAATCTTCTATAATAACCTAAGCGGTCCCAAGAAACTCCTCACCTCAAGAAGGTGTCCTTGGTTGTTCCCAATTGATTACAACTTCCACTTTTGATGGATCTACTGAAATCCCATCTTTGTCAATCACATGACCCAAAAATTGTACACGATCGAGCCAAAATTCGCACTTAGAGAATTTCGCGTACAACTTTTCCTTCCTTAGTGTTTCCAATGTCAAACGTAAATGTTCCACATGTTCTTTTTGAGTTTTGGAATACACCAGAATGTCATCAATAAATACCACTACAAACTTGTCTAAAAATTATTTAAACACCTTGTTCATCAAATCCATGAATGCAGCAGGGGCATTAGTTAAACCAAAAGACATCACCAGAAACTCGTAATGTCCGTACCGAGTTCTGAATGTCGTTCTAGGTATATCCTCCTTTCTTACCTTCAATTGGTGATACCCACTTCTCAACTCAATTTTCGAGAAATATTTAGCACCCTTCAACTGATCAAACAAGTCATCTATTCTAGGCAACGGATACCTATTCTTAATAGTGACTTTGTTTACCTCTCTATAATCAATGCAAAGACGCATTGATCCATCCTTCTTCTTCATGAATAATACTAGCGCTCCCCACGGCGATATGCTTGGTTGAATATATTTCTTGTCCAGCAGCTCTTGCAACTGTACCATCAGTTCCTTTATTTCTACCGGAGCCATTCTGTACGGGGCCTTCGATATTGGTGTTGTTCCCGGCGCCAAGTCGATCACGAACTCTATTTCTCTGTCAGGCGGAAGTCCTGGTAAATCCTCTGGAAACACGTCTTCAAATTCCCTCACTACTGGTATTTCTTCTAGTTTCACACCCTTCTTCTGAGTATCGACTATGTAAGCTAAATAGCCCACACAACCTTGACTCAACAATTTCTTGGCCTGCATAGTCGTCAGACATTTCATTTCATTTGGCCAAATCCAGGTACTTTATTCCCACAGGATTTGGTGTTCACTTAATCAAACATTCATTTATAACTACCCAATCATAAATAAAATTGAATAATAAACCTGCCCATACATGAATTACATAAAATAAAATCTCCCAGGTTATCTAACCTTTAACAACAATCATTCAAATGCGGAAATTTAAATAAACTTCATTACAATCTTTAAATCAAATTCTGAAAGTAAACTATCAAAACTATTACAAGTCTTCAGTATTTATTCATCTTTCCTTTTCCTTTACTGGTGCTAGGTACGTCACCCGTTTCAACTTTAGCTGTAAGAAATTTTACAGGAAAGAGTGAGCAAACAAGGCCCACTTGAAATAACAATAAGTAAATCTTTAAACTTTTACATCAATTGCCAATATTAGGCTCAATAGAACTGAACAATATATTCTATTAACTTTCTGGTTTTAACATTCACCGAGGGTCTAATGACCACGAATCATGTTCACGCTTATAAGTAATCTTTCAACTTTAACTTTAACATCATAAGACTATAAGGACTCCACGCATTTGGGGGGGATCAACCCTTCGTACAATGTATTGTGCACAACCATTTCAACGCTTAAGCGTAAACCTCTATTAAAAGAGTTGTTCATCTCAAAGATTTAGAATACAAGTCCGCACTTTTAGTAAGTTTGGTTTGGATAAGCTTTCAAGGTAATTTGAATTCAACGAACATCAACTAAGGAGTAGTTGAATAAAACCAATAACACTATACTATAGAATAATCGTGATTGAATCAATCATAGTAAACTAAAGTCATGCTTTAGGAATAATCTAATAGCATACAATTTGAATAATTATAGCATACCTTGCTTGAACAATACTAAGCCAAGGTTAATTAGAATTGAATACTAAGCATGCATAGTAATTTGAACGATAGAAATGTTGGACATTAGTATATATAGTTGTGCATATGCTAAATGCAAGTTAAATACAAGAATAACTTGCTCCGTAATAACTTACATCATTATATTGTAATCAATTAAAAACAAAGATTTGAATTAACAAGATAATAGATTAGAAAACTTGCCTTCATAGCGTGAGATTAAAAACGTTAATATCCAAATCACAATATCCTCGTGATACATATGTTAACATGACATGATTAGTCATAATCAACGCTACATCACGTATGGTTTAAATGTCTAACCATGTAATCAAATTATATTCCTAAACGATAATAAACTCGGTAGGTATTAACACCATGTTCGTTCAACACATTACAATACTATAATAACAGAATTATTTGGTCTTATAGTATTACTATTAAAATTTTCAGACTTCTGTGCAAGACAGAAGTCATTTCAAAACATTCTCTGCTAAGTAGCCATGTAGCTACACAGTTTGAATCGTACGTATTGCCATGCCGATGTGGCGCTTCTCATTATGAGATTTATATAGGGACTCGTACTACGCGTGATGAAGTCCGTATCGGCCTGACTTGTTTTGCCAACAAGGCTGAAACCGGGTCAAGGCTGATTTTTCGCTTAGGTGAAACTTGACGCTGGAGCGTGAATTTTGACGCTGGGGCACCGAAACTCACAGAAGCAAAACGAAGAACAGAGCCAAAGCTACTGTCTTAATTTCCAACAACAATTAACACCAATTAACATGTATAACTTCACGTAAATTACACATAAACATTATGAAGCATATACATACAAATTTTACACAACTAAACAGCAATATCAGAAAACTTAAATCCTTGAAACCATATTTTAAAACTCAAAACTCCATTGTTGATATATAAAATACAGTGAACTGAAAATCCATGATTATTCCCAAATTGACTATTTTGAAATACAAGCATACCAACATATACATCAATTAACATGTATAGTTCAATTTCACAATTAACATATACTAATTTTTGATATTTATACAAAACATACGTTCATACATGAATATTTACTGTACAAACCAATTTCCTTCCTTTTGTCATGTAATTAGCATAAAATCTTATATACATGTTAGACATACAATCACCTATCAATATATGCTAGTATAACAATTACAAAAACATAGTTTACAAGAATTTTGTAAAAACCTTATACACAGTTCACGTCGTTAATACACACACACACACACACATATATATATATATATGTAAATATATACATATACAGGGGTTATGATCCTACCTTTTTGTTGCTTAAGAATTCCAATTCTCTCACCAACCTTCCTCAAGTTCTGATGGTTTTCTCTCAAATCATAGAGAGCTCTTTTCTTTCTCTGTAAACCTTTCTTAGGCTCCAAACAATAGTATACATAAACTAAAATAAAAGCCAACACACGTCTTTTCAATTCTTTTAAAAACTGACGCTCACTAATGATTTTTATTAAATTATCAGTTACATAATTAATATATATATATAATGTTAAAATTAAAGGATTAATATACTTAAACCTTGTTTGGCAAACTAAATTAAAATTACTTTAATTTATTTTAATAATTTTTATAACATAGCTATTTGTCATACTTTTATTTAATAACAATCAATTTAATCAATTCAAATACTAATCTAATGAATTACTTTAACACATAAATCATTATCGCAAAACTATAATTTCTTTATAATTATAATTTTATTCAACCAACTAACACTTTATTTTAATCACAAATTCCAATTAAAATACTACAATTCATTTAATCATTATTAGCTCTCTAACTTAATTATTAAATTAAATTAGTATATAATCTCATAGCAATTAATTTTCTTAGCTCCTTAATTATTTATTCAACAAATAATTAACTAAATCACATCAACTCGAATTGCCATTAAATACTTATATAATTCAATAAATATTTAATATTGCAAATAAATATTTAATATTTAATTATTTATTCAACAAATAATTAACTAAACCACATCAACTCAAATTGAACAATTATTTATTCAACAATAAACATATCCATTAAATACTTATATAAATCAATAAATATTTAATATTACACTTTAAAATTTTGGAACGTTACAGTACTCATAACTATACATTCATTCCATTGAAACAACATCAAAATAAGTGTATTAACTATATTCTTATTACAATAATAATGAATCCTTTCCCAGGTTCTGTAACCGAATACATTCTTAGTTCGTCATAGAACAATTCATACAAAATACTAGTCTATTACAGGGTAAACTAATTATCCATCTTAGCCTTGCCTTTATCTTTACTAGAAACCTAGGTTCGTTAGGCCTTAGCTACAATCATATAATTCAAGCAAGAAGTGAGCATAACTAGCTCAGCAAGTCTAGCATTGTATAATATAAATACCACGTCGAGAATCATATGATTATTCTTCAATAACTGAAAAATAGTTATGAAGTACTATGAAACATTAAATAACACTTTTCATTCTCATAAAACAATTCTAAAGTACATGTAGTAACTTAGGAATTCTGAGTAGGTCAAAAGACCATGAACATTCTCTTTTGGTTTTTATTCATGAAAAAGGACAACCCAGAAGTAAGTCCGTAAGTTCGATATATCTTACGAGCACTTCTAGGTGATCAACCTATAGTACTCTATTTTGATCAACACTCGTTCATTAAACGTATTTACGTTTAAGTTTTGGCAACCTCACGTGTCCATCGAATAATCGATGTAAATACATTTGTTTATTCATACTCAAGCTTACCTTTGAATCCATACCAAACAATTGGCATAGGATTGCGTTATCAATTCTATATCGAAAGACTTGTAAACAAATTAATCAAACACTTAAGATTAGTCTAGCCGAGTTAAATCTGGCATCGACTCTTTCGTAAAACCATTCATACATCTCATAATATGAATCATAGAAAACTTGGCTAACACGAAGGTTAGACAAGCATTAAGAAAACTTTCCTTCAAGCGTATTCAAATAAAATTCAAAAGTTCTTGTTCTTTACAGTCTCTACATGATATATTCACATAGCACACTATAATTAGCTACCAAACAATCTAATCACATTATTTTTACCAACTTCTTTCTCTTCTATAACTTAATAGAATTTATTTCATTAATAAAACTCGTTTACAGTTACTATTCTTCTTTACGGCTTATTAACGTTCTTACGTCATTAAACCAATACTTACTAACCATTAGTTAAGTATCATAGTAATTGAATACGGTTTACTTTTTTACACTTTGCATTCTTCATTCAATTACTAATTTAAACAACGTTATATTCCTAAAGTCATCACAATATATGTGCTATAGGAATGGACTTTAACATGTATATTAAGTATATACACTTACCCCATAATTGTCATGCAACAATTGGGTTCAAAAATAACCAAGTCAGGCATTTTTCTCTCTCGGCGTTGCGGTGCCATCCTCAAGTGTTACATTGGCACTGTGGCGTAACTAACAAAGATTCTCAACCCTTGTCTCTGGCGTTACTTGTGCCGAGATTTCTTATACTCAGAGTGGTATTGCTTGGCCACTCTGCAGTCATCTACCTCTTCGACTTCGACTCTTTGCAATGAGTCTTTATAAGCTTGAAGCGTCACGAGAGGCCACCACCACGAGCCACGGGAAATTTTTAAGTTTTTTCTAGTTCAATTCTTTTCGGACTCCTAACTTGGTCGTTATAAGTTGGAATTGGCTCGTTCAAAAGTCGTTATCTCACATATCTCATGTACTTCGATTTAATTTGGATAAAAGTAGTTTTTAAATCCGTTAACAATGAATTCACTATTTAACGTTTTATTACGCGTTCGTTTAACGTTCGTGAACGTGCTGGATTGTAGTATCGTGGAGCACCATCTATCGGGTTGGAAGATATCCGGATTTGGGGGCATCACAGGTTGGTATCAAAGTAATAGGTTATAAAACTTAAGGGGGGAAGAATCTTAGGCTAATAACCTCATTAGGAAAGGAAGAGTCTGAAGAAAATTAACTCGAGTCAAATGAGTTAATAAGGTATTGAGGAAACTCAGTACCGAAAGATTTAAAAGATGGAAAGTAACCCTAAATGGATTAAATGTGATTTGTGCTTATATTATTGTGTATTATGTACTAATCAATTTGTTATGTGTTATTGTAGATGTCGGTTGATAGCTTGATGTATAGGGATATACATGTGATCAGCGAGGAGTCTGTGAACCGAGTTGAGACAGTACATGTTCCTATAGCAGACATACCGTTTGTGATTCTAGAAGAGTCAGAGCCCGAGGAATATTACTCGGAGGAATACTATTCTTAGGAGACCATGGGAATAACATCATATTTAAATATGATAATTGATGTGCAGGATGATATGGAGGTGACATTGATTAATACGGTGATGCCTACCCTAGAGTCGACACCTACAGAGACTATGAGGGCAATGTACCTCTTAGTGCTTGACTGTAACGTGCAACTGCACAATATGGTGAGGCACAAGAAGGAAGAGATCACTGATCTCTATGGAGCGAAAGAGTCTGCAGAGTCAGACTATGAGATAGAGCATGATGAGAAAGTGATCATGACTGACAAGGCTAGGGACTATAAGAATGAGGTCGTAGAACTTAAATAAGAAACCTGGTTGAAAAAGACCCGAAGATATAGAATGTGTCATATATATAAATGACAAAGGCTTGAGGATTTCAAGCTTAAGATAGCTTGTTATTCTATTGAATCGGGACAGACTCGACATACTATAAGTAGAGATATTATGTCGATTCTAGCGAACCAGAAGCATGAGAATGCTATTAGACAGTATTAGGAGTAGTATGCTGAATACTTTTGTGTAGTGACGTAAAACCCTCTTTTGTATAATTAAAGGGTAGTCTTTTTGTAAATCCCAATTTTTGTGGAAGTCAATCGCGGGATATATATGTAATAGCTTTTGGGCTATGGAAAGCAACTTGTAAATAGTTTTGAACTATAAAGAAGCATTTTAATATAATGAAGTTTTTATTTTAAATTGCTTAGTTGTGTATGAGTTATTATTCAGTTGTTTGACGACTAATAAACGACTAATAAAGAAGTAAGTAAAGAGTAATAACGGAACTTTATTTATTTAATCAGAAATGCCCAAGAAGAAGGCAACATAACCAAGAGGCGGAATCACATAATGATAACGAGGGGGGGTCCTAATAACCCAATGCAAGAGTTCGTTAATTTATTAACATTACCGCATTTAACCAAGTCAGGGTAGAGCACCTTGAGGACCTAGGGTAGCCCGAATGACTACCTTTAAGGAATTTAAGAGTGTAGGTCCACCCGAATTTAAGGGAACAACGGACCCAATGGAGGCCCAGACATGGGTCAAGGAAATAGAGAAGGCGTTTGTTATTACAAATGTAGCTGAGGCGCAAAAAACTTCTTTTACGACCTATATGATGAAGGGGGAAGCCAACTACTGGTGGGAGGCTCACCAGGGTGGGGCTGGAGCGGAAGCTGTTATATGGGAACAGTTTAAGAAGGTATTCTTCGAGAACTATTTCCCTACTAGCATGCAAGGGAGAATGGAGATTAAGTTCTTAGAACTTAAGTAGGGGGACATGACTGTTACCCAATACGTGGCCAAATTCAATGAAGTGACAAGGTTTGCTCCACACCAAGTGGACACGGAGGAGAGGAAGGCTCGTAGGTCTGAGCAGGGCCTAAAACCCTGGATCTATAGTAGGATATCAGTTTTTTAGAGTGCTTCCTATGGGACCATTCTGGAAAAGGCAATAATAGCGGAGGGTGGTAGTGAGGCGTTGACCCAATACAACAAAGATAGAAAGAAAGAGTAAGGGAGAGGGAGGAAATAAGGCAGAGGTTGCCAGTGGTAGTGGAAATATGCCTAAACGGAAAAATTTTAACCCTGGGAATACTGGGGCAAAACAAGGGGAACCTAAATGGAGGATGGAGGCATGTAAGACATGCAGTAAGACTCATCTAGGAGTCTGTTTGAAGGGGAAGACCGGTTGTTCTAACTGTGGGTAGGAGGATCATATATCTCCCAACTGTCCTAATCCTAAGAAAAGTCGGGGATGTTTTGTATGTGGGTCAATGGACCACATGGCAAGAAATTTCCCGAAGAAAGGGGCGGAGGGTAGTATAGGTTCTGGTAGTGGTAATTTGGCCATTCTTGGACCCTCACACGTTTATCATCAAGATGGGGTGGCATCAATCTGACGGCAGGTATCATTCCGATCCAATGAAATAAATGCTTACGTGTTATTTGACTAGAGTGCTACTTGTTCTTTTATAGCATGTGGATTTGCTTAGCAATTGGGGATTAAATCCTGAAAAGTTAGAAATACCTTTAGATATTAAGGTAGCAAACAAGGATATAGTTCCCATTGAACATTTTCAAAGGAATTATTTCATAGATATCAGGGGTAATAGATTATCGATAGATCTTTTACCGATAAGGTTAAAGGAATTCGATGTGATTCTCTGTATGGATTGGTTAATTAACCATAGAGCAATAATAGACTGTTATAGAAAGAGTGTAAACCTAAGGCTTCCTAAGAAACCTGAGGTGGTGTTTTATGGAAATAAATCACCGGGACGTTCTTGTTGTCTAACCATGACATAAGTTAGGAAGATGTTGAAGAAGGGGTGTAAGGGTTATCTGTGTCATGTGGTGGATACCCAAAGAGTGGGAACATCATTGGAACAGATAGTGGTGGTTCAAGAATTCGCGGATGTCTTTCCAAAAGAGTTACCCGGTATTCCGTCGGATAGGGTTATAGAATTTGTAATTGATTTGCTGCCGAGTACGGCACCAGTTTCAAAGGCACCATATAGGATGAAGCTAGTTGAGATGAAGGAGTTAATGGTTCAGTTACAGGAACTGTTAGATAGGAAGTACATTCAACCGAGTGTGTCTCCGTGGGGAGCACCGGTATTGTTTGTAAAGAAAAAGGACGGATCGTTACGACTTTGTATCGACTATCAAGAGTTGAACAAGTTAACGATTAAGAATAAATACCCGTTGCCCAGGATCGATGATCTATTTGATCAGTTGAAAGAAGCAAAGTATTTTTCTAAAATAAATTTTCTCACGGGGTATCATCAACTGAAAGTGAGGAAGGAAGATATACCTAAGACGGCGTTCAGAACTCGTTATGGGCATTACGAGTTTTTGGTTATGTCGTTTGGGTTGAGAAATGCGCCATCCGCATTCATGGATATGATGAATAGAGTGTTCAAACAGTATTTGGACAAGTTCGTCATAGTGTTCATTGATGATATTCTAGTTTATTCTAAGACGCCAGAAGATCATGCTGAACATCTAAGAATAGTGTTGGAAACACTACGGAGGGAGAAGTTGTGTGCGAAATTCACTAAGTGTGAATTTTGGCTCGAACGAGGCGCTTTCTAGGACATGTTATATACAAAAGATGGCATATCCGTAGATCCAAATGAAAAGTGGAAGTGGTGAATGAGTGGGAAGCAACCAAAATGCCAATCGAGGTTAGGAGTTTTACGGGGTTAGCGGGATCCTATAGAGGTTCATTCAGGACTTTTCTAAATTAGCTACTCCATTGACAAATCTGACAAGGAAGTCGGTGAAGTATGTATGGACAGAAAAGTGTGAGCATAGTTTTCAAGAACTAAAAAGGAGGTTGAGTGAGACACCTGTATTATCTTTACCAGATGATACGGGGAATTTTGTAGTTTATAGAGATGCTTCACATAAAGGACTAAGTTGTGTGCTTATGCAACATGGCAAGGTCATTGCGTATGCGTCACGTCAGTTAAAGGATTATGAGAAGGTCTATCCTACTCATGACCTAGAACTGGTAGCTGTAGTGTTTGCTTTAAAAATATGGAGACATTATTTATACAGGGAAAAATGTGAGATATACACGGACCACAAAAGTCTGAAATATATCTTCACACAGAAGGAGTTGAATATGAGGCAGAGAAGGTGGTTAGAGTTGATAAAAGATTATGATTGTGATATCTTATATGATCAGGGGAAGGCAAATGTAGTAGCTGACGCGTTAATTCGGAAGGGTAGAGAAAAATTGTCAATGTTAACAACTTAGAATGAGTTAATAACAGAGATGGCTAGGATGAAATTAGAAGTTAAGTTGCCAAGTGAAACAGCAGAGATGTTATTCTCAATAGAGACTCGACCAACGATTGTGGAATGGGTTAAGGAAGTACAGCTAAGTACTGAAGAATGTGAGCGTGTGAAAAAGATAGTGAAAGATGACGTGAAGACTAAGTATAACCTTGATAAGGAAGGTTTACTTCGTTTTGAAGGAAGAATTTGGGTTCCAAATAATTCTGAGTTGAAAGAAGAGATTATGTGTGAGGCCCATAGTTCAAGGTACTCGATACATCCTGGTAGTACTAAGATGTATCAAGACCTTTGTCAGAACTTTTGGTGGCCGAACATGAAGAGGAGATTGCGAGAATTAGTTAGTAAGTGCTTAACTTGTCCAGAAAGTTAAGGCTGAACATCAAAGACCGAGTGGATTGATACAACCACTGGAGATTCCGGAGTGGAAATGGGAGCATATCACCATGGACTTTGTGGTGGGACATCCAACAACGAGAAAGGGGTACGACGCTATTTGGGTAATAGTGGATCGGTTAACTAAATCGGCTCATTCTCTACCAATAGGAGTTAGGTATAACCTAGAGCAGTTAGCTAAGCTTTATGTTAAGGAAATCATTTCCTAACATGGAGTACCTATTTTGATTGTGTCCGATCATGATCCACGATTCACGTCGAACTTTTGGAGGAGTTTGCAAGAGCAAATGGGAACGCAGTTGAGGTTGAGTACAACGTATCATCCACAGACGGATGGATAAAGTGAATGAACGATTCAAACGCTAGAAGATATGTTAAGATCTTGCGTTATGGATTTCAAGGGGAGTTGGGACGAGCATCTACCTTTGGTAGAATTCGCTTACAACAATAGTTTTCACGCTAGTATAGGCATGCCGCCTTATGAAGCGTTATATGGATGGAAGTGAATAACACCACTTTGCTGGGATGAAGTAGGTGAACGTCGAATGTTAGGACCTAAAATGGTATAACAAACGGCAGACATGGTAAAGCTGATAAGAGCATGATTAATAGCGGCTCAAGATAGACAACGGAAGTATGCAGATCCTCATCGAGAGAAGAGGGAGTTTGAAGTAGGTTCATATGTTTTTCTAAAAGTATCGCCTTGGAAAGGGAATATACATTTTGGAAAGAAATGGAAGTTAAGTCCAAGGTTTATAGGAACTTTTGAGATTTTAAGAAGGATAGGGGAGGTAGCTTATGAAGTAGCCTTACCTCCAGAAATGGAAAGAATACACAATATGTTTCACGTGTCTATGTTGCGTCCTTATAAACCGGACTACAAGCACGTAATAGAATATGAATCTATTTAAGTAGAAAAAGACTTAACGTATGAAGAACTTTCGATTCAAATTATTGATAGGAAGGAACAAGTCTTGAGAAATAAAGTAATACCTTTAGTAAAGGTAATTTGGAGTAACCACGATGCTGAAGAAGCAATGTGGGAGCTGGAAAGTAAAATGAAGGAAACATTTCCTCATTTGTTTATGTAAGAATAACGAGATTCTGGGGACAGAATCCTTAGAAGGAGGGAAGAAAGTAACGCCCGAGAATTTTGAATTTTCAATTAATTAACTTTTTTATTTGATTATGTGGATTAAATGAATTTAATTGAGTTATTATGTGAGTAAGATGTTCGAAGGTCGTTCTATGACCTAGAATGTGCGGATGTGGTTAGTATTCTGGCTTTGTGCTAGAATTAATTGTTCTGAATTATCGAGACGAGAATGAAGGTTTTCTAAGAATGTTTGCGTAAAAACACTATTCATCCGGTTTCGTTTGGAGCTAAGGTTTGAGATTCTGAGAAACGCGTAATGATAGAATACGAAGATAGTATGTAATATTCAATAATAATTCTGTTATGGCAAACGAAGTTTTCGCCTGCGAACTTAAAACCTAAGGGTTAAATATATTGATTTCCGAGAAGGAAATAAAAAGCGTAGAAGGAATTTCGTTATGGTTAAGGCATGTGTTATACAAGTATGAGACTATTTAGTATCTATGTATAATATGTTGAGTTAATACGGAGTACAATACTATTATCGTACTAGTATTATACGGAAAGAATACGTGAATTATACGTAGGGAATACGATTTGTATTCTAGAATTAAGTTAAGACTTAATGTTAATTCATTTGGGTTGGAGTATGTTTAGTCCAATCAATTGAATGAGCAAGCCTAAAGGATTAAGTGTTAAGCCCAAGTCAAGGCCCAATATTAGATTGGTTAAGCCCAATGCAAGAAAACCGAACCGTGGATCGAACTGGTGGGTCACCGAATGGGTAAAAACCATGGGGTAACCCATGGGAATGACCCATGGGAATGGTGGGCCGGCCACTTGGTGTGCAATGCAAGCATATCACTTGGTCACCAAGTACTTTACTTGGTGACAAAGTGGTAAATAAGTAAGGAGGTGGAGAATTGGACCATTTTGCCCCTCATTTGGTTTTCTATATATAGAAAGCTAGAGTTGGCCATTTGATGTTTTTTTCAAGACTCAACCAACATATTTGAGAGAGAAAGAGAGCTAGACTTAAACCATTCTTCTACCTTGAAGCTTTTTCATTAGAAGTCCAACAAGAACACTAAGAGTTCTTAAGGTAATATTCTTCAATTCTAATTCCATCTCTTTTGGTTTTCTTTTATCATGGAGAATCATAAATGGGTGGGGTTAGGGCTTGTATGGTGGAATGAGAGTGACTTACCATAGATTCAATCTCTATAAGTCATGAGATCATAGAAATCATAAGGTTTGATATAGCTTAAAATAAAGAAATTATTGATTGTTGAGATTGATTATTGATAAACAATTGAACTCCATCAATACGTTAATATGTGCATCTTGCTTGGTTAGGATGTAGATATGAAGTCCAGGAGTATTCCATGTGATTTGGCTTAGAGGACATTAGTAACGAAGTTATGGCGAATTTTGCGAAAGTAGACGTTAAACGACGAAAACGTAAAAAGCCTGGATTAAAGGTCAAAAGTTGTCGTGTGACTTGAAAACATTGTTTTCCAATGTTAACACGTGAGATAAGGTAATTAAGAGTCATTGGCGAAAGAATCTTCGCATTCTGACTTATAACGAAGAAAACGACTAATGAACGGACGAATACGTTTAACGAACGCTTAAAAATGAACTTAAAGGTGAATTTCGAGTTAACGAATTCAAAAATATGAAATTCTTATATGAACATATAAAAGATGTAATTCCTGACTTGTAGGCTTTCGAATGGGTCAATTCGGATCTAAAATGAACAAATTAGGAAGTCGGGAGTTTCGTTTAGAAACCAAACTTTTTTGTCCAACTGGTGTATGAGACTGTGGGCCACATGGCCAAAACCATAGAAAGTTGTGGCGCCATAGCATGAGACTTCGGCCGAGTACCCTAACTTCATCGCTCCGCAATACCACTAAAATACAAAGGATGCCATGGCCTTGTAATGTACATTAGTAGAAAAAATGTTGACCAAGTTAGGTTTAGTTCCATTTTGAATGTTGACCTAAAGTAAGATGTTAAAGGTACTTAAAGTACATAATAAGACTTACCTTAAATCACTTATAAGGTGTTAATGTAAGAAGATCAGGTAAGGTTTAATAGAAATTAAACAGAGAACGCGAAGACGTAATAAGTGAACCGTGAATGACGTTCAACATTGGTATTTAACCAATAATGATCGAATGTCGGATAATGATGTAAAAATGTTAATAAAACGTAACGAAGTATAGAAAGTTGAATCGACGTTAATAACGATGTTAATTCAAGTAAGACATAGAAGAGAAAGAAGTTGGTTAGAATCGTAAAGTTAGTTTTCTTGATAACTAATTATAGTGTGCTATGTGAATATCTCATATAGATCATGTAAAGACTGAGAATAGTTGAATTGTATATTCGAAGATGCTTGAAGGTAAGTCTTTCTTAAACACTTGTCTAACCTTCGAGTTAGCCAAGTTTTTACGTGGTGCATGTTATACAATGCATGAATGATTTTAAAGAAAGAGTCGATGCCTGTTTTAACTCGGCTAGACTAACACAGAAGAGTTGATTGATTTGTTTACAAGTCTTTCGATATAGAACTGTTAACGCTATCCTATGCCAAGTATTTGGTACGGATGTAAATGTAAGTTTGTCTATGTACAAACAAAAGTATTTTTCATCGATTATTCGATGGGCACGCGAGGTTGCCAAATGTTGAACGTAAATACGTTTAACGTAAGAGTGTTGATCAACATAGAGTACAATAGGCTGATCACCTAGAAGTGCTCGTAAGTAAAGACAGGTGGATGGACTTAGTGTCGGATATCCTTTTCAAGTATGAAAACAAAAAGAGTATGTTCATGGTCTATTGACCGGTTCATCATTCTTAAGCTATTACATATACTTTGGAATTGTTGTTATGATATGAGAAGTACTAGTCAAATGTTTCGTAGTGCTTCATAGATAATTGTTCAAATCTGGAATTAAAGCATGTAATTGTTAATGTGATATTCATATGATTCTTTGTTAAGACTTGTTAAGCTAGTTATGCTCATTCTTTCTTGAACCATATGTTTGCAGCTAAAGCCGAGCAAATTGAGAGTTCTAAGAGAGATAAATGCACAGCTAAGATGGATAATTAATCGTCCTGTAATAGACTAGTGTATTTATATGTAATATACTCATGAAGAACAACGAATGTATTCGATTAATGAACCTGGGAAAGGATTTATTACAAATGTAATATAAAGATAGTAATTACACTCATTTTGTTGTTATCTCAATGGAATGATTGTATGGATTGTAGTATCGTGGAGCACCATCTGTTGGGTTGGAAGATACCCGAATTTTGGGGCGTCACATATTACATTTTCCATACTTAGATAATTATTACATAATCCATCTCACTTTGATATTATAACGTTACGTATTTCTCGGAAGTTCAAATATAATTCCCGAGCGATAAACGGTGAATAGTGTTTTTCATAAATTTTCTCGAAAAACTTTTATTTTCGTCTTGGAAATTCAAACACTTTAATTCATTCACGTGATTCAAATACTAAGATGTTCCGACGTTTCTAGGTTATAGAACGACATACATCTTATTAACACATATAATAACAAATAATATTATTTTATTCATTATTTAATTCTTTCAAATATTTTACAAAGGATTCGAATTTCTCGGTTGTTACATTCTTCCCCCCTATAAAGATTCTATCCATAGAATCTCGCCCTACATTACTCAAACAAATGAGGGTATTCCTTCTTTATCTTCTCTTCCAATTCCCACGTTGCTTCTTCGGCATCGTGGTTCTTCCATAATACCTTTACCGACGATATTACCTTGTTTCACAGAACTTGCTCTTTTCTATCGATGATTTGAATTGGCATCTCTTCGTATGTTAAGTCCTTCTCGATTTGAATAAGCTCAAATTCTATCACATGCTTATAATCCGGTTTGTAAAAATGTAGCACTAAAACGTGGAATACGTTATGTATTCGCTCTAGATCTGGAGGTAATTCTACCCTATAAGCTACCTCACCTACCCTTTCTAATACCTCAAAAGGTCCTATAAACCTTGGGCTTAGTTTTCCCTTCTTTCCAAAGCGTATCTTTTCTTTCCAAGGAGATACCTTTAGAAATACGTACGAGCCTACCTCAAACTCCCTATTCTCTCGATGTAAGTCTGCGTATTTCTTCCTTACATCTGTCTTGAGTCGCTCTGAGACGCGACACGATCAACTTCACCACTTCCACCGCTTCTTTTTTGAATTCTCGCCCTAGCATTCTGGCGTTCTCCCACTTCATCCCAATACAATGGTGTTCTGCATTTTCTTCCATACAAAGCTTCATACGGCGGCATACCTATGCTTGCATGATAACTGTTGTTATACACAAATTCTACTAATGGTAGATGATCATCCCAACTACCCTTGAAATCCATGACGCAAGATCTCAACATATCTTCTAACATCTGAATTGTCCTCTCGCTCTGTCCATTGGTTTGTGGATGATATGCCGTACTCAACTTCAACTGCATCCCCAACTGCTCTTGAAGACTTCTCCAAAAGTTTGATGTGAATCGTGGGTCACGATCTGACACAATCAAAACTGGTGCTCAATGTCTGGAAATAATTTCCTTGACATAAAGTGTAGCTAACTGATATAAGTTATACTTGACCCGAATTGGCAAAAAGTAAGCCGACTTTGTCAGTCGGTCCACTATTACCCAAATCGCATCATACCCTTTCTGAGTAGTCGGAAGTCCCACAACAAAGTCTATCATGATATGCTCTCACTTCCACTACGGAATCTCCAATGACTGTAATAAGCCACTTGGTCGTTGATGTTCTACTTTTAACTTTTCGACAAGTCAACACCTACTCACATACTCAAGTTTCTCTCTTCATGTTCGGCCACCAAAAACTCTGTCGAAGGTCTTGATACATCTTAGTGCTACCAGGATGAATCAAGTACCTCAAACTGTGAGCCTCTTATAATACTTGTTCCTTTAATTCCGTCTCATTCAGAACCCAAATTCTTCCTTCAAATCTTAATAATCCCTCATTATCAAGACTAAACTTAATATCTTTTTCAGTGATTAACCACTCCTTTATCTGGTCACACTCATCAGTTTTGAGCTGCACCTCCTTGACTCTCTCTACGATGGTAGATTATATCTCCATCGCAAAAAGTCCATGATCCACTTCACTTGGCAACTTCACCTCCAACTCCATCCTAGCCATCTCTGTTATTAACTCAGTTTGAGTTGTTAACATAGACAACTTCTCCCGACCCTTTCTACTTAAGGCATCGGCCACAACATTGACTTTTCCAGGGTGATACAGGATTTCATAGTCATAATCCTTTATAAACTCCAGCCATCTCCTCTGTCTCATATTCACTCCTTCTGTGTGAAGATATATTTTAGACTTTTGTGGTCTGTGTATATCTCACACTTTTCCCCGTAAATATAATGTCGCCATATTTTTAAGGCAAACACTACCGCGACCAGTTCCAGATCATGAGTAGGGTAAACTTTCTCATAATCTTTCAACTTCCTAGATGAATACGCAATAACCTTGTCATGCTGCATGAGCACGCAACCCAGTCCTTTATACGAAGCATCGCTATAAACTACGAAATTTCTTGTGTCATCGGGTAATGACAAAACAGGCACTTCACTCAACCTTTTCTTCAGTTCTTGAAAACTTTCTTCGCATTTCTCAGTCCATACATACTTCACCGTCTTCCTCGTCAAGTTAGTCAACGGAGTAGCTATCTTTGAAAAATCCTGAATGAATCTCTGATAGTAACCCGCTAATCCTAGGAAACTCTGCACCTCGGTCGGCGTTTTTGGTTGTTCCCAATTCATCACGGCTTCCACCTTTGCTGGATCTACTAAAATCCCATCATGGTCAATGACATAACTTAAAAATTGTACCCTCTCTAACCATAATTCACACTTAGTGAACTTTACATATAACTTCTCCTTCCTTAATGTCTCCAACACTATTCTAAGGTGTTCAGCATGATCTTCTGGCGTCTTAGAGTAGACTAGAATATCATCAATAAACACCACGATGAGCTTGTCCAAATATTGTTTGAACACTCTGTTCATCATATCCATAAATGCAGCAGGTGTATTAGTCAACCCAAATGACATCACCAGAAACTCGTAATGACCAGAACGAGTCCTGAATGCTGTCTTTGGTACGTCTTCATTTCTAACCTTCAGCTGATGATACCCCGTCCTTAAATCTATTTTGGAAAAATACTTTGCCCCTTTCAACTGATCAAAAAGATCATCGATCCTGGGCAATGGATACTTATTCTTTATCGTCAATTTGTTCAACTCCCGATAGTCGATACAAAGTCTTAACGATCCGTCCTTCTTCTTGATAAACAATATCGGTGCTCCCCATGGCGAAACACTCGGTTGTATGTACTTCATGTCTACTAGTTCTTGCAACTGCACCATTAACTCCTTCATCTCCACTAGCGCCATACGATACGGTGCCCTAGAAACTGGTGTCGCTCCTGGCACAATATCTATTACAAACTCGGTCTCTCTATCCGGCGAAAGACCCGACAATTCACTCAGAAATACATCCACGAATTCACTCACTATAGGTATTTGTTCCATGGTCGCTCCCACTCTCTGGGTATCAACCACATGACACAAATAGCATGCACACCCCTTCCTTAATAATTTCCTAGTTTGTGTCATGGTAAGACAACACGAACGTCCCGGAGATTTATTCCCGTAAAATATTACATGAGATTGAATTGTTGTTTTAATATTTACGCATTTCTTTTGACAATCTATAATTGCCCCGTGATAAATCAACCAATCCATTCCGAGGATTACGTCGAATTCTCCTAATTTTATCGGTATCAGATCTACCGATAATTTATAACCTCGAATGTCTATGCAACAACTCCTATGAATATTTTCAACAGGAACTATCTCTTTATTTGCTACCTTAATGTTTAAAGGTATAGGCAACTTTTCGGGAAGTAATCCTAATCGTCTAGCAAAATCACATACGATAAATGAACAAGTAGCACCTAAGTCAAACAGCACGTATTCATTTAAGTCGTTGATCGGAATAATTCCTGTGACTACGTCCCCCGAGGCCATCGCGTCTTGGACAGTCATATTAAAGGTACGGGTCATCGGCCTACCCGGCTGCGCTGGACCCCCAATAGTTAACTTACCACTATTGGTGCCCCTATTCCCGTCTGTCCCTTTCTTTGGGGAGTTCTTTGCCATGTGGTCAGTTGACCCACATACAAAGCATCCATGGTTCTTCTTCGGGCTTGGACAGTTTGGAGCAATATGCCCCTCCTGTCCACATTTATAACACACGGCCTTACCTTTGAGACAAACTCCTAAATGAGTCTTCCCACAGGTCTTGCAAGCCTCCATCCTCCTCTTCGGGTCTCCTTGTTTCACTCCGGTATTCCTAGAGCTAACTACCTTCCTCTTATAACCTTCGCCACTCCCGCTGGCACCCTCGTTCTTTACTCCCCCCTCCACCTTCCCCTTGATTTTCTTATCCTTGTGGTATTGGCTCAACGCCTCGTTACCACCTTCGGCAATTATTGCCTTCTCTAAAACGATTCCAAAGGAAGTACTTTGAATACAGAGAATACTGATTATAGAGCTGTGGTTTCAAGCCCCTTTCCGAACCGTCGTGCCTTCCTAACCTCGGTGTCCACTTGGTGTGGAGCGAACCTTGCCAGTTCATTAAACTTAGCGGCATATTGGGGAACCGTCATGTCCCCTTGCTTCAAATCTAGAAACCGCATCTCCATCCTTCCCTGCATGCTCATGGGAAAGTAGTTCTCATAAATTATTTCCTTGAACCTCACCCACGTTATAACATTTATTCCGGCCCTAGCCTGATTGGCCTCCCACCAAAAGTTGGCCTCTCCCTTCATCATGTAGGTTGCAAAGGCAACCTTCTGGGCCTCGTCGACATTTGCTATCACAAATGCCTTCTCGATCTCCTTCACCCATGTTTGGGCTTCGATATGGTCCGTAGTTCCTTTGAACTCCGACGGACCCACACTCTTAAAGTCCTTAAATGTAGTAGCTCGTACTACACCAGGATTTACGGGGATATTAGCCCCAGTTTTATTAAATATTGTGTTTAATAAATTTATGAACTTTTGCATGGGGTTAACCGGACCTCCCTCCAGTTGGTTTGTGTTCGCACCTTGATTACGTGGTACTCTTCTTGGCGGCATTTTGCTGTTACAATAAACACATATTTCGTTATTATCCATTTCCTGTCAGTTAGTTATTATTCAATGTTAAACAATAACTTGAACATTCATTACTCAATAATTTTCGAAAAAAGAAAACTTATATTAATTCATTGTAGTATAATACTACATCGGTTACATTACACAGCCTACGCTGGATACATTACTTTCCCGCAATTACTTTCCAAAAATTAGGATTTACAAAAGACTACCCTTGATTATACAAAAGAGGGTTTTATGTCACTACTAGATACAAAAATATGTACATATCTAACTACTCTAGCCACTACTAGATTACATTTGCCTTAAGGCATTCTCAAAATTCCGCCTTGCAAGATTTACAATAATATCACTACCGATAGTATGTCGCGTCTCGCCTCGCTTCGACGGATAACCACTACACATTGACTGAAATCGTCATGAGAACTCCTATTGATATAGGACATTCTCCCTATCTTCTGCTTCTTGGTCTTTAGCTCCCCCCAGAGCTCAAAGACCTCCTATTTTAGCTCATGGACCTTGTCCTTAGCCAAAACTCTTTCATCGTGCTCCTGCTCCCACATGGACTCCATCTCCGTCTTATCCTCTATAACAGCCTGGAGCTCTGCCTTCAACTCCTTAACCTCCTCGACAAGTGGTGGATATTTCTATCCAAAGATCGACATGAAACAATGACATCATTGACTCCTTGGAGCCATCTCTCACTATCGCTACGGGTTGAAGGACACTACCTCCACTTCTTCTTCCAACATGCCATCAAACACGGACATGAGGTTCAAACTCTCTCGAGTCTCCAGACTCAACCACCACTATCTCTAGATCTGCTTGCTATGGGGATCTGTATAATCTCTCTACCGATTAACCGATCCTTCACCGACTACTCAGCACATCTCTATTTTCTCCTCGACATCTACAACAACACAAAAGTTTGATTAGTACATCGTTAGTAGAATAATAAAACACATAACATATATAATGCATTTTTATATGGTTATCTTCCATCTTTTATTCTTTGACTTTTCTTAAGGTTATGACTTAAGGTTTTATTTCCCCCTTAAGTTTTATAACCTAATGCTTTGATACCAACCTCAGACGCCCCAAATCCGGGTATCTTCCAACCCGACAGATGGTGCTACACGGTGCTATAGTTCACATAAACATTCAATTGAAATGCCTCAAAAGAACGGATATGTCTTATATATATATAAAAAAGAATATTTACATTCCTTAGGTTCTTTACAACCAATACATTTGTCTTTATCATAATATCAATATTATTCTTACAAAACATATACTATTACATAGATAATCTACGGGATCGCCTTCGCCTTCCCTTTATCCTTGCCGGATCCATCGGTCCGTTCGGTCTTAGTTGCATTCATATGGTTCAAGAAAGAATGAGCCTAACTAGCCCAGTAAGTACGAAAATTCTAGTAAAATAGCATGCCTGAAACATAGGAATAGTATATCTTCAATAACTGAACAATAGCTATGAAGTACTATCGACAATTCAAAATATCACTTTGAAAAGTACTATCGACAACAACAATATTCAGTAAAACATCAATTCTGGTTCAAGACCATAAGCATATCATAAGTACTTTGAAAAGGACATCCCGGCACTAAGTCCGTAAGTCCGGGATAGCTTACGAGCACGTCTAGGTGATCAGCCTATAGTACTCTATGTTGATCAACACTACATTCATTAAACGTGTATACATTTAAGTTGTGGCAACCTCACGTGCCTGTCGTTTGACGACAAAACAATTTAGCATAGTCTCCTTTTGAAAACCACAACAATATTAGTTTGGTAAATCATTGTACCTATTTGAAAGATTAAAAGAATCTAGTATATCGTAAGTCTAGCCGAAGGAATTGGCTTTGACTTCATCAGATATTAACTCATGCAAAGAATACATGAATCACAAAGACTTGTCCAGATCAAACTGGAACAAGGGTTAGAGTACTTGCCTTAAGCGTCTGCTTATAGATATAACACGTGCACTTTACGTCTTTAAGGTCTCTACAGTAAATGATAACATCACATAATATATTAGGTCATGAATGATCATACATGGTTCCTAAATAATCTTTACCCTTCTTCTCAATCTAATTACGTATTAGATTTGTTATTATTGGTTCCGGCTTTCCATTACGTCATTCTTACGTTCATAAGCAATTGACTTTCTTTAACCCTAAGTGATCATACTTAAGGCTGTATTATTTCTTAACAATGTTTCATTAAGATCCTTAATTAAGCGTTCATCAATTACTATCCATGCTGAACATGTAAACATTCTTTGTTGTCTAGGTTATAAGGTCAGGCATTAGCCACTAATTATTACACTTGGTTCCACACAAGGCCACCCATTATTGCTTAGAAATAGGACTCCTGTACCACGGCGCGAGTCCTTTGATATCGTCGTATGCCATGCATGGCGAGTTTAAAGGGGTTGAGGCTCACTTTGGTCATGGGCACACGATAAATGGCTTGGAGTCACTTGCCACGGGCGACTCGAGCCTCGTAAATTTTTGATGATTTTTTCAAATGTTAAGATTCCTGGACTCAGTAACTTCTTCAATAAGTCCGAATTGGCTCGTTCAAGAGCCTACGGTTCATAAATTAAGTACTCTATGCGTTCATGCAAGAATTTTATCTATTGTACCTCGTTTGCTAAAATTTCACCTACTAGTCCATTTTTAACAAAAACGATAAACGTTCGTGAACGTTCAACGCTCATTTCTTCGTTCTAAGTCAGAATTCGGCCATTTTCGAGTCCGCAACTCTATAATGTCAAGTATGACTTGTCTCCATCGAAAATCAACGTTTTCGACTTCAAACACAAAATACGACTTCCATTCCGAGAATTTCACGAATTCAACGATTATCGTCCAATCGTGTGAATTTCAGCGAAACCTCATTACTAATCATTCTAAATGGATTTTAATCAACATATAAACATTTCAAGTTACTTATTACACCAACTTATTATCAAAGTAGGTTTTGATTTATTCTCATAAGTCAATGACTTATTTAACTTATGAACTCCAATTCTCATGCTTATGACTTATTATGAACTTAAGTCTATCAATCAATGTTCTCATACTATATTGAATATACTAACATCATATGAAAAACATATGAAAAGTTTTGTACAAGTTTATCAACTTATTTAGGTTCAAGTTGCTTATTTATCTTATTCGGCTTAAGTTCATTCATCAATGTCTTCTTATATGTTTTTAGCACACAATCATACTTCCCTTATCACCCTATAATGATAGAGATGAATATATATTAGACAAGAGTCTTACCCTAGAAGCACTTGTACTTCTCTTCTCTTTGGAAACTAGCAAAGAACTTTTGACTTATCCTTGACTTATGTGACTTATTCTCTCTAACCAATAAGTTACTTAACTTGAGAGGAGTTGAGAAGAAATTTTAATCAAGCAATCAAATGAATTGAGAGCTCTCTATTTATAGGCAACCCAAAGTTAGGGTAGAATGGTCAATTAGGCATTGCACCTCCTCAATTAACCTCCTTAATTCCACCTCCTTAATATTCATTACTTAACAACCAAGTCTACTTGCTAGCCACTTCTAATACTTGGTAATCGCAACACTTTCTTACCACTTAAAATGTTTGCCCATCAAGACTACCCACATTAACATGGTTTGCTCCATGGATCATGGCTAATTCATTGGGCTTGATAATTAATCTAGCTAATTCCTTGTTGGGCTTGCATTATAATAGTTTGGACTCATGACATATCAAACAATTGGGCTTGAGTATCACTTACTAATTGGACTTCTACCATTAAGCTAATAATCTTACAAGTCCATTACCTTTAGTTAAACAACTTAACATACATACATCACGTATAATGTTCGTATGCTAGCTCGTATATTTATTCGTAATATACGTTATTTCATTCTCCATGCACAATAGTATAATACATCGTATTATACTTACGCTCATTACCTCGTATAATGCATACACATCATACGATTATAACTTTCTTTCCTTAACACTTAATAAACCTAATGTTCCCAATTTAGGTTCGCATGCGAAATATTACATTTTCCATACTTAGATAATTATTACATAATCCATCTCACTTTGATATTATAACGTTACATATTTCTCGGAAGTTCAAAAATAATTCCCAAGCGATAAACGGTGAATAGTGTTTTTCATAAATTTTCTCGAAAAACTTTTATTTTCGTCTTAGACATTCAAACACTTTAATTCATTCACGTGGTTCAAATACTACGATGTTCCGACATTTCTAGGTTATAGAATGACATACATCTTATTAACACAAATAATATTATTTTATTCATTATTTAATTCTTTCAAATATTTTTACAAAGGATCCAAATTTCTCGGTCGTTACACTACACCTTTGCCTATTTCCTTGGGGGAATGCACATACGTTCACAGGGCTTGACCAAGGCTTGACTAGGATTTTACCCGTTTCTGCTGGTGAGTATTTCTCTTTTAATTTCTCATGTATAGGTTGAGAGTGTTCACTGACAATAGATGTTTGCCTTTGTGTTGGCAGTTTTGGGCCTATAAGAGGCTTCCATGTTTGCATCCTATGAGTGTGTTAGGTTTAGAGACCTATGCACGAGGACGACGATGGTATCACTCCATTTTGGCGGAGGTTCTTGTAGCTGAGGGTTTCACCCATTGTCACTTACAGTTGGATTTGTTGACAACTGATGTCATCACTTGGGTTCCTTACTCTGGGGAACATTTGACCATTGGATTTGAGGATGGATTTCCAACTGGTGTCGAGCACGTGATATCCACCCGTAGGATTCCTCTCTTCACAGATGGAGGATGGGAGCTCTATTTAGGAGAGTGTGCTATTAGGAGCACCACATGAGAGATTTGTGTGCCGATCTTGCCTCTTGCCAGGCGTTATTGGCATGTGTAGCAATCACCCGTCGATGACATCCCATTGATGGGTATTGATGGCTACACTTTGTCAGAGGGTTCACATACCCAGGATACATTTTATCGCTGGTGGTCCCCTCGTACCATTGGAGCCCAGACCCGCGCCACTCAGTTTATGGGGGATATGGTTCCTGGATCCGTGATGATGACGGATTGGCTGACCTGTGTCTGAGATCTGACTCATTTGACACAAACTGATAGTTTGACCCGGTAGTTGGACCAGACACATTTTTTCATCTAGTACTTGGGCAGAGATCCTTCAGAGGCAGATACTTTTGATCCTTCCAGCTCAGGCACCGGCCCCTCAGGTGACCTATATGGCTTTGCCGGTGCAGATCCTCCATTGTATAGGTCTGACATCCCTATTGATAGAGATCCAGTGACTCAGGAGGAGTTACATCAAGTGGACATGATTGATGATGTAGATATTAACACCATTGTCTTCTTCTGATGTGTATTCTCGTTATCTCTTTTGATAGGCCTCTGTTAGATATTGGGTGGATGTGCCCCATTCTCGCTATATCTTTTAATAGGCCCTGTTAGTAGTAGGGCGTCTGTGCCCATTTCCATGTATTTTTAGCTATACAGAGATGATGTATATAGATGATGATGTACTTAGGAATGTATGTACTATTTTTCATTCCCTACATCATATTGTCATATATTACTTGTCGTGCATTTATCATGTTATGCATATGTATATATGTCTAGAGATATTCAGCATGGACCCCTAGATGGTCTTATGATACGGCCCACACAGATGTCTTCTTCGATAGTCAGCCGCATAGATCACACCCCACCAGTATTGGTGGCATCCCATCTGAAATCCTGGTATGATAGCATGTCACCTCTAGATAGGGTGACCGTAGATTAGCTATTATAGCATTCCATTACCCTCCTGATGTTTTAGGTTCCCTCAGGCTTTGTGGATGGAATGCTAGAGCATTGGGTACCGAAGAGGCAGGTTTTCTGGTTTAGGACCCAAGAGTTAACTCCTACCTTGGAGGAGTATAAGCGGTTGACGGCTTTTCCCTTAGACAGACCTTGCGCTCGGATGGATGTCAGAGATATGCGCCGTCAGTTCATGACCCTCATCGGGTTGCGGCGTAGAGTAGTAGAGGATGAGATTACATCCGGCCATGTATTGTCCCAGAGTTTCCTGATAGACAGATTTGGCTTATTGGACAGCTATACGCGGCACTCCGAGGATTTTACCACACCAGAGGATCAGTGGCATGTGGCCAGAGTGGATGTACTCGTGATGTGCGTAGTGGCATATGTATACATGCCACAGTATATGGATGAGCTGGACCTCGGTGTTATCATGGCAATGAGAGCTCTCAGGGAGGGTCATACCATTATTCCGATGATTGTGGCAGAGACGTTTAGATCAGCCACGCTTTTTTATACCTACCCTGCAGGGGTATTTACAGGCAGCTTGGTCATGTTATATGTGTGGTTTATGTCACACTTGAGACCGATTGGCACTTTTCGACGACACGGGTACTGCTTTACCCATGATATAGCTATGTCTTACTCCTTTCAGCCATCGGAGTGTATAGATGTTATGTCTTCGTCGTTATTCTTGGCAAGGATCGGAGATCCATTTGGCATCCTGCCGTGCACAGGGCTCTGTTCACCCTACAGCTTGGATTATCTCCCTCTGGCTGGTTTGAGGGGCATGACTACCTACCACCCACTGGCTGTGATGTTACAGTTTGACCAATTCTAGGACTTCCATCCTTTTGAGGGGGCATTAGGTCAGCGTGTGGCTTCTCGCCATCTATCAGCAGAGGACCGATCCCGTGTGTATGCCTATTAAGATCAACGTAAGAGAGCTAATTTTTCTGTTAGCCATCCGGGTTGTTCGTTAGAGTATTCTGCATGGATAGAGACAGAGACTTCATCGGCTATAGTAGTATCCACAGTGCCGGGTATTGAGTATGTCAGTGAGGAGCCCACGGAGGACATTGATTCTCCCACCGAGGAGGAGCAATTCACTGGGTTGTCAGCAACTCTTGTAGATTCTCCCAGTACGAGTGCTATTGTGATCCAGCATTCAGCATAATATTTTGAGCAGAGTCTCTATCTGATGACCTTCGAGAGAGATCAGGCTAGAGCCCTGATGTTGACACCTCTTGATGGGAGAGATGTCACTCTGTTATTGAGCGGGACGAGGTCAGATCAGCCAGAGATGCAGTGATAGTTGAGCAGGATAGCACCATATCTGCCCGAGATGTAGCCATCATAGATAGTACTATAGTAGGTCCCTTACTACTGGCATCATTGCAGAGATGAACACGTATATTGATGAGCATAGTGTCACTATGCAAATGGTTGTAGATCTGTTAGCTCGCGTAGAGACCCTTGTACAGGAGATCACAGCGTTACCCCATTCCTCTAAGAGAGATGTTATGTTAGACTTGATAGCTCGTATATACACTGATTTGTAGATGGGCTTGTGATTTCCTGCACAGACTAGCTTAGCCATTTTTTCATGTACAATTCATATTGTATATATTAAACAGCATTATATATAGCAGGAAAACATATTTTGACCACTTCCATTTTAGCTATGCATTGCTACTTGCTTGATATTTGCCTGTTTCTTCAGGGCTTATGAACTCGATGTATTCCGGACTCCTCCTTGATGGATGGACATTGAAATGTCTCAGGACCTTTCAGAATGGATCGTTGATCTGTGTATATCCCCTACCCTCTTTGGTGTCTTGGGACTGGTTTTTGTATGTAGATGTGGAGAGGAATGTGGCTTTCCTCTCTGAGGTTGACCACACCACAGATGGTCGCCAGTACTCCTTTGTATGGAGGAGCCCAGTTAGTTCCATCTCTTATGGATTGGTGTTTCTCTTTGAGGAGTCAACCACAATTTAGATGGTCGTTGACTCTCCCGTTTATATGGGGAGGTCAGGTAGTTCCATCCCCTTGGTCTGAAGCTAATAAAATGTGGTGGATTGAAATTTGATCCTAGCACCATTTGACAAATGTTTGTGTTTTGGTAGGGGGTTAGACCGAACCATGAATGGTTGCCTACGTACTCCTGTTAAAGAGGAGATCAGGTCTGCGTAGTTCGAACCTGGCATGGAGGTTCAATGTTGTATGTGAAAGGGGTGTAGAGATGTTGTTGTTATTTTTTTTTTGTAATGAGAAGTGTATAGAAATGTTTTTGTTTTATTGCGACCGGACCATATAAAATATGGTTGCCTATGTACTCCCGTGTATCAAGGAGATAAGGTCGACGTAGTTCGCCCCATGTTCAGGACGATTTGCAGCCAATGAAAAGTTTTATCCCATGTTCAGGACAAACTGCGGAGGAGAAAGTTTAATCCCATGTATAGGACAAACTGAAGGTGTGAAAAGTTTTATCCCTAGTGGGGTAAAATTGCAGGTGTGAAAGGTTCAATCCCTAGTGGGATAACTAGAGTTGAGTAAGGGTTCAAAACAAAGTTGAGAAAAGGATCTGGCGATCCGAAACCAGGCTGCTGGTTAGAAAAGTGTGTTTGTCCCTGATGGGCTGGATGAGTGTGAAGAGAAGTTGTATGTAGTGAAGGGTTAGAAAACCTGAAATGACTGGGGATCTGATGATCCAAAACCAGGATGTTGAAATTCATCGCCGTCCATTTCCTGTAATCTGAGAGCACCTCTTGTCAATACCTCCTTGACAATAAACGGGCCTTCCTAGTTTGGGGCGAATTTTCCCTTAGATTGATCTTGGTTGTCAATGATCTTCTTCAAAACCAAGTCGTGTTCTTTAAACTTCCTTAGTCGGGCTTTTCTATTGTAGGACATGGCGATCCTTTGTTGGTATAACTGACCGTGGAAGATAGCAGAGGCTCGCCTTTCGTCTATTAGAGATAATTGGTGATACCTATCTTTTACCCATTGGTCTTCATCAGCTGAGCGTCTATTAACACTCTGAGGGATTCCATTTCCACTTCTATGGGGAGCACTGCTTCCATCCCATAGGTTAATGTGTAGGGGGTTTCCCCAATGGAAGTGTTCATTGATGTTCTGTAGGCTAACAGAGTTAGAGGCAACAGGTCAGGCCATCCTTCGTGGTTGGCAGACATCTTTTGCATGATCTTCTTGATGTTTTTGTTAGCCGCTTCAACATCACCATTCATTTTTGGACGGTAGATATCAGAGTTGAGATGTTTGATGTGGAATTTACTACATAACTCCTCCATCATTTTGTTGTTGAGGTTCTTAGCATTGTCTGATACAATTACTTTTGGTTGTCCATATCGATAAATGACATTGTTTCTGATGATAGTAATGATGACTTCTTTGGTAACCCTGGGGAAGGAGGCTGCTTCTACCCACCTGGTGAAGTAGTCGATTATGGTGAAGATAAACTGATGCCCATTACTGGATTTGGGATCGATGGGCACGATCACGTCCATTCCCCACATTGAGAAGGGTAAGGGCGAACTCATATTATGCAGCTCCCTTGGAGGGGCGTGGATAACATTCCCATAAATTTTGCATTGATAACATCTCTTGACGTGATCATCACAGTCAGCTTTGAGAGATGTTCGTAGGATCTTTTTAACAAGTAGAGGGCCGCTCATGTGTGGGCCACATACTCCATCATGTATTTCATCCATGAGCCTCTGAGCTTGGTCCTTGTCCAGACATCTAAGGAGACCTAATCCTTTATCTCTTTTGTAGAGTGCATCTCCGCTCAGGTAGAATTTCATAGCCAGTTGATGAATATTCCGCCTTCTTTCAGTCAGGCTCGCCTCAGCGGGTATAGATCCATCTTATAAATATTCCTTGATATGCTGATCCCAAGGGTGCTGGATAGGAGTTGCTCATCCGATACTTCTCCAATGTAATTCACATAGGCTGGAGCCTTTTGTTGGGTAAATGTGATGGTTAGCATGTTTTCCTTGTCAAGTATGTTGATCAAAGAGGCCAAGGTTGCTAGCGCATTCGTAAAGTCATTCTTATTCTGAGGAATGTGGAGGAATGATATTTCTTCAAGCTCTGAAGCCATCTATAGAACCTGCCAATGGCAAGGCAGCAAATGTAGCATTTTGGTGTGATAGATTCTGGTGGTTTGTCTGATTACCAATTTGGAATCCCCAAAGACAGTTAACCGTCTGATGACCATTGATTGACCAAGTTTTAGCCCCATGATACAGCCTTCATACTCAGTTGTATTGTTGGTATTGGAAAACTACAATTTGACGGCGACGGGATGCTGCTCCCCCGTAACGGACACTAGAACTGCTCCTGCTCCAGAACCTTCCATATTTACAGCTCCATCAAAATAAATCTTTTATGTTTGGTGTGCATCGTACTGATGGTGTTGTTGAATTGCCATTACCCCTTCATCGGGGAATTATGTTTCCAAGGGTTTGAAGTCCCCTGAAGGTGCGGCGGCCAGTTAATCGGCAATTCCTTGACCTTTAATAGACTTTTGTGTCACGTAGACGATGTCAAATTTTTGTAAGATCAACTGCCATCTGGACAGTTGGCAATTTAGCATGGGTTTACTAAACACGTACTTGAGAGGATCCACGCGGGATATAAGATGGGTTGTGTGACCATAGAGGTAATGTTGTAACCTCATGGAAGCCCATACTAAAGCATAACAAGTTCTCTCAATCATAGTGTACTTGTGTTCACTGCTGCTGAATCTTTTGTTGAGGTAGTAGATAGCTCGCTCTTGACCTCTATCATCTTTCTATCCCAGCATGCAGCCCATGTCATTGTCACTTATGGAAAGGTACATGAATAAGGGAACATCATCCATAGGTGGCACCAAAATAGGGGCTTTGACTAGCTGCTCGTTAATTGTAAGGAAGGCCTTCTGGCACTCATCATTCCACTTCATGGAGGAGTTCTTCCTTAATAACTTGAAAATAGGCTCACAGGTTGCTGTGAGTAGAGAAATGAACCTGTTAATGAAGTTGATTCCTTCCAAAAATCCTTGTATTTCCTTCTCTGTCTGAGGAGTGGGCATTTCCATGATGGCCTGGATTTTGGTGGGATCCAGCTCAATCCCCTTGTGGTGACTTGGAATCCTAAAGAACTTACGATTTAACACCAAAGCGCGCCTTGGTCGGATTCAACTTCAAGTTGTACTTACGCAACTTTGTTGAAAAGCTTTCTGAGATGGTCTAAGTGGTCTTCCTCCCTTCGGGACTTGACAATGATGTCATCCACGTAGATCTCTATCTCCTTATGCATTAAATCGTGGAAAAGAGCCATCATGGCTCCCTGGTAGGTAGCTCTGACATTGATGAGGCCGAAAGACAACCATCTATAACAAAAGGTTCCCCAGGGCATGATGAATGCAGTTTTCTCATGATCCTCTTCAGTAACCATAATCTGATGGTACCCCGCGAAGCAATCAGCAAAGGAGTACATGTCGTATTGAGCAGTATTGTCAATGAGAATGTGGATGAATGGTACGGGAAAGCTATCTTTAAGGCAAGCTTTATTCAAATCCCACTAATCTATGCAAACTCGCACCTTTCCCCCTATTTTAGGCATGGGGACTATGTTGGATAGCCATTCAGGGTATGTGGACACCATGATGATGCCTGCTTGAAATTGTTTCACAATTTCCTCTTTATCCTTTAAACTCCACTCAGGTTTTAATCGCCTGAGCTTCTACCTGATTGGCTTGAATCCCTCTTTAATGGGAAGGCGATGAATGACTATGTCAGTGGACAAATCCACCATGTCTTCATGAGACCATGCAAACACATCCTGGAATTGGGTTAATAGTGTAACCATGTCATTGAGGTAAGGTCTGTACCAATCTGGATTAGTTTAGGGCTTTCTAAGGTTCCGAGATTGAATGAAGTGGTTTGATTAAGGTTTGGTTTAGGTTTTTCTTCGACCCATTCTTTGATCTCCTGAGGTTTCTCAATGTCCTCTTGTATTTCCATCAAGTCTGAGTCCAACTTTTCATCAAAGTTATAATCGTTGTGGAGAAAAGGCACCTTATCAGCAAGTATAGGCACATCTAAATTCAGAGTCCTGAGACAAAATATGCTTTCACTTAATATATGAGACTATTCAATCATACAAAGTGTTATCATGTACTGACAAAACAATCGCTAATATTGTACAAAAAAGTAAGCAGTTATTATTATCTACAGGGCAGAAGGAGTTTCTGCCTGTTTTACCCTTGTCGACCAATGAAAGGAGTGCTGCTCCAATTGTCAAGGGTAAAGTCCCAATGAATTGCAATGATGGAGGGGTTGTCATCGTCCTCCTTCTCCCAAATGATGACCATTACGTCTGGACAATCATCGTTTAGGGTGTATCTATTTGTGTGATCATCATGGACAAGGAGATTGAAGGAATCTACTGGGAGATTCAAGGAGATCGCGGAGAAGTAGGAGGTGAACTCGTACCTGAGGAAGCTCGTTTCTACAAGGGTATGATTCCATAACTTCTTATTCTTCGTTTTAATTAATAATATTCATAAAGGATGATCCGGGTAATTGGTTTGTGAAAAATTTTAAAATCTGATTTTATTTTGCTTCCGCTATTTTTGCAATTTGATTGCTACTTTGATTGTTATAAAACCTAACAGTGGTATCAGAGCCAAATTTTATGCGAATTATTAATTATTTTGATTCCATATATGTATGGGTATGTATTTAGAATAATTTATTGGGCATAATTTGTTGTATAAGATTATTATTTTATGAAGAAAAAAAACGTAATCATATTGACGAAATCTTTTTTGAAATTCGATTATTCATGTGTCAACTGTTTTTAATCTGATTAACGTGGTGAAGATGTTGTAGATATATTCGGTTACTATATATATATATATATATATATATATATATATATATATATATACGATAAGGATCAAGAGAATTCTCCTTAAATAGCATTCCTCCTTAAATAACATTCTTTTATTAAACTTACGTCATTTTGGAGGGATTGCGGTGGCATTTTTAATAAATACGTGGTGGCATTGTATTTACAAAAATGCCACCACGCCCCTCCAAAACGACGTAGTTTTAATTAAAGAATGATATTTAAGGAGAATGCTTTTAATCCTGATCATATATATATATATATATATATATATATATATATATATATATATATAGACTAACGAATTATCTAATCCATTGTGTTCTGCGGCATTACATACCAAATGCGATTATGTTTTTTTTTATTAGGATTATGATTACTTATACTTATTATATATATATTACCATATTAACATAATATATGTATAACGGTAATATATATATATATATATATATAAAATATTTTTTTAATAATTTTATAATTAAAATAAAGAGTTTATTTTAATCTTGAAATTGGATTTCATACGACTTAAAATTGCCCATGAAATGATATTCATATATATATAGAATGATTTTATTTATTGATACATATGATGATATGTATGATAATAAATGGGATTGATTATGGACAATTGACTAATGTGATTGGATTTATTTTGGTTGGATGTTTGAATGAATGGGTTTTATTAAATGGGGTATGCGTACCTCGTCTTTTCTGGTTTTCTTCTTGATGTAAATTCTATCTCTCTCCTATGTACTTCCCCTTGACTGCTGATCAAGGTTTCTATTTAAATTAAATTGTTTAATGTAATAGGATTAGTTAGAATTTTTTTCGAAGAACCGAAGATCAAGGAGAAAGGAGCGCTCGAAGACCCGTTTGTAATGGAGCCTGGGTTTAAATGTAATAGATATATTTAAATGTTTATTCTTGCACCCTAAGGTTTGATCTTTTAGTTCACTTGGTGGCTCTAGTGAACCAAACTAGAATAAAAGTCCATAATCAATCCGGGTAGAATATAGTACTCTATATGTGCATGTTAGTATTATATATATATTATATATTATGCAAACATGTTTAGCATGTTTAATAATATGACACGTATTTTATATATATATATATATATATATATATATATATATATATATATATATATATTTATTTGCATCTTAAATGCTAAACAAGATGAGACTAATAATAACAAACCCCTCAATGAAATTATATTAAGTTGTAACGTTCAAAGATATTTGGAATATCGAACGTCGCCTTCTAGCATAATAAAAACAATAGAGCATTGAATATTTAATATGAGTTTGTTGTGCACACACAAGGCGAGTATTAAATATTTGAGATGTTGTTTTTATTACATTTGATGTTTATAAGGAATTGAACATTCTGCGTTTTGTTGTGCACACGGAAGGGTATGTAGTTTTCTCTTCACTTATATGGAAATGCTGGGTATGACTTAACTTAAATCATTTTAGTTCGGATGTGCACACACTTGACCATTATGATTTAAGAGGCAAAATATAAGGAGTTACATGATGATGTAATTGGCAAGAGTTGTCTACTTATTTATTTATATATAGTTTGTTGTGCACACACAAGGCTATATACATTTGAAATGGGATCCTTATTCTCACTAGCAAATCTTTAATTAGATATTGCCGAACTATATTCATGAGGGTAATATAGTTTGAAGAAAATAGTGGGAGTTACCAATATAAAATAAGACCTAATTTATTTTGGTAATTAATTAAATGAATGTTTGCTAAAATATTGTCTTTTTACATCTTTGAATTTTGAAAATGTCACATTCACTAATTTCACTACGTTAGCATACTTGTCGCTAAGAAACCTAATTTGAATTTACACTTGACCGTTAAGGAATCGAGAATTGTTCTCACTCTTTGAAAAAGATTTCTTATGTCCTAAATTCGTCTCAAATTACTTGCAAAAGTTGTAGAGACATGACCTCGAGGAAGAGATTGCTACTTTTAAGCGATTGGCAAGATGATGCATCCGTGGCTTAATGCATCATGCTCGCATCCATGAGAGAATTGAGCTTGCCACGACGATGAAACCATGGATGCTCCTACTATGTATCTTGCACCTTCAAGAGTTGTATGGTGAGCAAAGTAGAATCGCTAGATATGAAATATCTAAGGAGCTCTTCCGATCTCGGATGGCCGAGGCACTACTGAAGTTGAGACTCATGTCTTAAAGATGATGAATCGATTGAGCGTCTTAGGCGACTTGGGTTCATCATGGATGGGGAGTTGAGTCAAGATTTGATATTCTGATCACTCCCCGACACCTTCTCACAATTTGTTATGAATTTTCACATGAATAAGTTGGACGTCGACTTGCACGAAAGTTACTTAACATGTTGAAAGCTATTTGAAGGTCACTTCCCATCCAAGAAGAACCATGTCTTACTGGTGGATGATTCTTCCAAGAAAAGGAAGAGGCCCAAGGTATCTTCTGAAAAGAAGATATCCAAGAAGGCTAAGGGAAAGGCGAAAGTGGAGGATCAAAAGAAACCTGATCCAGCTAGCAAAGGAATTTGCTTCCATTGCAACAAGCCGGGTCACTGGAAGAGGAACTGCAAGGATTATCTTGTGGAACAAAAGTAGAAGAAGCTTGGAGAAGCTTCAAATCCTAATCATGGTTTGTTTATGATTGAAATTAATTTTTTTGAATGTCAATCTTCTACTTGGGTATTGGATACCGCCTGTGGTTCTCGCATATGTAATAATATGCAGGGACTGGTCAGAAGTAGAAAGCTAAGCAAGGATGAGGTTGTCCTACGAGTGGGAAATAGAGCAAAGGTTGTTGCATTAGCTGTAGGGACTTATTGTTTAGCACTGCCTACGGGAAAATCCATTAGTTTCAATAATTGTTATTTTGTTCCGTCACTTATTAGAAACATTATTTCAATATTTGTATTGGATATAGATGGTTTTGACATTATAATAAAGAACAATAGTTGTTCTATTTATAATAATAATGTTTTATATGGTGTTGGTAATTTACGAAATGGACTTTACATTCTTGACTTGCATGAAAATATACTTCAAATTGAACAAACTAAGAAAAGGAAAAGAGATGATGTTAATTATACCTATATGTGGCACTGTAGACTTGGTCATATTAATGAAACAAGATTATCCAAGTTGTGTAAAGATGGTCTCCTAAAGCTATCCGATTATGAATCATTTCCAACTTGTGAATCTTGTCTCATGGGAAAAATGACTAAATCTCCTTTTAGTGGAAAAGGAGAAAGAGTTACATAGTTATTAGCGTTGGTACACACAGATGTATGTGGACCTATGACAACGAATGCACGAGGAGGGTATTCTTATTTTATTACATTCACTGACGATCACTCAAGATTTGGATATGTGTATTTAATGAAATACAAATCTGAATCATTTGAAAAGTTCAAAGAGTTCAGAAGTGAAGTAGAGAAACAAACGGGCAAAAGTATTAAGATCCTTCGATCAGATCGAGGTGGTGAATACTTAACTAGTGAGTTTCTCAATTGTCTCAAAGAAAATGGTATAATCTTATAATGGACTCCACCAGGGACGCCACAACTGAATGGTGTATCTGAAAGGAGAAATCGAACACTGTTGGACATGGTTCATTCCATGATGAGTTTCTGGATCTTAGGTGTCATTACGGGGATATGCCCTAGAAGCGGCTACATATCTACTAAATAAGGTTCCTCGAAATCCATCCCTAAGACTCCATATGAGATGTGGACAGGGAGGAAGCCTAGTCTTAAGCATGTTAAGATTTGGGGATGTCTAGCTTATGTGAAAAGGTTTCAAAATGATAAGCTTGGGACAAGATCTGATAAGTGTACTTTTGTGGGATATCCTAAAGAAAGTTTAGGATATTATTTCTAGAATCCTACTGAACAAAAGGTGTTTGTTGCTAAACATGCTGCCTTGAAGGGGCCAGTTGGAGGAAAATAGATCTTGAAGAAATTCAAGAACCACAAACCACTACAGATCAAATGGATGAACCTGTCCAAGTAGAGATTCCTTCTGTACCACACCCTATTCGTAAATCTGGAAGAGTACCAAAGATACCTGGAAGGTATGGACTTGTCATAGAGAATGACGATGAGGTATGCATCATAGATGATGATGATCCATTGAATTACAAACAGGTTATGAGAAATAAAGACTTAGAGAAGTGGCAAGAAGCCATGAAATCCAAGATGGACTCCATGTATGAGAACCAAGTATGGACTTTGGTTTCACCACCTGAAGGCATTAAGCCTATTGGGTGTAAATGGGTCTTTAAAAGAAAGACTGGAGCAGATGGCAAGGTAGAGAGACTGCGATTCCAGCTTGCGATTCCAGCTATAGGTCTCACCAGTAGTAATGCTCAAGTCAATTCGGATTTCGCTTACGATTCCAGCTTACCATGACTACGAAATCTGGCAGATGGACGTGAAAACGGCCTTCCTTAATGGGAAACTTGAGGAGGATGTGTATATGACACAGCCAAAGGGATTTGTTTCAAAGGTTGGAACAAATCAAGTCTATAAGCTACAACGATCGATTTATGGATTGAAGCAAGATTCTCGTAGGTGGAACATCCGTTTTGATGAGACAATCAAAGAGTTTGATTTTATCAAAAATGAGGATGAACCATGTGTGTACAAGAAGGTTAGTGGGGAGCTGTTGTTTCATTCCTCGTATTATATGTTGATGATATATTACTGATAGGGAATGATATTTCTATGCTGCAATCAATTAAAATCTGGTTATTTAAACACTTCTCCATGAAGGACTTGGGAGAAGCATCCTATATTTTGGGGATAAAGATCTATAGAGATAGATCTAAAAGGATGCTTGGCTTGTCCCAAGGAACGTACATTGACTCGATGCTAAAGAGGTTTAGCATGGAAGATTCCAAAAGAGGTCCCATGCCGATGAACCATAGAATACATCTCTCTAAGAAACAGGCCCCAAAGACACCTGAGGAGAGAGACCGTATGAGTAAGATTCCTTATGCTTCAGCAATAGGATCTATCATGTATGGTATGATATGTACTAGACCAGATGTCGCTCATGCACTTAGTGTAACAAGCAGATATTAGTCGAATCCAGGAGAAGAACACTAGAAGGCAGTGAAAAATATCCTAAAGTACTTAAGAAGAACTAAGGATGTATTTCTTGTCTACGGTGGAGTCCGATTGAAACTAGAGGCTTCACGGACTCAAGTTTTCAAACGGACCAAGATGACAATAACTCCTTTGGGTATGTGTTTACCTTAAGCGGTGGCGCAATGAGTTGGAAGAGTTCCAAATGATTCTTGATTCAAAGGATGTGAGGCAGAGTACATAGTATTGTAAGTGAAGGTCGCAAAGGAAGCATTTGGATGAAGAAGTTCATTATCAAACTTGGTGTGGTTCCTAGCCTTACGGGACCAAAGGCCTTTATTTTGTGACAACACTTTGGAAGTATTACGCGGGCTAAGGAACCCAGGTCTCATCAGAAATCCAAACACGTGTTGCGGCGATTTCATTTGATCAGAGAGATGATTGAAAGAGGAGACGTCACCGGGCGTGGGACTCTCAAAAAATATTGCGGATCCATTTACTAAAGCGTTAACACTACAACAAATTGATCGTCACTTAGAAGATGGGTATGAGATACAACCAACGATTGGCTTTAGTACAAGTGGGAGATTGAAAGTAGTATGCATACAAGCCAATCATGTATGATGATAAAGCATATACTTTGTAATCAATCTTATTTGTTTATTAATAAAAGAATTATTTATTAAAGGCATTTATTATCTACATGGTGCTGTTTTAATAATATGTGATAATCCAATAGTTTAAGCAATGCTTGTAGAATCATGATTAGATCATGCTAATGAGATCTAAATTCTTAGATAGCTTAAAACTAAAATGTTCCCAATCAATGGATTACTAAAAAGGGGATTACTGAATCCAGATAGATTGGTATGTACGTTGCTTGCTCATTGGATGAGGATGATTGATCTCATGATCATTTGTGTGGAGACACTAAACCAAGTATTTAGGTGCTTATTAGAGAATAAGTTCACTGAACGTGACTCGCTAAGGAATAACTAATGGAGTTTTACTTGTCTGTCAATAGGAATTCCTGTAGTGATAGTAGTACAAATGATCCTTAGACTTGAGATCATCATAGTATCTTATATATAATGAATTACACTTTGACTTATTCCTTAAGACTCTTAGAGTATATCAAAGGGTATGCTTGGGTGTAATAAGTTATATATGAAGATAATGAATGATCAATAAAGAATCTACCACTTCTAGTAAAAGAAGTAAAATGTCCTATGTGATTTGATAAATGACAACCCAGGAATCCTTGGCCAAGGTGGAATGAAATTAGAAAGTTGTTTCTAATTTGCATTCATTAGGAGTTGTGCATTTAGGAATCGAAATACATAAAATTAAATAAAATAAGACTTGACAGTAATTCCATGTCTTATATTTAATTGGGACATTGTATGGTAGAAAGATTGAATTGTACGGTAACTATTTACTCAAAGGTTCTTTTATGATTAATGTTGAAATCTATATTATCTGGAAAGTAGTTGATCGCTAGGGAGGTTTATCCCTATTTTAGAATAAATATTATTTATTTAAATAAATTAATCGTTTAATTTATTTATTTAAATAAGATTAGAATTGTTCTAATTGATTTATTCACAACCGGTTTTATGGAGAACCTAAAGGGTCACACCATAAAAGGAAGAATAATTATTTAAGAAGTTAATGGCATAATCGTAATAATATGTTAAGTATATTTAATTTAATCTATGGTGATAGGATAAATTAAATATCTTAATATTTATTATTTAATATTTTAGAAATATTAAATATAAATTAATAAGAGGAGTCTTATTAATATTATTACAATTATTATTATTTTAATTTCTAAAAGAGTTTAGGAATTAATTTAATATAAGTACTCTCATTTATTCCTAATAGGATTAGGAGGAAAAATTAGTTAAAGGAGTTTAATTAATTATCTCTAATAATATTAGGGAGCCCATTTAATTAAAAGAGTTTAATTAAATAAATAATACCTTATTTTAATTAAATAGGGTTACCTGATATCTTTATAAGAGGAGTCTTATATTAGATATCAAATATACGTAATTCCAATAGTTGGAGAGTACGCCTCTTTTTCTATAGAGATAGGAAAAACTAGGGTTTGAGACAATACACCCTTCTTCTTGAAAATTCTTCTTCTTTGGTGGATCACCTCTACAGGCCATACACTTGGGTGGCTAACATTGATCAAAGGAAGGAATCTATTCGGAGATTCAAGGAGATCGCGGAGAAGTAGGAGGTGAACTCGTACCTGAGGAAGCTCGTTTCTACAAGGGTATGATTCCATAACTTCTTATTCTTCGTTTTAATTAATAATATGCATAAAGGATGATCTGGGTAATTGGTTTAATCAAAATTTTAAAATCTGATTTTATTTCGCTTCCGCTATTTTTGTAATTTGATTGCTACTTTGATTTTCCCAAAACCTAACAAGCTTGTAATAGCGGCTTACGTCCTCTTACTAGAAGTCCCCAGTAGAGTCGCCACCTATCGGCGTCGGGATTTTTATTTGTCCCTCTTCTGTTCTTGTCTTTTGGTGTTCTCATGTAAGGTGAGATTTGTTTGAAAAAACAAGTTGTGAAAAGGTCCAACATGTATATGTCGACGATTTGGACTGTAAGAGTTGCCAGCTGGTTTTTTAAATGGTTGTACCAACACAACCGAGAAAAGATTTGTACATTGACCCAGTGATGTGACATTGTTTAACGGGTCTATGAAACCGAGATTCTTTAAGGTCCGGGGACTTAGTTATGCGGAGGGAAGGTGTTAGGCACCCCCTGAAATTTGTGTTACTACGGTGACCGCCACTTTTCATTTAAACTATTATATGAATGTGTGTGTGTGTGTGTGTGTGTGGATCAATGTGCAATTATCTGGAAGTAGTGTTATGCCTCGTTCGCACCTATATACAAAGGGTTTGAATTTATGTATAAAAATTCAGTTTTAACAAGATATGGCAATGATATTTTGTAAAAAGAGGTTTTTCAAACCTTTATGCTCAATAGTAATTGAGGCCTTTGATACTTCCATTTTATTATGTGTTCGACTTGATTGCTTTTATTTTCGAGATGTGAAGCATATTCGAGAAAATAAAATAAAAAGCAGTGCCAAACTCCTTTTGGGCATGAGAGTCATCTAAGGAAATTTAAACACCGTGAATAATTTACAAGCCATGTACAACTGAAAATGTCCATCACGGGAACTGAATCTAGATTCAGTAAACTGAATCTGTGATCACCTGGCTCACGTGATATAGCAATTTGTATGAAAGTTGTAAGCAGTTATATATATAGGCAGGAAATAAATATATATACAGATAATCAACCACCACGAAGCACCTCAATGGGAGATTAAAAAAAATATAAATAAAACAATAAAAACTAATCAACCACCCCGAAGCACCTTCATGGGGGATTGAGAAAATATAAATAAAGCAATAAAACGATCAATCGCCTCGAAGTAACCTCCAAAGTGACAAAATGTAATAAAAGTCAGTAAAAGGCCACGAAGTAAACTTGAGCTCGATGAAATGTAAATAAAAGCGATAAAAGGCCACGAAGTAAACTCCGAGCCGAGTCGAAATGTATATATATATATATATATATATATATATATATATATTAGTCTCGATATATATATCTAGTGCGTTTATATATATATATATATATATATATATATATATATATATATATATATATATATATATAAAAGCGGTAAACGCACTGGATATGAAATCCAGGCTCAATCAAACAGAGCTTGATAGCAATAACATATATATAAGTATTTATATATATACAAAAGTAGTAAACGCTCCGGATGTAAATAGCTCATCGAACAGAGTTCGACCACAATTTATATATAAGTATATATATATATATATATATATATATATATAAGCAATAAACGCTCTGGATGTAAATATAGGCTCAATCGAGGCATAGCTCGATAATATTAGTATATATAATATATAAATATATATATACAAAAAGAAATAAAAGCCACTGACCGAAGTCCGGGCATACACACGCAACACGACCCTCAACGTGAAGAACTGTGTGTGCACAATAATGGAGAAAGGCTTTAGAAAGTGTAAGAAGGCTTACAGTGGACTGCCAAAGAAGACTTCAATAGCTTTAAATGGATGAACACTCGGCTCCCGCTGGTAAAAATATAGCAATATATAAGCTCACAAGTGTTTAAAATTTGAAAGCACTAAGTTTATATTGTGTACAGAGCAAATTGGACAGGGCTTCCTCGCCTTTTCTCTATGCAAAATGGTTGTCCCAAGCCCTCTATTTATAGGGGGAGCCGCAGGTGTACCTACGGCAACCTCAGATGCATCTGTGACTGCCCGGGGTGCCTACAGCTTCGCGATCCCGCCGTCTCGAAGTACGTGCATGCGTGTAACATTTTGTCTGCTCGAACTTTCAGAACTTCAATCAGGGCATCCGATCAAGGTGTATAAGACCTTTTACGGCATGCTGTTCTCGAGAGCTACACAATGACATGGGATTAGAGGTTGTACGAAGTCAGGAAGATGGGACCATGCCCTTGGTCTTCAGGCTTCAAATTCTATCCGGTGTGTTGTCTTGTGTAGTAGTCACTCGGGATTGGAGCTCTTTGGTTCTGCTATGACATTTCTGTGTAGAATGTGACGCCCCCAAATTCAGACACTCGTATCTTGAATTTGGTTTGCCACGTGCTAATTCTAACATCACACTAAAATCATCAACAACGGAAATAATAGAATAATTTACATTGATATAATATAAATATTCGCGTCCCAAGGTTCTGTAACCATTACTACAACAATCCAGTGATTAAACTTAAACATAATTAATCATCCTTAATACATCATAATACGCATAGAAATAATAATACTACTACTCTTAAAGAACTAAGCTACTCTGTAGTCTTGACCTTCCCCTTGTCCTTTCCCGAGGTACCGCCTTGCTCTGCCTTAACTGTAATGTTTTTAGGGAAGCAAGAATGAGAAATAAGTTTGCCCAACAAGTAATATAGCAAAAAAAATGAACAGTTATAACATTTGAATCTTCAAGGGTATAACAGTAAGTGATAGTTCAAGGATATCAAGAAATATCAAAATGTTTGATAAATGTCACTAAAGACCCAAGGATATCAATAACATTTCAAGGTTTAATTATTTCGAGGTTCAATAAGAATGAACAACGGAAAGCAGCAGCCCATTAAAGACTAAGAACTCTTACTAGAATTAACGATTACATCGCAATCCAAGATAAACGAGTATAACGGTGATCGACCTAAGGTACCCTACGTTATGCATAACATTTAATCATACTTGTGTAATGCATACGCCGGTTCCCCAACAATATAGAATTTCCCCTTTTTAAGAGGGTTGTTCATCTTAGTAGATTTTCAAGAGTCCGCACCAAGTCAATTGGTTTGGATAGCTTTCTAACGTATGATAACAGTCTAATCGAATCAAAGGTTTAGACAACTTTTATAATGCACTTTAATAACAATAAGTCTAATGCTCGCAATAATGTCAAAGTAATTGATTTTCGAATAGTAATACACATTTGCTCAATATAAGTATGTTAATAATTTGGATTTATACAATGTACAATGTAAAGAATTTAGATAACTTGTATTCGATGTGTGAATCAATGAAAGTTAGAGAACTCGCACAAAATCCAAAGTTGTGAGAGTTAGGAGACTTGCCTTTAGCGTTGATTACCACTTATAGCGTAATATCACCTCAATGAACTACGTTATCCTATTTATATATGTATATGTATTCATTAGTCATATATTCTTGATATACATTTTCACATACTTTCATCACACATATCTAAATTCATGTAGGCTACACACATTCAAACTCATAGATGCGTAACTCACATTGATTTTACCTTTAAAGTCTTTTGTACCATATGCTCATCTTTTGTATTTGCAAAATATCTCTTACTTTACGTATTTTTAAGTTGTATCAAATATTAAATAACCTTTAAGCTAGTTTTGACCCTTTATTAAAGTTACTCATACATTTCCATCTTTCAAAGTTAAAAGAGTTCATTACATAAATCAACTAGCCATAGTATTCATTATACCACATAATATTGCCAAACAACTTCTTTCTACACATGCTTACATAATTTATAAAAATGTTTAACTAGATGCGTGAATATGTCGATTATCTCTAGAGGCATACACATCCTATCCTAATTGTTCCAAAGTTCACAATATAAATCATAGAGTTTTCAACTCAATTGGTTTTCAAATGTTGAGATGTCATGTCTAACATATACATGCAAGGTATGTTGAGTCCACATTTCATATGTATTTACGAGACTAACTAAGCTATAAACATATGCTCAATGGGTTCGATTAAAAAAGGTGTAAGGTTTTATAAACATGGTTTTCGTCTTTTAACTTCTCTTTCAAAAGGTTAATTCAACTTCAAACCTACTAAACAACTTGTAACATACATTGATACATGTTTAAGGAGTATGTATGTTCTTGAAATTAAGTGGAGTTAAGATTTCTTGCATCAAACAAACAAACAAGATTTTTTTGTTGTTACAGTACATTTTCACGGGGAATGTGCATTTAATGCTTCAGGACCACCACGGGGTCGGCATGTCCCCTCTAAAACACGGCGCAGTATCCCCTTAGGACTTTTATGAAATTTTCAACCTAATTCTCATCCAAGCAACAATGTAATGATGTATAATTGCTATAAACTTGCTATATAACATGTGACACCCCCAAATCCGAGTACTTCACTTCCACGGGATTTGGTGTTCACTGTACAAATATCATCTATCTATCTACCCATAATAAATGCAAACCATGCAATATATAGAAATAAAATCTTCCCTTTATAGGGTTACAACATCTAAATCATAAACATAATCCCAGGTTAAACTAACCTTAAACATCTATGCGGAAATATAAACAATAAGTCTTAAACAACATCATTAACTCAAGTCTAACATAAATACATCATCAAATAAAATAACAAGTCTTCATCATTTGCTAACTTTGCCCTAGCCTTTACTAGTGGAAGGTTCATCGGTTCTTTCGTTCTTAACTGCAATGTTATTATTAAGCAAGAGTGAGCACTAATGCCCACAAGTATAATAATGAAATAACAGTATAATAACATGCGAGTAAATCAAAGACATCTGAATAAAAGCTCAACTTTTGAATCAAGATGAATAACAAGAATCAAAAGAATTCTGAGGGTCATAAGACCTTGAACTATGTCCTAGGTTATCAAGGGTCATACTTGAAACCTTTAACAGTCATAAGACTATGGACCTTTACTACTACGTACTTAGGGGATCAAACTTTAGTACCATATCATGCACAATATCTTAATGCTAACGATAAGTAAATCCCTTTGCGGGGGTTGTTCATCTCAGTTTGACATTCGAGTCCGCACCAAAGGAAGTTTGGTTTGGATAATTCATCAAGGGTTCTGAAATTTAGAACGCTCATAAACTATGGACTAGTCGAATCAATAAGGGTTCGCTAGTCTAATAAGGTTCAATAATAATGATATTCAAATTGAATAATAATCTAAGGAAGTATGCAATAGGATAATTATTGTATAACTGAATCATGCTTTGAAAAGATAATAAATCTTTAATATAACATTTGAACTTGAATAATAGTAATGATAATTTACTCGAGGTAATTAATAAACTTGAACAATAATGACAAGTAGGGTTAAGAAACTTGCCTCGTGCGTAGATTACACTTTAACTAAGCACGTTCTTTGAATGTAATACTACATACCATTCATATTCACAATACCAGTTAATTATAACTTAACTAATCATCATAAACTCATTCTCTTTGTCTACTTTGATTATTTAACTATACTTAGTTAATTTACCACTTTGTCACATAATTTATACTTCATGAATAACAAGCTTATTATGTATTCAATAATTCGATCCACATGCAATTATGTTATAAACATGTTAAACAACTCTTTTATCATCATATTATACTTCTAACATGTTTACATGTTCATTACTTTAATTTACTAACACATTGTTAGACTTAAACATTTAAAAAATTATATTTCTGAACTTTCTGGAGAGTGGCGATGCGGCACCACTGTTACACTTGATCTTCGCTATGCGCACATGATGGCATGCCATGAACTCTTAAGCGTTGCGGTTCGAGACTTATGCTGCTGTACCGTGAATTCCGTTCGAGTGGCGCCATGGCCTGAAACTCAGACTTTGATTCCCATTCGAAAAGAACACTGAGTTCAAATGAAAAGGACACAAATCGATCATTAATTTCACTAAATTAACATACCCGCATGCTATGATTTATACATAATCATTACCCAACATCTATAAAGAGATTTTAACCCATTAAAACACATGATCACAAAATTAAAATCTATAATTTCACTGACTTTGATGTTCTTGAAGGTTTTGAAAATAAAACATGAAAATTGACACTACAGATTCGTTATAACACCGAATCCGTTCATTTAAACTTTGGTCTCTTCGTATCAACATGAATAATAACATACGAGTGTAAAATTTAGGGATAATATATGATCAACACATGAATTATCATGTACAAGGCCATATGGCCATAACCCAAACTCTGTAAATTTTTGAAATAGCAATTCATAGTATTATGAAACTTTTGATATGGAATCATATACAATATATATAAGATATGCTATGCTACTCCAATTATTACATATATACACATAATTGTTACCCCGTTCAACTACAGAAACTTTATAGAGGACTTAAGCTATATTTAGGAAAACTTTAAAAGACGTAAAATAAGAATTGGGTTGGATAGAATTACCCAAAGCGTAGTGTAGATTTTAATAGGAGATGAATTCCTTCTCAATTCCTTCTTCAATCACTGACTCACAATTCTCCTCAACAATTATCATATTCTCTCTAACTAGTTTTATCAGACTTAAGAAAATGAAATAAAAGAATACGCATATATTTTATAAACCGCGTGGTTGTGGTTGATTAACCAATTAAATGGTTAACGCCTCAACCACTACTAAGGCCTTGTTTGGCTATTCAATATAATTCATTCTCATTTAATTTGATAAACTTCTTATACTATAGTTTAATTAATGGCACACTCCTTATAAAATAACTCCAATATTTTATTTAATTTACTTTAAATAAAGTATAATAATTTCTCATAAATTCACATAGTCACATAATTAAATTTCTCATTAATAATTAATGTCAAATTATTAACTCTCTAATTAATAATTAAATTAATTAAAATAACATCATGCTTAATTAAATATTTCATTTAATTCAATAAGCTCACATAAATACATACTTGAATAATAAATATTCTCTACATTAATTTAATAAATGTAACACATAATTAAATTAATCTACCACAATTGCATCAAATAATTATTTAATCCAATAATTAAATCATCGAAAAATATTTATTTAATTCAATAAATATAATAAATTTTAAAATTAATTTACAAAATCTCGTTCGTTACATCTTTCCCCCCTTAAAAGGATTCTGTCCCCAGAATCACGACTCAATAAATTCGACTCGTTACATTCTTCCCCCTTACAAAGATTATGTCCCCAGAATCGCTTACACATAATTAAGTAAATAAATGAGGGTAATTTTTCATTATATTCTCTTCGAGTTCCCACATAACTTCTTCAGCGTTGTGGTTCCTCCAAATTACCTTAACAGAAGGTATAACTTTATTTCTGAGAACTTATTCTTTTTCACGATTAAACAAATTGGGCAGAATTTCTTCGTAAGATAAGTCTTTCTCAAAATGCAGGGGTTCGTATTCAATTACATGCTTGTAATCGGCCTTGTAGGGTCGTAACACAGAAACATGGAAGACGTTCTGGACATTCTCGAGTGATGGAGGTAAGGCTACCTCGTACACGACTTCTCTGATTCTACGCAATACTTCAAAGGGTCAAATAAATCTTGGGCTCAATTTCCCTTTCTTTCCGAACCTGATCTTCCCCTTCCAGGGAGAGACCTTCAAGAAAACATAACTACCTGATTCAAACTCGATATTTTTACGATGTGGATCAGCGTATTTCTTCTGTCGATCTTGAGCCGCTACCAGTCGTACTCGGATCACTTTGATTATTTCTGTCGTCTGCTGTACCAATTCTGGCCCTAGAAATTGTCTTTCACCAACTTCATCCCAGTAAAGCGGAGTTCTGCACTTTCTACCGTATAACGCTTTGTATGGGCGGCATGCCAATACTAAGCGTGGTAATCTGTTGTTGTAGCCAACTCTACTAACTAGTAGGTGATCATCCCAATTTCCTTTGAAGTCCATCACACGGGCTCTTAGCATATCTTCTAACGTTTGAATCGTTCTTTCGCTCTGTTCGTCTGTTTGAGGGTGGTATGCTGTACCCATTCGCAATTGCGTACCCATGCATTCCTGAAGACATTTCCAGAAATTTGATGTGAAGCGCGGATCTCTATCAGAAACAATTGACACCGGAACTCCGTGCCTCAAAACAATTTCTTTTACATATAGCCTCGCCAACTGATCTAAGTTGAATCTGATTTTGATCGGAAGGAAGTGTGCGGATTTCGTTAGTCGGTTGACGATAACCCATACTACGTCGTAGCCTTTCTGAGTCGTCGGAAGGCCAACCACGAAGTCCATTATAATATGTTCCCATTTCCATTTTGGGATCTCTAACGGTTGTAGCAATCCACTCGGTCTCTAATGTTCTGCTTTCACTTTCTGACAGGTCAAACACTTGGCAACACATTCTGCAACATCACGTTTCAAATTCGGCCACCAGAAATGTTGTCGAAGATCTTGATACATCTTGGTACTACCAGGGTGAATCGAATACCGTGAACTATGAGCCTCGCTCAAAATGTCTTCTTTAATTTCTTATACAGGCGGTACCCAAATTCTACTCTCAAATCTCAGTATTCCTTCCTTATCCATCTTAAATCTTAGTTCAGTTCCTTCAGATATCTTCTTTGTCACCTTTATACATTCTTCGTCCTGAAGCTGAGCCTCCTTAACTTTATCCAGTAGGGTTGCACCAGATTGTATCTGAAATAGCTTCTCATCAATTTCTATAGGATATTTCACCTCTAACTCCAGTTTCTCCATTTCTGAAATTTGCTCCTCCTGAGCAGTTAACATCTTCAATTTCTCACCACCCTTTCTACTTAAGGCGTCGGCAACCACATTTGCCTTACCCGGATGGTATAAAATCTCACAGTCGTAGTCCTTAATTAACTCCAACCACCTTCTTTGACGCATATTCAAGTCCTTCTGCGTGAAAATATTTTCAGACTCTTGTGGTCCGTATATATTTCACATTTTTCCCCGTAGAGATAGTGCCTCCAAATTTTTAAAGCAAAAACAACTGCAGCTAACTCCAAATCATGGGTCGGGTATCCCTTCTCGTAATCCTTCAACTGTCGTGATGCATACGCAATGACTCTACCGTTTTGCATAAGCACACAGCCAGGTCCTTTATACGACGCATCACTATAGACAACAAAATTTCCTATATCATCCGGAAAAGATAACACAGGTGTCGTACTCAACCTCTTCTTCAATTCTTGAAAGCTTTCCTCACACTTATCCATCCAAACAAATTTCACAGCTTTCCGAGTTAAATTCGTTAACGGAGTTGCGATCTTAGAAAAGTCTTGTATGAATCTTCTATAATATCCTGCTAATCCAAGAAAACTTCTTACTTCTGACGGCGTTCTCAGCTGATCCCAGTTAATCACGGCTTCCACTTTAGATGGATCTACCGAGATTCCGTTTTTATCGATCACGTGACTAAGAAATTGTACTCGCTCGATCCAGAATTCGCATTTCGAAAATTTAGCGTACAACTTCTCCCTTCTCAATACTTCCAACATTAACCTCAAATGTTCTTCGTGTTCTTCTTTGGTTTTGGAATATACCAAAATGTCGTCTATTAATACCACCACGAATTTGTCCAAAAACGGCTTGAACACACCATTCATTAGTCCCATAAATGCTCCGGGGAGCATTACGTGAATAAACGACATTACTAAAAATTAGTGAAGTGACCATAGCGCGTTACGAGCCGCCTTCTTGATATCATCCTCGGCCTCACCTTCAGTCGGTGATAACCACTCCTCAAGTCTATCTTGGAAAAGTATCTTGCTCCCTTTAATAGATGAAACAGGTCGGCGATCCTTGATAATGGATATTTGTTCTTAATCGTGACCTTATTCAGTTCTATGTAGTCAATGCAGAGCCGCATCGATCCGTCCTTGTTTTTCACAAACAACACCGGCGCTTCCCAAGGCGATACGCTCGGTTGAATGTACTTCTTGTCCACCAATTCTTGTAGTAGTACCATTAATTCCTTCATCTCTACTGGTGCCATTCGGTATGGTGCCTTCGATATTGGAAGCGATTCACGCGTCAAATCGATCACGAAATATACCTCTCTATCTAGTGGAAGTCCTGGAAAATCGTCTGGAAATACGTCGACAAAATCCCTCACAATCGGTATCTCTTCTACCTTTGGATTCTCTTTTCGACTGTCGACTATGTAAGCTAAGTATCCTCGACAACTTCGCGCTCGCATCATCGTCGTTAGACAACTCGCTTGTCTGCAAGCGACTTCTTACCATAAAACACAACCTTTGGCCGGTCGTAAAGGTTAATCGCTTTTTTTGACAATCAATTCTGACCCGTGTAATTGAATAACCAGTCCATTCCCAATATAACGTCAAATTCCCCAAGTCGAATAGGGATAAGATCTACGTTCATGATATTACCCTTAATATCAACTCTACAGTTCTTATGTACATACTTAACAGGGATTATTTCTTTATTCGCAATTTCTATATTCATGGGGTAATCCAATTCATTCTTAGGCAAATCTAAATTCTTGGCAAAATCATTGGATATAAAGGAACAAGTAGCACCCGAATCAAATAAAACATAAGCATTAATTTTATTGATCGGAATGATACCTGACACCACATCACGGGATTGAATTGCATCTTGTACCGTCATTTTGAAAGTTCGGTCGGTCGGTCGGTTTGTTGCGGTAGGTCCGGTGATGGTTAAGGCATTTCCACTGTTATTTCCCTGGTTTCCTCCTGATCCTGACCCTCCCGATCCCTTCTTGGGACAGTCTCTTTCCAGATGGTCCTTCGAACCACAATTAAAACAAGCACCCTCTTTTTCACACTCTTTTTGGTGTCATGTGGCCTTCCTGACCACAATTGTAGCACACTCTTTTTCCTTTCATACAAACTCCCAGATGGGTTTTCCCGCAGGTCGGGCATGCTTCAATTCTTTTCTTCTGATTACCTTGCTGATTCCCTGATGATGAGCTGTCGTTCCACCTTTTTTTCTGATTGAAATTTCCACCTCTTGTGCCACTTCCACTGACCTTGTTATTAATTTCACCTTCACTCTTTTTCTTCTTCTAATCTTGATTGTACTTGGTCACCGCATCGCTTCCTCTTTCGGTGAGGATGGCCTTTTCCAGAACTCCAGCAAACGTGTTTAGCTGAAACATTGATACCTTGTTGTACACCCAAGACTTTAGTCCTTGTTCAAATCTTCTGGCTTTTCTTTCGTCCTTGTGTACTTGATACGGGGCGAACCTCGCTAACTCGTTGAATTTAGCCGCGTAGTCAGGTACGCTCATATTTCTCTGCTTCAGTTCCAGAAATTGAACCTCCATCTGGTTTTGTGAACTGGTCGGGAAATACATTTCGAAGAACATCTCTTTAAATCTTTCCCACGTAATTACACCTTCACCTCCTCATACTTTATTTGCTTGCCACCAGTAGCTAGCCTCAGACTTCAGAATAAACGTTGCAAAAGCGGTCTTCTAGTCTTCTATAACCCTAGCAACGTCAAAAACCTTCTCCATTTCCATAACCCACGTTGAGCCTCGATTGGGTTCATGGAACCTTTGAACTCTGGCGGTCCCACCGCCTTGAAGTCTTTAAACGGTGTGTTTGGTGGAGCATGCAGTTGATTATTCATGGTTCCAGTCAGTAAGTTAACCAACTGCTGCACGGGATTAGCATTGGCATTATTGTTATTATTAGTTGACTCTTCCTGAGCCGGTTGACGTTGTTGTCTTCTCCTTGGCGGCATTTTTTTATTAAATAAACGCTTATTAGAACTTTATTTATTCACTAAATAGTTAAGGCATTACTTAACAATTTAACATACTCATTTAACACATTATCTCAAACAACTTGATATATTTGCATTCAAATCAAAGTTTTAACATTAAACGATAGCATAACTGCTATTTACATCAACTATCCTGGAATAAAGAATCCACAGTATTTAAAACATTCAAATATTCTTTAGTTCATAAACACGTCAGAATTCACATCTAAAAACTAATTAAGTTCTTCACATAATTAAATAAATCATATCACTATCGGTCAAGGTACTGATTAGCCTTGCTACGCTCCTCTTCTAAGATGTGATGCATCGTCCTGCGATCCATCATGTACAATGGTAGTCCTTCGAACTGGATTGGGTACCTCAAAACTCGATCTTGGGTCTCATTCATTGCCTTGTTAAGTGTAACGTACGTTTCCCCAATCTTCGCTTTCTTTGCACGATTATCATCCTCTGCACGATCAGCTCGATGCGATTCTCTTACTTCGACCTTCCATTGCTATATGTTCAAATTTTCTCTCGAGGTTTCCTTGATTCCTTCTTCACTTCTCTATCTCCTCGGTCTTATCTTGATTTGACCCTTCTCATGGACCAAATCCCATTCTACATTTCCCGATGTGCGTGAGTGAAGAGTCGAAATCTCCTCTCTCCTTCTACTTTAGAGTAATATCTTTGGATAACCGCTTTCGCTCGGTCAAATCCACGGACCTCGTCTAAGTAACTCTACGTTACGGTGCATTATAATGTGTCATACATCTCAAATCAATGGTGTCTGCGTGGTAACTCCTATTCTTCCTCTTCCTCTTCCTCAACAAATTCCTCTTGAGATCCTCCTCGGGGATCGAGTCTCGAGTTCATGCTTGACCAACAACGGTGATCAATGGAGATGATTTCCTCTGCACCAAATGCTCCTTCCCTAACGACATGAATGTCTCTCGGGCTCCTCCTTTGTCGATTTATAGGTACACCGGGGTTCCTCCTCAGTAGGTACTATAGGTACACGGGGTTCTTCCTCCCCAACTTGACTAGCTTCTCCAACATTCGACATCCTGACAACAAAATTTTAAGTTTTAGTTACTAAGTCGTATCATCTAACGCATACACATAAACACATAATGTATTTTATTATCTTCAATGAATTACAAAAATTCATTTCTTAGAACTCGATAAGAGTTTTCCATCACTATCTTCTTTCTATAAGGCTACTACCAAAGGTTGTTCCCCCACCTAAGGTTTATAACCTACAGCTTTGATACCAACTTGTGACACCCCCAATCCGGGTACTTCAATTCCACGGATTTGGTGTTCATTTATCTAAATATCATCTATCTATCTACCCATAATAAATTCAAACCATGCAATAGATAGAAATAAAATCTTCCCTTTATAGGGTTACAACATCTGAATCATAAACATAATCCCAGGTTAAACTAACCTTAAACATCTGTGCGGAAATATAAACAATAAGTCTTAAACAACATCATTAACTCAAGTCTAACATAAATACATCATCAAATAAAATAACAAGTCTTCATCATTTGCTAACTTTGCCTTGCCTTTACTAGTGGAAGGTTCATCGGTTCTTTCGTTCTTAACTACAATGTTATTATTAAGCAAGAGTGAGCATTAATGCCCACAAGTATAATAATGAAATAACAGTATAATAACATGCGAGTAAATCAAAGACATCTGAATAAAAGCTCAACTTTTGAATCTAGATGAATAATAAGAATCAAAAGAATTCTGAGGGTCATAAGACCTTGAACTATGTCCTAGGTTATCAAGGGTCATACTTGAAACCTTTAACAGTCATAAGACTATGGACCTTTCTACTTTCGTGCTTAGGGGATCGACCCTTAGTACCATCTTCACACAATATCTTAATGCTAGCGCATAAGTAAATCCCTTTGCAGGGTTGTTCATCTCAGTTTGACATTCGAGTCCGCACCAAAGGAAGTTTGGTTTGGATAATTCATCAAGGGTTCTGAAATTTAGAACGCTCATCAACTATGGACTAGTCAAATCAATAAGGGTTCGCTAGTCTAATAAGGTTCAATAATAATGATATTCAAATTGAATAATAATCTAAGAAAGTATACAATAGGACAATTATTGTATAACTGAATCATGCTTTGAAAAGATAATAAATCTTTAATATAACATTTGAACTTGAATAATAGTAATGATAATTTACTCGAGGTAATTAATAAACTTGAACAATAATGACAAGTAGGGTTAAGAAACTTGCCTCGTGCGTAGATTACACTTTAACTAAGCACGTTCTTTGAATTTAATACTACATACCATTCACATTCACAATACCAGTTAATTATAACTTAACTAATCATCATAAACTCATTCTCTTTGTCTACTTTGATTATTTAACTATACTTAGTTAATTTACCACTTTGTCACATAATTTATACTTCATGAATAACAAGCTTATTATGTATTCAATAATTCGATCCACATGCAATTATGTTATTAACATTTTAAACAACTCTTTTATCATCATATTATACTTCTAACATGTTTACATGTTCATAACATTAATTTAATAACACATTGTTAGACTTAAACATTTTAAAAATTACATTTCTGACTTTTCGGAGAGTGGCGGCTGCAACTTTCAACATTACACTTGATCTTCAATTGCACTCTTAACCTCTGTGGTGGCAAGTGGCCTTCTTGGCTCGAGACTTTCTTGACTGCGGCCTGGGACTTCGATTGAGTTGGCGCCCATGGCCACGAAACTCTAGACTTTGATTCCCGATTCATGAAGAACACGAGTTCAAATGAAAAGGACACAAACTGATCATTAATTTCACTAAATTAATATACCCACATGCTATGATGTATACATAATCATTACCCAACATCTATAAAGTGATTTTAACCCATTAAAACACATGATCACAAAATTAAAATCTATAATTTCACTGACTTTGATGTTCTTGAAGGTTTTGAAAATAAAACATGAAAATTGACACTACGGATTCGTTATAACACCAAATCCGTTCATTTAAACTTTGGTCTCTTCGTATCAACATGAATAATAACATACGAGTGTAAAATTTAGGGATAATATATGATCGACACATGACTTATCACGTATAAGGCCATATGGCCATAACCCAAACTCTGTAAATTTTTGAAATAGCAATTCATAGTATTATGAAACTTATGATATGGAATCATATACAATATATATAAGATATGCAATGCTACTCGAATTATTACATATATACACATAATTGTTACCCACATTCAACTACAGAAACTTTATAGAGGACTTAAGCCATATTTAGGAAAACTTTAAAAGACGTAAAATAAGAATTGGGTTGGATAGAATTACCCAAAGCGTAGTGTAGATTTTAATAGGAGATGAATTCCTTCTCAATTCCTTCTTCAATCACTGACTCACAATTCTCCTCAACAATTATCAGATTCTCTCTAACTAGTTTTATCAGACTTAAGAAAATGAAATAAAAGAATACGCATATATTTTATATACTGACGTAGTTGTGGTCAGTTAACCAATTTGTGGTTAACTGCCCTCAACCACTACTAAGGCCTTGTTTAGCTATTCAATATAATTCATTCTCATTTAATTTGATAAACTTCTTATACTATAGTTTAATTAATGTCACACTCTTATAAAATAACTCCACTATTTTATTTAATTTACTTTAAATAAAATATAATAATATCTCATAAATTCACATAGTCACATAATTAAATTTCTCATTAATAATTAATGTCAAATTATTAACTCTCTAATTAATAATTAAATTAATTAAAATAACATCATGCTTAATTAAATATTTCATTTAATTCAATAAGCTCACATAAATACATACTTGAATAATAAATATTCTCTACATTAATTTAATAAATGTAACACATAATTAAATTAATCTACCACAATTGCATCAAATAATTATTTAATCCAATAATTAAATCATCGAAAAATATTTATTTAATTCAATAAATATAATAAATATTAAAATTAATTTACAAAATCTCGTTCGTCACATAACACTCCTATCATGCTTCTAACATTCCCACACATACAAACAATAAATTTGAACGATCAATTCAAGATTTTTGCCATTTTTCCAAAGTTTAACACATTTAGCAATTCTCTTCCCTACAAATTCGTTACTTGACCATTTTACTTCGTTTAACTCTCATTGATTTCATTTTTGACCATATTAACAATATCTAGCATTAATTGATACATTCTAGCAAGTTTCAACTACAACCATTTCAACTTAAAACAAGTGTTTTCATACTTTTCTATGAACTTTGCAAAACTTGAATGTATGAACATCTAGAGGAAGGTTACCTTTTCTGAAGTTGAATTGCTACACTAGCTTCAATTTGCAGATTGTATAAGCTTAGCCCAACCACACTTTCACACACTAGAACTTTTCTCAAAGAACTTAAATATGTACATGAATGAGAAGGGCTTTATTTATAAACAAGCTTGTGACCAATTTGGTTTTACTCGATGAATCAAACCATTGGAATGGAGAAGAAGCTAATTGTTATGAAGGATTTGGTGGAAGAGTACTAAGTAGCCCTCCCCTCTCCATAATTTGCTAGCTATGTGGTTGGTAATGAGGGACTAGGCGATGGCCTATTACGTGAAGAAGAAATGGAGTGACACTCATATTGGGACACCACCAATTCTCAGCATTTTATTAGCACACTTAGGTTTATTTTACCCTTTGTTCACACTTGAGCATACATATACACCCACTCATACATTACACATAAAATCATATAATCCATGTACATTGATTTATTTCAAATAATATTTATTCTAGACTAGGATATAATTTAATTGTATACCAATGTTACTTATTATTTATTATTAATTTAATCAAAGTTACTTTCTCTCATAGGTTTAAAATACCCATTTAATTACTCCCACACACATCAAAATGTCACATAAGACTTTTTCATACAACTTGTTTAACTACCTAAGTCAAGCTTACTTTTATCACATAGTTTTATATAATAATTATTTACATTACAATGTCACACCTCACTTTATATTGAATGAAAAACCTTATTATATATGATTTCTCTTTACATACCATTATTCATGATAATTAATGAATAACAAATAAATCAACCTCATTATGAAATTATTTATTTATTAGTAATACTAATTAATTTCATCATTAGTTAAATTAGTATTTTCTCATTTCATCATCTTGCCATACTAGGCATAACTCCACAAGTTTAAACTAAGCTTTTCATTACTTTTGCTTTATTGTTTAATTATCACTGGCTTAATCAATTAAACCACTTATCACAATATAAGCTGATACTATATATATTTCTATTCAAATAAATATACAAACAAATCTTTATTCTCAATATTATAATTTATTAAAATTCGCGAGTATTACATAGAATGTATGTCTGAATGTTTGTTGAGATGGCGCAATGTGGGATCGAGATGGAAAAATGACAATTCTGCCCCTCACCGGGGTTATCTCCGGTTTGAGCTAATTTAGCAACCGTTGCTCAGGATTATCTCTGAGATTGGACTTCTACAGGTGTTGACCGTCCTTAGGGTTGTCTCTGAGGTGTGCCTGACCTCCCGCGGTTATCTCCGGGCTTGGGGAATGAGTGCCTCGGGGCTATTGTCGAGTGTCGAAGCTGATTGCTGGGAGTGGAAATGAGCATTTTCGGGGTTATCTCCGGAACTAAAATTACATCCCTCGGGGTTGTCTCCAAGGTTGGATTGAAGATCCCGGGGTTGTCTTCAGGATTGGGACTGAACATCTCAGGGTTCTCCGAGATGGAACTGAGGACTCCAACGCATAAATGGTTGTGATTTCACATTCTCATCGTCTTTGGTAAAATCAAGTCCACCATGGAGATATTCATAAACCGCTCTACCGTAGTTTTTAGCAGATAACCCCAATTTAGGTTTAATAGTACATCCCAACAGGGGACGAACATACTTGTTCAATTTATCTCTCTCAACTTGGATGTCATGAGGTGGGCCTTGGAAAGTTTTAATATAAGCAACATGGATTCGTAGATCTTCCAAACGTAGAGCACGCAGGGCTTTGAACCCAAATACATTACCTACAATGGAAGTAAACATGTTAGTAACAGAACCTTCTTCAAAAAGGTCTAATGGGTAAGCTACATAAGAAATAAATTGAGTTTCTTCTCCAGCAACGGGCTCTATTTGTAGCATAGCCCTTTGTAACGATCAAGGCTAGTAAGTCCATCGGTGTGAGGGCCCCGAATCTGAGGTCTCAAATCACCGCAGATCCAGTTCAATCATTATATACAACTATTAATATTTTCGGAAGATATAAACATAAACTATTTATACAATACATTTTACACACTATTCCCCAAGGTCGAGTAACCTTAACTTAATACACAAATCATAACTTATTTAACACATAACATTATTATTATACAACTATTACAAAACTAATCGCGCACATTAACTTTAAGCCGGAACTGTCTTTAAACCTTTTCTTGTATCCGACGTATTTGTCTTAATCTGCAATGTTTATCATGATATAGCAAGGGTGAGCATAAGATTGCCCAGCAAGTTTAAGTTCAATAATATAACGATATATCATGATTGAAAGATTTGAATAATTGGCTGGCTATAATTCAAGAATATAATTGTGAACTAGCAGGAACAAACTTTTGACTGAACATGAATAAATGTATCTGAACCGAAGGGTAATGAAGGTGATCAGCCTTTCATACCTGACTTATACATGCAATATGTATAGAGTACAATTCTAAAATGGCAATCAGCAATGATTATCCATAAGCATATATGAATAAAACAACTCTTAGTAGAGTTAAGTAAAACAAAACTTGCACAGGCAGATTGATTACATGAACACAATTTATAACGCTTTATCCAGAAGACCTAATATTAGTAATATAGATCTCCAATATTAGAATAATATCATCACAATATAATACTATTACATATATAGTATTAGATACATGAGTGATTGGCTCTAGTGCAAGTGGGAGACTGTTAGAATTTATGCCTTAGAGGCCAATTATTTGATATAATTGCTTAACGTTTTGATATTATATTTGATTGAATAAATGAATGATTTTATTATGGTTTTATTTATTGCGTTATATAAATGTTAACATAATAAAAATCCTTAGAATATTGATACAAATTATATAGTTTCAAGTATGTGACTTGAACATGAGATTATATATTTACAATTAGTATCATTGTTATTAAATGTCCCTAGTCGAGTATCATTGTTGATGGGACAACAATGATGCATTAAGACTAGTATGTGGATTGACTGATAACCAAATCTTATTGGTCATAAATATATGAGATATTAAGTTAATGCATAGGTACGTGTTAGAGAACGATGTACTGGACAGACCCACCATAAGAATTCTATGTGGAGCATTATGCGAAGTGTCATTAGAAATTCTCATAGTGACAATGATGTAATGGTCCTCCGACCTGAAATCACTATATTTCTACACGGGAATTTATGTACTTTGATATCATCAAATGTCACCTTTAATATGGTGGACTATAAAGGTGATTATTGGGTACATCATGAATCGTGTGATTAATATGAGTGATCTAGATAGAATTTAACCATCCTATGTATTAGGGGTGATATCCATAGGCCTCTTGATTGAGTAGGACTATGAAATGCATGGCCATGCTCAAATAGTGATTTGTTTTATATAGTTTACTCATTGATCAAGAAAAACTCAGATTAAATTATGAAGAGTATGACACATTCCATGACTCGAGTTTAATCTAGGATATTAAGGTTAAAAGGATTAAATTACATTAGAACATTGGTCACTAAAAGGTTGCATCGAATAATCGATCTTATTATTACTTGGGTAGCGGTGATGCATTACTAGATGCATTTCAAACGCTTTATAATTTTATAATATGATTTTAAAATTATTGTCAACGTAATAATAACCTATAAGGTCACACACATAGACGTAATTAAAAGGGAATTAATTTAAATTATAAAGATTTAAATATGTCAATATGATTGATAGTATTTAAATTACGAATTTAAATTAATAGGATAATTTATATATAGGTATATTAATTAAGTAAGACTTAATTAAGATATATATATATATATATATATATATATAAATTCGAATTTTATTAAATTAGGTTTTGAATAATTCCTTTTAATCGCTATATATGTGATATGTAGCAGCCAATTTAGGGAATTATTCATTAACCAAACCCTAGCTGCTCTTAGAGAAAGACTAGAGAGAAAACAGTTTCAAAAAATCCTCATCCTTGGTGGCTAGTCTACGTTTCCTTCTTCTTCATGAGATCGTAGGATCTTATCTGTGGAAGCGTTCATGTGGATACCGTAGAGACGCATTCCGTTTGAATTGTATTGGAGATTCGACCGCATCGATTCTAGCTTTAACAATCGGTATAATTTCTAACCTCTGAATTAATTGAATTTTTCACATGGATCTTGTTTTAGGTTTTCAGAATTGCCTTTAATTGGTTTATTTCCGCTACGTTTCTATGCCGAAACCCAACAGTGGTATCAGAGTTACTTGCGAAACGATTAATTCAGATAACGTGTTTAATTGTTTTCGATATATATGATATGTGATGATACAGTTTTACCAGTCTGAAATTGATTATATTGTTTTCGATATATATGATACAATTTTAATGTTCTGTTAATTGAGTATATGATATTCTGTAATTGACATATTCTAGTATTATGAATATCAGTAATAGATATGCATGTATATGATGTTTTGTTAATTGTATCTAATATGGCGTAATAACAGTGTACAACTTGTGTTCTAATTGGATTAGAAGTATGCAGATTCAGTTTAATATGATTAATTGAAACTGGACATATATGATATGTACCGGGTGTATTGTTATTATGACTATTTTGGTGGATTAAATATATGATTCTGAAACTGTTTCAGAGATTCGTATGGAAAAATTCTGCAATACAGATTATAGTTTGAAAAAAAAATTCGGTACCGCGCTGACCCGCTATTTGATCGACCAATTTGGACCACCATCGGGAGACCCCGTCGTAGTGCTACGATGGTCGTGTCCCCTATATTATATATAGTTTTCTTTAATTATATATAAATTGTTATGTACTTATTGTGATATACGTGGTGCAGCTTATGGCCTTTTGACCCATAGGTTAGTGGTTTTTGGTTTTGAAATACGGCTTGCATGTCATGCCTTTCTATAAATTCTAATGTAATATTCTCTTTTCATCTAAATCCCCTCGAATGTAACTCGAGGTTTCTTTATGTCATGTAATAATATGTAATCGATGAAGATGTCAAGATGGAGAACACGATGGAAAGATGATGATGGAGAGGAGGCACATGCTTGAGGAAGATCCAAGGAAGCTATTTATTTTAAGATCATTTACCACCTTAGATTGACCTTCAATCTTTCATTAGCTTGAAAAGATTGACAATGGATTGGGCCATAACTGTGACACATTTAATTTTGCACTTTATTTATGCTTGTATGTGATATGATATGATAAATAATGTGCATGCTTAATAAGATTAAAATTGGTGAGATCTAAATTAATTTATAAAATCCCTCAATAAAATATTAAGTCTAAATCAGATGCCTTCCAATGAATAACACTCATCAAAACCTTGATCAATAGATGTAGGTTTGCCAAAGCAAAGTACCCTATTTATCTAGGTAAGATGCGATAGGATAATTGTGATATCCAAACTGTTAAAATCATTGGGCCCGACTTAACTAAGTTATCTCAATAGGATTGTGGACTTAGAGGCATGGAGTTTGTTAGGTACCATTAGATGGACTAGAAACAAATGTTGTTTACCAAACTATCGAAGAGTTATATATGATATAATTGACAAGGGGTTGTCTACCTAAATAATTGTGTTTTAAGAGATTAGCCAAAGCTAACTTAAGGCATAATGAAATATAGATCTTGGCTCACTAGAAAGATTTAATAGAAAATGCTTTCCGAATTAATGGCGAGGACTATTAATTTGAATAAAATAGTGGGAGGTATATTTTGAATGTACTATTATCAATTACATAATATCAACTCTGTAATTTGACTTATTATTTTTTGCACTTATAAATTGTAGATATCAATGGCAAACAACAACAACACAAATAGTCTTTCATTACGATCAGTCCTTGAGAAGGACAAGCTAAGTGGAATTAATTTCCTTGACTGGCATAGGAACATGAGGATTGTCCTCAAACAAGAACGCAAGCTATATGTCCTTGATGGGCCCATTCTTGCAGCACCAGCTGTCACTGCACCACGTACAGAGCATAATGCTTACAAGAAACACCAAGATGATGCTCTGGACGTGAGTTGTGTCATGCTAGCAAACATGAACGCTGAGCTTCAGAAGCAACATGAGTTGATGGATGCTTATAAGATGATCGAGCATCTCAAGAAATTGTTTGAAGGGCATGCTCGACAGGAGAGGTATGATACAAGCAAGGCGTTGAATCACTCCAAGATGGGTGAACGTGATCCAGTTGGTCCACATGTGCTGAAAATGATTGGGTATATTGAGTACCTTGATAGGTTGGGTTTTCCAATCACTCCGGAAGCCCAAACAGATCTTGTTTTGCAATCCTTGAACAACAGCTACTCTCAATTTGTTATGAATTATCTTATGAATGAAATTGAGAAACCCCTTACTGAGTTGTTGAGTATGTTAAGAACTTCCAAGAACAACATGAAAAAGGCAGGACCCGCTCCCATAATGATGGTGCAAAAGGGGAATGCTAAGAGAAATTGGAAAGGCAAGAAGAATATAGGAACTAAATCTTTTTCCAATCCCAATTCCAAAACCAAACAGGCTTTAAAACCTAAAGGTGGTGTGGCTAAAGAAGGTGAGTGTCACTTCTGTGGAAAACCTGGACACTGGAAGAGGAACTGTCATGCTTATTTGGAAGAATTGAAGAAAAGGAAAGGAAGTACGACTTCTGATTCAAGTATATATGTTATAGAAGACAACTTGTCTACTTCTACATCATGGGTATTGGATACTGGGTGTGGTTCTCACATTTGTGTTAACGTGCAGGAACTCCGAAGGAGTAGGACTTTGGCGAAAGGAGAGGTTGACCTATGAGTTGGGAATGGAGCAAAAGTTGCTGCACTGGCCGTAGGAACTTATCATTTATCTTTGCCCACTAGGCTAGTTTTAGAATTAGAAGATTGTTATTTTGTGCTTGCTATAATCAAAAACATTATTTCTGTTTCTTGTTTGGATAAGAAAGGTTTTTCATTTATAATAAAGAACAATCGTTGTTTGTTTTACTTAAATGATATTTGTTATGGTGTTGCACAATTATTTAATGGTCTTTATATTCCTGATTTAGAAATGCCTATCTATAACATAAATACAAAACGATTTAAATCAAATGATTCAAATCCGACATATCTCTCTCGCATCATGTCGTTTAGGCCATATAAATGAGAAACGCATATCCAAACTCCATAAAGATGGGTTCTTGGATTCATTTGATTTTGAATCATATGAGAAATGCGAGTCTTGTTTATTAGGCAAGATGACTAAATCCCTTTCATTTGGACACGATTGAATGGGCTAGCGATGTATTGGGACTTATACATAGTGATGTATGTGGACCCATGAGTTAGATTTAGCAAGAGGTAGGTTTTATTACTTCATTACATTTCTTGTGACTTTAATAGATATGGATATATGTATCTTATGAGACACAAATCCGAATCCTTTGAAAATTTCAAGGAATTCAAGAATGAAGTTCAAAACCAATTTGGCAAAAGCATAAAAGCCCTTCGATCCGATCGAGGAGGTGAATACTTAAGCCAAGACATTGATGACCTTCTAAAGGAGTGTGGTATTATATCACAACTCACTCCACCGAACACCACAATGTAATGGTGTATCTCGAGAGGAGAATCGAACCTTGTTAGACATGGTACGATCAATGATGAGTCATCTGAGATCTTCCAATAAGCTTCGGGGTCATGCCCAGAGGCAATTTGCATTCACACTTAACCATGTTCCTACAAAGACGGTTCATAAGATACCATATGAGATGTGGACTGGGAAACATCCTAGTATGTCGTTCATGAAGATTTGGGGTTGCGAGGCGTTCGTAAAACGTCTGGATTCTGACAAGCTCGGACCCAAATCTGACAAATATAATTTTGTGGGATACCCAAAGGAAACAAAAGGGTATTATTTCTACAAACCTTCTAAGAACAAAGTGGTTGTTGCTCGAACTGGTATTTTTCTAGAAAGAGAATTTGTCTCTAAAGGAAACAGTGGAAGGAAAGTAGAACTCGAAGAAATTCGAGAACCACAAAATATCATTGAACCTGAGTTGGAACGTGAGCAGGAACCACAAGATATTGTGGAAAGTAAACCTGCTCAAATTACACAAGGCATTCATAGATCGGGTAGGACACGCCAAGAGCCTGAGAGATATTATGGATATCTTGTGACTAAAAACAGCGATGTGATGCTCATAGATCAAGATGAGCCTGCTTCCTACCAAGAAGCTATGAATGGACCAGATTCTGAAAAATGGCTTGAAGCCATGAAATCTGAGATGGACTCCATGTATACTAACCAAGTATGGACTCTGGTTGACCCACCCGAAGGGGTAAAACTAATCGGGTGCAAGTGGGTTTTCAAGAAGAAAACCGACATGGATGGTAATGTACAAACCTATAAAGGTCGACTGGTAGCAAAAGGTTTCAAACAAATTCAAGGTGTTGACTATGATGAAACCTTCTCTCCGATGGCAATGGTTAAATCCATCGAGATCTTACTTGCTATTGCGACTTTTTATGATTACGAAATCGCGGATGGATGTCAAAACTGCTTTCCTTAACAAAAATCTCCTTGAGGATGTGTATATGACACAACCTGAGGGTTTTGTCACTCCAAAGGATGCTGGAATGGTATGTAAGCTGCAGCGATCCATTTATGGATTCAAGAAAGCCTCTCGGAGTTGGAATCTTCGATTTGATGAAGCAGTCAAAGAATTTGGCTTTATTAAAAATGAAGATGAACCTTGTGTATATAAGAAGGTTAGTGGGAGTCACATTGTATTCCTAGTATTATATGTTGATGACATATTAATTATTGGGAATAACATTCCTTCCTTACTGGCTGTAAAAACATGGTTAGGAAAATGTTTCTCCATGAAAGCTTGGCCTAAGTCAAAGTACATATATTGATAAAGTGTTGAAACGGTTCAGCATGCAAGAGGCGAAAAGAGGAAACTTACCCGTGACTCATGGTGTAAAGATCTCTAAGGCCCAATGTCCTAAATCATAAGATGATGAGGAGCGTATGAGAAAGATCCCTTATGCTTCGGCAATTGTATCTATCATGTATGCAAAGATATGTACTCGTCCGGATGTCTCGTATGCTTTGAGCATGACGAGCGATACTTTATCGAATCCAGTGAAGGTCATTTGGATAGCGATCGATAATAATATCCTCAAGTACCGAAAAGGACTAAGGATTCATTCTTGGTATATGGAGGTGAAGACAGGCTGGCGATAAAGGGTTACACGATGCTAGTTTCGGGACCGACAATGATGACTATAAGTCTAAGTCGGGTTTTGTGTTTTGCCTTAATGGTGGTCTTTGTAAGTCGGAAAAGTTCGAAGCGAGACGATGAATCGATTCTACAACAGAGGCTGAGTATATTGTTGCTTCTAGTGCATCCAAGGAGGCTGTATGGATTAAAAAGTTCATCACTAAACTTGGTGTTGTTCCAACCATTGTTGATTCGGTTGCTCTATAATGTGATAATAATGGAGCTATTGCACAGGCTAAGGAACCCAGATCTCACCAACGATCCAAGCATATACTTAGGCGGTACCATCTCATCCGTGAAATCATTGATAGAGGAGATGTACATATAGGAAGAGTGCCAACATATGATAATGTTGCGGATCCATCGACCAAGGCTTTGTCGCGGCGAAGCACGCAGCGGTCACACTAGTTCCATGGGTATTAGATACATGAGTGATTGGCTCTGAGTGCAAGTGGGAGGCTGTTAGAATTTATGCCACAGAGGCCAATTATTTGATATAATTGCTTAACGTTTTGATATTATATTTGATTGAATAAATGAATGATTTTATTATGGTTTTATTTACTGCGTTATATAAATGTTAACATAATAAAAATCCTTAGAATATTGATACCAATTATATAGTTTTAAGTATGTGACTTGAACATGAGATTATATAATTACAATTAGTATCATCAAATGTCACCTTTAATAGGGTGGACTATAAAGGTGATTATTGGGTACATCATGAATCATGTGAGTAATATGAGTGATCTAGATGGAATTTAACCCTCCTATATGTATTAGGGGTGATATCCATAGGCCTCTTGATTGAGTAGGACTATGAAATGTGTGGCCATATTCAAATAGTGATTTGTTTCATATAGTCTACTCATTGATTAAGAAAAACTCAGATTAAATTATGAAGAGTATGACACATTTCATGACTCGAGTTTAATCTAGGATATTAAGGTTAAAAGGATTCAATTACATTGAAACATTAGTCACAAAAAGGTTGCATCGAATCATCGATCTTATTATTACTTGGGTAGCAGTGATGCATTACTAGATGTCGCTCACTGTTTATAATTCTATAATATGATTTTAAAATTATTGCCAACGTAATAATCACCTATAGGGTCACACACATAGAACGTAATTAAAAGGAAATTAATTTAAATTATAAAGATTTAAATATGTAAATATGATTGATAGTATTTAAATTACGAATTTAAATTAATAGGATAATTTATATATAGGTATATTAATTAAGTAAGACTTAATTAAGATATATATATATATATATATATATATATTAGGATTTATTAAATTAGGTTTTGAATAATTTCTTTTAATCGCTATATATATGATATGTAGCGACCATTTTAGGAATTATTCATTAACTTGAAAACCCTAGCCGCTTCTCTTAGAGAGAGTAGAGAGAAAATAGTTTCGGAAAATCCTCATCCTTGGTGGCTAGTCTGTTTCCTTCTTCTCGCAGATCGTAGGGCAATTTGTGTGGAGCATTAGGTGTGGATACCGTAGAGAGGCAAATTGATCTTTGAATTATGTTAGAGATTCAATCAGCATCGATTCTAGCTTTAACAATCGGTATAATTTCTAACCTCTGAATTAATTGAATTTTTCGCATGGATCCTGTTTTAGGGTTTCAGAATTGCCTTTAATTAGTTTATTTCCGCTGCGTTTCTATGCTGAAATCCAACATATAGATATACATAGAATAACCTAAGCACATAACACATAATCCTATCAGTCTATAACACACATAGGACTCGGTATCAAGTCAAATTATTGCAGTCTGAGTTAAACCCGACACAAATCTGACATCCCAACGGTCTAGTCGGACTTTTATTGAGTCTAAGTTCAATTAAACTCTGCCTAAGACTTAACAATTACCTCAGATAATTTTAATATCAGTCAAAATATTTTTCCAAGTCTCATAATACTTTTTAAATAATTATTACTATTTATCTTGATTTTTCAATCATTAATAATCGTATTTATATAAATTAAATACCTCATAATTCTTTAATCATTAATATTTATTTATTATCAAATATTAATGAAATATATGTCATAATATTATCATATATTTTATAATATCATAAAGTATTTTTAATACTTTTAAATCACCTTTATATACTTTTAAACAATTAAATTCATTATCCCAGTAATTACTATTAATATTAAAATATTAATATTTTTCATGAAAAATATCAAAAGTTATATTTTATAACTTCAAATATTTTAATAACACTTAAATCATTTTATATGATTTATAAATCATTAATTCTATTTTTCCATAATTTATTTAATATATTTATTAAATAAATTAACTATCATTAATATTAATTAATTAATGAAATTCATCACAAAATATTAAAAGTCACTAAAAATATCTTTAAATATTTTCTTATACCATAATATTATTTTTCATGATTTTTCATGAATTATAATCATTTTAAATAATTTATTTAATATTATAATTAAATAAATAAATACCTTTTATATTCAAAAATATTAAATATTTTTGAAATATACTTAAAATAATTAAAAACTATTTTTCAGACTTTAAAATAATTTTTTTAATTTATTATGTATTTTTAAAATTAAAAACCATTTTATCTATTTATTTAATTAAATAAGTATTTTCTAAAATTATCTGTCACTAAAGGGCCCTATAGCGACAGAACCGTGGCTATAGGTGTTTGTTGATCGATTTTGCAATCAATGAATACGTGCAAGTATACACGGTCAACAAGTAATAAAGTGAAAGTAGAGTATCGTTCCCACGAGGAATTATTTAATAAAAATTACCAAGTACTAACTCTTAACCAAATCAATTTTGTTTAAACAACCAATAATTGTGATTTTTCTAGTTAAGAAAACTAAATTAAACAATTAAAAGAGATTAGTCTAAAAGAAAGCAAATAAACAACTAAGATTTGATTAAATTTAGGTAAATAAGGATTAAGACTCCAATATCCCCAATTATGAACTATAAACCAATTATCCAATTATCCCAATTATTATGTCTACTGAATTGTTAACAAAAATTCTCAAGTGCCAAAAGCCCTCTCTCGAGCGATCAATTGCCTTCTATTTAACTTGATTAATTTTGCTATATCTCATGCAAAACAATTGAATTAAACTCGTTCTGATCCCAATTCCTTATGTGTTACATGCGGCAAATAGATATTCTCATTCTATTCACAAACCTAATTATTCATTTGTGCAAATAACTAAGTCACATGATATCATGCCCGATTTCTAACCCTAGAATTCCTTTCTCAATTCCTTCTAGAGTAACACGGTAATTCTTGATCGATAATTAATCAATAAGCACAAAGCAAGATGAACAATTCACTTCAACATAAATAATTAGAATAAATCAAATAATCAATTCATAATCATAAAAAGTTCAATTGAAATCTTAATGAAAGAGTTAGTTCATAATTAATGAATTAAAATCAAGAATCCACAATTGAATAGACATTAAAAGATAAAAGTAAGAGAAGAGAATAGAATATAATCTATTGTCGGTAGCCTTAAGACTCTCTTTCGCTCCTGCTTTTGAATCTTCAATGGTCTCCAAGTTGCTTCAATCTCCAAAACTAATAAGAACTAGGGTTATGTTCTAATCTAAAGGAGTGTTTAATCTAGTCTAATCTATGTAATCCCTCTATTTTATGTCTTACATCATGTATTTATAGATTACAAGTCTAATTTTGAGCTTAGGAACAAACCCAATCCAATTTGGAGTCTAAAAGGTGTCAAAATTACCCAAAAGCAGCGTCGAGGCCCAACCAACCTCTTCCCCAGTAGCCTTGAAAGGTTGGGCTTGATCTCACACTTCGCTCCTTAGCGCCCGGCCACTGTCCATAAAGGCAAAAAATATAGCGCCCGTGGCTACCGCCCCTTTTCCAACATTTTCTCTCCGACGTCCTTTGGGAAAATGGCCATAACTTCTTCTTCCGAACTCAGATTTTGATTATTCAAGATGTTCCGGAAAGAGGAAAAGTAGATATACAACTTTATTCTTTGAGTTTTTCGAAATAAGGTCCGGAGCTATAGTCAAATTGGCTCTGAAGTGACTGCTGTGTAAATGGCAAGCCGAAAACGCGAATCTAGCCACCCCAAACGTCGATCCATGTAACGTTTGTCCCAATTCCTACAAAACTATATAAAACATGCATAAATAGACACAAACACATAAAAACATCCTAAAAGACTTGAGAACAATATTAAATTAAGCCCAAATGTATCCAATTCATGTGTATAAAACTCACTCATCAAATACCCCCAAACTTAAACCTTTGCTTGTCCTCAAGCAAAAACACAAAAATGTTATGCAATGCAATGTAATGAAACTAATCTATATGCCTACGAATCCAACAAAGAATGACGTAAACAAGCCTATTCAACCCGGCCTTAGAAATCAAGTAAACATGATAATACATCATATTAAAACAAATCGGTAATTTCCCAATCAATCATCAAATCTTAGATCATTATCAACGATATAGTGCGTGTGTGCTCCACAACAATGCTAACGATATAAAATCAAATTTAAGACATAATAGATATCTTCAAGGCATCATATAAAGTGCAAACTCACAAAATTCACGAACAAGCTAAATCCAACAAAATTCAAACATCCACCAAGTTCAAGAGTCCAATCAGGATACTTATGCTTTACTTTTCATTACGGGGGCTTTTTTGCTCTTTTCCGCTTTTATTGTTGTTTTTTTTACTTTTTTTTAACCATAAGCGTAATGTCTCATTCCATTAGGCTAACAATGTCACCCCTTAGCGAGCTTTAGACCAACAACTCCCGGACCATATAAGACCTTAGGGCGCTAGGTTTTAAGATACCCCTCTAGCGTGCATTTTACTCAAAGTAACAAAGGCCCAAAACAAAACTAGCCACTTGTAATTTTATTTTTTTTTCTTTTTTTTTTCTTTTTTTTTTTTGTTTTTTTTTTTTTTTTTTTTAGCGAAGCTTATATATCCCAAATTTTCCCCCCCAAACTTAAGTTTTATCTAAATTTAGTCATCTCCGCTTTATTCATGTCTTTCATTCCTTCAAACTAGTATTTATCCTTAAAAATCCATTATGTATCAATTTAAACTTAATCGAGTTAACATAAGCATTATTATTAACGTACTAACCTTGATTATACCAGCCAAACAGGAAAAGATTCAATTCATAACAAGAAATCACATCAAAGCCCTAATATTCAATACTACTATACTTATCTACTTAACTCCGGTCTCATCATTGGCCAAATAGACTTTTACTATCTAACAGGTTGGAATCATGCAAATATAAACTAAACGCAACAAACACGAAGAACTAACTACTATTTTTGCAATTTTTAAATTTTTTTTTAAACAAAAAAAGCTGAATGCAAAAACTAAATGTAAATAACTTAGAAAACATAACGAACTACCATGTAAATAACTAACTATATGCAATACGACACTAAAATGCCCCCAAACTTAAACTAGACATTGTCCTCAATGGCTACAATAGAAAAAAAAATAAAAGCTGCGAGGACTTCCTTGAAAATATAGCAATCTTCCTCCTTGTCCGCTAAGTTTGGAGAATAAAGCAAGCACATGGAACAAATTGGGCACCACTCTTGTATTTGACTTGAATAACCTGTAAAACCATGATAGAAGCAATTTTATTAAATCCTAAATAATGCAAATTCCAAACTACTAATATAAAACTTAATAAAAATTAAAAATAAAAATTGAACTTGGGTTGCCTCCCAATAAGCGCTTGTTTTACAGTCTTTCAACCTGACTTTGTCTGGTCAATGCTATCCAATTCCTCTTCGAAAGTTGAGGAACCCTCCATCCATCGGAAATAATATAGCTTTTGGTAGGTTCCCATTTACAATAGCCATTGTATTAAAGTCACCTAGCATGCTTTCTTTAGATAAGATCACATTCAAGAACGTCTAGCATCTAGGTGGTTTCTCCATTCTGTCTGTGAATATATTCTGGCATAGAGGCTTGTCAGACACAACAATTTCTTCTTCTATCTTCTCCAGCTCATCGTACCATGGTTTCGAAGGTGTACTTGCTTTTACATCACAGAGAGTATTGCCGACGACATGACTACCAATCGGACAAGGTTTTGTAAATCTAACCGGACTCTTAAACTGTGGAGGAGAAGGAACTTGAGGCATAAATAACATTGGCTCATCATCATTGGTTCTCACAATTAGTTCTTCACCGACCTTGTTGTCATTATCCCCATTTGTCTCCTCTTTTTCATCTCGTGGCTCATCCAGTTGTAGATTTGGCTCGGGCTCACCATCGAGCTCATCATCAGTCTCGTTATCCATGTCATAGAGCCAAGTGTATTGAAGACGATTGTTCAACGCATGTGCTATCTGTCCCAATTAATTTTCCATATTCTTGATCGATGCATTCTGACTTTGTATACTCAGCTCCATTTGATTAAGTTTCTTTTCATGTTCCTCGTGTTTCTTTTCAGAAGCTTTAATAACTTTTTCCAAGGCTTCCTCCCAATTTGAATGTTCTTCCTGTTGTAGTGGAGGTGGACACGAGAAATCCGGTGGGTATGTTGGACTTGGAGCATAAAATGTTACTCCATGAAAAATCCGGGTGATACCCCCAAACTTGTTCATAATTATCATATGCATACTGATTGAGGTAGTTACCACCATACTGTACCGGCCCAAGATTGATGGTGCATTGATTACTCGGGTGATTACCGACCTGATAGTCACACATAATCGCCATTCTTCGACTCTATTGTGATGCAATAACGTCCAACTTCCTCGAAAGTTCTTTAATTTGTGCTGACATTGCGAAAAGTGTCGCGAGTCTGTCAATCTCCATTCCCCTTGGTTGAGTCACGTTCATGTATGGTCATTGATACGCAAAGTCATCCATGGTACCTAAAAAGAGAGAAATATAGGAAGAGAATGAAAAATAAAAATAAAAATAAAAATGTTTAAATTAAGACTAATTTGATTGAAATTAATATTGGTAAATAATTATTAAATTAATTCCACGGCAACGGCGCCAAAAACTTGTTGATCGATTTCGCAATCAATGAATACGTGCAAGTATACACGGTCAACAAGTAATAAAGTGAAAGTAGAGTATCGTTCCCACGAGGAATTATTTAATAAAAAATACCAAGTACTAACTCTTAACCAAATCAATTTTATTTAAACAACCAATAATTGTGATTTTTCTAGTTAAGAAAACTAAATTAAATAATTAAAAGAGATTAGTCTAAAAGAAAGCAAATAAACAACTAAGATTTGATTAAATTTAGGTAAATAAGGATTAAGACTCCAATATCCCCAATTATGAACTATAAACCAATTATCCAATTATCTCAATTATTATGTCTACTAAATTGTTAACAGAAATTCTCAAGTGCCAAAAGCCCTCTCTCGAGCGATCAATTGCCTTCTATTTAACCCAGATTAATTTTGCTATATCTCTATGCAAAACAATTGAATTAAACTCATTCATAATCCCAATTCCTTATGTGTTACATGCGGCAAATAGATATTCTCATTCTATTCACAAACCTAATTATTCATTTGTGCAAATAACTAAGTCACATGATATCATGCCAGTTCTAACCCTAGAATTCCTTTCTCAATTCCTTCTAGAGTAACACGGTAATTATCGATCGATAATTAATCAATAAGCACAAAGCAAGATGAACAATTCACTTCAACATAAATAATTAGAATAAATCAAATAATCAATTCATAATCATAAAAAGTTCAATTGAAATCTTAATGAAAGAGTTAGTTCATAATTAATGAATTAAAATCAAGAATCCACAATTGAATAGACATTAAAAGATAAAAGTAAGAGAAGAGAATAGAATATAATCTATTGTCAGTAGCCTTAAGACTCCTCTTTCGCTCCTGCTTTGAATCTTCAATGGTCTCCAAGTTGATTCAATCTCCAAAACTAATAAGAACTAGGGTTATGTTCTAATCTAAAGGAGTGTTTAATCTAGTCTAATCTATGTAATCCCCTCCTATTTTATGTCTTACATCATGTATTTATAGATTACAAGTCTAATTTTGAGCTTAGGAACAAACCCAATCCAATTTGGAGTCTAAAAGGTGTCAAAATTCGCCCAAAATGCGTCCAGGCCCAACCAACCTCTTCCCCAAATACCAAGGTCTTTGGGCTTGACGCCACACACTTTGCTTCCTTAGTTCCCATTGCCACGTCCATAGGCCAAAAAATAAGCGCCCGTGTCATCCCCTTTTTCCAATATTTTCTGCTCCGACGTCCTTTGGGAAATGGCCATAACTTCTTCGTCCGAACTCCGATTTTGATGATTCAAGATGTTCCAGAAAAAGGAAAAGTAGATATACAACTTTCATTCTTTGAGTTTTTCGAAATAAGGTCCGGAGCTATAGTCAAATTGTCTCTGAAGTGACTGCTGTGTAAATGGCAAGCCGAAAACGCGAATCTAGCCACCCCAAACGTCGATCCATGTAACTTTTGTCCCAATTCCTACAAAACAATATAAAACATGCATGAATAGACACAAACACATAAAAACATCCTAAAAGACTTGAGAACAATAATAAATTAAGCCCAAATGTATCCAATTCATATGTATAAAACTCACTCATCAGTGTTCTTGAGTGTTCTTGAGCATTTCCAAAAAACCATGTCAGTATGTAGGGTACCATGTTTGACCAATTATAATTCCTAGTTCATGATCTTTATGGGCTAGCTAATGGTCAGGTCCTGTAGTATGGATTCAATACTACATGATCTTACCATCATCAGGGTTAGAATAGATAACACAAGCAAGATCTAGACTTCTAAAAAGTCTGACAAGGCTGTTCTTCATTTCTGGGTTTTCCAGAAATGAAGAACAGTTGCTATACCTCCTTTGGATCCTTATAACATGCATATTAAGCTTTCTTTGTGTGATAGGAAGGTTCACATATGTAGTATAGATATCCTTGTTCAAGTATATAACCTTCAAACAACTTTAAAACGTCATCAAAAGAAAATGCTGGCTCAACAAAGTAGGCTAAAAAAATTGGCGTTGAACATTTCTGGGTTTTTCCAGAAATGTTCTTCGGCAGATGGTCAACCCAATTTTGACCGGGCTTAGTTTCATTTCTGTTTATGATATGAGAAATCTAAAGGCAGGATCGCATAGTCCTCATGTCTTACTACAACACCAAAACAACAATATGGCCAGAAAATGAAAAGACTGCAAGATCTGAGGCCAAACAAAACTTGTCAGAAATTTTGGGAACATTCTAGGTAACCTAGAAATAGATTTGGTGCTCGGTCAATGTACTTTGACCACTTATAACTTTTGATCTACACATGATTTGGACTTGATTCAAGTGCCAGATCAAAGACCATACAACATACTACAAGTACAAAAGCTTAAAACACAAAAACAGTTAACAGAGAAGAATCTAGAAGCTCTGATTTTAAGTTGTCAGGCGACTTTTCAATTTTTTTCCAGATTTGATAAATCTTATATTTCGAGCATCTAAATGATTTTGATCTGCGTTTTGACAACGTAGATCATCAAATGACACTCTAATACACAACTCTAACCAACAACTAACATCAAAACACAAGATTTAAGGATTTCAAAATTTTAGGGTTCTTATACCTTTGAGCCTTGATCTTGATTTCTGACTTTTGATTCCTGTTCTTGGAGAGTTAAGAACTGATATTTGCTTACTTTATTTCACTCTCTCACTCTAAATCTCAAAAATGAAGAGAGAGAGAGTGGGCTTGGATAAAATGAAAATTAAAAGTGGACTTTTTCTCTCTCTCAATCTATATATATTGATATGTGTAATGTTATGGTTGAGATGGCTGCTGAGATTTTAAGTCAATGAGTTGTTGGAGTTAATCACCAACTCTCATTTGGCAAGATTTTCACTCAACCTACCAAATAATGCAACAAAGGGCAAAAGAGTCTTTTAGCATTTAATTTTAATGGCATTTTAGACAATTGGCCAAACCCTTAGGGTTTAGAGTTTGGGTTAGGGTTTAGGGTTTGAGCCATTTTAGGTTTTAGGGTTTAACCCTTAACTTGCAATTTAATTTCTAAGGTTTCCGAATTTCGGTTTTTTAAAAATCGGAAATTAATATTTCAAAATTATAATTAGGATTTTCTAATTATATTAAAATTTCTTAATCATAACTTAAATCTTGCTAATTAGGATTAAAATATCCTAATTAAAATTGTTAATTTAGCAATTTGGGTCAAAATGGTCATTAGGGTTTATAACCCACAAATTAGGGTTTCTAATAGAAAATAATATTTCAAATTTTGAAATTAGATTTCGTAATTAGATTAGGGTTTTCTAATTACTATAACTTGAAAATTAGGATTAACATTTCCTAATTAACATTACAACTATTAAATTAACAATTAGGTTTTTCTCTATTTATTAATTAGGGTTTCTAATCCAGAAATTAGGGTTTTCTAAATTTAAAATTAGGGTTTGCTAATTAATTAAGCTTTACCCTAATTAATATATTAATTATTTACACTTACGCCATTAAGTTTCCAATTTAGGGTTTCATACACCGAATTATTGTTTCAGATTCCCGGAACTGAAGTTAGGGTGTCCAGAACCGGTTTTGAGGGTTTCTTGTTAATCGCTAGGGTTTTAACCGAACGTTGACGTTTCTTAAGATATACCTAGGGTTTGTTACTGAGATATCGTTTATCCGTCAACCTCGACCCTTAACCACATCTTCGCATACATATACATAGAAAATATTTACGTATACACTTAATCCTGAATAATTCACCTAAATCCTTCACAGAATTTTGAAATCCTCAAAATTCTATCTTAAAAATATCAAACGCATACACTTATTTTCTGTCTAGGTTCTAATATTGAACCTTAAATCAATTAATTAAAATTTTAAAAAATTTCTAAATTCTCGGGTTGTCACATTCACCCCTTCTTCTAAAAATTTCATCCCCGAAATTTACCTTACACCATATACCACACACCATACATACACAGCATCACATGCTACCCAATATACCACTCACAAGAGTAAAAATTTTCAAATTTTGCTGAGGAGTCATATAGACTATTTGTCTGTCATTTTCGCAAAGGTTTTATGAAAATTCATCCGCAAACCGTCATAACTTACAGACACGAAGGGTGATTAGCCCGATATGCCTGTCTTGATCAATCTTCATTGGTCGGAACAATTAATTCCTCTTATCCGCCTTTGGTAGCATAAAATTTCTTACCTCATTTTATTGGATTATGCACCAAAATAATTTGGTTTAGGAAATTTCTTTCAATGAACACTTCGAGTTTTATAAATGTTAATTTGTCTAGCCGAATCAAATAGCATAGACACATATCAATAATTCAATTCAATCGAATTATTTAAGTATAGCCAAACCCCGTTGGCAAATTAAATTTTATTGAAAATATTTTTGAGAATGACGTCATAATGTCATACTGTATTAACAGTCCGTTTGAGGATGCCGTCATCGAGTGACTTTGTCATAACACATCATACAATAGTGGAACAATGATTTTTAGATCAAATTCACACTAAGTATTTTTGTATTTACAACTCTATCAACTTTTTATCATCTCTGCACCAGGTTACATGGTACATGAGTGATAAATAAAAGATATTTTGATTTTTCAAATCATTTAATGTCTAAATGAAATAAGTAGCATAGACTATACTTTAAACCGCTTCAAAAATGATTACGAGTCTACATATTTATTTTTATTTTTATTTTTTTCAAAAGCACATAGTGTGTATTTAGCTTGATGTCAAAATTCAAGTCTAGCATAGCTAAGAGTTTTGGAAAAACTTATGTCTCCACTAATAATCATTAGCTTAACAATCTATCTGTCCTATAATCTTTAATACTCCATTTACACACAATAACTATACCCAGCCAGAAAACCACACTTATGAGTTCATTTACTTGCCACAATCATATGAGTTTAAGAACTTGTCCTAGTCAGACCTTTGGCGTCCATTCGCTGAGGGGTTCATAAACGTTTCATATAACTATGAATCAAGAATGTCACATAAGTATGAGTTTTAAGAACTCGTACTTAACCTTATACCCTCTACCTATGACTTATCTATCTCATTATACACGTGAGAAAGGAATCACCCTCTTAACATGCATATAACAAATAAATACACACAAACATTTCAATGATTATCATTGTCGAAACTAAGTAGTTATTACACCAAGTACAATTCCCGCCCCATACAAGGAATCATACAACTCAAATTTGCCACATGAATCCTCAATCGAATCCCCACCTAACACTAACTCCCTTCTCAATACTGAATTTCATTTAATCCGTATTCATAATCCTTTCCCGAATCAGACCAATTCACACAAAGAATCTTGTCAGTAAACTTTCCAATCATCATATTGATTCTTTTCCTGCTTATCACATTATTAAATCACGGGTGATCTTATCATATATATTACGATTCATTTCTATATCGTGATCGCTTTTGTTTTACCATCTCCTATCACTATACTTTTAGTCTTTTAGACTCTATCTATTCATCACTACTGTTCAACTTTATTATCAGAGTTAGGGAACTCTGTATCTTTTATAACCCGCCGAGATTCGTCTTTGAATCTTACCGACCAACTAACTCTATGTGAGTTAGATCTTATCCTAATCACTGCGGTTATTAGTCTCAGGTATTCCTACCTAAGGTTCATAACCTACATCTTTGATACCAACTGTGAGGGCCCTGAATCCGAGGTCCCGAATCACCGCAGATCCGGTTCGATCATTCCATACAACTATTACTATTTGCGGAAGATATAAACATAAATTGTTTATACAATATATTTTACACACTATTCCCCAAGGTCGAGTAACCTTAACTTAATACACAAATCATAACTTATTTAACACATAACATTATTATTATACAACTATTACAAAACTAATTGCGCACATTAACATTAAGCTGGAACTGTCTTTAAACCTTTCCTCAGATCCGACGCATTTGTCTTAATCTGCAATGTTTATCATGATATAGCAAGGGTGAGCATAAGATTGCCCAAAGAAGTTTAAGTTCAATAATATAACGATATATCATGATTGAAAGATTTGAATAATTGGTCAAGCTATAATTCAACAATATAATTGTGAACTAGCGAAACAAACTTTTGGTGAACATGAACAAATATATATCCGAACCAAGGGTAATGAAGGTGATCGACCTTTCATACCTGACTTATACATGCAATATGTACAGAGTACAATTCTACAATGGCAATCAAAGAATGATTATCCATAAGCATATATGAATAAAACAACTCTTAGTAGAGTTAAGTAAAAACAAACTTGCACTCGAACCGGCTGATTCTGCAAGAACACAATTTATAACGCTTTTATCCAAAGACCTAATATTAGTAATATAGATCTCCAATATTAGAATAATATCATCACAATATAATACTATTATATATATAGATATACATAGAATAACCTAAATACATAACACATAATCCTATCGACCATAACATACACATGGGACTCCTATCGAAGTCAAATTATTGTAATCCGAGTTGAACCTGACACAAATCGACATCCCAACTGCCTAAATGGGACTTTTATCGAGTCTAAGTTCAATTAAACTCGCTTAAGACTTAACAATTATCTCGAGATAATTTTAATATCGAATTTAAATATTTTTCCAAGTCTCATAATAATTTTAAATAATTATTACTATTTATCTTGATTTTTCAATCATTAATAATCGTATTTATATAAATTAACTACCTCATAATTCTTTTATCATTAATATTTATTTATTATCAAATATTAATGAAATACATGTCATAATATTAAAATATATTTTATAATATCACAAAGTATTTTTAATACTTTTAAATCACCTTTATATGACTTTTAAACAATTAAATTCATTATCCTAAGTAATTACTATTAATATTAAAATATTAATATTTTTCATGATGTAATATCAAAAGTTATATTTTATAACTTCAAATATTTTTATAACACTTAAATCATTTTATATGATTTATAAATCATTAATTCTATTTTTCCATAATTTATTTAATATATTTATTAAATAAATTAACTATCATTAATATTAATTAATTAATAAAATTCATCACAAAATATTAAAAGTCACTGAAAATATCTTTAAATATTTTCTTATACCATAATATTATTTTTCATGATTTTTCATGAATTATAATCATTTTTAAATAATTTATTTAATATTATAATTAAATTAATAAATACCTTTTATATTCAAAAAATATTAAATATTTTTGAAATATACTTAAAATAATTAAAAACTATTTTTCAGACTTTAAAATAATTTTTCAGAATTTATTATGTATTTTTAATAATTAAAAACCATTTTTATCTATTTATTTAATTAAAATAAATATTTTCTGAAATTATCTGTCACTAAAGGGCCCTATAGCGACAGAACCGTCGCTATAGGTGTTCTTGAGTGTTCTTGAGCATTTCCAAAAAACCATGTCAGTATGCAGGGTACCATGTTTGACCAATTATAATTCCTAGTTCATGATCTTTATGGGCTAGCTAATGGTCAGGTCCTATAGTATGGATTCAATACTACATGATCTTACCATCATCAGGGTTAGAATACATAACACAAGTAAGATCTAGACTTCTAAAAAGTCTGACAAGGCTGTTCTTCATTTCTGGGTTTTCCAGAAATGAAGAACAGTTGCTACTACCTCCTTTGGATCCTTATAACATGCATATTAAGCTTTCTTTATGTGATAGGAAGGTTCACATATGTAGTATAGATATCCCTGTTCAAGTATATAACCTTCAAACAACTTTAAAACGTCATCAAAAGAAAATCTGGGTCGGTCAAAGTAGGCCAAAAAAAACTGGCGTTGAACATTTCTGGGTTTTTCTAGAAATATTCTTCGGCAGATGGTCAACCCTAGTTTGACCGGGCTTAGTTTCTTTTCTGTTTTTGATATGAGCAATCGAAAGGCAGGATCGCGTAGTCCTCGTGTCATACACTACACCAAAAATGGCCTCTAGTGAGGGAAATTTTGTGAAGGAATTTATTCCTTAACATGAGGAGTTGTTTAGCGAAGAAACAATGAAGGAAAAAAATATAGTGACAATATAGTTATTAGCGAAAGAAACATCCTTCACAATTTATAATTTTTTTCCTCGCAAAATTGGGGCGATAGAAAGATTTTTAGAGCCAATTTATGATGAAAATTTGCGTGAAAAAAATCTATTTAGTGAAGGAATTATTACTCACTATATATCATTATTCAGAAGTTTTTTGTGAGGGATAAAATTGGTCGCTATCTTGTTCTAAATAATTTTTTTGAATTAATTGTGTTGAATATAAATACTTTAAATTTTTTACAATAATAAAATTAATTTTAATAACACTTTTTAAGTAACTTACAATATCAACTATTTATTTTAATAAACTATAAAGTAAATAACTTTACACTATGTTAAACTTTAAAATTTCTCCATAAAAGTTTATCTTTATGATCATAATTAAATAAAGTTAAAGTTAAATAAAAATAAAAATAAATAATCCAAAAGACTTTAAATTTTATTTTAAGTATATAATATTAATCCAAAAAAGTCTTTTGGAGATTAATTTAAAGTAATTTTATTTTTTGGTATTGTATTTAATATTCAGTTAAATAATAATTTGGGAGGGCTTTAATTAAGAAAGATTTTTGAATTATTTAATTTTATTTTTAATTAGTTCAGTACTAAAACATAAGAAAAAAAAATGTAGTGACAATATTGATTATGTTCTGTTGTTATGATTGATAGTATTACTTATGAGCTTGAACTAAGTTGAATTTTGTATGATTTTAGTTTCTTTATGTTTTCCTAACTTTGCAGATCGGTAATGGTTTTAGTTTGTTTTGTGTTTCTGTAGTCTGCTTTTCCAATTTATCCTTATTTATTTGTTCGGGCCTCAACTCTCTCAAGTCAAGCATTCTTCTCCCCTTATTATAATCTTCCCAGTCTAATCGAATCCCAATCGATCAATCCATCCATCCAAGTTTCTGTCTGCCGGGTGAACTCACAAACCTCAACCATCCAATGACGGCGTCATCGGATCTGGAATGAAGGCTAAGGAGGCGTTTGTTGACGACCACTTCGAACTGGACGTTGACCTTTACTCTCAAGCTATTTCTCTTAACCCTAAAGACCCCAATCTTTTCACCGACCGTGCTCAGGCCAACATTAAGCTCCACAACTTCACTGGTAATCAACCCTTTTTCTGTTTATTTGCAAAATCGAGAAGAATCATGTTATATTTCCAGTTCTGTCGGCACTGGGTTGATTTTGTTTAACCTTTGGGGTTGTACTTGTTTTTCCTTCGCTCAGTGATCAATCTAATAAGCTTTAATTTAGGTTCTGATTCTATTATTTAATGTTCATAGCTAAATTTAGTGGTCAAGTCTTCTTACCCTTTTTCCTAATTTTGATTTTTTGTTTTGTTTTTTGATGTTTGGGAATTTTTGGGCAAACAATTGGAGGTAAAAAAGTTTGATAGATGGATATCGTGGGTTCATTTTCCCTTGAAGTTATTGATTCATACAGGCATACGGCCAGAAGTGTATGTGATTGATAATGTCAATATATGACTTTATGAGCATATGCCAGACTAAAATAATGTGTTGGGGATGTTTACACCGTCAAGTCAGCTGTTTCTATGTGTCTTATCGTTCATTTGAATTTTAATCAAATGCTTTTTATCTCGGTTCAACGAAGCTACTCATAATTGTGTGGATGAAGTTCTGGCCAATCTGGTTAAACTTCGTACACATGAATGTGATGAGCATATTGCAGGTAATGTTATTGCTAAGCATCATAATGAAATCTCAGGGATCAGATCCCTTAGTTGACTTGTACACATGATAGATTTTACTATATAACATTTTGATGTCAAACTGCATCCCATTTAAATTTATTACCACATTGTTTAGGAGGCTATATGTTGATATTAATTTTTCCACATTCTTGTCTGGTATAGCATACAGAGTGGTTTATAATATTTTGGGGATTTGATATTGTGATTTTATGAATAAGTCTGTAAAAGATCTGATTTGCTAAATGTTTCTGGTCATACCAATTTTTTTGGTTGAGCAATGATGGTGTATTATATTGATCGCTTATCTTTCCAACCCATGGTTTTTCTCCTTGGATATAATATTAAGGATTTTGAAGGAGAGACTAATAAATACTCTGTAATTTCTCTCTTGAGCAAGTGTGTGTGTGTGTGTGTGTGTGTCCATTATTCTTTTGATGGGTTTTGCTTGCTTATTCAGAGGAAGTTGGTGAGCTACCAAGACAGTTGGTAGATAAAGCCTTAACTGATAATGTACCATTTACATCTCAAACATCGGGGAAAACTGATGTACCTCTAAAGGATGCTGAGCCAGTTAATAACTTGTCTGATCCTGTGGAAACATTGCCATCATCATCCAAACCAAACTACAGGTATTGACGACTTCCTATGTTTAATTTGTCTTATAAATTACAAAATTCATCTTTGCAAGTTCCAATCGTTCAGTACATTATGCTTGCAGTTAACTATATTATACTTGTAGTATAGAAATAGTTGACCAAAATTTAGAAAAATTCTACCACAAAAAAGAGTTGTTACATATCTTTTCACATAATATTCAAACTTTTGATAGATGTATTATATATTTCTTGTGTAATTCTATCTAGAGGCAAACATGAAAATATCAAATGTTTCCTTTAAGATTATTGGACAATGTCGGGGTGATGGGTTACTCAACCCCATGCATATGGTTGATGGATAATGGTTTCATTGTCTGGAACTCTAAATTTTGTATGAAACTGTCAAATTATATTTTTATGTGTGTTTTAATTTTTTGTCAGTCCAATTCAAGTACCAGTTATTACTTACCAGAGTATTATATGATAGATTTTCGAGGAAAATTGCAAATTATTAGGTTAAAGAAAAAAATTTGATTGTATTGGTGTAAATTGTTTAACTGGTATATCTTGTTCATATACTTGTATGTAGACTATAAGATCCCACAAGGGGTGGTCTTGATTCTGGAAGCTGAGGGTAGCAGCTATAGACTGAATCTTGAAAAATAAAATTGACTCATTTGTTATCTACAGTTTTATTTCCTCTAGAATTTGTCAACTATTTGAACTATTTAAATTATGCAGAATATATAGTATGATGTATGTGCCTATTATAAGCTATAATCTGACTATAACTTATTCGTACAAGTTGCATCAGACATTATATGAGCAACTTACTTTGAGTTACAATCTATAATTTGTTATCGATCAGCTGTAACAGCAGGCCTCAATCTGGTCAAAGAACAAGTACTATTACGAGTGTTTAAATTTGGTTACCTTGTCTTAGTTATTTAAAATAAGAACTGGGATTACAACTTACCACATCATACCCAGACATATGATAATTTGTTTTGTTTTGCTGCCTATTGCTCTTGAAACAGAGTATTCCTTCCCACAGGCCGATAAAGTTAAAGAGTACCTTGCGGTATGTACTATTAGTTCTGCTACTTTGTTTAAAGTAGAATAGCATATAAGTCCTTCCTCTTGCAGTTACGTCCCACTTTGAAAAAATTATAATGCAAGGCTTGCTGCTTAAATTCTACTATAATCTTCGTTCTTTATACTGGACAGGTCTTAATCTTCATGTGGCTCAAGTTTCTTCTCATTTGGCGCTTCTTTCAGTTCTGGTCACTGGTAGGCTTGTTGGAATTCTACACCTGAGATCATCTTCCATTTTTTCTTTTGTATATAGGACATTAATTGTTGGATGTCACTATATGTTGTAGATAAATGGCATCGAGACACCTGAGAACATGCCAAGATGTATAAATAATTGCCATAATTTAGAAATATTGGCATGCTTCCTTCAACAAATGGCTTGTCAGGTGCACTCATATATTTTATCCTACATATCTCTAGCATTTCTTTATTGACAATGAAAGCGTATATTTGACTACAATTTTAGGTACATGTACATTCCTCTTGGTGGCTCTCAAAGAAAACTGCTCAACATATGGGTCATCTTCACATTCGTCGCTATATGGCATGATTTAGAGTGGTACTTTAGATTCTTTTGATTATTTGGCATCCGTTAGTACTGTATTATAACCCTGTTCCTTGCTCCTCGTCTGACAGCTTATTGCCTTGGCTTCATGAAGCTTCTTTCGTGGGGGTTAACATGTTTATTCTTTATTCCCGAGATGATTGTGAAATCCACAGCAAACACTCTTCAGGTGATGTAATACTTATGATCTAGTTCCGTGTCTAGCAATTCTTTTGATTGGATTTAGTTTGAAGGTTAAACTTTAACCTCATTAATAGGAAAAATGTTGATTAAAATTGTTAGTTCAGTAGGGTCTCCTCTCACAGAAAATGTAGACGAGTCCTATACTCTTGAAAGATCACTATGCATCACTAGTGGAAACAACAACTCCTAAATATTGTTATACTTTGTATTGATGGTTCTTTGTTTTGTATGGTATTTCTTATTTGTAGATTTTTCATGTTCTTTTCTGTTATTTATTTTGTTTTTTATTTCTTGTTCTTTTTGTTTTGTTTGTCCTCTAGAAATTTTGGTACATAGATGGTTGCCCGGTTCAGAAATTTGAAGAAATCGACACACTTATGTCTTCAAGGGGTGGCTTTGGCTTGTGGAATCTTTGGGATTTGGACCAAGTTTGGAGTTGTGCTGCCTAGTGCATTCTGCCCTGCTATGCTGCCTAGTGTCTGCTGAGTGTTGACTACAGTGCTCGAGTTTTCGATGTTACCATGTGCTGGCAGTGCTTGATGTTTGCTAATTTTAATCATGTTAAGGTTTTGAATTATTATGTATTGTTAATTTTAGAGATGTATCGACTTTCTTCTGTTGATTGTAATAAATATGAAATCATTGATTTGAAAATTAATTATAATTTGCAATGAATTTTGATTATTTATCAATTAATTTTTTATTTATAAATTTATAATTTGTGAATGATTTTATTTGAGAAATTGACATTAATGAAGGATTATTTCCCTCACTAAAATCTTTTTTAGTTAATTAGTTAGTCATCAATGAAGGATTATTTTTCTCACTAATTTAAAGATACATTCTCAATTTATAATTAGTGAAGGATAATTTTCTCTCGTTAAATAAATTTGTTCCTCATAATATATTATTTGTGAGGGAATCAAGTTACTCATTAATTTCAAATAGTCCTTAAAATATTATTTACGAAGGAAATCAATCTTTCACTAAATAACAATATTCCATTACTAAATACAATTTGTGAATAAAAAAGTTATTCACAATATATCCTTCACAAAAAATATTTAGCTACTACTTGAGAAGGATAGCCAATCATGGGGAGGTCTAATCTGAAAGACTCGTGTGAAGGAAATATTTCTTCGCAATAAATCACTTGTGAGTGATATAGGGCCTCTAGTGAAGGATTTTCCCTTCACTAGAGGCCATTTTTGGTGTAGTGATACTACAACACCAAAACAACATGGCCAGAAAATGAAAAGACTGCAAGATCCGAGGCCAAACAAAACTTGTCAGAAATTCTGGGAACATTCTGGGTAACATAGAAATGATTTGGTGCTCATTAACGTGCTTTTGAATCAGTAGTGCCCCAAATCCGGGTATCTTCCAACCCGATAGATGGTGCTATACTGTACAACATTCATACATTCATTCAATTGAAAAGTCTCAAAGAACGAACATAACTTCTATATATTTAAAGTAATATTTACATTTCCCAAGTTTTATACCCATTACAAAGGTTCTTTGTCATAATATCAGTTACATTACAACAATAGACCTATACTATTACAAGACAAACAGTAATCGCCTTTAGCTTTTCCTTTATCCTTTTCGATCCTTCTGGACGTTCAGGTCTTAGTTGCATTCAATGGTTCAAGTAAGAGTGAGCATAACTAGCTCAAATAAGTATAACAATTTAATAACAACATGCTTGACACATACAAATCGTATATCTTCAATAACTGAACAATATTTATGAAGTACTATTGATAATTCAAAATAGCACTTCATCTTTTCTTTCAAAATGTTTTACAATAATAACAATATTTAGCAAAACATTCACTCCGGTCATAGACCTCGAGTATTCATTCTTTATTGGAAAAGGACAACCCGGAAGCAAGTCCGTAAGCCCGATATCACTTACAAGCACTTCTAGGTGATCAGCCTATTATACTCTATGTTGATCAACACTACATCCATTAAACGTATGAACGTTTAAGCATTTGGCAACCTCACGTGCACCGCTGCTTTTACCGACACAACATTTGTTTAACATTTCAGTCTTCTTTTGAAAACCATATCAAGTAGTTGACAAAAGATAGCAACATTTGATAGTAAATGAATAGATTATCAATACATCAAGTCTAGCCAAAGGAATTGGCTTTAACTTCAACATACCTCAATTCATGCGAAAGAATACATGAACCTCAAAAACTTGTTCAGATTGAACTAAGACAAGAGTTAGAATACTTGCCTTTAGCGTCTGCTACGGTATATTAACTTTATGTTCAAGTCGTTCAAGTCTCTACAATACATGATCACATAATGCCTTACATTAGGTCACATATAATCAAGTATGTATATGACTATATCATACCCTTCATTTCAATCTAATTGTGTATTAGATTCAGTTACTATTCGTTCCGGTTTATCATTATCCTTGCATTTCTATTCGACTAGGTTATCTTAACCTTTATACAACATCCTTACGGTTTAACAAAGTTTAAACAATGTTACATTACATTCCTTAAGTTGTGTTACTTCTAAATTAATTAGCTTTCTTTTTTTGTACTTAGAAATCTTCATTACCATCCTTGTTTTGAGATCTGGCATTAGTCACCACTTTTTTATATTTTACATCTCATGATGTGGCGCGAGCCTTATCTAGCATTGTCCCGGACTTGGCTGCTGCTGCATGAGTCCTTACTTAATAGGCATGCTGCCTTTCCACTCTCCGAAGATTTTTAGACTATATATGGTATTGGCTATTTCCACATATTATAGTATGGTTACGACTACGGTGAACTCTTGCGATTAATACTTTCGGACATCTTTATTACGCATCGCGACGCCGACTAATTTTGCCTTGGGTTGGCCATGCGCCTGGCTACTTACTGTCACCACCGAAAAACAATTTTAGTTTATGAATTTTGTGAACTTCCCGGACGCATAACTTCTTCGTTATAAGTCCGAATTGGCTCGTTCAAAAGCCTACGGTTCAAAAATTATGTAATCTACGCGTTCATGCAAGAATTTTATCTATTTGACTTCGTTTGATAAAAATTCACCTATTGGTTCATTTTTAATGAAAACGATAAACGTTCGTGAACGTTCAACGCTCGTTTCTTCGTTCTAAGTCAGAATTCGGTTATTTTCGAGTCTATAACTCTTAAATGCCAAATATGACTTGTCTCTATTGGAAAACAATAGTTCCAAGCTTAAACACAAAATTTGACTTCCATTCCGAGAATTTTACGAATTCGACGATTATCGTCCAATCGTGCAATTTCCGGCAAATCTTCATTCTTATGATTTGTTCAACATTACAAATGACTTCCATTCATCATGTGAACATCTCAACCTACTTATTACAACAACTTATAATCATTTTTGGATTTTGGACTTATTCTTCATGAGCTTATAACTTGTAAATTTATAAACTACTTAAGATTTTATTGTTCATGACTTATGACAATTAAAGTTTCTTAATCATCACTCTTCATATGTTCTCAACATATAACTTTACTTATGATTCATATGATCATACAAGTTCTTTTATATCCTTATTACTTCTCTTAATAAACTCATTACCAATTCATATTTTCATACTTAACATTCAAGGTTAACTTATAATAAGTTTATAACTTTTATAAGTTCAAATGACTTATTGCCAACTTATGTGGCTTAAGTTCATGACTTATACATTCTTCTTGCTTCTTATCATTCATGTTTCTTAATCCATCTTTTCTTATCAACCTATCATGGTAGAGATAGAAGATAATGGAGAAGAAGTCTTACTTTTGTGTAGTCTTGGTAAGGTAGCTTTCTTCTTCTTCTTACTTATGGAATGACTTATGTGTAGCTTATTCTCTCTAACACTTAAGCACTTGCAATATGTTGGATTATTTGAACAAGGGTTAAATGGCTTGTAAGCCTCCTATATTTATAAAAGTTGCAAAGCTAGGGTAGTTTAGTCTTTAAATCATCCCACCTCCTTAAGCCACCTCCTTACTATTCATTACTTGGTTAGCACAAAACCTACCCTTTGCTTGACCACCACTCATAAGTCTTGGTCATTACTCCTTAAATCTTGGTCATTACATTAACTTGGTCACCACATTTAACCATATTAATATGGTGTGCCCCATGGGTCAACCAATTTATTTCAATCTAGCTTGGGCTTGGACCAACTAACTCTTTGGGCTTTGCATTAATAAACACTAATTGGTTCATTAATTTATAATTGGGCCTTAACATTTTAATCTACTTGGACTTGAATATAATTGTTAACTAATCTTCCAAGTCCATTAACATTACTTGATACATATACTTTATATGTATTATTTTCAGATTCTAATTCATATAGGATTTATATACGATATTTCATCCTTCATATAAAACTCGTATAATACTTATCAGATTATACTAGTTTTCATTACTTTTGTACAATACCAAGGTATCATACTATTATTACTTATTCATTACTACTTACGCCTTACTTAAAGTTTATAAATTAAGTCCATGCCAATTATTACATTTTCCATAACTAGATTTTTATTACATAATCCATCTTACCTTGTTATTCCATCATTACGTATTTCTCGGAAGTTCAAAAATATATCCCGAGCAAATACCGATGAATAGTGTTTTCGGAAAATCTCTCGAAAACTTTTATTTTCGTCTTGGAAATTCAAACACTTTAATTCATCCACGTAGCTCAAATACTACGATATTCTAACATCAATAGGTTATACAATGACAACCATCTTGATAACACATAGAATAGAATTTTATTGTTTAATTTAATAAAATCATTTTACAATAAGATCTCAATTTCTACAATTAGTTACATTGACCGCTTATAACTATTGATCTACACATGATCCGAACTTGATTCAAGTGCTAGATCAAAGACCATACAACATACTACAAGTACAAAAGCTTAAAACACAAAAACAGTTAACAGAGAAGAATCTAGAAGCTCTAGCTTTAAGTTGTCAGGCGACTTTTCAATTTTTTTCCAGATTTTATAAATCTTATATTTCGAGCATCTAAATGATATTGATTTGAGTTTTGACAACCCAGATCATCAAATGACACTCTAATACACAACTCTAACCAACAACTAACATCAAAACACAAGATTTAAGGATTTCGAAATTTTAGGGTTCTTATACCTTTGAGCCTTGATTTTGATTTCGACTTTTGATTCTCATTCTTTGGAGAGTTAAGAACGATATTTGCTTACTTTATCTCACTCTCTCACTCTAAATCTCGAAAATGAAGAGAGAGAGTGGGCTTGGATAAAATGAAAATTAAAAGTGGACTCTTTCTCTCTCTCAATCTATATATATTGATGTGTGTAATGTTATGGCTGAGATGGCTGCTGAGATTTTAAGTCAATGAGTTGTTGGAGTTGATCACCAACTCTCATTTGGCAAGATTTTCACTCAACCTACCAAATAATGCAACAAAGGGCAAAAGAGTCTTTTAAGCTTTTAATTTTAATGGCATTTTTAACAATTGGCCAAACCCTTAGGGTTTAGGGTTTAGGTTAGGGTTTAGGGTTTGAACCATTTTAGGGGGTTTAACCCTTAACTTGCAATTTAATTTCAAAGATTTCCGAATTTCGGTGTTTTAAAAATCAAAAATTAATATTTCAAAATTATAATTAGAATTTTCTAATTATATTAAAATTTCTTAATCATAACTTAAATCTTGCTAATTAGGATTAAAATATCCAATTAAAATTGTTAATTTAGCAATATGGGTCAAAATGGTCATTAGGGTTTATAACCCACGAATTAGGGTTTCTAATAGAAAATAATATTTCAAATTTCGAAATTAGATTTCGTAATTAGATTAGGGTTTTCTAATTACTATAACTTGAAAATTAGGATTAACATTTCCTAATTAACATTACAACTATTAAATTAATAATTAGGTTTTTCCCTATTTATTAATTAGGGTTTCTAATCCAGAAATTAGGGTTTTCTAAATTTGAAATTAGGGTTTGCTAATTAATTAAGCTTTACCCTAATTAATATATTAATTATTTACACTTACGCCATTAAGTTTTCAATTTAGGGTTTCATACACCGAATTAGGGTTTGATTCTTTAACCGAAGTTAGGGTTTTCGAACTAGTTTCTAGGGTTTCTTGTTAATCGCTAGGGTTTTCTAACCGAACGTTGACGTTCTTAAGATATACCTAGGGTTTGTTACATATATCGTTTATCTAGTCAACCCTTGACCCTTAACCCCATACTGTACACATATACACAGAAAATATTTACGTATACACTTAATCCTGAATAATTCACCTAAATCCTTCACAGAATTTTGAAATTCTCAAAATTCTATCTTAAAAATATCAAAGGTATACACTTATTTTCTGTCTAGGTTCTAATATTTAACCTTAAATTAATTAATTAAAATTTTAAATTTTTTCTAAATTCTCGGGTTGTCACAATCGGTCCACACAATTGTCCATAAACCAAGAGATTCTTGACTATAGCGCCCCTCGCTTCTTCAAATTGGAACTCTAGGTTGAGGAGTTACTCGAATCTTCGCCAAGATATCAGATCTTTGGGGTCATAGTCGAGAGTATAATAAGTCAATTTGTAATCTTTAACACCAGCTTTGAATCAAACACTTGTTTTAGTCTCTGTTTGTGGCCACATTCAATTAATCTCATGTTTAAATCCCACTAAGTGACACATGGCCTCTGTAAGCTTTGGCTCCAAGTTTTGCAAGTATTGGCTTCAAGCCATCTAATTCTCTAGCCAAGCCATTTTAATTTCCTAGCCAAGCCATCTTAATTTCCTAGGCTTCAATCCTAGCCAAGCCCCTTTCCTTTCCTAACCAAGCCTTTAAAACCCTAGGCTTAGTTAATTCAACTAAAATTAATTAGTCCAACTAAATTTAATTAGTTGTTTTATTTTCTAGTTTCTTTATAGTAATCTTTCATAATTCATTTAGTTAGCAAAAAGTCCATTTTTTCCTTTCATACAATTGATTAAGGTTTAATTCCTGAACTAAGTCGGTTACCCGATTTCTTTCTAGTTAGATTTTCCTAACTCATTCAACATTCAAAAACTACAAAATTTCTTTCGTTGATTTTATTGGAGATTACGTCTCTCGTCCTCAAATAAACGTTATATTGCCCTTCGAAATATCGAAATATCGAAGTTGTGTTTTTAGCATGAATAGTGTTTTTTACGGCTTTTTTTGAAAAAAATTTTATTAGAGTTTTATCTCTCCTCAAATAAACGCTTTATGAGGTAATTCAAATTTTCGGAAAAAACGTTTATTAGCATTTTTTGTGTTTTTTTGAATAATGTTTTATCATTTTTCTCAGAAAATTTTATTTTCTCCCAAAAACTCCTAACACCCAAACAAAATCACGTAACACGTAAACTAGGTTATTAATCGACCTAAATCACATAACACGTAATAATATCAATAAAGTTTAATTTTATTAGATATTTACATCGAAAACCTAATTTTAAGGTTATCTGAATTCTCGGGTCGTCACATTGTTTCCCCGTTATAAGAATTCCGTCCCTGGAATCATAATCACCGAAACATCCTTACTAAGTTTACGTTCATCTTCTTCCAAAATTTTCCAAGTGTCATCCTTTTACTCCTTAAAACAACATGAGTTAGCTTAACCTTAGAGGATGGTTAAGTTAGCTAGTGGGAGATGAGATAAGTTGATAAGTAGGTTTTATACATACTTATTGGATATCAACTCATTAGAATTGTGCTCATCTCAAGTAGATTTTACTATGTTTTAGTGCATTTTATGTTTGTTTAGCATTATTTGTAGTGGAACTCTCATGGCAGGAAAAAGGCATGGAAATAAACAAGAATGACATGGATTAGCATGGTGACATGAGCTAGGAAGGACTAGGCATGATGGACATGGGTAGATGAGGAACTGAAGCAGTGGATGAGTGTTATGAAGAAAGGGAAAGATGAGGAACAAACAACAAAGCAAGAAGCAATAGCAGAAGACATCAAGCAGTAGCCACGCGGCTAATTAAGCCTTACAAAGCACGCCCACGCCACTTGAAGATGATACGGTTGTACTGCTGGCGTGCGTAGTGCCTAAAATAAGAAGGAGACTTGCGCATGCACGCCAAAGCTTAAGCGAAATACTCATCAGCAGCCTGGCACGTTTCTTTTACACTAGGATCACGCGCTACATGCATGAGTCCTATCTTGATCTGTTGTTGACTTATTTTTAATTTGAATTTTGAGCGCTTGAGGTTTATCTCAACAATATTGGTCGATACCGGACGTGTGTTATTTGGTTTTATTCATTCTCATCCGAGTAATTAGGGTTCTTAGTTGGGAACTAGTTTTAGAGAGTTTTGATAAAAATGGGGAGATATTCTATATCCTCTCTCCAATTTAGTTATTGAATAATTAGTAATTTCATTTCTTGGAGATTATTGGTGATTTGGAACAACACATTGGAAATGAAATCTCGCAATTGGGTTTAATCATTTCTCTTGCATCTCTCATTTATATTATTTAATCCCATGTGTTACTTCAATCCCATAATGGCTTTTGGTTCATAAATGAACTAAACTCCATTATGGGATTCTAATGGATTTTGATATATAGTCTATACTTAAATGCCTAATTATTTGATTGTATGTTTATCATTTGGATTATCTATTATGTTTGAGTGTAGCGAATGAATGGTTGATCACCATTTATGGGTATAATCATAATAGCATACGTTTATGAGGCTGAGTTGTTTAGCTTTGTAATTTGTGAACCAGAAATAAATATATTGTTTCATCGAGTGTAGTAATGTAAGAGCATGTGCTTTAATTCATTATTGCTGGAATTTCACATAGACATATAGTGATTTTGGTAATAGTGTTTATTACATGATTTCTATCATATGTGGAGGTTATGTAAATAGGTCATAAGTCATTGAAAAATGGTTATGCCTACCTTTGTGCTCTTGGCTAATTTTCCATGATGAATATATAAGCTTTACATGATGGTAATAGTTAGATGAAGTATTAAATGAAGTTAGAATCTCATTCTTTCCCAATTTGATTACATTATTTTAGTATTGTAGTTTGATTCATTAATTGAATTTAGAATTAGTTATAATTGTGAGTTATTCGTTTAAGCATATAAAAATAGTGAAATAGTTGATGTATGATAATTAAGATTTAAAACCTTTCTCCGTGGATCGATACTTTTCTTACTTTGTACTACTTGTTGACCCATGTATGCTTGCATGAGTTAGAGTTCTTTTGTTAGACTAAAAGGAGGCAACAAGTTTTTGGCGTCATTGCCTTAATAGGGAAAGACGTTTAATTTTAGTATTATTATCATCAATTTTAAGCGAGTTTTGTATGACTTAGACAAATCTTATCTTATTCTTATTTCTATTTTATTTTTGTTTAAATTTCAGGTACTTGTGCATAGTATATGTGCACTCGATCATCCAATTCCGAGTTGACACCTATACGAGATAATAATCAACTAGAGAGGTTGGAAATCGAGAGCACGTAGAAATATACAAGCAAAGTTAGAGACCACAACATCTAACATGGCAACAGAAGAGCCAAGAAAGGAGCACAGGGCTTTGAGAGATTATTCAATGCCAAATATCAATGGAATACAGTCGAGTATAGTTAGGCCAGCTATAGCAGCCAATACTTTCAAGATAAAGTCGGGCATTATTCAAATGGTGCAGAACTCAGTACAATTTGGGGGTGCTGCTACAGATGATCCGAATGAGCATCTATTGAGTTTCATTGAAATATGTGACACCTTCAGGTATAACAGGGTGACAGAGGATGCAATCAGCCTTAGGCTATTTCCATTTTCATTACGGGGCAAAGCAAGAAGTTGGCTTCACTCTTTTCCTTCAGGTTCTATCACAACATGGGAGGACCTAGCACAAAAATTCTTAGCCAAATTCTTTTCAATGGCTAAAACTGCTAAGATAAGGACAGCAATTTCCCAGTTCGAGCAGCAACAGGGTGAATCTCTATATGAAGCTTGGGAAAGATACAAGGAGATACTAAGGAAATGTCCACACCATGGTATGCCGAATTGGATGGTGATCAATACGTTTTATAATATATGGATTGGGATGGCAGTCAAGGCCAATTGTAGATGCAGCTGCAGGAGGAGCTCTATGGGCCAAGAGCTATGAAGAAGCCTACAATCTTATTGAGACGATGGCAGCTAATGATTTCCAAAATCCTACAGCCAGAATGCCACAACCCAAAGTTGCAGGTTTGTTAGAGATGGATGTTATCACTCAGTTGTCAGCTCAAATGGCATCCATGGCAAAGAAGATTGACTCTTTGGCAGATAGTAAGGTAGAGGCAGTTGCTTTCGTATGTGAGATATGTGCAGGGTCACATTCAATTGACCAAACAGGCTATCGGTCGATTCAGTCTCATGCGATGTCGAGCAACTACCAAAAGAATCAAGGTCAATTTCAGAATAAATACAACTCCAACAACCGCAACCATCCAAATTTTAGTTGGTCAAATAATCAAAGCAATCAACAAAGTCAGTTTCAACCACAAAATCAATTTTACGCACAACCATCGCAGCAAAAGTTTGCACCAAGACCACCTTACCCACCAGGATTTTCTCAATAACAACATCATACACCATCTGCACCTTAGCAAGAGAAGAAGTCAAAGATGGAGGAGATGATGATGAAGTATATGGCAAATACCGAGGTGATGATTAAAAGCTAAGCAGTGGCTATCAAAAATTTGGAAACTTAAATGGGTCAGATGGCTAGCATGCTTAACAACAGACCTCAGGGTTCTTTGCCAAGTACAATAGAGGCTAATCCAAGAAGGGAAGGGAAGGAACAATGTCAGGCAATTACACTTCTGATGCAGGAAGCAAGTCAGTAGAAGTTCGACATGGCGGCGCCATACTTTACTTTTACATAGGGGAAGCTATTGCAGTAAGTTATGGAAACTTTTCTGAGGATTGTTTGAATAATGAAGGTTCAAAACAGCTGCAAGAGAATAAGAATAAAGAAGATTCTCTTGAGAGGCCTGTGAATAAGATACCAGTCGTTCAACCTCTTGTACCTTATCCACAGAGATTATATAAGAAGAGGGAAGACAAGCGATTCGATGAAGTTTTGGAGGTATTTAATAAGCTACAGATCAACATATCCTTCGCTGAGGCATTGGAACAGATGCCTAGTTACGCAAAGTTTATGAAGGGGATCTTGTCAAGGAAGAAGAGATTAGAAGACTTTGAAACAGTAACCTTGACGGAAGAATGTAGTACAGTTTTGCAATGCAAGTTACCTCTAAAGCTGAAAGATCCGGGCAGCTTTACAATACCTTGTACAATTGGAAAGATGAGCTTCAGCAAATGCTTGTGCGATCTTGGGGCAAGTATCAATTTGATGTCGGTGTCAGTATTCAATTAGTTGGGATTACCGGCTCCAAGATCGACAAATATTTCTTTACAGCTAGCTGACAGGTCTATCACTTATCCACGAGGTATTGTGGAAGATGTACTGATGAAAGTTGATAAATTCATCTTCCCGACTGATTTCATCATATTAGACTATGAAGAGGACGGAAGTATACCGATCATTTTGGGAAGACCATTTCTAGCTACAGGAAGAACCTTGATAGATGTTCAGAAAAGGGAACTGACAATGCGAGTGAATGATCAGGAAGTTACTTTCAATGTGTTCAAGGCAATGAAATTTCTGACATATGAAGAGGAATGCTTCAGGGTTGATTTGGTGGAAAAGGTACTCAATGATGAAGTAGAGAATTTGGTGAATCGTGAACCATTGAGAAATGCTATTGTGGGAAATTCATAAATAGATGATGAGGAGATAGAATAAATTGTTCATATTCTTGATACAACTCCACAGTTCAGGAAGTTCAAGACTCCTGTTGAGCCATTAAAGAAAGCTGGAGAGTCATCGGTGAAATTAAAGCCATCTCTTGAGAAACCTCCAGAATTCGAGTTGAAACCACTTCCAGACCATTTGAGGTATGCGTTTTTAAATGAAAATTCAAAATTACCTGTGATTATTTCTTCTGCACTAACATCTTTTCAGGAAGAAAAACTGTTAAGAGTTCTCAAGGAGTTCAAGTCAGCAATTGGGTGGACTATAGCAGATATAAAAGGGATCAGCCCATCTTTCTGTATGCACAAGATCCTCCTGGAAGATGATAGCAAGCCTTTAGTAGAACATCAAAGAAGAATTAATCCAATCATGAAGGAAGTGGTCAAGAAGGAAGTGTTGAAATGGCTGGATGTAGGTATCATATATCCGATTTTAGATAGCTCATGGGTGAGCCCGGTATAGTGTGTACCAAAGAAAGGTGGTATGACCATAGTTTCTAATGAAAACAATGAGTTGATTCCAACGAGAACAGTGACGGGTGGAGAGTCTGCATGGATTACCGCAGACTTAACAAAGCTACAAGGAAAGATCACTTTCCACTATCGTTTATCAATCAGATGTTGGACAGACAAGCGGGTCATAAGTTTTATTGCCTTCTGGACGGGTATTCAGGCTACAATCAGATTGGTATAGCTCCAGAAGACCAAGAAAAGACAACCGTTACATGTCCGTATGGTACTTTCACTTTCAGAAGGATGTCTTTTGGTCTGTACAATGCCCCAGACACTTTGGAGTCTAAAAGGTGTCAAAATTCGCCCAAAACGCGTCCAGCCCAACCAACCTCTTCCCCAAATACCAGGCCTTTGGGCTTGATCTCACACATGCTCCTTAAGCGCCCGGCCGCTGTCCATAGGCAAAAAAAATAGCGCCCGTGACCCCCCCTTTTTCAACATTTTCTACTCCGACGTCCTTTGGGAAAATGGCCATAACTTCTTCTTCCGAACTCAGATTTTGATTATTCAAGATGTTCCGGAAAGAGGAAAAGTAGATATACAACTTTATTCTTTGAGTTTTTCGAAATAAGGTCCGGAGCTATAGTCAAATTGGCTCAAGTGATCTGCTTTGTAAAATGGCAAGTGAAAAAACGCTAATCTAGCCACCCCAAACGTCGATCCATGTAACGTTTGTCCCAATTCCTACAAAACTATATAAAACATGCATAAATAGACACAAACACATAAAAACATCCTAAAAGACTTGAGAACAATATTAAATTAAGCCCAAATGTATCCAATTCATGTGTATAAAACTCACTCATCAAATACCCCAAACTTAAACCTTTGCTTGTCCTCAAGCAAAAACACAAAAATGTTATGCAATGCAATGTAATGAAACTAATCTATATTGCCTACGAATCCAACAGTAATGACGAAACAAAGCCTATTCAACCTACTTAGAGAAATCAAGTAAACATGATAATACATCATATTAAAACAAATCAGTAATTTCCCAATCAATCATCAAATCTTAGACTGTTATCACTGATATAGTGCGTGTGTGCTCCACAACAATGCTAACTGATATAAAATCAAATTTAAGACATAATAGATATCTTCGAAGGCATCATACAGTGCAAACTCACAAAATTCACGAACAAGCTAAATCCAACAAAATTCAAACATCCACCAAGTTCAAGAGTCCAATCCGGGATACTTATGCTTTACTTTTCATTACGGGGGCTTTTTGCTCTTTTCCCGTTTTATTGTTGTTTTTTTTTACTTTTTTTTTAACCATAACTGTGCGATGTCTCATTCCATTAAAGCTAACAAAGTGTCACCCCTAGCGAAGCTTTCACCAACAACTCCCGGCACCATATAAGACCTTAGGGCTTAGGTTTTAAGAGATACCCTTCTTGGGCGTTTCCTACTCAAGTAACAAAGGCCCCAAACAAAACTAGCCACGATAATTTTATTTTTTTTTCTTTCTTTTCTTTTTTTTTTTTTGTTTTTTTTTTTTTTTTTTTTTTATGAGCTTATATATCCCAAATTTTCCCCCAAACTTAAGTTTTTATCTAAATTTAGTCATCTCCGCTTTATTCATGTCTTTTCATTCCTTCAAACTAGTATTATCCTTAAAAATCCATTATGTATCAATTTAAACTTAATCGATTAACATAATCGTTATTAACGTCTTAACCTTTGATTATACCAGGTTTCAAACAGGAAAAGATTCAATTCATAACAAGAAATCACATCAAAGCCTGAATATTCAATACTATACTTATCTACTTAACTCCAGTCTCATCATTGGCCAAAATAGACTTTTACTATCTAACAGTTGGAATCATGCAAATATAAACTAAACGCAACAAACACAGTAAACTAACTACTATTTTTGCAATTTTTTAAATTTTTTTTTTTAAACAAAAAAACTGAATGCAAAAACTAAATGTAAATAACCCGAAAACATAACGAACTACCATGTAAATAACTAACTATATGCAATACGACACTAAAATGCCCCCAAACTTAAACTAGACATTGTCCTCAATGGCTACAATAGAAAAAATTAAAGGCAGAGGACTTCCTTGAAAATATAGCAATCTTCCTCCTTGTCCGCTAAGTTTGGAGAATAGGCTAAGCACATGGAACAAATTGGGCACCACTCTTGTATTTGACTTGAATAACCTGTAAAACCATGATAGAAGCAATTTTATTAAATCCTAAATAAATGCAAATTCCAAACTACTAATATAAAACTTAATAAAATTAAAAATAAAAATTGAACTTGGGTTTGCCTCCCAATAAGCGCTTGTTTTACGGTCTTTCAACTGACTTTATGTCGTCAATGCTATCCAATTCCTCTTGAAAGTTGAGGAACCCTCCATCCATCTAAATAATATAGCTTTTGGTAGGTTCCCATTTACAATAGCCATTGTATTAAAGTCACCTAGCATGCTTTCTTTAGATAAGATCACATTCAAGAACGTCTAGCATCTAGTGGTTTCTCCATTCTGTCTGTGAATATATTACGCATGAGGCTTGTCGAGACACAACAATTTCTTCTTCTATCTTCTCACTCATCGTACCATGGTTTCAAGGTGTACTTGCTTTTACATCACGGAGAGTATTAAACGACATGACTACCAATCTGACAAGGTTTTGTAAATCTAACCTGGACTCTTAAACTGTGGAGGAGAAGGAACTTGAGGCATAAATAACATTGGCTCATCATCATTGGTTCTCACAATTAGTTCTTCACCGACCTTGTTGTCATTATCCCCATTTGTCTCCTCTTTTTCATCTCGTGGCTCATCCAGGTTGTAGATTTGGCTCGGGCTCACCATCGAGCTCATCATCGATCCTCGTTATCCATGTCATAGAGCCAAGTGTATTGAAGATTTATTGTTCAACGCATGTGCTTTCTCATCCCCAATTAATTTTCCATATTCTTGATCGATGCATTCGACTTTGTATACTCACTCCATTTGATTAAGTTTCTTTTCATGTTCCTCGTGTTTCTTTTCAGAAGCTTTAATAACTTTTTCCAAGGCTTCCTCCCAATTTGAATGTTCTTCCTGTTGTAGTGGAGGTGGACACGAGAAATCCGGTGGGTATGTTGGACTTGGAGCATAAAATGTTACTCCATGAAAAATCCGGGTGATACCCCCAAACTTGTTCATAATTATCATATGCATACTGATTGAGGTAGTTACCACCATACTGTACCGGCCCAAGATTGATGGTGCATTGATTACTCGGGTGATTGCCAGCACAATAGTCACACATAACTGCCATTCTTCGACTCTATTGTGATGCAATAACGTCCAACTTCCTCGAAAGTTCTTTAATTTGTGCTGACATTGCGAAAAGTGTCGCGAGTCTGTCAATCTCCATTCCCCTTGGTTGAGTCACGTTCATGTATGGTCATTGATACGCAAAGTCATCCATGGTACCTAAAAAGAGAGAAATATAGGAAGAGAATGAAAAATAAAAATAAAAATAAAAATGTTTAAATTAAGACTAATTTGATTGAAATTAATATTGGTAAATAATTATTAAATTAATTCCACTACAGCGGCCAAAAACTTGTTGATCGATTTACAATCAATGAATACGTGCAAGTATACACTTGTCAACAAGTAATAAAGTGAAAGTAGAGTATCGTTCCCACGAGGAATTATTTAATAAAAAATACCAAGTACTAACTCTTAACCAAATCAATTTTATTTAAACAACCAATAATTGTGATTTTTCTAGTTAAGAAAACTAAATTAAATAATTAAAAGAGATTAGTCTAAAAGAAAGCAAATAAACAACTAAGATTTGATTAAATTTAGGTAAATAAGGATTAAGACTCCAATATCCCCAATTATGAACTATAAACCAATTATCCAATTATCTCAATTATTATGTCTACTAAATTGTTAACAGAAATTCTCAAGTGCCAAAAGCCCTCTCTCGAGCGATCAATTGCCTTCTATTTAACCCAGATTAATTTTGCTATATCTCTATGCAAAACAATTGAATTAAACTCGTTACAATCCCAATTCCTTATGTGTTACATGCGGCAAATAGATATTCTCATTCTATTCACAAACCTAATTATTCACTGTGCAAATAACTAAGTCACATGATATCATGCCCAGTTCTAACCCTAGAATTCCTTTCTCAATTCCTTCTAGAGTAACACGGTAATTACTGATCAGATAATTAATCAATAAGCACAAAGCAAGATGAACAATTCACTTCAACATAAATAATTAGAATAAATCAAATAATCAATTCATAATCATAAAAAGTTCAATTGAAATCTTAATGAAAGAGTTAGTTCATAATTAATGAATTAAAATCAAGAATCCACAATTGAATAGACATTAAAAGATAAAAGTAAGAGAAGAGAATAGAATATAATCTATTGTCAGTAGCCTTAAGACTCCTCTTTCGCTCCTGCTTTGAATCTTCAATGGTCTCCAAGTTGATTCAATCTCCAAAACTAATAAGAACTAGGGTTATGTTCTAATCTAAAGGAGTGTTTAATCTAGTCTAATCTATGTAATCCCCTCCTATTTTATGTCTTACATCATGTATTTATAGATTACAAGTCTAATTTTGAGCTTAGGAACAAACCCAATCCAATTTGGAGTCTAAAAGGTGTCAAAATTCGCCCAAAATGCGTCCAGCCCAACCAACCTCTTCCCCAGTACCCAATCTTTGGGCTTGGACGCCACACACTTTGCTCCTTAGTTCCCCATTGTCCATAGGCCAAAAAATAGCGCCCCGACGCTGTCCCCTTTTTCCAATATTTTCTGCTCCGACGTCCTTTGGGAAATGGCCATAACTTCTTCGTCCGAACTCCGATTTTGATGATTCAAGATGTTCCAGAAAAAGGAAAAGTAGATATACAACTTTCATTCTTTGAGTTTTTTCAAATAAGGTCCTGAGCTATAGTCAAATTGTCTCTGAAGTGATTTCATGTAAATGGCAAGCCAAAACGCGAATCTAGCCACCCCAAACGTCGATCCATGTAACTTTTGTCCCAATTCCTACAAAACAATATAAAACATGCATGAATAGACACAAACACATAAAAACATCCTAAAAGACTTGAGAACAATAATAAATTAAGCCCAAATGTATCCAATTCATATGTATAAAACTCACTCATCGTTGTTCTTGAGTGTTCTTGAGCATTTCAAAAAACCATGTCGCATGTAGGTAGGTACCATGTTTGACCAATTATAATTCCTAGTTCATGATCTTTATGGGCTAGCTAATGGTCGTGTCCTCAGTAGTATGGATTCAATACTACATGATCTTACCATCATCGAGGTTAGAATAGATAACACAAGCAAGATCTGAACTTCTAAAAGTCGACAGAAGGCGTTTCTTCATTTACGGGTTTTCGAAATGAAGAATAAATCTTCTACCTCCTTTGGATCCTTATAACATGCATATTAAGCTTTCTTTGTGTGATAGGAAGGTTCACATATGTAGTATAGATATCCTTGTTCAAGTATATAACCTTCAAACAACTTTAAAACGTCATCAAAAGAAAATCTGGGTCGGTCAAAGTAGGCTAAAAAAATTGGCGTTGAACATTTCTGGGTTTTTCCAGAAATGTTCTTCGGCAGATGGTCAACCCAATTTTGACCGGGCTTAGTTTCATTTCTGTTTATGATATGAGAAATCTAAAGGCAGGATCGCATAGTCCTCATGTCTTACTACAACACCAAAACAACAATATGGCCAGAAAATGAAAAGACTGCAAGATCTGAGGCCAAACAAAACTTGTCAGAAATTTTGGGAACATTCTAGGTAACCTAGAAATAGATTTGGTGCTCGGTCAATGTACTTTGACCACTTATAACTTTTGATCTACACATGATTTGGACTTGATTCAAGTGCGAGATCAAAGACCATACAACATACTACAAGTACAAAAGCTTAAAACACAAAAACAGTTAACAGAGAAGAATCTAGAAGCTCTGATTTTAAGTTGTCAGGCGACTTTTCAATTTTTTTCCAGATTTGATAAATCTTATATTTCGAGCATCTAAATGATTTTGATCTGCGTTTTGACAACGTAGATCATCAAATGACACTCTAATACACAACTCTAACCAACAACTAACATCAAAACACAAGATTTAAGGATTTCAAAATTTTAGGGTTCTTATACCTTTGAGCCTTGATCTTGATTTCTGACTTTTGATTCTGTTCTTCTTGAGAGTTAAGAATCGATATTTGCTTACTTTTATTTCACTCTCTCACTCTAAATCTCAAAAATGAAGAGAGGAGAGTGGGCTTGATAAAATGAAAATTAAAAGTGGACTTTTTTCTCTCTCTCAATCTATATATATTGATATGTGTAATGTTATGGTTGAGATGGTCTTTGAGATTTTAAGTCAATGAGTTGTTGGAGTTAATCACCAACTCTCATTTGGCAAGATTTTCACTCAACCTACCAAATAATGCAACAAAGGGCAAAAGAGTCTTTTAGCATTTAATTTTAATGGCATTTTAGACAATTGGCCAAACCCTTGGGGTTTAGAGTTTGGAGTTAGGGTTTGGGGTTTGAGCCATTTTAGGTTTTAGGGTTTAACCCTTAACTTGCAATTTAATTTCTAAGGTTTCAATTTCGGTTTTTAAAAATCGAAATTAATATTTCAAAATTATAATTAGGATTTTCTAATTATATTAAAATTTCTTAATCATAACTTAAATCTTGCTAATTAGGATTAAAATATCCTAATTAAAATTGTTAATTTAGCAATTTGGGTCAAAATGGTCATTAGGGTTTATAACCCACAAATTAGGGTTTCTAATAGAAAATAATATTTCAAATTTTGAAATTAGATTTAAGTAATTAGATTAGGGTTTTCTAATTACTATAACTTGAAAATTAGGATTAACATTTCTAATTAACATTACAACTATTAAATTAACAATTAGGTTTTTCTCTATTTATTAATTAGGGTTTCTAATCCAGAAATTAGGGTTTTCTAAATTTAAAATTAGGGTTTGCTAATTAATTAAGCTTTACCCTAATTAATATATTAATTATTTACACTTACGCCATTAAGTTTCCAATTTAGGGTTTCATACACCGAATTATTGTTTCAGATTCCCGGAACTGAAGTTAGGGTGTCCAGAACCGGTTTTGAGGGTTTCTTGTTAATCGCTAGGGTTTTCTAACCGAACGTTGACGTTCTTAAGATATACCTAGGGTTTGTTACAGATATCGTTTATCTGGTCAACCCTTGACCCTTAACCACATACTGTACACATATACATATAAAAAATATTCACGTATACTCTAACTCTGAATAATTCACCTAAATCCTTCACGAATTTTGAAATCCTCAAAATTCTATCTTAAAAATATCAAACGCATACACTTATTTTACATACAGGTTCTAATATTGAACCTTAAATCAATTAATTAAAATTTTAAAAAATTTCTAAATTCTCGGGTTGTCACATTCACCCTTCTTCTAAAAATTTCATCCCAGAAATTTACCTTACACCATATACCACACACACCATACATACACAAAGATCACATGCTACCCAATATACCACTCACAAGAGTAAAAATTTTCAAATTTTGCTGAGGAGTCATATAGACTATTTGTCTGTCATTTTCGCAAAGGTTTTATGAAAATTCATCCGCAAACCGTCATAACTTACAGACACGAAGGGTGATTAGCCCGATATGCCCTGTACTGATCAAGTACTGCTGGTCGGAACAATTCGTTCCTCTTATCCGCCTTGGGCGCATAAAATTTCTTACCTCAGTCTTATTGGATTATGCACCAAAATAATTTGGTTTAGGAAATTTCTTTCAATGAACACTTCGAGTTTTATAAATGTTAATTTGTCTAGCCGAATCAAATAGCATAGACACATATCAATAATTCAATTCAATCGAATTATTTAAGTATAGCCAAACCCCGTTGGCAAATTAAATTTTATTGAAAATATTTTTGAGAATGACGTCATAATGTCATACTGTATTAACAGTCCGTTTGAGGATGCCGTCATCGAGTGACTTTGTCATAACACATCATACAATAGTGGAACAATGATTTTTAGATCAAATTCACACTAAGTATTTTTGTATTTACAACTCTATCAACTTTTTATCATCTCTGCACCAGGTTACATGGTACATGAGTGATAAATAAAAGATATTTTGATTTTTCAAATCATTTGCGTCTAGCTGAAATAAGTAGCATAGACTATACTTTAAACCGTTTCAAAAATGATTACGAGTCTACATATTTATTTTTTATTTTTATTTTTTTTCAAAAGCACATAGTGTGTATTTAGCTTGATGTCAAAATTCCGAAGTCTAGCATAGCTAGGAGTTTTGGAAAAACTTATGTCTCCACTAATAATCATTAGCTTAACAATCTATCTGTTCCTATAATCTTTAATACTCCATTTACACACAACTATACCCAGTTCGTAAAACCACACTTATGAGTTCATTTACTTGCCACAATCATATGAGTTTAAGAACTTGTCCTAGTCAGACCTTTGGCGTCCATTCGCTGAGGGGTTCATAAACGTTTCATATAACTATGAATCAAGAATGTCACATAAGTATGAGTTTTAAGAACTCGTACTTAACCTTATACCCTCTACCTATGACTTATCTATCTGTTATACACGTGAGAAAGGAATCACCCTCTTAACATGCATATAACAAATAGCGCGACACAAACATTTCAATGATTATCATTGTCAGAACTAAGTAGTTATTACACCAAGTACAATTCCCCGCCCACACAAGGAATCATACAACTCAGCTGCCCACATGAATCCTCAATCGAATCCCCACCTAACACTAACTCCCTTCTCAATACGAATTTCATTTAATCCGTATTCATAATCCTTTCCTGAATCTGTACCAATTCACACAGCAATCTTGCTGTAAACTTTCCAATCATCATATTGATTCTTTTCCCTGCTATCACATTATTAAATCACGGGGTGATCTTATCATATATATTACGATTCATTTCTATACTGTGATCGTTTTGTTTTACCATCTCCTATCACTATACTTTTAGTCTTTTAGACTCTATCTATTCATCACTACTGTTCAACTTTATTATCAGAGTTAGGGAACTCTTCAGTATATTTTATAACCCATGAGATTAAATCTTTGAATCTTACCGACCAACTAACTCTATGTGAGTTAGATCTTATCCTAATCACTGCGGTTATTAGTCTCAGGTATTCCTACCTAAGGTTCATAACCTACATCTTTGATACCAACTGTGAGGGCCCTGAATCCGAGGTCCCGAATCACCGCAGATCCGGTTCGATCATTCCATACAACTATTACTATTTGCGGAAGATATAAACATAAATTGTTTATACAATATATTTTACACACTATTCCCCAAGGTCGAGTAACCTTAACTTAATACACAAATCATAACTTATTTAACACATAACATTATTATTATACAACTATTACAAAACTAATTGCGCACATTAACATTAAGCTGGAACTGTCTTTAAACCTTTCCTTGTATCCGACGCATTTGTCTTAATCTGCAATGTTTATCATGATATAGCAAGGGTGAGCATAAGATTGCCCAGCAAGTTTAAGTTCAATAATATAACGATATATCATGATTGAAAGATTTGAATAATTGGCTGGCTATAATTCAACAATATAATTGTGAACTAGCAGGAACAAACTTTTGACTGAACATGAACAAATATATCTGAACCGAAGGGTAATGAAGGTGATCAGCCTTTCATACCTGACTTATACATGCAATATGTACAGAGTACAATTCTACAATGGCAATCAGCAATGATTATCCATAAGCATATATGAATAAAACAACTCTTAGTAGAGTTAAGTAAAAACAAACTTGCCTGAACCGTTGATTACCGCAACACAATTTATAACGCTTTATCTGAAGACCTAATATTAGTAATATAGATCTCCAATATTAGAATAATATCATCACAATATAATACTATTATATATATAGATATACATAGAATAACCTAAATACATAACACATAATCCTATCAGTCTATAACACACATAGGACTCGGTATCAAGTCAAATTATTGTAGTCTGAGTTGAACCCGACACAAATCTGACATCCCAACGGTCTAGTCGGACTTTTATCGAGTCTAAGTTCAATTAAACTCTGCCTAAGACTTAACAATTATCTCAGATAATTTTAATATCAGACGAAATATTTTTCCAAGTCTCATAATAATTTTTAAATAATTATTACTATTTATCTTGATTTTTCAATCATTAATAATCGTATTTATATAAATTAACTACCTCATAATTCTTTTATCATTAATATTTATTTATTATCAAATATTAATGAAATACATGTCATAATATTAAAATATATTTTATAATATCACAAAAGTATTTTAATACTTTTAAATCACCTTTATATGACTTTTAAACAATTAAATTCATTATCCAGGTAATTACTATTAATATTAAAATATTAATATTTTTCATGATGAAATATCAAAAGTTATATTTTATAACTTCAAATATTTTATAACACTTAAATCATTTTTATATGATTTATAAATCATTAATTCTATTTTTCCATAATTTATTTAATATATTTATTAAATAAATTAACTATCATTAATATTAATTAATTAATAAAATTCATCACAAAATATTAAAAGTCACTTGAAAATATCTTTAAATATTTTCTTATACCATAATATTATTTTTCATGATTTTCATGAATTATAATCATTTTAAATAATTTATTTAATATTATAATTAAATTAATAAATACCTTTTATATTCAAAAATATTAAATATTTTTGAAATATACTTAAAATAATTAAAAACTATTTTTAGGACTTTAAAATAATTTTTCGAAATTTATTATGTATTTTAATAATTAAAACCATTTTATCTATTTATTTAATTAAAATAAATATTTTACGAAATTATCATCACTACTAAAGGGCCCTATAGCGGCAGAAACTGTCATATAGGTGTTCTTGAGTGTTCTTGAGCATTTCCAAAAACCATGTCGATGTCACGGGTACCATGTTTGACCAATTATAATTCCTAGTTCATGATCTTTATGGGCTAGCTAATGGTCGTCCTATAGTATGGATTCAATACTACATGATCTTACCATCATCGTGGTTAGAATACATAACACAAGTAAGATCTAGACTTCTAAAAAAATTCGATAATTTCATTCTTCATTTACGGGTTTTCCGTAAATGAAGAACGATTCTTCTCTCTCCTTTGGATCCTTATAACATGCATATTAAGCTTTCTTTATGTGATAGGAAGGTTCACATATGTAGTATAGATATCCCTGTTCAAGTATATAACCTTCAAACAACTTTAAAACGTCATCAAAAGAAAATCTGGGTCGGTCAAAGTAGGCCAAAAAAAACTGGCGTTGAACATTTCTGGGTTTTTCTAGAAATGTTCTTCGGCAGATGGTCAACCCTAGTTTGACCGGGCTTAGTTTCTTTTCTGTTTTTGATATGAGCAATCGAAAGGCAGGATCGCGTAGTCCTCGTGTCATACACTACACCAAAAATGGCCTCTAGTGAGGGAAATTTTGTGAAGGAATTTATTCCTTCACATGAGGAGTTGTTTAGCGAAGAAACAATGAAGGAAAAAAATATAGTGACAATATAGTTATTAGCGAAAGAAACATCCTTCACAATTTATAATTTTTTCCTCATAAAATTAGAAGCGATAGAAAGATTTTTTAGAGCCAATTTATGATGAAAATTTGCGTGAAAAAAATCTATTTAGTGAAGGAATTATTACTCACTATATATCATTATTCGAAGTTTTTTGTGAGGATAAAATTGGTCGCTTTATCTTGTTTCTAAATAATTTTTTGAATTAATTGTGTTGAATATAAATACTTTAAATTTTTTACAATAATAAAATTAATTTTAATAACACTTTTAAGTAACTTACAATATCAACTATTTATTTTAATAAACTATAAAGTAAATAACTTTACACTATGTTAAACTTTAAAATTTCTCCATAAAAGTTTATCTTTATGATCATAATTAAATAAAGTTAAAGTTAAATAAAAATAAAATTAAATAATCCAAAAGACTTTAAATTTTATTTTAAGTATATAATATTAATCCAAAAAGTCTTTTGGAGATTAATTTAAAATAACTTTATTTTTTGGTATGATATTTAATATTCAGTTAAATAATAATTTGGGAGGGCTTTAATTAAGAAAGACTTTTGAATTATTTAATTTTATTTATAATTATTTCAGTACTAAACCATAAGAAAAAAAATGTAGTGACAATATTGATTATGTTCTCTTGTTATGATGGATAATATTACTTTTGAGCTTGAACAAGTTGGATTTTGTATGATTTTAGTTTAGTTTCTTTATGTTTTTCTAACTTTGCAGATCGGTAATGATTTTAGTTTGTTTTTGTGTTTCTGTAGTCTGCTTTTCCAATTTATCCTTATTTATTTGTTCGGGCCTCAACTCTCTCAAGTCAAGCATTCTTCTCCCCTTATTATAATCTTCCCAGTCTAATCTAATCCCAATCGATCAATCCATCCATCCAAGTTTCTGTCTGCCGGGTGAACTCACAAACCCCAACCATCCAATGACGGCGTCGTCGGATCTGGAATGAAGGCTAAGGAGGCGTTTGTTGACGACCACTTCGAACTGGCCGTTGACCTTTACTCCCAAGCTATCTCTCTTAACCCTAAAGACCCCAATCTTTTCGCCGACCGTGCTCAGGCCAACATTAAGCTCCACAACTTCACTGGTAATCAACCCTTTTCTGTTTATTTGCAAAATCGAGAAGAATCATGTTATATTTCCAGTTCTGTCGACACTGGGTTGATTTTGTTTAACCTTTGGGGTTGTACTTGTTTTTCCTTCGCTCAGTGATCAATCTAATAAGCTTTAATTTAGGTTCTGATTCTATTATTTAATGTTAATAGCTAAATTTAGTGGTCAAGTCTTCTTACCCTTTTTCCTGATTTTGATTTTTTGTTTTGTTTTTTGATGTTTGGGAATTTTTGGGCAAACAATTGGAGGTAAAAAAGTTTGATAGATGGATATCGTGGGTTCATTTTCCCTTGAAGTTATTGATTCATACAGGCATACAGCCAGAAGTGTATGTGATTGATAATGTCAATATATGACTTTATGAGCATATGCCAGACTGAAATAATGTGTTGGGGATGTTTACACCGTCAAGTCAGCTGTTTCTATGTGTCTTATCGTTCATTTGAATTTTAATCAAATGCTTTTTATCTCGGTTCAACGAAGCTACTCATAATTGTGTGGATGAAGTTCTGGCCAATCTGGTTAAACTTCGTACACATGAATGTGATGAGCATATTGCAGGTAATGTTATTGCTAAGCATCATAATGAAATCTCAGGGATCAGATCCCTTAGTTGACTTGTACACATGATAGATTTTACTATATAACATTTTGATGTCAAACTGCATCCCATTTAAATTTATTACCACATTGTTTAGGAGGCTATATGTTGATATTAATTTTTCCACATTCTTGTCTGGTATAGCATACAGAGTGGTTTATAATTTTTTGGGGATTTGATATTGTGATTTTATGAATAAGTCTGTAAAAGATCTGATTTGCTAAATGTTTCTGGTCATACCAATTTTTTTGGTTGAGCAATGATGGTGTATTATATTGATCGCTTATCTTTCCAACCCATGGTTTTTTCTCCCTTGGATATAATATTAAGGATTTTGAAGGAGAGACTAATAAATACTCTGTAATTTCTCTCTTGAGCAAGTGTGTGTGTGTGTGTGTGTGTGTCCATTATTCTTTTTGATGGGTTTTGCTTGCTTATTCAGAGGAAGTTGGTGAGCTACCAAGACAGTTGGTAGATAAAGCCTTAACTGATAATGTACCATTTACATCTCAAACATCGGGGAAAACTGATGTACCTCTAAAGGATGCTGAGCCAGTTAATAACTTGTCTGATCCTGTGGAAACATTGCCATCATCATCCAAACCAAACTACAGGTATTGACGACTTCCTATGTTTAATTTGTCTTCGCAAATTACAAAATTCATCTTTGCAAGTTCCAATCGTTCAGTACATTATGCTTGCAGTTAACTATATTATACTTGTAGTATAGAAATAGTTGACCAAAATTTAGAAAAATTCTACCACAAAAAAGAGTTGTTACATATCTTTTCACATAATATTCAAACTTTTGATAGATGTATTATATATTTCTTGTGTAATTCTATCTAGAGGCAAACATGAAAATATCAAATGTTTCCTTTAAGATTATTGGACAATGTCGGGGTGATGGGTTACTCAACCCCATGCATATGGTTGATGGATAATGGTTTCATTGTCTGGAACTCTAAATTTTGTATGAAACTGTCAAATTATATTTTTATGTGTGTTTTAATTTTTTGTCAGTCCAATTCAAGTACCAGTTATTACTTACCAGAGTATTATATGATAGATTTTAGAGGAAAATTGCAAATTATTAGGTTAAAGAAAAAATTTGATTGTATTGGTGTAAATTGTTTAACTGGTATATCTTGTTCATATACTTGTATGTAGACTATAAGATCCCACAAGGGGTGGTCTTGATTCTGGAAGCTGAGGGTAGCAGCTATAGACTGAATCTTGAAAAATAAAATTGACTCATTTGTTATCTACAGTTTTATTTCCTCTAGAATTTGTCAACTATTTGAACTATTTAAATTATGCAGAATATATAGTATGATGTATGTGCCTATTATAAGCTATAATCTGACTATAACTTATTCATTACAAGTTGCATCAGACATTATATGAGCAACTTACTTTGAGTTACAATCTATAATTTGTTATCGATCAGCTGTAACAGCAGGCCTCAATCTGGTCAAAGAACAAGTACTATTACGAGTGTTTAAATTTGGTTACCTTGTCTTAGTTATTTAAAATAAGAACTGGGATTACAACTTACCACATCATACCCAGACATATGATAATTTGTTTTGTTTTGCTGCCTATTGCTCTTGAAACAGAGTATTCCTTCCCACAGGCCGATAAAGTTAAAGAGTACCTTGCGGTATGTACTATTAGTTCTGCTACTTTGTTTAAAGTAGAATAGCATATAAGTCCTTCCTCTTGCAGTTCGTCCCACTTTGAAAAATTATAATGCAAGGCTTGCTGCTTAAATTCTACTATAATCTTCGTTCTTTATACTGGACAGGTCTTAATCTTCATGTGGCTCAAGTTTCTTCTCATTTGGCGCTTCTTTCAGTTCTGGTCACTGGTAGGCTTGTTGGAATTCTACACCTGAGATCATCTTCCATTTTTCTTTTGTATATAGGACATTAATTGTTGGATGTCACTATATGTTTGTAGATAAATGGCATCGAGACACCTGAGAACATGCCAAGATGTATAAATAATTGCCATAATTTAGAAATATTGGCATGCTTCCTTCAACAAATGGCTTGTCAGGTGCACTCATATATTTTATCCTACATATCTCTAGCATTTCTTTATTGACAATGAAAGCGTATATTTGACTACAATTTTAGGTACATGTACATTCCTCTTGGTGGCTCTCAAAGAAAACTGCTCAACATATGGGTCATCTTCACATTCGTCGCTATATGGCATGATTTAGAGTGGTACTTTAGATTCTTTTGATTATTTGGCATCCGTTAGTACTGTATTATAACCCTGTTCCTTGCTCCTCGTCTGACAGCTTATTGCCTTGGCTTCATGAAGCTTCTTTAGGTGAGGTTAACATGTTTATTCTTTATTCCCGAGATGATTGTGAAATCCACAGCAAACACTCTTCAGGTGATGTAATACTTATGATCTAGTTCCGTGTCTAGCAATTCTTTTGATTGGATTTAGTTTGAAGGTTAAACTTTAACCTCATTAATAGGAAAAATGTTGATTAAAATTGTTAGTTCAGTAGGGTCTCCTCTCACAGAAAATGTAGACGAGTCCTATACTCTTGAAAGATCACTATGCATCACTAGTGGAAACAACAACTCCTAAATATTGTTATACTTTGTATTGATGGTTCTTTGTTTTGTATGGTATTTCTTATTTGTAGATTTTTCATGTTCTTTTCTGTTATTTATTTTGTTTTTTATTTCTTGTTCTTTTTGTTTTGTTTGTCCTCTAGAAATTTTGGTACATAGATGGTTGCCCGGTTCAGAAATTTGAAGAAATCGACACACTTATGTCTTCAAGGGGTGGCTTTGGCTTGTGGAATCTTTGGGATTTGGACCAAGTTTGGAGTTGTGCTGCCTAGTGCATTCTGCCCTGCTATGCTGCCTAGTGTCTGCTGAGTGTTGACTACAGTGCTCGAGTTTTCGATGTTACCATGTGCTGGCAGTGCTTGATGTTTGCTAATTTTAATCATGTTAAGGTTTTGAATTATTATGTATTGTTAATTTTAGAGATGTATCGACTTTCTTCTGTTGATTGTAATAAATATGAAATCATTGATTTGAAAATTAATTATAATTTGCAATGAATTTTGATTATTTATCAATTAATTTTTTATTTATAAATTTATAATTTGTGAATGATTTTATTTGAGAAATTGACATTAATGAAGGATTATTTCCCTCACTAAAATCTTTTTTAGTTAATTAGTTAGTCATCAATGAAGGATTATTTTTCTCACTAATTTAAAGATACATTCTCAATTTATAATTAGTGAAGGATAATTTTCTCTCGTTAAATAAATTTGTTCCTCATAATATATTATTTGTGAGGGAATCAAGTTACTCATTAATTTCAAATAGTCCTTCTTAAAATATTATTTACGAAGGAAATCAATCTTTCACTAAATAACAATATTCCATTACTAAATACAATTTGTGAATAAAAAAGTTATTCACAATATATCCTTCACAAAAAATATTTAGCTACTACTTAGAGAAGGATAGCCAATTGCGAGGAGGTGTCTAATCTGAGCAGCTCGTGTGAAGAAATATTTCTTGTGATAAATCACTTGTGAGTGATATAGGGGCCTCTAGTGAAGGATTTTCCTTCACTAGAGGCCATTTTTGAATAATAGTGATACTACAACACCAAAACAACATGGCCAGAAAATGAAAAGACTGCAAGATCCGAGGCCAAACAAAACTTGTCAGAAATTCTGGGAACATTCTGGGTAACATAGAAACAGATTTGGTGCTCGGTCAACGTACTTTGACTGTAGTGCCCCCAAATCCGGGTATCTTCCAACCCGACAGATGGTGCTATACTGTACAACATTCATACATTCATTCAATTGAAAAGTCTCAAAGAACGAACATAACTTCTATATATTTAAAGTAATATTTACATTTCCCAAGTTTTATACCCATTACAAAGGTTCTTTGTCATAATATCAGTTACATTACAACAATAGACCTATACTATTACAAGACAGCTTAGTAATCTGCCTTAGCTTTTCCTTTATCCTTTTTCGATCCTTCGGGACGTTCAGTCTTAGCTGCATTCAATGGTTCAAGTAAGAGTGAGCATAACTAGCTCAGCAAGTATAACAATTTAATAACAACATGCTTGACACATACAAATCGTATATCTTCAATAACTGAACAATATTTATGAAGTACTATTGATAATTCAAAATAGCACTTCATCTTTTCTTTCAAAATGTTTTACAATAATAACAATATTTAGCAAAACATTCACTCCGGTCATAGACCTCGAGTATTCATTCTTTATTGGAAAAGGACAACCCGGAAGCAAGTCCGTAAGCCCGATATCACTTACAAGCACTTCTAGGTGATTAGCCTATTATACTCTATGTTGATCAACACTACATCCATTAAACGTATGAACGTTTAAGCATTTGGCAACCTCACGTGCCTGTCGTTTTACCGACACAACATTTGTTTAACATTTCAGTCTTCTTTTGAAAACCATATCAAGTAGTTGACAAAAGATAGCAACATTTGATAGTAAATGAATAGATTATCAATACATCAAGTCTAGCCAAAGGAATTGGCTTTAACTTCAACATACCTCAATTCATGCGAAAGAATACATGAACCTCAAAAACTTGTTCAGATTGAACTAAGACAAGAGTTAGAATACTTGCCTTTAGCGTCTGCTACGGTATATTAACTTTATGTTCAAGTCGTTCAAGTCTCTACAATACATGATCACATAATGCCTTACATTAGGTCACATATAATCAAGTATGTATATGACTATATCATACCCTTCATTTCAATCTAATTGTGTATTAGATTCAGTTACTATTCGTTCCGGTTTATCATTATCCTTTCATTTCTATTCGACTAGGTTATCTTAACCTTTATACAACATCCTTACGGTTTAACAAAGTTTAAACAATGTTACATTACATTCCTTAAGTTGTGTTACTTCTAAATTAATTAGCTTTCTTTTCTTTGTACTTAGAAATCTTCATTACCATCCTTGTTTTGAGATCTGGCTATTTAGCCATTTCGACTTTTCTCTACATCTCATGTTTGTAGGCGCGAAACCTTATCTAACATTGTCCCGGACTTGGCTGCTGCCATGAGTCCTTACTTAATAGGCATACTGTATTTCCACTCTCAGAAAGATTTTTGCACTTATACATGGCATGCTACCACATATATTAGTAGTATGGTTACTTTACGGTGAACTCTTGCGATGTAATACTCGGACCTTTATTACCTTCATGACGCGACTAATTTTGCCTTGGGTTGGTATATGCATTTACTCGTGCACCGTAAAACAATTTTAGTTTATGAATTTTGTGAACTTCCCGGACGCATAACTTCTTCGTTATAAGTCCGAATTGGCTCGTTCAAAAGCCTACGGTTCAAAAATTATGTAATCTACGCGTTCATGCAAGAATTTTATCTATTTGACTTCGTTTGATAAAAATTCACCTATTGGTTCATTTTTAATGAAAAGCGATAAGCGTTAAATGAGCGTTCAACGCTTCGTTCTTCGTTCTAAGTCAGAATTCGGTTATTTTCGAGTCTATAACTCTTAAATGCCAAATATGACTTGTCTCTATTGGAAAACAATAGTTCCAAGCTTAAACACAAAATTTGACTTCCATTCCGAGAATTTTACGAATTCGACGATTATCGTCGATAAATGCAATTTCCTAAGAATCTTCATTCTTATGATTTGTTCAACATTACAAATGACTTCCATTCATCATGTGAACATCTCAACCTACTTATTACAACAACTTATAATCATTTTTGGATTTTGGACTTATTCTTCATGAGCTTATAACTTGTAAATTTATAAACTACTTAAGATTTTATTGTTCAGTTCGCTGACTTATGACAATTAAAGTTTCTTAATCATCACTCTTCATATGTTCTCAACATATAACTTTACTTATGATTCATATGATCATACAAGTTCTTTTATATCCTTATTACTTCTCTTAATAAACTCATTACCAATTCATATTTTCATACTTAACATTCAAGGTTAACTTATAATAAGTTTATAACTTTTATAAGTTCAAATGACTTATTACTTGACTTATGTGGCTTAAGTTCATGACTTATACATTCTTCTTGCTTCTTATCATTCATGTTTCTTAATCCATCTTTTCTTATCAACCTATCATGGTAGAGATAGAAGATAATGGAGAAGAAGTCTTACTTTTGTGTAGTCTTGGTAAGGTAGCTTTCTTCTTCTTCTTACTTATGGAATGACTTATGTGTAGCTTATTCTCTCTAACACTTAAGCACTTTGCAATATATTGGATTATTTGAACAAGGGTTAAATGGCTTGTAAGCCTCCTATATTTATAAAAGTTGCAAAGCTAGGGTAGTTTAGTCTTTAAATCATCCCACCTCCTAAGCCACCTCCTTACTATTCATTACTTGGTTAGCACAAAACCTACCCTTTGCTTGACCACCACTCATAAGTCTTGGTCATTACTCCTTAAATCTTGGTCATTACATTAACTTGGTCACCACATTTAACCATATTAATATGGTGTGCCCCATGGGTCAACCAATTTATTTCAATCTAGCTTGGGCTTGGACCAACTAACTCTTTGGGCTTTGCATTAATAAACACTAATTGGTTCATTAATTTATAATTGGGCCTTAACATTTTAATCTACTTGGACTTGAATATAATTGTTAACTAATCTTCCAAGTCCATTAACATTACTTGATACATATACTTTATGTATTATTTTCGTATTCTAATTCATATAGGATTTATATACGATATTTCATCCTTCATACAAACTCGTATAATACTTCGTATTATACTCGTTTTCATTACTTTTGTACAATACCAAGGTATCATACTATTATTACTTATTCATTACTACTTCGCCTTACTTAAAGTTTATAAATTAAGTCCACAAGCGAATTATTACATTTTCCATAACTAGATTTTTATTACATAATCCATCTTACCTTGTTATTCCATCATTACGTATTTCTCGGAAGTTCAAAAATATATCCCGAGCAAATACCGATGAATAGTGTTTTTCAGAAAATCTCTCAGAAAACTTTTATTTTCGTCTTGGAAATTCAAACACTTTAATTCATCCACGTAGCTCAAATACTACGATATTCTAACATCAATAGGTTATACAATGACAACCATCTTGATAACACATAGAATAGAATTTTATTGTTTAATTTAATAAAATCATTTTACAATAAGATCTGAATTTCTCGGTCGTTACATTGACCGCTTATAACTATTGATCTACACATGATCTGAACTTGATTCAAGTGCTAGATCAAAGACCATACAACATACTACAAGTACAAAAGCTTAAAACACAAAAACAGTTAACAGAGAAGAATCTAGAAGCTCTAGCTTTAAGTTGTCAGGCGACTTTTCAATTTTTTTCCAGATTTTATAAATCTTATATTTCGAGCATCTAAATGATATTGATTTGAGTTTTGACAACCCAGATCATCAAATGACACTCTAATACACAACTCTAACCAACAACTAACATCAAAACACAAGATTTAAGGATTTCGAAATTTTAGGGTTCTTATACCTTTGAGCCTTGATTTTGATTTCTGACTTTTGATTCCTGTTCTTGGAGAGTTAAGAACTGATATTTGCTTACTTTATCTCACTCTCTCACTCTAAATCTCGAAAATGAAGAGAGAGAGTGGGCTTGGATAAAATGAAAATTAAAAGTGGACTCTTTCTCTCTCTCAATCTATATATATTGATGTGTGTAATGTTATGGCTGAGATGGCTGCTGAGATTTTAAGTCAATGAGTTGTTGGAGTTGATCACCAACTCTCATTTGGCAAGATTTTCACTCAACCTACCAAATAATGCAACAAAGGGCAAAAGAGTCTTTTAAGCTTTTAATTTTAATGGCATTTTTAACAATTGGCCAAACCCTTAGGGTTTAGGGTTTAGGTTAGGGTTTAGGGTTTGAACCATTTTAGGGGGTTTAACCCTTAACTTGCAATTTAATTTCAAAGATTTCCGAATTTCGGTGTTTTAAAAATCAAAAATTAATATTTCAAAATTATAATTAGAATTTTCTAATTATATTAAAATTTCTTAATCATAACTTAAATCTTGCTAATTAGGATTAAAATATCCAATTAAAATTGTTAATTTAGCAATATGGGTCAAAATGGTCATTAGGGTTTATAACCCACGAATTAGGGTTTCTAATAGAAAATAATATTTCAAATTTCGAAATTAGATTTCGTAATTAGATTAGGGTTTTCTAATTACTATAACTTGAAAATTAGGATTAACATTTCCTAATTAACATTACAACTATTAAATTAATAATTAGGTTTTTCCCTATTTATTAATTAGGGTTTCTAATCCAGAAATTAGGGTTTTCTAAATTTGAAATTAGGGTTTGCTAATTAATTAAGCTTTACCCTAATTAATATATTAATTATTTACACTTACGCCATTAAGTTTTCAATTTAGGGTTTCATACACCGAATTAGGGTTTCGGATTCCCGGAACTGAAGTTAGGGTTTTCAGAACTAGTTTCTAGGGTTTCTTGTTAATCGCTAGGGTTTTCTAACCGAACGTTGACGTTCTTAAGATATACCTAGGGTTTGTTACATATATCGTTTATCTAGTCAACCCTTGACCCTTAACCCCATACTGTACACATATACACAGAAAATATTTACGTATACACTTAATCTGAATAATTCACTAAATCCTTCATGAATTTTGAAATTCTCAAAATTCTATCTTAAAAATATCAAAGGTATACACTTATTTTACATCTAGGTTCTAATATTTAACCTTAAATTAATTAATTAAAATTTTAAATTTTTTCTAAATTCTTGGGTTGTCACAATCGGTCCACACAATTGTCCATAAACCAATGAAGATTCAAGCACTCTGCGGCCCGCTTCTTAATTTGGAACTCTAGGTTGAGGAGTTACTCGAATCTTTGCCAAGATATCGGTATCTTTGGGGTCATAGTCAGGAGTATAATAAGTCAATTTGTAATCTTTAACACCAGCTTTGAATCAAACACTTGTTTTAGTCTCTGTTTGTGGCCACATTCAATTAATCTCATGTTTAAATCCCACTAAGTGACACATGGCCTCTCTGTAAGCTTTGGCTCCAAGTTTTGCAAGTATTGGCTTCAAGCCATCTAATTCTCTAGCCAAGCCATTTTAATTTCCTAGCCAAGCCATCTTAATTTCCTAGGCTTCAATCCTAGCCAAGCCCCTTTCCTTTCCTAACCAAGCCTTTAAAACCCTAGGCTTAGTTAATTCAACTAAAATTAATTAGTCCAACTAAATTTAATTAGTTGTTTTATTTTCTAGTTTCTTTCTAGTAATCTTTCATAATTCATTTAGTTAGCAAAAAGTCCATTTTTTCCTTTCATACAATTGATTAAGGTTTAATTCCTGAACTAAGTCGGTTACCCGATTTCTTTCTAGTTAGATTTTCCTAACTCATTCAACATTCAAAAACTACAAAATTTCTTTCGTTGATTTTATTGGAGATTACGTCTCTCGTCCTCAAATAAACGTTATATTGCCCTTCGAAATATCGAAATATCGAAGTTGTGTTTTTAGCATGAATAGTGTTTTTACGGCTTTTTTTGAAAAAATTTTATTAGAGTTTTTATCTCTCCTCAAATAAACGCTATGAGGTAATTCGAAATTTTCGGGAAAAAACGTTTATTAGCATTTTTTGTGTTTTTTTGAATAATGTTTTATCATTTTTCTCAGAAAATTTTATTTTCTCCCAAAAACTCCTAACACCCAAACAAAATCACGTAACACGTAAACTAGGTTATTAATCGACCTAAATCACATAACACGTAATAATATCAATAAAGTTTAATTTTATTAGATATTTACATCGAAAACCTAATTTTAAGGTTATCTCAATTCTCGAATTAGTCACATTGTTTCCCAGATTATAAGAATTCCGTCCACGAATCATAATCACCAAAACATCCTTACTAAGTTTACGTTCATCTTCTTCCAAAATTTTCCAAGTGTCATCCTTTTTTACTCCTTAAAACAACATGAGTTAGCTTAACCTTAGAGGATGGTTAAGTTAGCTAGTGGGAGATGAGATAAGTTGATAAGTAGGTTTTATACATACTTATTGGATATCAACTCATTAGAATTGTGCTCATCTCAAGTAGATTTTACTATGTTTTAGTGCATTTTATGTTTGTTTAGCATTATTTGTAGTGGAACTCTCATGGCAAGGAAAAAGGCATGGAAATAAACAAGAATGACATGGATTAGCATGGTGACATGAGCTAGGAAGGACTAGGCATGATGGACATGGGTAGATGATGAGGAGAAAGCGGTGGATGAGTGTTATGAAGAAAGGGAAAGATGAGGAACAAACAACAAAGCAAAGCGAATAGCGAAGACATCAAAAGATAAGCCTTGCTAATTAAGCCTTACAAAGCACGCCCACGCCACTTGAAGACAGACAGTTGTGCACCTGCGCGTGGCCGTGCCTAAAATAAGAAGGAGACTTGCGCGCCCGCGCCAAAGCTTGGGCAGAAATACTCATCGCGCGCATGCCTGCTTTTTACTAGGATCACGCTGCACTGCATGAGTCCTATCTTGATCTGTTGTTGACTTATTTTTAATTTGAATTTTGAGCGCTTGAGGTTTATCTGAACAATATTGGTCGATACCAGACGTGTGTTATTTGGTTTTATTCAGTTCTCATCTGAGTAATTAGGGTTCTTAGTTGGGAACTAGTTTTAGAGAGTTTTTGATAAAAATGGGGAGATATTCTATATCCTCTCTCCAATTTAGTTATTGAATAATTAGTAATTTCATTTCTTGGAGATTATTGGTGATTTGGAACAACACATTGGAACAGAATCTGCAATTGGGTTTAATCATTTCTCTTGCATCTCTCATTTATATTATTTAATCCCATGTGTTACTTCAATCCCATAATGGCTTTTGGTTCATAAATGAACTAAACTCCATTATGGGATTCTAATGGATTTTGATATATAGTCTATACTTAAATGCCTAATTATTTGATTGTATGTTTATCATTTGGATTATCTATTATGTTTGAGTGTAGCGAATGAATGGTTGATCACCATTTATGGGTATAATCATAATAATAGCATACGTTTATGAAATTTGAGTTGTTTAGCTTTGTAATTTGTGAACCGAAATAAATATATTGTTTCATCGAGTGTAGTAATGTAAGAGCATGTGCTTTAATTCATTATTGCTGGAATTTCACATAGACATATAGTGATTTTGGTAATAGTGTTTATTACATGATTTCTATCATATGTGGAGGTTATGTAAATAGGTCATAAGTCATTGAAAAATGGTTATGCCTACCTTTGTGCTTTCTTGGCTAATTTTCCATGATGAATATATAAGCTTTACATGATGGTAATAGTTAGATGAAGTATTAAATGAAGTTAGAATCTCATTCTTTCCCAATTTGATTACATTATTTTAGTATTGTAGTTTGATTCATTAATTGAATTTAGAATTAGTTATAATTGTGAGTTATTCGTTTAAGCATATAAAAATAGTGAAATAGTTGATGTATGATAATTAAGATTTAAAACCTTTCTCCGTGGATCGATACTTTTCTTACTTTGTACTACTTGTTGACCCATGTATGCTTGCATGAGTTAGAGTTCTTTTTGTTAGACTAAAAAGGAGGCAACAAGTTTTTGGCGCCGTTGTCGGGGAAAGACGTTTAATTTTAGTATTATTATCATCAATTTTAAGCGAGTTTTGTATGACTTAGACAAATCTTATCTTATTCTTATTTCTATTTTATTTTTGTTTAAATTTCAGGTACTTGTGCATAGTATATGTGCACTCGATCATCCAATTCCGAGTTGACACCTATACAGGATAACATCAACGGCAGAGGTTGGAAATCGAGAGCACGTAGAAATATACAAGCAAAGTTAGAGACCACAACATCTAACATGGCAACAGAAGAGCCAAGAAAGGAGCACAGGGCTTTGAGAGATTATTCAATGCCAAATATCAATGGAATACAGTCGAGTATAGTTAGGCCAGCTATAGCAGCCAATACTTTCAAGATAAAGTCGGGCATTATTCAAATGGTGCAGAACTCAAAGACAATTTGGGGTGTTTTCTGAGATGATCCGAATGAGCATCTATTGAGTTTCATTGAAATATGTGACACCTTCAGTATAACGAGGTGACGAGAGGATGCAATCGACCTTAGGCTATTTCCATTTTTCATTACGGGGCAAAGCAAGAAGTTGGCTTCACTCTTTTCCTTCAGGTTCTATCACAACATGGGAGGACCTAGCACAAAAATTCTTAGCCAAATTCTTTTCAATGGCTAAAACTGCTAAGATAAGGACAGCAATTTCCCAGTTCGAGCAGCAACAGGGTGAATCTCTATATGAAGCTTGGGAAAGATACAAGGAGATACTAAGGAAATGTCCACACCATGGTATGCCGAATTGGATGGTGATCAATACGTTTTATAATATATGGATTGGGATGGCAGTCAAGGCCAATTGTAGATGCAGCTGCAGGAGGAGCTCTATGGGCCAAGAGCTATGAAGAAGCCTACAATCTTATTGAGACGATGGCAGCTAATGATTTCCAAAATCCTACAGCCAGAATGCCACAACCCAAAGTTGCAGGTTTGTTAGAGATGGATGTTATCACTCAGTTGTCAGCTCAAATGGCATCCATGGCAAAGAAGATTGACTCTTTGGCAGATAGTAAGGTAGAGGCAGTTGCTTTCGTATGTGAGATATGTGCAGGGTCACATTCAACCGACCGATGTCTTTCTCGAGTTCGAGATGCGATGTCGAAAGCAACTACCAAAAGAATCAAGGTCAATTTCAGAATAAATACAACTCCAACAACCGCAACCATCCAAATTTTAGTTGGTCAAATAATCAAAGCAATCAACAAAGTCAGGTTTCACCACAAAATCAATTTCGCGCACAACCATCGCAGACAAAAGTTTGCACCAAGACCACCTTACCCACCGTGATTTTCTCAATAACAACATCATACACCATCTCGCACCTTAGCAAGAGAAAAGTCAAAGATGGAGGAGATGATGATGAAGTATATGGCAAATCTGAGGTGATGATTAAAAGCTAAGCGATGGCTATCAAAATTTGGAAACTTAAATGGGTCAGATGGCTAGCATGCTTAACAACAGACCTCAGGGTTCTTTGCCAAGTACAATAGAGGCTAATCCAAGAAGGGAAGGGAAGGAACAATGTCAGGCAATTACACTTGATGCAGGGAAGCAAGTCAGAGAGTTCAAGTTGGACATGGCGGCGCCAGCCACTTTTTACATCAGGGAAGCTAACGGCTGGCAGCAGTTATGGAAACTTTTCTGAGGATTGTTTGAATAATGAAGGTTCAAAACAGCTGCAAGAGAATAAGAATAAAGAAGATTCTCTTGAGAGGCCTGTGAATAAGATACCAGTCGTTCAACCTCTTGTACCTTATCCACAGAGATTATATAAGAAGAGGGAAGACAAGCAGTTCAGTAAGTTTTTGGAGGTATTTAATAAGCTACAGATCAACATATCCTTCGCTGAGGCATTGGAACAGATGCCTAGTTACGCAAAGTTTATGAAGGGGATCTTGTCAAGGAAGAAGAGATTAGAAGACTTTGAAACAGTAACCTTGACGGAAGAATGTAGTACAGTTTTGCAATGCAAGTTACCTCTAAAGCTGAAAGATCCGGGCAGCTTTACAATACCTTGTACAATTGGAAAGATGAGCTTCAGCAAATGCTTGTGCGATCTTGGGGCAAGTATCAATTTGATGTCGATGTCGATTATTCAATTAGTTGGGATTACCTACCCAAGATCGACAAATATTTCTTTACAGCTAGCTGACAGGTCTATCACTTATCCACGAGGTATTGTGGAAGATGTACTGATGAAAGTTGATAAATTCATCTTCCCGACTGATTTCATCATATTAGACTATGAAGAGGACGGAAGTATACCGATCATTTTGGGAAGACCATTTCTAGCTACAGGAAGAACCTTGATAGATGTTCAGAAAAGGGAACTGACAATGCGAGTGAATGATCAGGAAGTTACTTTCAATGTGTTCAAGGCAATGAAATTTCTGACATATGAAGAGGAATGCTTCAGGGTTGATTTGGTGGAAAAGGTACTCAATGATGAAGTAGAGAATTTGGTGAATCGTGAACCATTGAGAAATGCTATTGTGGGAAATTCATAAATAGATGATGAGGAGATAGAATAAATTGTTCATATTCTTGATACAACTCCACAGTTCAGGAAGTTCAAGACTCCTGTTGAGCCATTAAAGAAAGCTGGAGAGTCATCGGTGAAATTAAAGCCATCTCTTGAGACACCTCCAGAATTCGAGTTGAAACCACTTCCAGACCATTTGAGGTATCGTTTTTAAATGAAAATTCAAAATTACCGTGATTATTTCTTACGCACTAACATCTTTTCGGGAAGAAAAAGCTGCATTAAGAGTTCTCAAGGAGTTCAAGTCGACAATTGGGTGGACTATAGCGAGATATAAAAGGGATCGACCCATCTTTACGTATACCTGCACAAGATCCTCTGGAAGATGATAGCAAGCCTTTAGTAGAACATCAAAGAAGAATTAATCCAATCATGAAGGAAGTGGTCAAGAGAGGAAGTGTTGAAATGGTGGATGTAGGTATCATATATCCGATTTTAGATAGCTCATGGGTGAGCCTTTATAGTAGTGTACCAAAGAAAGGTGGTATGACCATAGTTTCTAATGAAAACAATGAGTTGATTCCAACGAGAATACGTTGACGGTGGAGAGTGCGCATGGATTACCGCATGAGACTTAACAAAGCTACAAGGAAAGATCACTTTCCACTTATCGTTTATCAATCGGATGTTGGATGAATAAAGCGGGTCATAAGTTTTATTGCCTTCTGGACGGGTATTCAGGCTACAATCAGATTGGTATAGCTCCAGAAGACCAAGAAAAGACAACCGTTACATGTCCGTATGGTACTTTCACTTTCAGAAGGATGTCTTTTGGTCTGTACAATGCCCCAGACACTTTTCAGAGATGTATGATGGCTATCTTTTCGGATATAGTGGAGCATAATGTGGAGGTATTTATGAACGATTTTTCAGTATTTGGTGATTCTTTTGATTTATGTATGAAAAATTTAGTGACGGTTTTGAGAAGATGTGTTGAGACGAACTTGGTGTTGAATTGGGAAAAGTGCCATTTTATGGTACAAGAAGGAATAATTCTGGGACATAAGGTGTCGAAGAAGGGACTTGAGGTGGACAGAGCCAAATTAGAGACTTTTTTTTTGCTAAGTTTGTTTGTATATAGAAAAAGAAGGAGATTGAACAATCGCAGAGGGGCATACCCCAGAAACTTTAGAATGTACCTCATGGGACAACCCCCAAAAAAACAACTAAAGACCAATGACCAAACCTTATGGAATTACAAATTTATAAGATAAAACGTGCATATAAAAAATGAGAGCCAAAGGGGCCAAAAGAGAGAATCTGTTGGCATGTGACGAGTAGCATCTGCCCCAAACTCAGCTCGCCAAACCTGTAGCGAAGAGTAGTTGACACAAGCGCTCAAGTCTTGAAGAGCGTGAACTCGAGAGCCGAGTGTCGAGAAGCGGTGAATCAATTCTTTGCTAGCACCAAAAGTTGCTAGCTACTGAATCACCAGTCGATATCATCTAAGCCCACACCACCACTCATGAGAGCAAAGAATCGCCCCACCACCACGCCTGAAGGCCAAAACCTGGGCGCGACCACCACCTCGCCCGAAGCCAAAACATGGCTCGCCCAGCCTCATGCTTGCCCACCCCACCACACCAACTCACCAACTCACCCACCACACCACCTCGCCCGAAATATACCAGCACCAACACCTCACTCAACACCTTCCTCATCCCCTCACCAACACCTCACCACCTCCTTCGTCTAAAACATAAAGCTGCACCTCTCTCACTTACCATCACCCGCACACCTAAAGCACCAGCACCTCGCCTACACCTCATGGACCGTAGCCAAAGGCATTTATAATAGCCAGTTACAATAGTATTGACAACTAGTGGCCTTAAGAAAAAAATTGCAAGTAAAGAGTCTTGATTTAATGAGATGAATGACATCCTTCACGAGGTTTGCTGGGGGGGGGGGGATGAGGGAAGTCCCGTGAATCTTTTTGTTTCGAGCTTCCCAAACTTTATAGAAGGAAATAGCTACACTGAGGCATAGGATGTTCCGTGAGAGCGTAGTGCCTTGGAAGGAAATGAGATATGTCATAAGGTCATCCCAAGAGTGTGGTACGTTGTTCCAGTTGCCTAAAGTAAGAGCTAATCTGATGATTGAGGTGGAGTAAGCACAATCAAAGAAGAGAGGCAAAGGTTTCGGGATGTTGTGAGCATAGAGGACAATCCCAAGTTCTACCAAAGTAATGCATAGTCCTATCATTGGTGGGTAGTTTCTTAAGAATGCCTAGTGTGACGCCCCCAAATTCGGGTCTCTTCCAACCCGACATATGGTGCTCCACGGTGCTACAGTTCACACAAACATTCAATTGAAATGCCTCAAAAGAACAAATATGTCTTATATATTCCAAAACTATACTACCATTCCCCAGGTTCTTTATAACCATTACATTTTTTCTTGTCATAATATCAAATATTATCATTACAAACCTATACCATTACATAGGTAATCTACAAGTTCGCTTTAGCCTTCACTTTACCCTTGATGAATCCTTTGGTCCATTTGGTCTAAGCTACATTCATATGGTTCAAGCAAGAGTGAGCATAACAAGCTCAGCAAGTACAACAATTTCATTTTAAAAGCATGCTTGAAACATAGGAATCATATATCTTCAGTAACTGGATAATCGTTACGAAGTACTATCAATAACTTAAAATAGCATAGATTTTCCTTCAAAACATTTTATCATAACAATATTCAGTAATACATCAATTCTAGTTCAAGACGTGAACGTCTTATAGTTTCTTTGAAAAGGACAACCCGATACGAAGTCCTTAAGTCCGGCATATCTTACGAGCACTTCTAGGTGATCAGCCTATAGTACTCTATGTTGATCAACACTACATTCATTAAACGTGTATACGTTTAAGTTTTGGCAACCTCACGTGCCCATCGAACATTCGATAAAAATACATTTGTTTATTCATATTCAGGCTTACCTTGAATTCATACCAAATAGTTGGCGTAGGATAGCGTTAGAAATTCTATATTGAAAGACTTGTAAACAATTCAATCAATCTATCAAGATTAGTCTAGCCGAGTTAAAACTGGCATCGGCTCTTTCTTTAAAACCATACATGCATCTCATAACTTGAATTATTTAAAAACCTGGCTAACACGAAGGTTAGACAAGCGTTTAAGAAAAACTTTCCTTCAGCGTCTGCTACAGTAAAATTACGTTTCCTTTGAGTCTTTACGGTCTCTATAATACATAATCACATAACATACCACATTAGGTCATGAATGAACATACATAGTTCCTAAATAATCTTACCCTTCTTCTTAATCTATTCCCGTATTAGATTTGTTATTTATTGGTTCCGGCTTTCCATCGTTCTTTATATCATTCTTACCAACTTCATTCCTTAATTGAAATTATTACATTATTACAACTCGGTTCGAGTTAATTATCCTTCTTCGCGGCTTACTTACGTTCTTACGTTATTAATTAACACTTAATCGGCATTGGTTATGTACACTTATTGTACACCATTCCGGTTTACATTCAATTAACTTTCTTTTAACTCTAAGTGATCATACTTGAGTTTTAATTATGACTTAACAATATTTTATTAAGTCTCTTAGTTCGTTACTAAACAATTTCCCTTCATGTTCCACTTGTAACCATTCTTTATTGTCTATGTTTTAAAGGTTTGGTGTCATGGCGCAAGGTGTTCCTTTATGTTATGTTGCTACTGGTATTGTCATCATTAGGGTTTGGAGATCAAGAACTTCATACTGCTTTTTTAAGTCCCTTTGTTAATTATCGCGCTGCGACGCGAGTTTGCAGGGAACAATGGCCACTTTAGCGCTGTGGCGTGACTTATTTTGCCTTGACTGGCACCGCATCGCCAGTGCTCAGCACCAGAAAATTTTTTACAGACTTTTCTTTTAGTGAGATTCCCGGCTTCGTAACTTCTTCGTTATAAGTCCGAATTGGCTCGTTCAAGAGCCTACGGTTCACAAATTACATACTCTATGTGTTCATGCAAGAATTTTATCTATTCGACTTTTTTTGCTAAAAATTCACCTATTAGTCCATTTTTAACGAAAACGGTAAACGTTCTTGAACGTTCAACGCTCGTTTCTTCGTTCTAAGTCAGAATCCGGCCATTTTTGAGTCTGCAACTCTATAATGACAAATAAGACTTGTCTTCATTGAAAACCAACGTTTCCAAGCTCAATATCAAAATTCGACTTCCATTCCGAGAATTTCACGAATTCGACGATTATCGTCTAATCGTTTGAATTCTGGCAAAACTTCATTACTTAAGATTAGTTCTTCATTTCAAATTGATTCAATCCATCATACTAACATCTTAACCTACTTATTTCATTAGCTTATATACATGATAAGTTCTTGTTTGTTATTTGTTAGTTTATAACTTATAAAAATGTAAATTACTATGATTCCATTTCTCATGACTTCTTATGAACTTAATCTTTTAACCACCATTGTAATACCCGAAAAAAATAATAATATTAAATAATAAAAAAATTACCTTGTTTTAAAACATATTTTTTGGATGTCATTTATTTTGGGTCAAAATAATCATTTAATTTTTGTGGGCTAATGTAATAATAAGTGATAGGTAAATCAAATTGGTAATATTGGGTTTTAAATTAAGTGGGTCCAATTTAGAATTGAGTATTTTTTTTAAATCTTATTAAAATTTGGAGAGTTAATAAATATATTAATTAATAAAATCTATTTTTTTAAGTGAATAAATGTCTAAAACCTAAATTACTCAACATCACGTCTGATACAAATTGAGGGAAAAGAAGAAGAAATTTGCTAATTTGAGAAAGGTCGAAAGTAAAATAGGTATTTTCTTTTTATCTCGTATATTGATTTAAGGATTATTTGGTATATATATATATATATATATATATATATATATATATATATATATATATATATATATGATATTATATTTTTTCTTACTTTTGGCCATGAGTTAAAAAAAAGGAGAAGCTGATGTACTTTTATACTTAGTAATAAGGACTATAAATGAATTATATTTTTATATGTCATGTTTGGTTGTTGCAGCATGCAACGTTGATTTCATTATATTATATATATTTATATATTACATTTTAATAGGTACTTAGCCATGAAGCTTATAAATCAGAATTTGTAAATCGAATTGAAGTTATGTATATTAAATTGAATTATTTAATTTTGCCGCCATAATTATGAAAGTTTTATTAAAAAAAAATTAATAGTATTATGTTATTAATGATTTGATTGTAATAAAATTTTATTAAATTATTTAGATTGAACGGAGAGAGTCTAAACGAGTCAAATTTGGAGTATAAACTTTGGGTATTACATTGCTTAATCCAGGTACGGATTACGTACTTTTTTAGCGAGACTCGTTTATTTTTGATTTGGTCATTCCGTTGTTCGTTTCGAAATTTAGTATTGCCTTTCATAATTGTTCCTTGTCAATTTATTGTGATAAACTTGTTTTGGCGTTGTATTAGAACTCATATTTGTACTCTTTAGACTAGTGTATCATGTCTATAAATTTATTCTGATATTGTAGTGATGTACATGTTAGTATATTTTTGGAGACTTGTGTTGATGATTCGTTCGATTTAACATGTACACGTTAGAACCCCTTTGTGTTGATATTGTGTCGCATGTGTTGTGACATGATGTTTTGTTAGAATACCGTAGGGTATACCTGAGCTATAACCACCTGTGGGGGTACCACAGGCATGTCCTCTTAACGCAGGAGGCATGACACCTTCCGTGGCGGTGTGATCGATCCACAGCGTCTCCGCTTTGTGCTCACGTGAGTTGGCCATTTGGTGTTTTGTTGTGGGAGGCGTATGGGTCGACCCTAGTTTTCTGTTCTGTTCTACGGATTGGTGATGTTTGTGCCAAACACACCTTCTGATTTTACATGCATTGGATTCGCGGTTCAATGTGTGTGACTTGCTTGTGTGGCATTATTTGACTTGCCTATATGGCATTATTTGACTTGCTGTGTGGCAAAGTATATTTTGTTTTATTTTGAGCTCTCAGATGAAATAACACCCAACCATTTGATTCAGCCTATTATTTCGTTTTGTTAGTTTTGTTCGTTTCAGTTCAGTTCATTAAATTGTGTTAGTTATTTCATTTCATCAATCTTTTATTCTATATCCATACTAGGCATTTGGCTCATGCTGTGCTTTTCTTCCGGCAGGTAATCAGGGGGTTCAAGGGCAAGTGTGATGAGAGCTCCATTCATTCCAATGATTTAGAAATACTCTGTTTAGACTTGATGTGTCAGTTTACTTGGAATTGTAATAATTATTTTAGATTGTGGTTTGAGACAGTTGGAGATTTATTATGGTTGACTTGTCGTATTTATCAGTTATTAAGACTATTCTTTTGTGGCTTTGAGCCTTTCTATTAAATTCATTAGTTTTGTTGTGTTTTGAGTAACCTCTCTTTCTATTTCGGAAAGGGGGTGTTACAGAGTTGGTATCAGAGCTCAGGTTCTATCTTGTAGAAAACCTATTTAGGTTTGACCTGTGAGTTATGGGTAGACTTCTGGGTTAGGTTTTTGTTCTGTTTAACCTCCTGTTCAGCTATCATATCCGCTATATTCAAATTTGTCTCTAATCTGCTTTATTTATGTTCATGATCTCTTTCTTAGATGGCTCGTAGATCTGCTAGAGTTGCTGGGAGGCGAGGCAACACTAGGGGAAGCGGTAATGGTCAGCCCAATGAGCAACCTAATGATCAGATAAATGCTCAATTGGCTACCTTGGTGAATCGGTGAGTGAATCGGGGCTTTGCCTCGATTGGTGGCACATCTTATACAGTAATGCAATCGGCGGCCATACCGAAATTCTGAGCAAGGGAATCCGAGAAATAATGGTCAACAAGCAAATGTCGAAGAAGGGAATACAGATGGTCTTGATCAGCAGGTGGTTCCGATGTATGTATGATTGGAGAGGTTTCAAAAGCAGAAACCACATGCATTCAGTTCAGCTCCGACTCCAATTGATGCAGAGAATTGGATTGCTCACCTGAGAAGATCTTTGATGTCTTTGGGTGCTCTGGATAATCGAAAAGTGTTGCTAGCTAACTTCTAATGTTGGAAGGGATCTTGCAGAGGTGGTGGAAAGCGTTGAAAACAACAAAGGGTGATGGTTATGTTGAGACACTTAGCTGGGCAGAGTTTTGTGAGGTCTTTTATCAGCAGTACTTCCCAGCTGCGAATAAAGAAGCCTATGCTAGAGAGTATCTGTCGATTCGGTAGAAAGATGATGAGTCCATCACGGATTTCATGACGAGGTTTACTGGATTAAGCGAACTTTATGCGGGAACCTTAGCGAGGAATGAGTGAGCGAGCAGAGAAGTTCAAGTGGTAAATTCATTATAGGTATCGCCAACATCTTATAAACAACAAGTTTGCAGATGTGTCAGCAGTGGCCAATGCGGCCAAGAATATTGAGATGGAGCGACAGGACTTTTGGTCTTCTAAACCGAATTGGAGTCGAAAGAGGGACAGAGATGACCAACAGGGTCAAACTTCAGTTCAGCATGGAAGAAATCAGGGTGGTCAGTTGAATAGAAATCGTGGTGGCCAACAGGGGCAGTGGCGTGGTCAGAATCAAAACAAGGGTTATCAATAGATGCCTCAGCAAGGGCATAATCGTCAGGTGCAGCTACCTTGGAATGGTCAGAATCGTCAGCAGGGACAGATTCAAGGTCGTTATCCGGGACCAGCTGGTGGGGGTAACCCAAATCTCATTCCGATAGCTCCTTGTGTTATTTGTGGGGTTAATCATCCGGGGAGGTAGTGCCACAGACTCACAGTTGCATGCTTCTTGTGTGGACAGATGGGTCATATTGCTAGGGATTGTACCGGTCCACGTGGAAATGGTAGAGGTGGTGATAATGGTGGAAATGGAGGTCAGTGTCAGGGTGGTCAAGTGTTTGCCTTGACATATAACCAGGCGGCAGGTGCACAAGGTATTGTTTCGGGCACTCTTTTAGTTGTTAATCGTGAGGCTTCTATTTTATTTGATACAGGTTCTACTCATTCCATTGTTAGTCAGTCTTTTGTTCGGCACCTGGGTGTGCCATCTCAGTCTTTAGATTTTGTTATGTTTATTGCTACCCCGATGGGGACTTCTGTTGTTATTTCTGATTTATATCGAGGGTGTCCGATTAGTTTTGGGGATAGGATTCGTAGGGCTAATCTTCTCCCGATGAGTATGCACGATTTTGATGTCATTCTTGGGATGGACTGGTTGGATAAGCACCAGACCACTATCGATTGTCAGGCGAAGAAGGTTAAATTTGGAGATGTGAAATCTCCAGATTTCGTGTTTCAGGGTTCACAGCCGAGTAGAGTGGTGAAGTTAATTTCAGCTTTGAAGGCTGGAAAGTTGGTGGCAAAGGGTTGTGAGGGGTATTTGGCATTTGTGAAAGATACCTCTGAGGGTGAGCCTCGTATTGAGGATGTTCCAATTGTTTGTGATTTTTCCGATGTGTTTCCTGAGGAGTTGTCAGGGTTACCACCGCAGCGGGAAGTGGAGTTTGCTATTGAGCTTATTCCTGGTGTGGAGCCTATCTCTAAGGCGCCGTATCGGATGGCACCATTGGAGTTGCAGGAGTTGAAAGAGCATTTGCAGGAACTGTTAGATCGTGGTGTGATTCGCCTGAGTGTTTCTCCGTGGGGTGCTCCGATCTTGTTTGTGAAGAAGAAGGATGGGTCTATGAGGCTGTGTATAGACTACAGGGAGTTGAACAAGATTGCCATCAGGAATCGGTATCCATTGCCGAGGATTGATGACTTGTTTGACCAACTTCAGGGGGCAAAGTATTTTTCGAAGGTAGACTTGAGGTCGGTCTATCATCAGTTAAGGGTGAGGGATGAGGATATCCCTAAGACAGCTTTTCGCACTCGATATGGGCATTACGAGTTTTTGGTGATGCCATTCGGGTTGACTAACGCTCCGGCGGTGTTTATGGATTTAATGAATCGGGTGTTCAGGGAGTACTTAGACCAATTTGTTATTGTCTATATTGATGACATATTGGTTTACTCCAAGTCTAAGGAAGAACATGAGGAGCATCTTCGCACAGTGTTGGGGATTTTGCAGAAAGAGAAATTATATGCTAAATTCTCTAAATGCGAGTTTTGGTTGGAGTTGCATTTTTGGGTCACTTTGTGTCTGCTGAGGGCATTAAGGTGGATCCTGCGAAGGTTGAGGCTATCACTAAATGGCCGAGACCTACTACAGTGACAGAGATTAGAAGTTTCTTGGGTTTGGCAAGGTATTATAGGCGGTTTGTGGAAGGGTTTTCCTTGCTTGCCTTACCATTGACCCAGTTGATGAGAAAGGGCACGAAGTTTATGTGGAATGAGGAGCGTGAGAAGAGTTTCAAGGAGTTGAAGAAACGACTTGTGACAGCTCCTATACTCGCATTGCCGTCGGGGACAGGAGGCTACCAGATTTATAGCGATGCTTCTAAGAAGGGCTTGGAGTGTGTTTTAATGCAACACAGTAAAGTGATTGCTTATGCTTCTAGGCAGCTTAAACCTTACGAGGTGAATTACCCCACACATGATTTGGAGTTGGCAGCGTTGATCTTTGCCCTAAAGATTTGAAGGCATTATTTGTATGGAGAGACTTGTGATATCTTCACTGATCACAAAAGTCTTAAATACATTCACTCGGAAGGAGCTTAACATGAGGCAGAGGCATTGGTTGGAGCTTCTAAAGGATTATGATGCTAGGATTCAAAGATCACTTTCTGGGAAGGCAAATGTGGTTGCAGATGCTCTTAGCCAAAAGAGTTCAGGGAGTGTAGCAGCCCTTATTACACAACCTCAGCTTATTTCGGATATGGAGCGGCTCGAGTTGGAGTTGTATGTACGAGGTTCAGATGGGCAATTGACAGGTATTAGAGTGGAGCCCTCTCTTATCCCGCGGGTCAAAGAAGCTCAAAAAGAAGATGGGGAGTTGTGGAGTATGACGCAGAATCTAGAGGAGGGCAAGCAGTCTGAGTTTCGTATTGATGACCACGGTGTGATTTGGTTGGGTGAAGGATTGTGTGTACCGTCCAATCCAATCATTCGGGAGGCGGTGTTGGTTGAGTCTCATAGTTCGCCATTTTCTATTCATCCAGGTTCTACAAAGATGTATAGGGATTTGAAGAGGAATTTTTGGAGGAATGGGATGAAACGAGATGTGGCTGAATATGTTGGGAAGTGTCTCACTTGTCAACAAGTGAAGATAGAACATCAACGAGCTAGTGGTTTCCTGCAACAGTTAGACATTCCAGTGTGGAAGTAGGAGGATATCGCGATGGATTTTGTGACTGGTTTGCCGAAGACTTTCAGGAAGAATGATGTCATATGGGTAGTAGTGGACCGGTTGACCAAATCGGCACACTTTTTGGCTATCCATGAGGGATACTCGGTGGATAGGTTGGCATAAATCTTTTAGCAAGAGATTGTTAGACTTCATGGTACTCCGGTGTCTATTGTTTCAGATCGGGACTCACGCTTCACTTCACGGTTTTGGAAAGGGTTTCAACGAGCTTGGGGTACTCGGCTCAACTTTAGTACTTCTTTCCATCCGCAAACTGATGGGCAATCCGAGAGGACTATTCAGACATTAGAGGATATGTTGAGGTCTTGTGCACTTGAGTGGTCGGGTAATTGGGATGATTACTTGAGCCTAGTTGAGTTTGCTTATAACAACAGCTGGCATACAAGTATTGGAATGGCTCCGTTTGAGGCACTGTATGGTAGAAAGTGTCGAGCACCAACTTGTTGGGATGAGGTTGGCGAAAGGGCCATAGAAAGGCCTGAGTTAGTTCAAATCACTACGGAGAAGGTAGCGGTGGCTAAGGAGAAATTGAAATCGACTCGATCACGGCAGAAGTGTTATGCTGATAAACATAGGAGGACTTTAGAGTTTGAACCTGGTGAGCATGTGTTTCTAAAAGTTTCTCCTTGGAAGGGCATTCGGCGATTCGGGTTGAAAGGAAAGCTTAGTCCACGTTATATTGGCCCATTTGAGATTTTGGAGAGGGTTGGTGAGGTTGCATATCGGTTAGCTTTGCCTCCACAGCTAGCTCATGTGCATAATGTATTTCATGTGTCGGCGTTGAGGAGTTATCATTATCATCCGTTGCATGTGGTGCAATATCCATTCGATAAGATTCGGGAGGATCTTACTTGTGAGGAGAAAGCTGAGGTGATTTTGGATCGTCAAGAAAGGATTATGAGGCGGAAGACTATTCCGTTTGTTAAGGTTCTGTGGAGGAACCATTCGGAGCGAGAAGCAACTTGGGAGCTTGAGGAGTCTATTCGAGCGGAATATCCGCATCTTTTTGATAATTAGGTACGTTCTATTATTTTGATTCCGGGGAAAGAATACTTTTTAAGGGGTAGGTGATGTAATATCCGAAAAAAATAATAATATTAAATAAAAAAAAAATTACCTTGTTTTAAAACATATTTTTTGGATGTCATTTATTTTGGGTCAAAATAATCATTTAATTTTTGTGGGCTAATGTAATAATAAGTGATGGGTAAATCAAATTGGGAATATTGGACTTTAAATTAAGTGGGTCCAATTTAGAATTGAGTATTTTTTTTTAAAATCTTATTAAAATTTGGAGAGTTAATAAATATATTAATTAATAAAATCTATTTTTTTAAGTGAATAAATGTCTAAAACCTAAATTACTCAACATCACGTCTGATACAAATTGAGGGAAAAGAAGAAGAGGTTACGGCGGCAGTAAAGGTCAGAAGTAAAATAGGTATTTTTCTTTTATTTGTATATTGATTTAAGGATTGATGATATATATATATATATATATATATATATATATATATATATATATATAAACCTTACACATTTGTTAGTAGCTCATTAGTGGCTCATAAATTTTATTGTTAGTAGGCTGCGACCTTTGCTGCGTTTGATTTCGTATAGTAAATATATATATATATATATATATATATATATATATATATATATATATATATGATATTATATTTTTTTTCTTACTTTTGGCCATGAGTTAAAAAAAAAAGGAGAAGTCATTGCATTTTTATACTTAGTAATAAGAACTATAAATGAATTATATTTTTATATGTCATGTTTGGTTGTTTGCAAAGATGCAACGTTGATTTCATTATATTATATATATTTATATATTACATTTTAATAGGTACTTAGCCATGAAGTTTATAAATCGTAATTTGTAAATCGAATTGAAGTTATGTATATTAAATTGAATTATTTAATTTTGTTAATCATAATTATGAAAGTTTTATTAAAAAAATTAATAGTATTATGTTATTAATTATTTGATTGTAATAAAATTTTATTAAATTATTTATATTGAATCTAGAGAGTCTAAACGAAGTTAAATTTGGAGTATAAACTTTGGGTATTACATTGCTTAATCCAGTACTGGATTAAAAGTACTTTTTCAAATGAGACTCATTTATTTTTATTTGTTCGTTCCGTTGTTCGCTTCAAATTTAGTATTGCCTTTCATAATTGTTCCTTGTCAATTTATTGTGATAAACTTGTTTTGGCGTTGTATTAGAACTCATATTTGGACTCTTTAGACTAGTGTATCATGTCTATAAATTTATTTTGATATTGTAGTGATGTACATGTTAGTATATTTTTGGAGACTTGTGTTGATGATTCGTTCGATTTAACATGTACACGTTAGAACCCCTTTGTGTTGATATTGTGTCGCATGTGTTGTGACATGATGTTTTGTTAGAATACCGTAGTAGGTATATACGAGCTATAACCACACCGTGGGGTACCACAGCATGTCCTCTTGGCACCGAGGCATGACACCTTCCGTAAGCAAGGTGTGATCACCCACCACAGCGTCTCCGTTTTGTGCTCCGGTGGGAGTTGGCCATTTGGTGTTTTGTTGTGGGAGGCGTATGGGTCGACCCTAGTTTTCTGTTCTGTTCTGTTCTGCGGATTGGTGATGTTTGTGCCAAACACACCTTCCAATTTTACATGCATTGGATTCGCAGTCCAATGTGTGTGACTTGCCTGTGTGGCATTATTTGACTTGCCTATGTGGCATTATTTGACTTGCCTGTGTGGCAAAGTATATTTCTGTTTTATTTTGAGCTCGGTATGAAATAACACCCAACCATTTGATTCAGCCTATTATTTCGTTTTGTTAGTTTTGTTCGTTTCAGTTCAGTTCATTAAATTGTGTTAGTTATTTCGTTTCATCAATCTTTCATTCTATATCCGTACTGGGCATTTGGCTCATGATGTGTTTTTTTTCCGGCAGGTAATCAGGGGGTTCAAGGGCAAGTGTGATGAGAGCTCCATTCATTCTAATGATTTAGAAATACTCTGTTTAGACTTGATGTGTCAGTTTACTTGGAATTTTAATAATTATTTTAGATTGTGGTTTGAGACAGTTGGAGATTTATTATGGTTGACTTGTCGTATTTATCAGTTTTTAAGACTATTCTTTTGTGGCTTTGAGCCTTGCTATTAAATTCATTAGTTTTGTTGTGTTTTGAGTAACCTCTCTTTCTATTTCAGAAAGGGGGTGTTACAACCATCCTTGCTTCTTATTATCATACCATCTTATTAAGAAAACATATGAGAAGTTCATATAGGTTCCTTATGAATTCATAACTTATTCTCGATTTGAATTACTTATTCATTACGTTTACGGCTTAATTTCATTGATTATTCATTCTTATCATTTCCTTAGCATACAAATCCTACCACTACCCCCTTCTCTAACAATGAAAGAGAAAGAGAATCATGGTTTAATATTACTTACCCTTTGATGATCACTTACTAAACCTTAATCTTCTTCTTGCTCCTTGAAATATAAACTCTAGCTTTTTCTCTCAAGTAAATAAGCTCTCAACTTAAGTTAGATGAAATGAAAACAACCAACAAATGAAATTCTAAGCTTGCTATTTATAGGAAAGCCAAAGTTAAGGCATAAGGGTCATTAATCCATCCACCTCCTTACTATTCCTAGCTTAAGCATTAAGTTAACTTGGCCTCCACATTATTTGCTTGTTCACCACTCATCTTATCCATTGCTTAGCCCTTAAGTCTACTTGATCATCACTTATAAGCACTTTGCTTGCTCACCACAACACTTAGCCACTAAGTAAACTTGTTCATCACCTTGGATCACCCATGGTTTGCTCCATGGGTTTAAACCATCTCATAACCCATTGGTTCTTACTTTGGGCCTTTAGCTTAATTAGTTTAACTTAAGCTTTGGGCTTGCTTATTAAATCACTTTGGCTTCACATTAATTCTATATTGGACTTAACCATTCCTACATTTGGGCCTTATCATAATTCCCATTGGACTTTATATATATTTCTTACATAATCCTACAAATTCAATACATTTGGCTTAAAGCCTCTTAACGTATACTTTACGTACAATTCTCGTATCTAACTCATATACTATTCAATACATACGACATACCATCATTCATACGTACTCGTATAATACCTCATATCATACTTGTATTCATTACTTCGTACAATACCTACGTATAATACGATCATCGTTTAATTCATTACATGCATTTAAGTTCCTTCTCGAAAGTCATTTTCCCTAAACCTTAGGTTTTAAGTCCACATGCGAAATATTACGTTTTCCATAACTGAAATATTATTGGTTATTCCATCTCACCTCGATATTCTATCATTACGTATTTCTCGGAAGTTCAAAAATGATTCCCGAGCAGAAATGCGTGAATAGTGTTTTTCAGAAAATTTCTCGGAAAACTTTTATTTTCGTCTTGGAAATTCAAACACTTTAATTCTATCACGTAGCCAAAATCCTACGATGTTCTGACATGTTTAGGTCATATAACGACCTTCGATTAGCTTGTTCCCATAAATAATCAATTAAATTCATTTAATCATTATAATTAAATAAAATTTTAATTCTTCTAAAAATTCGATTTTCTCGGGTGTTACACCTAGCCATTGTAAGAAGGAGTGTCGAGGAACATGAAGCTTGTTCCAAGGGATAAAACTCCATTGAACAGTACTTTGTCAAGTGCGAATGGAAGCCCAGATGTGTTTAACTTTGACAGAATTTATTGGAGAAGGATGCACAGTTCAGCACCAGTAATTACAGCACCAGATTAGGACCTACCATTCGAGTTGATGTGTGACGCCAATGATTATGTTGTGGGGGTTGTTTTGGGCCAGAGAAGGGAAAAGATTTTTTATGTGATTTATTATGCGAGCAAGACTCTTACTGATGCTCAACTGAACTACACCACCACAGAGAAGGAATTATTGGCAGTTGTGTATGCTTTTGACAAGGGCGATAGTGTAGACGGATCATGCGGAAATTCGATATTTGGTGGCAAAGAAGGGTGCAAAGCCTCGTTTGATCAGGTGGATACTTCTGTTGCAGGAATTTGATTTGGAGATTAAGGACAGAAAGGGAACTGAGAACCAAGTGGCGGACCACTTATCTCGACTGGAAAATCCAAGAAGGGAGCTATATGACAAGACTATGATTAATGAGTCCTTTCCAGACGAACAGTTATTTGTGGTGAAAGGGGAAGTGCCATGGTTTGCAGACTATGCGAACTACTTGGTGAGCAGGATGGTCCCTTCTGACTTAGTTGGTTATCAAAAGAAGAAATTTTTGCATGACGTGAAGTGGTTTATATGGGATGAACCATATTTGTTCAAACAATGTGTTGATCAGATGATAAGGAGATGTATCCCATATAGTGAGATAGAGGGGATTTTGCACGATTTCCACGTGTCACTATATGGCGGTCACAACGGTGGAGAAAGGACAGCGACCCGAGTGTTACAAGCAGGATTCTACTAGCTAACGATTTTTAAAGATGCTTACAGTTTTGTTCAGAGATGTGACAGATGTCAAAGAGTTGGGAATATTTTGAAAAAGAATGAGATGCCATTGAACACGATCCTCGAGGTGGAAATTTTTTATGCTTGGGGGATAGATTTCATGGGCCCTTTCGTTTCTTCATGTGGAAATTTATACATCTTGTTAGCATTCGACTATGTTTCAAAGTGGGTGGAAGTGGCAGCTCTTCCAACTAATGATGCCAAAGTGGTCCTAAGATTCTTACAAAGAAGTATTTTTACAAGATTTGGGACTCCAAGGGCTATCATTAGTGATGAAGGCAATTATTTTTGTAATAGGCAGTTCACAGCTCTGTTGGCCAAGTATGGGGTAAATCATGCATTGCTACAGCTTATCATCCTCAAACTAATGGCCAAGCAGAGGTTTCAAATCGTGAAGTAAAGAGAATTTTAGAGAAAGTCGTGAACCCCATAAGAAAGGATTGGTCTTTAAAGCTTGATGATGTTGTATGGGCATATAGGACTGCTTATAAGACTCCGTTGGGCATGTCACCTTTTCAGCTGGTTTATGGAAAGGCTTGTCACCTTCCTATGGAGCTTGAGCATAAAGCATATTGGGAAATTAGGAAGCTCAATTTTGATTTGAAGGCTACAAGTGCAAAACGCCTACTCTAACTCAATGAGTTGGATGGATTCATATTATAGGCGTGGAGAGAAAGGTGCACTGGGGATGATTCGTAGTTGTTTTGGTATGTTTGAAATGCAGATTGGTATGGAAGGATGCGAAGCGGTATATGCAATGCGCAATGAAATAAGCGGTACAAAGTGGCGGCGCCACACGCCATAAGTTTGTCAGTGAAAGAAGGCCAATCAGCAAGACGTGCCATGTTCCTGTTCAAAACGAGCACGGCCGCGCCCGAGACCAGACGTTGAAAAAAAATCATTTTTAAAAGTCGTGATTATACTCATCTCTCATATCAGTTATAATAGCAATGTGCATATCTCCTTTCTCTCCACGAAACGCATGACTCTTCTATACCAACAGTTTCATTTCAAAAGTTCTAACTCCTCATCCCACTACGCGTATCTCGCATCCGTTTCCTACCCACGTTCATGTTCTTTGACTGATAAAGCTAGGGTTTTTGGTGGGTGCGTTAAAATGAAAGTTTGGGGGTATTCATTATTCGTTAGTGAATACAACTACTATTTCATCAATCAGATTTCTTTTCTTCTTCATCAGTACAAATGGGACCAAAACGTGCTCGCTCTCGCACTCCCGAGTCATCCTTTAACAGTAGCCAAAGTGGTAACAATGTGGATTTTTCTAAATTTTTTAGCCTGGATGCACAGATAGAGTATTACCGTATTGTAGCGAAATCATTTGTTCGAGAAAGAGGGTTCAAGCCAGATGCACAAGATGGGCAATTGGTGCAAATGATCAAGGAAAAATGTTGGCATGGAGTTTGCTCTACTCCAATAATTGTTCCAATGGCCATTGTGAGGGATTTTTATACGAATGCAAGGGAGACAATGAGTGGCTTTTCTTTCGTCCAAGGGGTTCAAATGGACTATTGACCAAGGGAAATTCGTGGCGTATTCAATTTACCCGACCCTCCAACTGGACGTACAAATTGGGTTGAAGCGGAGCGAATGGAGACAGACCTAAATGAAGTCATCGCTGATTTGTGTATCCCAGGGACACAATGGACTTGCACGCCCGACACTAATCAGCCTAAGACCTTCCCGGCTTCATCTCTCAACCGTTATGCTAAGGCTTGGAATCTCTTTGTTTGTGCAAAACTCATGCCATCGTCCCATCAGCATGAAATTACAACTGAGCGAGTAATCATTCTTTGGGGGATTATTGTGGTAAAATATATCGACGTTGGTCACCTTCTTAATCAGACCATGTTGCGATACATGCGGGGAAGTACTACGAGAAGTATACCACATGCCTCGATCGTGGCTCATTTGTGTGCTAAAGCAGGAGTTAGGTGGTCAGATAAACAGTTACAGTACCCAAGCCAGGATATCACTCATGCCACGATAGCAAGATTCGAAGACTGGGCAAGAGGTATCCCGCACCCAAGGGGTAAGGGTTTCATCCTTCGTCCCGCGTCATCTGCGCCATCATAGCAGCCATCTGGGACAAATGAAGTAGGCACGTCAACTCAAGCAACTTCTACTACTAACGATCGACATCTCCGAAGGTTGGAGAGGAAGGTCGACGCTATGTATGACAATTTTGCAGTGTTTGCTACGGGTTTGATGAGGTCGCTAGCGAAGGCATTTGCGCAGCAGGGTACCATGCTCGAGTGTCCATAATTTGGGACAGTCGTGCCATTTCCACCGCCGGATTCACCACCCGAAGAGGGTGGTGCATCTGATTAGTAGGGGAGTTCTTTTAACCTTATACCTTCATTCATTGGGACAATGAATATATTCAGTTTGGGGGTATTGGGTAGTAGGGTAGTTGCATGTAGTTAATTTGCATATGTTTGCATGTTTAATTTAATTTTTGCATGTTTATGTGTTAGTTAATAATTGCAGAAAATTTTTCTATTTTTAGTAGTTATTATTTGTTTTAGTATGTGTTTAGTTGCATGTCCTGAATTTCTAGCTTTATGGAGTTTTAAGTCTAGCCAATGATGAAATTGAATTTTGAAGGATTGTTGAATTTACTGGATAACATGAGCTTAGCTATAATGTTTTACCTGATGTAATTCATGGACGTTGTTTAGATACTTTCAGTTCGCACATACGTGTTCACAAATGCTTGTTGATATAAGAGTAATGTGTTTTTATTGCTTAGTAGGAAATATGGTTTTTAAAAATAGAATTATGTGGAAAGTGGACTTAGGCTATGAAAACATTGATAATCAAACTTTGGGAACACATGGGTATGCTTATTGTATAAAAAATAAAAAATAAATAAATATTTTTTTTTATCTTGAAACCTTCTTGAGCTGAATTATTGAATCTTTAGAAGGGGCGAGATGGAGTGTAAAATGCACTCGCTGCAATAAACTCCGCAGGAAAGTGCGAAATCGCCCTTGTGAGTAAAAATAAATCAGTTTAAACCCATTGTTGAACCTTAGTTTGTATTGATGTGTTAGAGTAGTTTTTGTTGCATAGTATACATGGATCTTGATTTAGACCGTAATTTTCTATTTTGAGCAGTTTAACATGTGTATTCTTTGCCTCTGTCAATTTTTTGGTGAACACAACACACACACAGCATCTTTATAGCAAGTGTGGGTTATTTGATTGTATGAAATTATGTTTATAGCTTCGTTTGAAATTTTATTCTTGAATCTGGATAATTCGTTGAGGCACATTGGATTAGAATTCCATTTTAGCTGGAAAAACTTAGGACTCATTTGCATCATAGTTTAGTTTGCATAGCATGTAGTTGCATTTCATTGTTTACTGTCATATGCATTGCTTGAGGGCAAGCAAAAGTTCAAGTTTGGGGGTATTTGATAAGTAGGTTTTGTCAGGAATAAGCATGTGAATGCTATTCCTATTTATATATGATTTGATTATGATATATATGTATTTGAATGAATAATATACAAGTATGCTTTCATTAAGAAAAGCTGTAAAGTCCTTTGATAGATAATAGAAATATATGTACAAGGACTTAGAATGAATTGATCAAATATGTTAGGTTGATCCTACATAAGCAAAAGAGCTTTGTAAAGTCCTTAAAAAGAAATGATGTACAAGGACTATAAATATAGAAAGATCAAGCTTGTTAGGTTGATCTTATGATGTAATAGATAGGCTAGTCTCGATCGTCGAGCAGCACTTTGCACTGAAAGTCGTAGTCTCGCTGGTGAGTCAAGGTTAACTCGAGAGCTATCGAGGCGAAATAGGAGTATGTAAGATAGTAGATCTCGGGTTCGTAGACCGCCAGGGAAACGAAGAAGGATCGTAGTGTATCGAGTAGAGCTTCCTCGGGATCGTAGTGTCTTTGAGGAAGTCATGTTCGAAATCGTGAGAGCAGATGCCTCGCCACGAGCCGAGGGTCATCCGTCCGCGCCAAGACATAAGCGTAGACTACACTCGTAGTCGTAGAAATCATCGATGCCAAAGCCAAGTCAAGGATCGTAGATCACACTCTAAGTTCGTAAAGTCTATTGATTACATGCAAAGATCGTAGTCAAGCAAGATCAGATGAAGACAACAAGCACAAGGAAGAAATCGTAGAGTGTCAAGATCTGATCTTGAGATCGTAGTGTCTGCACCAGCCGAAGCTGAATCGTAGAGTGAAGAACTACGACCTCAAGAGAAGTGCTCACAGTGCCAAGGAAGAATCGTAGAGCATATACGGTTCTCAACATATGAGCACTCCCAGAATATCCAAAGGAATGAAGCCTCTGGTTCAAGCTGCAAGCTACATCCAAGGAAACCAGAGAGCACTCAACAAATGGCATGCAGGCTAACAGAAGATCTCAGCATAAACCCAATCAGCATTAAGATTGAGGTGTAAGGCCATTCGTGATGAAGTCTTCCACAAGGAGATCCAAAGAAGACTTGTGTCGATTAAGGAAAGTCGACTTATGCGTGTAGCTATCAAGTGGACAGAAGACAACGATCTTGGAAGCAACCAAGAACGTAGTGTTTGCCAAACAAAGAAGGAACTGATGGAAGGTGAACCAAGATACTAGTCAGCCTCTGAAGAGCAAGGCTAAAGTGATTAAGTGCAGGGTCAGTTCATTGATGATAAGTGAACGGGAGATCACAAGGAGAAAGAAAGCTGGACGCGCCACAAATCTGAAGTGTCTTGATATTCAGAAGGGGACTAGAGCAAGGAATTAGGCCATCGATGATTCGAGAATCAAAGCAAGCAAATGTAAGTATTGAAGCCTCAGTGCAATACAAGGAAGAGGTGTTATACATTGAAGATCCAATCAACACTCTTCAAGATCGTAGTGTTAACTCTACTAGTCAACAAGCAACACTCAACAAGACACTACGATCAGGTCCTTGAAGACATGTATCAGAATCGTAGAGTTTGAATACCTGAAGACTGAAGCATTGGCAACGGTTCAATCTGAAGGGTAATATTCGGACAAGTGCTTATTGAGAGCATCGATACAAAAGGGCAACCTCTGATCAAGGAATCAGAAGAAATAAAGTCTTCAACCTGCCCAAGACAGTAAAGTGATACATCTGACAGGGTAGGTGAAACGATGAGATCGCGTCGTCCGAAAAGTATGACAAGTCACATCAAGCAGTATACATCAAGCAACTTGAGATCTGTGAAGATATTTGAACACCCTTCAACGGTTACTTTCCAACGGAAGGATTGGGAAGAAGTATAAATGAGAAAGAGCTTCAAAGATCAAAGGTTACTGGAGTTGCCGAGTTTGGAGAGAAGGTGGACTGATCTAAACCATGTGAGGTAGTGAGTCCGTAGGCTCACTCTACGATCCACCAAGAACACTCAGAAGTCAGATAAAGAAAGAAGTAGAAGTATGAGTTCTACTATATAGAAGTGAGAGTTCTACTACATGAAGAGTGTTCCGAACTGCTGAGAGAAAGGAGAGCATCATTCCATCTGGATGTCCATCATGGGAAGACTCTAAGTACAATAGAGAAGACCTTACGGTCATCTTAGCAACTCCATCATGAGAAGGCATCGAGTAGCAAGAAGGGAGATCATAAAAGCCATCTTGGTGCCAAGCATGAGAAAGCTTCTAAGTACCTTACAGAAGAGCTTACAGTCATCTTAGAAGCCTCTCATATACAGCCATCAAGTACCAAGGAGAATGATCTTTAAGGCAGTTCATCAAGGGGTCATCCGGAGTAGTTGAGCAACCTAAGAAGCTGAGCATTATGCAACACTCAACTGCTCTTCAAGGATGATCAAGCAAAGCTGCTAAGTATAGAAGATGTTCAAAGCATGAAGACATCTTAGCAGCTCAGCACCGACACCAACAACAACAAAAAAATAACTCAACAAAGCCAGGGCCTGAGGGGTCCTTGTCCAGAGGGACTAAACAAAGCAGGGCCAAAGGGTCCTTGTCCGGAGGGACTAAACGAAGTTCCAAGCCTGCTGGGCTTGAAGAGTTCCTAGGGAACTAGAGGAGTCCCAAGGCTGCTGGCCTTGAAGAGTTCTTAGTGAACTGAAGTCCCAAGGCTACTGGCCTTGAAGGAATCTTAGTGATTCGGTCTTGCGCCTTCCTTAGGTGGAAATCTTGCTAGTTGAAAGCGAGTAAGAGTGGATTAGGAGCTTGAGTCTCTGAACCACTTAAAACCCCTTGTGTCTTTTACATTATGTCATTTACATTATGTACTATAACTGCTATAACTGCTATGTATGTTTTAACTGCTTACAACTAAACTTACTCTACGAACAATTATGTATGATTATGGATATATCAATGAAGGGGATCTTTTACTTATTCCGCTGTGCTTGAAAAGATTCTTATGTTTGTCATATGTTAATTATGAACAAAATAATATAAACCAGAAAAGTATTTAACAATAAAAAGGATCTATTCAACCCCCCCCCCCCCTTCTAGATCTATTGTGCCCTCTGGAAACTAACAGGTTTTATACCTACTTATTGGATATCAACTCATTAGAATTGTGTTCATCTCAAGTAAATTTTACTATGTTTTAGTGCATTTTATGTTTGTTTAGTATTATTTGTAGTGGAACTCTCATGGCAGGAAAAAGGCATGGAAAAAGGCAAGAATGACATGGATTAGCATGATGACATGAGCTAGCAAGGACTAGGCATGATGGACATGGGTAGATGAGTGTTACAGAAAAGCAAAGATGAGGAACAAACAACAAAGCAAGAAGCAACAACAGAAGACAACAAGCGAGGCATAGCGGCTAATTAAGTTTTACAACGCGATCGCGCCCCACTGAAAACAGACGATTATGCATATATGCAGTGGCCGCGCCTAAAACAAGAAGGAGACTCTCGCGTGCTCGTGCAAAGCTTCTAAGAAGCATACTCATCATCGTGCACTTTTGCTGCTTTTATACTAGGATCACGCTACACTGCCATGAGTCCTCTGCAGTCTGTTTGTTGACTTATTTTTAATTTGAATTTTGAGCACTTGAGGCTTATCTGAACAATACTGGTTGGTACCAGACGTGTGTTATTTGGTTTTTATTCAGTTTTCATCTGAGTAATTAGGGTTCTTAGTTGGGAACTAGTTTTAGAGAGTTTTTGATAAAAGGGGGAGATATTCTATATCCTCTCTTCAATTTAGTTATTGAATAATAAGTAATTTCATTTCTTGGAGATTATTGGTGATTTGGAACAACATATTGGAACAGAATCTGCAATTGGCTTTAATCATTTCTCTTTCATCTCTCATTTGTATTATTTAATCTCATGTGTTACTTCAATCCCATAATGGCTTTTGGTTCAGAAATGAACTAAACTCCATTATGGGATTCTAATGGCTTTTGATATGTAGTCTATACTTAAATGCCTGATTGTTTGATTGTAGTTTTATCATTTAGATTATTTATTATGTTTGAGCGTAGCGAATGAATGGTTGATCGCCATTTATGTTATATACTTATATGGATTTGAAAAATGAAATATGAGTATGGGTATAATCATAATAGCATACGTTTATGAGGCTGAGTTGTTTAACTTTGTAATTTTTGAACCAGATAGAAATATATTGTTTCACCAAGTGTAGTAATGTAAGATGTAGCGCCCCCAAATTCGGGTATCTTCCAACCCGACAGATGGTTCTATACTGTACAATCATCCATACATTCATTCAATTGAAAAGTCTCAAAGAATGAACATAACTTCTATATATTTAAAGTAATATTTACATTCCCAGGTTCTATTCCCATTACAAAGGTTCTTTGTCATAATATCAGTTACATTACAACAATAGACCTATACTATTACAAGACAGCTTAGAAATCTGCCTTAGCTTTTCCCTTATCCTTTTTCGATCCTTCGGAACGTTCAGTCTTAGCTGCATTCATATGGTTCAACCAAGAGTGAGCATAACTAGCTCAGCAAGTATAACAATTTAATAACAACATGCTTGACACATACAAATCGTATATCTTCAATAACTGAACAATAGTTATGAAGTACTATTGATAATTCAAAATAGCACTTCATCTTTCTTTTAAAATGTTTTACAATAACAACAATATTTAGTAAAACATTCGCTCCGGTCAAAGACCTCAAGTATTCATTCTTTATTGGAAAAGGACAACCCGGAAGAAAGTCCGTAAGCCCGATATTACTTACGAGCACTTCTAGGTGATCAGCCTATTGTACTCTATGTTGATCAACACTACATCCATTAAACGTATGCACGTTTAAGCATTTGGCAACCTCACATGCATGTCGTTTTACCGACAAAACATTTGTTTAACATTTCAATCTTCTTTTGAAAACCATATCAAGGAATTAACAAAAGATAGCAACATTTGATAATAAATGAATAGATTATCAATACATCAAGTCTAACCAAAGGAATTGGCTTTAACTTCAACATACCTCAATTCATGCGAAAGAATACATGAACCTCAAAAACTTGTTCAGATTGAACTGAGACAAGAGTTAGAATACTTGCCTTTAGCGTCTGCTACGGTATATTAACTTTATGTTCAAGTTTTTCAAGTCTCTATAATACATGATCACATAATGCCTTACATTAGGTCACATATAATCAAGTATGTATATGACTATATCATACCCTCATCTCAATCTAATTTGTGCATTAGATTCCGTTATTATCTGTTTCGGTTTCTCATTATCCTTGCATTTATATTCGACTAGGTTATCTCAACCTTTATACAACATCCTTAAGGTTTAACAAAGTTTAAACAATGTTACATTACATTCTTTAAGTTATTTTTATTTTTAAATCAATTAGCTTTCTTTTCTTTGTACTTATAAACCTTCATTACTATCCTTGTTACGAGAGTGGTGCATGTACCATGTCCAGTCCATACTTATTGGGCGTATATGCCTTTCCACTCGAGGATTTTCGATCTTTATACATGGCGGCTGCAAGCTACAAATTTATACTATGGTTTGCCTCTGCGGCGAACTCTTGCGGTTGTGCTCCGGACACTATTACGCTACGGTGACTCTCATTTAGTTTCTAGGTTTGGCGCCATGGCTAACTCTGTCGCGCACCGTAAAACAATTTTAGTCTTTTAAATTTGTGAACTTCCCGGATGCATAACTTCTTCGTTATAAGTCCGAATTGGCTCGTTCAAAAGCCTACGGTTCACAAATTACGTAATCTACGCGCTCATGCAAGAATTTTATCTATTTGACTTTGTTTGCTAAAAATTCACCTATTGGTTCATTTTTAACGAAAACGATAAACGTTCGTGAACGTTCAACGCTCGTTTCTTCGTTCTAAGTCGGAATCCGGTCATTTTCAAGTCCGCAACGCTTAAATGCCAAATATGACTTGTCTCCATTGGAAAACAATGGTTCCGAGTTCAAACACAAAATTTGACTTCTATTCCGAGAATTTTACGAATTCGACGATTATCGTTCAATCGTACAATTTCCGGCAATTCTTCATTCTTATGATTTGTTCAACATTACAAATGACTCACATTCATCATGTGAACATCTCAACATACTTATTACAACAACCTATATTCATTGTTGGATTTTTGACTTATTCTTCATGAGCTTATAACTTGTCAAATTATAAACTACTTAAGATTTATTTATTCATGACTTATGACAATTAAAGTTTCTTAATCATCATACTTTACATGTTCTTCACATATAACTTTACTTATGTACACATGATACATATAATCATATAAGTTCTTAATTCACTTCTCTTAATAAACTCCTTACAAGTTCATAACTTTCATACTAACATTCAAGGTTAACTTATAATAAGTTTATAACTTTTATAAGTTCAATGACTTATTGCCAACTTATGTGGTTTAAGTTCATTTTTTACTCATTCTCCTTACTTCTTAACATCCATGTTCCTTAATCCAAACTTTTTTTATCCACCTATCATGGTAGAGATAGAAGATAATGGAGAAGAAGTCTTACTTTTTTTATAGTCTTGGTAAGGTAGCTTTCTTCTTCTTCTTACTTATGGAAGTGACTTATTGTAGCTTATTCTCTCTAACACTTAAGCACTTTATAATCTTTAGATTATTTGAACAACTAACAAATGGCTTGTAAGCCTCCTATATTTATAGAAGTTGCAAAGCTAGGGTAGTTTAGTCTTTAAATCATCCCACCTCCTTTAAGCCACCTCCTTACTATTCATTACTTGTTAATCACAACACTTATCATATGCTTGGTTATTACTCTTTTAACTTGGTCATTACTCTTAAGTCTTGGTCATTACATTAACTTGATCACCACATATTAACCATATTGATATGGTTTTCCCCATGGGTCATACAACTCATGGATTCTAGTTTGGGCTTACATTAAATCAACCTTTGGGCTTTGCATTAATAAACACTAGTTGGTTCATTAACTAATAATTGGGCCTCTCCCTTTAATTCACTTGGACTTGTATTAATTCAATCAACCTTTGCAAGTCCATTAGCATTACTTAATACATATTGTTTATGTATTATTTTCGTATTCTAATTCATATAGGATTTATATACGATATTTCATCCTTCATACAAACTCGTATAATACTTCGTATGATACTCGTTTTCATTACTTTGTACAATACCAAGGTATCATACCATTATCACTTATTCATTACTACTTCGCCTTCCTTAATGTTTATAACTTAAGTCCGCAAGCGAAATATTACATTTTACATAACTAGATTTTTATTACATAATCCATCTTACATTGTTATTCCATCATTACGTATTTCTTAGAAATTCAAAAATATATCCCGAGCAAATATCGATGAATAGTGTTTTTCGGAAAATCTCTCGGAAAACTTTATTTTCGTCTTAAAAATTCAAACACTTTAATTCATCCACGTAGCTCAAATACTACGACATTCTAACATCAATAGGTTAACAATGACAACCATCTTGATAACACATAGAATAGAATTTTATTATTCTTTAATTTAATAAAATCATTTTACAATAAGATCCGAATTTCTCGGTCATTACATAAGAGCATGTGCTTTAATTCATTATTGCTGTAATTTCACATAGACATATAGTGATTTTGGTAATAGTGTTGATTACATGATTTCTATCATATGTGGAGGTTATGTAAATAGGTCATAAGTCATTGAAAAATGGTTATGTCTACCTTTGTGCTCTTGGCTAATTTTTCATGATGAATATATAAGCTTTACATTATGGTAATAGTTAGATGAAGTATTAAATGAAGTTAGAATCTCATTCTTTCCCAATTTGATTACATTATTTTAGTATTGTAGTTTGATTCATTAATTGAATTTAGAATTAGTTATAATTGTGAGTTATTTGTTTAAGCATATAAAAATAGTGAAATAGTTTATGTATGATAATTAAGATTTCTGGTGGTGGCGAGTGGGAGTAAGTGGCATACTTTTCTGAAGAAGTTTCAGAAGCAGTCTCTCATATTCCACGTTTCTCTCTCCTCCTCGTTTATACTTTTCATTTTATTCTCCTTTTTCTCTAATCAAACCCATCTTTGAAGGTAACTTTGTCTTCTTCTTCATCTCACAAAAGTAACTCATCAAATTCATAACAGTACATCGAAAACTCAAAGGAAGACGGACCATGGAGATTAGAATACAGGAAGACGAAGATTAAAGAGAATAGATGAAGGAGATTAGATAGGGAAGAAAAGAGAATAGAAGAAGACGGAGGAGAGAGAAATATAAATTTTTTATTAAATATTATTTTTGTTATGCGTCAACAAAAGTAGATGAGGTGTTTATGCTTTGTCAGCAAATTTAGATGAGGTGTTAGTCACGTTAGTCCATGTGGCATGTCCGTTAGCGAGAGGGACATAATTGATCTGAAATTTATAACGTTAAGGGTATTTTTGGAAAAAAAAATAGTTCAGGGTGGACGTGGGATTTGGAGGAAAATATCAGGGGTATTTTTGTACCTTTGCCCAAATAAACCCTAAACACCAGTAAATAAATCCTAATCCTATTTAATATATTCTAAACCTTTAATAATAAACTCTAAACTCTAATTAATAAACTATAAACCTTAATTAATAAACTCTAAACCCTAAATAATAAGTCAAGTGAAAGATTTGATAAACGTCCGCTAGTATAAGTATTTGATAGATTAAAATTTTGAACCATATCTATCCGCTACTATTAATAGCGGATGACAAATTTAAAATTTTAATCTTAACCGTTGATTCCTTTATTAGATGTTATTGATGGTTTAACATGTATTATAATTCATGCTGTATTATATATAATACATGGTACATACATGTTGATGGTGTAAATGATCCATAGTGCTTTATTATATATATATATATATATATATATATATATATATATATATATATGGGCAAATGATCAAAAATACTCCTGATGTTTATCCCGATGTCCTACTTGCACCTTAAATTAATTTTTTTTCTAAAAGTACTCTTAACGTTATATTTTTTGGGTCGTCCGTGCCCTTGCCATTAACAGAAAATAAACGGGGTTAAATTGTAATGACGTGGCATGCTTAAATATAAAATATATTCTAAATAAAACAATATATATCATTTAATCAAAATAAAAATACTAAAATTCAAAATAAAAAAAGCATAATATATTTACATCATTTAATCAAAATAATAAAATTCAAATTATTTTGTTAACTAATCAAAACAACTAATTAAATAAAATAAGTTGTATAACATATTTACATCATTTAATCAAAATACTAAAATTCAAAACATAACATATTTACATCAAATACTAATTAAAAAAACTAAAATACTAAAAAAAATCAAATTAAAAAATACTAAAATACTAACATACAAATTATTTTGTTAATTAATCAAAACAACAAAAATTTAAATTACATCATTAAAATATTAAAATCATAATACTAAATACTAATTGATATATAAAAATTTTAAATTACTAAAATCTTAATACTAAATAATATTTTAAAAATCAAAAAGTACACACGATTTCCATATCTTTACTCAAAATTTTCGAAGAACATTACTTGATTCAAGTCCCTATCAACAGCAGATATATGAAATTTTTTGGTCAAACGATAGTTCGAGCCTCGGATCCCGTCCCTTGCCAATATATATGGCAAAACCAAATTGAATCACAAAGAGTCTTTTTTCTTTCTTTCTTTCTTTTAAACAGAAGCATATAACCGAACTAAAAATATAATTCAAAGTAAAAAGAAGCTTAAATAAAGCTACCGAAGAGAGAGATTTAGCAACGGCGGAGTGTACTTTTTGATTTTTAAAAATATTATTCTGGAAATAAAGCTACAGTACTTTTAGTATTTTAATATTTTTTTAATTTAATTTTTTTTAGTATTTTAGTATTTTTTTAATTAGTATTTTAGTATTTTTTTTAATTAGTATTTGATGTAAATATGTTATATTTTGAATTTTAGTATTTTGATTAAATGATGTAAATATATTATACAATTTATTTTATTTAATTAGTTGTTTTGATTAGTTAACAAAATAATTTGAATTTTATTATTTTGATTAAATGATGTAAATATGTTATGCTTTTTTTTATTTTTTATTTTAGTATTTTTTATTTTGATTAAATGATATATATTATTTTATTTAAAATATATTTTATATTTAAGCCTGCCACGTCATCATATTTAAACTCTGTTTATGTTTTTATGGCAACTCGAAGTATACATGTGGATCCACAGATCTGGCTATTTACCTATTCTCTTCTTTATGGCCAGCTCAGATTCACATCATACTCTCTATTGGGATTTGGGAAGAAGAATAACCAAGTCATTTAATATCACAAAATTGATGTCGCTCTCGTCCATACACAACTGAGGTTGTCGATCAGTGATCACAAAGGCAACACCAATATCTACACAAGCCATTTAGAAGAAAACTAGGTCAACTGCCAACAGTCACCATGGCAACACCAATATATATATGACTTGGGATTAAACTGGATCTGAACATTGAGTACGACACTTCCCATCATCATCTGGTCAAATATATGAAACAATCATCTATTTGGGATCGCCACGTTTATTATATAATAGCAACAACATGCAGCGGAGACTTTCTGCCCAAGATGGTAATGAAGCACCATCACAGGCCTTTGTGTTCAGCTCTCAAATTATCTGGATTACGCAAAAAGAAGAGTCATTTATGATGAAGTTCAAAATTTTGTGATTTATATTCACTACAGATATTTCAATCAGCTGCAAAGAGTTGTCTACACAACTTAGAAGTAAATTAGGCTCAAAAAGTTTGTTGAGCAGAATCAATTTCCAACCATTATCTTCTTAGTTGTAAGAAAAAATATCCCTCGTCATCTCCTCCGCAGTCCAAGAGCCAGCAGCAAAGTATTCGAACTGCAATCTGAGTGAGTGTCATGTCCACAGAACAAGTTATAGTGCATTCTCAAATGAAACCTTCTTCTAATTCCTTCCGGAAGGCAAGAGTATCATGTTTGCAACAATTTGACCACTGAATATTGGGAAAATTCTCTGAAACAAAGGAAGGCGAGTAATTAGTTTAAACAGTACTGATGCGGGAGATCAGGACTGGATATATCTAACCTTCCACAAGAACTGGCAGGTACAGTTGTGTGGTAAAAATAAACTAAAATCTGTTGCCATTGATGTTTTACCACATTTCAGAGACAAAAAAACGGAGATTACACTACATTATTCAATTACACAACCTTAAAATCCTGCAAAATGTCACAACAGTATCTATAATTAAGTGGGGGCAAGTGTAGGCAAGTGGGGACACTTGGCCCCCTAACCGAAATTAATAATACAAGAATAGTTTGATGAGAGAGTCGAATATGTACACAAAATTAATATATTACCTCAATTCCAAAATTAAATATAAATATTTAAAAAAATAATTTAATTTGCAAATTTGAACATTGAAATGAATTAATTTAAATTTTGAAAACAATAAATATTGTAATTTAGTAATAGTTTTTAGTTAGTTCATGTGAGCTAGCTCATAAAATCAAGGCACGTAGACAACATGCAGACCTAAAGGAAAGTGCACAGTTCAAAGAAAGCAAGTCTGAGGACAGATGCCACATCAGACGTACCCTAACAGTGAGGCCAACCCCGGATAACCTGTACGACAAACGAAGTAAATGACAGCTGAGGCTAAAAATATCAGACTCAATAAAAATAATGCAGCAGTCGAAAAAACCCAAAGTAGGGCATTGGAATTAGTCAACAAATAAGGTCGAAACGGCACAAAAGACAATGCCACGAATTTGGCAGTCTGGAAAAGATTCCCAAGGGTCTAGTCAATAATGGTCCCGGACTGGGTTTATTCTCCATTAGTTTCAGCACTTTCAGGCACCGGCAAGACAAAACGCATATTCAGCATGCAAGCCAAAACAGAGCCAAATGAGACTAAGGGAGTCCGCCTATGGGGTCCAGTTATGGAGTCGTAAGCCTATGGGGTCCACTTAGCCAAATTTCATTGTCTTGAGGCTGCACAGTCGGGGAAATTCAGAACCAAACCTAGCAAGGCGGAAGCATCCAAAAGACGAGCAAAAAAAACTATAAAAAAAAATAAATTAAAAAACCTAAAAAATCTGGAGGAATGCCCCAGGGGGTCTGGCCTAGGAGGTCTTAAATCCTATAAAATTTCAAGCCACCTTTGTTCATTCGAAAGCTCAATCAAAAGGGTCAAACAGAAATCAACTTGATGGAGAAAATAAACCAAGTATGGGAGAGTGGTGTCCCATAGGGTCAGGCCAATGTGTTCCAGCTCTCTCTGAGGGTCTTACTCTCCAAACAATGGTCAAATTTTTGGCTGTTTTATCATCCAAAAGTCGATCAAACGATACGAGCTGAATGACCAAATTGAAGCAAACAGAGGCTGAGCGAGGAGAGGACTGTCCTACAAGGCAACTTGCAGCTAGTTTCAAGAATGAAAGCAGAACAAATAAGCAGACAGTCGATGGAACAAATACCGGCCAAGGAGTTACGGATACTAAGTGAGTGAATTCGGAGGCCCGAGGGGTCTATATTCCATCCCTAGGGTCCAAGATTTTCACCTTGAGCAACAAAGAAAAGTGTTCCGGTCCAGAAAGCCTTCTGGATTGGCAAAGACAAAATTGGAGCAAACTAGCGATATCAAATTAATCAACTTTTGGAACTCAGTCTTTGAGACACGACATACAATTAGGTGCATCTGTGAAAAAAATTATAAACCCATGATTGTCTTTCGAAAAATGTTACACTCCGTTAAACATTAGGGACACGACTTACAATTTGGTACCCGAAATGAAAAAAGTTGTAAACTGGTGATTGTACTCAAAAAATGTTACACTCCGTTAAACAGTAGGGTTGCATCTTTATTCTATTTGAAAATTAGGGTTCTCTTCTTCTATCCTTCTTCTCTCATTCTTCTTGTCTCGATTCTACATTGATTACTGGTTCCTATATATTTATTAAAGGGTTTTCAGTGTTTAATTGAAAGGATGAGCTCGTCTTGGAGTGGAATCGTAAATGAAATCGGAGAAGAAGATTGTAGTTCATGCAACAAAAATGAATGAATTACACCAGAGTTCCCAAGTCGGTGCCACTGTGGAGCAATGGTGCGAATGTGGGAGGCAAGAAAAGATGGAACAAAACATCGATGATCTTCTTCGCGTCGACTTCGCTTCTCTCCCTGTATGTTTGTCTCTCCCGTTGGATCAATTTTAACGATTATTTAAAAATTGGAAAGTACAAGCACCAGATTACAAAATTGTTTGAGTACAATCATCAGTTTGTAACTTTTTTCACTTCGGGTACCAAATTGTAAGTCGTGTCCCTAATGTTTAACGGAGTGTAACATTTTTCGAGTACAATCACCAGTTTGTAACTTTTTTCACTTCGGGTACCAAATTGTAAGTCGTATCCCAATACAGGTACCAAAAGTTGATTTATCTCTATCAAAAACGGACACAAGTATTGAACCACGGGGTCCAACCCTAGGGTGTGGACACCCCAACTTTCGCTCATCAGACAGTTTTTCAACTTCATAATGCAATTATCAAATCCAACATGTGCAAAGCCGACAAAGAAACTAGCTTAACTAGATGAATGGGATGCCTCTCCAGCTTCTGGCATAATGCCAGTGAGACCTTCCAATATTGGGACTTAGCGAGGGAATCAACTAGACGACTTGGGAACTAACAACCCGAGCTCCAAATGGCATTTGTGAATGCTAGAAATCAATGTTACTCCGTATCATAACTGTACAAAAGAGAGCCTTTATATAGGCGAAGATTTAAAAGCTAAATATGGAAAGTACACCAATTAGTGATCAATGATTACCACTTTTCATAAACCTATCACTAATCACTCCTAATCCTACCAATCATAGACCTAATCAAATCAATCATAGAATCCAATTGTGTCCAGAGAAATTACTCTAAACACATCAACAAGTTGATCACCGGTCTTCACAGCATTTATATCAATTATGTCCAAAATGACAATCCACCTACAAATATAACATATACTAAACACATCATTATCAAGTTGATCATAGGTTTCACATTGACTTTAGTTACAAATTTTATTAATTCACAAGACACCATTGCAAGACACAACATTCTACGTCTTACTCTTCCATGATACAAGATTACCTCCAACAAATACACAATAACCTGTAGTAAACCTCTTATTAGTTTGAACTCCCTACCCACTCCATATCATAAATTCCTTCTACTCGCATGTGATCATGATCTCTAAATACCAATCTGTGACTTGGAGCACTTTTAAGATACTTTACTATCCTCACAACTGCATCCCAATGTGAGGACCTAGAAGAAGATAAGAATTGACTTACCACACTAACAAAATGTCTAACCAAGTGACTTTAAAATAATTGAGTTTGCCCACAAGTCATCAATACCTCTCTAGCTTCTGGCTTGTGTCCATGGGTGTATCAATTGGCCTTAATGCAAGTAAACATATTTCTTCAAGCAAGTCTAAAATATATTTTCGTTGAGATTATAAAATACCTTTACCTGATAGCGCCAACTCAATTCCTAAGAAGTATTCCAATTTTTTCCTAAATCCTTGGTCTCAAACTTTTGCATCAAAAAGGATTTCAGTTCACCAATTCCCTGTTCATCTCCCGTAATAACAATATCATCCATGTACACAATCAACAAAATTTTGCCAACACTACTCTCGCAATGAAAAAAAATAATGATCACTATTGCATCTCAACATCCCAAATTGTATAATTGTCTCTATAAATTTATCAAGCTCGTGGTTATTGTTTCAGCCCATATAATGACCAATGTTCTAAAAAGGCGCTTAAGCGAGAAAGTGGATTACGCCTAAGAAGCCTAAAGCGGGGGGGACCTTGGTGGAGTTTTTTTTTTTTAAGTCAATTTTAATATTTTATCTTACATTTATCCAAACAAAACAATAATATAAAGCAAAACAATCTATAATAAAAATAATAAAGGCCTTTGCTTAAAGTTCAAACATATATTCATATTGTCAATGTCAAAATTCAAACACAAACATGCAATTGTTGAAAGTTTAAACATATATTTAACGTATTAGTTTTATTCATAAACAAGATTGCTATTAAATAATAAAATTTCAAGAATTCAATTCAATATTAAAACTTAAGAAACTAAACATAAATTTAAGAATTATATTGAATTAAACTAAATATTGCAAATGTATCATCATTTATATAATTTGAAGTTGGTACAAGTTCAAAAAATTACAACTATAATAAAATTATCCATTTTGACTTGATATTGTTCACTTCTTGTTGTGATTTAATATGCTACAAGCATTATGAATATGGTAAATTATTAAAAAAATAAATATATCAAGATCTGGTTTGGGTAGTAATTAAAAAAAATAACATCTCCGCCTAGACCCTGCCTAGCCCGCCTAGTCCCCGCCTAATTTCTTAGAAGAATTTTTGGCCGCCTTGGGCCTAGGTGAGGCGCCAGGGGGGCCTAACACCTAGGCAGGGCACCAAGGGGACCTAGGGCCTAGACGGGAATTTTTAGAACACTGATAATGACTTCTTTAGTTTAAAAACTAGGCCCAACTTCCCTTGAGCAACAAAACCATGTGGTTGCTTTAGATACTGATGAGTGGGTTTTATACGTACGAATCGGGTTCCTAATTGGAGTAAAACAGTGTTTAATCCGGTTATTTTAGTTTAGTTTTACGTGTTTGTGTTTGTTTTGTTCACAGGTTTCATTACGTGTTAGCTTCGGTACAATGGTGGCAATGTGGCGAGAAAAGCACAAAGATGGGAAGCAAGGAAATGCAGAATCGCATCTTGGTACCCACGGGGAAGGAGTACACGCGTCAAGAAGTTAAGATTTCACGGGCGGGGTTCTCAAGGCTTAAATACCCAAAGGCGGGGTGTGTGAAGACGAAAGAAGGAGTTTTGCTATGATTCTAACACTGAGGACGCGTGGACTGAAAGACTTTGGCTCCGATTGAGATTGGATTGTGGACGTTTTTAGCAGCTATTACAGAGACTTGGGACAATGAATTCATTATTCAATCAATCATCTATCAATTACAACTTGGAAACCCTAATTCCTAAAGATTCTTGGAGTGGGGGAGGATCAAGATCACGAAGATTTCAAAACTGAGTGCAGAGAAGGGTGGTTCTATATTATCCTTTGTCTTTATTTCAGTTTTTGTAATTAGGATGATGTATTTTCTAATTTATTCAGTTTTTAATTAATTCATGGTGAACTAAATTTCTTATTAAGCTTGCAATGGATCTTTAAGTGGAACAATGATTATCTAACTTTGATTTCAGTTCAATAAAGCTATCTTACAGTTCCGCTAATGTGATTTGTGCATAATTTATGAATTGCTTGATCACCAATTCTTTGGGAATTTATATGGACTCGAGAAATTATATATAATCTAGACTTGGTCATAATAGCATGTGTTCATGATTTCTGCGTTTAGATGAAATTCTTAATGTATGTTTAGGGTAGAGATATATCTAACATTGCATGTAATCGAACTTGGACTTTAAACCTTCTTCGAATTTAATTTACATAGAGATATAGTGAATTAGTTGATTAGGGTGTTTGGCTTAATTCTATCAATTGTAGATTTAAGTTGATATGGTGTTAGTGCATTGAGAGATGGTTAATTCTACTTTTATGTTCTTGATTAATGAACTGTGATAGTTAATTAAATTGAAAAGAAGTGTGATAATCTGAGTGAAGCTTAAAGTGAAGTTGTAGGCTTAATTTTCTATTATCTGATTAAAATTTGCGGTAATTAGTTGTGTTGATTGGTTTTGATTTCTAGTTTATTAGTTTTTCATTATTTTAAATCATTAATTTGAATAGTTTAATAAAATTGAAATAATAAAAAGCTGGTAATTGTTAGATTAAAATTAATACTCGTCTTTGTGGGAACGATACTTGATTTATCATTATAACTTTTTGCATCTAATCGAGCTTTGAGTATAGCTAGAGAACCCTCAGGATTTACCTTCACTGTGGACACCCATATACAACCAACAATTGATGCAGATGGATGAGGTATCACCAACTCCCAAGTAGCATTTTTCTCCAAAGCAATCATTTCCTCTTCCCTTGTCCTCTAGCCAGGATGGGATAGTGCTTTCTTAACAGTTATTAGAATAGAATGAGTAGAGATGGTACAAAGACAATTATGATGAGTAGAAGAGATATCAAAATAAGACATACAAGCAGAAATAAGATGTTGGATAAAACTTTATTTACCTTTCCATAGGGCAATTGGTGTTGGAATATGGAGCAGAATTAACAAGACGAATTGAACAATAAAATTGGAACAACTTATCTGGTATATGAAAGAAACCGAGACGTAGCGAAGTTACTGTCCTAAAAAGTGATTTCGCCCCCACTGGTAATAACCTCAGATACAAATGGGCTGCCGACGATCACCCTCCAGGATTCAACGGTGAAGGTTCCAATTGTGTGTCACAGGAAGAGACTTTGGACTCGTCTCTATGGATTGCCCAGAAAATAATAATAGCGTATATAGTGAAGAGAAGAATAATTGTAACGAGTGTATTAACTCTGAAGAACTGTTTGATATTTATAGGAGGAAAAATATATACGTTAGTGGTGAACATTGGAGAGAAAAAATAGACGTTATGGAGAACAGAATGTGGTGAACGTTAAAGAGATACAACTGAACATTGGGGGCTAGGTTTGTGGCTCAAGTAAATATACAAAAAAAATATGCTAGGGATTTTAGCAAAAGCAAAGGCTACTCGGGGTGCACTGCATGAGGCATAATCGATCGGATTGGCACCCCCTCACAGCAGGCGTAATCTGCCAGCACACGCATAAAGGTTTTTGGTCGGAAGTCCAAGATCCAAGCTTGGCCCAACCTAATTCCTTAGCCATCCTCATGTGCGCGAGCCCATCCCTTTTTCCTCAACCATATTACTAAGCCCAACACAAGAGTTTACTAATAAACCAAAAGAAAAGTTCCTAAAATGAGCAATGTGGGACTTTTGCTAAAACAAAGATTTTGAAGCACAACCAACAATCTCCCACATGATTCAAAATCATCAAAGAGACAAAAATTAAAAGTAAGAAAGGCAATGGATTTTAGATACATAACGTCGATACCTTGTGGGTTTGAATCGACACTTAGTGGAACAAGCTCATGATTTTAGATTATAGGTGAATTATATTCTTGAACCCATTATCTATGATACAAATAATTGAACTTGCACACATACCCAAAAATTCTGAATCCACACAAGTCCGCGGTTGGGCGCGTTCAAGGCCATGCGCCATATCCCAGATAATAAAGGCTCTAGAGAGTTGTCGTAGGCTCTCAAAGGAAGCAGCCCACACTTCCACCTTTACATAGGTGAACCCATCAAGTGTAAACTAACATACACCACCCTTTAGGGCTATGAGTTTCATTAAGAATCTAAATGATTCATCCTAACACAATTTGTTAGTGAGCACCACATGCACACAAGGAGAGAGATAAATAATTGCAGTGCTATAATTAAATAATAACATGACTTGTTACTCATTGAACCCAAGTCATGGGATCACCAATCACATGGGTTGGGTTTCCATCACATATTACTTGCTCAAAATGTTGGCAATAGTCCCATCCCTCTAGATGCTTCTTGGACAACCTTTTTAGTCAATCCCTTTGTGAGCGGATCCGCTAGGTTCTTTTCAGACCTCACAAATTCCATGGAAATAACATTGTTACTGATCAGTCCTCGTACAATCTTATGTCTCAAGCGAATATGTCTTTGTTTCCCATTATAAACATGGTTCATTACCCGGCCAATAACTGCTTGAAAATCACAATGCATAGAAATAGAAGGAATTGGTTTAGACCACAACGGTATGTCTGCCAATAAATTCCTTAGCCACTCTGCCTCTGTACTTGCCAATTCTAAAGTAATAAATTCAAATTCCATAGTAGATCTAGCAGTACAAGTTTGTTTAGAAAATTTCCAAGAAACAACTCCTCCACCTAAAGTAAACACATAACCACTAGTGGAGTTTGTCTCATCATTATCAGATACTCAATTAGCATCACAATATCCTTCTAGAACATTAGGATGGCCAGTAAAATGTACACCTACATTAACTGTTCCTTTTAAATACTTCATTAGTCATGACAATGCATTCCAATGATCTTGTGAAGGATTACGTGTATATCTGCTAAGTCTACTAATGACATGCAATATCAGGTCGAGTGCAATTCATTAAATACATTACATTACCAATGATTCTTGCATATTCATTTGTGTTATTTTTCTTTAAATGCACACTCGAGTCATAAGGTGTTCCTAATGGCTCTTCATTAAAGAAATTAAATTTCTTAAGAATATTTTCCACATAATGAGACTGTGATAAAACCAAACCATTTGCACGTTTATTTATTTTCATGTCAAGAATCAAATTCGCTTCTCCTAAATCTTTCATGTCAAATTTAGAAGATAAAAAGTCTTTAGTAGTTTTCACAACTTTCTCATCAGTTCCAAATATTAACAAGTCATCCACATAGAAACAAATAATCACACCAGAATTTTCATTGAATCTACTATAGACAACTATTAAATTTGTCATTCCATTGTTTTGATGCTTGTTTAAATCATACAAAGATTTTATAAGTCTACACACTTTTTGTTCTTTTTCTGGAACTAGAAATCCTTCAGGTTGACACATATATTTCTTCATTTAACTCTCCATTCAAAAAGGCAATTTTAACATCTATTTGGTGGATTATCAATTTATGAATAGATGCCAAAAACAATTAAAATTCTTATAGTTGTCATTTTAATCAATGGTAAGTTTCAAAATAATCAAATCCTTCCTTTTGAGTAAATCATTTAGCCACAAGTCTTACCTTAAATTTATCAATAGACACATCAGCTTTTAAGTTCTTTTTAAACACCCATTTATATCCAATAGATTTACATCCTCTAGGAAAATTAACTAGTTCCCATGTAAGGTTAGACATAATGGATTCCAGTTCACTATTAATAGCATCTTTCCTAAAAGTTGCATCAATTGATTTTATTGCTTCTTCATAAGTTTTAGGGTCATCTTCAGTTATAAAATCTGGGCTAAAAGTTTTCTCAAAACGTTGTCTTTTACTTATAGTAGGTGCATGTGCAGGTTCTTTATCTTTCCTTTTAAGATGTTCATTTGAAAATGGACTGCCCACATCTCTTATTTTCATCGGAAATATATTTTCAAAAATTTTTGCATCCTTTGTTTCCAAAATAGAATTGTTTTGATAATTATTAGTCGCATCTTTAATTACCAAAAATCTGTAAGCAGTACTATTAGAAGCATATCCAATAAAGTTGCAATCCATTGTTTTAAGTCCAATTTTATTCTTTTTAAATTCTGGTATAGCTACTTTAGCTAGACACCCCCACACTTTAAGATACCCCAAAAGAAATATAATATTTCTTACCACCTCCACTCGTAGCTATATACTAAGAAAAAAATAAAAATAAATTAAAAGAGTTTTTAAGGGCTAGCCAAACAAGTCCCTTTGGAACATGACAACTGCTGAAGCCATGATGCGCTTAACTGATACCCACGTTAAGCAGTACGTACAATGACTATATCAGTTATATTATATACGTATTATATCATATTGTGTTGCTAAGCCTGAGAAATTCAAAAAACATAGAGAAATTGAGAGTGTTTGAGAATTGAAGATTCAAGAGAAGGAAGAAGATTAATTAAGCCCACTTAGTTAAATCAAAGGTAATACGTAATTTTGGTTTATGTTTTCCCAATTTCTTCTCCGTAATTGATTTTAATACGAGTTGTTAAGAAATTGTATTGTATATATGATCTTGAGTATGTATAAATCATGCTATGTTAATGTAATGGAGTTTTTAGAGAATCAAATTATATATACATGTTTTAGAAAAAGAAATTGTGTTCTTCATTGCAAGTTGGTTCTTAACTTCTCTATAAATGGATTTTTATGGCTAATTTGAGAGAAAATTGGTTATATGTGTTAATTAGTATATATAATCTGTCGTTTGGTGTTTATAAACGATTTTCAGAAATCAAATTCATATGAATAATGTTTTAAATGGAAATTGAGTTTTTGTGGATATATGTACAAAATGGTTTATTTTGAGGCAAAAATTGTTGGTCAATTCATGTTATAATCTGAAAATTTATGATTTTTATTGTTAATACATTCAAATACGAATACAATGCATGTTAAATGAACTGATTTGTTGGTGAGATGATTCGCTAATTATGTTGAAATATGAGTTTTGAGCATGAACATGGTTTCAAATCCTTTAATTTTGGTTGTTTTAGTTGTTGAAATGATTCTACGCATGCTTGGTGGTGTTGTTGAAAAGTTTATAACTTCTGGGTATGTATAATTGGGTGTTCAATTAATAAATTCGTGAGTTTTTGGCTTGGATGAACTGTTGTGCCGAACTGCAACAACTCTGTTGAAAACTTAAGACGCGAATGCTACTTGCCATGCATTGCGTTGGTTCCAAGCTTTAGAGGCGTATAATGCGCCAAAAAACTGACTGAGACAGCTTATGAACTCATGTTATTTATTTAGTCTTTGAAACTAAACTTAACATAGATTAATGAGCATGATAATGTGTTAAGATATATAACAAGATGTTATAACGGGTTAACTTGTTATAACGGATTGTTAACATGTATAAAGTGATTTCAAACAAAGATTAACGAATTCAAATATGTTGTTCATAAGGTTTGATATTGACGTTTAAAGGTTGTATTGATTGTTAGTTAATGATTTAAGATTTGTGTTATGTGGTTAGAGATAATGATCATAACTTGAACTATGTTAGCAAGTTGAACTAAAAGTCGGAACTAAAGTTAATATTAGCGTAACTAATGGACATGGTGATTGTTAATGGAATGTGTAGGACTATTGAAGAACGTGAATTGTAATTTAATAGGTTACACACAAGGCAAGTTACCTATCCTTAACTAATTATCATTGTGCAAGTTCTTTATCCCTACTTGTTTATAGTTATTCAAGTTCTTTAACCTTAAATCTCTTAATGAGCAAGATTTCTAGTTCTTGTTTCTCGTTATGCAAAGCTTGAATTGTTTAAGTCTGTGACTTCAAATGAGGTTTTCTAATTCTTTCGGAAGCACTACCTTGATATTCATTGTTATTCAATCGTGAATTATTATTGATTAATCCTTGATTATAAATCATCATTTGAACTTCAATTGTTACCGAATTGTGGAATGGTTATTGATTCAACTAGTCCTTAGTTGATTAACGTTGAACTCTAAATTACCCTTGAAGTTAATTCAAACCAATCTTCCTTTGGTGCGGACTCTAATGTCAAAGCTGAGATGAACAACCCTATTATAGGAGATTATATTACGTGATAGTGTTAAGATGTTTGTGCACAATATATGGTACGAAGGGATGATTCCCCTTAGTACGAGAAGGGAAGTCCATATGGTCTAACGACTGTTAAAAGCTTAAGTAGAAATACTTAATAACCTAGGACATAGTGCATGGTTTTGTGACCCTCAAATATCTGTTAATCTTTCTATTGAGCTTATAGTTCTTGAATTTCAGAGAAAATCATGTTTCTTTTTCAGTCGAGCTTATCCATTGATGTTTCATATATGATTATTGTTAATATTATTCCTGTGGGCAATTGTTTGCTCACTCTTGCATAACATTTCAGTTAAATCTGAGGAGCCATCGACGAGTAAAGGAAAAGGCAAAGCAAATAAGTAGATCATGATGTTTAATTTTATCGTGTTTAACAAGGCTATGTATTCTGACTTTATTTGTTATGTTTTAATTCTGCATGATGTAATTAAAGGTTAGATAACCTGGGATTTGTTTAAGTTTATGTAACCCTTTAATGGGAGGATTATGTTAAGTTTATCAGTTTTATTATATATATGTGTAGATAGTTGAGATTTTATTGGACAGTGAACACCAAGTCTATGGGAATGGAGTACCCGGATTTGGGAGTGTCACACTTATTATTCAATTCAGCAGAAGCATCAAGTACAAATAAGCCCCCATTACAAAAGTCTTTCCCACAAAATCCCCATTACGAGTATGTAGAAGTTTATCAGACTCAAACACAAGTTTAATGCCAACTTTGTTCAACAAGGATCCAGACACAAGATTTCTACGAATATCAGGCACATAAAACACATCTTGCAAAGCAATTGTTTTTCCCAAAGTTCATTTTAGTAAGACTTTCCCTTTCACCACAACATTGGTGGCTCGAGAATCCCCCATAAAGACTTTTTCTCCATTAGTCACATTTTCGTAGTTAACAATTACGTCTCTATTCGCGCAAATGTGTCTAGTGGCACCGGTATCTACTACCCATTCGGTGAAATTGTCAACTAGGTTTACTTCCGAGACGACAACAACAATAATGTCATCGAATTCAACCAAGTTCGCTTAGGGATTAGGCTGGGAGTTATTATTATTATCTTTCCCCTTGCGAAAGTGACATTTAATAGCAATATGGCCAGATTTACTGCATACGAAGCAAGAACCTTTAGTGAAAGGTTTCTGAATTTGGTTGGGATTCTTGAACCTATTATCCTTTCTTCCCATTGATTTATGAGGTTTCCCTTTGTAGTTTTTGGACTGATAATTTTAGCTCTTCCATTGTGGCCTTTGTTCTACGAGATTAGCCTTGACAGTATGATTTGGAACCAGGTCTCCTTTTTCTTTAGCCTTATTTTGATCTTCAATATGTATGTGTGCCACTAGTTCCTGCATAGTAAAATCTTTAATTTCATGTTTAAGGTTCATCTTATAATCTTTCCATAAGGGTGATAATTTTTCGATAAGTGCAGTAGCTTAAAAAGTCTCACACATTTTCATTACTTCCCCAATAATTCCCCAACAATAGTTTGATATTTATGAACTTGCTCTATAACAGATTTTTCATCTTCCATCTTAAAACCTAGAAATTTTCCAACAACATATTTCTTAAGTCCAGAGTTTTCAACGGCATATTTAGATTTTAAGGCATCCCAAATCTTCTTAGCACTTTCATTATATCAAACAGTGAATTAGACAAGTAGTGCAACAGATATCTACGACGTGCACGATTATCCTTAACATAATCCCCTTTTGCAGACTTATCAGCATCAGATTTTTCAAGTGTTTTAACAGCAATGAAAATGTGTGAGACTTTTTAAGCTACTGCACTTATCGAAAAATTATCACCCTTATGGAAAGATTATAAGATGAACCTTAAACATGAAATTAAAGATTTTACTATGCAGGAACTAGTGGCACACATACATATTATCAGAGACAACAATAGCAGTAGTAGCAGGAACATCCACATATAACACATATTCCAAATTCATAGTATATCTTCTGACATTCTCTTAAAATTCGTACCATCAAAGCGTTCAATTTTAGAAAGGACTAAAGCAGGTTTCATCTTCTTAATAATCAAAATCACTTTTTAGATTGTTGGAATATGGAGCAGAATTAACAAGACGAATTGAACAATAAAATTGGAACTTATCTGGTATATGAAAGAAACCGACTCGTAGCGAAGCTACTGTCCTAAAAAGTGATTTCTCCCCCACTGTTAATAACCTCAGGTACAAATGGGTTGTCGGCGGTCACCCTCCAGGATAACGGTGAAGCCAATTGTGTGTACTCACAGAAGGAGACTTTGGACTTCTCTCTGTGGATTGCCCAAAAAATAATAACAGTGTATATAGTGAAGAGAAGAATAATTGTGTTGAGTGTATTAACTCTGAAGAAATGATTGATATTTATAGGAGGAAAAATATATACGTTAGTGGTGAGCGTTCGAGAGAAAAAATAGACGTTATGGAGAACGTGGGAGAACAGAACGTGGTGAACGTTAAAGAGATACTGCGGAACAGTTTTGAACGTTGGGGGATAAGTTTGCGGCTTAAGTTAATATAATAAAAAAAATGTTAAGGATGTTAACAAAACAGTGGACTACCTGGGTGCACCCGCGAAGCATAATCAATCGGATCGGCACCCCCCTACGCGGGCGTAATGCATGCACACACGCACTAAGGTTTTCTGGCCGGAAGTCCAAGATCCAAGCTTGGCCCAACCCACTTCCTTAGTTATCCTCATGTGCGCGAGCCCAACCCTTTTTCCTCAACCATATTATTAAGCCCAACACAAGAGTTTACTAATAAACCAAAGAAAAGTTACTAAAATGAGCAATGTGCGACTTTTGCCAAAACTAAGATTTTGAAACAATCCCAACAATTGGTTTATCTAAATTAGAGAGCTCAGAATCAGAGGATGATACTCCAAGATCTGCCGACGAAGACAAGGTGGGAGTCGAGCCATTCCTAGGTATTATAGCTGTTTTTGGACGACAACTATAGACATCGAATTTCGGACATTGGTTTATTATGTGGCATTAGGACTGATCATTTGGTAATAACCGAACCGAATAGTCTATTCGGTTATAATCGAAAACTGAAATTTATACAATTTTAGTATCCGAACAAATAACCGAATTATCCAATAACCGAATTACCGAATTTACTATTCGGTTGTTCGGGTAATAGCCAAAATTAAGAAATATATTTCTGATTTCTAAAACAAAACAAAACTCATTACAAATATGCTTCAAATGGAGGGAAAAAAATTTGAAAACAGAATTCATAAGCAAGAAAATGCATCGGCAAAATATGAAATATGAAATGCATAATAATTAAACACGATTCCGTGGAGAAACAACCAAGCAGAGAGGAGCTTTCTTATGTATCGCAAGTCCCAAAGCTTCATTCATATCAATATCTTCAGCTCTTATCCCCTGAGGCAGCCTCCATTCAAAGCTATGCAAAAGATTTGCAAGCGCAAGCTCAATTAACAAGATAGCAAAGCTTTTTCCGGGACAACCCCTCCGCCCTACCCCAAATGGTAAAAACTCACAACTTTGTCCAAATAAAATCTCTAGACCTATTCATCAAGAATCTCTCCGGTTTGAACTCCGCCAGATTTTCCCAATATTCTGGTTCCATGGTAATCGATGTTGCGTTAATAAACACCCTTGTTTTGCCTGGGATTTCATACCCTCCGTTACTGCAGCTTTCTGTAGTCTCTCTTGGAATTAGTAATGGGGTTGGCAGGTGGAGTCTTAAGGCCACCTTTACCAATATTCTATTTCGGTTATTCGGTTAACCGAATAACTAAAAATCGAAAACCAAACCCGAACCTGAAAAATGAAAAAAAAATCGGATATAACAGAATTATAAAAAATAACAGAAATGACCGAAAAAAATTCGGTTAAAAAAGTTCGGTTCGGTTCGGTTCGGTTATTCGATTTTATCCGTTTTTGCTCAGTCCTATGTGGCATATAAGGAACTGTCAACTTTATGATATAAGTGGGCAACTCTTCGTCTAAATCAGACATAGAATGTATTTGTGAAGAACATGGTCAAGTCTCAAAAAAAGTTACATCAGAACTAACCAAGTATCGCCGAAATTTAGGAGTAGCAAACCTAACCTTTTTGGGTACGAGAATAACCAACCAACAAACATTTAAAAGCAATAGGATCTAATTTTGAAAATCTCACATGTGAAACCACATGCATAGATTTGTCAGACGAATAAACAAACATTTAAGAGCAATAGGATCTAACTTTGATAATCGCCCATGTGAAACCACAAGTGCAGATTTTTCGGACGAATCAACAATATTAGGAGCTTCACGGGAGACACATAAAACACGAGCAAAAGTATTAGTAAAAGATGACACTATCGAGCTGCTACCGGACAATCTCAAATTCCGAATCAAAAGCAGTAAGAAACCCCAGCACCGCTAATTATCTCTTTGTTCCTGCATTTTTCTATCACCGGAGATAATGGGGAGCAATGAATTCAACTCTTCATACATATTTTTATAATGTGCAAAAAATTGAGTGGACGCCCATCACAATTAATCTTGTAAAAATCATGAGAAACCTCAACAATACAAGCAAGATTATTTTGGTCGGAGTACAAAACTTCTAAGTATTCCCGCAATTATTTAAATGTGTCAGTATTAGTAATTAAATCAACAATCTTACTGTCCATGGAATTAAGAATCTAACATAAAATCTTGGCATCAACTAGCTTCCAAGCCTCATTAGAAGTATTTGATTTTGTTAAATGATCGCCTTACTCTCTACAAAGTAGGGCCAAACTGATAGTTATGGATTCCCTCCAATTTCTTATCAGTAAGACAATTCAACGAAGACAAAACCTCTGTAACTCCCATGGACGCACCTGACATTTGGCTCGTAATAGTTTCAGATACGCCAGACATCTTGCTTATAGTAAATTTGTCTCAACCTTTTCACATAAATAAAGGGTAAAATGCAAATGTGACCACTGAACTTTAGAGGTTTTTGGGTATTGAGCCCATTTCTTTTGGTCAACGCAAAACAAGCCCATTTACGCCAAAAAATTGGATATTGAACCCTTAGGTACCACATGTGTTGACTTGCCTATGTGGCACACGTGACTGATGACGTGTACTTTTACCAAATTATTTCCCAAAAACATATTCCCTAGATTTAAACCCAAAACCTTAAGTTTGAGGTTTAGACCATTAGACCACCAGAGCACCTTAGGCTTAATTATTAAATTACCAAAAGAATAAATTTTAAACTAATCAATTAATTTACCCAACAAAATATTAAAAGACAAATGCACTATTATTATTAATGAACTATTGGTTTTCAATCAACTAATATTCCAAACTATTGGTTTTCAATGAACTATTATTATTATTATAAAAATAATAAATAAATAATAATATTAATATTATTAAATAATAAGAATAAGAATAACAACAACAATAACAATAACAATAGAAATAATAATAATAATAATAATAATAATAACAATAACAATAATAATAATAATAAATAATAATAATAATTATAATAATAATAATAGTTCATTGAAAACCAATAGTTGTCTCAATATTAGTTGATTGAAAACCAATAGTTCAATAATAATAATAGTATGTTTTGTTTTTTAATATTTTGTAGGGAAAATGAATTGATTTAGTATATAATTTATTCTTTGGGTAGTTTAATAACTAAGCCTAAGGTGCTTTGGTTGTCTAATGTTCAAAATTTCAAATATGAGGTTTTGGGTTCAAATCTAGAGAACATGTTTTTGGTAATTAATTTGGTAAAAGTACACGTCATCGGTGTCATGTGCCACGTAGGCAAATCAACGCACATGTGGCAGCTGTGGGTTCAATATCCAAATTTTTGATACAAATGGGTTCGTTTTGCGACAAAAAAAAGACTCAATATCAAAAACATCTAAATTTAGTTGTCACATTTAAATTTTATCCCATAAATAAAATAACGGCTGAAAAAAATGAAGAAATGATGGCAAGAACCACATGTATAATGATAACAATCAAACCCTCACAGATTTAGTAAATTCAATCCCAAGGTGAGCCAAAATTTTAAATAATCCAACACGAACTAACAGGACATTGTTCACGCTGAACAGTATTGTCATTGTTTAAGATGAGTCGTATTGGTAGTGTTCATGATGAACAATGACCTGTTTCCTTTTTTACGGGGAAATAGAAAATAAAATAATAAAAGAAAAAAATTATCTAGGAAATTATGGCTCTGATACTATGTGAATGCTAGAAGACATTGTTATTTCATATCCTAAATTGTACAATATACAGCCTAGACCTGACAATTTAGTTTACAAACTGGTTGGTCAACCCAAATTAACTAAAACCATTGGGTTGATTAACTACTCTAAGTTATTTGGGTTGACTAAAGTTTAGGCCCATATTTTTTAAAAGAAAAACAAGATCAAACCATTTAATTGATTTGGATACATTTATTTATTTATTTATTTAGTTCAGTTCCACCACCTTCCTTATTTCATCTCCTTTCGATGCCATCAATCTCCTAACGACTTTCTCCACCGTAAACCACGTCACCAAGTTTTCATATCCAAGCACTCATTATACTTGTTTTCACCCCCTTCGTAATTAGCATACTCTTCGTTGGCTGGTTCGAATGAATTGGCCACGTCGCTATTGGCACTTCCATTGACAAAGTAACTCTCCATACATGAATTCCATCCATAACGACTTGTAAATCCCCCACTAGACCGGTGCTCCAAAATCTCCAATTATTTATTGTTTATATTATATTATATTATTATAGTAATAAAAGATAAATTATAGGTTCTTTATATTTGTTCTTAATGGAACAATATAGAATTTTAAGCACCTCTAGATGGATAATAAGTTCTTTTGTCAATTGTAGGAGAAAATTCAGTTGGGTCAAGGCTAATCGGCCCACAGTTACTAGGAAAATAGTTTAAAAAATTTGGTGTATAAAATTTTTAGAGAAAGTGTATGTATTAAAAAACTTTACAGAGGGAACATGTACATAAAAATTTTAGAGCTGCGCATAAATTTTTTTAGAGAGTATAAAAATTTTACATAGAAGAAGAATGTATTAAAAATTTATAGCAAGTTAAAGGAATATAGAAATTAAATATAATAAATAATTTGTTTCACCATATTTATAGCTTGTAATACCCGAAAAAAAATCAAAAAAATATTAAATAATAAACATTATTTTTGTTTTAAAACATATTAATCGGACTTTATCATTTATTGGATCAAATTAGTCATTTAATTTATGTGGGCTAATGTATTAATAAGTGATGGATAATTTAAAGTGATAAAATTGGGCTTTAGATTAACTGAGTCTAATTTATATTTAAGTAATATTAAAATCCTATTAAAATTAAAAGAAACAATAAAATATATAAATAATATGTAAAACCTAACTACTTCATTATATCTTATATCTGATACGAATTAACTGAGAGAAATAGAGGAAGAGAGAAGCGGCGGCATCATTAATAGAAGGGAAAAGGGAATTGACAAGTTAAGTTCTGTACAAAGGTAAATTAAACCTTTATTGAATTATTTTGCCGAGCATATAGGTTACCATGAGTAGGATCTGTTTGAATTTTTTTTGGTAAGATATGTAAACCATATTAGATCAGTACAATTAAAGAAAGAGTCTGACTTTGAATTCTGTTCACCTATATATGATTTAATACTTTTTCACTAAACCTTATTATTGTTGTTTAGATTCCAAATAGCGCATTAGTGTGTGTTTATATATTTCACTAAAATATTACTGCAGTGCATCATATTACTAATGTATTCCTTTCTCTCTCACTCTCCGTTATTTTTTTTTTACTTTAGTGGCTTAAAAGTCCTAGAAGCACATAAAAGTATAATGATACAAGGAAACTTTTATAGTAAATTAAAATATTGTGAAACAAGAAAGTGTAAACTAAACTCAGTTAGTTTAAAAGTTTAAAAAAAACGTGTATAATAATAATAATAATAATACGAGCTTTAGGAAAAGTAAATTTGTAATTTAACACATAGTTTATTAATTTATTTTGTTAATTTAGGTAATTAGTTCGAACGGAGGGAATTTAAGGAGTTACATTTGGAATATAATTTTGGGTATGACATTGCTTAATCCAGGTACGGATTCCGTACTCCTTCAGTGATACTCTTATTAAATTTAATTTGTTCGTTTTGTTTCTTGTTTCGAAATTAGTTATTGTTTCCCATAATTATTCATTCTCAAATTCATGTGATAGTTTCGTCTTGGTATTAATACTTAGAACTCATGTTGTACTCTTGATCTAGTGTATCATGGTTAATATTTATTTCGATCTTTGTTGAAAGTACATGTTAATATTTTTGGAGACTTTGTGTTGATGATTCGTTTGATTTAACATGTACACGTTAGATCCCCTTTGTGTTGATATTGTGTCGCATGTGTTGTGACATGATGTTTTGTTAGAATACCGTAGGGTATACCTGAGCTATAATCACTTGTGGAGGTACCACAGGCATGTCCTCTTGGCACCGAGGCATGACACCTTCCGTGGCGGTGTGATCAGTCCACGACGTCTCCGTTTTGTGCTCCGGTGGGAGTTGGTCATTTGGTGTTTTGTTGTGGGAGGCGTATGGGTCGACCCTAGTTTATGTCCTGTTCTGTCCTACGGATTGGTGATGTTTGTGCCAAACACACCTTCCGATTTTACATACATTTGGATTCGCGGTCCAATGTGGTGACTTGCCTGTGTGACATTATTTGATTTGCCTATGTGACATTATTTGACTTGCCTGTGTGACAAGGTATATTTCTGTTTTGTTTTAAGCTCGGTATGAAATAACCCCAGCCATTTGCATCAGCCTATTATTTTGTTGTATTAGTTTTATTCGTTACAGTTCAGTTCATTAAATTGAGTTAGTTATCTCAGTCATTTATTTTGTACTCTATATCCGTACTGGGCATTTGGCTCATGTTGTATTTTTCTTCCGGCAGGTAATCAGGACAATCAATGGCAAGTGTGACGAGAGCTCCCTTTTAGCCAAATGATTTAGATATATTATGTTTAGGTTGTGATACATTAGTTTGTTCGGAATTGTAATAATAATTTTAGATTGTTGTTTGAGGCAGCTAGGTATTTTTTATGGTTGACTTGTGGTATTAATCATATATTAAGACTATTCTTTGTGGCTTTGAGCCTTGCTATTAAATTCATCAGTTTTATTGTGTTTTGAGTAACCTCTCTATTTCGAAAAGGGGGTGTTACAGAGTTAGTATCAGAGCTTAGGTTCTTTCTTGTAGAAAACCTATTTAGGTTTGACGTGTGAGTTATGGGTAGACTTCTGGATTAGGTTTTTGTTCTGTTTGATTTTCTGTTCAGCTATCATATCAGCTATATTCGAATTTGTCTCTAATCTGCTTTGTTTATGTTCGTGATCTCTTTCTTAGATGGCTCGTAGATCCGCCAGAGTTATTGGGAGGCGAGGTAACAATAAGGGAAGAGGTGAGGGTCAGCCCACTGAGCAACCTAATAATCAGATGAATGCTCAATTGGCTACCTTGATGAATTAGGCGATGAATCAAAGCTTTACCTCGCCAGGTAGCACAGGTTATCAGAGAGTAATGTGTCGAAATTGGCCACCGACATTCTGAGCAAGAGAATCCGGGAAATAATGGTCAACGTGCAAATATTGAGGAAGGCAATGCGGATGGTCATGATCAGCAGGGGGTTGCGATGTATGTATGGTTGGAGAGGTTTGAAGCAGAAATCACAGTCATTCAGTTCAGCTCTGACTCCAATTGAGGCAGAGAATTGGATTGCTCACCTAGAGAAGATTTTTGACGTCTTTGTGGGGTGCTTTGGATAATCGAAAAGTGTTGCTTCTTGCCACAAGTTTGGAAGGGATGCACAAAGGTGGTGGAAGGTGACGAAAGTAACAAAAGGTGAAAATTATGTTGAAACACTTGATTGGGCGGAGTTTTGTGAGGTCTTTTATCGCCAGATATTTTCAAATTACCGATAAAAGAGGCCTATGCTAGAAGACTATCTCGTCCATTCGACGTAAAAATGATGAGTCCATCACAGATTTTATGACGAGGTTCACCAGGTTGGCAGGCTTTGCTGGAACTTCTGCAGGGACTGCAGCGGAACAAGCGGAGAAGTTCAAGTGGCGGATTCATTATAGGTATCGCCAGCATCTTATCAACAATAAGTTTGCAGACGTGTCAGCAGTGGCCAATGCGGTCAAGAATATTGAGATGGAGCGACAAGACTTTCGGTCTTCTAAACCGGATAAGAGTCGAAAGAGGGACAGAGATGACCAGCAGGGTCAAACTTCAGTTCAGCATGGGAAAAGTCAGGGTGGTCAGTGGAATAGGAACCGTGGTGGCCAGCAAGGGCAGTGGCGTGGCCAAAGTCAAAACAGGGGTTATCAGCAAATGCCTCAGCAATGGTAGAATCAGGGTCGTTATCCAGGACCAACTGGTGGGGGTAACCCAAATCTTATTCTGATAGCTCCTTGTGTTACTTGTGGGGCTAATCATCCGGGGAGGCAATGCCACAGACTCACCGGTGCATGCTTCTTGTGTGGGAGACGAATGGGTCATATGGCTAGAGATTGTCTTGGGCCACGGGTAATGGTGGAGGTGGTGATAATGGTGGCAATGGAGGTCGGCGTCGGTGGTGATCGCTTGCTTGCTTTGACATATAACCAAAGCGCAAAAGGCCGTCTTCGCTTCTCGCACTCTTTTGTTGGCAATTGTGAGGTGTCTATTTTATTTGATACGGGTTCTACTCATTTTATTGTTGCCCAGTCTTTTGTTCGGCACCTGGGTGTGCCATCTCAGTCTTTAGATTCTGGTATGTCTATTGCTACCCCGATGGGGACTTCTATTGTTATTTTCGATTTATATCGAGGGTGTGCGATCAGTTTTGGGGATAAGATTCGTAGGGCTAATCTTCTTTCGATGAGTATGCACGATTTTGATGTCATTCTTGGGATGGACTGGTTGGATAAGCACCAGGCCACTATCGATTGTCAGGCGAAGAAGGTTATATTTGGAGATGTGAAGTCTCCGGAGTTCGTGTTTTAGGGTTCACAGCCGAGTAGGGTGGTGAAGTTAATTTCAGCTTTGAAGGCTGGGAAGTTGGTGGCAAAGGGTTGTGAGGGGTATTTAGCGTTTGTAAAGGATAGCTCTAAGGGCGAGTCCCGTATTGAGGATGTTCCAATTGTTCGTGACTTTTTCGATGTGTTCCCTGAGGAGTTGCCAGGGTTGCCACCACAGCGGGAAGTAGAGTTTTCTATTGAACTCGTTCCTAGTGCGGATCCTATCTCTAAAGCGTCGTATCGAATGGCACCGTTGGAGTTGCAGGAGTTAAAGGAGCGATTCTGGGGAACTTTTAGATCGTGGTGTGATTCTTGGTAGAGTGTTTCGTGAAGTGCTACTGGTTTGTTTATAAAAAGGAAGGATGGGTCTATGAGGCTGTGTATAGACTACTGGGAGTTGAACAAGATCACCATTAGGAATCGGTATCCATTGTCGAGGATTGACGATTTATTTGACCAACTTCAAGGGGCAAAGTATTTTTCGAAGATAGACTTGAGGTCAGGCTATCATCAGTTGAGGGTGAGGGATGAGGATATCCCAAAGACGGCTTTTCGTACTCGATATAGGCATTACGAGTTTCTGGTGATGCCACTTGGGTTGACTAACGCTCCAGCAGTGTTTATGGATTTAATGAATCGGGTGTTCAGGGAGTACTTGGACCAATTTGTTATTGTATTTATTGATGATATTTTGGTTTACTCCAAGTCTAAGGAAGAGCATGCGGAGCATCTTCGCACAATGTTGGGAATTTTGCAGAAAGAGAAACTGTATGCTTAATTCTCTAAATGCGAGTTTTGGTTGGAGCAGGTCGCATTTTTGGGTCATGTTGTTTCTGCCGAAGGCATTAAGGTGGATCCTGCGAAGGTTGAGGCTATCACTAAATGGCCAAGACCTACTACAGTGACGGAAATTAGGAGTTTCTTGGGTTTGACAGGGTATTATAGGCGGTTTGTGGAAGGGTTTTCTTTACTTGCCCTACCATTGACTCAGTTGATGAGAAAGGGCGTGAAGTTTGTGTGGAATGAAGAGCGTGAGAAAAGTTTCGAGGAGTTGAAGAAACGGCTTGTGACAGCTCCTATACTTGCATTGCTGAGTCGAGACGAGGATGTTATCAAATTTATAAATGTATGCTTCTAAGAAGGGCTTGGAGTGTGTTTTGATGCAACACAAGAAGGTGATTGCTTATGCTTCTAGGCAGCTTAAACCTTACGAGGTGAATTACCCTACACATGATTTGGAGTTGGCAGCGTTGATCTTTGCCCTAAAGATTTGGAGGCATTATTTGTATGGAGAGACTTGTGATATCTTCACCGATCACAAAAGTCTTAAATACATTCACTCGGAAGGAGCTTAACATGAGGCAGAGGCATTGGTTGGAGCTTCTAAAGGATTATGATGCTAGGATTCAGTATCACTCGGGGAAGGCAAATGTGGTTGCAGATGCTCTTAGCCGAAAGAGTTCAGGGAGTGTAGCAGCCCTTATTACACAACCTCAGCTTATTTCGGATATGGAGCGACTCAAGTTGGAGTTGTATGTACGAGGTTCAGATGGACATTTGGCGGGTATGAGAGTTGAGCCCTTTCTTATCTCGCGGGTCAAAGAAGCTCAAAAAGAAGATGGGGAGTTGTGGAGTATGACGCAGAATCTAGAGGAGGGCAAGCAGCCCGAGTTTCGTATTGATGACCATGGTGTGATTTGGTTGGGTGAAAGATTATGTGTACCGTCCAATCCAATCATTCGGGAGGCGGTGTTGGTTGAGTCTCATAGTTCGCCATTTTCTATTCATCCTGGTTCTACAAAGATGTATAGGGATTTGAAGAAGAATTTTTGGTGGAATGGGATGAAATGAGACGTGGCTGAATATGTTAGGAAGTGTCTTACTTGTCAACAAGTGAAGATAGAACATCAACGAGCTAGTGGTTTGCTACAACAGTTAGACATTCCAGTGTGGAAGTGGGAAGATATCACGATGGATTTTGTGACTAGTTTACCGAAGACTTTCAGGAAGAATGATGCCATTTGGGTAGTGGTGGACCGACTGACCAAATCGGCACACTTTTTGGCTATCCATGAGGGTTACTCGGTGGATAGGTTGGCACATATCTTTCAACAGGAGATTGTTAGGCTTCATGGTACTCCGGTGTCTATTGTTTCAGATCGGGACCCACGCTTTACTTCACGGTTTTGGAAAGGGTTTCAACGAGCTTGGGGTACTCGGCTTAACTTCAGTACTTCTTTCCATCCGCAAACTGATGGACAATCCGAAAGGACTATTCGGACTTTAGAGAGGACATGTTGAGGTCTTGTGCACTTGAGTGGTCTGTAATTGGGATGATTATTTGAGCCTAGTTGAGTTTGCTTACAACAACAAATGTGGCATGCAAGTATTGGAATGGCTCCGCTTTGAGGCATTGTATGGTAAGAAGTGTCGAGCACCAACTTGTTGGGATGAGGTTGGCGAAAGGGCCATAGAAGGGCCTGAGTTAGTTCAAATCACTACGGAGAAGGTAGCGGTGGCTAAAGAGAAATTGAAGTCGGCTCGATCACGACGTAAGTGTTATCTTGATAAGCATGAAGGACTTTAGAGTTTGAACCTGGTGAGCATGTGTTTCTAAAATTTTCTCCTTGGAAGGGTATTCGGCGATTTGGGTTGAAAGGAAAACTTAGTCCACGTTATATTGGCCCATTTGAGATTTTGGAGAGGGTTGGTGAAGTTGCATATCGTTTAGCTTTGCCTCCACAACTAGCTCATGTGCACAATGTGTTCCATGTGTCGGTGTTAAGGAGTTATCATTATCATCTGTTGCACGTGGTACAATATCCATTCGATAAGATTCGGGAGGATCTTACTTGTGATGAGCAAGTCGAGGCGGTTTTGGATCGTCAAGAGCGTAATGCATGGATAATTTATGGTCGTGATACTTAAGAATATCATTGGCCGTAGTGCAAGGGTGATTTGATTCAATGATGTGGATTATTTATTAAGCTGAGTCTCAGCGATAAAAGTGATGAAAAACCTTTTAAATCATAGAAGATAGTAGATTTTATACTCTACTTGACTCTTCTAATGGATCGCTTGTTCCACTGCAGTTAAACTTGATGTTTATTATATTTTTATCAATTTAACACTGTTGAAGGCTAACGATAATTTATTCTGCATTATCTTAGTCATAATATTTCTTATTGGGCTAGTTGAGCTCACCCTTTTGCTTTCATTGTTCTATTCAGGAAATGAGAACGTAGCTGGGACTAGTCGGGGAACGGGGTGACGGTCCAGATGTTTGCATTAGTAGTCCTCACTATTCTGTGAAATAGTGTGATAATAAATGTATTGAGGACTTATTTTGAGTTTGAATACTATCTAGAAGACAATATTTGTATTAAAACTCACAGCTCATGGTGTATATTTAAGTTTTTATTTGTATTCTATACCATGTATTTGGCGACTCAGAATGGGTGATGTATACCTATTTTGGGGGCGTCACAGTTGGTATCAAAGCTTAGGAATATGATCCCTGGCTGAGATGTGAGACAGGAACTAGGAGGGGAGAAACGGGGAATTCCTTCGCTAGTATGATCTACCTAAGTTTATTTGTTATTTAATTGGTCGGTCAGAATATAGGGATAATATGTGGTGTGTCAATTAACCCTTGTTTTGTGGAAGTATTTGAAAATGACATCCGAGAATGTTGAGAATAACAATGGAGCACAGGACACCGTTGAGTCACCACATATCAATACCTAGGATAATGGGCAACAGGAAGGCAATAATCCTCAGGTGAACAACAACACTGACCAAATGGCGAACGACAGAATGTTTAGGAGCTTTCTGTAATTCGTACAACATCAGGCAAGAGAGACTCCTATCCAAAATGCAGGTGGAAACACTGGAAACTCTCGGACGGTCACCGCTAAGCAGTTCAAGGAGCTGGGACCACCAGAGTTTATTGTAGAGCCAAAACCACTTAAGGCGGAGACGTGGATAAAGCAGATCACCAAGATATTTGATGTCGTGGGATGCTCCGAGGAGCAAAAGGTTCCCTTTGCCACCTTTATGTTGCGAGGAGAGGCGACATCGTGGGAATCGGTAAGCGTACTCAACTGCCGCCGCATCAAGATGTCTTGGGAGAAGTTCTAAGAATCGCTCAACGACAAGTACTTTCCCAAAAGTATTCGTCACATGAAAGAGGTAGAGTTCATCAAGCTGGAGAAAAACAATATGACCGTGTCGCAGTACGAAGCCAATTTTGCCGAGTTGTCCCGGTTTGCGCCCCACTTGGTTGATAATGAGGAGAGAATGATGCGCATATTTCTAAAAGGTTTAAAACCCGAGATACGTCAATATCTAATTTCTCACAAACTGTGTTTGTATTCAGATGTTGTAAATAGGGCTCAGTTATTGGAGCGCGATAACGAGTCAACCCAACCAAGAGAAAGCAGCCGGCAAAATGATAATACCAGTAGTAATAGTCATCGAAGCAGCGACAACAAACGTGGAGGGAACCAACATACCAGAAATGGTAAAGACTTCGGTGGTAATCATGGCCAAGACAATAAAAGTGGACATTTCAAGAAGAGGAGATTCAACAATGATGGAAAGACGTCATCACCAGCACCCATTTTTAAGGAAGGAGAACGACCAATTATTATATGCTTCAAATATGGAGGGGAGGGACACATCAGTCCAAACTGTGCGCAGCAGTCCAAAACATGTTATAATTGTGGAAGATAAGGTCACCTAGCTAGATTTTGTCGTACTGAAAAGCCAAGTCCAGTTGGAACGGTGACACCAAATGCCGTCCTAAACAAGTCAAAACCAATAGTTCAAGGGAGAGCGTTTGTTGTGACCTCCCAGAAAGCAAGGAACCCAAACGAGGTCATCACAGGTAAGCTTATCATAAACTCTAGCAAAGTTTATACCTTATTTGATACCAGTTCTACCCATTATTTTATTTCTCCTACTTGCGCTCAATGTTTAAATTTAACTCCAGAGAAATTAGAATTTAACTTATCTGTTGAAACTCCGTTGGGAGAAACCTTCATTACATCCACTGTTTATAAGTCTTGTTTGGTTCAAATCGGTACCCTCACATTACCTGTCGATCTTATTTTCTTAAAAATACTTGCGTTTGACGTAATTCTAGGGATTGATTGGTTAACTACTCATCATGCAAAAATTAATTATTTTCGTAAGGTTGTTAGCTTTCATATTCCTAACCAACCTATTATACGAATTCAAGCAACCAAACCATTAAAATCAATCACTGTTATCTCAAGCCATAAAGCTATTCGTTTATTGAAAAATGGATGTCAAGCTTTCTTAGCTCATATCACGGATTTAAACAAAAATATGTCAGATTTGAATGATATTTCTATTGTTAATAAATTTCCTGACGTATTCCCTGAAGAACTGCATGGCGTCTCCCTGGAAAGAGAAAATCCGATTTGTTATAAAGGGAAAACTGAGCCCTAGGTTTATAGGACCTTTAGAAATGTTACGACGAGTTGGTGAAGTGGCGTATGAGGTAGCTCTACCTCCGGAATTAGAACATATTCACAACATTTTCCATGTTTCAGTATTAAGGCCATATAAGTCTGATTATAAACATGTTATTGAATATGTACCATTACAGTTTGACAAAGATTTGTCTTATGAAGAAGTCCTTGTTCAGATTACTGACAGGAAAGAGCAAGTACTAAGGAATAAAGTGATACCTTCTGTTAAGGTAATTTGGAGAAACCACAATGCTGAAGAAGTTACGTGGGAACTTGAAGATATTGTGATGAAAAATTATCCTCAGTTATTTACTTGATCTAGAGATTATGGGGACATAATCCTGTTAAGGAGGGAAGAATGTGGCGAATAAATTTATCGAGTCGTGATTCTAGGGACAGAATCCTTTTAAGGAAGGAATGATGTAACAAATGAGAATTTTGTAATTTATGTTAAATATTTATTGAATTAAATAAATATTTTAATTGATTTATTTATTGAGATAAATAAATAATTGATGAAATTATGGTTTGATAATTTAGTTAAGTGTGTATGTTAATAAAATTAATGAATGATAATTTTTATTATTTGAAGATTTAATTTAATGAAACAATTAAATTAAATGAATTGTTAAATATTTAAGGAAATAATTAAATTTAAATAAAATGATGTTCTAGTTTAATTTAATAATTAAATTAGATATATAATAATTTATTAATCATAAGTATAATTATAATGAAAATTATAATTATTATAATTATAATTGTAAGTTATTCAAATTAATTAAGAGTGTGACAAGAAACTATATAATATAAGTAATATAAAAATAAATTAAAAGGGGAGGGTTTTAGCGTGTAGCCAAACATGGCCGTGTGGCCTTTGGCTTAATCTAACTGACGTAGTCTATTGGGTTTTCTTACCTGACGTACGTGGGGAAGTCAATTTATATCTATGCGTATATTCCTAAGGCTACGTACAGAGGTTAGAGAAGAAGAACAAGTGGGAAACACAGTGAAATTGAGAGAGAATTCTCTGTAATTTTGTCAAGAAGAAGGAGAAGGATCGCTAAACCTTGTTATCATCATCTTGTAAGCAAAGGGTTAAGGTATAATCTATCCTAAATTCCAAAATTTTTCTTTGCAATATCTATTCTATGTGAATTAGAATTTTTCTGTAATAGGGTGGAGATGTTGATTATATATATATGTAATCTGATAGTTGTCATACATAAGTGATGTTGAAGTAATAAAATTTGTGAAATTGGGTATGAAGAGGAAATTTAAGATAATAGTGTGTGTGGGTGTGAAAATGGCTTAGTTGAGTCAAAAATTTTATGTTCAATCCTTGATAGAATCTGTAAATTGGTTGTAGATTGTGATAGTACATGTAGAAAATAAAACAACGTTGTTGGAATGCTTGATTGTATATGCTATAAGGTTTTAGTTAAGTTTGTAGTGTATGGGTTTGTCCATGTTACCATGAAATTGGAATTTTTGGCTTGGAACAGAGTCTGAATTCGTGTTCGCAAAAAACCGATTACAGTGCCGAGCGTGGGGTGCTTGCCGATTACAGGTGTGCGGGTGCGCTAGATTCAAAGGTAACCATGGTATGGCTGCCAGCCCAAAGGTCGATCGAACCCAAAGAATGACACATTAACAATATAGCTTGGAGAATGTTAACTTAACATATTTTAATGATTGTAAAAGGACCTAAAATATGTTATAAGACATAATAACATATTGTAATCACAATGTTGAAACTAAAAGATTATGAATTAGTAAGTTGTGAAAGTTTGTAACGTGATGTCATGAGAATTTGTGTTGATATGCAATCACCATGTCGGGTATTGTTATATAATTAGGAGTGCAGATTCATGGTACATGAATGATTAAAATAATCAGGTCTTAAGCTAGAGACTATAGACTTGACTAAAATGAGAGGTGAACCCATGAAGTTAATGTTAACATAACTAATTGGTATTATGATTCTAATGGTATATTTAGGGTATTTAGCGAACGTTTGTAGTAATTGTGTAGCTTACGCACGAGGCAAGTTTCCTAAACCGTAATCTTATATTGAGCAAATTTCTTGGTTCTACCATGTTTACGATTATGCAAGCTTTTGTATTCTAATTTCTTTTACATCGAGCAAGTTTCATATTTCTAATGTGATATTGTAATGCAAGTTTCCTAAACCTTGTATATACGTTGAGCAAGTTTCTTGTTCCTAACTTGACATTGTTATGCATACTTTCTAAAACTCTAATCTTTTATTGAGCAAGTTCCTAATATTTGTTCTTTCCATTCAAAGCATAAACTATTCAAGTTCATTGTTTCAAATGAGATTTTCTAACTCTTCTAGATATAGTACTTTGTACATACAATGTTTATTCAATTGTATATTATTAATATTCAATCTTCGACTTAATTATTGTTGTTCAATCTTATATTGTTGAGTTAAACCCTCGAATAACAAATAAACCTTTATTGGTTGGACTAATCCATAATTGATGAGTGTTCTAAAATTCTAGAACCACTGATAAGTTTGTTCCAAACTAAACTTTCTTTAGCTCGGAAAATCCTAAAGTCAGACTGAGATGAACAACCCTAACATAGGTGGATTATGTACGCGTTAGTGTTTAGATGTTTGTGCACAATACATGGTACAAAGGGCTAATCCCCCTAAGTATGAAAGTAAAAGTCTATATAGTCTAAGACAATTAAAGGTTGAAGTAGAAATACTTAATAATCTCGGGACATAGTCCATGGTCTTAAAGACCCTCAGATATAAACCTCGAACTTGTTTACTAATTTTGACTCGAAGAATAATTTCTTAATTATTCAATATTCATTGTTTACTCTTATGTCACTGCTATTATCACTCTTTATATCAGTGAGCAATTGTTTGCTCACTCTTGCGTTTAACACTGCAGCTAAAGTTGAGAAATTTGATGAGCCGTCTTCTAGCAAAGGAAAGGGCAAGATGTACAAGTGATGAAGAGTTATTTGAATTTACATAACTGAATTTATGTTATAAGACTTATGTTATTATGTGATGTATTCCGCAGACTTATGTAATAATTAAAGGTTAGATTACCTGGGAATGTTTTATGTTGATGTAACCCTTTAATGGGGAAAATATGTATTTAAGTTATGTCTTTATCCTTGTTTATGGGTAGTTAGATATAAATATTTTGGAAAGTGAGCACCAAATCCCGTGGGAATGAAGTACCCGGATTTGGGGGTGTTACACATTTCCTGCCTTAGCCATCTCAAACAGACCCTGCAATACAAACACAACCCAACGCATAAAACAATACTAAAACATATGGAATAGCAACTGTTTAAGTCCAAAAAGTATCCAATTCGTAGGTATGAAACCCACTCATCACTTTCCCTTTCAATTCCATGTAAATTTCTATTCAATGTAAATTACGATTCCATGTAAATATAAAGAACAGAAAAAGAAAAATGTGAATATCATTTCCATTCCCTGTCAACGTTACTATTGTACATATATTAAATCATGTCATGATATCCTATCAGCAAAATAACTAACATTTGTTTTGCAGGAAAATATTAAAAACCTTAAAAACCCAAGACGGTGCATTAATAGGTGTTGTTAATGCTTATCAAGACTAAACTACATACTCTTCTTGTAGGTAAGAGTGGTCTCATTACTAGATCATAATCTAAGGCACAATGCCTATCCACCGACATGGCTGAAAGTGCCCAACATGAATCAAGGTCCGTGTCTCGAAAGGAGTTTGAGGGACTTAAGAATAAAATAACAGAGTGGGCTATCCTCATTAAAGAATAAAGTAAAAGCACTCAAGGCCAGTCAATGCCCACTTAACCACAGTCCTCCTCACAGTATGCCAATCAAAGTGCTGACAAATAGGGGGAATTACAGATACCTGAACCTCATTCCAATAAAACCCCAGAAATTATCAACCTCAAGGATAATCGAGAAACTGGGGATATAAGAAAAAAAAGTCCAAAAAATGGAGGAAACCATCTTGTCAATCAAAGAGACTAGAAACCTTGGAAGCGGCACCTATTCAGATCTCTTCATATTCCCAAGGGCTCGATATCCTGACAAATTCCAAGTCCCAGAGTTTAAAAAGTACAATGGGTCAGGCGATCCCTATACACACCTGAAAGTATACATTGGCGAGCTAGGATCTTATGCAGAGGATAAAAAGTTCAGAATGCAGTTATTCAAAAAAAGTCTAAATGGAGAGGCCAGAGCCAGTTATACCTGACTTGACAATGCCAAAATCCACAACTGGGAAGAATTAGTCCACACCTTCCTAAATCAGTACAGTTTTTAGTCACAAATGGCTCCAAACAGATATCAAATTACCAAAGTTAAAAAGTAGAACATTAATTCTTTCTGTAAATATGCCCAAAGATTGAGACGTCTGGCAACGCAAGTCATTCCATTAATGACAGAAACTGAGATGGTAATGACACTCATTGATATCCAAGAGGCACTTTTGTTTTGTTAAGTTTGTTTGTATTAAGAAAGGACCAAATAACAATGGCAAAGGGGCATACCCCAGATTATAGTTAATTCATCTGTTGACATTACCAAAGATGAAGACACTATAATAGGAAAGAGATCCCGAATACACAAGCAATGAAAATAAACTAAGCTAACTACACGAGCCAGTTACAGTAGAATTGGCAAGTTGTGGCCTTAATAAAAGATTTACAAGTAAAGAGTCTTGATTTAATGAGATGTATAACATCCTTCACGAGATTAGCTGGAGGAATGAGAGAGTTCCCGTGTATCTTTTTGTTCCAAGCTTCCCAAACTTTGTAGAAAGATACAGCCACACTGAGACATATGATGTTCCGTGAGAGAGTAGTGCCTTGGAAGGAAATAAGATTAGCCATAAGGTCATCCCAAGAGTGTGGAGTATTTCTCCAGTTGCCTAAGGTGCGAGATAACTTGATGATTAAGGAGGAGTATTCATAATCAAAGAAAAGATGAGCAAAGGTTTCAGGATGTTGTGAGCATAGAGGACAAGCCCAAGTTCTACCAGAGTAGTGCATAGTCAGATCATTTGTGGGTAGTTTCTTAAGAATGCCTAACCATAGTAGGAAGGAGTACCGAGGAACATGAAGCTTGTTCCAAGGAATAAAACTCCATTGAACAATATTTTGCCGAGCACGGATGGAATCCCAAATATGTTTGACTTTAATAAAATTTATATCCCATGAATCTTAAGTAATCCTATCACTCCCGGGAGTGGGAGGAGGGAGACGCTCCAGTTGCTGTCAAATCATAATAACCTCATGATGGTTACTTGTTGGCATGATCCAAGATGACCCTAAAATAATGCTACTCACTTTGGCATTAGGAGGGATGCCAGAGTGAGAAAGGAGGCTGGAATTTGGTTTAACAGCATAACCATTAACCCAAGGATCAAACTAAAAATTAAAGAATTGCCCGTTACAAACCAAGTAGTGCAGATGTTGTAGGGCTAAAGGCCTAAGCTTAAGTGCTTGTCTCCAAATCCAAGAGCAGTCCTGCAGTATAGGAATCTGCCATAATGATCAATTTTTTAGAGTAGTTTTTTGAATCCAAATGGCCCATAAGGAAGAAGGCTTAGATTAGAGGATGTGCACAAGATGAAGCATGATGAATGCTTTGTTCCAATCCAAGAGACTTTTTATACCCAAACCGCCCTCAGAAGTGGGTAGAGAGATGGTAGACCAAGCAACTTTAGCACCAAATTTAACCAAGGAGGAGCCTAACCAAAGAAACCTGCAGAGGATGGACTGAAGTTCGCAGATAACTACTTTGGGAAGCAAAAAGTTGTTGCTCCAGTACGCTTGAATGGAGAAGAGAATCGATTTGATAAGCTAGAGCCTGCCCGAGTAGGATAGAACCTTGGTAGTCCAAGAAGAAGCTCGGTTAGTAATCCTATAGATCAATGGAATATAATCAGAGTGAGAAAGCTTAGTGGATAGAAGAGGGACCCCTAGGAATTTTGAAGGTAGTATGCCAAGAAGGGATGAGATATCTCGAGTGGTAGCATGGTCCAGATTTGCGAGATAGCAACGACTTTTGTAGGTGTTAGGAATCAGACCAGAAAAAAGGGGGAAAAGATTGGATGCAGGAATTTATAATGGAGATAGATTGCATACTTGCATGACTGAAAATGAGAATGTCATCTGCGAAAAGTAAATGAGTCAGTTTGCATTCCTTAGTTTTCCAGTGATATTTAAATCCAGAATCTAAGGGCTCTTTGTTGAGTTTCAGGGATAACATCTCCATCACAAGAACAAAAAGGAATGGAGAAAGTGGGTCACCTTGTCTTAGCCCTATGGAGCAAGCAAAAAACCCAGCAAGGGTGCCATTTATTTTAATTGAGAACATTGCAGAGGATACACAAGCCTTGATCCAGCCAATGAAAGATGGAGTGAACTCGAAGGCTAAGAGAATGTTGAAAAGGAAATCCCACCTGACCGTGTCAAAAGCTTTCTTTAGATCAATCTTAAGTACACATCTTGAGGGGCCAGAGGATCTGTGGTAACCTTTGAAAAGCTCTTGGGAAAGTAGGATGTTATCACTTATGTTTCTGCCCCTAACAAATGGAGACTGTGCTTTATCAACAATGGAGGGCAACACTTCCTTCAATCTGTTGGAAAGGATTTTTGCAATACATTTGTAGATTGTGTTGCAGCACGAAATGGGTCTGAAATCAACCATGGAAGTGGGGTTGGAGCATTTGGGAATAAAGGCAAGGGTAGTAGAATTGATTCCTTTGGTCAACCTTCCTGTAGAGAAGAAGTATTGCACAATCTATGTAAAGTCACTGCCAACAATATCCCAACAATTGATGAAGAAATTCATATTAAAACCATCCATCCCGGGACTTTTGTTCCATTTCATAGAATTGAGAATTTGATAAATTTCCAGATCAGAAATAGGAGCAACAAGCATTATGTCTTGATTTGAGCTTACCTTATTGTGGGGGGAGAGGCCAAAATTCTTGAATCCCTCATAAAGGGTTTCATTTAAGGAGCTAAACAGAGATTGGAAATAGTCTACAACTACTAACTCCACTTCCTCTTGGCCATGAACAAGAGTACCCTCTTTATTTAGGATATAAAGAATTTGTTGGTGTTCCACCTACTTTTCATCATGTTAGCAAAGAAACTAGAGTTCCTATCCCCTAAAGCCAACCAAGTTGCCATTGATTTTTACTGCAGGAGAGTTTCCTCCCTTTCCATTGCCGCCTAGAGAAGTTGAGAACAACATTTTTTTTTGTCCAAAAGATCTAGATCTAGAGGTCTGACATGAAGCAAGGACTGGACAAGGTGGAGTTCATCTTTATCAAGTTTAACCGAAGAGGTGAGATTCACAGCAGAACTATTGAGGGAGATTAGGGCCTTTTTTGTTCTTTTTAATTTCTCAGTGAACACAAAGAAGGGGTTGCCATATACAAGAGAGCTCCAGGCATTGTAAACACATTCTTTGAAGCCATCAAGGAGGATTATGTGATTGAAGAATTGAAACTGTCTTCTTAGACTGGAATGTTTGAACTCCAATGTTAAGCAAGATCAACGAGTGGTCAGAAAGTCTTCTAGGAGCATAGGTAACATGAGTTTGAGAAAAATTGGAGAACCAATCAGTATTTCCCAAGACTCTGTCCAGTTTCTTGTGCACTGGCCTATATATTTGGCAGTTCCACCAGGTGTAAAGATGCCCAATGTTAGGTTTGTAATATTCATGAACGCAATCAAATTGCACAAATTAAGCGGAAGCATGGAAAATCAGAGTTTTAAAATTTTACAAACTATATACTCGGATCATCCTTTATGCACAATTATTAATTAAACGAACAGATAAAGAACAAGAATCATACCCTTGAAGATTCGAGCTTCCTCGGGTACAAGTTCACCTCCAAATCCTTTTCGCGTTCAACTTGGTTTAGGTGGCACCAGCGAGATCCAGCTAAGGTAAGGAACTTCGTGTCGCGTCTGCTCCACTCCGTTGTGGTCTAATGAACTGAACTTCGTTGCCTTCCCGCGCGCGAAGCGAATGGGCGCTGTCCACCGGGTTTGGTTCCTTCCTTTGATCAATGTTAGCCACCCAAGTGTTTGGCCTCTAGAGGTGATCCACCAAGGAAGAAGAAAGATTCAAGAAGATGGGTATTTGACAAAACCCTAGTTTTTCTATCTCTCATAGAAAGGGGTGTACTCTCCCAACTATTAGAATTACGTATTTTGTGAAAACGTCAACCACCATCCCACCCATAATAAGACTCCTCTTATTTATAGATGTGGGCAACCCTCCTTAACAATTAAGAAATTGGATTTTATTTTAATTAATTAAAATTCTTTAATTAATTACACTCCTAATCTTATTAGGAATAATTAATTAAACTCTTTTAATTAATTAGCCTCCTAATCTTATTAGGATATTTGAGAGTACTTTTATTAATTAATTCTCAAACTCCTTTAGGAATTAAATAATAATAATAGTAATAATACTAATAACTCCTCTTATTAATTTATATTTAATATTTCTAAAATATTAAATAATAAATATTAAACTATTTAATTTATTCTATCACCATAGATTAAATTAAATATACTTAACTTATTATTATGATTATGCCATTAACTTCTTAAATAATTATTCTTCCTTTTATGGTGTGACCCTTTTAGGTTACGATATTAAAACTGGTTGTGAATAAATCAATTAGAACAATTCTAATCTTATTTAAATAAATAAATTAAACTATTAATTTATTTAAATAAATAATATTTATTCTACAATATAGGATAAGCCTCCCTAGTGATCAATGACTTTCCGAGATAATATAGATTTCAACATTAATCATAAAAGAACCTTTGAGTAAATAGTTACCGTACAATTCAATCATTCCACCATACAATGTCCCAATTAAATATAAGACATGGAATTACTGTCAAGTCTTATTTATTTAATTATATGTATTTCGATTCTTAAATACACAACACCAAATAATGCAAATTAGAAACTCCTTTCTAATTTCATTACGCCTTAACCAAGGACTCTTTGGGTTGTCATTTATCGAATCACATACGACATTTCTCTTCTTTTACTAGAAGCGGTAGATTCTTTATTGATCATACATTATCTTCATGTACAACTTATTATACCCAAGCATACCCTTTGATATACCCTAAGGGTCTTAAGGAATAAGTCAAAGTATAACTCATCATACACAAGATACTATGATGATCTCAAGTCCAAGGATCACTTGTACTACTATCACTACAGGAATTCTTATTGACAGACAAGTAAAACTCCATTAGGTATTCCTTAGCGAGCCACATTCAGTGAACTTATTCTCTAATAAGCACATACATACTTTCTTTAGTGTCTCCACACAAATGATCATGAGAACAATCATCCTCATCCAATGAGCAAGCAACGTATATACCAATCTATCGGGATTTACTAATCCCCAATTTAGTAATCCAACGATTGGGAACTATTTTAGTTTTAAGCTTTCTAAGAATTTAGATCTCATTAGCATGATCATCATCATTATTCTAAAAGAATTGCTTAAAACTATGGGTTTATCACATATTATAAAACAGCATCATGTAGATAATTAAAAGCCTTTAATAAATTAATTCTTTTTATTAATAAATGAATAAGATTGTTTACAAAGTATATGATTTATCATCAAACATGATTGGCTTGTGAGCATACTACTTTTAATCTCCCACTTGCACTAAAGCCAATCGACATGGTATCTCACACCCTTCTTCTCTAAGTGACGATTATCCTGCTGTTGGATAAGCTTCAGTAAATGGATATTTAATGTTGTTCTTGAGAGTCATACTATCTCTATAGTGATTTCCCATCTTTCAATGATTCTTTAATCAAATAAAAGTGCTGCAACACATGTTTAGATCCAAGATGAGGCTTAGGAACTATTCCTAGTTCTTTAATGAACTTTTCATCCAAACAATCAACTTGCAGCTTCATTTATAGCTATATACTTTGTCTTTATAACTAAACCAGCAATTCTTTGCTGTTTGAAACCTTTCTAATTCACTGCACCACCGTTCAAGGTAACGTTTTACCTTAAAGTGGATTTTCTTTCGTCTTGGTTTGTCTGAAAAAACTCGAGTTTGTTAAGCCCTCTAGTTTTAATTCAGACCCACCATGAATATGATCACATCCTTAGTGTCGGTTAAGTGTTTTAAGATGTTTTTCACTGACTTATAGTGAACTTCTCCAGAATATGACTGATCAACATCAGGTCTCATACATTTCATTGCATACATGATAGTTACTCATACGATCTCTATTTTTCGGAGTCTTTGGGGACTATTAAGAGAGATACATTTAATGGCTCATCAACATGAGACATCTCTTGGAGTTTGCCATGCTAAACGACTTTAGAATCAAATGAATATACGTTCCTTGGGTTAAGTCGAGCATCCTCTTAAATCTATATATATAGATTTGTATCCCCAATTAAGATACTCTTTCCAAATCATTCATGGAGGAATGTTTAGACAACTTTATCTTTACTGATTGTAGCATTGGTATGTCATTCTTTATCCGTAGTATATCAACATATAATACAAGGAATGTCACGACGCTCCCACTGACCCTTTTGTACACACTAGGTTCATTCTTATTTTTGATAAAATCAAACTCTTTTGATTGTCTCATCAAAATGCATGTTCCATATTTGAGAAGCTTGCTTCAATCCATTTCTCTAAGTATCTACAACTCTTACCTCATCGTATGTAACTGGATCATCATCTTTTATGATGTATACCTCATCATCATCATCTATGATGAATCCATACATCCTAGGTATCTGTGGTACTATTCTAGATTTACAATTCGGTTGTGGTACAATAGGTCTATCAACAGTTTCCTCTTATTTGACTTATAGTATTTTGTGGTTCTTGAACTCTTCAAGATCTATTATCCTCCCACTAGCCCTTTTAATGATAAACACCTTTATCTTAGAAGGTAACGTGTTTCGCAATAAACACCTTTTGCTAAGTAAGATTATAGAACATATACCCTAAACTTACTTTAGGATGTCCCATAAATTGACACTTGTCAAATCTTGTCTCAAGCTTATCCTTTGAAACTTGTCAAATCTTGTCCCTTCATAAATCTATATTTATGATAACCAAAGTCAGTATCCAATACCCAAGTAGAACCTTGACCTAAAGAAAAATTTATTTTAAATCTTGAACAAAATTGTATTTGTAACCGAAACTTCACTAAGCTTCTTTTGGTTAGCCTCTGCAAGATGTTTCTTGCAATTTCTTTCCAGTGTCCAGGCTTATTGCAGTGAAAGCAAATTCCTTTGCTATCCGTATCAGTTTTGTTCATATTATCTTTAATTTTTGCTTTTCTATTTACCTTCTTTGAATCGTTCTTATTTTCAGAAGATCCTTTGGCCCCTACCAGTAAGACGTGGTCTTTCTTGGTTGGAAAGTGACTCTCAATATTTTTCAACATGTTAAGCAAATCAGCGAGGCTGATATCTAGCTTGTTTAAATGAAAAATTCACAACAATTGTGAAAGGAGTCCGGGAGTGAGTGCAATATAAAATCTTGGCTCAATTCTCCATCCATGACAAAACCCGTTGTCCTAATTGATCAATCAAATTGATTATGTTAAGGACTTTTATATTTACTGTAGTGTCATTGGTCATTCTAGATCGAAAAAGCTCCTTAGATATCTGATATTTATCAGTCCTACTTTCCTCACCATCAACTACTTGATGTGTGTTGGAATATAGTAAGAGCATCCATAGTTTTTTTTATGCTGACGCTGAAGCTCGTTACTCATGGATGCGGGCATGATGCATTGAGCTAACTGTGCATCATCTTACTACTTTCTAAAAGTAGCAATCTCTTCCTCAGAGGCATTATTTACAACCATTGCAGGAAATACGTATTAAGGACATAAGATAGCTTTTCAGCTATGATAACTATTCTCAAATTCCTTAACCAATTCGAGTAATTCGGTCCGGTTAATTTAGCATGTAATATGCTACGCAGTGATAGTAATTTAGACATTGTAAAATTATGTAAATGAATTTGTAATTAACAACATTTTAGCATACATTCTTTTATTAATTACCAAAATAATTTAGGTCTTGTTTTAAATTGATATCTCCCACTATTTTCATCAAACTATATTATCCTCAATTTATATAGTTCGGTGATATCTAATTAAAGATATACTAATGAGAATAAGGATCCCATTTCAAATGTATATAGTCTTGTGTGTGCACAACAAACTATATATAAATAAATAGGTAGACAACTCTTGTCAATTACATCAACTATGCAACTCCTTGTATTTTGCCTCTTAGATCATAATGGTCAAGTGTGTGCACATCCGAACTAAAATGATCTAAGTTAAGTCATACCTAGCACTCCATATATTCAAAAGAAAAACATTGTCCTTGTGTGTGCACAACAAAACAGCATTGTTCAGTCTATTTATAAGCATTAAATGTGATAAAACAAAATCTTAAATATTTAATACTTGTCTTGTGTGTTCACAACAAACTCATATTAAATATTTAATACTCTATTGTTTTACCATGCTAGAAAAGCGACGTTCGATATTCCAAATATCTTTGAACGTTACAACTTAATATAAAAAATTTGAGGGGTTTGTTATTAATTTGTCTCATCTTGTTTAGCGCGCATGCACACATATATATAAAATACGCGTCATATTAATTAACATGCAAAGCATGTTTGCATAATATATATATATATATATATATATATATATATATATAGTATAAGCATGCACATATAGAATATTATATTCTACCTGGATTGATTATAGACTTTTATTCTAGTTTGGTTCACTAGAGCTACCAAGTGAACCAAAAGGTCAAAACCTAGGGGTGCAAGAATTAATATTTAAATATAACTATTACATTTAAACCCGGGCTCCATTACAAACGGGTCTTCAAGCGCTCCTTGCTCCTTGATCTCCAATTCTTCAAAATTAATTCTAACTATTCATATTACAAAACTATTTTAAAATAAATAGAAACCTTGATCAGTAGTCAAGGGGAAATATATAGGAGGGAGATAGAATTTATATTAAGAAAAAATTAGAGAAGACGAGGTACACAAACCTCATTTAATAAAACTCATACATTCATGCATCCAACTAAAATAAAATTCAATCACATTGGTCAATAGTCCATAATCAATCCCATTTATTATATACACATCACCATATACATCAATAAATAACATTCATCTTATGAATAATAAACATTCAATATATATATTGATATCATTTAATGGGCAAATTTAGTTAGCATAAAAATCTAATTTTGAATCAAAATAAACTCCTTTATTTTAATTCAAATTTAAATCAAAATAATCCTCTTTTATTTTAATTTATACTATTTTGAATAAAATAAACTATTTTATTTTAATAAAAATCTTTAATTAAAATAAACTCATTTATTTTAATTAATTATGGAATCCAATTCCAAGTAAAAAAAAATCCTTTATTAAAGGAAACACGGATTCTCTTTTCTATTCACAAATAAACTCCTTTATTTTGAATAATATAAAATCTTATTCCATATCTAAATAAACTTCTTTATTTAAGGAAATTAGGATTCTCTTTCCTATTTATAAATAAACTCTTTTATTTTGAATAATATGAAATCTTATTTCATATCTAAATAAACTCTTTTATTTAAGGAAACATAGAATCCAATTTCAACTCCGATTAGTTATCATGAAATTAAATTCCAATTCTAATTAGTTAGCATGAAATTCAATTTTAAAATTAAAATAAACTCTTTATTTTAAGATTAAAATAAACTTTTATTTTAAGATTAAAATAAACTTTTATTTTAATAATAAAATAATTAAGATTAATATATATATATATATATATAAAATACGATAATATATTATATATATATATATATATAATATATTATATATATACTCTCCGTCTTAAATTAATTGTTCAATTTTGACTTTTTAAAGTCAAATTGACCATTTTAAAAACTAATCTTTTTTACTATTTTTGCTAAAATATAGGTGAAGAGATTATAATCAAAACAAAGTATATACAATTTATTATTAATCTTAATTTTTATAATTTTAGAAATATATTTATATATGCTTAATTATTAATTCTAAAATAGTCAATTTAATTTTAAAAATCAAAATTGAGCAATTAATTTGAGACGGAGAAGTAATATATAATTAATCATAAGAAAACATATGATTTCTTATCCGTTAATCCTATTTTTCTTCCTTGATTTCCGTGAAGGACAATATATATATATATATATATATATATATATATATATATATATATAAAGGTAACATGCTTCAGGAACTTAACGTGGCAGTATGTTTCTATCATAGAATTACGTGAAAAATAATCATATATAATATATACATCCTGTACCAGCGAAATCAAAAAAAAATAAAATAAGGATTACCGAATTTTATTTATTTATTTATTTTAAATAAATTTTATACAACAAAATTATGTCTAATTAAATTATTCTAAACACATATCAATATACATATCAAATTAAAATAATTAATAATTCTTATAAAGGTTTGGCTTTGATACCACTGTTAGGTTTGTAATATTCATGAACGCAATCAAATTGCACAAATTAAGCGGAAGCATGGAAAATCAGAGTTTTAAAATTTTACAAACCATATACCCGGATCATCCTTTATGCACAATTATTAATTAAACGAAAAGATAAAGAACAAGAATCATACCCTTGAAGATTCGAGCTTCCTTAGGTACAATTCACCTCAAAATTCTTTTCGCGTTCAACTTGAATCCACCGAGTTTGGTTCCTTCATTTGATCAACGTTAGCCACCCAAGTGTTTGGCCTTTAGAGGTGATCCACCAAGGAAGAAGAAAGATTCAAGAAGATGCGTATTTGGCAAAACTCTAGTTTTTCTATCTCTCATAGAAAGGGATGTACTCTCCCAACTATTGGAATTACGTCTTAAAGAATAAGTTAAAGTATAACTCATCATACACAAGATACTATGATGATCTCAAGTCCAAGGATCACTTGTACTACTATCACTACAGGAATTCTTATTGACATGCAAGTAAAACATCATTATGTATTCCTTAGCGAGCCACGTTCAGTGAACTTATTCTCTAATAAACACATACATACTTGCTTTAGTGTCTCCACACAAATGATCATGAGATCAATCATCCTCATCCAACGAGCAAGCAACGTATGTACCAATCTATCCGGATTTACTAATCCCCAATTTAGTAATCCAACGATTGTGAACTACTTTAGTTTTAAGTTTTCTAAGAATTTAGATCTCATTAGAATGATCATCATCATTATTCTAAAAGCATTGCTTAAAACTATGAGTTAATCACATATTATAAAACAACATCATGTAGATAGTTAAAAGCCTTTAATAAATTAATATTTTTTATTAATAAATAAATAAGATTGTTTACAAAGTATATATTGTATCATCAAACATGATTGGCTTGCGTGTATACTACTTTCACCCAATACCTCGAACATCATCAACCCCAATTGATAAAAGGTAATATCTGAATTCCTCCATACCAATATCCCACAAATCATCCTGATTAGTTTCACACAAATTTTTATAACATTAAAATCCCGCAAAAGGCACCAGCTACCCATAGGGGAAAGAGACATTAAATCACTCTAGAGAGCTCTTCTTTCCACATAGGAATTCAGACCATAAACAAAGGAAACCAAAAAAGTATTGTTATTAGAGGTAGTGGATTGTACCTTATAGTGAATTACCTAGGAGGAAACAAAAAGGATATCCAAATTCTAAAAAGTTGGATTCCATCCAACCCAAATTATGCCATTACTGTGGAAATCATAGTTAAAAGCCCAGTTCCAGTTGGAACAGATATTCCTGGAGATCCGAGAGGCTTTATGCAATTTAACTCTAGTTTCTAATAGTCCCAAAATGGATAATTTATTAGCAGCAATGATTTGCTTGACATAAACCTGTAAAGGCTTTTTATTAAGACCTCCAACGTTATAGGAAGCTAACATTAACAATTAATGAGGGGAGTTGTCAGCCTTCCCTTTGCCTTTCCTCTTTTTGGCTGCATAATGAATCTCTATGTCAGAATTTTGTTTATTCTTCAAATCCTTGCCTTCCTTTTCATCAACAACCTTAAGTTTAGAAACCAAGAGGTTGGGGGCCGCGGGAAACTCTAGGTCAGAGATAGCATGATGATCAATCATACCTATAGGGGAAAAGGAGTTTGTAATAGCCATAGCATGGATGGAGATGAGAGGATCTGTCCCTAGTTTTGCTCCACGAGAGACAGTAACCCATTCATTAGGAGTAGGTGCAAAGGCATCCATTGAGGAGCTTTCATGTGTAGATAGTCAGTTAACATCAGATGAGGCAACAGAGTTGACAAGAGGTTTAGAGATACCAGTCTCGGGGGGCATCAACAGAGGCTTTAGGGATCCATTTGAAATTTTCTTTAGGGCATTTCAAGATAGAATGGCCAAAGACTTGGCAGGTTGGGCAGGAAGGAGGCTTACTCTGGTACTCAATATCCACTGGAACAAAAATATGATCTGGGGACTCATCATTCTTGACAGCTACTCTGATGGAGGAAGGAAAAGAGAAGGAAGCTTTGACTTCAATACCGACTCTAGCAAAGTTCAGAAAATCATTTTTGGAGGTCATCTCATCAATGAAAAGTGGTTTCCCAATGGCACTAGCTATATAGCTAATACCTTCATCATACCAGTAATAGAGAGGGATGTTGCTCAATTTAAACCAAATCAAAAATAAGTCGCATTCAGTCTTGGAGAATACCACCCTTTCTTTCCATTTTTGTAGAACTATAATCTTAGAGGCAAAATGCCATGGGTCTAAAGCTAAAAATTTATTTCTGGCAGAGATGGAGTCAAACTTGAAAATATAGTACCCTTTATTGTGCAAGAAAACACCGGAAAGTCCCATGTTTCCCCACAGACGCTTAGCAATAGGTTCTTCAACTTTAAAGGGGAGGTTAGAGTGAATGAAATTAGTGAGTGGGTTTTATACCCATGAATTGAGTGTGTTTGAGCTTAATCTTTTGGATGTTTTTAAATTTTTGTGTCTATTCATGCATGTTTTACATTGTTTTGTAGGAATTGAGACAAAAGTTTGGCTTGCCATTTACACAGCAGCCACTTCATGGCCAATTTAAACATTTCTCCGGACCTTATTTCGAAACACTTGAAGAATGAAAGTTGTAGATCCACGTCTCCTCTTTCCGGAACATATTGAATCATTGAAATCGGAGCTCGGACGAAGACGTTATGTCTATTTTCCCAAAGGATGTCAGAGCAGAAAAGTTCCGAAAAAGAGGTCAGCGCCGGAGCGCCCATTCGTAGCCTATTTCCAGCGTCAGGGCACTAGTGGAAGTGTTCCAGCACCTTGAGCAGTGCTGGGGCGCTGGGCTCGGGCCTGGTCAAGTTGGGACGCGTTTTGGGGCGAATTTTAACACTTTTTTGACTCCAAATTGGATTGGGTTTCCTCCTAAGCTAGAAATTGGACTTGTAGCCTATAAATACATGATGCGAGGCATAAAATAAAGGGACATTACATATATTATATTAGAGATACACTCCATTAGAGTATGAATTCATTCATAAACCCTAATTCTTAATTAACCATCGAAGATTGAAGCAACTTGAATAACACTGAAGATTCAAAGCAGGAGTGGAAGAGGAGTCTCAAGACTGCTGACAACAGATTCTATTCTCTTCTCTAATCTTACTTTTATCTTTTAATGTTTATTCAATTGTGGATTCTTGATTTTAATTCAATAACAATGAACTAAATTTCTTGTTTAAGATTGCAACAGATCTTATTGCATAACTTATTTTAGTATGCTTCTCTGTTAATTGTTGTGATCTATTCTATGGATTGTCTATTATGATTGTGTTTAATTGTTTAATTGTCTAGCTAACAATTACGATGATAATCTATATGGATTTGGGAGATGAAGTATAGATTTAGATCTGATCAATAATAGCATGTGATTGTGTTTTCTGCATGGTGTTGGAATTCATGATTTGTGTTTAGGATATGGATATGCCTTTACGCCGCATGTAATCTGATAGGGAACTTGTGCTTTAAATCCTTTTTAATTGTAATTCACATAGGAATATAGTGAATTAGGGTGTTTGATTCAATTCTATCAATTGTGGATTTGGATTAATATATTTGTGATGCAACAAAAGGTGGTTATAAATAATAATAAGTTTCTGATTAACAATCCAGAATAATGAGCATAATTAAAAAAGAAGTATTTTAATATAAGTAAAGCAATAAGTGAAGTTGTGATCTTAAATCCCCATAACCTGATTTTCAACTAGTGGTGGTAGTAGTAGTAGTTTAATTATATATTTTAATTCACAACATTAAATTGATTGTTTAAATAAAATTAGTTTGGTTAAGAACTAGTACTTGGTGATTTTTATTAAATAATTCCTCGTGGGAACGATACTCTACTTTCACTTTATTACTTGTTGACCGTGTATACTTGCACGCATATATTGATTGTGAAATCGATCAACAAAAATACCCCACTATGCTAGAAGCCCAACATTGATTTCCTCTAGAAAGCATCTCATTAGGAGGCTGAACAAGAATGTCACCATCAGACATAATAGGGGGTTGGAAAGAAAGAGATCTAGATGATTTCCCAGAGTTCTTAGAAACTACATTGCTCCAAGACTTAGGAGACCTGCCCAACTGACAAGGAAGGCACCTTACTATGAGAGAATTCTAGCAGGCATAGGAAAGCCATTTTCGGAGATGATCAAACACGGCGAAATGACAAAGATAGGCCTTAAGGCAGGCAAGATTAAAGATCTTATGGCCTTGAATGCAGTCGCCGAGCATAAATTGTCTGGCAACTATGCGAGCACTCCCAAAAGGGTACCCGAGAAAGACGATGAAGATGTATCCCTTGTTTTATAGGGGTAAGTTAGGAGACCAACCTATAGCCCCCCCCAATTTGGAAGAAACAAGCCAATCTTCCCTTTCTGTAATAGGCTGCATTCAACTAAGGCCAAGACAGAAAGAGAAAATTTGAAAGAACAGAAAATCGGGTGTTCACTCCATTGGGCAATTCCCTTGGAAAATATATTGGTGATGTTAATGGATCACAAGAAAATTACCAAACTTGCTCCACCTATGGATCCAAGAAGAAAAAGATACAATCCAAGCCAGATATGTGCTTACCATTCAGGGTCATCGGGACACGATACACAAGATTGTTGATCCTTAAAGCATAAAATCCAAAATCTGATTGAAAGTGGCGATGTTGTGGTCCAACAACCTGACCAACCAAATGTCAACACCAACCTTCTATTACAGAATGATACGCAGGGAGTAAACATGATCGGGTCAGGAAGCGGCGAAATGTATCCAAATCGTAAATACATACGAAGGATGGAGGATTACCCTCAATGGAGCAAAACAAATGTTCTAGAGTGGGCAAATTCGGAGGAATATAGGATAATAAATCAAAAATTGGAGACGATCCAACATCAAGTAACTCTGTTGGCTAATCTGATAGTGCGCCAACATCAGGTTACAAGGTAACTTTTCAATCAATTATCAGAAAGCCAAGAGAAAAGAGAAGTTAACCAGAATTTAAGCATATATCCCTCCGGATGAGCCAGGTAAATGAAGAAGATCAAAGCAGGTTGAAAGGACATGAAAAGTGGAATGATAATTACTAGAAGATCTCGCCAGCGAAAAAATCGCTCGGGGGAATGCGAATTCTCAAAGAAGAAAGATCAAACAATCTCTAAAAGAGATCGAAAATTCACCCCTCTGAACAAATCAAATGAAGATATGCTACACTTTCTGATAAGCGAAGGCAAGATTCCTGAGTTATTGCTTCCTATAAATCCCGAGATGAAAAGTTATGATTCCACGAAGATATGTCTCTACCATTGTAACTCACCTGGACATGCAACTGAGGAATGTTGGTCTCTAAAGCATAAAATCCAGGATCTCATTAAAAATTGAGAATTGAGAAAAGAAGTCCCCATGACCAGAAAAGGTGAAAGAGAAATGAAGAGTTTAAGATTTCCACTTGAGACATACAGTTCAAAGGAACTAACGGTTATGAACACCAATCCTGGCAGAACACACGGTGAACCCATCATAATGAGGGGAGTGGCAGAGGAAACAAGAGAGTCCTCTAAGGAAATTCATCAGTCATAATCAAACATCTTGTTGCCCAAAATCAGCAACCACATTCCTGATTCTATTCTCTTGGATGATGAGGAGGAAATCCCGATCCTTCCCAGTATGGAAAAGCCAAAAAGGAAAGTTCCTTTCGAGAAATACAACAACAGTTCAGAGGAGATTTCATAGTCAAATCCTCTCAAACCCATGAAAACGATGAAAGAACAAATGAAGATAAAGGTGGTAAGGTTATCGGGGAAGCCAACCCATCAAGGAATCAAGAGTTCATCCCTTTTTGCGATGAGTCCAGTTTAAGCATCCTTGAGGGATATATTGATTCAGGAGGCGAATAATTGAAGATATTCATGACCAAGAGGTAACCTCTATCGCGAGCCTCGAAGGAAATATAACCACTGACAACTAGACTATTAGGCCTCAGCTAGCCAAGAAGATGTAGCTCTAGAGGATAAAGTTATGAGTACTAGGAGATGTTGGGACGGTATCACTTTCTTCGCATTATGCCTTTTATTTCCAATGCATGTAAATATTGAAAAAAATAAAAAAATCAAAAAATCAAAAAAGTAAATAAGCAAAAAAAATCAAACCAATTAGGTCCCAGTCAAGCCTGCACTACGTAGGCAGCCATCTATGGTGCGGTCAAACCAAACAAGAAATCCAAAAAAACCCTCAAACCAAGCTCAAACCCCAAATAAACACTTTTCAACTATTCTGGCCAAGCATGAACTATAAAAGACCTGATCTCCCCATCCCCGGGAGTACATAGGCAGCCATCTATGGTGCGGTCTAACCCTCAAAAGGAAAAACAAAACACTCTATCTCTCAACCCAAAATCCAACCCAAATATAAACCCAAAGACCAGTCTCAAGACACCAAATCAAACCTGAAAGCCTACACCCAAGAAAACCCCTCAAAGCCAGCGATCCATATTGAAAAGACCCAACGACACCTCAATGTCATTCCATCAAATCTGGCACAAGTCCCAGAAAGGAAGAGAAAGCGATAAATTAAGACAACCAGTAATAGTGATAAAATGGCCATTATCACAAGATGCAACTCGTCAGTAACTCATCACTGCTGAAGTGCGAGAAGACTTGATCTCCTTTGACATAAGTAGTACATGGGCAACCGTCATGGAAAAGTCTATCTCATACTGGATGACCTGTTCCCCCAGATCAAGACCACAAATCAGACCTTGTAGATCAAATCAAACTCGGGTAATGTTATCACCAACCAAGCTGAGATCTTAGGGCCAATTCAGTGGAGTTAGAATGCCTCTCGACATCAATCATCTAAGTTGAAAAACAACACAACAATATATCAAGCATGATCATAGAAAGGAACTTCAAAGAGCTGACACCCTCCATCTGAAGTCTTCATTAAATTAGAAGAAGAAAATCAGCAAAGCCAATTGTGCCTACAAGTCAAAAATAAGGATTGGGGAAAACTAAGCATCAAAGCCCAAATCCACTACCTATTCAACATATGGGTCCAGAGGTAAAAGACTCTTGTGATCTCGGCATCTTATCAGCCCATCTGTCAAAGAAACTACCCCAGACAACAAACAAGACTAAGGCAATTTTAGAATCAACGACAACCTGATATTAGGACCCTTACATCAAATAAGACTGGGAAAATGTCAAAATAGGGATAACTCAACACTAGGGCATTTATCGACCATCCTAAAATGGAAAATGCACTTGTTGGCATCATCAGCATGGTCCATCATCATCAGAGCTTCCCTCATATCATCTCACAGGCGATCCGGTATGATCACGTGGTCTTTTCCAATCATACTTTTCTTAGAATAAATAATCCAAATGTGAGGTATGACTCTTTTGTCTCTTTATGTGCTTTCAGTCTCCATTTACATGCATTAGCGATAATATACCTCAATGTCATCCTGGAGATCCATCAAGGCTGAATTCATCTCTACATCAAAGGTACAATCCTTGTGTAGGAGAGGCATCGTATCCGCAAATCTGAGCACATCTAAATTCGAGTTACGAAACAAAATATGCTTTCACTTAGTATATATGAAATGCGTTGATCATACACAGTGTTAGCATATACTGGCAAAATAAACTGCTAATACTGTATAGAAAAGTAAGCAGTTATTATATCTACAGGGCAGAAAGAGTTTCTGCCCGCTTTACCCTCATCGACCAAAGCAAGGAATGCTGTCCCAATTGGTAAGGGTAAAGTCCGGGTGGACCGCAGTGATGGAGTGATGGAGTGATGCAGGGCAATCATCGTCTGGGGTGTATCTGTTGGTATGTTCATCATGGACGATGATGCACATGCCTGACATTATTCGGACAACGTTTTCCTTTATTCTCCGCTCCTCTTCTTTGATTGCGGGATCTGGAATAACGATTTTCATTTCTTCCACCGGTTTCGGCTTAGGAAATAACATGGCCATGACATTGGTTGGCACCTTTACTGGAGGTTGTGCGGACTCAAAGTTTGAAGGCAAAGCCGAACGCCACATGGTTGAAGCTGAAGGAATCTGCTGATGCTTATGAGGATTCCTGTGACTAGAGCTGGCAGAATAGCCTAGTCTAGCTATTCCAACTTGCTTGGTTAATCGAATGGGGTACTGGATACCCTGGCCATCTTTACCCAACCCTTGTCCTGGCTTATGACCCAACGACATCATTTCTTGAGTGGCTGACATCACCTCAGCAGAAATGTGGGGTTCGGGCAGTGGTGCTCCAATAGCATGGTATTGGGTGTTACTTATTTCCAAAGCATGAAAACTGACTGGTTCTACGTCTGAATTGGCATTGATGAACGGAATGTCCCGTGTTTGAGGAATCTCTGGTTCGGCGATTGGCCGTGACCGAGCTATTGTTGATAATGTACTTCAATTGTTGGTGAAGGGTGGAGGGGATCGCCCTCGCCATGTGGATCCATGGTGCGTCCCCAAGAGCGAAGTTGTATCCCGAATCTATCTTGAGCACATGGAAGGATACGCAGAATGTATGAGGCCAATTTCGATTGGCGGATCAATTACTCAACCGAAAATTACTGGCGGCTCCATCAAAAGTTTGATTATAGTATGACTACTTGAATTCGGTTGAGATTGATATTCATCTTCACCAAGGTGGCATATGGGCGGATATTCGAGAGGAACCTCCATCTATTAAGACTCCAAATACCATATATCCGGAGGACAAGACCTTGAATGTGCAACGGTTTGTAATGACCATCCTTTCAAGCAGTATGTCATCATCAGTGAAGGATATCACATTAGTGTTGAAAATTTGATCAACCATGTGTTGAAATTTTTCTGTATCCACTGATGTCGGAAGATAGGCTTCTTCCAAAACCTTTAACAAGACCTTCCGCTGATTCTCGGAAGTTAGGACTAGGTCCAAAATTGATATTTGTGGTGGAGCTTCCTTCAAGCTTAAAACCACCGAGGCTTCATTATGACCCACAGTGCAGAGGAATTTTTCAATCTTCTCCATGGGTATTTTCCCCTTTGATTTGGTGGTAGACTTCATCACCCGTTGGGGAAGATACAGTGGATTTTCCTTCGACACTGTAGAAGTTGTATGTGAGGTGGATCATTCACCTTCTCCATAATTCCACGGAACCTTGTGCAAGCTAACAATAGGATATTGTGCTCTGCATGTCAAGTTGCTTGGCTCGGGAGCGGCCACTTTCAAAGGAGTGTTTCCTCCTTTGAGCTAAATTATCGGTGTTGTGAGCAAAGTATTAATCCCTTCAGCTTCAGTGGATATAACTTGTACCACACTTTTCCACTTAGTAGGGCCTGCATTCTCACTTGCACGTAACACAGTGTCATTATCTGCCAAGCGCAGTACACCACTGTCGATTAGATTTTGAATAAGGTGGCGGAGTGCCCAAAGATTCTTCTCGCAGCATGATGTGCAGATCTGGGAGTGGTATTGGCACACTCCCTCAGAGTTGTACCATCCCGAACGGGGGTTGATTGGAGGTAGAAGGGAACTGATCCTTCCTTCATTGATTAACATGTGAAGGATTTCCTCCATGAGTTGGCCCAAATAGGTGAATTCCCATTTGTTGGCGAAATCCCGACGGGCTTTGGCATTTGCTCTCTTCGTCACTTTGTCTTCCAGCATTTGATTTTCTGAAAATGACGAGGGAATATTCATGACGATAGGTAGGAGACTGGCATGCTCCTAGCTGATTAACTAGCGAGTCACTTGATGCTGATAAGTTACCAGTTCCGCCAATTGCTCAATTTGTTTGCCGAGAGCTTTGATCTTTCGTTCCATTGTGAATTGGAACTTGGCATAATCCAACCTGTCATCACCGTCTTTGATGGTCTGGGGGGAATCATAGCTGAAGTTGGAACTCTGTCCACTGCTCCAATTAATCATGTTGACCTCTTCTTCTTTGTGTTGAGGAAGAGGGTTGTCTTGTACATGAGGCTGATCGGGTTTGGTGACTACGATCTTCCCATTATCTATTAGGTCCTGGATCTTGTGTTTCAAGGCCCAACAATCCACGAGTATTATGTCCGGTGTGCCATGATGATAAGCACATTTCCTAGCAACATTGAAACCCCATTCCATTAGGGTTGGTGGTGGAAGAAAATCGTAATTTTCTTACTGTGTTGTCGGAAGATTAAGAATGTTCTCGAGGTATCCCCTATGGGTGTAAACACTTTCGATGACGCTTTGACTTCTCCACCTTTTGGTACTTGAGGGTTTGCGTTTGTCTTTAGAAAGGGAGTGTAGTTTCTCCTTTGAATGGGCATATTTTGATTGCCTTTTTTGTCCTGTAGTATCGTGGAAACATCTTCCTCTTTCTTTTATGGACCCTCCGGGTTGTTCCCATAATTTCAGATTGGATGTGATCAAGAATGACTTTGAGTGCGGCTAGGTCTTGAATCTTTCCCGACTTCAACCCCATTTCAGCCATCTCCCCATGCTTAACCATTTCAGAAAATGGTTTGCCGATGCCGACTAAAACTCTCATAGAAGGGAGCTTCTTGTATGTCTATGAATGTCATGACCATTTCTGATTTTGTCATGGCAAGACTAATTTGGGCAGCCAGGCGTCTCCACCTTTGAGCATACTCTCTGAAAGACTCGTTAGACTGTTTCTTGATCTTGGTAATTTGATCTGGATCAGAGCCATCCGAGTTTGAAAAGCAGATTGAGTGAGGAAGGCATGTGCTAGCTCTTCCCAGCTATGGATTTTGGAGTTGTCTAATCTGGTGTACCATGAACGGGCTTCTCCAGTTAGACTCTCTTGGAACAATTGAATTCTGAGGTTCTCATCCTCTGCATAGGATCCCAGTTCTCCAATAAAGACTTTTAAATGTGTATAAAGATCCCCTAACCCGTCATATTTTTCAAAGTTAGGAGTTTTAAATTTTTCTGGATAGTGAACACCAAGAAAAATACATAGATCATCATATGAAACACTCCCGTGTGTTCCAATTCCTTTGATAGTGCGAAGGGTCTCTTCCATTTGGAGGACTTTCTTTTTGATGTCACCACTGTCTGGATCTCCAGTGAGATGGGCAGCATCATGAGTTTTGTTGGTCGTATCCAACTGTGGCTCTGGTATGGTAATGACCGAGATTCCTCCTTGTGTGGAGGGCTCAGATGTCTGGTATTTTCTCGACCACATGTAGTAGTGTAATTCTTTTAATAGAAACGACCAAATCGTGATTTGTTTACTTAATCCGTTGAATTCTTTATGAAATCGGATTAAGTTCACTGTCGGATAACGACATGATTATCGTAGGCCTGTTTCCTTTTTGGACTTTGACCGGGTAGTAGGTCCAATTGATTCCCTGCGAAAGACTGGCATAGTTTAGTCTTTAGGGAAGGTGTATAATAACATGCTATGTGATGTGTCCATTTTAGGAATTTTATCCTGCAAAAACGGGGTTAGCTGTTTGTAGCATGTATGTGGATGCATTGCTTCCTACTTCTCATTACATAGAGATAGATATGGAATGAAATTACAAGTAATTGTGTTTACAAGTAATTGAAATGAGAGCATGAAGAGACTTTCCTCCGTTTGGGTTTATCAGAGGCTAACCTATCTTAGGTTACTCTCGCGGCTTTTTGGCATGAAGGTTCCCAAATCATCGTAATCTACTAGACGGGAAGTTAATCCGGTCTTTCAACTGGAGCGAATTTGGGTGGTGCCTTTCCTGAGCCTCGGAGAATTAGTCTTCTCACGAGTCCAGTAATCAAACACCGACGGGATAGCCTCCTGGTGGAGGGACCACACAACATACATTCACATACATCACGTCTCACCGTATGAAATGATGACATGTGCGAAGCACTAATATCATAAGCGATTTATAGTCACGAAGCACTAACATCACACGAGATATGATCACGAAGTACTAAGCTCAAACAAGACATGCATTCATACACATTCATCCAATTTAAATGCAACATCCACACACAAGCGGATAACATTTTGAAAAGATTGTAGTAGCGGCTTAAGTCCTCTTCTTCGAGTCCCAAAGTGAGTCGCCACACATCGACGTCGGGATTTTTGGGTGTCCCTTTCCGTTACTTGTTCTTTGGTGTTCTCATTTTAGGTGAGATTTGTTTGAAAAAACAAGTGAAAAAGGTCTGACATGTATAATGTCGACGATGGGACTGTTAAGAGTCGCCAGTTGGTTTTTTAAATGGTTGTACCAACACAACCGAGAAAAGGTTTGCACATTAACCCAGTAATGTGACACTAATATACGGGTCGGCATAACCGAGATTCATTTTAGGGTCCGGGAACTGGGTTATGCGGGGGGAAGGTGTTAGGCACCCCCCGACATCCGTGTTACCACGGTGACCGCCTCTTTTCAAGAAACTATTATCTGAGTGTGTGTGTGTGTGTCTGTGTGTGGATCAATGTGCTGTTATATGAAAGTTGTGCGAGGCCTCGTTTGAACCTATATACACAGGATTTGAATTTATGTAAAAATTCAGTTTTTAGCAAGATATGGTAGTGATGATTTATAAAAGAGGTTTTTCAAACCCTGATGCTCAATAGGAATTGAGACCTTTTACACTCCCATTTTTATTAAGTGATTTTTTTTGCTAAGTTTGTTTGTATATAAAAAGGACCAAAAACAATGGCTAAAGGGCATACCCGAATATAGTAACATCATCTAAGTTGATAGATGAGGTTTACGATACATGGAAGAAAATCTCGAACCCAACATAACAAGTTAACCTAACAACCAATTCTGATAATGATAAAATAAAATAAACTTCAAGTAGAGAGCGATAGTGAGACCCATCAAGAGCCCATCTCGTCCATCGTGACTATCCACCCATCTCGTATCGAAGCCATACTACTGCTCGCTTGAAAGTCATGCGATACTACTTGAAAGGCCATGCTAAACAAGCCATTCTCTTTCGAAGCCATGCACTTGCCGACAGGCCATGTACGCTTTGAAGCCAATACCTTGCCCGAAGCCATATCGCTGAAAGCCAATACCTTGCCGAAGGCCATATCATGGGCTCGTCCACACTCGCTCACCTCATGATGCCCGAAGACACATGTTCGCCCCTTGTTCCCAATCATACCAGCACCTCACTTCGTTCAAAACTGAACGTGTCCTTGCCAACCAACCTCCTAGTCTTGAGAAGAAGCGACAACTAGCCCAAACACAATGACTCGGCCAAATTGCAGGGGAGGCGACCACTAGCCCAACAATTCGAGACACACCTCTTACGCCAAAAGAAAGGATGGGTTGGCTCACCCCTCATGCTCACCCACCGCTGTCGCCTATCCCTCATGCTCGCCCCTCATTACTGCCACTTTCAACATCAAGCTCGCCCACATGCCCACCGAGCTCACTGCTTTTTTTGCCTTTTATCTATTGACAGGCCCGAATAGTTAAAAAGGGCTAAAAGGAGGATATATTTCAACAAGAAAGATCCCCAAATCTGCTGAAAATTACATAAGCCGATTCTGATAGAATGAAGAATGGGAAGTGGCTTTAATAAAAGATTTGCAAGAGGAAAGTCTAGATTTAATGATATGAATAACATCTTTTGCAAGGTGAGCGGAGGAATGATGGTGTTCTTGTGAAGTTTTGAGTTCTAGCTTCCCATATTTTGTAGAGAGAGACAATAGACAGAGAGGAGAATGCAAATAATATTCTTTGTAAGTTTTGTGCCTTGGGTGAGGTGATGTAGTCCATAAGATCTTCCAGATCTAGTGATACGTCGGTCCATTGTCCCGGACTTAGAAGCAGTTGGATAATGACGATGAAGTAATCCTGGCTGAAAAACATATGACCAAGAATGTTTCGGATGTGTTGTTGACATAGGTGGCAATTCGAGTCTGCCGATATAAAGTTTGGTCCGGGTCATTTGTGGGGAGCCTTTTGAGGATGCCCACCAAAGAAAAAAAAAGAATCTGAGGAACATGCGGTTTATTCCAAAGGATGGTGTGCCATGTGACGGGTTGTTTCAGTTTGGGATGCTCTCCCATATATGTTTGGCTTTGGCTGCGATAATAGCCATAGAGTCCCATAAAATCGAGTCACGAAAGAAGGAGAAGGAGGGGAAGTTGTTCAAGTTATGCGGGACATGATTACATCATGGTGGTTACTACGTGGCGGGTTCCATGAGGAGTTCGAAAGAATAGAAGCCGACCTTCGCGGTAGTAGGGAGGCGAGTTAGAAAGTAGAAATTTGGGGTTGGGGTTTATAGTTGAGCCATTTACCCAAGGATCATACCATAAGGCGATATGATGCGGGTTGCCAATCATGTATTTGAGATGTTGGAAGGCAAGAGGTCTCGACTTAGAACTTGTTTCGGATCCAAGAGCAATCATTGGGGATAGGGATTTGCGGATGGATTTGTCTTTGAGGACGATGAACTTTACCCAAGAAGCCCAAAGAGAATGAAATTTGAAATTGAACAATGTCTGCGAAAGGTGTAGCATAATTTGAGCTTTGTTCCAATCAAGTAGGCTTTTTATACCCGGACCTCCCTCGGTTTAGGTAATGAGATAGAGGACCAAGCAACTTTAGCTCCATGCATTGATAGAGATGAACCCTTCCATAGGAATCTGCAAAGGATAGATTGGAGAGATCGAGAAACGACTTTGGGAAGCATGAAGTGATTGCTCGAATAAGATTGGATGGAGAAAAGAATGGATTGAATTAATTGCTGACTGCTGCCCAGGTAAGATAAAACTTTGGTGGCCCATGAAGAAGCTCGGAGAGTGATCTTGTGAATGAGAGGATCTGATCATGGTAGGATAGCTTGGATGGTATGAGGGAACTCCCGAAACTTAGTGGGCAAGGATCCAGTTGGAAATTGAGGAGGGATAGGATGCTCTGTGAAGTAGGAGGGTGCGTGTTAGCAAGGAAGCAATGGCTTTTACGAACATTAGGGATTAGACCGGAGAAGAGTGAAAAAGACGAGGATCAAGAGTTTATGATGGAGATAGAGCGAATGCTAGCATGACAAAAGATGAGAATATCATCTGCAAAAAAGAAGGTGAGTCGACATGCATTCCTTGGTTTTCGATTGGAATTTGAACCGGATTGATGCACCCATTTTCGGTTTTAAGGATAGCATTTCCATGACAAGAACAAAAAGGTAGGGTGACAAGGATCACCTTATGCGAGACCACGAGGAGCTAGCAAAATACCCGGCAAAGTACCATTTATCTTAATAGAAAACATTCTTTGTGGAGACACGAGCTTTGATCCATCTAATGAAGGTAGTGGGAAGCGAAAAGAAGCGAGGGTGTCAAATAGAAAATCCCATCTAACGATGTCAAAGGCTTTTAGGAGATCAATTTTTAAAAGCACATCTGGGTGGCCAGTGATTACGTGGTAGCCTCTGAAGTTCTTGAGCAAGAAGGATGTTATCGTTGATGTTCTGCCTTTAACAAAAAATTTTTGGATCTATCAATAATAGAAGGCGGCACCTCTTTGAGTTTGTTAGAGAGAAGCTTTGCAATGCATTTATAAAGGGTGTTGCAACAAGCTATGGGTCTAAAATCGCCATTGAGGAAGGATTGGGACATTTTGGAACTAATCTGATAGCGATAGCATTAATCCTTTTGGCATCTTAGAAGAAGAAAAAAGAAATCTTGCCTGACCCGTGTGAAATCCTCCCCAACAATATGCCAACAATGATGAAGAAATTGACGTTAAAACCGTCGACCCCGGGCTTTTGTTTCTCTTCATAGAGTTTAGAACCTTGAAAATTTCAAGTCGAGAGCGGTCTTGAATAGCATGATAGATTGTGCGGGACTAATCAGTTATTAGGATAGGAGCCATAATCATCCAATCCGAATAGGGAGGATCGAGAGAAGCCTTTGAGCAGTGTTTAAAATGATCCACGACCACAGATTCAACGACCTCGACCATGAACCATGTCCCCATCTGGATTATGGATTGATAGGATTTTGTTGGTATTCCATCTGCTTTTCATCATGTTTGAGAAGAAGGTTGAATTTCTATCGCTTTAGGGAGAGCCAAGTGGCTCTTGATTTTTTTGTTGCAAGAGGGTTTCCTCCTATCCAAAGCGATCAAAAAGTGCGGATGCTACTTTTTTCTGTTCAAGGAGAATAGGGTCTGAGGGATTAGAGAAAGCAAGTCGAACATGGTGAAGGACTTCTTTTTACAAGTTTAGCGGTGGAGAGGTTCCCGGTAGAGAGATTAAGGAAACAAGAGCTTTCTTAGTTCTTTTTAACTTCTCGAGAAACACAAAGAAGGATTTCGAAATAGGTTGCCTCGGTGAGAGAGCACCACCGATCATTGAATCCATCAAGAAGTAACATATGATTGAAGAATTGAAAAGAGTTTTTCTAGGTAGGGGTATGAATACCAATGTTGAAAGCGGGACCAAAGCGTGTCAGCAGCAGTCCTCTAGGAGCATAGGAAATTTGGGCATGAGGAAAGAGGTAAACCAAGCGACATTTCCAAGGCCTCTGTCCGATTTCTTGTGAAACGAGCCTAAGAGTTTGGCGATTCCACCAAGTAAATAGAGGCCCAGCGCCTCGGATATCATCGACTCAATAGAGTGGAGCATTCCTTGAAGTCCTCCATGCCGGTGTCCCAAATATCATCCTCTTGGTTAGTTTACATAAGATCTTTTATGACATTGAAATCCCCGATAAGCACCGGTTAGTCGGAGGGAGTGAGAGTTGAGAGATCACTCCACAGGCTCTCCTTTTCCAAATAAGTGTTCAACTTAGTAAACAAAGAGACATAAAAATAGCTACTAGAACTAGCGGTATGTTGAGCTTTACAATGAATCGGTTGGGAGGAGACAAAAGGATATCCACATGCCAAGGGTGGGATTCCATCCACCCAGATTCTACCATTCTTGTGAAAGTCATAATTGAAAGCCCAGTCCGGTCCTGCAAATATTCCTAGAGATTACGGATGCATTATGCGATTTAACTCTAGTTTCAATGAGACCAACAATAGAAATGTTATTATCTACAATAAGTTGTTTAACAAAAAGCACCTTGGGCTTATTATTTAGACCTCTAATATTATAGGAAGCTAACATAAAATTAAGGAGGTGGGGTGCCAACTTTCCCTTTGCCTTTCCTTTTCTTGGCAGCTTGTGGATTGTCATGAGTAGAAGTTTGCATGAGCTTCTGGTCTTTCCCTTCCTTTTCATCAATAACTTTGAGTTTAGCAACAAGGGGATTTATTGGAGCAGGAGATTCAGAATCTGACACGGTCTGAATCTGGGAGCTGGCAGGAGAAGCAATAGGAGAAAAGGGATTGGTGGTGATCATGGGTGAAATTTGGAGACAAGAGGATCCATACTCAATCTTGCTCCTCTGGAGAGCGATAATCCGAGGCATTTTGGTTTCAAAGCGGGTAGTCTTTGAAGGACGAGTTAGCCGTGAGAGGTCTTTGTAAGAGGTCTTTGCGATGAAAGCTTTAGGGAGGCCCGAAATAGGAACTTTAGGCACCTTTGGAAATTGGATTTTGGGCATTTTAGATGGGAGTGACCAAACACTTTGCAAGTAGGGCATGAGGGGGCTGCTTTGGTATTCCACCTCATTTGGGATAGAAATTTTCTTGATTTTTCTTCATTTAGAACAACCACATTGATAGTGGAAGGGAATGTGGAGGAGGCATCAACTTGATCGAACACGAGCAAAGTTCAAGAAATCATTTTTGTGGTCATTTCATCGAGAACAAAAGGCTTGCTTGATATGCTTGCAATGATGTAATGATGCCCTCATCCAGACCGATAAGATAGTGGAATGTGGTGAGAGCTTGACCCAAATGGGAAACTTGTCACAATCAGACTTAGAAATTCGACTCCTTCTTGCCATTTTGAAGAACAATGGTTTTGGAAACAAAATGCCAAGGGCCAGAGGCAAGCACATTATCACAATCAGATTTGGAGTGAAACTTAAAAATGTAATAGCCTTTGTTATGCAAAAAAACATTTGAGAGGCCTAGATTTCCCCATAGCCTTCTAGCAATAGGCTCAACCACCTTGAAGGGGAGTGAAGAGTGGAGAAAATAGCCAACTAAACTAGAAGACCAAATTTGGTTACCTCGTTTGAGCATGTCATCAGGAGGTTGGACAAGGATGTTACCATTTTCCATAGCGGGGAGGGTGGAAGGAGAGGCGTGAGGATTTTCGAGTTTGTAGTAACCCGGCCTCTCCGGGACTTGGGGGTGTTTTAGCTTAAAGTAGATAGGGTCTCCAGTGTTGCGAGAAGCAGGGGGAGGCGATGGAACCTTAAGCATTGTAGGACATTGACCACGAGATGTTATTAACTTGAGCTGTACCTCTGGCGGAGGTAGCGGGGAGGGTAGGAGCAGCGTGAGCCTCACGCCTTAGGGGAGAGGAGGCGCCTCACAAGAGGCCAGGGACCAAATTGCCCTCGAGAAAAAGGCGGAGGCCAGGGTACTGTCCCTTTTGGACTAGTCCCGACACCTTTCTCCTGAGAACCAAAATCGAGAGTTGTCAGGAAGAAACAAAGTTTTGGACATCAAAATAGAAACATCATGAGCGTGAAGAAAATTCATGAGTTGGAGGTTCTTCTTCCTCTCAAACAAAGCCTCATCTCATCCTTTTGGGAAAAGTCTTTGACGCAAATAATAAAAATTTCTTTTGCATTTGCTCTAAAGCGGGACCAATGTTTATGTCCATTCATGCTCCATCATGAAGGATTCCTCGAGCTCTTACTAGCTTGCCAATGGGGCGGGGTTAAAATCAGATTCACCCATGTCATCCTTTGCTAAGAAATAGTGGAGTAGAGAGGATGGAGAGTAAGGGTTGGAGACCCCAAACTCCTCGAGCAGGATCTCTGGATTATTTGCTCATGGAGTTGCCGGTGAGAGGTGTGCATGATCGACCATGATAAAGAGAAAAGGGAAGAAGTAAAGGATCTGCGAGAGAAGATTGGTGGGAGGGGGAGGGGAAAGAGATCTGCTAGGAGAGGATGAGGGATATCAAAAGGAGTAAGCAGAAAAATTTAGGTGAGGATGGAGAAAGTAGGAGGAGGAAGCGGGGAAACCAAAAGGGAAAAAAGCGGTTTGAGAAGGGAAGAAGCGGTAAGATTGGAGTGGATTGATGATTTAAAATCAAGGGAAAGGAAGTAAAAACACAAAAAGTTAGAAAGAAGGAGGTAGAACATTTTTCCTAGAATGTGCTCCCACTTCCATTCTGGAATTTCAAGTGGTTGCAATGGACCTTTTGGTACTTGATGCTCCGCCTTGACTCGTTAACAAGTTAGACACCTTGAGATAAACTCCGCGATCTCTCTCTTCATATTGCTCCACCAAAATGTATGTCAAAGATCACGGTACATTTTGGTACTCCCAGGATGGATTGTAAATGGTGTGTTGTGCGCCTCCATCATGATTTTATACTTTAAATCAGGGTCGTTAGGAACACAAAGTCTGGAGTTGACTCGAAGTATTCCTTCTTCATCTATTCTTGCTTCCGGCATAGCACCTTCTTTCACTTTCTTCCTCATATGCATCAGCTCCATGTTTGTGGCTTGAGCAGCTTTAACTTTATCGATTAAAGTCGGTTCTACTCGTATATTTGCCATCATCATGTGGGTAACTGGAATCTTCAACTTTATCTCCATCCTTTGCAAGTCATATAAAATGGGCCTTTCGCATTCGTACCCGCATATAATCTTCTACTCAATGCGTCAGCTACTACGTTCGCTTTGCCAGGATGGTATTGAATGGTATGATCATAAACTTTTAACAGTTCAAGCCAACGTTGTTGCCGCATGTTGAGTTCCTTTTGGGTGAAGAAATATTTGAGGCTTTTATGATCTGTAAAGATCTCCATTTTCTCCCCATATAAGTAATGCCTCCAAATTTTAAGTGTGAAGACAACAGCTACCAACTCTAGATCATGAGTAGGATAATTCCTCTCATATTCTTTGAGTTGTCGAGAGGCATAGGCTATGACTTTCCCATGTTGCATGAGAACACATCCTAACCCTTTGCTCGAAGCATCACCAGAGATGACAAATCCTCCGAGCCGGATGGTATTGTGAGCAGGTCTTTGAAATGAGTCTCCTCTTGAGTTCTTGAAAACTCTTCTCATATTCCACGCTCCAACCGAATTTTGTATCTTTCCGAGTCAGCTGAGTTAATGGAATAGCGATTCGAGAAAACCCTTCTACGAATCTCCGATAATAACCAGGTAAGCCGAGAAAGCTACGTACCTCGGTCACTGATTTAGGTTGCTCCCAGCTTTGTATTGCAACAATCTTTGTCGGGTCAACAGATATTCCATGACTTGATACTACGTGCCAAGGGAATGCTACTTGCTCAAGCCAGAACTCGCATTTTTCAACTTGGCATAAAGCTTGTTTTCACGAAACTTTTGGAGTATCAGCCTCAAGTGTTGCTCATGGTCTTCACGGCTTTTGGAATATATGAGGATGTTGGGGATGCTGGTTTTGGCTTTGGGGTTTGGTTTCTATGGTTCGGCCCTCTCCTACTGGCACTCGTAGTTCTTCCTATGCTTGACATCCTCTTGACTCTTCTTGATCGCATTCGATTCGATCTTTACTTCATTCATTTGGCTGCTTGGTTTTAACTGATTGGTTGTTGAAGTTGTTTAAGGTTTTCATGCTTGTTTTTACTATTGTCCTGCTTAGTAATGCTCCTTGTTCTTTCATTTGGCTTGGTTGTTAGTCTTTTGTTGTCCATTTTGGGGGTTATCCCATGTGGTTCTATCAAAAGCTTCTGGGGTATGCCCTTAGCGATTGTTTTATCTCTTTTCTTTTCAATATACAAACAAACTTAGCTGAAAAAAAAAATATGAGGATGTCATCAATAAAGACGACCACAAAGTGACCAAATATTCCTTGAATACTCGGTTTATCATATCTATGAAGGCAGCAGGAGCATTAGTCAATCCAAAATACATGACTAGGAATTCATAATGCCTGTACCGAGTTCTGAAAGCCGTCTTTGGAATGTCATCGGTTCTAATCTTTAACTGATGATATCTGGAACGAAGATCGATCTTTGAAAAGAATTTGGCGCCTTGCAACTGGTCAAACATGTCATCAATACGTGGCAATGGGTACCTGTTCTTGATTGTGACATGATTCAACTCCCGATAATCAATACAAAGTCGCATACTCCCATCTTTCTTCTTCACGAATAGAACAGGAGCACCCCAAAGAGACGTACTAGGATGAATGAAATCGATGTCTAACAATTCCTGCAATTGGGTCTTTAACTCCTGAAGTTCAATAGGAGTCATTCAATATGGGGCTTTGGAAATGGGTTTTGTACCAGGTTCAAGGTCGATACAAAATTCAATTTCTTGCTCTGGGGGTAGGCCAAGAAGTTCTTCAGGGAATACGTCAGGAAATTTATTAACAATAGAAATATCATTCAAAACTGACGTATTTTTGTTTAAATCCGTGACATGAGCTAAGAAAGCTTGACATCCGTTTTTCAATAAATGAATAGCTTTATGGCTTGAGATGACAGTGATTGATTTTAATGGTTTGGTTGCTTGAATTCGCGTAATAGGTTGGTTAGGAATATGAAAGCTAACAACAACCTTACGAAAACAATCAATTTTTTCATGATGAGTAGTTAACCAATCAATCCTTAGAATCACGTCAAATGCAAGTATTTTCAATGAAATAAGATCGACAGGTAATGTGAGGGTACCGATTTGAACCAAACAAGACTTATAAACAATTGATGTAATGAAGGTTTCTCCCAACGGAGTTTCCACAGATAAGTCAAAGTCTAATTTCTCCGAAGTCAAATTTAAACGTTGTGCGCAAGTAGGAGAAATAAAAGAATGGGTAGAACCGGTATCAAATAAGGTATAGACTTCTCTAGAGTTCATGATAAGCTTACCCGTGATGACCTCGTTCGGGTTCCTTGCTTTCTAGGAGGTCACAACAAACGCTCTCCCTTGAACTACTGGTTTTGACTTGTCTGGGATGGCATTTGGTGTCACCATTCCAACTGGACTTGGCTTCCCTGTACGACAAAATCTAGCTAGGTGACCTTCTCTTCCATAATTGTAACACGTTTTGTACTACTGCACACAGTTTGGACTGATGTGTCCCTCCCCTCCGCATTTGAAGCATATGATAGGTGGTCGTTCTCCTTCCTTAACAATGGGTGTTGGTGTTGACGTCTTTCCATCATTGTTGAATCTCCTCTTCTTGAAATATCCATTCTTATTGTCTTGGTCATGATTACCACCAAAGTGGTTACCATTTCTGGCATGTTGATTCCCTTCACATTTGTTGTCACCGCTTCGATGACTGCTACCACTGGTATTATCATTTTGCCGGCTGCTTTCTCTTGGTTGGGTTGACTCATTATCGCACTCCAATAACTGAGCCCTATTTACAACATTTAAATACAAACACAGTTTATAAGTAATTAGATATTGACGTATCTCAGGTTTCAAACCTCTTAGAAACATCCGCGTCATTCTCTCCTCATTATCAACCAAGTGAGACGCAAACCGAGACAACTCTATTTATAGACGATGTAGCCACAGGTGTACCAGAGGCAACCCGGGTGGGCCCGGGTTTCTCGGGTCGGGTCGTCTCGTAGAACGTGCACTCGGGCACTATAATATCCACTCGAACTTTCAAAAGTGCAATCCGGGCATCCGTTTGAGGTATACAGGACCTATTTCGGACCACCGTTGTCGAGTGTTGTACGATAGCATGGGATTAGAGTTTGTACGAAGTCATTGAAGATGGGACGATGCCCTCCGGTCTTCAAGCTTCAACTTCCATCTGTTACCCCGCACAATAGTCACTCGGGATTGGTTAGTCTTGTGGGACATCGTTGTGTAGAGATGTTGAGACGACGTGGCGTGGCATCGCGTTGGCTAGATGACAATGTTTCCCCTCACCGGTGTTATCGCCGGATTGGGTTGATAAAGTAGACGTTGTACAGGCTTCGCTGAGATTGGACTGCTACAATTGTTGAAGGTCCTCATTGTCATCTTTGAGGTGTGTCTGTCTTCCTGGTGTTATCGTCGGGTTGGTACAGAGTATCTCGTTGTGAGCACCGAGATTGAAGCTGGTCGCATTTGAAACAAGCATTTCTGGGGTTATCGCCGAAACTGCATTCCTTGGGGTTATCACCAAGGTTGGTGGCTATTCCCATGGTTGGGACTGAGACTGGATACCTCGGGGTTATCTCCGAGATTAATCGTTCTTCTCCGGTGTGTATTCCGGTATTGGATCTGCACGCCTCGGGGTTATAGGTTGGAATTGTTACTCCTAGAGTGTGTTCCGGGGTTGATGCTGAACTTCCGGTAGTATCCGGTATGGATATGGATTGTCTTTTAAGGTTCCCTCTTAAAAGCTTAATTTGTCCTCCCCGATGTTAGTAGCGATGAGTACGAAAATTTCGAGTGTCTACAGATGCCCCTCTTTATCATACTCATGCATGGCGATGCATGGGTAGGATAAAGAATCCTAGACACTTGAAACGCAACAAGATAAACATGGTACTATATGTAGCAATATGATGCAAATGTATGATGCATGTGTACGAGGTTGTAGCCCAACTTGGGGATGATTCTTTGGCTCCTGTTGCTTCAACTGGGGATTGGCAATGCTGACCAGATTTGATGTGTAATCCGAATCTGTTAGGATGTTGATGTTGGAGTTGTCACCAAATTCATGTGTCTTTGATAATGACTTGATCCTAAAGATGTACCTCTTATGTGTAAGAGATCTGTGGGGATAAAGCTTGGTCTGTTTGAGGATGTGTATAACATATTCCATCATCTATCCTCTTTGATAACATTAACCTTTTCTGGTTGGTATCGCCAGGTCATGTCAAGATTCTATTGGATTTACTGCCAACAACAAATGCTCTCAGGGATGCCTGACCTTCGTTGACGTGTACTTCACTGACAAATGAATCAACGGCCGAAAAATCCTGTGGGATATACTGTCAAGGTTGTTTGACCTTCGCTGACGTGTGAATCAACAGTTGATACTCTGTGGGTAGATTGTCAAGGTTGCTTGGCCTTCGCTGACGTGTGAATCAACGGATCATTGAATTGTGACCCCCGCCGGGGATCCGCTGGGGAATATGAGTAATCGAGCATGAAATCCTCGAATAGCTCTAGAGCTCTGATAGGTTTAATCGCTATCGGCTGAGATAACGTCAAGGCTACTTGACCTTTGTTGATACGTGTGTCAACGACTTGAATGTACATTGCAATCCCCTGCCGGGGCTTCACATTGTAACCCCCATCGGGGACCTACGTTGTAACCCCCGTCAGGGACTCACGTTGTAACCCCCGTTGGGGACCTACGTTGATCTTTAAGAGTAATGACCCGGAGTTGGCGGCATCGGACCTGTACAAGGTATTGCCGGATGTGATTTATAATAAATGAGATCATTGGCGGGGTATACCTTGTGTTCAGGTAACTACCGATGAGCGATGTACAGACTCAAAGTTTCATCTGAGAAGACCAGGACTGTATGATGTTTTGCTCAATCGCGTGGCATTTTTATTCTAGATTTTACCTTTCTAGTATGTGAGAACTCCTTTGCAACTCGAACTGGACCGAGCCGGAGGGGTGGGGCCCATATAGGGGTGCCGCGTATAACTTGTCGCGTGAAGAGAAATCCATGAGCCTCCTTGGATCTGCTTTGAGTTCGCCATTTTCTGCAATTTCATCCACCGCGTCTGAGTGTTCTACACTATCCTGGTAACGTATGCATGTATTTTTTCCAGTTTTTATCCGTTGGATTGTGAGTTATAGTATGAAATGCATCTAAACACATAGTAGTGATTATGTATGCACAAATGACTTGCTAAAAAATATTCAACATAGTAAATGTTAGTATTAAACCATGCTGAACATAATGATGTGAAAAATTTTAACTTTTGAGACAGTCAAATTGGTACCTTTTTCTACTATTTTTTATCCTATTTGAGGTCTAATGAGCAAAAGGTAGAAAGGCAAAGTACTCCTGGTATTGAGGTTGACCTTATGCATGATGATTTTGATTTTTAATGCATATATTATGTATATGACTTTGGGGCAGGTGTGCTACTGAATGGCCACCTAGACATGCCTATGTGCATGTGGATAGTCCTATTTTCAAAGGGGACTATGGCAAAAAATTTCAAAATGTAGGCATTGGGTAGTCATGCATTTTAACTCTATTGTATGTTAAAGTAAATGCATGCATGCATATAGTCATAAAATGCATTAAAAAGCTCCAGGTAAGGAAATACCACACCCTTTCTGAGGTGATTTGGAGACTTGTTGTCCAGATATTATGGATCTGGATCACCGAGCAGTTCCCGCAGGACCACTTCTGATATACGGAGGAGGGCTTCTGAAGTGCCTCGTCCCCGCTCTGTGAGACAGCCTCGCCTATTGGTGGAGGCCGTGATTCGTCTAGTCAGGGCAGATGTGCCAGACATTGAGGACGTGGAGGAGGATATTCTGATTGAGGATCATGCTCCTGCTGCACATGTTCCTCGTAGGGAGTTACCTTGTATTCAGGTGGCAAAGCTGCTGGGTGATTTGAGCAGACATCCATCGATGTATTTGAATGCTAACGAGGTATGGCGTTAGACTTTGATCTTCTTTCTTTCCTATTGATGAGGACTAAAGGGTTTTGATGTTGATCTGCATTTCATGCGGGTTCCCCGGTTTTACTGACCTCGAGGGAATCGGGTTCAAGATACACTCCATGTATGTCGAACTCTTCATCCCGATTACTGAGTCAGAGTGCATGATTGGGGATTCGGGGCATTCTTCTCCATCCTTCCCCGTCGTTGTCCCTGGGGTTACCTCAGGGCATTATCTAAGAGATGGTTTCATCAGACTCAATCACTCCATTTGCTGGATTGCGAGGTGATGATGACGCCGATGGATTGGCGATTTATCACAGGTATGGAGTTTAGAGGGGAGCCAGTGCCTTGCATGGCGAATATTACCACTACTGCCGTCAGATCCTTGTTAGGAGTTCCGTGAGGCGCTTCAAGACGAGATGTCCATTCGTGTCCTTTGGCGTCGATGCTATGAAGCGGACTTTTGAGTGAGCCCATGCTCGATGATGTCGAGAATCGGGGATCGCGATTCTGCATGATTATTCCTCGATGATCATTAGAGGTCGCTTCATAGCAGATAACTCTTCTACGGTGTCTTTTCGCTTTGATCGGTAGCCACACGTGATGTGGACCGTATTGGAGAGTATGATTGGGGCTCTACACCTTTTCCTATTTCCTCCGGGGCATGTCGTATGCTCACGGGGTTTGGTGAGGCTTGGCTGAGCTTTTACCCATTTCTGCCGGTGAGTATTTCTCTTGTCATTTCCATTTATAGGTTAAGAGTGTTTCTTGATAGCGGATATTTTGCCATTTTGTTGGAAGTTTTGGGCTATGAGAGGCTCCCATGCTTCAAATCCCCGTGAGTGTGTTAGGTTTAGATACCTATCCACGAGGATGACGATGGCATCATTCCATTTCTTGCGGAGGTCCCTATAGTGAGGGCTTTACTCACTTTCAGATGCGTATCTGAGTTGGAGTTGTTGACAGCTGATAGCATCACATGGATTCCCTATTCAGGGGAACACTTGACCATCAGCTTTGAGGATGGATACCCGTCTGGAGTCGAGAACGTGATTTCCACCATGAGAGTTCCTCTCTTCACAGATGGAGGCTGGGAGCTCTATTTAGGAGAGCGTGCTATTAGGATCACCACAGGGGATATTCATATGCCAATCATGCCTCCTGCCAGGCGTCATTGGCATGTGTCATAGTCACCCGTCACTGATATCCCATTGTTGGGGGTTGACGGTTTTGCATTATCAGAGGGTCCTTGCACTCAGGAGACGTTCCAGCATTGGTGGTTCCCTCGTACTATCGGAGCCCAGTCCCGCGCCACACAGTTTATGGGGGATATGGTTCCAAGATCCCTGATGATGACGGATTGGATAGCCTGTGTCCGAGATCCGACTCATATGACACAGATTGATAGTCTAACCCGGTAATTGGACCAGGCACATATATTTATCCGGCATTTGGGCAAAGATCCGGCAGAGGCGGCTTCATTTGATCATTCCATTTCGGTACCGCCCCTCGGATGACCCATTTGGTTTTCTTATGCGGATCCTCCTCTATATAGGCCCGACATCCTGCTGATAGAGATCCAGCCGACTCAGAGGATTTACATCGGTGGGGCGGGATTGATGATGTGGACATCAACACCATTGTCTTCTTCTGATGTGTATTCTCGTTATATCTTTTGATAGGCCTCTGTTAGATATTGGGTGGCTGTACCCCATTCTCGCTATATCTTTTGATAGGCCTCTGTTAGTAGTAGGGCGTCTGTGCCCCATTTCCTTGTATTTGTAGCTGTACAGAGATGATGTATTAGATGATGATATACTTAGGAATGTATGCACAGTTTTTCCATTCCCTATATCATATTGCCATCTATTATCTGTTATACATGTATCATGTTATGCATATGTATATATGTCTAGAGATATTCGGCATTGACCCCTGGATGGTCTAATGACACAGCCCGCACAGATGTCTTCTTCGATAGTTAGCCGTATAGATCATACCCCCCCCATCATTAGTGGCATTGGGTATGTGATCGTGGTACGATAGCATGTCACCACCAGACAGGGTAACTGTAGATCAATTGCTGCAGCATACCATGACCTTATTGACTTTTCAGGTTCCCGCAGGGTTTGTGGATAGGATGCTAGAGCATTGGCTACCAGATAGGCAGGTCTTCCGATTCGGTACCCATGAGTTTACTCCTACTCTGGAGGAGTATGCACGATTGACGATGCTGCCTTTAGACAGACCTTGCGTGCACATGGCTTTGGGAGACATGAGTAGACATTTCATGACTTTCACTGGATTGCGGCGTAGAGTGGTACATGATGAGCTGACGTCTGGCCGCGTGATATCCCAGCGTTTTCTGTATGATAGATTTGGTTCGGAGGATAGCTATTCACGACATTCCAGGGATTTTACCACACCGGAGGATCATTGGTGTTTGTCCAGGGTTGACGTACTGTTGTTATGCGTACTGTCGTATGTCTATATGCCACGGTACATAGATGAGATAGACATCGAAGTCATCATGGCGGTGAGAGCTCTCAGGAAGGGTCGTACCATTGTACCTATGATCGTAGCAGAGACCCTGCGGTCAACATCTTACTGCTGCACTTATCCGACAGGAGTGTTCACAGGTAGCTCGGTCATGCTGTATGTGTGGTTTATGTCATACTTGAGCCCGATTGGTACCTTTAGACGACATGGATATTGTTTCACCCATGATATAGCCATGTCATACTCATTTCAGCCATTAGAGTGCATAGATGCTCTATCTTGGTCCACATATTTGGCAGATATCAGAGATCTATTTAGTATATTGCCGTGTTCGGGGCTTAGCTCACCATACAACTTTATTACTCATGCTCCGGGCATGGACTGCCTCCCTCTGGCTGGTTTGAGGGGCGTGACTACTTATCACCCATTAGCCGTGATGTCACAGTTTGACCAGTTTCAGGATTTTCATCCTTTCGAGGGGGCGATAGGTCAGCGTTCAGTTTCTCGATATCTCTCAACAGAGGACCGATCCTGTGTGTATGCTTGCTGGGATCAGCGTGAGATAGCTGCTTTTTCTGTGAGCCATCCGAGTTGTTCTGCAGAGTATTCCGCATGGATGGAGACGGAGATTTTATCTGCTGTAGCAGTATCTACAGTACCGAATAGCGAGTCAGATGATGTAGAGCCTATGGAGGACATCGATTCCTACATCGAGGAGGAGCTCATTTCTTTGGGTTGCCAAAGATTTCCTCTGGATTCTCCCAAGACCGATCTTGTTGTGATTCAAAGACTCTACGATGCCCAGAGCGCAGAGTCTTCATCGATGACCTTTGAGAGAGATCAGTCGATCTATGATGTTGACCGCCTTGATGAGAGAGACGACTCTTATTAGAGAGAGACGAGCCATTAGCTCGTGAGAGATATCGCCGTTGTTGAGCGGGATGAGGCCGATCGGCCAGAGATGCACGTTGATAATCGAAAGGGATAGTGCCATATCTCGCCTTAGGATGTAGCCGTCACAAATAGTATTGCAGTGAGGTCCCTTACCACTGGCATGATCACAGAGATGAGCGCATATATTGATGAGCATATGGTCACCATGAAGATGGTTGCAGATCTATTGGGTCGTGTGGATATTCTCGTACAGGAGACCACAGCTTCACCTCCTTCTTCTGAGAGGGACGCCATATTGGGCTTGTTAGCTCGCATATACCCTGACTTGTAGATGGACTTGTATTTACCTGCACAGACTAGTTTAGCCATTTTGTCATGTACAGTTTACATTGTATATATCAAACAGCATTATATATATGACAGGGAAATATATTTTTGGATCACTTCCCTTTTAGATATGCTTTGCTACTTGCTTAATATTTTGTCTGCTGCTTCAGGGCTTGTGATCTTGATGTATTCTGAATACCTCCTGGGTGGATGGACATTGAGTTATCTCTGGACAGTTCAGAATGGATCATTGATTTGTATGTATCCCTACCATCTTTGGTGTCTTGGGAATGGTTTCTGAATGGAAATATGGAGAGGAGTGTAGCTTTCCTCTTTGAGATTGACCGCACCACAGATGGTCGCCAATACTTCTATTTAGGAGAAGCCTAGTTAATTCCATCTCTTATGGATGGGTGTTGCTCTTCAAGGTATGACCGCAGCTTAGATGGTCGCCGAATCTCCTATTTAGGAGGAGTTCAGGTAATTCCATCCCTTTGGTCTGAAGCCAATGAAATGTAGTGGATTGAAGGATGATCCCAGTACCAGTTGACAATGGTTTGTGTTTTGGTAGGGGGTGAGACCGAACCAATAATGGCTGCCTACATACTCCTATTGAAGAGGAGATCAGGTCTGTGTAGTTCGAACCTGGTGTAAGAGGTTCAACGCTGTATATGGCAGATATGGTGTAGGAATGTTTTTGGTTGTTTTTTGTTTTTGTGAGGAGAAGAGGGTAGAAATGTTTTTGTTGTTTTTATTTTATTGCAACCGCCCATATGAAATGGTTGCCTACGTCTCCTATTGAAGAGAGATCGGATTGACGTAGTTCGCCTCGTAGCAGTGTGAAAGCGTGATCCCATGTGCAGGTCAGAGTGCGGGGAGGAGAAAGTTTAATCCTATGTTGAGGATAAACTGCAGGTGAAAAGTTTAATCCCATATATGGGTAGCCAAACTACAAACGCGAAAGGTTCAATCCACGGTGGGATGACCTGAGTCGTAGGAACGCAAAGGAGAGCCAGACTGCTGGCTTGAAAAGTATGTTTCCCTGAGGGGCAAAGTGTGGAAAAGTTGTATGTGGTAAAGGGTTAAAGAACCGGAATGACTGGTGATCTGATGGTCCAACACCAGGGTGTTTGCTTGAGGGCAACTTCAGACATAGTACCGTTTCACGGTGTCTGAGTTGATGAGTTGTGCAAATTCATCGCCGTCCATTTCTTGTAATCTGAGAGCGCCTCCTGTCAATATTTCCTTGACAACAAACGAGCCTTCCCAGTTAGGAGCGAATTTTCCCTTAGATTGATCTTGGTTGTCGAGGATCTTCTTCAAAACCAAGTCATGTTGTTTAAACTGCCGTAGTCAGACTTTTTTGTTGTAGGATTTGGCTATCCTTTGTTGATATAACTGACCATGGAAGATAGTCGTGGTTCGCCTTTCATCTATTAAAGACAATTGGTGATACATGTCTTGTACCCATTGGTCTTCATCCAACTGAGCGTCTATCAACACTCTGAGGGATTCCATTTCAACTTCTATGGGGAGCACTACTTCCATCCCATAGGTTAAAGCGTAGGGGGTTGCCCCAGTGGAAGTGCGCATTGAGGTTCTGTAGGCTAACAGAGTAAGAGGCAATAGGTCAGGCCAATATTTGTCGTTGGCGGACATCTTTTGCATAATCTTCTTGATGTTTTTGTTAACCGCTTCAATAGCACCATTCATCTTCGGACGATAGATGACAGAGTTAAGATGTTTGATGTGGAATTTACTGCATAATTCCTCCATCATTTTGTAGTTGAGGTTCTTAGCATTGTCTGACAGAATCACCTCTGGTTGTCCATATCGACAAACGACATTATTTCTGATGAAAGCAATGATGACTTCATTAGTAACCCGGGGGAAGGAGGCTGCCTCTACCTACTTGGTTAAGTAGTCGATCATGGTGAAGATGAATCGATGTCCATTAATGGCTTTAGGCTCAATGGGCCCGATAACGTCCATTCCCCACATTGCAAAGGGCTAAGCTGAACTCATATTGTGGAGTTCCTGTGGAGGGGCGTGTATAGCATTCCCATGAATCTGGCACTGATAGCATCTTTTGACGTGGTCATTGCAATTAGCTTTGAGAGGTAGCCAATAATGTCCTATCCTGAGGACTTTCTTGACAAGGAGGGGGGCACTCATGTGGGGGCCACAGACTCCACCGTAGATTTCATCCATAAGCCTTTGGGCTTGATCTTTGTCTAAACATCTGAGGAGACCTAGTCCTGCATCTCTTTTGTAGAGTGCATCTCCACTCAGGTAGAATTTCATAGCAAGTTGATGGATCCGCCTTTTCTCAGTCGGGCACTCCTCAGCGGGTGTAGATCCATCTCGTAGATATTCCTTGATATGCTGATACCAAGGATGCTGGATGGGAGGTAGCTCATCTGATACTTCTCCAATGTAGTTCCCATATGTTGGGGCCTTGTGCAGGGAAATTTTGACGCTTGGCAAGTGTTCCTTGTTTTATATGCGAATCAAGGAGGCCAAAGTTGCTAACGTGTCCGCGAAGTCATTCCTATTACGAGGAATGTGTAGAAAGGAGATTTCTTCGAACTCCAAAACCATCCGTAAAACTTGCTGATGGTAGGGCAGCAAATGTAGTTCCTTAGTTTGATAGATTCCGGTGGATTGTCTGATTACCAACTCTGAATCTCCAAAGACAGTTAAACGCCTGATGCCCATTGAACGGCCAAGTTTTAGCCCCATGAGATAGCATTCATATTCAATTTGTATTGTTGGTGTTTGATAAATCGCAATTTGGCGGCGACGGATACCGCTTCCCCTGTCTTCGGATATTAGAACTGCTCCAGCTCCAGAACCTTCCAGATTAACAGCTCCATCAAAATACATCTTCCATGATTGGCGCGTATCATACTAATGGTGTTGCTGATTACTCCTTCATCGGGGAAATATGTTTCCAAGGGTTTGAAATCCCCTAAAGGTGCGGCGGCCAGTTGATCCGCAATTCCTTGACCTTTGATGGACTTTTGAGTCACATATACGATGTCAAATTGTTGTAGGATCAACTGCCATCTGGACAGCCGACAATTCAACATTAGTTTATTGAACACGTATTTGAGAGGATCCACGCGGGATATGAGATGGGTTGTGTGGCCATGGAGGTAATGTTGTAACCTCATGGAAGCCCATGCTAAAGCACAACACGTCTTTTCGATCAGAGTGTACTTGTATTCACTGCTGCTGAATCTTTTGATGAGGTCATAGATAGCTCGTTCTTGGCCTCTATCGTCCTTCTGTCCCATCATGCAGCCCATGGCATTGTCACTTATGGATAGGTACATGAATAGGGGAACATCATCCCTGGGTGGTACCAACACGGGAGCTTTGACTAGTTATTTCTTGATTGTGAGGAAGGCATTCTGGAACTCATCATTCCATTCCATGGAGGAGTTCTTCCTTAATAGCTTGAAGATTGGCTTAGAGGTTGCTATGAGTTGAGAGATAAACCTGCTAATGAAGTTGATTCTTCCCAAAAATCCCCGTATTTCCTATTCTGTCTGAGGAATGGGCATTTCCGTGATGGCTTGGATTTTGGCAAGATCCAGCTCTATCCCTTTGTGGCTGACTAAAAATCCTAGCAACTTGCCTGATTAAACGCCAAAGGCGCATTTAGCTGGATTCAACTTCAAGTTGTACTTACGCAACCTGTTGAACAACTTTCTGAGATGGTCTAGATGGTCATCCTCCTTCCGGGACTTGACAATGATGTCATCCACGTAGATCTCGATCTCTTTGTGCATTAAGTCGTGGAAAAGAGCCATCATAGCTCATTGATAGGTGCCTCCGGCATTGATGAGGTCGAATGACAACCGTCTATAGCAAAAGGTTCCCCAAGGCGTGATGAAAGCAGTTTTCTCATGATCCTCCTTAGCAACCATGATCTGATGATACCCCGCGAAGCAATCAGCAAAGGAGTACATGTCGTATTGCGCAGTATTGTCAATTAGAATGTGGATAAATGGCACGGGAAAGCTATCTTTCAAGCAAGCTTTGTTCAAGTCCCGGTATTCCACGCAAACTCGCACCTTCCCTCCAGGTTTAGGCATGGGCACAATGTTTGATATCCATTCAGGATATGTGGACACCATGATGATGCCGGCTTGAAATTGTTTCATAATCTCTTCTTTTACCTTTAAACTCCACTCGGTGTTTCAAATCGCCGAAGCTTTTTTAACCGCTTAAATCCTCTTTAATGGCAAGGCGATGAAGAACAATGTCAGTGTATAAACCCACCATGTCTTCATGAGACCATGCAAACACATCCTGGAATTGGGTTAATAGCATAACCATGTCATTCCTTTGGTTTGGGGTAAGGTCTGAACCAATCTGGATTAACTTAGGGCTTTCTAAGGTTCCGAGATTGAAAGAAGTGGTTTGATCAAGGTTGGGTTTAGGTTTATCTTTGACCCATTCTTGAATTTCTGGAGGCACCTCAATGTCATCCTCAGATATCCATCAAAGTCAATTCATCTCTACATCAAAGGTACAATCCTTGTGTAGAAGAGGCAAATATCAACAAGTACAGTACATCTAAATTCAGAGTCCTAAACAAAATATGCTTTCACTTAGTATATATGAAATGTGTTGATCATACACGTTGTTAGCATATCTTGCAAAATAAACCGCTAATACTGCATGTAAAAAATACGCAGCTTATTATATCTACAGGCAAAGAAGAGTTTCACCGCTTTTACCCTCGACGACCAATGCAAGGAGTGTTGTTCCAATTGGCAAGGGCAAAGTCCGGGTGGACCGCAGTGATGGAGGGATTGTCATCATCCTCCCTATCCCGAATGATGGCCATTATGTCTGGGCAATCATCGTCTAAGGTGTATCTGTTGGTATGTTCATCATGAACGATGATGCGTATGCCTGACATCATTCTGATGACGTCTTGCTTGATTATTCGTTCATCTTCTTCCACTGCGGGATTTGGAACAAAGACTTCTTTCTCCTTTACTGGTACCGGCTTGGGAAATAACATAGCCATTACATTGGTTGGCACCTTTATAGGAGGTTGTGCCGACTTAGAGTTTGAAGGCGAAGATAAACGCCGCATGGTTGAAGCTGAAGGAACCTGCTGATGCTTATGAGGATTCCTGTGACTAGAACTGACAGAATAGCCTAGCCCAGCTATCCCAGTTTGCTTGGTTGATCGAATGGGGTACTTGATACCCTGGCACTCCAATAGCGTGATATTGGGTATTGCTTACTTCCAAGGCATGAAAACTGACTGGTTCAACATCTGCGTTGGCATTGATGAATGACATGTCCCCGTGTTGAGGACACTCTGGTTCAACGTTGACCGTGACCAGGCTATTGTTGATAATGTATTTCAACTGTTGATGCAGAGTGGAGGGGAATGCCCCTTCCATGTGAATCTATGGTCATCCCAAGAGCAGGTTGTATCCCGAATCTATCTTGAGTATATGGAAAGATACGCAGAATGTATGAGGACCAATTTCGATTGGCAATTCAATTACTCCGACCGAATTCCGACGGGCTCTATCAAAAGCTTTGATGATAGTATGGCTACTCCGAATTCGGTTGAGATTGATATTCATCTTCACCAAGGTAGCGTATGGACAGATATTCAGAGATGAACCTCCATCTATTAAGACTCCGACTAGCATGTATCCAGAGGACAAGACCGCAATGTGCAACGGTTTGCAATGACCGGTCCCCTCGGGAGGTATGTCATCATCAGTGAAGGATATCACATTGTTGTTGAAAATGTGATCAACCAGATGTTGAAACTTTTCCGTATCAACTGATGTTGGTAGATAGGCTTCTTCTAAAACCTTCAACAAGACCTTCCGGTGATTCTCGAAAGTTAGGACTAAGTCCAAAATTGATATTTGTTGTGGAGCTTCTTTTAAGCTTAAAACCACCTTAGCTTCAAGTATGACCCATAAAGGCAGAGGAATTTTCAATCTTCTCCATGGGTATTTTTCCTTTTGATTTGATGGTAGACTTCATCACCCGTTGGGGAAGATCTGATGGATTTTCCCTCGACACAATCGTAGCGATGGTATGTGTGAGGTGGATCCTTCACCTTCTCCATAATTCCACGGAACTTTGCGCAAGCTAATAATAGGATATTGTTCTCTGCACGGTAAGTTGATTGGCTCGGGAGCGTCCACTTTCAAAGGATTGTTGCTTCCCTTGAGTTGAATTGTTGGCATTGTGAGGGATTTGTTAGCCCCATCAGTTTCAGTGGATATGACTGCTACCACACTCTTCCACTTAGTAGGACCTGAATCCTCACTTGCACGTAAGACAGTATCGTTGTTTTCTAGGCGCAGGACACCACTATCGATTAGATTTTGGATAAGGTGGCGGAGTGCCCAGCATTCTTCTGTGATGTGATCGCGAGACTGGGAGTGATATTGACATACTCCATCAGAGTTGTATCGTCCTGAACGGGGGTTAATTGGAGGTAGAAGGGATTGATCCTTCCTTCATTGATTAACATATGAAGGATTTCCTCCATAGGTTGGCCCAAATATGTGAATTCCCTTTTGTTGGCGAAATCCCGACGGGCCTTGGCATTTTCTCTCTTTGTCACTTTGTCTTCCAAAGATTTCATTTTCCTCGAAAGTGACGAGGAATATTCATGACAAGAGGTAGGAGACTAGCGTGTTCTCGGTGATTAATTGACGTGTCACTTGATGTTGATAAGTCACCACTTCCGCCAATTGTACAATTTGCTTGCATAGAGCTTTCATTTTTCGTTCCATCGTGAACTGGAACTTGCATAATCCCATTTGTCATCACCGCCTTTGAGGGTCTAGGAGGATTCACAATTTGAAATTGGAACTCGTCTGCTGCTCCCAATTGATCATGTCACCTCTTCTTCTTTGTGTTGAGGAAGAGGGTTGTCTTGAACGTGAGGTTGATCTCGGTTTGGTGACCACGATCTCACCATTGTCTCATCGTGTCTTGGATCTTGTGTTTCAAGGCCCAATAATCCCGAGTATCATGTCCAGTGCCCCGGCATGATAAGCACATTTCGGCGAGCAAAGATTGAAACCCCGTCCCATTAGTAATTTGGTCAAGCAAGAAGATGCGTAATTTTCTTCTCGTGTTGTCGGAAGGATCATAATGTTCTCGAGGTATCCCCTAAGGGTGTAAACACTCGAGGCGCTTCGACTTTCTCCACCTTTTGGTATTGAGGGTTCGCAGACCGTGATTGAAAGGGAGTGTAGTTTCTCCTTTGAATAGGCATGTTTTGATTGCCTTTTTGACCTCAGTAGTATCGTGGAAACATCTTCCTCTTTCTTTTTATGGATTCCTCAGGGTCGTTTCCATAATTTCGGATTGGATGTGATCAAATAACGACTTTGAGTGCGGCTAGGTCTTGAATTTTTCCTGACTTCAATCCCATCTCACCATCTCCCCATGTTTGACCATTTTAGAAAATGGTTTGCGATGTCGACTAAATCTCTTTCATAGAAAGGCGTTTATCAGATGTCATGAAAGTCACGACCATCTTTGATTCTCGTCATGGAAGGACTAACTTGGGCGTACCAAAGCGTCTCCACCTTTGAGCATACTCTCGAAAAGACTCGTTAGATCGCTTTTGATCTTGGTAATTTGATACCGATCAAGAGCCATCCGAGACCCGAAAGTTGTATTGAGTGAGGAAAGCATGTGCTAGCTCTTCCCGAATGCATGTATCTTGAATTGTCTAATCTTGTGTACCACGAAACCAAGCTTCTCGAGTTAGACTTTTTTGGAACAATTGCATTCTCGAGTTTTTTGTCCTCTGCATAAGATCCAAGTTCTCCAATAAACACCTTTAAATGTGTGTAAGGATCTCCTAACCCGTCATATTTTTCAAAGTCAGGAGTTTTAAACTTTTCTGGATAATGAACACCATGGAAAATGCAAAGATCGACATATGAAACACTCCCGTGTGTTCCAATTCCTTTGATAGCATGAAGGGTCTCTTCCATTTGGAGAACTTTCTTTTTGATGTCACCAGTGTCTGGATCTCTAGTGGGATGGACAGCATCATGAGTTTTGTTGGTCATATATGTTAGTTCCCAGAGGGCACAATAGATCTAGAAGGGGGGGTTGAATAGATCCTTTTTATTTCAAATACTTTTCTGGTTTATATTATATTATTCATAATTAACATATGACAAACATAAGAATCTTTTCAAGCACAGCGGAATAAGTAAAAGATCCCCTTCATTGATATATCCATAATCATACATGCATTGTTCGTAGAGTAAGTTTAGTTGTAAGCAGTAAAAACATACATAGCAGTTATAGCAGTTATAGTACATAATGTAAATGACATAATGTAAAAGACACAAGGGTTTTAAGTGGTTCGAGACTCAAGCTCTAATTCACTCTTACCGCTTTTAACTAGCGAGTTTGCACTAAGGAAGGGCAAGACCACGAATCACTAAGATTCCTTCAAGGCCAATGACCTTGGGACTTCAGGGGCCACTAAGAACTCTTCAAGGCCAGACTTTGGAACTTCGCTTAGTCCTTCCGCATAAGGACCCTTCCGCCCCGCTTTGTTTAGTCCCTCCGACAAGGACCCTCAGTGCCCTCGCTTTCATTTAGTCCTTTGGACAAGGACCCTTCGCCCCGGCTTTGTTGAGTTGTTTGTTTGTTGTTGTTGGAGTTGGTGCCGAGTCGCTTAAGATGTCTTCATGCTCTAATCATCTTCTATACTTAGCAGCTTGGCTTGATCATCCTTGAAGTGCGAATTTGAGTGTTGCATGATGCTCGACTTCTTTGGTTACTCAACCACTTTGATGACCCCTTGTTGAACTGCTTTGAAGATCATTCTCCTTGGTACTTGATGACTGCACATGAGAGGCTTCTAAGCTGACAGTAGGCTCTTCTATTAGGTACTTAGAAGTTTTCTCATGCTTGACACCAAGATGACTTTTATGATCTCCCTTCTGCTATTTGATGCCTCCTCATGATGGACTTGCTAAGATGACTGTAGGCTCTTTTCTATTGTACTTAGAGTCTTCCCATGATGGACATCAAGATGACATGATGCTCTTCTTTCTCTCGGCATTTCAGAACACTCTTCATGTAGTAGAACTCTCACTTCTACATAGTAGAACTCACACTTCTACTTCTTTCTTATTCTGACTTCTGAGTGTTCTTAGTGGATCATAGAGTGAGCCTTCGGACTCACTATCTCACGTGGTTTAGATCAGTCCACCTTCTCTCCAAACTCGGCAACTCCAGCAACCTTTGATCTTTGAAGCTCTTCTACATTTATACATCTTCCCAATCCTTCCGTTGGAAAGTAGCCGTTGGAGGCTATTCAAATATCTTCACAGATCTCGAGTTGCTTGAGGTAGACTGCTTGATGTGACTTGTCATATTTTTACTGACAACAGATCTCTTTATCGCTTCACCTACCTGTCACCGATGTATCACTTTCTTTGTCTTGGGCAGGTTGAAGACTTTATTTCTTCTAATTTCTTGATCAGAGGTTGTCCTTTTGCATCGATGCTCTCAATAAGCATTTGTCCGAATATTACCCTTCAGATTGAACCGTTGCCATTGCTTCAGTCTTCAGCTATTCGAACTCTACGATTCGATGCACGCCTTCAAGGACTCGATCGTAGTGTCTTGTTGATTGCTGCTCGTTGACTAGTAGAGTTAACACTACGATCCTCAAGAGTGTTGCTTGGATCTTCACCATAGAACACCTCTTCCTTGTATTGCAAAGGCTTCAATACTTCGCTTGCTTCGACTTGTTCTAAGAGACCGATGGCCTAATTCCTTGCTTCTCGTCCCCTTCCTCAATATCAAGACACTTCAGATTTGTGGCGCGTCCGACTTTTGCTTTCTCCTTGTGATCTCCCGTTCACTTATCATCAATGAACTGACCATGCACTTAATCACTTTAGCCTTGCTCTTCAGAGGCTGACCAGTATCTTGGTTCACCTTCCATCAGTTCTTTCTTTGTTTAACAAACACTACGATCCTGGTTTCTTCCAAGATCGTTGTCTTCTGCTTTCGACAATTTCTTTGCGTTAATGACTTTTCCTTAGTCAATTTCTTTGAAGTCTTCATTGGATCTCCTTGTGGAAGACTTCATCACGAATGACCTTACAACTTAATCTTGACACTGATTGGGTTGGTGCTTAGTTCTTCTGTTAGCCTTCATGCCATTCGTTGAGTGCTCTCTGGTTCCCTTACTGTGGAATGCATCTTTGCAGTGCCAACCAGAGGCTTCATACCTTTGGATATTTTGGGAGTGCTCATTCGTTGAGAACCGTATCTGCTCTACGATTCTAACTTAGCATTATGAGCACTTCTGTTGGAGTCGTAGTTCTGCACTCTACGATTCAGCTTCGGCTGTGCAGACACTACGATCCCGAGATCAGATCTTGACACTCTACGATTTCTACCTTGTGCTTGTTGTCTTCATCTGATCTTTCCCAATTACGATCTCTGCATTCATTCAATGGACTCTACGAACTCAGAGTGTAGTCTACGATCCTTGACTTGGCTTTGGCATCGCTAGACTCTACGACTCTGTGTGTAGTCTACGATTCAGACTTGGCTTCGGCAGATGGTCGTTTCTACCATAAGCGAGTTGCTCTCTCACGATTCTCAACACGACTTCCTCAAAGACACTACGATCCCGAGGAAGCTCTTCTCGACACACTACGATCCTTCTTCATTTCCCCTGGAAGTCTACGAACTCCGAGATCTACTATCTTGCATACTCCTATTCTGCCTCGATAGCTCCCAAGTTAACCTTGACTCTCCTGGCAGACTTTTACTTCAGTGCAAAGGTTCGGCGATCGATTACACGCCTATCTATTACATCATAAGATCAACCTAACATGCTTGATTTTTCTATCTTTATAGTCCTTGTACATCTTTTCTTTTTAAGGACTTTACAAAGCTGTCTTTCTTATGTAGGATTAACCTAACATATTTGATCAATTCATTCTAAGTCCTTGTACACATATTTCTATTATCTATCAGAGGACTTTACAGTTTTTCTTAATGCAAGCATACTTGCATATTATTCATTCATATGTATATATCATAATCAAATCATATATAAATAGGAATAGCATTCACATGCTAATTCCTGACAATCTCCCCGTATTTGATTATGACAAAAACAATAAGTGCATATGCATGTTATGAATGAATCTTATATACAGTGAGCAGCTGTATTTCTAAAACAGTTATTCATGAATGTCATTTATATTGATATGGCAATTTATACATTAAGACATTCTACATCCTGGATCCAGAACATACCTAACTAGTTAGAGATGTACCTCCTTGGCTCCATGTATGTTTCTAGGATGCTTGTTGATCAGCTACTCATCTGATTGCTCTTCTTTCTCTTGCACCGCCTGAGATGATGACCTTTTGTCTTTGCTTGGGTCCTCTTCATCATCTTCCTGATCAGGGTCCCCTTCAGACTTTGCAATCTTGTTATCATCATCTTCTGGCTCCCCTTCAGATGATGACTCTTTATCTGCAGCTGCTTTCTTCTTCTTTGACTTCTTCTCCCTTAACCCTCTGCTCTTCCTTGAGTGCCTCTTGCTCCTCTTCTTTCTATGCCTCTTTTTCTCCCCCTTTTTGTCATTAATCATTTGAGAGAGCTGCTCCATGTTGGACATAAGCTGCTCCATCAGGTAGGAGGAGTTGACAACTTCAAACTTTAGTTCTTGCTAGCCTAGCTCAAGTTGTACTAAGAAGGTCTGCCTCATATCATCAATCTTGTCAGAGAGGGCTTCGATCTGCTCTGCATTGGCCTTCTGAATTTGTAGAGCTTTTGCCTTCTGATCTTGTATGGCCTTCTGATAGATGCTATCTCTCTCTTGGAGTTTGAGCGATACATCAGCCAAGATAGCTTGAAGCTTGTGCTGGAAAGAATCATCTCCTGCAGCTGTCTGCTTCTGTGATTCTTCAGTGAGCATAGATATCTTCTTGTTTAGTTCATCAGAGCTCTTCAGTAGTTCCTACTCCAAGGTAGTTTGATCCTTTTGTTTGGCAGTTTCTGGTTAAGCAATGGATTGGACTCGACGATCGTCATTTTTGGACAGATTTTCAAAGGTTTGGATTATCTGAACAATCGTGGAGTACCAATTGCTTGTGGAGGATGATGGAGTGTCTGATAGCAGTGCTTGATAATAAGGAGGCTTCTGGTTTTGGACTTGAACATCATTAGCAGTAGAGTGAGCAGACTCTACGATCAGCTCCTTGGTCATGGCTCTTTTTCCTTCAGAATCCACTCTACGATCGTAGGGGATATAGAGATTTTCAGCCTGTCGATACACTTTGAAGTGAGGCTGGTTTGTTATCATCTTGGTAGCATAAGTTTTCACCCTTGGGAAGTTTTGGGCTACCAGTTCCATGCTTGGAAAAGTCTTGTAACACCAGCTGAAGTAGCTTCCATCTCCTTCAGTAAAGGCCTTTAGCCATGGCATCCACTGAAAGAACCATCTCATCAGCAAATCATTAGGGTTGTAGAGAATGGTTGAGCAGTCTAGCTCCATATTGTTCTAGTTTTTGACTAAGTTAAAGGAAGTCATTCTTATTACTCTGAGCTGTTCACCTCCATAGTTTATCCATCTGTCAGGAGGAGTCTCTGATGGTTCATTGGGAACTTCTACCATAATTCTCTTGGTAAATCTAGCGGTGAGAGAAGGGTAGGGTTACGAGTCTTCCGATTCCCGATCTTCGTGAGTTGGAATCATTTCCTACTTCTTCCTTCTCGTGAGCCGTAACCATTTAGATCTCAGATTCAAAGAGGAGTCCTTCTTCACGCATTTTATGTCCAGAGCCTTCTTGATCATCTTCAACAGAGAATCCTTCTTGCTGCATTTCATTATCAGAACCTTCTTCAGCAAGTATTTCCTCAGATTCTTCTTCTTTACTGCTGGCTTCATCTTCAACACTTTCTATTGGGGATACAGACTCATTATCACTCAATTCAATGATGGCATTTGATTGGCCACTGTTCCTTTTGGAGGCAAATTGGACCTGCAGCCTGTAGCTCTTCCTTCTTCGTGGAGGTTCAACTATTAGAGAGACAGACTCTTCTTCTTCTTCAGCCTCTGACTCCTCTTGCTCAATGTATGCACTTCTTTGGAGTTCAAAGACTTGCAGGGCGTATTCTTCTTCCTTGGACTCATCACTTTCTGAGCCATAATGAGGGCTTTCTGAATTGGAGGGGGCATTCTCTTCTTCTTCTTGAATAGCATTGTCAGACCCATTCTCTGGGCTTGTTGGAGCAATTGCATTTGGGGATGCATTTTGGTTATCTTGTTTTTCCTCTTCATCAGCAGATTGACTGCTCTAAGGATTGGCCATGGGGCTTGAACATTTTTCTTTGTCAGCAGTTGCTGCAATCTCTTCCATCACATCAGCTTCATTTTCATTGTTGGATGTTGTTGTGGATACTGAGCCTTGACATTTGTTTTCTTTACTTCTGCTGACTCTACGTCCCTTTCTTCAGCAGATGTACTGTTCTGGGAAGCCGAGGATGGTTTGTCTTCCATCTTAGCTTTCTTGATAACTGGCCCTTGAAGCACCCTGCTGCTTCTTCTCTTTGTAGTTTCAGCAGTTAGGACTTTTTATTCTTTGTCTTTGTTCAGGGAGGAGACTCTCCTTGGTGGGGCCTGGGCTTTCTTCACCTCACCAGCTTTCTTCACAACTTTTGATTTCTTCCTAGCTGGTGTGATTTCTGCTGCTACAGAGTCATCAGACTCAGAGCTCTCTGCCTCTACTATCTTCCTCTTCTTTGCAGAGGCTCTACTGTTGTTCCCACCTGTCAGCCTTTTGTTCTCCTTAGGGTTCTTCTTCCAGTTCTCAAATAACTGTGAAGACATCACTTTGTGCACATTCAAGGCTTCTCATCCTTGATTTTCCTCCTAGTTTCTTCTTCAAGATAATACTCAAAGATCCTTCCATGAAATACTTTGGTCGAGGCTTTTCAAAGGATTTCTTCTTCTCACCTTTCTACCCACTTGGAGATTTGATCGAACAAGATAGTTCCAAAGTCAAGTTAGATATTTCCTTTTAGAAGAGTGGACTTTTAATTGACGTGGCTTTGACCGTTGACCTTTTGATTTGTAGAGTAGCATGATGAGATAGCTATATACTCTACGATTTCCTTTGTCAACTCCACGATCAATTTGCTTACTTTGCAAAATTTTCAAATATCACCCTTAACTTTAACCTTTATCAATTTAACCATTTACTAAATAACATAATAATTATAAGAAAATTGAATACCTTTATTTCATAAAATTTGGGGTCTTACACAAAGTGTAAGAAAGTAAACTATATTCAATTACTATGATACTTAACTAATGGTTAGTAAGTATTGGTTTAATGATGTAAGAACGTTAATATGCCATAAAGAAGAATAGTAACTGAAAACGAGTTTTATTAATGAAATAAATTTGGTTAAGTTATAGAAGAGAAAGAAGTTGGTAAAAATAATGTGATTAGATTGTTTGGTAGCTAATTTCAGTGTGCTATGTGAATATATCATGTAGAGACTATTAAGAATAAGAACGGTTGAATTTTATTTGAAGACGCTTGAAGGCAAGTTTTCTTAACGCTTGTCTAACCTTCGTGTTAGCCAAGTTTTATATGATTCATGTTATGAGATGCATGAATGGTTTTACGAAAGAGTCGATGCCAGATTTAACTCGGCTAGACTAATCTTAAGAGTTTTATTGATTTGTTTACAAGTCTTTCGATATGGAATTGATAACGCTGTCCTATGCCAATTGTTTGGTACGAATTCAAAGGTAAGCCTGAGTATGAATAAACAAATGTATTTTACATCAATTATTCGATGGGCACGCGAGGTTGCCAAAACTTAAACGTAAATACTTTTAACGGATGAGTGTTGATCAATATAGAGTACTATAGGCTGATCACCTAGAAGTGCTCGTAAGATATATTGGACTTACAAACTTACTGTCGAGTTGTCCTTTTTCATGAATGAAAACCAAAAGAGAATGTTCATGGTCTTTTGACCTACTCAGAATTCCTAAGTTACTATATGTACTTTGGAATTGTTTTATGAGAATGAAAAGTGTTATTTAATATTTCATAGTACTTCATAGCTATTTGTTCAGTTATTGAAGAATAATCATATGATTCTCGACGTGGTATTTATATTATACATTGCTAGACTTGCTGAGCTATTTATGCTCACTTCTTGCTTGAATTATATGATTGCAGCTAAGGCCGAACGAACCGAGATTTCTAGTAAAGATAAAGTCAAGGCTAAGATGGATATATAGTTTACCCTGTAATAGACTAGTAATTTGTACTCCCTCCGTCCCAGGATAAAAGTCCTGGTGGACTTTTCACGCATATTAAGAAGAGAAATAAAATGACAAAATTGCCCATAATAATGCCATTTAATATGGAGAGAGAATTAGAATAAGAAAAGTATGAGATATTTAATGCTACGGGCATAATAGGAAAAAATGTGTAAATGTTTGGTTATTAAAAGAAAGAGGACATTTAACATGGAACAACACAAAATAGTAATAAGGACTTTTATCTTGGGACGGAGGGAGTATTAATTATACTATGACGAACGAAGAATGTATTCGGTTATAGATGCTGGGAAATGATTCATTATTATTGTAATAAGAATGTAGTTAATACACTCATTTTGATGTTGATTCAATGGAATGAGTGTATAGTTATGAGTACCGTGTAGCACCATATCTGTGGGTTGAAAGTACCCGAATTTTGGGGCGTCAAGTTGGAACTTGGGAGATGGGAGAGAAAATACGAGGAAATGAAATATGAAACTTTATTCACTTTAATGATTATAACACTTCCCCGATTCCCTACGATAAAGATTATGTCTCATTAAAAACCTTGTTAAGAAAACCCAAAGGAAAAAACTTAACGAAGGAAAAAGAGTACATATCTTTTACATAAATATCTTAATTGACCGCCTCGTTAAAACCTTTTGTCGTGAAAAAACCCATCGATAAAAAAAACCGATGACTAAGGAAAAAGAGTACGCCTTCCCTCAAAAGGAATTCATTACTCCTCGATGAAATGTTGTCATAAGTCTTTCAAATGACACATTCCATCCTTTTCCAAAGTTTTGCAAACGTTGCATTTGGTAGCGACTTTGTGAATAAGTCACTAGATTATCACATGATCGAATTTGATGCACATCTATATCACCCTTCTTTTAGAAGCTCATGCGTGAAGAAGAATTTAGTGAAATGTGCTTTGTTCTATCTCCTCGATGTACCCTCCTCTAAGTTGAGCAATGCATGCAAAGATTATCCTCATACGTAATTGTAGGAATGTCTTTGATCGATGGTAATCCACATGATTTTTGAATATGTCAATAATTGATCTCAACCAAACACACTCTCTCTTGCTTTTCATGTATAGAGAATCTCTCGAGTGATTCAAGATGTAGTCGCCATGGTTTGCTTTGTGGATTTCCGTGATATATAGCCGTGTCACAATATGTAAATACATAACCTGCTTTGTGATCTTCCATTGTGTGGATCTCGATAAATATCCCGATCGCAGAGATATCCAACCAATCATGACGTTGAATTTCTTGGATAAAATAACCCAAGATCTATACTTCCACCTGAGGTATCTCAAAATGTGTTTGATCCCATCCCAATGTCTCTTAGTAGAGAAGAACTAGATCTTGCTAACAAGTTGACAAAGAAAAGTAATATCGTCGTCGACAGCTTTGAAGATAGATACATAAGCACCTATTGCACTTAGGTATGGAACTTCAGTCCAAGAACTTCTTCCCCACTTTCTAGAGGGCCAAATGGATCTTTATCAACTTCTAAAGATCGAACAACCATCTGGGTAGTCAAAGGATGAGCTTTATCCATATGAAAACGATCGAGAATCTTTTCAAAGATATGTGGATCGATGAACAAAAATTCCAGATGCTAAATGCTCCACTTGTATTCCCAAATGTAATTTTGTCTTTCCAAGATCTTTCATTTCAAATTCATCTTTTAAATAAGTAGCAGCTCTTGTGAGTTCTTCAGAGTACCTACAAGATTCAAATCATCCACATATACAAAGAATGATGGAAAATCCACTTTGTGATTTCTTAATAAAACACATGGACATACTTGATCATTTATATATCCATCTTTTATTAAATAATCACTAAGTCGATTATACCACATACCACTGCACTCGCTTTCAACCCATACAATGAGCGCTGTAACTTGATTGAATATATGTGACGGGCCTTTGTGATTCAAACCATTTTTCAATCCTTCAGTGATTCTCATGTAAATCTCAATCGCCAAGTGAGCCATATATAGTATGTCACATACAACATCCATCGACGTGTTTCCAAACCTTCCATGGTTGCCATACCTATCGAAAAGCTTAAAAGTGACTCCATCCATTACCGGAGAGTATGTATCCCGATAATCAATACCAAAGTTTTTGTGAAAACCCTCGAGCTACAAGTCAAGCTTTCAGATCTCACAATTTCATTTTTCTCATTTCGCTTTCATAAAATACCCATTTGTTTCCAACCGGATTACACCCAAATGGTGTTTGACCATCGGGTCCAAATACTTCTTTTTCAAATAGAGATTGTAGCTCAATTTGAATAACATCTTTCCATTTTGGCCAATCTTTTCTTTTCCGACATTCTTCCACGCTTTGTGGTTCGTGATCCGTGTCGAATCAAAGTAATATCTCGATGCTATAGAGAAAGCAAATATATCATCAATCATGACTTTGCTTCGATCCCATATTTTCTCATCATGTACATAATTTATCGAGATCTCTCGTGTTCATCTCTTATCCCTTCACCGAGATTTTGAACCTCTATTCCCACTCTTGGAATATTCCCACTCTTTGTACTCTTCCGGGGCTAATAAGTGCTACTTCGAGCGGTATTCCTTCCGGGATTCCCTTTATTTGCTTTTGATTTTCGTGGTACAAAGGTCTTTGCACCAATTCTGGCCTTCCACGCTTCGGGCGTGGTTTAGATTCTTCTATTACCTTATTCACAATTCTCCAGAATTGATTTTTCAATAGGTATTTCTATCCTCACCGGAGTATTCACCGCAGTGTATGTGACTTTATCACTTTTCTAGCATCATTAAATGCATCCGCATTTGATTTGCAATATTTTGTAAATGAATAATTTTTGAACTTCAATTTCACATCATCCGCATTTAGGATCAAGTGAATTTAAATCGATGCATTCCATGATATTTCGTAGGGTTTTTTATTTAAAACTTTCCTCCTCCTAATGGTGGAAATACAAATTCATCAAAATGACAATCTACATAACGCAAAAGAAAAAACATCTCCAGCTAAAGGTTCAAGATATCTCGATAATAGTAAGGAGAATCAAAACCAACATAAATACCTATTCTTCGTTGGGCTCCCATTTTAGTTCTTTTTGTGGAGGTGCAATTGAACATATACCGCACTTCCAAAAACTCAAAGTGTGATATGTCAGGTATCCGCCCAAGAACTAACTCAGAGAGAAAAATTTATGAAGAGCCGCTGGTCTTACTCGAATGATGGTCGCAGTATGAAGAATTGCATGACCCCAAACCGAGGTAGGTAAGTTAGCCTTTAACATTAATGGTCGTGCAATTAGTTGAAGTCTTTTTATTAAAGATTCAAATTTAAACCATTTTGTGTATGAATATGAGGAACATAATGCTCAATGGAGATTCCAATAGTCATACAAAAATCATTAAAAGTCATTGATGAAAATTAACCGCATTATCAAGTCGAATCGACTTGATTGATGATCCGAGAACCGAGCCCAGAATTTGATTTATTTGAGCAAGAAGTTTTGAGAAGGCAAAATTTTGAAGAGAGAAGACAAACATGAGACCATCTAGTCAAAGCATCTATTAAAACCATGAAATATCGAAATGGGCCGCATAATGGGTGAATAGGTCCACAAATGTCTCCTCAAATTCTCTCTAGAATTTTGGGGCTTTTTATAAACTTTTACCGGTGATGGTCGAACAATTAATTTTCCTCGAGAACACGCAAAGACAAGGAAATTCACTACTAGAAAAAACTTTTTTATTTTCGAGAGGATGACCAAGAGAATTTTCAATAATACGACGATCATAGAAGTACCGATGACCGAAGTCTTTTTCATGCCAAAGCATAAAGGATTTGGGATCTATGATTTTGGAATCATAACATTATGAGACTCAATTGCTCTAATTTTCATAGTATAAATCCGTAAGAAATTGAATGAAGTTTTTCTAGGATATTCTTTTTCCGTAAAAAGTAGTAGTGTGATGAGAAGATATTCATTATCATTCTCATTGTTGTTTCAATGTGAAAACCATTTAGTCGAATATCTTTAAAACTAAGCAAATTTCTTCTTGATTTACTAGAATATAGAGCATTTTTGATAAAAACTTGTGTCTCATTTGGTAGCATGAAACTAGCTTTTCCAAATCCCTCGATTAAATTTGATGTGCCGTAGATAGTTCCTACATTTCCTTTAGCTTTGATTAGTCAGAAAAAATATTTCTCACTTTCAAGGATTGTATGAGTTGTTGCACCGTCTCTGCTAAACATATATCCTCCATATCCATTAAAAATGGTCCACACATATAAAAAACATAAATAAGAAAAGTTACATTTCAAATATAATTTTATTCATGATAAACACATACCACATATAGAATGAAAACTAATAATATTATACATGCAGGATGTTTAATTAAAACAAGAAATTAAACGATATCCCAAAAGATACTTTCGTAAGGTTCAAGAATATCAACAACCTTTTCCTCATTGTTGGTCATCGGTGGATCATCAACAATATTCAATCGATGATTAACAAAGTTTGTTTCGCCTCCATTACTTTGTTCTTTTCGAGACTCTCGAATAAATTAACCAGATGCCTCTGCTGCATTTACGTGCACGCCACAATCAATGCCCTTTCATCCCACACCTAAAACAAACATCCGGTTTGTTCTTTATCTATGTCAGATTTTCTTTATTTTTACCCGACCTGCACACTTGCCACTTCCGTGGGCCTCAATTGTCGCGGCTTCGAATTTGTTGTTACGATGGCCTCGCTTATTCTTTCGTCCCCAAGGCTTCTTATTATATGACCATCTATTGTCACGCTTATTCTTCTGAATGACGTGTCATTAATATCCGCAAATGGGGTAGCACCCGCTCAGTCGATTTCTGATGGTTTTTCAACAACAATTCATTATTCTTTTCTCGCAACAAGGAGGATAGATAATAAGTCACCGAATTTTGTGAACTTACTCGCCTATATTGTCATGATGTAAATCATGTCAGTGGGATGAAAAGTCGAGAGCGCTTTCTAACATTTGGGTTTCGTAAACCGGATCTCCGCACAAAGCCAAAGTAGAGGTTATTCTATAAACATTGAACTATATTCCGTAATTGATTTGTAATCTTGTAGCCTTAAATTAAGCCACCCAAATTTGGCATTGTGAGAACAACCAATTTTTGGTGGTCAAATCTTTCCTTCAACAGGTCCATAAAGACAAAGGATCTTCGATCGTTAAATACTCACTTTAATCCTTCATCAATACGGTGACGAAGAAAAATTATGGCTTTTGCATTTTGTGCCAAGTTGTCAGATTTCCCGATTCAATGGTCTTTTCTAACTCATTTGCACTAAGGTGCAATTTCGCATCAAGTGCCCAAGCCAAATAGTTGTCTCTCCGTGAGATTTTCAAAATAGAAAAATCTATTTTTGCCAAGTTTGCCATCTATTCTGGTTAAAACACAATTTTATTATTTATTAAAACAATAAATAATTGCATGTATATAAATAGAAAAATAAACTATACCACAACCTCAAGTGGTGATAAAATGTAAATATAAATATTCTTATATTTATGTTATTAGCATATTATTTTAGTAAAAAGAATATGCAATCGTTAATGTATATATATATATAATATATATATATATATATATATATATATATATATATATATATATATATATATATAATAAATAATAAAAATGGATCTTCACCCACTATGCAGAATCCACGATAGATGCATCATTTCCATAATTTAATAAAGAATGAATATGATGGATCATTCACCATGCATGCGATAGACCATACATGCATGTGTTATTCCAATGTAATAATAAATAATGGAACTGTGTCATGTAATACATGCATGCATGCATGATATTCCAATGTAATAATAAATAATGGAACTGTGTCACGCGAATCCGTATGCATATGTGATATTCCAATGTAATAATAAAGAATGGAATAATAAAGAATTTCACCATGTATGTGTAGTATTCAATAGATATAAAAGTTATTCCAACAATTTAATAAGAAATGAATACAAAGGATTATTCACTGTATACGGATTTCACATATACAAAGTTTATTCCCATAATTTAATAAGCGGTAAGGTTCCCACCAAGTCTTGTAAAGATCAACAAGGATAGATGGTACCATTGTAAATAACATAATTTAAAATGGACAATAAAACATAAATATAACTTGATATTTAAAGAATATAATAAGCGATAAAGTCAAAGCAATTGTAATTTAAAAGGCAATTAAAGAATAAAATTATATTATTGGTTGGCAAAATTATATAATAATAAATTATATTATCGGTTGGTTGGTATAACCAAACCGTATAAAGAATATAATAATAAATTGCAAGAATTTAATTTTACCGCCTCCCATTATATTAGAGCTTCGAGTCACGATAACGTGTTATAAAACTTTAGCAAAGAAGTATAAAGATACTCTTTATAATTGATTCCACATAAATTTAGAGAGAATAAGATTTTTTAAGAGAAAAGAAAGAGACAATTTTTTTCTTTTTAATTTTAATGGTCCAAATCTGACACCATGAGGAAGAAGCTCGATACCCGCTTTCCTGCTGTGAGTTTCTCTCTCTTCGTCTTCATATGTTTTTGGTTTCATCTTATTTTTTTTTCATATATAAATGATTACTGCTTGTTCGTAGTGAGCTGGATATGATTTTTTTTCTTTTGCTTTAACCGAATAGGGTTTGTTTATGGGGATTTTTTTTTGGGTGGAGTATTATCTAGGTTAATTGGTTTGTTTTGTGTTTAATTATAGAATATATGGAATTATGGGCAGATATCGGATTAGGGTTTTGCTTTCTTACTTGCGGGTTACTGATTGCAATTTGGCTTATGCTGGTTTTTTATTTTGTAATAGCTATTCTCTAACATAATTGGGGTAGGGGTGTTGAGTACGTTCTCGGTAAATTTGAGGGCAGTTATTTTTATCACAAATTATATCGTGTGGTATTTATTTAGGTTGTAGTAAGTTTGGAACTTATTCTGTGGCTATATGTATCTATTAGAATATGTATAGCATTTGTATATGTATGTGTTTGTGTCTATCTTGTTTTGCTTTCGATCTAATACTGTTATAAGAAGGGTGCTTGAAGTTGTATAATTTTTCCCCTGCATTTATAATGATTTGTCATGGTTTTGGCTGAGCATTTTTAAAAAAAAAGTATTTTATAAGGAAGAAAGTAGGATTTATCTGTCATTGTTTGAGGTTTTAATTGGTGTATGCGTATTATAAAATTTTATTTCTAAACTTATTGCAAGTAGTCCTATTATGTAAAGGGGTAGTTGAATATTTATGTAGGCAAACTTGCATGTCTATGTATAGCTGTGGATATATGATTTTGTTTCTTTTCAGTTCCAAGAAGTGAGTTCATACGAAGTGCTATGTTATTTTATGATATGCGTAGTATGGGCATTATTGTTTATATATGAGGTGTGTTCACGTTTTCCTATCTTAGGTTGTTTCATGGGAAAGTTCTTTTGATGTTTTGTTGTTGTTGAAGTTATTTTCTGATTGAGTCCATTATATAGGATTTTGATTAATTTATTTTTCTTATTTTTTCTTATCCAGAAATCTTAAATTTAACAAAAAGCCTTTGTTATTATTTTTTTTTTTTTGCAAATTGCTGTTATGTTTTCCAAGGGTTTTTGTTTCTTGATCCCAATTCTTCTTCTAATCCTGTTCTTACAAATTGACAAGCTATGTCATTCGGGCTCTGATGGAGTGTCCGGTTGAACACGGTATTTTGAAAAGTCCCACACGAGTACTCAATTTTTTCAATTTCTAACACTAAAATGAAGTGTCCATTACCCATTCCCTTGTACAAGTGTCAAGTGTCGGATACGAGTACTTTAGGGCAAAGTGAAGAGTCTGTGTATCATAGATGACAAGTATAGGACTTGTGTGAAAATTATCTTTAGGTTGAGGAAAAGTCTTTGGGAACTTGACGAGTTGACGTGACATATTTTTATAGACTGGATTTGTGTAGCATGCCATCTTCCATTCTTCATTTATTCCTCTAAAAAATGCATTTATTTCTGTTTGTTAAAGTGTAGTATCTTCACAACTTGTGTCATGAAATGCTGTTTGAATACATTTTCCTTTCATAGACTTACCTTCTTCTAATCCCATTCTTCTTCTAATCCTGTGCTTACAACATGACATATTGTATTGATACTGATCTTGTGGAGCTTCCATTCTATTTGTGCTGGGTCAACTAGTCACAACCTAAGATTTGTGATTATAGTTTTCTAACAATTCTTAGGAAGACTGGAGAAAGAATTAAGAGATTGAAAGAGATCTCAGAGAGATTAGATAGAGATTCCCGTGTCGCGAAACCGTATCCTTGCTTCTTAGAATGATTATTTCCACACTTTTCTGTCCTATAATCGAGGGGTTCAAATTGTGGATAGTTTTTTTTTGAGATTAGCTTTCCTATATGTAAAACTTGTCACAAAAGGGAAAAAAAGAAAAGAAAAGAAGGAAATCTCTCTTTTATGTAAATGATGGCATTTCAGCCCAACTAAGTCGTTTCTTACGATTATATGTTGTCCATATTTTGTTAAGATTGCTTTGACTTGAAGTAAATGGAGTGACTATAGCGGTATACAAACCTGTAACTGCTTCCGCTCATCTCTAGATGTTAGATGTGGGAACTTTAGTATTTACAGTTAATTCCTCTTATTATATTAGAGTTCCTAGATTTGATAGACAAATTTTTTAAAACCTTTTGACATTTTAGTTGGAATTAGCTTTTTAGTTACCTTATCATTTGATGGGTGTGTGGTTTGTTAGTTGTTTGGTTCTGTATTTAAATTTATTTCATACTTTATTCTTTGCAATGGATTCTTTCACCGTCTGAATTTTTTCTTCCTTGCAAAAAATTATTATATTCTGTAGATGATAATAAACTTGTAACTGTTTCCGCTCGTCTCTAGATTTTAGATATGAGAACTTCAGTATGTATAGTTGATCATTTCACTCCTCAATTGCTAAACTGCTGAATCCCTCTTATTAAATTAGAGTTCCTAGATTTGATAGACAAATTTTTGAAAACCTTCTGACATTTTATCTGGAATTAGCTTTTTAGTTACCTTATCATTTGATGGGTGTGTAATTTGTTAGTTATTTGGTTCTTTATTTAGATTTATTTCATACTTTATTCTTTGTAATGGATTCTTTCTCTGTCTGAAGTTTTTCTTCCTTGCAATAAAGTATTATGTTCTGTAGATGAGAAAACAAACGTGATCTGAAAAGATGTTATGAATGAGAATATATTACAACCTTGAGTAATAGTTTCACACCTTTAGACCGATGATTGGGTGGTAAATTTGTAGATATAGATATAAAATATTCGTTAAATGATACTAAATGGTATTCGTGCATGTTGTGCCGCTTCTTAACAGTGGAGGGGCAGCCGATAACCTGTACTAGTCCAAACAATTTCTAATGATGTCTAGGTTTTCTTGAAAAATTCTTTTTTCCTTCGAGTTACACTAGACTATGAAAGAATGTTTTCTTAAAAACGGTTGAACACATATTCCTAATATTCCTAGTTTTGCAGAGATCAGTTGGAATATTCATGGCTGTTTTTGAAACCCCAAAACTCATTAAGCTGAAGATCAGCTGGTTGGGGTTTCAAGAATGTTCGTTTGTTATGCTTTATACAACATGCTCTTGTTAGCTGAATATTATGAAACATTGTTAAAGCAGCAAAGTAATTACAAAAACAACATAAAAAATAAATCAGCAAATCTATACCAGTGGTGAGATGGTGGTCTGGTTTCACGAGCATGAATCACAGGTCTGTCATGTAGTTGACTTCAATAATTTAGAGACTAACCCTAATACTTGGATCATATAATTTTTATCCTTGTAAATGTTTTTAATTTTTATCCTTGTAAATGTTTTTAATAAGTGATTATCTTCAATTATATATTGTTGCTGTTGCCCATATATGAGAGTTTGATGCGCTCAAGCATTAAAAATGACTAAGGTTGATTTTTTTTGTATATCATCTTATTAGTGAATGAAGTATTTCAAGTTTATCCTGGATATCTTATGTAAATTTATTTACCAGGCTCGCATTAAAAAAATTATGCAAGCTGATGAGGATGTTGGGAAGATTGCCATGGCAGTGCCTGTATTAGTTTGTGAGTAGCTTTTCTAGTGCAACCTTTTAGCTTATGGAATTTATCATAAATTAACTTTGTTTTGTGGCTTACTCTACCTGAATATCAATGCAGCTAAAGCTTTGGAATTATTTTTGCAAGACCTTTGCGATCGAACATATGACATTACCCTTCAGAGAGGAGCAAAAACTGTTAGTTCGTTGCACTTGTAAGTGAAATTCTGTCCTTTCAAATAGCTGATTTTCGAAGTAACTCTGTAGCATTTTATAAAATAACACAGAATAATACGTAATGAAGATTCAGACTTATCAAAAAATATAAAAACAAATTAATATAGATTCAGTTCACTTATGAAGTAAAAAATAGTGTGTTGGTGGGAACTTGTATATATTGTTACTTGTGGGCTCTCAATTGTTGGGATATTATTTTTATGCAACCTGATTAACACATAGATTGTGACATTGTGACAAAGCAAACTGTATTAGGCTTTGCAGCCTTTCTGGTTTAAATTTCAACAAGAATTCTTTATTGAGAAGTTGCTTCAAATACATGCATTCTTGAAGTATTTGAAGAAGTCCATATATAAAAATAAAGGTCTTTTTTTATTACTCCATCTGTCCCAAATTTAATGCCTAGTTTTGACTCTTTTTTTTGTGTCAAATTGACCATTTTTAATACTAGTTTTTGTATCAGTTTTACCAAATTCTCATTCCATCGCACAATTATTGCAACAATTTTCTTTGAGCGACAGATTTTAAGTTGTACCAAAAATATATTTAAATATTTTAAAAAACTTATACATAAAAATATTTCATTCAAATATACCAAACTATATGCATATATATAGAAATATAATATTTTAATAAAATAATTGTGGGGCATCTTATTTCACAATTCGTACCCCATATGGGATACAATTGTAAACCAGTCCTAAGTCGAACGATAAAATGACCGGGCTGTGAGAGCAAACAAAGCATATTATCCATACAATAAGGGTCACAACAAGTAGCTAAAGCAAGCCCGAGCACAAGGGGGCCCACACCCATGTGAACAATCATGCAGTCTTAAATATGACTCATCATTTACTCATCAAAGCTGAGCTTGTTTACGAAACATGGTAACAAGCACGTACTAGCTGATTCACGTGTCCTCTCTGCCAGCGTGTGACAACTCCTTTTTGTCACTGGAATTTTGTCAAGGGGGGGGGGGGGGGATTGTTTCTCCTTGTTCTGTGCATTAGATGTGATTTGCTGGGAAATACATCAGATCTAGAGTCTTTAGCCTACTTCACTAATGCGTAGCCTAGCCTTGCCGGATGGTTACCGATTGGAGAACTAAGCGTCGCTTAGGGGACAACTTGATAACCATGATGAGGGAGTACATTTATATATAGCAAAATATACTTCATTGTTTTACAGGCTACACAATCTAAGTTTCTTTGGATTGAGGAAGTATTAATATCTATTTATCATCAGGGGTTGAATCTGGAGATTGTTGGTGGTTTAGCTCAGGTAAACTTACTTTTTCTTGTTATACGATAATGCATTCATGTTACCACCCAACTAGAGAGGATAAGTTGAAGAGAACATCTTATACCTCCAATGCAACCCAAATTAGGAGTGATTGTACTTCTGTGGAGCATGTTAGAAGAAGGCCGGTTGTGAGAAATCGCCAACACGCCCTCCAATTACTAATCAACCTATTCGCAATCCAGTTTCTTTAGTATCAATCCTATGTCTCGTTGTTACAAATGTTTTGGTTTTGGACGCATATCCTTTGATTATCCGTCTCCACGGATGACAATCACCACTTCCCTTGTGAAGCTTGTGGTTCTAGTTAAAAGTAGGGGTGTAAACGGATATATACAGATCCGAATATCGTCGAAAAATCAATTCGCTATCCGTATTTGATATCCGTATCCAAAAATCAATTCGCATTTTATTGATTCGTATCCCAGATCCGATTTTATTTTTAAAATGTTATCCAGTATCCTATTTAAATTTGAAATAAATAATATCCTAATACTATGACACAATATTCATTTTTTTTTAATTTTATTCAATACAAAGATTATTCAATATTTGGGTATCCAAATTCGCTTATCGAAAAATTACCTAATAAAAAATTCATTTAAATTATTTACAAAAAATAAAGAAAAAAATTGAGTATTTACTCACTAATCACAATTTAAAGTTTAAACCATACATATTAATTGAGAATCCTAATCATAAAGGGCCGGAAAATGTCAAACATATAATCATCCATCATTGGTCATAAAAATCAAAATTTTAACATCCTAGAAAAATTATCAAATTAACATCATTTTCATTGAAAGATAATACTCTCTCCGTTCCTAAAAGATTGCCGTTTTAGGAAGTAATTTTTGTTCCAAAAAGATTGTCGTTTTGAGTTTATCAATACACATTAGCTATTTTTTTTCCTACGTTACCCTTATTTAAAACTTTCTTTTATTTAAAGCTTTCTTCCTTTCCCAATGATTCTTATTCAATTCAATTAAAATAAAAACTCTCTCCGCTATAATCCAAGTAGTAATTGGTTGAATAAGAAGTAATAAATGATTCCCTCCTAAAATCAATAAGACTCATTTTGTAGTTACTAATTATTTTCATACTTGTCTCCTTTTTCTTCTTAGAATAAAAAATCATTGAGAAATGAATAATGCCTAACAAACAAACAAGCTCTTTCTCCATTGAGAAAATGTAATAAAAAAGAGACAATTAATAATGAGGGCCTGAATTTGGTAATCATAGTAACTATAGTATACATAATCTTACTATTTAACCCTTATTTTTGGTATAGCACATATCTCAAACCCATCTTGTGGCAGTAAACAACTTTTACAACCAAATGCACAGAAAATTCAGCAACAATTAGGCAACAAACACACATTTCAGCATTCAGGTATTAATTATATTCCTTAATTTTAATAAAGTTTAAATTATAATCTTAAAAATTATTAGTGTATATATGTATTAACCTTTCTTATTATACACTTACAAAAACATTTAAACGACAATCTTTTAGCATTATTAATTGATTAATGCCGAAGGAGGATAATTAAAAGGTAGCATATATCAGGGAAGATTAGAGAAGTAAACAAAGAGGAGAGCTACTATTTTATCATCTGACATGCAAAAACTGATTTTAGATCAAACAATAGATAGGAATCAAAAAAAAAAGTTTGTCTAAATTAACTTTTTAAGCATCGTCACAAGCTAAATTAAAACAATAATCATTCATTAATTTGCAACTAGAAAATGTCCGATAAATAAATAATATTACTACGAAACATTTAATTTATACTGTGGATATATGAATTCTTGTATATTAGGGTTATATTATAATATTATAATAATATATAATAATATTATAATATATTATTATAATATTAAACTCATTGTCCTCACTACTAAAGTGTAGATTCTGGAGGGCAAAATGGTCAAGGTTGAATATGCACTTTAGTTGTGTGGGCTCCCCCAAACTAAAATGCGAATGATGTATGATTTTCACCGTTAGAAATGCAATTGGACGGTCACGATTTGTTGTAAAGATAATTTTAAGTTTACAACGTTGAATATGGATCAGTCTCCATATATGTGATCCTCGTTGCATCTGAATCCCCATTTTATAAGATTTGATGAACTACTGTATTCTCGTGTCTCACACCCATATCCTTACTTGGATGATTAGGTGTTCTCAGACTTTACTTCTCCTAACAAATGGAAGGATGATCCTAAAATACATCGTGGAATTTTTTTCAAACAATGGTCAAATGTATAGGACACGTGTGATCTCATATGATTGATACTTGATGTTATTTTGGAGGAAAGGTTGAGCCTAACTTGAAGCACTATGATGTACATGAATTACAATACAAAAAATTGCGGGTTGCTCAAAGATGTTTGATCACATTATCCGTCAACAAGTTTAGATACTGTTATGTGATGTTTTGTCCCTTAAGATCTGCCACATCTTCTTAGGGCGTAGATGGCTATGTGATCGCAATGCACAATACGATGCTCGTGCTTATACTTATTCGATTATCAAAGGCAACACCAAATACACTTGTACAGTTGTACTTGTGCATTGACATGCCAAATTTGGAGCTCACAAAGAATTCGTTGGTGATTTTGCGTGTTTATTCTTGTTTTGATGTTCTTAACTGGACATAGACAAGTTCTTTTGGTCAATATAAAGTTGTTTAGAAGAATTATAAATAGGAATGTACTACAATATTTTATACAGTAAATTATATAATTGATTTTAGAGAGAATTTAGATTTGTGTGACCTTGTCCTATAACCCCGTGCCCCATCCAATCTCATCATTCTTCAAAATTCATGAATTCTCTCAATTCTTCTAGGGGATTCTCTGTAGTTATTTTAATAATTAAAATATAAATATCATGAATACCAACGAAGCATCGACTCAGACATGGGATACGATACGCGACGCAAGATACAACATTTTCCAAAAAAATAAGATACGATACGTCGGTAACACGTTCAATTTTTTTTTTATATATATATATACATATTTTAGTGGGATAAAGGCTTTTTCCATAACTTTACTTTAGGTCAACTTACAGTCATCTAACTCAACTTTTTCTTCTTACAGTCATCTAATTATACTTTACTTTTCTTACAAACCGTTAGAAAAAACGTTAAGTCCGTTGACTTTAAACACATAAGTTGCTGAGTTGTAAAAAAAAGCTTACGTGTCAATGAATATCCCACGTGACCTTCATTATGTGGATCCGGAGGGAAAAATTTATGAAGAAAATGAAAAAATTATTTTAAAGTGTAATATAAATTAGAAAAGTTAGCAAAAAAATAAGAAAATAAATGAAAAATATATTTAATTATTTTTAATTAATATCAAATGAATTTTTATTTAATATTTATAATTATGCCATTTATAAAATAAAAAAACTAAAAATATGCTAATTAAAATTAAGGAGAATAATAAAGAATTTTTTTAAAATAAAATAAAATCAAAAAATTTAAGAAAAAAAACATGGATTTTTTTTATACTATTTTTGTAATTAATAGAAAATGATTTTTAGGTAAGGCTTAAATATTATTTCAAATGAATTTTTTATATTTATTAAATGTCCAAGGGTAAAATGGTAAAACCATATGATAATCTTATAACACTTTTCTCTCTCATTTCATTAGCAAAGAACTATCAAATGCAAAATGTGATCAAAACCAACAAATTGGATGCATTGGTCTAAAAAAATTAACCCATTTCAAAATTTATCCACCACCAACAAAGACCACCACATCGACATATTATTCACCTTTATCACCATCAAGACACCCACCATTAACGACACCACTTCAGATCTATAATCACCACCTATATCCCACCCATGCACCACCACCACAACCACAACACAAAAATTCGGCCCGCATCACCACCTCACCACCACCTATGTACTACCACACCACCAGATCTGCCAAAATTTAACCACCAATCACTGCACCAACATTTAGCATCACATGCACCAACTACTATCGGACGAAGAGAATAGAAGAGGATAAAATAAAACTGACCCAACTTAGATTCATTTATACCCTGTTTTGTACCTTTGATTCTGAGAGATAATCTTGTAGTAGTAATAGCAATTGGATTTTAGACCCACTAACAATGTTCTAAAAGGCGCTAGGTGGGAGGCGGGCGGCCGAGGGGGGGCCTAGCGCCTAGGGGGCCTAGGCGGGGCCTGGGCGGGATTTTTTTTTGTAAGGTAATTTTAATATTTTATCTTACATTTATCCAAACAAAATAATAATATAAAGCAAAACAATCTATAATAAAGATAATAAAGGTCTTTTCTTAAAGTTCAAACACATATCCATATTGTTAATGTCAAAGTTCAAACACATCCATATTGCTAATGTCAAAGTTCAAACACAAACATGCAATTGTTCAAAGTTTAAACATATTTTTAACGTATTAGTTTTATTTATAAATAAGATTGCTATTAAATAATAAATTTTAAAATTTCAAGAATTTAATTCAATATTAAAACTTAAGAAACTAAACATAAATTTAAGAATTATAAAATAGAATTAAACTAAATATTACAAATGTATCCTCATTTATATAATTTGAAGTTGGTACAAGTTCAAAAAATTACAACTATAATAAAATTATCCATTTTGACTTGATATTGTTCACTTCTTGTTGTGATTTGATATGCTACAACATGTATTATGAATATGGTAATCATTAGAAAAATAAATATATCAAGATTTGGTTTGGGTAGTTATTAAAAAAAAAAATCTCTCTGCCTAGAACCCGCCTAATTTTATAGAGGGATTTTTTTGTCGCCTTGGACCTAGGTAAGGCGTTTGGGGGCTTAGAGGCGCCAAGGGGGGCCTAGGTCCTAGGCGGGGAGCCAAGAGGGGGCCTAGGCGGGGATTTTTAGAACAGAGCCCACTAAGAACTTGTATCTATTTTTCTTGTAGATCCGGAAAATATTTGAAATAATTTGTTTTTTAATTACACATAAGCATGTTTAGGCCTAGTCATCAATTTATATTAAAAAAATTAAGCCACGTAAGTGCCACGTCAAAGTTCCGTTAAAAATTTAACAGTCAAGATGGAATTTGAAATTTCTATTAGTAAAGTATATTTAGTTGACTGTAAGAAAAAAAAGTTGAGTTAGTTGACTGTAAGTTAACTTACAGTACAATGAGAAAAAAACATTTATCCCATATTTTAATAATATAGATGTATTTTTTACAATAAAAAAATTAATATTAATAGAGCAAGATAAAAACTTGAATAAAATAATAAGAAACGCAAACACATTGCATAATAAATATCTTAAAGTTATATAATAATGTCCAAACTTAAGATGCATAAAATATCCCATAACTTTTATATTGCAATTTAAGTATTGCAATTTTTTTTAATTTTTTTTTGACCCCATGCGTGTCCTCAAGACGTGTCTGAGGCGTGGCTAAGTTTTAAAAAAGAATTGTCTTTGCTTCCTAGATGAATACTATATACTATACTACTAATATAATGTTTTATAAACTAATATTATCTTTGAAATTAGCAGAATAATTAATTAGTAAATATCTCTTAAATTCAAGGATAGTATGAGAAAACAAAGCTTTTTTTTTCGAAGATTTTTTTCACATTTTATCAGGAATTAATATTTATTATTATTGAAATATCAATATATGTATTGATATATAATCATATGTATATAAAAAATCTATTTAATATGTTAATATGTGTCGAATCCCGAATTTATTTTTTGAGATTTACCGAACCTCTTGGTCTTCATAACCTGAATTGTTGCCTGTATATATATATGCATATATATGTTTATTTATTTATTTTTTCATCTACATATAATCTTCTGTATCCGATCCTTTAATGAAGGAACCTAGCCAGACACTTGTACAAAAGTCTTGGCCTATATCTTTAAGCTCTGCTAGTAGTATTTGATATTATATCGAATTCCTTATTTCAAAATTCAATTTTTTTTCTAGTGTGAGGAAATCTCTGGAAATTAGTGAATAATTTTTTGTTTTTCTTTGCAATTCTCAAGAATATGCTTTTGGTGATCTGTAATCTAAAATGTTGATGCTGAAATTAATATGGTGTGTCCAATTAATCTGTATTTGAGTCCAACTATTTGGTGTGTCCTCCATTTTCTGAAATTGTAAATATGTGTGGAATGCTCCCCTCATTTCTTACGAGAGGAGTGACACTTCGTTACACGTGTTAGTTTTTTACCAAACTAAATCTAATACCAGTTATTCTTGCTTTACTCCTCCTGCAAAGCCAATTATCATTCTTCTTGTGATGGAGCTGGGTGAACCAATATTTAGACAAACACTAATTGTTTTATGGCACCCACACTATATTTTCACCTGTATATCATAGTGGTGACAAATCAAAATCTCCTCGGTTATATATTTCTTTGAAACAACCTGTGTTAGATGGACTCAATACATGGCGCCCCAAAGTATCAGTGTCGATACAGCACAAACACGGGTATGGAATCTGTGTCCAATGTGTTCACTCAATATTGAGGCACGCAATTGTGTTGCTATTTTTTCCCCTTCCCTTTTTCAGTTCATCTTCCACTGTATCTTCCACTGTGAGAGGAGATTAGAAGAGAAGAGAAAAAAAAGAAGAGAAGAAGGTTAACTGTCTCGGTCGATCTTGCTGCCATTATCTCCTCTTTTCTTTCTCGTCTCTTTCTTTTTTTTCCCTTCTCTCTTTCTCTTTATCCTCTCTTTGGTTATCTTTGCTGAGTTGGTGTGTTTGTGTGGCTGTGAATTAAAGACAAAGAAGACAGCTCTTCTCGGATTTATTTTGTAAATTTACAGTCAATTCCCTCGTACTATTTCCTGTTACTTCCCTAGTTTTGTAATTTTACACCTGTCCCTGCACTTTAATTTCTTTTTTCAAGTATTTATTAATTTATTTTTTTAAGAAACTATTTGTTATTTTTAACAACATTACTTGTATCCACGCATACATATCTAAAATTTGGACCCTTTCAGACTATGCCCCCCGTATCCTGTTATTTTAGAAACAGACGAGTCCGACACATAGCACTACCCACATCCGAGTCCCTTACCTAATTCAATGTTAGGAAACAACTACTTTAATAACAATAATTATCTTTGCTCCACGTATGTATGAATATTGATACCCAATTGCTTTTTCATGCACTTTTTTACTAGTACCTTCTAATTTGAAATATATCTCCTGCAACATTTTTAGGCACTCATTTTGTTGGCTATTTGCTTTCATTCGCTTCCCTTTGTTATTTGGATTATGATGTCTTGCTGTGCTGTATTATCAGTCTTTTCTATTTTCTCCCTTTTTATTAATTCTTGATGTCAACTGTTGATCCTAAACTTTTTTATTTGTTTCAATATGCAGAAAACATTGTGTACAAAGCTACAATGTATTTGACTTTCTGAGGGAAGTTGTCAGCAAGGTTCCTGATTATGGACACTCCGAGGCTGCTGGAGATGATGCAAACACGACGAAGAGAAGGTTCAAATAATTCAGATATCCCCTTTGTTAATTTCTTTATAAGTTATTGCTGTCATTATTATTATTATTATTACTACTACTAGTTTTATTATTATTGTTAATTGTTAATAATGGGATTCTAATAAATTCCCCCCAATTTTGCTACTGTTGACAAACGAGTGCAACTTTGATTGTTCTGCTAGGAAAGTTGCAGCTGAGGAAGTCAATGACAGTGATGAAGAGTCAAAGAGGAGCAGGATGGTAAGATACTATGAAAACATAGAATATCCATCCGTTAACCACATAAATCAACGTAATTCTAATTTGTTTATAGCAGCATTCAATGAAAACTTTATTTTCCTAGACTCTTCTGAATAAGATTTTTTTTAGCCTCCACTGAAAGAGAGAGTTTACATATTTAGATTTTATTTTTATTTTTTCTTTATTGCTTCTGCAATTGATGTTTTGGGGGGTTCCTGTTTTGGATTTTCTGAGGGATTGGAGGGCTACCCTAGTTTGAGGGCTTTGTAATTTTCCACCTTTTTTTCCTGTTGTATTGGAGGATATCTAATCATCCTCTTCTTGTATATGCGTTTCCATTATGATAAAAAACTCTTTTGCTATATGATATAATTGACATGTTTCAGTTACTAGATTGGTGTCACTGTATTAATCATTACAATAGAAACACAGGCATTTGGGTTCTCTAGAAAGCAGGGGTGCGTCACTTGCATGCTACACTGTGCACCCCATGCGTGCAGTGCGGGGTGCGCTGCACTTGGGTGTGGGAGGGGTGCGCAGTGTTCATCCTTAGCCGTGTGGCTCGTGTCCCTGCGCTTTTGTTTGAGGGTTCACTGGGGTTGCAAGAAGGGAATTCAGTGGTAGAACTTTTAGTAAATATGGAACCAAAGAAAAGGAAAAAGAGAAGGTTGTATCGTATCTGTGAAGGGTGAAAATAAAATACCCTTTGCCAACTGGTGAGGCAAACGAACGAGGAGTCGGCTAGAAAACTTTTCTGATCTGTACATCGCCGATCTGTTACTGGGAGGGAGGGAGGGAGGGAGGGAGGGAGAACATCACGTGATCAGGTTTGGGTATGTTGTTTGACTGGGAGAGAGAGATAGCAGATAGAACATGATTTGGGCTTTAATAGGGTGTGATTGGTTTGGTGTTTACTTAAATTCCCTTTTTTGACTTTATTGGTACAAGTGAAACTCATAAAGCTGTAATATACTCTCTCGGTTCTAAATTATAAGATCATTATTGACCTTTTGAAATCAACTCCAGACATTTTCAATCTCAAAATTGACATAGATTCATTTAATTTTAAGTGGCGTTTGATAAAATTATGTAATAAGAGTTTACTAAAATATAGGCTCTATATAAATAGAGGTTCTTTTTAAAAAAGGGTTTTAAATGTTAAAAAAGTTCTTTGATAACTAATTTGTATAGTATGTTTGAATATAACATTTTACATTTTACCCTGGATTAGTTTATACAAACTTAGGGTGAGGGTAATAATATAATAAATAGTAATTAATTCAAATAAAATCACTAGCAATTGTGGTGGTGGTGGTGGTGGTGGGTGGTGGGTGGTGTAGTAAGAGAAATGAAGTGAAAAATTATAAAAATGAAATTAGGGTAATGAGGGGTAAGAGTAATGAGGAACTTCTTTATTTTTCAAAAGAGTTGTCTCAATCTCTCTCTTTTAAAGAGACGAAAAGAGGTAGAATAAAGTTTTATCTAACAACTTAACCTTTGCACAAAAATGAGGCAAGACCAAAAAGAGGCACTATCAAACAGCCCCTTAGCCAATATAATGATGACTGTTGTAACCATAAAAAAAAATTACTACTAATTAAAATATTTATTGTTTCATAATTTTTAATGAATCTTATCAATTGTGTGTAAAAATATTTCGAATTGACTTTCAAAAGTTAATAATGATCTAATGATTTGGAACAAAGGAAGTATTCAGTATTATAGAATTTTATTGCTGTTTGGTAAAGTACCTTATTTAAATTCAGCATGATACAACTACCCTATTTAGTTTCTCTATTTAATTAATTTATTTTATTTTAGATTTTCCAATTTTTGTATTATTTACATGTATATTGTATTTAACAATAAAATATATAACGTGTCCCTGCCGCACCCATATCTTCATTTTTTAAGATTTTCCGAACCCCCATATTTCTGTGTAGCATACTCGTAACACCACACCCTGAATCCTTGCTTCATAGTTGGCTCTTCTTTCCTCCCTTTATTGTAGGTCGTGAGCTCATGGTAGTGATTTTAGGGTAAGTGGAGTGTTGTTTTAGGTATTGGACTGAAGTTGGAGGATTTAGCTTGGGTTTTTGTAGACCTGGTGGTTTAGGGTGTTGTTTCTGTAAGATTGAGGGGCAAGGGAAATTTCTTGGTGGTGGTTTGGGTGTTACTTGAAGTTGGTTCATAAGTCTTGGCTTACTTGTAGGCTTGATCAAAAGTAGTTGGATTCAGCAACTTGACTATTCTCTTGGTATAATAGCTTAGACAATTGGACCATCAACAAAGTTTTCCACAGCGAATTCCTCGGTTGAGAATTTTTCTCAAGCATTAGGACTCTGTATTTCTCATACTCGATCATAGTTATGAGTGAGACTTGTGGTCTGCCTTAGAGACTTGAATTAACCAAAGAGGTTCTCTGCAACAACCTCACCAGCCTATTTGGGAAGGCTACTGGGAATTCTTCCAAGTCGCACTGCCTTAGCCCACCATAAATGCCTTGTACCAGAACTTTTGGACCGCTGAAAAGTGCATGGCTGCAATGGGAGCCTTTTTGAGATCATGAACTCGAAAAATCCTCAAGTATACTTCATAGTCCCTGAACCACCTACGGCATTATCACCTTCCTTGTAAGCAGGAAAAATAAGATTCAAATGCCTGAGGTCTTTGTCATAGCCATCATTCTCATTCAGAACTTCTACATCGTCATTGTCATCCCAAATATGAATATCTAGGTTGTGTGGATGGCTGTGAGATTTCTGGGCATGGTTAGGAGTATCTTCCAAAGCATGACCAATCCCCTCTGACAGAGAGGAGCGAGCTATCACAGTTCTCAAATCAACTGCATTTGGTACAACTTGTGCGCCCTGAAGAAATCCCAAGTCTTTAAGCTATAGAAGAAAAGGAATTAGGGAGAGAATTTGAGGAATTGATACTTGAAAGTACCGAAATGAGAAAACAGAGCAGACGAGAGAAGGAAGCTGGATGTATAAGCAGCTCTGATAACAGGTTTGTCAGGCCTTCAACGGAGTTATGATAATGGGAGTTGAGATATTTGATAAATTGAAGAAGAAATTAGGATGAGAGATAGAAAAAGAAGGAAGTTGAGAAGAGATAGACTTGGGATGAGAAGAGAAAGGAGGGAGGATGACACAGATCTGTGAAAATTACATGACGTTAGCATATTTATAACTAGATCTAGGCTTACTTTAAGCTTTTTTCTTAGATAGTGTTTTTAGCAAACATGGGTATTCACAACTATGCCACGGTTACACCATCCCCTACAAGAGCCTTGCACTGGACAAATCCAAACATAAGCTACTATGCTAACATGCACTACCAGGATACTATTCTAAATATACCAACTACAGGCACATGGACTACCTTATTTAGCATAACTAACTACTTGAGACTGCTATCAATCCCTTGCTTTCATAGTTGTCAAGTCATAAAGTAGAGTCGAGTCGTTGGCCTGGAGCTTAGTCGACTAGGCATCCGACTAGTCGTCCATAAGTCGACTAGTCATTTCCTATGTACAATTTATACATGTAAATTTATATATATATGCATACATGTACATTTGACATTATTATTTCACAATAGTCAACATATAAGTTACTCTATTTTCCAATTTTTAGCAACAAGCAGCCAAGCACAATAGACACATGATTTTTTTGTCCATGTTTATAAAACAAAGTGAGTAGAATAAATTTTGTATTTATAAAAAGATATTGTTGAGAAAGCTCCATTAGTAAAATAAAGTTACTCCTTAAAAACAATTGATAGTAGTAGGAGTCCAACATCATTGACCCAAACCCCAATGGTGCACTACCTAGTGACTCCCCACTCCACTCAAAAGTAGAAGCCTATCAAACATGTTCCAACAATGAAACCCATCAGAAAAACAAGAAAAGTCGCAGCAAAGAAAAGTGAACGAGTCGTCGCAGCAAAAGAAGAACAGACGAACAGAGGAGCAGAGAAAAGAGACGAAGAAGTCGCAGCAAAAGAAGAGAAGATGAGAAGAAAAGGAGGACTCACCAGAGAAAAGAGAAGAAGCAGGAGGAGGAATCGCGTCGCAACAACAGGAGTCAAGACTTGCAGCAGTGAAGTCTTTCTTTGATTCTTTCTAATTTTTGGTTGCGATGGTTAGGGCTGGGGTTTTAGGACTCATGGCTGATTGGGTTTCATCTCTCCTCCCTTTCTTTCTTTTAGTTCAATGGTTTCAGACTCATTGCTGATTAGACCTTTTTTTTAAATGGACCTGATTGGACCTTTTTTTTTAAATGGACCTAGCTGCTAAGTCGAGTGACTTGGCAGCAATTCGTCCAAGGTGTTGCCTTTGCGACTACTTGCGATGCCTTGCTGCCAAGTCGCTCAACTTAGCAGCAGTCCCCAAGTCGACCCTTCGCCTTGTGATGCTCAACAAGCTTGGACGACTATTCGGCGACTTAACAACAATGCGTTGCTTTTGTCATATTCCTTGGCCTGCTCCTTGGTGGGACAAACCATGTAGCAGGTTCAGCTAGAGAAAAACCTCGTTGTCCAGTAATTCTTTGTTAAGGATCAACTTGAACTCAAGGTAGTTTTCTTTGATTCTAAGAAGGCTCCATATGATTTGATTGGTCGGCTAGGGGAGAGACAAGAAAGACACTGTGGAAAGGCAAGGACCTCCAGTAATCAAGGCACTTGTTTGGTCTTTGACTTTACTAAGACAGGAACTAATGATCTTTGTGAAGTACGCAGACCCCGTAAGGACTTCTCCAGACATATATGTTATGTGTAGGCAGAATGTGGAGTTACATTATTTATTTTTGCATTGTTCTCTTCTTGCGTGGGGTTTACGGAATTCTATTTTCGGAGTGTTGGGGCAAGGAGTGGGTCTGTCCTCAGTGGGTCTGTCCTCAGTGGAGGTTTTGTTGCTTATCCGGTTTAGAGATTTTGGCGGAGGATTCTAAGTTGCTTTGAAAGTGCATGGTCTTTTCTGTATTTTGGGGGGATATGGTGTGGACTCTATGTAGCTCGTGATTATTTTTTTTCTTCAAAATATAGAATATTTTTACCCACTTCCTTTTATCATTCCTGTTTGCAGTGTAGTGCAATGCTCTTATTTTTAGAGATACCTGTTCATTTTTTGTTTTTCTTCTTTGCTTCCTTGTGGTCCTCTGTCATGGGTCCCTTTGGTGAGTTTCTGTTACTGATTTTTGTATAGGTTGGAGGGGTGCTCTTTTATGATTAGTTGTTTTCCCCCCTACTACTTATAGGGGATGCACTACGTTTTCCCTCAATACTTGTATTCTTTTTACTTTTAGAAGCCTTAACAATTATAATCTCTCTTTCCATCTAGTTAAATTTCTTCTTCTTGTCTTAAAAAATAAAGAAAATACGACATTAGTAGAGACCTAAGGGGCGTCTGAGAGGTGGAAAAAGATCTCGTGAGGTAAAAGGGACTCTCATATCTCTTGTTCAGAGTATCAAGACCACTACAAGTGACAGAGCTTGGAGAAAGCTTAACATGCATCTCTTTATGAAGAATATGGAGCTTGTTGCCAAGAGTCGGAGGGATGCTAAGAAGGAACCAGATCAGTGTCCCTAATACCGTCTTTTTTTAGTGGTTCTTTCTTGTCACGGCCATTTACAAGACGCAGCCATGATGAGTTGACCGCTAGGTTTCCTTGCGACAAAGGCGACAAACGTGACAAGTCGCCATGATGTGTTTATACATTTATTTATTATATTTCAAAAGTAAATTGACAAATAAAATTTTATATACATTAAAATTAACAATATGCAATGAATATACATTTGTTTATTATATTTCAAAAGTAAATTAAACAATAAAATTTTATATACATTAAAAAAGTTCAAAACATCATAACTAACACCATGAAATAATTAAAATTGATATCACAATTATATGAATTTTTTTCTTCATTTAATCAAAACCTTCAAAAAAAATTGAAAACAATTGGCATTGAAAACTAGTAGAATAAATCAATAAACACTATGTAGAAAATAAAGAATCAACCAAATCAACACCCTCACACATTACAAGTTTAATAATTAATAAACTTGCACCACATATTGCAAAAAGTCCATTAAATAGGGTCTTGCACTTGAAAGATGAGTTTTTATGGGGTAATCTAGGAAAATAAGAGAAAAACCTCCTAGAAATATGGAAACGTCAATTATTTAGAATTAGTTTTTTTCTCAAAGCGTCAATTATATAGGAACTGAGGGAGTAATAAACTTGTCCATTTTTGATGAGTTATGGAGTCAACTACTGGGCGTGAGCCCTAGCAGCCTCAGCGTTCAAAGGCGTCGTCCTAGGTGACGCCTAATGACAACTATGCCATTCTACTATGGTTCACATATATTACAAGATTTTTCCCATGGTCTGTGAACATTGGCCATAATGAGGAAGTTTCTTATAGTGCTACTGATCAAAATGTTATTTCAAGTGGTGAAGGAGATAAAAAGGTGCAGGACTTCTTACTCTTGGATCCAAAGAACTACGAACAAGAAGAACAAGGGTTAAGCCAAATGGAAAGAGGACTGCTACTTACCCTGAACCAGGCCTCATTATTACTGCATTTGGTCTTTGGAACATGCAGAACCTTTACTTAATCCTAGATACATGGCAGCTCTTACCTTTACTCAGTTTGGCAGTTTTGGATAGGGGGATTTTGATACTTAAGAGTAATGTTTTCCATACAAATGCTGGAGAATAATTTCACAAACCCTATATTAAATGTGTTTATTTGAATATAAATTTTTTGCTAAAACCTTTTTTGAGACTACACTTGAATTGAAAACGAGGGGGTAGGTTATTACATATTATAATAAAATTTTAATTATTTGATTTGAGATGTTTGTTGTCTATCATGTGAAATATTTTGTAAAAGTTCTATCCATTTATAAGCCTCAATCATGTCATGTGAAACTGCATATTGTTTCTGGTGTTTGAATAGTAATTTTTCTATTATTGAGGAATTTTTACACTTCCTGCAGCATGAAATGGGCCACGCTAGCAGCAGTGGCAGGGGAAGGGGCCGGGGAAGAGGAAGAGGCCGTGGGCGGGGCAGGGGTGCTCGAGCAACAGAGAAAGATGCTTCTCAAAATGAAGTTGATTTTGAATCCTGCACACCCATTCAGGAAAGCAGTAATATCCAAAGCCTGGCACCAGTGGGGAACATGGATGAAGGCTCAGAATCGAAGGAGTTGGGTAAAGAGAATATCAAAGTCGGTAATGGTGCCAATCTAGCTTTACGAAACTTCGACTTGAATGCTGATTTAGACGAGAACACAGATAAAGCTCCCACCGAGGCAGTAAGCTGTCCTCCATCAGCGGGGCCTACAGAGGTTAGAAGAGAAGAGTATCCTGGTTGGTCTATTTCTGAAATGGACAGGATGGCCATTGATCCTGTTCATCTCGCACAACTCAATTCTAGGTTGGATGAGGATGATGAAGATTATGATGATGATGAAGAAGGGTAACTGAAACCCAACTGTAGGCTCCAAGTGCTACTAATTTAATTGAGGCTTGGATCAGAAACAGATACTAGCACATAGGGATGCCTATTCACTTCCAGGAGTAACATTACCTATTTATATTGTTTTTCTCCTTTAATTTCACTTCTAGTTGTATCATCCAATGCTTATTGTAATGCCATTTACTAACAGAAGTTCTAGAATTAGATACCCTTAGTACTTCAGTACTGGGGCTAACCTAGATAAAATATGGATGTCATGGTAGTGCTAGATTAGTCTCTCTTTCTTTGTCCGAATATATGTTCAGTCTACATTTCATTTAATATTTTCTTGAAGCTGCCAGATAGTTTTATATCCGGAAATGATCATATTTTAGAAAACCATGTATTTCAGCAAAAGTTCTCAACTTCACATTTTACTTCCTAAACAGAATTTATTAAAGTTGCATGAAAGTTACTGTTCGTTCCAGAGTCTCATTTATAAGATTTAGGATGCATTTTTGTTTCATGTTAACCCTCGACGGTATCTTAATTTGGCAATGGTTGTGTCAACGAAAAAATAGAAAATGGGTCGCTGGTGGGGCCGTGAGGGAACATGCAATTGGCACGTGAACCACTTAGGTGATGGGAGATGGCTGATACTTCACAATATAACCGTTAAATTTGTCATCGTATTGACAAATGGTATCTCACGTGCCACTTCATGATGGATGACGCAGGGATTGTGTGCATCAGGGTATCGGATGCATAATTATCAGAACCAGATTGTACATTGAAACGGTTAGAGCACTTGTTTAGTGGTTCACTGCGTCAACCGGTTGAACCGGATTATTTTAAAGTTGAACCGGATTATTATTTTAAAATAAGTAAAAATATTTATATAATCAAAAATAATAATATAAATTATAAAATAAAAATTTTTACTCTATAAACATAAATATCTACTAGAATAATTAACAAGTACAAAATGATATATTAATAATGACAAATTATTTAATACTAAAGTATTGGTTTGTTGTGAATTTTTAATTTTATAGGAGGAAATTTATTTTTAAATAAGTAAATACAAATTTATGTATGATTTAAAACAATAAAAAATAGATATGGAGAACTTGTAGATTTTTAGGAGATAAAGAGAGTTTAGGTGGTGTTTTAATAATAATTTATATATTAATACTCCCTCCGTCCCATAGTTATAGGTTGATTTTCTATTTTGAGATGACCCAATATATAGGCTACTTACTATTTATAAATTTTAGTTGGTTCATTGTTTTACTTTTATGCCCTTATAATAAATATTCAACCATTACTCTTTTTTTGAAGAAACAACATTCAATGTCATTATTTTTATCACCACATTTAATGTTGTTGTATTCTCTTTGGTTAAAGTTCTATGGTTATGGACTTTAATGGTCAGTACACGTCAATCAATGAAGTTGAGAGTTCCAGTGTGATAAGTAAGGAGTAATTAACTTATTCATTAATTCCATATTAAGGGGTATATGTGAAAAATTATGTTAAAAATTACCACTTAAACTGATTTTCTTATACTATGTGTCAAAAAAAATCAGCCTATAACTATGGGACGGAGAGAGTATATAATATATAATGAAGTTATCCTAACCGACCTTATTTTTAAACTACTTCTCTCTTGAATCTATTGTATGCGACTTATGTGGGATACTGTGTAGGTCTAATTGGTGTGGGGATCTCCTGAGTAATTAATTTTGTTGGGAGAGTGCATATTATGATTTGATGTTTTAATGTATATGCTCATGATTATTTGTAAAGTCCTTCCAAGTAATATATATACAAGGACTTAGTGATAGATCAAATCATTAGGTTGATCTAAACTCTTAACGATGTATCGATACGTAATGGAATGTATAGATAGAAAGATCAAAGTCATTAGGTTGATCTTAAGATGTAATAAGCTAGGCTTGAAGAAATCGTAGTGTATCAATCGATCAACATTACGATCGTCAAGACGTAACGTGGAGCTTGAAGATCGTAGTGTGGCGCCTTGAAGGGCCTCTTCGGAAATCGTAGAGTGGTCCCAACGTTTGCCGAGCCAACTCAACGATCGTAGTGTGCTGAAGGAAACGTAGAGTTTACAAGTCAACGATCGTAGAGTGCTCTCGTTTCAGTTTACAACTCAAGCAAGCAAAGATCGTAGTGTACAAAAGTCTTAAGGAGAATCGTAGTGCTCTCGGCTGATAGCATCAGACCAGGCACCAAGACGACAAGTAACCACGATCTGAATCGTAGAGCATCTGTCTTGTGTCAGAGAACGTCGAGCCTTATGATTTATGTGGAAGACAAATTCCAACATAAGAGGAATGGAATCTAAACGCTGCAGTACTCACCAGTCCCAAAGTCACAAGAAAATATCCTTAGTATGCAACAAAGAGGCGTGTTGAAGAAGCTAAGGAAAGTACCATTGGTAAGTGGGAAAACACCTTTTCAGGTGTTAGGTGAGAAAGCAGTCTGCAGTGTCAGTGGGCCAAAATGCAATTTCAGAAGATGTGCAGAAATGTCTCCATCAAAGATCAGAAAGGTCAAACGCATTTAATGCCTCAACGGATGGATCCAACGGATAGTTTTCAAGATCACATATATGCAAATCAAGCAGATGAGAGAGAAGCAAGCAAGCATTGAACAAACAACGTGAGCAACTCTACGATCTGAGAAATTACAAAGCTTGCTCAGCTACTCAGTTCTTTCGAACAAGTGCTTAAACAACAACTGAGTAGCAACCATCAAGAACTCAAGATCTATCAATCAACTGAAGAAGAGTACCAAGTCTGCTAGATTTGAAGAGTTCTAAGTGAACTGTAAGAGAACCAAGTCTGCTGGACTTGAAGAGTTCAAGAGTGAACTAAGAAGTTCCTAGACTGCTGGTCTAGAAGGAATCTGTGTGATTTAGAAGTTGTAAAAGACAACCTTAGTGGATTTTCTACTCGTTGAGTAGAAGAGTGGACTAGGAGCTTTAAGTTCTCTGAACCACTTAAAACGACTGTGTCTTTTACATTTATACTATAACTGTTATATCTGCCATAACTGCTATAACTGCCTCACTCTCATAACTCCACTACTTTGCAAGAGAGATTAAAACAAACATAAATTCCCCTAAGTTTTAATCATCATTAACTAACAAGTTTAAAACGAAAAGATTTTTTAAATATCTATTCAACCCCCTTCTAGATAACTATCAGTGCATACTAGAACTAACAATTGGTATCGAGCGTGTTCTATTATACAACTTATAAGCTTTAGTAGATCCAATGGCACACGTACCAAGTGAATCTAGGACTGGAGGAGGCAGTAAGCCACCAATGTGCAACAAGGATAAATTTGTAAACTGGAAAGTCAGGATGCAAGCATACATGGACTCAATAGATGAAGATTTATTTGAGACCGTTCAAAATGGGCCATATATTCCAACGAAGCTTGCACCAACCACTGGCGATCCAAACAGAATACAAATCAAGGTTAAAGAAGAGTGGACAGACAACGAGAAGAGAGCTGTCCAACTTGACAAAAAGGCCAAGAACATCCTGTTCCAATCCTTAGAAGATGATCTGTTCGAAAACGTTGTCAACATCAAAACAACTAAGGAGGTTTGGGAAGAATTGTTGATCATGCACGAAGGAACTGAAGAAGTCAGAGAAAACAAACAATCTCTCCTGACACAGCAGTATGAGATGTTTGCTCATGTTCAAGGAGAAAACGTGACTGCCACCTATGAGAGATTCAACGTTCTGCTCAACTCTCTACGAGCATATGGGAAGATCTATCTTAACAAATATCTGATCATAAAGTTTATGAGAACCCTACCGAGCAAGTGGGATGCCAAAACCACTGCTATAAGAGAGTCAAAGAATCTTCACGAGATGACAGTTCAACAGCTATATGACAATCTCCTCGACATACTTAACCGGAGTCGACTCAACGAAATAAACCCCTATCGTAAGGAAGAAGGAAGGATAAGGGTGTTGCTCTCAAGGCAACTGAAAGTGCATCAAAGGTCAACACTAAGATTGACTCTGATTATGATGAAGACGATGATGAAGACCTTACTATGCTGATAAAAAGACTGAGAAGGTTCATGCGTCAAGGCAAAACCAAAGAAGCCAAAGAAGGTCAAGAATACACTGCAGCCCAGAGCAATAAATGATCTATGCTACAACCGCAAAGAAGCTTCGCCACTTCATTCCAACCGCAACAAACCTCTAAGAGAAGAACTAAAGAAGAAACAACATGCAAAGAAGGAATACAAAGGAAACAAAAGGCCTCAGAAGAGAGACAAATGCCTAGTAACTTGGAGGATCATGGAGCGATTCAGACAATGACTCCAATCCTGACTCAAGAGATGATGAAGAACCACAAATGGCTAATCTGTGCTTAATGGCCAAACATGCAAAGGACAAACAAAACCTCAACATTCATGATGTAAGTCTCGATGAGGTATTTGACTTCAACTCACCGATGTAGACATAAATGATTTAAGAACCGCATCTTGCATGGCATAACCACTGATCTACATCAATACATGAAGTGGTTCAGAGTTTTGTCTAAGGATCATTCACTTCTTCAAGAGGAGAAGAAGAAAGTTCAAGAAGAGCTTGAAACAACCCTTCTAAGTACTAATCTTCTCTCCAAGCTTGAGGCTAAGAATGAGACCTTAAAACAAACAAACACACTTAATGCACAAAGAGAGTCTAATCTAACCTCTAAAATTGAGGAACTAGAAAAGACTATCTCTGCATGGAACAAATCCTCATCATCCATGGACTCCCTGCTCTCTAGTCAGAGGAGCACATTCGATAGAACAGGCTTAGGCTTTGGGGAATCCATTTCAGAGCCATGTGTGGAAAAGACAAAGGAAACTAGCACTAGTAATGCCTCAAGTTTTAGTAGAAGCATTACCTTTGTGAAATCCTCACAGAAGGAAGAACAAGTTCAACCTTGTCCTACTGTCTCCATTCATACTCAAAGGAGTAAAGGATCTCATGCTGGTCTAGGATTCATAAAAGAGAAGAGTAACCTAACTTCTACTCACCAACCTCGAAGAATCGTAGAGTCAAGCAAGACCAACTCTACGAATCAACTGGGAAGGTACAGTAGAGGTAAGACACACTCATCACTATTTATGAAATCCAAGGACACGTGAAAAAATGAGAATCAGTTTAACAGAAGGACAACTAAAGAACCACACAAGTCCAAATGGAGGATGAATCATCATACACACACAGGCATGCATCATACTAGATGTTTTATATGCAATAAATATGGTCACAAGGCTGCCAAGTGTTATTATAATTCCATGCATGTGAAACCCAAGATTAAACAGATTTGGGTCCCCAAAGGCACTAACAAAGAAGGACCCATGCAAATATGGGTACCAAAATGAAGGTTCAATATTTTGACAGGAAAAGAGCTCCACGATCACTACATGGTATCTGGACAGTGGATGCTCAAGGTACATGACCAGGAACAAAGCCCTCCTATCTAACTACATAGAGAAGGAGGGTCCCTCAGTCATCTTTGGAGACAATGGCTCGGGCAAGACAAGAGGATACAACTCTGCTGGAAATGGTGCAATATCTTTCAGCAAGGTAGCATATGTAGAAGGTCTCCAACACAACCTTTTAAGCATCAGTCAACTCTGCGACAAGGGTCATCAAGTGACATTCCTCAACAACCAATGTCAAGTCAGAGATTTGAAGACATCTGCTGTAAATCTAATCTAACCGGACAAGAGAAGAAATGTCTACACAAAGGAATCTTGGTCAACTAAGCTCGATGAGACAATATGTTTTCCGCAAAAGCATCTCAAGAAATGAGTCAAGGCTATGGCATAGATTTATTGTCTCACTTAAACTTCAAGAGCATGTCCAAACCGGCATCAAAAGATCTCGTAGTGGCCTACCTAAGTTCAACTTCAGTAAAAGAAAGGCCATGCAATGCCCGTCGACTTGAAAGCAAACCGTAAGCTCATTCAAAAGCAAAATCGCCAACTCTATCGACAAGCCCCTGCAGTTGCTTCACATGGATCTATTTGGGCCAATTCCAACAACTAGTCTTGGAGGAAAAAATACTCTTTAGTTATAGTTGATGACTACACCAGATTCACATGGGTATTCTTCCTAACTTCAAAGGATGAAATGAGCTCCCAGTTAATCAAGATGTTCAGACTGGTGATGAATGATAAAGGAGAGAAAATCAAGGCCATAAGGAGTGATCATGGCAGACAATTTGACTTCTCGAAAATGGACCAGCTTACGCACGCATAATGGGATCGGGCCATAACTTCTCAGCTCCACGAACTCCTCAACAAAATGGAGTAGCTGAAAGAAAGAACAGAACCTTGATAGAAGCTGGAAGAACTTTACTTGCAGCAGCTCATCTGCCTGAATACTTCTGGGTAGAAGCTGTCAACACTGCATGCTACACGCAGAATAGATCACTGATACACTCTACGATCAAGAAGACGCCCTACAAACTGTGGAAAGGAAGAAAGCCAAGTGTCAGCTACTTTCATGTTTTCGGCTGTGCATGCTACATTCTCAACAATGGAAAGCAAGACTGCGACAAAATTTTGGCCCAAGTCGCATTTAAGGAATCTTTCTTGGATATGCCACGCATAAAGAAGGCTTACAGAGTGTTCAACAAAAGACACCGAGTGTTGAAGTCTCAATTCATATCATCTTCGATGAAATGACTCGCACAACACAAGGCTTCAAGACACTACGACCGATAGTGCAGACACTACAAATGAAATCGTCGAGCCCAACACTACGATCGAAGTGCCGATAAAGGAAATCGTTGAGCAACAAAATGAGATCGTAGAGAGGTCTATGCAAGACAATGAACCTCCACACCAAAAAGAAGAAATAGATCTTGAAGACTTAAGACAAGAAGGCATCAGGACAGATGTTCCAACTGGTAACAGATGGGCCATGGATCACACTCAGGATCTAATCATTGGAGATCCGAGTGCTAGAGTCAAAACAAGAGCTGCTACTCAAAATGAATGCTTTTATCTAAGCTTCCCATCACAAAATGTAACCAAAGTAGATAGAGGATGCTATGGAAGACTCCAGCTTGGATAGAAGCCATGCAAGAAGAACTCAACCAATTTGAACGAAGCAAAGTATGGAGATTGGTACCAAGACCAAAGAGTCATCCTGTCATTGGAACCAAGTGGATCTTCAGAAACAAAATGGATGAAGATGAAGTTATAACCAGGAATAAGGCAAGATTAGTGGCAAAGGGCTATTCTCAAGAAGAAGGCATTAACTACGATGATACATTTGCACCTGTTGCCAGACTAGAAGCAATCAGAATCTTTCTTGCCTTTGCTGCTCACATGAAGTTCAAAGTCTTTCAGATGGATGTCAAAAGTGCATTCCTAAATAGAGAACTCCAAGAAAAAGTCTATGTCAACCTCCAGGTTTCATCAATCTATCTCTTTCCAATTATGTTTATAGATTAGACAAAGCCTTATATGGTCTTAAACAAGCACCTAGAGCATGGTATGAAACACTAACTAACTTCTTAATTGAAAATGGGTTTACTAGAGGTAGAGTAGATACCACACTATTTCTTAGAAAGCATAAAGACAAAGTTTTATTAGTTTAAATATATGTTGATGATATTATTTTTAGTTCTACTGACGAAAAGTTATGCAAGAGATTCTCTAAGCTGATGTAGAGCAAGTTTGAAATGAGCATGATGGGTGAGCTGAATTTCTTCCTTGGACTGCAAGTAAAGCAGACTGATGAAGGAATTTTCATAAACCAAGCCAAGTACATCAAAGACTTACTCAAGAAGTATGGCATGGAATCAACCTCTCCCATGAAAATACCAATTGCTCCTGCAACCAAGCTTGACAAAGATGAAAAGGGTAAAAGGATTGATATAACTCAATACAGAGGTATGATAGGTTCTCTTTTATACCTAACTGCCAGTAGACCAGACACAATGTTTGCAACATGCATATGTGCTAGATTTCAAGCTAACCCTAAAGAGTCACATTTATCTGCTGTAAAGAGGATATTCAGGTATCTCAAGGGTACACCTTACTTGGGGCTTTGGTACCCCAAGGAATCCTCATTTGAGCTAACAGGATACACATATACTGATTTTGCAGGATGCAAAATAGATAGAAAGAGTACCAGTGGCACCTGTCAATTGCTAGGAAACAAACTTGTGTCCTGGTTTAGCAAAAAGCAAAACTCAGTGTCTACTTCAACTGCAGAAGCTGAATACATTCTTTACCGGCAAATTTTGTGTTTCGAGATCCTATGGATGAAAAATCAGCTAGCTGACTATGGGTTTGATTTTAAATCTATTCCCATTCACTGTGATAACACAAGTCCAATAGCAATAATTCATAATCCTGTTATGCATTCTAGGACTAAGCATATAGAGATAAGGTATCACTTCATTAGGGATCATGTACAAAATGGAACTATATCTTTACAATATATCCCTACTGAAAATCAACTTGCTGATGTTTTTACAAAACCTCTAGATGAATCCAGATTTAATAAGTTAATAAGTGAGCTAGGCATGCTAAATCTACAACCTTAAATTATATGATCTAGATTGTGCTAACCATAACAGATACAAAGGCTGAACTCAAAATCGTAGACATGATCAAGGGAAGTCCACGATCGTAGAGCTGAAAAGACAACTACCTCAACGATCATAGCAAAGACTCAACCATCGTAGTGCAGGCTCAAAAATGACAAAAGCCTCATCAACAAAGCAAGAGTGCACCCTGTGATGATAAGCTTCAAAACAAAGCAATCCCTCTGATAAGCGCCTCAGGAACAAACCTAACCCTTGACTCACTCCAAGAGGTTGGCCCTTCCTGAGTTGCCTTAAAAGAATGCTTTATCAAAAACTCATCACAAGGATCCAGACAGACTCGACGATCGTAGCTCAGACACGATGAGCGCTGGACATACTCGATGATCGTAGATCAGACTCAACAAATGCAAAGCACTCAACAATCACTAAACTACCTCAACGATCGTAGTCCTCCCTAAGGACACCTCAGCTCTGTAGGAGCCAAGGGCAAATCAGTACAATCCTTATCAGTCAAAATCGTAGAGCCAAGCAAAAGTCGACACCTGTCCCACTAAGCGAAAAAGGAGAGAGGGAAGTTACAAGTACAAATTGAAATCGTATTTTTGAAATCTGAAGTTCAAAAGATTATCTCTCTCATCCTCTCTCAAAGTAGAAGACCTAAATCAGAACAAAGCTCAGTCATATCTCTATTCCAACTACAAAATCAATGGCGGCATCAAGTGTTATCTCAGGCTACAGACTCTGTTTTGACGAGTTCAAAACAGCTCAACCCAAGTTCCACAAGACTCTGGCCTTACTGAAGAAGGCAGGTCTCGAAGAAGCCTTAAGCACATATACTTTGATTTATCCCATGTTAGTGAAAGAGTTCTACATAAATGGAGTATTTCAAGACAACATCATCACTACGAGAGTAAGGGATGTGGAAATCAGACTGAATGCCGAAGACATCAACCTCGCCCTAGGTCTCAAAAATGAAGGGCATCCACTCTTAGATAGCGTAGACTTCCAAGAGGGACTTAGAAGAATGCATCACAAGAAACTCCCCTCTGTGAAAGGGTACAAGAAGAAGGAGTTCCCACAAAGGTATGAATTTCTAGCCGATATAGTTAGGAAATGTATATGTTGCAAGAGCTCGGGTCATGACTCGATAAATGAAGTCCAACTCAGGCTCATGACTGCCATAAGTTATGGAATACAACTCAACTATGGAGCCCTATTGCTTGAGTGGATTGGTAAGTGGATCGTAAACTCAAAGAAATCAAAAAGCCCTCAAAATATGCTATATGGGCGATTCATAAGTATCATTCTACAATCAGCCCTGGGTGACAAAATTGGGGATGAAGAAGGAGAAGCTATCAACCCAAACAGACGTATGACCCAGAAATTGTTTGAAAATTGGAAGAGGAACCCAACTGAGTATGTTCGAATGATGACCGAATCAAGTGGAAGAACTGGGGATCTGAAGGACTTAGGCTTTCCAGGAAACATGTCTGTGGTCAGGGAGATCGAAGAAGAAGAAGAAACCAACAAAGAAGAACCCTCTGTCCTTACCAGAAAAAGCAAGGGCAAGAGGAAGCTAAGGGCTAGACTGGTAGAAGAGCCTCAAGGATCTACCACTGATATACCTGTAGAGTCCTCTGATATAGAGATTCTGAGGATGCTAAGAAGAAAGCAACAACAAGATGAAGCAGATGAGGATCAGGCTACCATATCCCATATCCTGAAGAAGAACAAAGTTGGTCATAAGTCCAAAAGGCCATCAGTCACCTCAATCGTAGAGTCTCTACTATTCGTTAAGACCAGACCAAGCATGGCAGGCAAGGAAGTAGCTGCTTCAAGCATAGTGGCTGTTGAACAGGACAAAACTGAGAATCAAGAAAGTCCTGAAGCTGTGGCTAAGCCTAGCAAATCAAGGAGAAAGCTGGTTAAGAAGTACATTCTTGAAAATGAAAAAGTGCTCAAGAAGGAAGCAAAGAGTATGGCTGCCAAGAAGGAACTATTCAGAGCAAGTCAAGAGGACAGTGCTCCAGCTGAGGGGGAGATCCCTGAAATTCTCATGATAGAGAATACACCAGCTGAGGGGGAGATGCCTGAAGCTCAAGAAGATGATCCAATTGAGGGGGAGTTTATGAGCTTATAAGAAGATGATCAAGTTGAGGGGGAGCCTCAAGATATCTCCATGGCACAAGAAGATGTCCCTGCCAGAAATGAAGAGGAACCAGTAAAAGATCATCAAGAGCCCATTGAGATAATGGAGTCCTCCAACGAAGAAAGAGAAGATGAAGAAGATGATGATGATATTCAGATCACTGGTGTGGGCAGAGATGGGTATAGAAGCTATCTCTACAATCAGATGTTCTCATACCTACCCATGATGCCATACCATCAAGCCCAAATCCTAAACTATTGGGATCACATGTTCTGGGGTTTCAAAGAGTATCCGTCCATCTCAGTACTGGCTCATGGATTCCCAGGGAGATTCAACTTTGCCAAGAAGTTGATTACCAACAACTCTTCCTCAAAGGATAAACTTGAGGTACTGTCTATCCCTACCCAATTCAGAATTAATCACTTGCCATCATCCTCATTTAGTCAATTCTATGAATTCCCTCGATGGTTTGAAGTGATTCTTAATCCAGTAAATAAATTTCCAGTTGCAAAATCCCAAAATTCTGTAACTGAGGAACCAAATGCAGTCAACTTTATTTTGCTCCCACAAACCACCGCCTCTACGATTCCTGACTCTAGCCCCATCGTAGAGTCCCAAATTGAAATCGTAGAGCCACATATTCCAGACATCGAAACTCAGGCCCCTCCATCAGACATACCCTCCTCCTCCTCCAATGACTATTTTAGTCTTGTTCTTGATCTCTACTCACTGCAAGATAAATCCCAGAAAATAACCCCTCCATTCAATAATCCTCAAACCAATGATACTCACCCAAATCTGCCCACGAAGGATGACTTGAAGGAAGCATCCAAGAACATGGTCAAGAATATATAAGAAAGCCTGGAATCTCACTCCGACCTCTTTCATATCCGGTTGAATCAAATGATCACAGCTGCAAATAATTTTCCTGGCACTATTAACACTGAGCTTACAAAGAAGCTGAGGGAAATTATCCAAGAAATTCTTAAGAGCATGAAGGATAGAGATAAGATTCACTTCCAGATAGCCACCAAGCAAAGATAGGCTGTTCTTGAAATGCAGAAACATCAAGAAGTTCAAAATAAACTTATGCTGGAGAACATCATCAACCTAAAAGCTTCAATCCAAGAATTCCAGAAATCTTATGTCAATCAGGAACGACAGAATAACATTGTTCTCACTGCCCTCCGACACAAAGAAGCTAGATTTAAAATCCAGATCAAGGAAAGTCGAGAGGACATTGCTCAGACACAAAGCCAACTGAACGAGCTTGTCGAAGGAGTGAATCGACTTTCTGCAGACATTCGAACCATTGATGCTGACATAAAGGGGGATAATAAAGGGAAAGGAGTTCAAGGAGCACAGGGAGATCAGGTCAGAGGCAGAGGAGGCCAAGGAAAACAAGAAAGGGGAAGAAGACAATTTTCACGAAGCCCTCCTGCAAGGCAGTTCCATCAACAGACTCCATGATCAAGCAATCAGACTCAACGATCTGATCAGTAGGAAGTCTTGATGTCTTAACCTTTAAGAAGTCAAGGGCCAACTACCAACTCACCAAATGTGACCACCACAGGCCTAAGAATGTTCTAAGTGAACTGTAAGAGAACCATGTCTGCTGGACTTGAAGAGTTCAAGAGTGAACTAAGAAATTCCTAGACTATCGGGTCTAGAAAGGAATCATGTGATTCGTGGTTGTAAAAGACATCCTTAGTGGATTTCCTACTCGTTGAGTAGAAGAGTGGACTAGGAGCTTTCGATTATTCGAACCACTTAAAACGATTGTGTCTTTTACATTCATACTATAATCAAGATATCTCGCCATAACTGCTATAACTGCCTCACTCTCATAACTCCACTACTTTGCAAGAGAGATTAAAACAAACATAAATTCTGCTAAGTTTTAATCATCATTAACTAACAAGTTTAAAACGAAAAGATTTTTTAAATATCTATTCAACCCCCCCCCCTTCTAGATAACTATTGTGCCTACTAGGAACTAACAATTTTTTTTAATGACATGGGCACACGATTTTCTCGGTGATTTTTGTTCACACAAAAACCACTTTCCTTGTTATTCGGTGTTACCTGTAGGTGCTTAAGCTTTGTCGTTTACTTTATTTTTAGTTGCTTTCTATTTCGTTGACCTAGTTTGTGTAGGTGGGCCGAAAGATTAGTGGGTAGTTATGGAGTCTATGTTTGAGTCAGTTGTTGCAGTCCGTAATTTCTGGACAATGTCCATATTGCGTAATGGCCAACCTGGCCTATTTATGTTTGCTAATATTCAATCAAAAGGCACCGAAGCATTTATTCAATTACAGAGACTTAAAGGATGCCCATGGTAACCTCATATTACCATAAACAATTTAGTTACTTTGATTTCACAATTTTACAGATATAACAGTGGTGTCAAAGCTTTAGTTCTGCGACAATGGCTGAGGGTACTAGGCATGCGCAGATGATTGAAGCTTTGGTAGCATTGCGAGGAGAGAACACCCTCCTACGTGAAGAACATGTTGTTAGTTTTGTATATAGTGCGATCATGCAATCAAATTACATAAAAGGTGTGGAAGCGCGATAAAATAGAAATTTAAAATTTCATATAAACTCATCACCATGATCGTACTTTGTGCATAATTATCAATCAATAGAAAAGAGGTGGAGATTAGATTTATACCCTTGTAGAAACGAGCTTCATCAGGTACAAGTTCATATCCAATTCATTTTCACGTTCAACTTGAATTTATCGGGTTTGATTCCTTCATTTGATCAACGTTATACATAATAAGACTCTTCTTATTTATATATGTAGACGCCCTGTGACGCCTCCAAATTTAGACTCTCATATCTTGAATTCGGTACATCACGTGCTAACTCTAATAATAAATCAAAATCTCACACAACGAAAAATAGAATAATTTATATTGTCATAACCTAATTATTCTCGTCCCAAAGTCTCGTAACCGTTACTACAACATTACAATAAATAAATGTAAACATAAATTAGTATATCATAATACATAAGTCTTAATACAACATAATAATATTAAATTCCTAGCGCAAAGGAACAAAGCTATTCTGTAGCTTTGCCCTTACCCTTGTCCTTGCTTGAAGGTTCACCACGTTTTACCTTAACTGAAAATTTTAAGGAAAGCAAGGATGAGCAACAAATTTTCCCAGCAAGTAATATATCAATAAGGGTGAACGGTGATAAAGTTCAAATCTCAAAAGTGTAACAGTGAATAATAGTTTAAGAATTATCAATAATTTGCAAGTGTCACTATGGACTGAAAGATGTTAACAAGATTCAAAGATTTCATCATTTCAATATTTCAAAAATAATGAACAATGAGCGGTCACTAGTGACTAAGAACTCCTACTAGAATTTACGGTATTATACTGAAAAATCCAATATAAACAAGTACAACAGGTGATCAGCCTAAATACTTTACGTTATGCCTAACATTTAAACATGCTAGTATGTGTGCACGTCGGTTCCCCGACAGTTATATAATTTTCCCTTCAATAAAGGTTGTTCATCTCAGTAGATTTATAAGAGTCCGCACCAAGTCAATTAGTTTGGATAGCTTTCTAACACATGATAATAGTCTAACCGAATCAATGACTTAGAGAACTTTTATAATGCATTTAGGAACAATAAGTTCAATGTTGGCAACAACATCAAGATATACAATCGATTTCTGAATAGTAATAGATATTTGCTCGATGTAAATATGGTCGATATGGCAACAACTCGGATTATACAATATGTAAAGTGTAAAGAATTAGGGAACTTGCATTCAATACAAAAATCAATTAAAGTTAGAGAACTTGCCTCAAGCGTAGTGTACCAATTTATAGTTTATCAACACTTTGAAATCCTATTGCAACGTAGTTATGCATATATGTATATTCATTAGTTACGTAAATCAAATACATATACTTGATACGTACGTTAAGCACATATATTAGGTTCTAACTTAGTTTACAATAATCAGATTACGCGTTATTACATAGCCAACTTCTTGGTTTTGGAATCCCGTTAACTTAGCTTTTGTAAGATTTTAGAAACACTTAGCAAACTTTTAGTCAACACATATTGTATGCATAAAACATCACTTGAGTCGTGTACTATAGCTTAAAACATCCATATACTCATGCGTCAAGTTTCAGATCAGAAGTAGAATAAGTCAGACAAGAAGGCGGGGAGGGCAAGGCTGTGCATACAGGTTGAAGCTTAGGGACTGACCTTGCATTCATATTGTCTCCGGCCCCACTGTAGTTGAGCTTTGTTCTTCCTGGTTTTGTCTCATTCCTTATCATGCATGGATATTAACATATAGCATAAATACTTATTAAAGATTCTTTCATGCTTTTAAGGTCCATCCAAGTTCAACTTTACATGTTATAGGTTTAGATTAGTATTTTCAATGAATTAAAGTCAAATAAGGTCATGAAATCACAACAGCTACCATATTTGTCATGTATACACATGAGGTGATCCTATAATTAATCTGTAAGATGTATGCTTGCATGTATTCGATTCACTTACGCATAATTAGTATCATTTATCACTTTAAAACATGTCTAATCTCATGCTCAAATAGTTCGTTTTATACTTGACTAGGTGAGTACATATGTAGGTATTGTTTAGTGACATAAGGGTACTAGCATGCATGCTCAAAAATTCAAAATGTAAACCATAGCATGCTCGTAAGCATTAGTTTTCCAAAACTTTCAAGTCTTCTTTTAAAAGTCATTTTGAACTAGGCTATCACTACTTAACGAGTGCAAACAGATTTTAAATCGTGTTTCATACATGACCAAACCACATACACATGCTCATATGGTTAGAACTTAAATATCATAAGTTTTGTCAAAATCCATTTTCAAAACTATAATTTCTTTTAGTACATGTATACTAACACATTAATCCAAATCATTCATGCTATGTCAAGGAACCTAAATCCACATATTAAACCTATTTTTATGTATACTTAAATCATATCATCATGTTAGAATTCACCAAATTTGAAAATAGAAGTCGAAAATTCTGATCGGTGCTTGAGCGATTGCTCCATTCTCGAATCTAGCAGGAGCACACAGTTCGCCTACCAGGATAGTCCAGAAGAGCCTCTACTTCGACAGAAATCAAACCAATTTCAATTTTCTTTATTCTAAACATGTTTAAACTTATTCTCAGAGGTTTCATACATGCATATAAACTTAATAAACACATTGATAGAAATTCCCAATCAAGTTCAAAAGAATTTATGACAATTTCTGCAATTTACCAAGTTTGGAATTAAGAACATAAAGCAAGAAATTTACATTCTAAAAAGCTAAATTCCTACTCTCTGCAATTCCAGACTCCTTCAAACAACTCACACTCTCAACTTAGAATTTCTCAGAAAATTACAGCATTAAGAAAATGAAGAATAGGGTTGCTTTATATAGAGGATTAAGTGACTAGTTAATGGCTTTGTTCAAAGGTTAGAATTCATGAGGTAGAAGAAGAAACCAATGGTTAAGGAAGAGTTGGCCAACCACTCTCCCTCAGCCATTTCCAAAGCTATCATCACCCAGCTTGTAGTCACTGTTCTTAGCTTTACGATTTACGTAAAAGAGAGTGTAGCACTGTTTGGGAAAAATCATATCATATCAAACCTAAATCCACATATTAAACCTATTTTTATGTATGCTCAAATTATATCATCATGTTAGAATTCACCAAATTTGAAAATAGAAGTCGAAATTCTCGATCGGTGCCCGCCATATGATTCTTGAATTCTGAATTCTGAGGAGCGCATAAATGCGCTTACCTCCGATAGTCCGTAAGAGCCTCTTCTTCAGCAGAATTCAAACCAATTTCAATTTTCTTGATTCTAAACATGCTTAAACTTATTCTCTGAGGTTCCATACATGCATATAAACTTCATAAACACATTGATAGCAATTCCCAATCAAGTTCACAAGAATTTATAAGAATTTCTACAATTTACCAAGTTTGGAATTAAGAACATAAAGCAAGAAATTTACATTATAAAAAGCTAAATTCCTACTCTCTGCAATTCCAGACTCCTTCAAACAATTCACACTCTCAACTTAGAATTTCTTAGACAATTCACAACAATAAGAAAATAAAGAAGAGGGCTACTTAATATAGAGGATTAAGTGACTAGTTAATGACTTTGTTCAAAGGTTAGAATTAATGAGGTAGAAGAAGAAACCAATGGTTAAGGAAGAGTTGGCCAACCACTCTTCTTCAGCCATTTCCATAGCCATCATCACCCAGCTTGTAGCCACTGTTCTTAGCTTTGCAATTTATGTAAAGGAGAGTACAACACTGTTTGGGCCAACTGATTTGGGACACGCCTTTTAAATCTCAGCATTTAGTTCCAATGTGCTTAGTTTGGTTTGCTTTTGGTTCCTTCATGTGATTTTAATGTACTAATGTTACTCTATAATGAAAAGTTAGGGATTATATATGTACACATATCATATAATCCATGTACATTGGGTCTTCATAAAATAATATTTAACTTAGATAAAATAAAGCAGTTGGGTATTATTAACTTGATATTCTCCATAAATTTTATTATTATCCCTACACCTTAATATAAATAATGGTATTCAATATTAACTGTTTATTTTCTTAAAGTTTATCTTCCTCCCGAATTTCTGAGATGCACAATTAATTAACTCTTTCTGTATTAGAATACCACACATGATTCTATTTTATTACTTAGTGCTTTGTACCATTCAATTTACTTTTGCCATATGATTCCAATAATGTCACACCTTAAAATAATGTTCCACATTGTATCCACAGTAATAAACCAACTTTTTCCAAATCGTTATCTTTGGCAATTGTTCTTGATTTTATTTATCTTAGGAAGAAAGAGCATCTCAAGACTTGACCCACAGTAGTGCCAAACTGATTTATCTACATGTCAGTTCTAGTCTCCATTACCAATCCAGTTTCACATAGCATATAATAAATCCCAAATGGATAATACTACTAGTTAAACATCTTATTTTATATTTCATACATGAAATTACTTTATTACTCAATTATATACAACTTCTCATAATAACAATTAATTAAATAATATAATATTTATTAATCTCTTCTTATTAAATCATTCCCTTATTAATTCACTTAATTAATCTCTTAGTCCTTCATTATGCTACACTGGACAATTTTCATAAGCATTAAGTTAAGTTTTTCATCAATTCTACCATAACACATAGTTGCCACATACTTAACTTAATTTAATAGAATTACTGTGCCCCATGCCACAATAATATTTATTTATATTCAAATAAATATTCAATTTCCATTAACATAATTATTAATATTATTCAAAAAATTCTCGGGTATTACAAACCCTCCTTAACAATTAAGGAATTGAGTTTTATTTTAATTAATTAAACTTCTTTAATTAATTATGCTTCTAATTCAATTAGGAATAATTAAATAAATTCTTTTAATTAATTAACCTCCTAATCTTACTAGGAATATATGAAAGTACTTTTATTAATTAATTCCCAAACTCTTTTTAGGAATTAAATAATAATAATAATAATAAGACTCCTCTTATTAATTTATATTTAATATTTTTAAAATATTAAATAATAAATTTTAAGTTATTTAATTTATTCTATCACCGTAGATTAAATTAAATACACTTAACTTATTATTACGATTATGTCATTTACTTCTTAAATAAATAGTTTTCCTTTTGCAGTGTGACCATTTAGGTTCTCCATATTAAACCAGTTGTGAATAAATCAATTATAACAATTCTAATCTTATTTAAATAAATAAATTAATCTATTAATTTATTTAAATAAATAATATTTATTTTACAAAAAGGATAAACCTTCTTAGCGATCAACGACTTTCCAGATAATATAGATTTCAACATTAATCATAAAAGAACCTTTGAGTAAATTAGGTACCGTATAATTCAATCCTTCCACTACACAATGTCCCAATTAAATATAAGACATAGAATTACTGTCAAGTCTTATTTTATTTAATTATATGTATTTCGATTCTTAAATGCACAACTCCATATAATAAAAATTAAAACCTCCTTTCTAATTTTATTCTGCCTTGGCCAAGGACTACTGGGTTGCCATTTATCGAATCACATAGGACATTTCTCTTCTTTTACTAGAAGCGATAGATTCTTTATTGATCATTCATTATCTCCATGCACAATTTATTATACCCAAGCATACCCTTTGATATACTCTAAGGGTCTTAAGGAATAAGTCAAAGTATAATTCATTATACACAATATACTATGACGATCTCAAGTCTAAGGATCACTTGTACTACTATCACTACATGAATTCCTATTGACAGATAAGTAAAACTCCATTAGGTATTCCTTAGCGAGCCACGTTCGGTGAACTTATTATCCAATAAGCACCTACATACTTGCTTTAGTGTCTCCACATAAATGATCATGAGATCAATCATTCTCATCCAATGAGTAAGCAACGTATGTACTAATATATTCGAATTCACTAATTCCCTTTTTAGTAATTCATCGATTGGGAATATTTTAGTTTTTAAGTTATCTAAGAATTTAGATCTCATTAACATGATCTCGTCATGATTCTAAAAACATTGCTTAAAATTATGGATTTATTACATTTTATTAAAACAACACCATGTAGATAAATTAAAGCCTTTAACAAATGAATACTTTTATTAATAAACGAATAAGATTGTTACAAAGTATATGCTTTATCATCAACATGATTGGCTTGTGTGCATACTACTTTCAATCTCCCACTTGCACTAAAGTCAATCATCTGGTATCTCATACCCTTATTCTCTAAGTGACGATCATCTTGCTCTTGGATAAACTTCAGTAAATGGCTATGTAATGTTGTTCTTGAGACTCACCATCTATATAGTGATTTCCCATCTTTCAATGATTCCTTTAATCAAGTGAAAGTGCCGCAACACATGTTTAGATCCAAGATGAGACTTAGGAATTATTCTTAGGTCTATAATGAACTTTTCACCAAAACAATCAACTTCCAACTTCATTTACAACTATATACTTTGTCTTTATCACTAAACCATCAACTCCTTGTTGTTTGTAACCTTTCCAATTCACTACACCACCTTTCAAGGTAACACTTTATCCTAAAGTGGATTTCCCGTCGTCTTGGTCAGTTTAAAAAACTTGAGTCTGTTAAGCTCTCTAGTTTTAATTCAGACCCATCATGAATATGATCACATACTTAGTGCGGGTAAAATATTTTAAGATGTTTTTCACTATCTTACAGTGATCTTCTCTAGAATATGACCAATCATCACTGGGTCTCATATATTTCATTGCATACATGATAGTTACTCATGCAATATCTCTTTTCAAGAGTCTATGGGGACTATTAATAGAGATACACTCCATGGCTCATCATTATGAGACATCTCTTGGAGTTTTCCATGCTAAACGCCTTTAGCATCAAATGAATATACGTTCCTTGGGTTAAGCAGAGCATCGTTTTAAATCTATCTATATAGATTCATATCTCCAATTAAGATAATCTTCCCAAATCATTCATGGAGGAATGTTTAGACAACTTTATCTTTACTGTTTATAACATTGATATGTTATTCCTTATTCCTCAGGTACAAGTTTACCTCCAATTCCTTTCCATGTTCAACTTGAATTCACCGGGTTTGATTCCTTCCTTTGATCAACGTTAGCCACCCAAGTGTTTGGCCTCTAGAGGTGATCCACTAAGGAAGAACACGTATTCAAGAAGATGGGTGTTTGGCAAAACCCAAGTTTTTCTATCTCTATAGAAAATATGTACTCTCACAATTCTTTGAATTGCCATTCATGTGTGTTGTGAAAAACAACAACCCTCACCCATAATAAGACTCCTCTTATTTATAGATGTAGGCAACTTTCCTTAACAATTAAGGAATTGAGTTTTATTTTAATTAATTAAACTACTATAATTAATTATGTTCCTAATCGAATTAGAAATAATTAATTAAATTCTTTTAATTAATTAGCCTCATAATCTTACAAGGAATATATGAGAGTACATTTATTAATTAATTCCCAAACTATTTTAGGAATTAAATAATAATAGTAGTAGTAGTAATAATAATAAGACTCTATTATTAATTTATATTTAATATTTCAAAATATTAAATAATAAATATTAAGCTATTTAATTGATTCTATCACCATAGATTAAATTAAATATACTTAACTTATTATTACGATTATGCTATTTACTTCTTAAATACATATTTTTTCTTTTGCGGTGTGACGCTTTAGGTTCTCCATATTAAATTGGTTGTGAATAAATCAATTAGAATAATTCTAATCTTATTTAAATAAATAAATTAACCTATTAATTTATTTAAATAAATAACATTTATTTTACAATAAGGATAAGCCTCCTTAGCGATCAACGACTTTCCAGATAATATAGATTTCAACTTTATCATAAAAGAACCTTTGAGTAAATAGTTACCGTACAATTCAATCCTTCCACCATACAATGTCCCAATTTAACTGTAAGACATAAAATTACTGTCGAGTCTTATTTTATTTAATTATATGTATTTCGATTCTTAAATGCACAAATCCATATAATACAAATTAGAAACTCCTTTCTAATTTCATTCTGCCTTGGCCAAGGACTACTGGGTTGTCATTTACCGAATCACATAGGACATTTCTCTTCTTTTACTAGAAGCAGTAGATTCTTTATTGATCATTCATTATCTCCATGCACAATTTATTATACCCAAGCATACCCTTTGATATACCCTAAGGGTTTTAAGGAATAAGTCAAAGTATAATTTATTATACACAAGATACTATAATGATCTTAAGTCTAAGAATCACTTGTACTACTATCACTATAGGAATTCCTATTGACAGACAAATAAAACTCCATTAGGTATTCTTTAACGAGCCACGTTCAGTAAACTTATTCTCTAATAAGCACCTACATACTTGCTTTAGTGTCTCCACATAAATGATCATGATATCAGTCATCCTCATCCAGTGAGCAAGCAATGTATGTACCAATCTATCCGGATTCACTAATCTCCTTTTTAGTAATCCATCGATTGGGAATATTTTAGTTTTTAAGTTATTTAAGAATTTAGATCTCATTAGCATGATCTCAGCATTGCTTAAAACTATGAGTTTATCACATATTATTAAAACAACACCATGTAGATAAATTAAAGCCTTTATAAAAATGAATACTTTTATTAATAAACGAATAAGATTGTTACAAAGTATATGCTTTATCATCAACATGATTGGCTTGTGTGCATTGTGACAACCCGAAAAAATCGGATTGTTCAGAATTTAAGTTTAAAGAATTAGTTATTAATAAAATTAATTTTTATTAATAATATTTTGTGTTATGTGTTTATTAATCGTTCTAGAACCTAGGATGATTATAAAACGGGAGGATTCTGGCAACGAGCTAGACTGAACGAGTAAGAATTTTCAAGACGAAAATAAAATTTTTCCAGGAACAAAAATATTTTAGAGGAAAAAGACGAAATAGATACTATTCACCCGACGAAAATCTAAGTGTGACGCCCCCAAAATATGTATACATCACTGATAAGTAGATTTTATACCTACTTATCCGGTATCTGTTACTTGAATTATTTGCTTAATCTCATGTTTCTTAGTTGCTTTTCATGCATTTTGTGTTCGTTTTGTAGATTATATGCTTGGGAGTTGAAATCGCAAAGAATTGGTATGAAAACGTAAAGAAAAATAATCCGGACATCGTTTGGGCTTTTATGTTTATTTAATGTTCTTGGTTTGGAACTTGGATTACATTGTAGAGCTTCTTCTTAGCTTTTCGGAACTTCTTGAATCATTCCAATCGGAGTTCGGATGCAAGAGTTATGACATTTGTACCAACGGACGTCGAACGTCACTGTTTTGGGTGGCCATTTGCATAGAAGTCACTTCCAGCCCAATTTTGACCTTCATTAGTCCGTTATTTCTAAAATCTTAAAGAATAAAAGTTGTAGAGCTCATCGATATCTTCAATTTGATAGGTGGCAGGCCTCTTAACTCTTCCCGGATCAAACGTTATGACCGTTTTCCCAAAGGACGTCAGAGCAGAAAATTTTTCTTCACAAAACCGTCGCCGGGGTTGGCATGCAAGGCACAAAGCAGGCCCCTAGCCCGCCGGGGCGGGCCCAAAACATGCCTAGACCCCCACCGGGGTGGGGGTATGTCCATAAAATGCACGAAAATGCTAATTTTGGTCCAATTTGAGTCCGAAAAGGATTGTTTCGATCCGATTGACACAAGGACTTCGAAGAGGACTTCCAAGAGGACTTAAAGACATATGAAGAGACTTATAAAAGGAGAAGAATCACAAGGATTAAAGGAGATGAGAGACTAGATAGAGGATTCAATTAGATTAGATTAGAGTAAATTAGATAAAAACACTAGTTCTTATTAGATTTGGAGAATGAAGCAACTTGGAGACAATTGAAGATTCAAAGTAGGAGCAAGGAGGGAGCATCAAATCTATAGACAATAGATTCTATCTTCTCATCTTCTTCTATCTTTGTCTTTTATTGTTTATTCAAGTGTGGATTCTTAGTTTTAATTCAATGAACTAATTCTTTGTTTGAGATTACAATGGATCTTATTATGTAGTTTATTTTAATATGCTTCGTTATCAATTATTATGTTCTATTATGAGGATTGTCTATTGTGATTTGGACTTAATTGTTTAATTGATTGGCCATCAATTACCGTGATAATCTATATGAACTCGAGAGATGAAGTATTGATTTAGATCTTATCATGATAGCATGTGTCATGAATTTTGTCAATAGCAGATTTTTGATTATTGTTAAGGTAGAGATAGGCTTGACATCGCATGTAATCGGATAGAGAACTTATTCTTCAACCTTCTTCAATTGTAATTCACATAGAGATATAATGGGTTAGTTGAATAAGGTGTTTAACGGATTTCTATCTTAATTGTGGATTGACGTTAATATGTGTATTATGCATCGAGATGTGGTTTTACCTGCTTTAGTGTTCTTGATTAACAATTCAGGATAGAGAATAATTGATGAGAAGTGTGTTAACTTAAATGAAGCAATAAGTGAAGTTGTGATCTTAAATCTCCGTTATCTTAATTTAACTAGTGGTAATTAGAATTAGTTTACTTATAAATTGAAATTTCTTCGTTTAAATAAGATTGAGTTGGTTACGGGTTAGTACTTGGTGATTTTTATTAAACAATTTCTCGTGGGAACGATACTCTACTTTCACTTTATTACTTGTTGACCACGTATACTTGCGTGTTGTAAGTAATTAGATTTTACCCAACAAGTTTTTGGTTGAGTCGTCAAATACATGGTACAGAATACAAATACAACTTAATTATACAACCGTATGTAGTAAAAAAATACGACAAAAAAATAAGTATGAGTTTTAATATAAATATTATCGTCTCAGACAATATACAAACTCAAATTCAATATTATTACATTTATTTTCTCACTATTTCACCGAATAGTGAGGACTACTAATGCTATCATCTCGTCCGTCACACTCGCTCCCTGACTAGTCCCTCGCTTTCGTTCTCATTTCTGAAGAGAACAATAAAAGTAAAAGGTGAGCTCAACTAGCCCAAGAGGGAAATATTATGACTAAGATAATCTTCAATATATTATCGTTAGCCTTCAACGATGTTAAAACCGATACAATATAACAACCATCAAGTTTAACTGCAGCGGAACAAGCAATCCATTAAAAGAGTCAAGTAGGGAATAAAATCTACTATCTTTTATGATTTAGAAGGTTTTTAATCACTTTTATCGTCGAGACTCAGCTTAATAAATAATCTACATCTCATCCCTGCACTACGGCCAAAGATATTCATTAGTATCACAACCACAAATTATTCGTGCACTACGGGTCAATGATATTCGTGTATTCATCAATGGTCATGTACATGCCAACAACTGTCCATCAATGCACTACGGGCCAATGAGGACTTTTACCACATCATTTGTAACATTACGGTCATGATTACACCGAATAATCCCTGGTCATAATCATACCAAGTCCATCTATGCACTACAGGCCACAGATGACTTTCAACAAAATATAAACATGAGGATGATGACAATGATATAAGAATTCAATAAAACAAGTTCAAGAATTAATTTGTCCAGGAACCAATAACGTACAAATTGTCAACATGATATTTCTTTGTGGAGTAAAATTCAAGAATGCTCAGAAGAATATTTACATGAAAAGATACTGGATGAAGCGCAAATATCAAGGATATTCCACTAATTTCATGGATTATAGAAGTCAAAACTTTAACCAACTGAGTATAATAAAGAATGGAATAACAAAAGAAATCACTAGGCATGCAATGAATCGCACGCAAAAGTTATTCCAACGAATAATAAATAACGAGAATCCAGTCCGGCGTAAAACGCATGCATGTGATATTCCAACGAATAATAAAGATTTTAATAAGGTCCGCCGTAAAACGCATGCACGTGATATTCCAATGTAATAATAAAGATGGAACCAGTCCGCGTAAAAGCGCATGCATGGATGTTCCAACAGAATGATAAATAATGGAACCAGGTCCGGCGTAAACGCACAGACATGATGTTCCAACAGAATGATAAAGAATGGAATAACAGAAATTCTCTTCATGGATAAGAAAGAAATAATACTCCCTACCTTAGACAAACTGGATACAGGAATAGTGAGGTAGCAGACTTCTCTTCTTCTTTCTCTCTATAATTTCTCTCTATAATAATCGCTCTAAAGCTTTTGTGAATTGGTGAGAAATGAAGGAAGAATGAGCTTCTATTTATAGGAAAATATAGTTTCGATAATTGCACGTTTTGGGGCTCGAAAAATTACAGTACAATACCTCCAACTTTTCTTTCATTTTTAATTTAGTCCTGCAAGTATTATCAAACTTGCACCACCTCCCCTAATAGTAAATAATGTGAATCAATAGTATAATCATGTGAAAAATACGAATTATAGTATAGTACCTCCATCTATACCTCCATTTTTAACTTAGTGATGCAAGTATTATCAATTTTGCACCAACTCCCCTAATTGTACAAGAATGTGATTCAATAGTACACACATGTGAACAAATAGTTATATAAGCATGTGAATTAGTAGCAATTAATTACTCATTTATCCGATAAATTACCCGATTTATCAATATAACCCCCAGACATCAATTATCATCGGAATAAATGTCGATTTCCACTAACACTAATAATCCCAACACAATGGAACTATCAATATCATCTTTAATCAACACGAACTTATTCATCACTAATATTATAACTCACAATATTTAACAACCAGGTCGTTCCCAGGAAAGAGGGGGACTTTCCGATAAGGATTTCTCCTTATCAAGTGCAATTAGGTGACCAAACCTCTCCTCGATGTAACTTCTAGACATTGTCAATATTGCAAATAATAATATGAATAACTTTGTCGTCTCAATTATTGATTTAATAATATAAAATATTATGCAAAAGATACTGTGACAATAATTGAATCAATAATATGAGAGATATGATGCAGTAATTACTGTAGCAATAATTGAGTATAACTGAGTGACTTCTCACGTAAGCATCAATAATCAATACCGTGTGCTACTATGCAACCACATGTATTACTGTACTTTTAACACCGGGTGTTTCAATAGTTAACGGTAAAACTTCCGCCGTTATTTTTATAAAGTATTTTTGTCGTATTCTCAATTCGACAATAATTTAATTAGCTAATGGGGGTCACCAATGATTGTGCTTGTTATATTTAATATTCCTGTTAAAACGAATATTCCCAGACCAATCGAATATTATATAACAACTTGCGTACTTTGCAAAATTTGTAAATATTACCCACAACTATAACATTATATCAAATCCACACCATAATATTCAAAAATATATTTTGAGAAAATTATTCTATATTCATAAAAGTTGGGGTCTTACACTAAGGGTATTAGGGTTTGAATAACCTAAGCCTTTCCAATAGTTTGGTATGTCGAAATGACATTCCGTCGAAAGATTTGACGATAATATGTCGTGAAAAGTTATGTTAACCGATAAAAGTTTTTTTCGAAAAACATGTAGAAATCGAATGAAATAAAAATGACGAAAAATAATTGTTATTTACTTTTCATTTGTTTAACTATGTTAGGGGAAAACATGAAGGAAAACGCTTATCATCAAAAAGTATTTTTTAGTTTTTTTAAGTTCCGAAAAATGCGTAAAAGTAAATCTGTAAAGAAAAGATAAAATATCCAAAAATATTTGGACTCTGAGAATCATAGTTTTGAAAACTGTCAGACGAATCCCGAAAGACTGGACAACGAATCTTCCAGGAGAAGCTTCGTGAATACTAAGGAGGTGTGAATAGTAAGGTGGTTTACCAAATGACCAAAACGCCGCTAAGCTTTGAAATTCTATATAAGCTAAGCTAATTCATTTCATTTGTTAGTTTTTTCAACTAACACATGAAAATTAGAGAGAAAAAGAGAAAGAGAGCTTGGATGCTCGGATTGGAGAAAGAGAAGAAACGTAAAAGCTAAAAAATCGCAATATTAAGCAAAAGGAAGAAGAAAATGGAAGAAATCCATGAAGAAATGAACCCAAATATGTAGGGTTTCATAAGAATGTAAGAAAATGTAGAAAATGTGAGTTATGGATTAAAGAATGAACGAATTACGAGTTCGGATGACCGAATTACGGACGAACGAACAAAGAACGTTAATAACGAAAAATAAACGAATGATGATATTTATACCAATCAACTGGCATGTTAATGGATTCAGAATGAAATTCTGTCAGGGGGAAATTGAAGTACGTAAGATAAGGAAGAGAATGGCTTTGGAACGTTCTCGTTTCGAGTTATAACGAAGAAGTTATGAGATTTCAAAATAGGCGTCTCAAGCATGTTCAACACTTAGAAAAAAATTATAAGTTTTAGAACTGGCGCCGCAACGCCAGTTATGCCTTAGAAGGATGTGTCGCAGCGCCAGCCCAGGGACTCAACTATTGCTAATTTGTGCTGTTGCGGCACTAAAAACAAAGGGAACCGGCGTCGTAGCGCCGGTGTAGGGAAAAACCCAAAGAAGAGCTTTTAAATGCTCATCTCCTGGGGGAAGTGTAATGAAAGATATTGAACATATAGTTCACATATTTTAGCACTTAAAAAAGTGATTTAAACCTTTAGTAAAGTTTGAACGGAAAGATTGAACGGGATTAAAAGACAAAGAATGTAAACGTAAAATAAGTAACCAATATCCAGGGACCGTAGTTGCGATAAAATAAACGTGTGAGATTGCTATGATTGTGATTCCTTAGACGTTGAGTGATAAGGGTGACTTATAACATTTCAATGTTATAACATTTCAATGTTATAAGGCCATAATGAAAGTTAGATGTAAAGCGTTAAAACGCTGTAAATGCAACGTAGTTGAGATAAACAATCGGTCTTTAGCATATAACGAACCGTATGGCTTCGTTATTAAGAAAAGATGATGAACGTGAGGTTCATGTAATGGATAATGAGAGAAAGCGATTAAAACTTTAGGTAAAGGTTGAAGGAGAGATTAAGAAATGAACAACGTGAACGCTGAATATGTAAACTGTAACACCACAGTCCCACATCGAAAGATAGGAGAAATATTTGTCTGCATATAAGGAAATAAGTTACTACCAATAGTACATTCAAGTCATGACCTTTTAGGTGAGTCTATGGTGGGCTAAGATGACCCAAGAAGATACTATTGGGCTAGTGGTTTGAGGCCTTATTTTGTGGGATTTGATTTGATTCGGACTTGGGATTTGACCCGAGATTTGTTCTGGACTTGGGATTTGACCCAGATTGTTACATATGGTATCAAAGCTGACTCTCGAAAGCTCGGGTCGGATTATCCGATTGGGTTTCCAAAGGTGGGGACACGAATGCTGGTGGTATTATCCCACAATGGAGAGATGGAGGTCTAGAGGTGGGGACACGAAGCCAGTCGGTATTATCCCAGAATGGCTAGAGAGGCAAAGATCTTTGGGCCGTGTGTGTGATTGGTTCTGACGGGGACGTCAAAAATTTAAGTGGGGAGTTTGTAACACCCCAGTCCCACATCAAAAGATAGGGGAAAAATTTATCTTCATATAAGAAAATAAGTTACTACCAATAGTACCTTCAAGTCATGACCTTTTGGGTGAGCCTGTGGTGGGCTAAGATGACCCAAGAAGATACTATTGGGCCAGTGGTTTGAGGTCTTATTTTTTTGGATTTGATTCGATTCGGACTTGGGATTTGACCCGAGATTTATTCCGGACTCGGGATTTGACCCGGGTTGTTACATAAACGATCATCGTGAATCGTATTCGTGTCGGGTGAACGTTCTAAGTTTACATTGATGGCGTGACTTAGACGTTGACGAAGGTAGTAAGTAAGATATAAAATTATCAAAAAGCCATAATGAATGGTAACAAGATTAATGAAAGTCCGAGTGTGAGTCAGATAGAGAATGTTAGAATGAACGTAAACATTAAACACTTTAGCCGACGTAAGGGTTGAGTGTACACGAATATTAAACGGGCAGAACCTACACACATTGTATCGTTTGACCATAAGGTAATTAAGACTAATGATTAAACCTGTGAACGGTGAAGAAACTGAATTAATGACAATGACATATAACGTCAAGAAGCTGAGTTAATGATTACAACTTGGGAGACGTTCTGAGTCAAATGAACCGGACGTTATAAGTTATGAATAAGATAATGTAAAAATTTTAACGCTATGAAAACATCGTATTAATATTGAATGATCATTCTAGGCATATAAAAGACTGTATGACTTAGACGATAAGGAATAAATCCTGAGGTATGACATTTAGTTGCCAGAAAGCCATAAGGAATGGGAAATCAACTTAACAAACATTATAGCTTTAATGGTTAGAATAAGTTAAGTTTAGGCTGTGGTACAATCGTAATCTTTAATGGTTGACATATAGTAGTTGGGCTAAACAATTCCTTCAGAGAGCGGAGGTATATACGAACTAGCCACCGATCTAACTCGCTGTGAAAGACAGTGTAGATGAGACGATAAACTAGTTTGTTGGTTGTTTGTGGAAAACTACTTAGAGTACCATATGGACTACTAGTAGAGACTCGATGTGTGCTAAATCCTAGAAAAGTTATAAGAAGAAGATAAGAATTTAAATGGCAAAAAGCACTTTTTCACCACTGTGGTTGTAGTGTTTTAAGCAATTAACCACTGTGCTTTTAAAATATTCAATTATCCAACTGTGCTTTTTAAAAATATTCAATCAGGCCATTCCTTCCATTTTTGTAGACGGACGTTAACAAATCTGCTCTTGTTTCCTACGTGGCCTTTTTTTAAAAAAAATAAACAATTACGTGGTATGTAAGACCCCAACTTTTTAATGAATAAAATCAAATTTTCTCTATTTATTATTGTGAATAATAAGGTATTAATTTGATATAATACTTTGGTTATGGGTGAAATGTGCAAAATTTTTAAAATAAGCAAGTGGTTATAAAATATTCATTTGTCGTGGAATATTCGTTTGGTCGTGGAATATTCTTTCTGTCGGGGAATATTCGTACGACGACGCAACCATTTGTGGGCCCCATAACGGATAACGATCGGATGAAGAAAATGACAAATTTGAGTTTTTACAATAATCTGGCAGTAGTTATTACCGATTAACACCGCTGGAATACACGTGGTTAAAATACAAGAATGTCTGGCGTTCAGTTGCCAGAAGATACCAGTATTGCACAATATTGTTGCATTATTGATTCTTACGTAAGAAGGCACTACTCAATAATTATTATAGTAATTACTGTTCAATATTTTATTTTATTGATTCAATAATTGCTGAGTTGATATTTTATATTATTGTTGCTCAATAATTGTCACTGCACATCATCTCCATTATCAGATCAATATTTCATATTATTTAGAATAATATTATTAGATAGCATTATTGGCAATGTCTAGAAAGTTCTGTCAAGGAGAGGTTTGGTCACCTAATTGCGCGCCAATAAGGAGAAATCCTTATCGGAAAGCCCCCTCTTTCCTGGGAACTGCCTGGTTGTCATAATTGCGATTCTGTAATATTATTTATGAATAATTAATTATTGATTTATATGATAAGGAAATATTTATAATATGTGGATATAAATGATGGATTTATTTATTTTATGTGGATAAAAATGAAGGAATTAATGCTGAGGTGTTTTATCAGTATTTTGTCGGATTGAAAGTATTTAAAAATCATCCGTTTGTGGATTTCGGGTATTTTCTGATTGGAATTTGGAAAAACTTTCTTCTACAAAGTTGTAGAGGATTAAATTTCCTATGGAAAACACATGAGATTTGAATTTTTCTGATAAAGGGCTATTTATTATGAATTGTTGAAGTTTCGGAAAATAAAATGATTTTTATTAAAACATGGGTGGGCCCCACTTTTGGTTGGTGAAAATGTGCTGAGATTTTTATTCAAATGTGGTAGGCTTGAATAGTAACAGTAAAGCCATCGGTGTGAGTTAGTCTCACTATGACGTTTCTAAGCATTTTCCTATAAATAGGGTGCTTAGTTAGAATTGAAAATCACACCCGTAATTCATAAGTTTTCTCTTTTCTCTCTATAATATTGAGCGTATTTTGTGAGTATTTTAGTACTTTGAGTGTTGCTATATACGGCAAGTTCCTTCAAAGATTATATTCACTATTCCAAATGTAAGTACTTGTCTTTGCAAGGTAAGGATGTTGTTTTCTTCTTAAATGATATTATTTTCTTCAATATCATTATGCCAAATATTAGTCCGAACTTTTATCAAATTTGGAACTTTTAGTGTTTGGTTACTATTCACGTTCACGTATCGACACTATTTACGTATACGACACTATTCACGAATACGGCACTATTCACCAAAAAAATAAAATTTTCTTCTTTTTGTCCAAGATGTCTATTATGGTTACTATCTTTGATTGTATCCATGTATTATTGATCTTGGATAAACTGTGATACGAATCCCTAATATTTGTCCTTCTGTCTCACTGGATTCATTTTTTTAAAAATATTTTTCATCATCCTCAGTCCTAAATGATGATATTACTGAATATCTTTGGCCTGTAGTGCAAAGATGAATGATTACCTAAAGAATATCTTTGGCCCGTAGTGCAAAGATAAACAGGTGTTGAGATGAACATGACCAACTAGTGATACAAATGAATATCTTTGGCCTAAGATGTGAGACAAGAACTAGGAGGGGAGAGACGGGGAATTCCTTCGCTAGTATGACCCGACTAAGTTTATTTGGTATTTATTTGGTCGGTCAGAGTATAGGGATAATATATGACATGACTATTAACCCTTATTTTATGGCAGTATTTAAGAATGGCAGCTGAGAACGTCAATAATGGAGTAAATCAGACCGTGGAGACACCTTTAATCACCACCCAGGGGAACGTGCAACAGGAGGGAAATATTCCTTTTGTAAACAACACTACCGAGCAAATGATGAATGATGGGATGTTCAGAAGTTTTTTGCAGTTCATGCAAAACCAGACGAGGGAGACACAATGCACGAGTAGTGAGTGGAAATGATAAGAATCTGCCACTTGTCATAACCAAGCAATTTAAGGAGTTGGGACCACCAGAATTTATTGGAAAGCCGGATCCGATCAAGGTAAAAATATGGGTCAAGCAAATTACCAAGATATTCGATGTCTTGGGATGCACAGAGGAACAGAAGGTTTCATTCGCCACCTTTATGTTCCGTGGTGAGGCAGACTACTAGTGGGAGTCTGTGAAGCGTACCCAGCCGATCGCACTCAGCATGTTTTGGGAAATGTTTCAAAAACTGTTTAATGATAAGTACTTTCCTGAAAGTATTCGTCATATGAAGGAGGTAAAGTTTATCAGACTGGAACAAAATAACATGACAGTGTCCCAGTACGAGGCGAAGTTTGCAGAGTTATCCAGGTTTGCACCTCATTTGGTTAAAAATGAGGAACGAATGACGAGGATGTTTCTGAGAGGTTTAAAGCCCGAGATTCGGCAATATCTTATATCTCATAAATTTGCTTTATATTCAGATGTTGTAAACAGGGCTCAATTATTAGAGCGAGATAATGAGTATGTGAAACAAAGGGACCACAACCAGGGTCATACTGGTGGCAGCGGTCATCAGAGCAATGACAACCAGAGGGAAGGAAAGCATTCGGACAAAAGCGGTAACCACTCTGATGGTAATTGTGGCCGTGATAATAGAAGGAGCGAGTCGGGAGGAGATTTCAAGAGGAGAAGGTACAACAATGATAACGTGAAGACGTCATCACAAACATCAACTGTTTTTAGGGGAGGAGAACAAGCACCGGTCGTTTATTACAAATGCGGGAAAGAGGGACACATCAGCCCAAACTGCCCACAACAATCTAAGGTGTGTTATAACTGTGGAAAGGAAGGTCATATAGCTAGAGATTGTCTAGTTATGAAACCAAGTTCAACGGGGATGGTGACTCCAAAGGCTGTCCTAGACAAGTCAAAGTCGGTGGTTCCAGGAAGGGCGTTTGTCGTGACTGCCCAAAACGCGGGGAACCCAAACGAGGTGATCACGGATAAGCTAATCATAAACTCTTACGAAGTTTATACCTTATTAGATACCAGTTCTACCCATTCTTTTATCTCTCCTGCTTGTGCTCAACATTTAAACTTGACTCCGGAGAAGTTAGACCTTGACTTATCTGTTGAGACCTCGTTAGGAGAAACTTTCATTACATCTACTATTTATAAATCTTGCTTGATTCAAGTCGGTACCATCACATTACCTGCCGACCTTATTTCGTTGAAAATTCTTGCATTTGATGTGATTTTAGGGATTGATTGGTTAACCACGAATCATGCTAAAATTGATTGTTTTCATAAGGTTGTTAGTTTTCATATTCCTAATCAACCTATTATACGAATTCAAACAACCAAACCATTAAAGACAATCACTGTCATATCAAGCCATAAAGCTATTCGTTTATTAAAAAATGGATGTCAAGCTTTCTTAGCCCATGTCACGGACTTGAACAAAAACACGTCAGATTTGAATAAAATTTCTGTTGTTAATGAATTTCCTGACGTATTTCCTGAAGAACTTCCCGGTCTACCCCCAGAACGTGAAGTTGAATTCTTTATTGATCTTGAACCTGGTACAAAGCCCATTTCTAAAACCCCATATCGAATGGCTCCTATTGAACTTCAGGAGTTGTTGGACATCGGTTTCATTCGTCCTAGTACATCTCCTTGGGGTGCTCCTGTGTTATTTGTAAAGAAGAAAGACAGAAGTATGCGACTTTGTATTGACTACCAAGAATTGAACCATGTCACCATCAAGAATAGGTATCCGCTACCTCGCATTGATGACCTGTTTGACCAGTTGCAAGGAGCACAATTCTTTTCAAAGATCGATCTTCATTCGGATATCATCAAGTTGAAGATTAAAACTGAGGATATTCTAAAGACTGCCTTCAGAACTCGGTACGGGCATTATGAATTCTTAGTCATGTCTTTTGGATTAACTAATGCTCCTGCTGCTTTCATAGATATGATGAACCGTGTATTCAAATAATATTTGGATCAGTTCATTGTTGTTTTTATTGATGACATCCTCATCTATTCCAAAAGCCGTGAAGATCATGAGCGCCATTTGTAGCTAGTACTGCAAAGGCTTCGTGATAACAAGCTATATGCCAAGCCGAAGAAATGCGAGTTCTGGCTTGAGGAAGTAGCATTCCTTGGGCACGTGGTGTTAAAACATGGAGTATCTGTCGACTCGGCGAAGATTGAAGCCATACAAAGTTGGGAGCAACCGAAGTCGGTGATCAATCATCGTAGCTTTACGGGCTTAAATTGGTTATTATCGAAGATTCGTGGAAGGATTTTCTCAAATTGCTACTCCGTTAACTCAGCTGACTCGTAAAGATATAAAGTTCGGTTGGAGCGAGGATTGTGAGAAGAGTTTTCAAGAACTCAAGAGAAGACTCATTTTGGCACCTGTTCTGACAATACCATCTGGTTCGGATGGATTTGTTATCTACAACGATGCTTCAGGCAAAGGGTTAGGATGTGTTCTCATGCAACATGGGAAAGTCATAGCCTATGCCTCATGGCAACTCAAAGAATATGAGAGGAATTATCTTACTCATGATCTCAAGTTGGCAGCAGTCACTTTCGCGTTGAAGATCTGGAGACACTACCAGTATGGGGAGAAAGTGGAGATCTATATAGATCATAAAAGCCTCAAATATTTTTTCACCCAAAAGGAACTCAATATGCGGCAACGACGTTGGCTCTAGCTGTTAAAAGATTACGATCATACCATCCAATATCATCCTGGAAAAACAAACGTGGTAGCTGACGCATTGAGTAGAAGATCATATGCGGGTACGAGTGCAATGTTGTTAACACAAAAGTCCATTTTGTATGACTTACAAAGGATGGAGATAGAGGTAAAGGCTCCAAGTACCCACGTGATGATATCAAACATACGAATAGAACCAACTTTAATCGATAAAGTTAAAGTTGCTCAAGCTATGGACATGGAGCTGATGCATATGAAGAAGAAAGTGCAAGAAGGTGTTATTCCAGAAGTAAGAAACGATGATGAAGGAATACTTCGAGTCAACTCCAGATTTTCTATTCCTAACGATTCTGACTTGAAGCATATAATCATGATGGAGGCACACAACACACCGTTTGCAATCCATCCTGGGAGTACCAAAATGTATCATGATCTTCGACATACATTTTGGTGGAGCAATATGAAAAGAGAGATCGTAGAGTTTATCTCGAGGTGTTTAACTTGTCAACGTGTAAAGGCGGAGCATCAAATGCCAAATGGTCCATTACAACCACTTGAGATTCCGAAATGGAAGTGGGAACACATTACCATGGATTTTGTTACGGGTCTTCCCAAGGTTTCTCAAGGCATAGATGCGATTTGGGTTATTGTTGATAGATTAACCAAGTCTGCCCATTTCTTGCCTATACATGAGACTTATTCCCTTGAACGTCTTGTTAGTATATATGTAAATGAGATTATAAGATTGCATGGCATGCCAGTATCCATAGTTTCGGATCGTGACCCAAGATTCACTTCACGATTTTGGGTTAGGTTGCAGAAGCTATGGGCACGGATTTATTTATTGATTCGGCATACCATCCTCAAACCGGACGGACAATCAGAGAGGACTATTCAAACTCTTGAAGATCTATTAAGACTCTGTGTCCTAGATTTCAAAGGGAGTTGGGATAAGTACCTACCATTGGTGGAATTCTCCTACAACAACAGTTATCAGGCAAGTATAGGTGTGGCTCCATTCAAGGCGTTGTATGGAAGAAAATGTCGTTCTCCAGTATGATGGGACGAGGTGGGTGAAGCAACATTGTTGGGAACAAAGTTGGTACGAATGACTACAGAGAAGATCCAAACAATTCGACAACATATACAAACGGCACATGATCGACAAAAGAGTTATGCAGATCTTCATCGAAAGGACGTGGAATTTAATATTGGGGATCATGTATTGTTACGTGTTGCACCATGGAAGGGAGTTACAAGATTTGGGAAGAGAGGAAAGCTCAATCCACGATTTGTTGGTCCATTTGAGATTCTTGACCGAATAGGAAATGTGGCCTATAGACTCGCATTACCTCCAAGCATGTCTCGTGTTCATAATGTTTTTCACATATCTATGCTTCATAAATATGTTAAAGACCCGAACCACATTATTGAGTTAGAACCAGACGAGATAGCTGAAGATTTAACGTATGAGGAGGTACCTGTAAAGATCTTGGATAGGAAAGAGCATGTCCTACGCACGAAGGTTATACCACAAGTTAAGGTTTTGTGGAGAAACCATGCTATTCAAGAGATGACCTGGGAGTTGGAATCAGAAATGAAAGCGAGGTATCCTCACCTTTTCGAAACACCAGGTACGTACGTCAATTTCGAGGACGAAATTTCATAAGGAGGGGAGGTTGTAAGACCCCAACTTTTTAATGAATAAAATCAAATTTCCTCTATTTATTATTGTGAATAATAAGGTATTAATTTGATATAATACTTTGGTTATGGGTGAAATGTGCAAAATTTTCAAAATAAGCAAGTGGTTATAAAATATTCATTTATCGGGGAATATTCATTTGGTCCTGGAATATTCTTTACGTTCGGGAATATTAAATTCGACGGCCAAGACCATTTGTGGGCCCCATAACGGATAACTTCTTGGATGAAGAAAATGACAAATTTGAGTTTTTACAATAACGACGTAGTTATTACTGCTTAACACTGTTAAAATACACGGTGGTTAAAATACGATATATGCGTGGTTGCACAAAGAATAACTACCAGTATTACCTGATATTGTTGAATTATTGATTCTTACGTAAGAAGGCACAACTCAATAATTGTTACGAAGAATTACTTGCTCAATATTTTATTTTATTGATTCAATAATTGTCGCGTTGATATTTTATATTATTGTTGCTCAATAATTGTCACTTGCATCATCTCCATTATCGATCAATAATTCATATTATTTGGAATAATATTATTAGATAGCATTATTGGCAATCTCTAGAAAGTTCATCAAGGAGAGGTTTGGTCACCTAATTGCTTGGCCAAGATGAGGAGAAATCCTTATCTGGAAGCCCCTCTTTCCCGGAACCGTCGGTTGTCATAATTGTGATTCTCAGAATATTATTTATGAATAATTAATTATCGATTTATATGATAAGAAAATATTTATTTTATGTGGATATAAATGATGGATTTATTTATTTTATGTGGATAAAAATGAAGGAATTAATGCTGAGGTATTTTATCAGTATTTTGTCGGATTGAAAGTATTTAAAAATCATCCGTTTGTGGATTTCGGGTATTTTCTGATTGGAATTTGGAAAAACTTTCTTCTACAAAGTTGTAGAGAATTAAATTTCCTATGGAAAGCACATGAGATTTGAATTTTTTTGATAAAGGGCTATTTATTATGAATTGTTGAAGTTTTGGAAAATAAAATGATTTTAATTAAAATATGGGTGGGCCCCACTTTTGGTTGGTGAAAATATGCTGAGATTTTTATTCAAATGTGGTAGGCTTGAATAGTAACAGGTAAAGCCATCAGGTAGCAGGTTAGTCTTCTATGACGTTCTAAGTATTTTCCTATAAATAGGGTGCTTAGTTAGAATTAAAAATCACACCAAAATTTATAAGTTTTCTCTCTTTCTCTCTATAATATTGAGCGTATTTTGTGAGTATTTTAGTACTTTGAGTGTTGCTATACGGTGCAAGTTCCTTCAGCATTATATTCATTATTCCAATCCAAGTCTTGCTCTTTGCAAGGTAAGGGATGTTGTTTTTTCTTAAATGATATTATTTTCTTCAATATCATTATGCCAAATATTAGTCCGAACTTTTATCAAATTTGGAACTTTTGTGTTGGGGTTACTATTCACGATATCGACACTATTCACGTATCTGACACTATTCACGAATCTGGCACTATTCAAGAAAAAATAAAATTTTCTTCTTTTTGTCCAAGATGTCTATTATGGTTACTATCTTTGATTGTATCCATGTTTTGATCTTTATTTTTGAATTCTGCTTCAAAATTGGTTATTATGGAGTATTATTGATCTTGGATAAACTGTGATACGAATCCCTAATATTTATCCTTCTGTCTCACTGGATTCGTTTTCTTTAAAATATATTTCGTCATCCTCAGTCCTAAATGATGATATTACTGAATATCTTTGGCCTGTAGTGCAAAGATGAATGATTACCTAATGAATATCTTTGTCCCGTAGTGCAAAGATGAACATGTGTTGAGATGAACATGACCAACTGGTGATACAAATGAATATCTTTGGCCTGTAGTGCAAATATGAATATTTGATTCAAGATGTATATTGATTGATGTTACAGGGAAAAAATATTGATGATGGACTTTTAAATCTTAGAAGATAGTATAATTCTTTCTCTACTTAACTCTTCTAATTGATTGTTATTTCCGCTGCAGTTGTTGATCTAAAACTTGTTGTCTATTATATTTTATCAGATTATTCCTTGTTGAAGAGTAATGATAATTTGTTGTATATTATCTTAGTCATAATATTCTTTACTGGGCTAGTTGAGCTCACCCTTTTCCTTTTTGTTCCATTGTTCTTCTCAGGAGGAGAGAATTTAGCAGGAACTAGCCGGGGTATGGAGTGATGATTTAAGATAGTTATTTAGCAGTCCTCACTATTTTTGTAAAATAGTGTATCAATAATTGTAATGAGGACTCCTTTTGAGTTTGTATACTCTCTAGTAGACAATATTTGTATTCAAACTCACTGTACATGTGTTGTCGTATTTTGTACGACAATTGTATTACTGAAGTTGTATTTATTTCTGTACCATGTAGTTGGCGACTCAGAATGGGTGATGTATCCTATTTTGGGGGCGTCACATGGTATATCCTTATGTGGCAACAAAATAATTTTTTAATGGATTTTCTTTATAATTTTTTCTTCTCAAACAAAAAAATAAAATAATAAAATCATTATGTGGCAAAAAATTAATTAAAATAATTATATAATTAAAATAAATATTTTAATTTATGTTTTATAATTTTTTCTTTTCCTTTCTTTTAATAATTATTTTATTTTAAAAATTAATTTCAAATAATACAAATAATATATCAAATTTTTTGTATCAATGAGATCTATTACAACATTACATTAATTTCAACAAAAAGTAAAAATAAAAAATCATTAATTACGTGGCAAAAATAATTAAAATAATAATAAATTAAAATAAATATTTTCATTCATTTTCTTTATTTGTATTCTTTTCCTTATCTCTTTTCATTTCTTTTAATAATTATTTTTATTTTAAAATTTAATACTAATATATATTTTAATTATATAAAAAAGTAAGTACATAATTTACATAAAGTAAAAAATTGATACAATTAGCAAAAATTAGTTAAACAAATGACATAAAAATTAAAAATAAAAATTATAAAGAAAATGATTTTATTATTTTATTATTTTATTTGAGAAAAAATTATAAAGAAAATCCATTAATACAAATAATATATCAAATTTTTTGTATCAATGAGATCTATTACAACATTACATTAATTTTAACAAAAATTAAAAATAAAAAATCATTAATTATTTTTATTTTAAAATTAATTATTTTATTTTAAAATTAATTATTTTGAAATTAATTAATTATTTTTAAAATTAGTATTTTATTTTTATTTTAAAATTAATTATTTTAAAATTATCACCATGGTAGCCGCTTTCTAAAAAATAGCAGGATAATTTTTACTAATTGTATGAATTTTTTTATTTTATGTTAATTATGTACTTATCTTTTTTATATCATTAAAAAAATGAAAAGAGATAAGAAAAAAATACAAATAAAGAAAATGAATTAAACATGTGAATAATATATAACTTTTGTCAAAAATTATATCTGAAACTCAAAGTTTTTAAAATATCTAACTAACAAAGAGACAAACCCAATTTTCCAACCCCACTCCCGCACCCCCGCCCCCTCCCCCTCCCCCTCTTCTCTCTCTCCTCCTCTTCTACATGGATTCTTTTTCCTTTTTCTTAGGCAGTGTGCAAGATCTTCATTTATTTTTTTCCTTTTCTTGGCCGATACTTGGAAGACTTGTTGCGATAGCGGTGGTGCGAGATCTGAAAAATCTTTAGTCTCTTTTTTTTTTTCCACCATTACTTGGGAGATGTGTTGTGATGGCGGTGGTGTGAAGACGTGTTGTGGTGGTGGTGGTGGGAACTCAGCGTGGATCTAGTTCAGTATTGATTGTGGAGGTCAACGTAGATCTGCTTCTCTTCTTTTTATTTTCTGCACTTTTCTTGCGAGAAAAATTGATGATGGTGGCGACCTCTAGCTTGAAGATGATGAGCATTGATGGTGGCATGTTTAATGAAGAAGATGAAAATATGATAAATTTGGGGACAAAAGAAGATTTTTGTAATATTAAAAATGTTATTTTTGTTCAGAAAAATGTAATTTTGGATCGGCAAAAAAAAAGAGAAAAATATTATTTTATTTTTAATTTTTAAAATTAATTATTTTATTTTAAAATTAATTAATTATTTTTAAAATTAATATTTTATTTTTATTTTTAAAATTATCACCATGGCCATCTCAATTAAACTAATATTTTATTTTTATTTTTATAGCTAATTTTCTATTTTATGATAATTTGTATTATTTGGAAAAAAAGATAAAAGAGAAAGAAAATAGCCAACCAAGCTTTCTCCCGCCCAGTCAGCAAAGACACGTAATTTTTTATTTTTTTCAAAAAGCCACGTAAGCAAATTGTTAACGTCTGTTCCTCAAATTGGACGGAATGGCTTGATTGTACATTTTTAAAAAGCACAGTGGGTCAATTGAATATTTTAAAAGCATAGTAGCTAATTGCTTAAAACACTACAACCACAGTGGTGAAAAAGTGCTTTTTGCCGAATTTAAATCATCAAAGATGATGATCGTATGAGCTAAAACATTTTCGTATGTCATAACACTGTAAAACAGTAAAGAAGGATGGTTACGTGAACTTATGTTATAAACAAGAACTATAAGGAGTAAAGTTAAGCTTAAATCAATGCATAAGTCAAATATACGACTAATTGGCACAATGATATTCCTTATGTGATATATATAGGGATTGCGATGAGCAGTTCAACGTAAACTGTAAGCTGTAGCTGTGCGTAAGGCAAGTTTCCTAACTTCATTCATGTTTAATATGAATGCTAGTTTCTTAAACTTCTCAGATGTTGAACATGAGAAGTTTTATCTATGTGCAAATGTGTGATATTTATACAAGGTGGTAGAATGTATGAGGCCTTGTGCCATAATTTTAACACTTCGGTGTTTCTATGAGACGACTTGTTCTGTGATTGAACTGTTCAATATGAAAATGTTCTGTTTATACATGAATCGTTATTTTTAAGTCTGTGCTAATGATTCTAGCCAGACAGAATGTGTATGAAAAAGGTAGAAGCTTGAAAGTATTTCAAAGTGTGTGGCTAATAATTTAAAATGATATGAATCAAAACTATTCCTATTATTCGAGTTTCTTCATAACCTTTGTTCGGTTATTCAAAGTTTAAAAGAATATTTAAAATTTTGATGTTGTTTATTCAACTGCTATGACTTGCTAAGCAATTGAATGCTCACACTTGCTTTAAATGAAAAACATTTTCAGCGTACGTGATAGAAGAACTTAAGGATACCGTAAAGATCAAGCTGACCGGTATCTAGATGGAGTGCCATTCAGTATATGAATGAGCGTGAAGATCAAGCCAAGACTTGTAATGTAGAATAGTTTAATGAACTGTTATGTATCCTTGGTGGCGGATGAAATTCACTCTTGTAAGATGTAAAGAATAATGTAATTATCATTATTTATAATGAACGAGATTATAAGGTATTAAAAACTGGGATTTGAGAATGTATGTTGTTATATTTAGCTATATAATGACGTATGTTTGGAAGAAGATGTACTCGTGATGCACGAAACCTGTAACATTCCAGAATTTTAAATTATAATATTAAATATTTATTGATTTATATAAGTATTTAATGGATATGTTTATTGTTGAATAAATAATTGTTCAATTTGAGTTGATGTGGTTTAGTTAATATTTGTTGTATAAATAATTATGGAGTTTAAATTATAATATTAAATATTTATTAATTTATATAAGTATTTAATGGATATGTTTATTGTTGAATAAATAATTGTTCAATTTGAGTTAATGTGGTTTAGTTAATTATTTGTTGAATAAGTAATTAAGGAGCTAAGAGAATTAATTGTTATGAGATTATATACTAATTTAATTTAATAATTAAGTTAGAGAACTAATAATGATTAAATGAATTATAATATTTTAATTAGAATTTGTAATTAAAATAAAGTGTTAGTTGATTAAATAAAATTATAATTATAAAGAAAATTATAATTATGTGATAATGATTGATGTGTTAAAGTAATTTAATAGATTAGTATTTGAATTGATTAAATTGATTATTTAATTTATTAGAAGTGTGACAAATAACCTTGCTATAAAGAAGTTATTAAAATAAATTAAAGGGGTTTAATTCAGTTTTGCCAAACAAGGCCTAATTCCTATTGAGTCTTTAATCTAATTGTGTTTTATCAAACAAGGCATAATGATTAATTGATTATATTTTATTAGCTTAGTCAAACAAGCCATATGGCTTTTGATTTTCAAATAAAAATAACTGATGTAATTAAATCTATACTTATATTATATCATTAATATATATTATTATTATATACGTTATATTATTCTACGTAATTTAGAAGAAAAAAGAAAGACTCAATTGAAGAAAAGGGAGAGAAGAAGAAGAAGAATACATAGAAAATTGAGAAAACTTTATAGAGAAAGTGAGTGTTTTCTAACAGGTTTTTGAGAAAGGAATTGGAGAAAAGAATAGCCATCATCTTCTTAATCAAAGGTAGGAGTTCAATCTCTTTCTTTAAAAGTTTAGCTTTCCTCTTCTCAAAAAGTCTCTGTAAAATAATTGTAAAAGATGAATTATTGATATGTATATAATTTTGTATGATTATTGGTTATAAGGTTGTTTCATGAGTTTATATGTGATTATAGAGAAATTAAGTCATGTATGTATGCAATTTGTGAAGAAAAACATATTACAGTGTTTACATGAAAATATATATGAATATGGCTTAGTTTAAAATGAAATTAAGGTTTGATTAATTGTTAATATATATAAATTGACTATTGAATTTGATAGAGTATGTATAATCATAACCATGGTATTTTGAATTAACTGTTTTGGTTGAAAAACAAAATCACAGTGTTGATTTTCATTGAAAACATAAAAAATGGAGTATTTGCCAAAAACATTGAAATTGGGTGTTGTAAATTTGATGTTTATGTTATTTTATGGGTAGAATCATGTTAGAAGTCTTCACAATATGTTTATATGAAGTCTATATGCGTATTACATGTTAATTAGTCTATTAGATTGTAGCTTGTAGGCCAATTTGGCTTTTGTTCATACTGTTGCTGAGCTTGGTCGCCAGATTCTGGAGTTTGGCACCGCAAAGACGACCCAATGATAGATATCTCGCGTATACGCAGTACGCTATATAGCCAACGCCAATCTTTGGCCCGTGACTCGTCTTAGTGGCCTTGACTCAAGATCATAGCCACCAACCACAAATATGTAAATCGTGGTGCCACAATATGAAGTTAGCGAATGTTCAGCAGCAGTTTTGTTTAAGTATAAAAATTTTGAAAATAAATGTTATGTGTTAATAATATGAATGTTAAATGGTGATTTTAGTAGTATTAAACTATGAATGAGCATGTTATCAAGTGTTAATTAGTATTAACATAATTTGATTATGTGAATGAGTAATTTAACCTACATGATGTATATATTTGTTTATATAGATATAAAATGTTGGTAATGACTAATTATGTCATGATGACATATGTATAGGTTATTGATTCAAGTTGTAAGGTTTAGCTTGTGCTAAAGGAAAGTTCTCTAACTCTACTTTTATAATTGTGCGAATATTAAAACTCTTTTGAGCAAGTTCTCTAACTCAAAACTTCATTGTGCGAGTTTAATTTCATTAAGTACGTTATTGTTTTCAAATTCAATTACAATTGTTGTAAGTTGCTACCTCTACACTTTCGTAGAGCTAGATTGCCTATTATTGAGTAAGTTATTGTATCTAGTTTCTCATAACGATACAAATACCCCAAATCTTATAGTTTAATACTGAACAAGTTTCTCTAATTTGTAACTTATTATTTAGCATGCGAGTCGCTATATTTTCATAATCTAGTGTTGAACAACTCTATCGTTCAAATTACTATTCATTATGCATGCTTGGTATCCAATTCTCAATAACTTTGAATTAATATTGTTCAAAGCAAATTATGATATGATTATTCAATGCTTATGCTATTAGATTATTCCTAAATCATGATGTTAATTTACAAATATCAATTCAGTTATGATTGTTCCATAGCATACAGTAATTTCTTTTGTAATCAACTAATCCTTAGTTGATTACCGTTGAATTCTAAATTACCCTGTAATGTATTCAAACCAAACTTACTTTGGTGCGGACTTGTATTCTAAATACTGAGATGAACAACTCTTTTAATAGAGGTTTATGCTTAGCATTGAAATGGTTGTGCACAATACATTGTACGAAGGGTTGACCCCTTAAGTACGTGGAGTCCTTATAGTCTTATGACTGTTAAAGTTAAAGTTGAAAGATTACTTATAACTGTGGACATGATTCGTGGTCATTAGACCCTCAGTGAATGCTATAATTTTCAGAAAGTTAATAGAACACATTGTTTAGTTCTATTGAGCCTAATATTGGCAATTGATGTAAAAGTTTAAAGATTTATTTGTTGTTATTCCAAGTGGGCCTTGTTTGCTCACTCTTGCCTGTAAAATTTCTTATAGCTAAAGCTGAAAAGGGTGACGTACGTAGCACCAGTAAGGAAAAAGGAAAGATGAACAAATACTGAAGACTTGTAATAGTTTTGATAGTTTATTATCAGACTTTGATTTAAAGATTGTAATGAAGTTTATTTAATTTTCCGCATTTGAATGTTTGTAATTAAAGGTTAGATAACCTGGGATATTTTTTTATTTAAGTTTAATCCTGTATGGACAGGTTTTTATTATTCAATTTTATTATGATTGGGTAGTTAGAAATAAATGTTTTGATTAAGTGAACACCAAATCTTGAGGAAATGAAGTACCAGGATTTGGGGGTGTCACAAAACTGGTAAAGATAGACCGGATTTCAGGGCGTTACAATACTACTTTCACATGAGCAATAGAAGGACATGTTAGTAGCAGTACTTGAACAAATCAATAATTTGGCATATAGTTATGAGGCTTTAGTAGTACAACGCAATTCTGGGGAAGGTTCTTCCAATTCTAAGGTCAGTAACAATCCTTTATTTGAGGGAAATGGAATTCAAGCTTGGTCCTTAAGGTTGGATTTTCCTTAATTTGATGGTAGTGATCCGGATGAATGGATTCTAAAGGCCCAACAATTTTTTGAGTATTACAAAACACCTAATGACCAAAGGCTTCAAATAGTCTTTTTCCATTTCGAAGGAAAGACCCTTTCATGGTATAGTTGGTTGCAGGCGTCTAGCCCAGTCCAATCTTGGGATGACTTTATTATAGCCTTAGAAGTGAGGTTTTGTTCTCCCAAATTTAGATACCAATACCTCAAATTTGGTGCTTCATGATCTAACTTATACAACATACTAATAATACCTACAATGGAAATAATAGAATAATTTACATTGATATAATATAAATATTCTCGTCCCAAGTCTCGCAACCATTACTAATTAAGTTACATTACTTAAACCATAACATAACTTAATACATGTCATTAAATAGTCTTAATACAACAAAAAAGTTTAATCATAACATAGAAGACTAAAGATATTCCATACCCTTGCCCTTTCTCTTATCCTTGCTTGATGTTCCACACTATTCCGCTTTAACTGAAATGTTTAAGAAAACAAGAATGAGCAACAAATTTTCCCAGCAAGTGATATAACAATAAATGTGAACAAACATAAATATAAAACTAATAATCTCAAGGGTATAATGATAAAGGGTAACTCATGACTTTAAAGAATAATGTTATGAACAAAGAAGTCTCAATAGTCTGAAATCAGTTCTTTGAATTTTAAACAATGAGTCATTATAAACTGAAGGATTATTAAAAGAATTCAAAGGTCTAAACATTTCCAAATGGATGAAATTTTAATACTGTGTAGTCACTATGGACCAAGAACTCCTGCTAGAATTAATAGTATTTCACTGATAACCCGATATAAATAAGTACAATAGATGATCATCCCAAAGTATCCTACGTTATGCATAACATTTAAACATGTTCATATATGCATTGGTTTCCTAACATAATATATTTACCCCTTCTATGAGGGTTATTCATCTCAGCAGATTATAAGAGTCCGCACCAAAGAAATTGGTTTGGATAACTTTCTAACTAACATACATTGGTCTAGCCGAATTAAATGGCTTACACTCCTTTTCTCAATACATTTAGGAAAAATTTATAAGTTCAATGATTTCAAGAAGATTCAAAGAATGTAATTATGATTTAAATGAAGCTTCAGAGTATGAATAATCAATATAATGAGTTGATATAATACAAGAATCATTCTATAGAATAATTTGTGTAGACACTCGAAATTTTCTGTACTACTGTTACTAACATTGCAGGAGGACAGATTCGTCTTTTAAGAGAGAACCCTGCAAGACAATCCAAATCCATGCCGGATACTACCGGAAGTTCAGCATCAACCTCGGATCGCAATCTGGGAGTAACGATTTCAACCTCAGATGTAACCCCGAGGCCTGTAGATACAATACCGGCACCACTGGAGAAGACCGATTAATCTCGGAGATAACCCCAAGGTATCCAGTCTCAGTCCCAACCATGGGAATAGCCACCAACCTTGGTGATAAACCCCAAGGAATGCAGTTTCGGCGATAACCCCGGAAATGCTTGTTTCAAATGCAACCAGCTTCAATCTCGGCGCTCATAATGAGATACACTGCACCAACCCGACAATAACATCGGGAAGACAGGCACACCTCAAAGATGACAATGAGGACCTTCAACAATTGCAGCAGTCCAATCTTAGTGAAGTCTGAGCAACGTCTGCTTTATCGGCCCAATCCGGCGATAACACCGGTGAGGGGCAACATTGTCATCTCATCAAACACGATGCCACGTCACGTCTCTACGCAACGATGTCCCATAAGGCTAACCAATCCCGAGTGACTATTGTGCGGGATAACGGATGAAAGTTGAAGCTTGAAGCCCGGAGGGCATCGTCCCATCTTCAATGACTTCACACAAACTCTAATCCCATGCCATCGTACAACTCTCGACAAACGGCGGTCCGAAATAGGTCCTATATACCTCAAACAGATGCCCAGATTGCACTTTTAAAAAATCGAGTGGACATTACAGTGCCTGAGTGCACGTACTTCGAGACAACCCAATCCGACAAACCCGGGCCAACCCGGGTTGCCTCTGGTACACCTGCGGCTCATATGCCTATAAATAGAGGGCTTGGGGTGCTGATTTTCTAAGAGAAAAAGACGGGGAAACCCTGCACAATTCGCTCTACACTCGGCCATACAATGTATTTCCCACTTTCAAATACCTGTGAGCTCATATATAGCCTCTTTTGTACCCACAAAAGCCAGTGTTTACCCACTCTAAAGATATAGAAGCCTTTTTTAGCAAATACCACCGTAAGCCTTCTCACACACTTTAGAGTCTTTCTCTTCATCTTTGCACACACCCTTCTACACGCCGAGAGTCGTGTTGCTTGCTTTTGCCCTTGACTTCTCATCTCGTGATTTCATCCCAGTTTGTATATATATATATATATATATTGACTAACATTATCGAGTTATGCCTCGATTGAGCCTAGACTTCGGTTTGGAGCGTTTATTGCTTTATATATATATATATATATATATATATTTTTTTTTTTTTATATATATTAACTGTGTGTCGAACTTTGTTCGATGAGCCTAACTTGATGCCCCAAGCGTTTATTGCTTTAATATATATATATATATATATATATATATATATATATATATATATATATATATATATATTTGGATATAAAATCGTGCTCATCGAACAAAGTCGAACAAAGTCCAACACACGCTTAATATATATAAATGTATAATATATATTCTAACTTTGTTCGATGAGCCCGGATTTTATATCCGATATATATATATATATATATGTATATATATATATACTTATATATATAACCGTGGTGGGACTACATTAGATGAGCCTGAATTTTACATCCCAGACGTTTATTGCTTATATATATATATATATTTTATTTTCGTCCTGCCTGGAGTTTCCTTCGTGGCAGTTGATTGCTCCTACGGCTTTATTTACATTTCTGATCCCCCATGGAGGTGCTTCGTGGTTGGTGATCATGTCTGTATATATATATTTACCGCTTTTATATATATATTTGCTTACTGCTTTCTTACAAATTGCAGCATTCTGTGCGCCTAGGAATCATGTGATCACAGATTCATCCCATTGGATCTAGATTCGGTTCTCGTGATGGACATTTTCAACTGTAAGCAGCTTGTAAATTATTCTGCGGTGTCTGAATTTCCTCAGATGGTTTCCATACCCACGAGGAAGTCGGCATTAATTTTTGTATATATTATTTTCGTACGGATGCCTCGCATCCGTCACATAAAATCAACCAAGTCGATCACTTAATAAAATGGGAGTGTAAAAGGTCTCAATTCCTATTGAGCATCAGGGTTTGAAAAACCTCTTTTATAAAACATCACTGCCATATCTTGCTAAAAACTGAATTTTTACATAAATTCAAACCCTGTGTATATAGGTTCATACGAGGCCTCGCACAACTTCCATATAATAGCACATTGACCCCCACACACACACTCAGATAATAGTTTCTTGAAAAGAGGTGGTCACCGTGGTAACACGGATGTCGGGGGGTGCCTAACACCTTCCCCCCGCATAACCAAGTCCCCGGACCTTAAACGAATCTCGGTTTCAATCGACCAGATATCGGTGTCACACCACTGGGTCAATGTGCAAACCTTTTCTCGGTTGTGTTGGTACAACCATTTAAAAAACCAACTGGTGACTCTTAACAGTCCCATCGTCGACATCATACATGTCGGACCTTTTTCACTTATTTTTTCAAATAAATCTCACCTAAAATGAGAACACCAAAGAACAAGTAACGGAAAGGGACACCCAAATATCCCGACGTCGACAGGTGGCGACTCTGCTGGGGACTCCAGTAAGAGGACTTAAGCCGATATTACAATCTTTTCAAAACTGTTATCTACTTGTGTGTGGATGTTGCATTTACATTGGATGAATGTGTACGAATGCATTTCCTTACTTAGTGCTTCGCACTATAACTACTTTGTGATATTAGTGCTTCGCACCATATCTGCTTGTGATATTAGTTCTTCGCACATGTCATCATTTTCATACGGTGAGACACGATGTATGTGAATGTATGTTGTGTGGTCCCTCCACCGAGGCTATCCGTCGGTGTTTGATTACTGGACTCCTGAGAAGACTAATTCTCCGAGGCTCAGGAAAGGCACCACCCAAATTCGCTCCAGTTAAAAGACCGGATTAACTTCCCGTCAAGTAGATTGCGATGATTTGGGAACCTTCATGCCAAAAAGCCGCGAGAGGTCAGCCTAAAATGGAGGAAAGTCTCTTCATGCTCTCTCATTTCAAATTACTTGTAAACACAATTATTTGTAATTTCATTCCATATCTATCTCTATGTAATGAGAAATATGAAGAAATGTGTACACATACATGTTAACATGTTTTAAACAGCTGACACCCATTGTGCAGGATAAAAATTCCTAAAATGGACACATCGCATAGCATGTTATTGCATACATTCCCTAAAGACTAAACTATGCCAGTCTTTCGCAGGGAATCAATCAGACCTACTACCCGGTCAAAATCCAAAAAGGCAACAGGCCTATCATCAATCATGTCGTCATCCGACCAGACTAAAATTAATCCAGTTTCTCGCAAAAAATTCGACGGATTAAGCAAGCAAATTACAGATTTGGTTGTTCTACTAAAAGAATTACACCAGTCTACACAGGGTCAGAAAATACCCGTACATACTGAGTCCTCCACACAAGGAGGAATCCCGGTCATTACCATACCTGAACCACAGTTGGATGCGACCAACAAAACTCATGATGCTGCCCCCCATCCCACTGAAGATCCAGACAATGGTGACATCAAAAAGAAAGTCCTCCAAATGGAAGAGACCCTTCGCTCTATCAAAGGAATTGGAACACACGGGAGTGTTTCATATGTTGATCTATATATTTTCACAGTGTTTCACTATCCTAAAAATTTAAAACTCCTGACTTTGAAAAATATGACGGGTTAGGAGATCCTTATACACATTTAAAAGTCTTTATTGGAGAACTGGGATCCTATGCAGAGGATGAAAAACTCAGAATGCAATTATTCCAAAAGAGTCTAACTGGAGAAGCCCGTTCGTGGTACATAAGATTAGACAACTCCAAAATCCATAGCTGGGAAGAGCTAGCACATGACTTCTTCACTCAATACAGTTTTCAAACTCAGATGGCTCCTGATCGGTATCAAATTACCAAGATCAAGAAACAGTCTAACGAGTCTTTTAGAGAGTATGCTCAGAGGTGGAGACGCTTGGCTGCCCAAGTTAGTCCTGCCATGACGGAATCAAAAATGGTCATGACTTTTATAGACAAACAAGAAGCTCCCTTCTATGAGAGAGTTTTAGCCAGCATCGGCAAACCGTTTTCTGAAATGGTTAAGCATGGGGAGATAGCTGAGATGGGATTGAAGTCAAGAAAGATTCAAGACCTAGCTGGGCTCAAAGCTATTGCAGATCACATCCAATCTGGAAATTATGGGAACAACCCTCGGAGGGTCCATAAAAATAAAGAAGAAGATGTTTCCCTGATACTACAGAGGCAAAAAGGCAATCAAAATATGCCTATTCAAAGGAGAAACTACACTCCCTTTCCAGCATAGTCTGCAAACCCTCCAGTACCAAGAGGTGGAGAAGTCAAATGCCCTCGAGTGTTTACACCCTTAGGGGATACCCTCGAGAACATTTTAAATCTTCTGACAACACAGAAGAAAATCACGCATCTTCTTCCACCAAATGAATTTCTAATGGACGGGGTTTCAATGTCGCTAGAAATGTGCTTATCATCCGGGGGCTTTGTACATGATACTCAGGATTATTGAGCCTTGAAACACAAGATCCAGGACCTAATAGACAATGGGGAAATCGTAGTCACCAAACCCTATCAGCCTCATGTTCAAGATAACCCTCTTCCTCAACACAAAGAAGAAGAAGTCAACATGATTAATTGGAGCAATGGACAGAGTTCCAATTTTAGCTATGATTCCTCCCAGACCCTCAAAGACGGTGATGACAGATGGGATTATGCCAAGTTCCAATTCACAATGGAACGAAAGATCAAAGCTCTCTGCAAACAAATTGAACAATTGGCGGAGCTAGTAACTTATCAGCATCAAGTAACTCGCCAGTTAATCAACCAGGAGCATGCCAATCTCCTACCTATTGTCATGAATATTCCCTCGTCACTTTTAGAAAATAAAATGCTGGAAGACAAAGTAACAAAGAGAGAAAATGCCAAAGCCCGTCGGGATTTCTCCAACAAAAGGGAATTCACCTACCTAGGACAACATATGGAAGAAATTCTTCATATGTTAATCAATGAAGGAAGGATCGGTTCCCTTCTACCTCCAATCAACCCCCGTTCGGGATGGTATAACTCTGATGGAGTATGTCAATATCACTCCCAGTCTCGTGGTCACAGCACAGAAGAATGTTGGGCACTCCGCCACCTTATTCAAAATCTAATCGACAGTGGTGTACTACGCCTGGCAGATAACGACACTGTGGTACATGCAAGTGAGAATGCAGGCCCTACTAAGTGGAAAAGTGTGGTAGCAGTCATATCCACTGAAGCTGATAGGATTAATACCTTACTCACAACGCCAATAATTCAACTCAAGGGAGGAAACAATCCTTTGAAAGTGGCCTCCCGAGCCAATCAACTTGCCATGCAGAGCACAATATCCTATTGTTAGCTTGCACAAGGTTCCGTGGAATTATGGAGAAGGTGAAGGATCTACCTCACATACAACTGCTGCAGTGTCGAAGGAAAATCCACTGTATCTCCCCCACCAGGTGATAAAGCCCACCACCAAATCAAAGGGGAAAATACCCATGGAGAAGATTGAAAAATTCCTCCGCGCTGTGGGTCATAATGAAGCTACGATGGTTTTAAGCTTGAAAGAAACTCCACAACAAATATCAATCTTGGACTTGGTCCTAACTTCCGAGAATCACCGGAAGGTCTTGTTAAAGGTGCTAGAAGAAGCCTATCTCCCGACATCAGTGGATACGGAAAAGTTTCAACATATGGTTGATCACATTTTCAACAACAATGTGATATCCTTCACTAAAGATGACATACCACCCGAAGGGACCGGTCATTGCAAACCGTTGCAAATTGCGGTCTTGTCCTCCGGATGTATGGTAGCTGGAGTCTTAATAGATGGAGGTTCATCTCTGAATATCTGCCCATACGCTACTTTGGTGAAGATGAATATCAATCTCAACAGAATTTGGAGTAGCCATACTATCATCAAAGCTTTTGATGGAGCCCGCCGTAACTCGATCGGAGTAATTGAGCTGCCAATTGAAATTGGTCCTCATACATTCTGCATATCTTTCCATGTGCTCAAGATAGACTCGGGATACAACCTGCTCCTAGGACGACCATGGATTCACATGGCAGGGGCAGTCCCCTCCACTCTTCATCAACAGTTGAAATACATCATCAATAATAGCCTGGTCACAGTCAACGTTGAATCGGAAATTCCTCAGCACGGGGACATGCCGTTCATCAATGGCAATGAGGACGTTGAACCTGTCAGTTTTCATGCTTTGGAAATAAGCAACACCCAATTGGTCATGCTATTGGAGCACCATTGCCCGAACCTAAAATTTTTGCCGAAATAATGTCGGTTACTCAAGAAATGATGTCGTTGGGTCATAAGCCGGGACAAGGGTTGGGTAAAGATTGCCAGGGTATCAAGTACCCTATTTGCTTAACCAAGCAAGCTGGAACCGCTGGACTAGGCTATTCTGCCAGTTGTAGTCACATGAATCCTCATAAGCATCAGCAGATTCCTTTAGCTTCAACCATGTGGCGTTTAGCTTTGTCTTCAAAATCTGAGTCCGCACAACCTCCCGTAAAGGTGCTAGCCAATGTAATGGCTATGTTATGTCCAAAGCCGGTACCGGTGAAGGAGAAAGAAATCTTTGTTCCAAATCCCGCAGTAGAAGAAGAGGAACGAAGAATCAAGCAAGATGTTATACGGATGATGTCCGGTATACGCATCATCGTTCATGATGAGCATACCAACAGATACACCCCAGACGATGATTGCCCAGACGTAATGGCCATCATTCAGGACAGGGAGGATGATGACAATCCCTCCATCATCGTGGTCCATCCAAACTTTACCTTGCCAATTGGAACAGCGGATCCTCGCATTGGTCGTCGAGGGTAAAGCGGTGAAAACTCTTTCTCTCCGTAGATATAATAATTGCTTACTTTTTTGTACACAGATATTAGCGGTTTATTTTGCCAAGATATGCTAACACCGTATGATCAACACATTTCATATATACTAAGTGAAATCATATTTTGTTTCAGACTCAAATTTAGATGTGCCTGTGACTTACGGATCGATGCCTCTCCTACACAAGGATTGTACCTTTGATGTAGAGATGAATTACGCGCCTTGATGGATATACAGATGACATTGAGGTGCCTCCATAAATTCAAGAATGGGTCAAAGACAAACCCAAACCCAACCTTGATCAAACCACTTCTTTCAATCTCGGAACCTTAGAAAGCCCTAAGTTAATCCAGATTGGTTCAGACCTTACCCCAAACCAACGGAATGACATGGTTACGCTATTGACCCAATTCCAGGATGTGTTTGCATGGTCTCATGAAGACATGGTGGGTTTGTCCACTGACATTGCCCTTCATCGCCTCCCCATCAAAGAGGGATTCAAGCCAGTCAAGCAGAAACTCAGGCGATTGAAACCTGAGTGGAGTTTAAAGGTGAAAGAAGAAATTGTGAAACAATTTCAAGCTGGCATCATCATGGTGTCTACATATCCTGAGTGGATATCCAACATTGTACCCGTGCCTAAACCTGGAGGGAAGGTGTGAGTTTGCGTGGATTACCGGGACTTGAACAAAGCTTGCTTAAAAGATAGCTTTCTCGTGCCATTTATCCACATTCTCATTGACAATACTGCGCAATACGACATGTACTCCTTTACTGATTGCTTTGCGGGGTACTATCAGATCATGGTTACCGAGGAAGATTGTGAGAAGACTACTTTCATCACTCCTTGGGGAACTTTTTGCTATAGACGGTTGTCATTTGGCCTCATCAATGTCGGAGCTACCTATCAACAAACTATGATGGCTCTTTTCCACGACTTAATGCATAAAGAGATCGAGATCTATGTGGATGACATCATTATCAAGTCCCGGAAGGAGGATGACCATATAGACCATCTCAGAAAGTTGTTCAACAAGTTGCGTAAGTACAACTTGAAGTTGAATCCAGCTAAGTGCGCCTTTCGCGTCAAATCAGGCAAGTTGCTAGGATTTCTAGTCAGCCACAAAGGGATAGAGCTGGATCCTGCCAAAATCTAAGCCATCACTGAAATGCCCATTCCTCAGACAGAGAAGGAAATACGGGGATTTTTGGGAAGGATCAACTTCATCAGCAGATTTATCTCCCAACTCACAACAACCTGTGAGCCAATCTTCAAGCTATTAAGGAAGAACTCCTCCATGAAATGGAATGATGAGTGCCAGAATGTCTTCCTCACAATCAAGAAATAGTTAGTCAAAGCTCCCGTCTTGGTACCACCGAGGGATGATATTCCCCTGTTCATGTATCTGTTCGTAAGTGACAATGCCATGGGCTGCATGCTGGGACAGAAAGACGATAGAGTCCAAGAACGAGCTATCTATTACCTCAGTAAAAGGTTTAGCAGCAGTGAACACAAGTACACTCTGATTGAAAAGACGTGTTGTGCTTTAGCATGGGCCTCCATGAGGTTACAACATTACCTCCATGGTCATACAACCCATCTCATATCCAAATATGGATCCTCTCAAATACGTGTTCAACAAACCCATGTTAAATTGCCAATTGTCGGATGGCGCTTGATCCTACAATAATTTGACATCGATATGTGACTCAAAAGTCCATCAAAGGTCAAGGAATCGAGGATCAATCGTCACCGCACCTTCGTGGGATTTCAAACCCTTGAAACATATTTCCACGATGAAGGAGTAATGATGTGACAACAACACCATCAAGATATACACGCCAATCATGGAAGATGTATTTTGATGGAGCCATTAAAATGGAAGGTTCTCGAGCTGGAGCAGCTTCTAGTATCCGCACGGGGAGCGAGATCCCATTGCCAGTCAAATTATAGTTTGTCAAACACCAACAATACGGTACCGAAAATGAAGGTCATCTTCATGGGCTAAAACTTGCCTGCTCAATGGGCATCGCAGACGGTTTAATCATCTCTTGAGATTCAGAGTTGGTAATCAGACAATCCACTGGAATCTATCAAACCAAGGAACTACATTTGCTTTCCTTACCATCAGCATGTTTTGAAGATGGCTTCGGAGTTCGAAGAAATCTCCTTTCTACATGTTCCTCGAAATAGGAATGATTTCGCGGATGCATTAGCAACTTTGGCCTCCTTCATTCGCATATCAGACAAGGAACACTTGCCAATCATCACAATTTCCCTGAACAAGGCCCCAGCCTATTGGAATTACGTTGAAGAAGTATCGGATGAGCTACCTCCCATCCAACCTCCTTGGTATCATCATATCAAGGAATATCTGCGAGATGGATCTACACCCGCTGAGGCGAGCCTGACTGAGAAAAGGTGGATCCATCGACTTGCTATGAAGTTCTACCTAAGTGGAGATGCGCTCTACAAAAGAGATGCAGGACTAGGTCTCCTCAGGTGTCTAGACAAAGATCAAGCCCAAAGGCTTATGGATGAAATCCATGGTGGAGTCTGTGGCCCCACATGAGTGGCCCCTCCTTGTCAAGAAAGTCCTCGTGATTCGGACATTATCATTGGCTATCTCTCAAGGTGATTGCAATGACCACGTCAAAAGATGCTATCGCGCTGCTGATTCATGGGAATGCTATACACGCCCCTCCACGGGAAGTCCACAATATGAGTTCGCCTTGGCCCTTCTCAATGTGGGGAATGGACGTTATCGGGCCCGTCGAGCCTAAAGCTAGTAATGGTCACCGATTTATCTTCACCATGATCGACTACTTCACCAAGTGGGTAGAAGTAGCCTCCTTCCCCAGGGTCACTAAAGAAGTCATCATTGCTTTCATTAGAAACAATGTCGTTTGTCGATATGGGCAACCAGAGGTGATTGTGTCAGACAATGCCAAAAACCTCAACAACAAAATGATGGAGGAATTATGCAGTAAATTCCACATCAAACATCTTAACTCACATCTATTGTCCAAAGATGAACGCAGCCGCTGTTGAGCGGCTAACAAAAACATCAAGAAGATTATGCAAAGATGTCCGCCAACCACAAAGATTGGCCCGACTGTTGCTGCCTTTACTCTCATTAGCCTACGAGAACTTCAATGCGCATTTCCAATCGGGGAAACCCCTACGCTTTAACATATGGGATGGAAGCAAGATTCTCATAGAAGTTGAGATGGAATCTCTTAGAGTGTTGATCGGCCACCAGATGAAGACCAATGGGTACAAGACATGTATCACCAATTTTCTCTAATAGACGAAAGGCGAATCTGCGCTATCTTCCATGGTCATTATATCAACAAAGGATCGCCAGATCCTACAACAAAAAATACTGACTACGGCGGCTTTAAACAACATGACTTGGTTTTGAAGAAGATCCTCGACAACCAAGATCAATCTAAGGAAAATTTGCTCCTAACGGGAAGGCCCGTTTGTTGTCAAGGAGGTATTGACAGAGGCGCTCTCGATTACAAGAAATGGATGGCGATGAATTTCACAACTAATCAACTCGAGACACAAGTGAAACGATACTATGTCTCAAGTTTCCATCAAGCAAACACCCTGATGTTAGACCATCAGATCACCATTCATTCCGGTTCTTTAACCCTTTACCACATACAACTTTTCTACACTTTGACCCTCAGGGAAACGTACTTTTCAAGTCAGCAGCCTGGCTTTCTCCTTTGCGCTCATACAATTTAGGTCATCCCACCACAGATTGAATCTCTTCCGTTTGCAGTTTGGCTACCCATACCTGGGATCAAACTTTTCACCTACAGTTTATCCTCAACCTAGGATTAAACTTTCTCCTCCCCGCACTCTGACCTGCACATGGGATTACGCTTTTCGTCTCTCCCTGAGGGGCGAACTACGTCGACCTGATCTCTTCTTCAATAGGAGTACGTAGGCAACCATTTCATATGGCCCGGTCGCAATAAAACAAAAACAACAAAAACATTTCTACCCTTTTCTCCTCATAAAAACAACCAAAAACATTCCTACACCATGTCAGCCATATACAACGTTGAACCTCTTACACCAGGTTCAAACTACGTAGACCTGATCTCCTCTTCAATAGGAGTACGTAGGCAGCCATTCATGGTGCGGTCTCACCCCCTACCAAAACACAAACCATTGTCAACTGGTACTGGGATTCTCTTTTAATCCACTACATTTCATTTGGCTTCAGATCAAAGGGATGGAATTACCTGAACTCCTCCCAAATAGGAGATTCACACCATCTAAGTCAAGGTCATACCTCAAAGAGCAACACCAAACCATAAGAGGTGGAATTAACTAGGCTTCTCCTAAATAGAAATCTTGGCGACCATCTGTGGGAAAAGTAGTCAATCTCGTAGAGAGAAAGCCACACTCCTCTCACATTTCCATCCGTAAACAAGTCCCAAGACACCAAAGATGGTAGGGATACATAGATCAATGATCCATTCTCAACTATCCAGAGATAACTCAATATCCATCCACCCAGGAGGAATTCAGAGTACATCAAGATCACAAGCCTTGAAGCAGCAGGAAAAATATCAAGCAAAAAGCAAGGCATATCTAAAAGGGAAGTGATCTAAAAATATATTTCCTCATCATATATAATGTTGTTTGATATATATATAATGTGTGAATCAGACAAGACAAAATGGCTAAGCTTAGTCTGCATGCGCAGTAAATATAAAGCTCATCTACAAGTCGTGGTATATACGTCTTCTAACAAGCCCAACATGGCATCCTCTCCAAGATGGAGGTGAAGCCGTGGTCTCCTCATCGAGAATATCCACATGACCCAACAGATCTCAGAGCCATCTGCATGATGACCATATGCTCATCAATATAAGCGTTCATCTCTATGATCATACCAAAGGGTAAGGGACCTCACCGCAAAGATTATCTGTGATTTGACTACATCCGAGGCGGATATGGCGGTATCCCGCCAACTATCATTGCGTCTATGGTCGACTGGCCTCATCACGCCAAAGAATAATGGCATCTCTGCGAGCCAATGCCTCGCCTCTCTCCAATAGAGCGGATCCTCACATCAAGAGCGATCGACATCATAGATCGAATCTGATCTCTCTCAAAGGTCATCGGATGAAGACTCGCTCTAAGTATCTGCGTCGAAAGTCTTTGAATCACAAAAGTACTTTGTACTAGGAGAATCCGGAAGAAATATCGGCAACCCAAAGAATGCTCCTCCTCGATGTAGGTATCAATGTCCTCTCAGAGGCTCTACATCGCCTAACTCAATCTCCCTTCGCAAATATCGCCAGCAATGATAAAATCTCCGTCTCCATCCATACGGAGTACTCTGTAGAATAACCGGGATGACTGACAGAAAAAGCAGCTATCTCACGCTAATCCTAGCAAGCGTATACAAGAGATTGGTCTTCTACTGAGAGATATCGAGAAGCTGAACGCTGACCTGTCGCCCCCTCGAAAGGGTAAAAATCTTGAAACTGGTCGAACTGCGACATCACGACCAGTGGGTGATAAGTAGTCACGCCCCTCAAACCAGCCAAAGGGAGGAAATCCATGCCCAGAGCATGAGTAATGAAGTTGTATGGTGAGCAAAGCCTCGAGCACAGCAATATGCTAAATGGATCTCTGATGTCTGCCAAAAATGCAGACCAAGACTGAGCATCTATACACTCCGACGGCTGAAAGGAGTATGACATAGCCACATCATGGGAGAAACAATACCCATGCCGTCTAAGGGTACCAACCGATCGCAAGTGTGACAAAAACCACACATCAGCATGACCGAACTCCCAGTGAACACTCCTGACGGGTAAGTACAGCAGTAGGATGTTGACCGCAGAGTCTCTGCTACAATTATAGGCACAATGGTACGAACCTCCCTGAGAGCTCTCACGACCATGATAATGCCTATATCTATCTCATCCATATACCGCGGCATGTACACATATGACAGTACACATAGCATCAGTACATTAACTCTGGCCAAACGCCAATGATCCTCTGACATGGTGAAATCCTAATGTCGTGAGTAGCTATCCTCGCGCCAAATCATTATACGTAAAATGCCGAGATCACGTGGCGGATGTCACCATCCCCTGCAATACTCTGTGCCTCAATCCTGTGAGAGTCATGAATTGTCTACTCATGTCTCCTAAAGCCATGTGCACGCAATTTTTATCTAAGGGCAGCATCGTCAAACGTGCATACTCCTCCAGAGTAGGAGTCTACTCATGGGTGTCAAAACGGAATACCTGCCTATCAGGTAGCCAATGCTCCAAAGATCCCGCTTACAAATCCTGCAGAACTCGAAATGCCAAAAGGGTCATGGTATCTTTGCGAGAACAGATCTACATCCACCCCAATCGGCGGTGACATGCTATCGTACCATGATCGCATACCCAGTGCCACCATTGACGGTGGGGTATGATCTATACGGCTAACTGTCGATGAAGACATCTGTGCGGGCCGTGTCATAAGACCATCCAGGGGTCAATGTCAAATATCTCTGGACATACATATGCATAATATGATACATGCATAACAGATAATGGATGGCAATATGATATAAGGAATAAAAAAAATGGTGTATACATTCCTAAATATATCATCATCTAATACATCAGCTCTGTACAGCTACAAATACATGAAAATGGGGCACAAACGCCCTACTACTAACAGAGGCCAATAAAAAGATATAGCGAGAATGGGGAACATCCACCCAATATCTAACAAAGGCCTATCAAAAGATATAACGAGAATATACATCGAAGAAGACCGAGGTCTCGATGTCCACGCCCTCAATCCTCGCCCACCGATGTAACTCCTCCCGAGTCACCGGGTCTCTATCAACAGGGGATGTCAGCCTATAAAGAGGAGGATCTCAGGTTGGCAAAACCAAATGGGTCGTTCGAGCGGCCAAAGACCGAGCCGGAAGGAACAAATGACTCACTCACTGCGGATCCCACCGCCAAATGCCGAATAAATACATGTGCTCGATCCAACTGTCGTCCGCTTATCAATCTGGGTCATATGATGAGTGAGCTTGGACACAAGCTACCCAATCCGTCATCATCAAAGATCCTGGAACCATGTCCTCATAAATCGTGTGGCACGGATCGGGCCCCAATAGTCTTGAGGGAGCCACCAACGCTCGAACGTCTCCCGAGTACATGGGCCTTCCGATAATGCAAAAAACATCGCTAACTCCCAACAATGGGATATCAGTGACAGGTGACTGTGATAATGGCCAATGACGCCTGGTAGGAGGCAAGATCGGTATACAGATCTCCCATGTGGTGCTCCTAATAGCACGCTCTCCTAAATAGAGCTCCCAACCTCCATCTGTGAAGAGAGGAAATCTCTGGGTGGAAATCAAATACTCTACTCTAGTAGGGTGTCCATCCTCAAAGCTGATGGTCAAATGTTCCCCTGAGTAGGGAATCCATGTGATGGCATCAGCCGTCAGCAACTCCAGCTGCATACGGCAGTGAGCGAATCCCTCGGCTACAGGGACCTCTGGCAAGATAGAATGGTGCCATCATCGTCCTTGTGGATAGGTATCTAAACCTAACACACTCACAGGACGCAAACATGGGAACCTCTCATAGACCCAAAACTGCCAACACAATGGGAAAACATCTGCTATCAGTAAACACTCTTAACCTATAAATGGGAAAAGACAAGAGAAATACTCACCAGCAGAAATGGGTAAAATCCTAACCAAGCCTCGGTCAAACCCTGTGAGCGCAGATGCATGCCCCGGAGGAAATAGGCAAATGTGTAAGAGCCCCAATCGTACTCTCCAATACGGTCCACATCGCGTGTGGCACTGACCAAAGCGAAAGATACCGTGGAAGAGTTATCTGCTATGAAGCAACCTCGAATGATCATCAGGAACAATCGCCGCAGAACGCGATCCCTAATCCTGACATCATCAGGCATGGGCTCACTCAATAGCCCGCTCATAACATCTACGCTCAAAGGACCTGAACAAACAGTCCTGCCTTTGAGCGCCTCCACCGGAACTTCTAATAAGGATCTGACGGCAGTAGGGGTAATATTCGTCGTGCAAGGCACTGGCTCCCCTCTAAACTCCATAATTGTGATAAATCGACAATCCATAGGCGTCATCATCACCTCACAATCCAGCAGGTGGAGTGACTGAGTCTCATGAAACCATCGCTCAGACAATGCCCTGAGGTAACCCCAGGGACAACGACGGGGAAGGATGGAAAACAATGCCCCAAATCCCCACTCATGCACCACTGCTCTATAGTCAAGATGAAGCGCCTGGTACATGGAGTGGATGCTAAACCAGTTCCCCTGAGGCTGTGTAAAACCTAGAACCTGCATGAAAACGCAGATCAACATCAGAACCCTTTAATCCTCATCAATAGGAAAGAAGAAAGATGAAGTCTAACGCTATACCTCATTAGCATGCAAGTACATCGATGGATGTCTGCCCAAATCACCCAGCAACTTTGGGTTTGCCACCTGAATGCTCGAAATCTCCCTGCAAGGGACATGTGCAGCAGGAGCGGGATTCTCAATATCCGCCTCCTCGTCCTCGACATTTGGAACATCTACCTAGATAGGACGTATCAAAGCCTCCACCAACTGACGAGGAGGTCGGCTCGATGTAACGAGGACGAGGCACTTGAAGCCCTCCTCCTCCGCCGCAGAGCGGTCCCAGTAAGAACCGCTTTCACTGATCCGGATCCATCAATATTGGACAACAAGTCTCTAAATCACCTCAGAAAGGGTGTGGTAGTTCTTTACCTGGAGCTTTTTAAATGCATTTATGACTATATGCATGCATGCATTTACTATAACATATAATAGAGTTAAAATGCATGACTACCCAATGCCTACATTTGGAAAATTTTTGCCATAGTCCCCTTTGAAAATAGGACAATCCACATGCACATAGGCATGTCTAGGTGGCCATTCAGTAGCACACCTGCCCCAAAGTCATATACGTAATATATGCATTAAAAATTAAAAACATCATGCATAAGGCCAACCTCAATGCTAGGAGTACTTTGCCTTTCTACCTTTTGCTCATTGGACCTTAAATAGGACAAAAAATAGCAGAAAAAGGTGCCAATTTGACTGTCTCAGAAGTCAAATTTTTTAACATCATTATGTTCAGTATGGTTTAATACTAACATTTACTATGTTGAATATTTTTTATCAAGTCATTTGTGTATACATAATCACTACTATGTGTTTAGATGCATTTTGTGCGATAACTCACAATCCAACGGACAGAAACTGGAAACAATACATGCATACGTTACCAGGATAGTGTAGAACACTTGTATGGTGACAAAATTTGCAGAAAGCAGCCCAAACTTAGCAGATCTAAAGATGGCTCGCGGTTTTCTCTATGCGAAATGAGTTGGAAATGAACCTACGAAGGCTGGCGGCAGGATTTATCATCCACGCTTGCCACGAGCTCACTCATACTGCAGTGACGGTGCACTAAAGGCTCCTATGTGGGTCCCACCCCTCCGGCTGGGTCCAGTTCGAGTTGAAACGGAGTTCTCATGGACTAGAAAGGTCAAATCGTGAATAAAAATGCCACGCGATTGATCAAAACAGCATACAATCTTGGTTTTCTCGAATGAGACTTTGAATCTGTACGTTGCCCATTGGTAGTCACCCGAACACGAGGTATACCCTACCAATGATCTCATTTGTCACAAATCACATCTGGAAATACCTTGTACAGGTCTGATGCCGCCAACTCCGGGTTGTTACCCTAAATGAGTCCCCGACGGGGGTTACAACGTGAGTCCCCAACGGGGGTTACAACGTGGGTCCCCGACGGGGGTTACAACGTGAATCCTCGACGGGGGTTACAACGTATATCCCCGATGGGGGTTACAATGTAGATCCCCGGTGGGGGTTATAACATGTTCATCCATTGACATTTCTATCAACGAAGGTCAAGCAGCCTTGATGATTATTTCAGCCAATGGCAAGTAAACCCATCGAAGCATTGAGAACTGTTCGATAGTTCCGAACGTACTCATGCCTCCCCAGTAGATCTCCGACGGGGGTTACCACATATCTCCGGCGGGAGTATCAATGTATGCTCAGCCTTTGACACACATATTAACGAAGGTCAAGCAACCTTGACGTCATTTCAGCCGATAGCGTTTAAACCTATCAGAGCTATAGAGCTATTCGATGTTCTCATACCCAACTGCTCATATTCCCCAGTATATCTGCGGTGGGGGTCACAACGCAATGCTCCGTTGATCTATATGACAGCGGAGGTCAAGCAACCTTGACAGTATATCCCATAGGATGTTTCAGCCGTCGATTAACACATCAACGAAGGTTAGGCATCCTCGACAAAGATTTGTCAGGCGATAAAATCCAATGAATCGTATGCGTATTTCTCGCGATACTAACAAGGAGAGGTCAACATTATCAAAGAGGATAGATGATGGAATATGTTACACACATCCTCAAACAGATCAAGCTTCATCCCCACAGATCTCTTACACATAAGAGGTACATCTTCAGGATCAAGTCGTTATCAAAGACACAGGAATTTGGTGATAACCCCAACATCAACATCCTAACAGATTCGGCTTACACATCAAATTTGATCAGTATTGCCAATACCCAGTTGAAGCAACAGGGAGCCAACAATCATCCCCAGCATGTTGGGCTACAACCCCGTACACATGCATCATACATTTACATCATTTTACTACCCATAGTACCATGTTTATCTTGTTGCATTTCAAGTGTCTAGGATTCTTTATCCTACCCATGCATCGCCATGCATGAGTATGATAAAGAGGGGCATCTGTAGACACTCAAAATTTTTTGTACTACTGTTACTAACATTGCAGGAGGACAAATTCGTCTTTTAAGAGAGAACCCTGAAAGACAATCCAAATCCATGCCGGATACTACCGGAAGTTCAGCATCAACCCCGGATCGCAATCTGAGAGTAACGATTTCAACCTCGGATGTAACCCCAAGGCCTACAGATACAATACCGGCACCATCGGAGAAGACCGATTAATCTCGGAGGTAACCCCAAGGTATCCAGTCTCAGTCCCAACCATGGGAATAGCCACCAACCTTGGTGATAAACCCCAAGGAATGCAGTTTCGGCGATAACCCCGAAAATGCTTGTTTCAAATGAAACCAGCTTCAATCTCGGCACTCACAACGAGATACACTGCACCAACCCGGCAATAACATCGGGAAGACAAGCACACCTCAAAGATGACAATGAGGACCTTCAACAATTGCATCAGTTCAAGCTCAGCGAAGTTTGAGCAACGTCTACTTTATCGGCCCAATCCGGCGATAACACCGGTGATGGTCAACATCATCATCTCGTCAAACACGATGCCATGTCACGTCTCTACGCAACGATGTTCCACAAGGCTAACCAATCTCGAGTGACTATTGTGCGGGGTAACAGATGAAAGTTGAAGCTTGAAGACCGGAGGGCATCGTCCCATCTTCAATGACTTCGCACAAACTCTAATCCAATGCCATCGTACAACTCTCGACAAACGGCGGTCCGAAATAGGTCCTGTATACCTCAAACGGATGCCCAGATTGCACTTTTGAAAAACCGAGTGGACATTACAGTGCCTGAGTGCACGTACTTCGAGACGACCCGACCCGACAAACCTGGGCCAACTCGGGTTGCCTCTGGTACACTTGCGGCTCATATGCCTATAAATAAAGGGCTTGGGGTGCTGATTTTCTAAGAGAAAAAGAGGGGGAAACCCTGCACAATTCGTTCTGCACTCGCCCATACAATGTATTTCCCACTTTCAAACACTTGTGAGCTCATATATAGCTTCTTTTGTACCCACAAAAGCCAGTGTTTACCCACTCTAAAGATATAGAAGCCTTTTTTAGCAGTCAGCTGTAAGCCTTCTCATACACTTTAGAGTCTTTCTCTTCATCTTTGCACACACCCTTCTACACGTTGAGAGTCGTGTTGCTTGTTTTTACCCGAACTTCTATTAGTGGTTTCATTCCGGTCAGATATATATATATATATATATATATATATATATTTATATATATATTGACTAACATTATCGAGTTATGCCTCGATTGAGCCTGAACTTGATGCCTGGCGTTTATTGCTTTAATATATATATATATATATATATATATATATATATATATATATACATTTATATATATTAATCGTGTGTCTAACTTTGTTCGATGAGCCTGAACTTGATGCAGGCGTTTATTGCTTTAATATATATATATATATATATATATATATATATATATATATATATATATTTACATTTATATATATATAATCTGTGTGTAGAAACTTTGTTCGATGAGCCTGAACTTGATGCAGTGCGTTCTTCGCTTTAATATATATATATATATATATATATATATATATATATATATATATATATATATATACATTTATATATATTAATCGTGTGTAGAACTTTGTTCGATGAGCCCAGATTTTATATCCTGAGCGCTTACTATTATATATATATATATATATATATATATATATATATATATATATATATACCGTGGTGGGACTGCTCGATGAGCCCGATTTTACATCCGATATGCGTTTATTGCTTTTATATATATATATATATATATATATTATATATATATATATATATATATATATATATATATATTTTTTCCTGCCTCGAGTTTCCTTACATGGCGATTGATCGCTTACTACTACTTTATTTACATTTCTAATCCCCATGGAGGTGCTTACGTGGTTGGTGATCATATGCAGATATATATATTTATCGCTTTTATATATATATATATCCGCTATCTACTTCATATAAAATTACTGAACGATTCTCATGCGCCTAGGAATCATGTGATCACAGATTCATCCCATTGGATCTAGATTCGGTTCCGTGATGGACATTTTCAAATTGTAAGTAGCTTGTAAAAATTATTATCAGGTCTCAATTTCCTCGATGGTTTCTATACCCATGAGGAAGTCGGAATTAATTTTTATATATACTATTTTCGTACGGATGCCTCGCATCCGTCAAATAAAATCAACCAAGTCGGTCACTTAATAAAATGGGAGTGTAAAAGGTCTCAATTCCTATTGAGCATCAGGGTTTGAAAAACCTCTTTTATAAAACATCACTGCCATATCTTGCTAAAAACTGAATTTTTACATAAATTCAAACCCTGTGTATATAGGTTCGAACGAGGCCTCACATAACTTTCATATAACAGTACATTGACCCACAAACACACACACACACACACACACACTCAGATAATAGTTTCTTGAAAAGAGGCGGTCACCGTGGTAACACGGATGTCGGGGGGTGCCTAACACCTTCCCCCCCGCATAACCAAGTCCCCGGACCCTAAAACGAATCTCGCCAATCAGACCAGATATCGGTGTCACACCACCTGGGTCAATGTGCAAACCTTTTCTCGGTTGTGTTGGTACAACCATTTAAAAACCAATGGCGACTCTTAACGGATCCATCGTTGACATCATACATGTCGGACCTTTTTCACTTGTTTTTTCAAACAAATCTCACCTAAAATGAGAACACCAAAGAACAAGTAACAGAAAGGGACACCCAAAAATCCCGACGTCGACAATTTGCTTATACGATCAATATATATGATTGATATAACAACAATTTGAAACTTTTACAATATCTAAGGTTGTGTAAGTTAGGGAACTTACATTCAATATGAAAATCAAATGAAGTTAGGAAACTTTCCTTTCACGTAGATTATAGTCTTATAGCTTAACGCCTCTCAATGTTCTATATTATCATAGTTATGTATATATACGAATACATTAGTTATACATAATTGATATATATACCAACAATACTACACATCTATTATACACATGTTTTTCCATGCATGTTATGTTTATACATCCAATCATATATTCGATACGCACTCAAACCACAGAGTTGCATAATCAGTTTCGTTTTTGTCTTTGAAAGTTTTATTTAAAAACCTTGTAGAAACTTTTGAAGTGTTGGTTCTACATAGGCATTACATGATGAATACTTGAAACATTACTTTAATTCTGTATTATAGCTTAAGACATTAATATACACATGCTTCAAGCTTCAGATCACAAAAAAAAATATCAGATAACTTTGCAATATGGCGCGACCGCACTGCTCCCTGATCAGACCAGAGTTGAGTTTGAGTTTCTTATTTTTCCAGATTACATTTTAGCATGTAGGGATACTGATACATATCATATACACATGTTAAGAAGGTCTTGGGCTAGGTTTGATGCCTCCTATGCTCAATTTAAGTTTACTTTCAAATGTTATGATTTAATTTTAAAATTTCTATTCAACAAGGCTAAAGGAGTTCATTTCACAAAGGATAACTATATTAACCAATAAACCACCTACTGATTCTAAATAGACCTTTAATACGTATGCTCAAAGTTATTGAACTCATTTATTCAAAGTTAACATAACTTTACCCTTGAAGATTTACTTTAAATCATGCTAGGATAGTTTATATCATGCCTAACTAGATGGGTGGACATATCAGTCATGCTTAGAGGCATAAAGTGTAACATTCCAGAATTTTAATTGTAATATTAAATATTTATTGAATTATATAAATATTTAGTGGATGTGTTTATCGTTGAATAAATATTTGTTTAATTGATTTGATTTTATTTGGTTAATTATTTGTTAAATAAATAATTAGTGATTTAAGGAAATTATTATTATGTTGATATTTCAATTTGATGGTTAATTATTTGTATTGAGTTATGTGATTAAATGATTTATTTAATTAATTGTTATTTGAATTAATTAAATTAAATATGAAAGCTTGATTAAATAAAGTATGACAAATAACTATATTATAAGGAGTTATTAAAATAAATTAAAGTAGTTTTAATTTAGTTTTATCCAAACAAGGTTCAAGGATATTAATTCTTTAATTTTAAATGGTTTGCCAAACAAAGCCCTATGGCTTTTGGATTTCTAATTTTTTAATTTAAACAAAATAAATTAAAATAATCATTATAATATATTTATAATATATACGTTTGTTTTATAACTGACATTTTATTAAGATGGCGTATTAAGGTTTAGCAGTTTCATTTTACGCATTGTTCATTAGTTGGTTTTACGCATTATTTGCTAAGCCTAGAGAATACTGAGTTTTGTGAGAGTTGAGAGAATTTGAGAGAGAAGGATTTCAGAGCTTTTGCAGTGTTTAACAAAAAGGATTGCAAGCTATTTGAAGGTATTTTATCTAAACTTTGTATATATATATATATATATGCATATATGAATTCACGGCAAAGTCTGTTGGTGTTCTGTGAAATCAAAAAATTGATGAACTATGGATATATACTTGGTAATTGTGATGATACATGCTTATGATGCTAGAGTTTATGTCAAACAAGGAAATCACATGTTAATTTTGGATAACAGTAGAAAATTTTGACAGTATATGTGTTTTCAAATGGTTCATGAAAAGTATCACTTTTAGTGGCTAATTAGTATGTGAAATTGTAAATTAAAGCTTGATTATGTTAGTTCACTAAGAAACGAGCATAACGTAATTTGAATGAAGTGATTTGGCCAAGTATTGAAATCACAGTGTTGATTTTTGGGATGAATATCAAAAATGGAGTTTATATGAAAAACATGGAATTTGAGAAATTAAACTAGCTTAAGTTGTTGTTAAATTGTTCTATATTGATATATATGTGAGGAAACATGTTTGTGATAGTTCTATACCATTTGTACGTGTTATTATCACTGTTTGGTGGGTGATATTCGTGTTAGTTGGCTTATGAAAAATGTCGTAACCATGTTCTCGCAAAATCGGAATTGCAGTAATATAGCGGTAATATGACCCCCATCATGCCATAAATGCGGTGATCTTATTGTAAGATAAACGATGATAAAACTGTGCAAAGGCGCGCCAAAGATGCTTGTCTCGAACATGAAAAATCATAATTCTGCAGACTTTGGTCATTCAATGTAACTTAGCTCAATGTTAGGTTAATGTGAGAACCATGTAATAACAAGGTTAAACAAAGTTGTGTTATGTGGATTATAAATTCAAAGTTGTAAAAATGATTTATAAGTCGTGAACGTGTTGTGTTATAACTTTAGCTTATACAATGAATGGTGAATAAGTCTTGGTGTAACAATCCGAAAATTTAAATTGTAATTTTAAATATTTATGGAATTATATAAATATTTAATTAATGTGTTTATTGTAGAATAAATATTTGTTTAATTTAATTTGATTTGATTATTTATTTGTTAAATAAATAATTATCGAAAGTTAAGGAAATTGATAATCATGAGATAATATTTTAATATTTGGTTGATTAAATAAAATTATAATTATAAAAAAATTATAATTATGTCATATTGATTTATGTGGTGAATTAATTTAATAAATTTTTATTAGAATTAATTAAATTGAAAATTAAAATTTAATTAATTAAAGTGTGACCATAAACTATATTATAAAGGAGTTATTAAAATAAGTTAAGGGAGGTTAATTCAATTTTTGTCAAACAAGGCTTAATGAATGTTAAGTCTTTAATTTAAATCTATTTTACCAAATAAGGTGTAAGATTTAATGGGTTAGTTTTTAGTTAGTTAGCCAAACAAGCCTTATGACTTTTGAGTTTAAAAAAAACTGATGTCAGTTAAAGTTATAATTATATTATATACTTAATACATATATCATTACCTATACGTTATATTGGGTTTAATACGTAAGCTAGAGTTTAGAATAGGGAGAAAGACTCGGAAGAAGAAAAAAAGAAGAGAAGAAGAAAATTACAGGAGAAAGTAAGAGAGAATGGGGAGAAGTCTGAGAGAGGAATTGGGGAAAAGAAAGTTTCATAATCAAAAGAATAACCATCATCTTCTAAAATTAAGGTATCCTCTTGCTTGTATTTTTCAAAAAATTGTAGTTATATTCTTTTCTAAAATTCTTTGTAAAAACTTTTTTTGTTGTATATAGCTTTATATGATAAATTTTTGTTATAAAATTGTTTTCATAAGTTTATATATGAGTATAGTAAATGAATTCATGTTAAGTATGTATTTTGTGAAGGAAATCATATTACAGTGAATTGGTATGAACATATATGAATATGGCTTAGTTTAAAGTAAAATTAAGGTTTAATTAGTTGTATAATATATAAATTGACTATTGAATTCGAAAGAGGATGAATAAACATAAGCATAGTATGTTGAATTAACTATTTTGGTTGAAAATCAAAAGACAAAGATGATTTTCAATCAAACTTTCAAAAAAAGTGAAGTTTTAGCAAAAATAGTGAAAATTAATGGTTGTAATTTGGATGTTTATGTTGTTTAAGATGGCTAGAAAACGTTAAAAAATTAGATTATATTTACAGAAATATATTATACCTTAGATAGGTTGGTATGATTGTTAGAAAGGAGTTTGGAGGCCTAATTTGGCTTTCCATTTATAGAGCATAAAATCGCAAAACGCTTAAGGGACCTCACTTTGGGGGGAGTCTGGGTAGTCTATATGCGATTTTGGAAAAAAAATAGAGACATAGTTTACTAAAATGGGCATAACGTTTTCATACGAACTAAGATTGATGCGATTCAAGATGATCCGTAACGAGGACGAGTAGACCTATAACTTTTATTCTTTAATTGTTTGAATTTGAAATCGTTATGAAGGGTAAAAATAGCCATCTTTAGGACTATTGTGTATTTGGAGGCAATCGGAGGGCGTCGGGATGCGCGAATGCAAGTGCAATTCTTTGTGTGTTAGTATAACCTAATGATAACACGTTGGACATGTAATAGAATGTTGTATCAAGTTGTTAATGTGTATGTGATGCAATGACATGATCACTTAAGTAGTTTTAATAAAGCTAATTAGTGATGTTCATGAAAAGATGTGATGTTGTTAGTGAGCTATATGAAACTAATATTAGTGTAACTAATGTGTATTGTCAATACATATGGTATGTGTATGACTTGTGGTGAACGTGAGTAGTGATTGTTTAACCTACGCATGAGGCAAGTTCCCTAACCTTTGCTACTTTATTATTCAACAAGGTTAGTTTTCACTATCATGATATACTTTTGCAAGTTCTCTATTTCTAATCTCTTGTTGAGAAATTTATTGAGCAAGTTCTTTAACTATCATTTAAGTTCTTTAACTAATTAATCTTTATTTCTTTATTCACGAGTTACTTTGGTTATTCAAAGTCTTTTTATTATAAGAATTGTGTTTATTCAACATTACTTTTGACACGTTTATCTTGATATTATGTAACCCTTGATGGGAGATTTATTATTTAAGCTTTTGAGTTTAATTATATCTTTTTTTATGGGTAGTTAGTTATAATTTATTTGGATGATGAACACCAAATCTATGGAATTGAAGTACCCGGATTTGGGGTGTCACAAGTTGGTATCAAAGATTTAGGTTATGAACCTTAGGTGGGGAAACCTTAGGCTATAACCTTCAGGAGATCGAAAACATAGAGGTGATAAACTCTTATCGAGTTCGAGGAATGAATTAAGGAAATTCATTGAAGATAAAATGATAAAAGACTTTATGTGCTTGTGTTTTAATGACTTATGTGCTCGTGAGTACTTAGGAATAGCAAGTATTATACATATCAAGTTTTGGGGTTATTAAAACTTTGTTGTCATATGATTGATGAAGGAAGATAGGGATTATGAGCCTTAGAAGTTATATAGTTTGAGTATGGTTAGTATTGGGAAAGCCATACCACCTGTGGATTTTTGTTGTAGAACTTGGGTATAGGCTTTAGTTTGATCCGAGAGGATAAAGTTTGATAAAGGTGAATATGATGAGAACGAGGAGGGGAATTCCTCCAAGAGGTGTGTGGATAACATTGAGTTATAAAAGAAGGTCGAGAAATTAGAAGGTCTAGCCATAAAGAACCAAGCCACGTTAGCACAAGAAGATGTCGCGACTCAAGACTTTACCGCACTATTTTCGATGTAAAGAGGAGATTATCTCACCAGTTAAAGAAATATTAAAGAGGATAGTTATTAGTTATTAAATGAGATTGTGCGAGAAATGGCTGGAGAAAGAAGTCAACAAAGCGCTCGAGAGTCGAAGACCCATGGATGGAGGCTTCTAAATGCATAGATCGTGTTGAAGACAAGTTAAAGAGCGCCAAGCAAATGATGAAACTAAGAATTTAATCTTCCAATCTCCTCGATGATTCGTATCGTGGAGCAAGAGCGAAATGAAGTTGTATAACGTGGAATGTTCTTGTAGATTGCAAGAGAAAATAATAAGATGATATATAAATTATAATGAAAAAATTAATAGATGTGGATCCTAACTTTTGATTTAAATAGTGGGATGTGATGAAGTAATCCTAGAATTTTATTATTTCCAATAAATAATATAAATAGAAGTGTGGCTACTTTTGTTATGATGTGGTGATGTAATAAATGAATAAAGTATTATCATTATTTATTAAGAAAAATTATGTGTTATCTATAAGTGGTTAAGATAAGTTTGAAAATGTTAATTTGTGGATGAACGATGATCTAATAGTTCAAGTTTTAAAAAGTAAGATGCCGCCTAGAAGAAGATAACAACGTCAACAGAGCCCCAAGGAAAATGCATACAATAGGAAGTTAACGCAAATCCAAAGACTACAATTAATAAATTTGTTGGTGGGAGCACCGAAAATCAACTGAATTTATGGCTATATAATCAAATCTCATTGTTCCAACCAAATTTGCTTATAACAGAGTTGGAGAGAACGATTGATGTAGATGGGGAAGGTAATATCGTTGACATACAATCAAGAGCGAAGGAAAGAAGATTGAAGATGATAAGGTGGGTGATAGTCATACCAAGAACGCTTGTAAAAGAAAGTGGAACAATGGTATGTAAAGTTAAAATCGTGGAAGAAAGGAAAAGAAGAAGGTGGTGGAGTGTAGCAGAATCAGAAAAGAAATATGTAGGTGTTTATTTGAAGGGAAAAAGGGTGTGTTTAATTGTGGCTTGAAGGGCCACATTTCACCAAAGTGTTCAAGATTGAGGAAGGGAGCATGCTTTACGTGTGGATCAAAGGAGCACTTAACTCGAGGTTGCCCAAAGAAAGCAAGTGGGAAAAGCAAGTGGAAGCAAAGGGGCAAAGGTAAACCGGTTATTGTAGAGTCGACTCTACACGAAGTCAACCAACCAACAACAAGAAACCAACATGAAGATCCGTAACGCAATACAAGGTATGGTTCCGATCGCTTATCTATACTACCAAGCGTGTTATTTAATTTAACCGCCACTTGTTAATTTATGTGCGACGGATGAATTTTTTAGAAACTAGATTCTCTTTGGGAAGAGTTAGACTATTCCCTAATATAGAAAGTGTGAATAGTGATTCCTTTTAAGTTGATGTAGAATTGTCGTGTTAGTATTAAAGGCCACGTAATGGATTTATTTCCAATTTGATTTATGAAACTCAAGGTGGTTAAACCATGTGGTGATAAGTTATTGTCAAAGAAAGTGCATAAACCTTAAGACTCGAGGAAGTCAAAGGTAATATTTTTTTCTTTTAGTTGAAAGACTTTATGGTAGAGTTATTTATCGATGTTTTAAAATAAGATTATTAAGAAAATAATCTGTGGGTTGTGTGAAGATCAAGATAGTTTCTTAGTTAGCTAAATGGATGAGGAAATCAGTGGAATTTATATGGGTAGGAAATTATGAAGTGAATTTTCAAGAATTGAAGAAAAGTTAAGTATGTCACATGTGTTATCTTTATCAGATAATACAAAAAACTTTGTGTTGTATAGCGACACATCTTACAATGTACTAGGCTATGTGTTTAGATAGGACGACAGGGTCATTTCATACGCATCGCGTTAGTTAAAATTTTATGAGAAAGGCTGTCCGACTCACAATTCAGAGTAGAGGTATTAATGGTTGCTCTAAGGATTTAGAGGTGTTATTTTTGGGTAGTAGTGTGAGATATAAACAGACCATAAGTATCTAAAGTATATCCTCTCACACAAATATTTAAGCATGTGTTTAAAGTGATAGTTGAAGTTGTTCAAGGATTGTGGCTACAAAATCCTAAACGAATGTGGTTGCCGACGTCTTAAGAAAAAGGTAGTAGTTATTTTTGATAACTGTGCAAGATGGGTTCATAATACAAATGACTAATCTGTGGTAGGAGGTAAGATATATGAAAAGTCAGAGGAGAAGTTATTCAGATGAAAAATAGTACAACTTTGTTGGATAGAGTTAAGGAAGACTAGCTCCAAGATGAAGGTGTCAATTCAAAATTGATACTGAAGGATAGTTGAAATTAGAAGGAAGAAACTAGGTTTCGCTAATACCAGGAATTGAAAATTAAGTTTTGCATAAAATTTATATATTGAATAAACTAGGAAGCACAAAATTATATATTGCCTTCGATATTACTATTGGTGGCAAGATATGGCGATAGATTTTGGTTTGTCAAGTTAGCATAGTACATATCGAGCAGTGTGTGAAGTTATGTCTTAATGAAATTATTTCAAGACACGATGTTTCTGTGTCAATTGTGTCGAACCGAGATTCACGATTTATATCGAATTTTCAAAAGGGTTTGCAAGAACGTGTGGAACGCAATTAGAAATAAGTATGTCATATCATTTGCAAATCGATTGCCAAACTAAAAGGAAGTCCAAACATCGGAAGGCGTGCTTAGCACGCAAGAAGTTTTTGATAATGTCATACGAGGAATCCGCATTGAGCAAGTTATGGGTAAGTTAAAATAATTTAAGAGTAAGGTAATGATCAGGTGGGTTTTCAACTGAGGACTCATATGTTGACTAAGTCGTACAAACCTTTGTATGTGCAGAGGTTTTGTGCATATACTTGGTTTATCACATTGATAATCATTGGAATATCGGAATCGCGCTATCAATGTATATGTGGTGGAAAGGTGATTCTTTTCTCATGAATATATTTGATAGTTAGAGGTTTTTTAAATTAAGTTAGACGATATTAAGATTTGGTTCAGTTCTTAAAACTAAAGCATATGGTAAGTTCGTGACTCATAATCATATGGTATTTTTTGAACCCCTCAGCGAATGGACGCCTATAGTCTGACTAGGATAAGTTCCTAAACTCATATGATTATGGCAAGTTCTTGGATTTCCAAAGTGTGTGATGAACTATATTGGGTATAAACGGTTATAGTATAGGAAGCATTGATGAAGTTGAAAAATGGTTTTGAGGTAGCCTTACCTCTATAGTTAGAGCGCATTCATAATGTTTTTTTTAATTCGGTGATATAGTTGAACAAGCTTGACTGCAATCATGTGATCAAGTACGAACCATTATGGTTGTCCTACTAGGAAATTTCTATCTAGGTAGTCGACAAGAAAGAACAAGTGTTCAGAAATGAGTTGGTACCTTCTGTGAAGGTGATATGGAGGAACCTATAATGACCCCAAAATTCACACAATTTAATTTTCAACTTTGGTCGCTAATAACACATCTACCTTCTGATTTTACATCATTATTTGATGCTAAACATTATAAAAAATGAAATAATTTAAACTTTTATGTCCCGAAGTCTACACATACACATTTGTCACCATGCGTTGAGAGTAAAAATTCATTTTAAAAAGGCACATAGTGCAAATTTAGCTTGATGTCAAAAATTTTGAAGTCTAGCATAGCTAGAAGATTTGGAAAAATTTATGTCTCCACTTTCTATATTGATCCATTGCTTAATAATTCTATCTATTCCCATAATCCTCAATTCTTCATTCATAACTTAATTATACACAAGTTCATCAAACTTACCGCACATTAGAAGTTCAGGACTTGCCACAATAATATGAATTTAAGAACTTATCCTAGTCAAACCATAGGCGTCCATTCGCTGAGGGGTTCAAGACATACCATATTATTATGAGTCACGAACTTACCATATGCATTAGTTTTAAGAACAACGCATAATCCTAAATATCTGTCTAATCTTAATAGTTTCTAAATATCAAACATACACATGAGAAAAGAATCACCTTTTCATCACATATACATTGATAGCGCGACACCAACATTCCAATGATTATCAATATGATAAACTGAATGCAAGCACAAAATCCTCGCCCATACAAAGATTTGTACAACTCAGCCATTACATGAGTCCTCAATTGAAATCCCACCTAACTCTATCTTACTCTTAACTTGCTCTTTGCTCGATACAAATTCCTCGTATCACATCATCTATAACTCCTCGTGAGTTATCTCATACTATTTCATAGTACTCCATCTTCATAACATTAAGCTATAATTATTCAAATATTACAGACCATCTTTCTTTTATAACTTAAACTGATCACGTCGTAATCTTATTCTATAATCATCTCTCTTAAAATTCTTTTGTTAACTCATGATCATTTTGTTTTATTTATCCCTTTCTTTCCTTTCATTTACATTTACATTATTCGTTATCTTGGCTATTGGAGTTAGGTAACTCCCATTTCTTATCTACATATCTCTTCAAGATTCTTCTTTGATTTTCTTAATTATATAACAATTCTTCCTTTAAGAATTTCTAACTTCATTTACATTGCTCAACATTTCATATGAGTTCCACATTTTCATCATACGTATCCATTTTCTATACTTGGTACACAAATGAAGTCTCTAATCAGGTTTCAATATGGTACTGAGAGTGGTTTCCCACAAACAACCAACAAACTAGGTTCCGAGTTGCTAGTTCATATATACCTCCGCTCTATGAAGGAATCGTTTAGCCCAGATACCATACATCAACTATTAAAGAGTATGATTGTACCACACTTAGATATAACTTTTATTCTTAAATTCTTTATCATTCTCTTTTTATAGACATTGTCTATTTATTATCACCTTACATCCTTATTATTGGAGTTGGATAACCCCACATTCATATTCCTTATAACTCTGTGAGATTCTTCTTTGAATCCTCTTATGCATGTTTTAATCCCTTCTTTATAAATTTCTTAAATTACTTCTTATTGTTCAAACTCTATCTGAGCTTATTCTTTATCATCTTCACATCCCTTCTCTAAGGTTAAAGCCTAAGGTACTCCTACCTAAGGTTTATAACCTACAGCTTTCATACCAACTGTAACGACCCCAAAATTCATACAATTAATTCTCAACTTTGGTCATTAATAACACATCTACCTTCTGATTTTACATCATTATTCAATGCTAAACATTATAAAATACGGAATAATTTAAACTTTTATGTCTTCTTACTTTAATTCCCTGAATCAAAACCTTTATCATCTACATGTCTTTGAATCAATCTTATTTTATGATTCGCTTTATCATTGTTATTATATAAAATTTTACATTTCAATCTGATAACCTTTACATATCAGATACCTCTAACTTTAGCTTTACAACTCAACATAAAACTATACAATCAAAAAATTCTGTACATCTCATGAATCTTAATCATGATATAAAGAAATAACAACTTTAGTTAAAATATTAATCTCCGTGTCTTATTTATGATCCACGTCATTCAAGTAGCACATAGTGTTACCTTCTATCCTTAACCTCCAAAAATGGTTATTTGCAAGGTTGAGCTCGACAATGAAAGAAAATCTAACAGTTTTCATGCATCACGTAGCACATAATAACATGCTCAACATATATCTCATAAACATTGGACTAACATAACATACATGCTACAGTTCATATAACAAGTATAAAGATTGAGTTCCTTACTCAATTAGCATGCTTTACTCAATCAATGTAGTCATAAGTTGACTTTAACATTTCATACATTCAACATACATATAACACATCATGCACTTTGCAATAAAGATTTAAAACAGCTAATCACCAAGTTCACATAGCAAATAGGAACTGAAAGACTTGCCTTTACTGGCATTCTACCAACACGCTAATACTTCGCGTCCTTGCACAACCTACACTGTATGTGAGATTGATAATAAATAAAATCAATACTCAATCTCATGGTTAAATATATTCTAAGGCCTTACTTTATCTTATTATCCTTTATAATGTCTTTATAGACATCTAACTATTTTATATGCAACTCGGTTTTATTTTCATTTTCATCACCACACATGCTAGACTATCTCACTTGTAGTTTAATGTGCGTATATCACACCATTTTATTATACCATTTTGGTTTCAAAAATGCGTATTCAACACATTGTTTACATATTTAATTTTCCTTCAAAAAATCAAAAATTGCCCTTTTCGATCTCTTTCCATTATTATTCTTGTATTATCATCTTTTCATACTCATATATCCAATATTAGCCATTAGTTAGACACTTTGTATACCAAAGTTTAGAAACACTATTACTCTTAGGCATTTTATCGAGCACGTTATGCATTATTATTAACTTATCTCAACTCTTGATCTTAAATGATTAATTATGCATAGAATATGATAACACATATCTATACTCATTACATATATCAAAACATATTTTTAATCATCAAAATATACCATCACCCAAAATCTTAATTCAAACAGAATTATAAAACTCGTCTTCACAATTTCTTTAACAAAACGTTATTTTCGTTTTTAACGTAACTCCTTCGTTACATGTCCGTTTTTGTTCCTTCTTATATAGAATTAATCCTTACTCAGTGTACTACAACATCATCTAGGCCTTAAAGTCAGACCCTTATCCATATAAACCAGATTCTACAATTCATCAACTAGTCTAGAAATTTTCATTTTCTGGAAATCCTTACTAAACAATTTATTTCGGACATGATCCGGTCCATAAAATTGCTCAATCTCGCGAGTTTGGCTAGTAAACTTCCATATCTACAATGTTTTAGGTTAAAGTTTCTTCAGATTCAAAACACACAAATTTATATGAATTGTTCAAAGTCAGAAACCGTAAAAGTTTTGATTTTCTGGGCAGATTATTTTCCCTTCGGACCAGCCTTACTAAATCAGACATTGCAAGAAATCTATAAAGAGTTTTCATGTGATTTCACTTTCATAATATAACTTACTTCCATATCTTCGATTTGATATAAGGCTCACTTTCTAACTCATTATACCCAAAGAGGTATGAATTTCACAAGATCTGTCCACAATTACTCAAAATCTACGAATTTTGTTCTTCAAATTTTCTTTTCATTTCATTTTCTTTCTTGAATCCTCTTGTTTGATTCTTGATAATCCAAGATTAAACCAATACAAACAAGATTAAGCATGATCTACTACCCTAGAACATAAATCTACCCAAAATAATCAAAGATTAAATAAGAGTTTAGAAGTTACCTTCTTCTAGCTTTTTCTTCTTCTTCTTCTAGCTCATCTCAATTCCTCTATTTCTCTTTATCTCTCTCAATTTCTCTATTTCTCTCTTCCACCAAGACTCTTGCTATAAAAAAACTCTAGAATTTCTTCTTGTGTAACTCCTCATTTGGGTAATAGTTATGTTAATAATTAATATAATAGTAACCCCCACTAATAACATAAGGCTTATATTATAAAACTCTTGCATGCATAACCAATATCACATTAAGCCATCTTAGTAGCATAACCTCACTTTTCCATCATTAGTTAAGCAATCCAATGGTTAGGTTATTCATTATATACTATTATTACTTTACTATGACATATAACATATTTCTAATGTCACACTTAAATAATTTAAAATTATTTTTTTAGTAAAATCAATTAAACTTTAATAATAAAATGCACATCAATTATAAAATTATCTATCAAATTATAATACTTAATTAAATTAAGACATAACAACCAGCATCAAATATTTATTATTCAATAAATAAATCAACTAAAATATTTATCTAACTCAAATAAATATTTTAATTAATTATAAAAATCACATTCGTTACATTTTTCCGTCCTTATTAGGATTCCGTCCTCGGAATCACCGAAATCTCCCTTACTTAGTTTTCATCTCGTCTCTTTTAGAAGTCTATTGTAGAACAACTTCAACGCATTACCTTAACATAGGTTCTATATTATCTGTTCCTCTCAATAATTCTTGAAAGTTTTTATTTCATAACATTCACTTGAACTCAATTATATTTTGAGTATTATATATTCTTTAACCCATTCATTTCCTTCTCTAAAGATCGTTATCATAAACACTCAGGATATTACATTCACCCATTCTTCTAAGAATTTCGTCCTCAAAATTTTTATTTTTAATCTTCATTCAGTCAATCTATCAAATATAGATTTTATGTTAATATTTTATTCATTCATTAGGTTCTACAACCAAATTCTTTCTCTAAGGATCTTTCTAAGATCATCATATTCCTCACCTCTTCATCTTCTAAGAGTTTCACATTTCTCTTCTTTTCTGGAATTTCATTTCTTTCTTGAAATTAATAAGTTTATCTTAATTTTCTCATCCTTTCCACTTTCACCTTTCAGAATAATAAGAATCTTCCACAATTGCTCAATAATTGGAAAGCGGTATGAATAACAAGAATTTAAAAGATTCCAAATCATGTTGAGGGGTCACAAGACCGTGAACTCTATTCTTGGTTTACTAGTGCTTCAACTCAATCCTTCACACTGCAAACTAGAGTATTTATCAATCATAAAGACTGAAAACACCCTTCTCACGTACACTAGGTGGCCAGCCTATTGTACCACTACGTTGGGCCGCAACGTAGTGTTTTGTAACGACTATATATGTTACGCTTGGAACCATTGTCCCCAAAAACATGTTCCCTTATAGGGTTGTTCACCTCAGCTTTTCAACATCTGAATCCTCACCAAAATAATTTTGTTTGGCATAATTTTGTGACTTTGTCATACTACATCATACCATAGTGGGCTGACGATCCTTAGATCACATCCAACACTAAGAAATTCTGCATTGATAACTCCATCGTTTTTATCATCTTTGCACCAGGTTCCATGATGCATTAATGATATAAAATATATTTTGATATTTTCAAATCATTTTCGTCTAGCCGAAACAATTAGCATAGACTATTCTTTAAACCGTTCAAATATCTTTGAAAATCAGTTTTAGTGATATCATATCTCAACAGTAACGATGTGTCGATTGTCCCAAGTCCACACATACACATTTGTCACCATGCATGTTGAGAGTAAAAATTTGTTTTAAAAAGGCACATAGTGCAAATTTAGCTTGATGTCAAAAATTTTGAAGTCTAGCATAGCTAGAAGATTTGGAAAAGCTTATGTCTCCACTTTCTATACTGATCCATTGCTTAATAATTCTATCTATTCCCATAATCCTCAATTCTTCATTCATAACTTAATTATACCCAGTTCATCAAACTTACCGCACATTGGAAGTTTAGGACTTGCCACAATAATATGAGTTTAAGAACTTATCCTAGTCAAACCATATGCGTCCATTCGCTGAGGGGTTCAAAACATACCATATTATTATGAGTCACGAACTTACCATATGCATTAGTTTTAAGAACAATGCCTAATCCTAATAATATTTGTCTAATCTTAATAGTTTCTAACTATCAAACATACACATGAGAAAAGAATCACCTTTTTGCCATATATATATTGATAGTGCGACACCAACATTCCAATGATTATCAATATGATAAACTGAGTGCATGCACAAAACCCTCGCCCATACAAAGATTTGTACAACTTAGCCATCACATGAGTCCTCAATTGAAATCCCACCTAACTCTATCTTACTCTTAACTTGTTCTTTGCTCGATACGAATTCCTTGTATCACATCATCTATAACTTCTCGTGAGTTATCTATTGGGTGTCCAACTTTTAGTTTTATTTTGATGATAACAATAATTAGTAAATAATTTAATTAAAAGGGTAGAATCCTCTCTATAGGATTTTTATTATAATTGTTTTATTTATCTTATTTATTTTGACCAAAAATATTTTCTAAATCTTATTTAATTGATTTTATTGATCTTGATGTTTTAATATGTGAAATAAATTGGGTCATGCATTGTGGGACAAGTCATTTATTGATTATCAAATGCTTGTTTGGACAAATTTGAAAAGAAGATGAAAATGTTAATTAAATCATTTTTGACATGTGGACATTTTATATTTATTCTCAAACTAATTTTATTATTTAAAGATTTCAAAAATTATTTTAAGTTATTTTAAAATTAAGCAAAATTATTTTATTACTTAGATATATATATATATATATATATATATATATATATATATATATATATATATATTTTTATATTATTAGTTATACACAAAGGATCAGTCCTGACTTTCTGACCGATCAAAAAACTTAATTCCCAAATTTTATTTTATTTTATTTTTTGCTTTTTTAAATAACTAAAATATTTAATATTTTATGGAACTGAAATTTTTCATAATACAATGTTTTGGGGTGATTTGAATACCTATACTAAAAATTGTGGTACAATCAAGACAGATCGTATATACATGTTTTGTTATACGTACTCCAAATTATGCCCAAAACATCAGATTATGAAAAATTTCAATTCCATAAATATTAATTATTTTTTAGTTGTTTTAAAAAAGCAAAAAAAAAAAAAATCTACGGGATTAAAATCTCAAGGCGTCCTGATGAACCAAACCTCATTAGTTATATAAAATGCTATTTAAGGAGAATGCTCTTGATCCTTACCGTATATATATATATATATATATATATATATATATTATATAAATCTTATATAATTATATATATAAACCGTATATATTATACTCCCTCCGTCCCAAATTATCTGCTGTTCTAGAGTTCCATACACATACCAATATATGTGATAAAAATACTAAAATACCCTTATGTGCTGATTTTTTATTTTCTGCAATTAAGGCTTTAGTAAAAGGAGATTGTCCATGGAAGAGTGTGCCAAGGTCTTTTAAGAAGCATAACTTTGGCAATCACATTCTTATTGGTGGGAATATGAAAAGGATGCTTAAAAAAAGGAGAGCCTTGAATGAGTAATTACTATCAACAATTAAGGTAAATGGGCAAACTTGGAAAACAAAGGGAAAAAATACATTGAAATTTTAAAAAAGCAAATATTATGGGATAAAATTTTTCTGCTAAAACAGCAGATAATTTGGGACAGAGGGAGTATATGTTAACAGTATATATATTTTTATTACTTATATGTATTATATATTATACTAATATATATATGTGTGTGTGTAAACATTAACTTTTATATATATATATATGTATATATATATATATATATTTTACATTTACTTTTACATGGGTAAATGTAAGAAACATTTAACTAAGTTAAAAACATTTAACTTAAGTAAAAGCAAAAGTTATTCTTTTACTTTTACTTTTACATTTACTAAAGTAAAAGACTTTTGCTTTACTTGGAAAGCAAAAGGCGGAAGAAGATGATCAACAAAGACCTTCCTAAGATCCACGGAGGCGGACGGTCTAATCGAAGAAGACGCCAGAGGTATCTTCAAGTCACAGACAGTGATGGCCCAAACATCATCTCGACTTTTGCTTGGAGCAGTGAATGGCCAAAGGGAATCTTTAGATCTACGGGTATGAGTTTAAGGCAAGTAAGACTTTCTAAGTAGACCTTCAAGAAAAAGAATTTTTGTTTAAACAGTTAACAAAGAAGTCTTCTGCTTTAGATCGATTTCAATTTGATAGATCGTGGACCAATCGAGTGATCCTTTGTTTCGATTTTTCCGATTTGTTTTTAAACAAAAATATTTTACAAAACTTAAAATTTTTGAAGATCCGACCAATTTTTCGGTGAAATTTTTTCTACTCCTTCTTTTTGTAAAACAAAATTTTGGGGGGTGAAAGGGTTATTTCGGATAAAAATTTTGAGGTGGAAATGTATGGGATAGTGACTCATCCGAGAAGATGATCATGCAAGACCTTCCCAAGATCCATGTGAGACTTTTGACCAACAACGTAAGAAGACGCTAGAGGCATCTTTCAAGTCACGATAGGTGATGAGCTTTAATTGATTGTAGGATAATCTGTCTCTTTCGATCCATAAATCTTTACTTTTTGATCAAAGATATCAGTCTGCTTTCTTTCGATCAGCTCAGCCAACTTTCTTTTTCGCTTTTAGCTTTTTCTGTAAAATCTTTTATTTATTCTTTTTAATGTTATCTTCTAAGTTGTTGGCATCCGTACCCAAAAGTCTTTTACTTTAGTAAATGTAAAATGTAAATGTTTTCACGTTTTTACTTTTTACTTTTCTTAGTAATTACTTTACTCCTTTTACTTAGTAATTTGCTTTTACGAATAGTTGATTCTCAAGAATCAAATAGTAATTTACTTTTTAGTTTTCTATTTAAACAACCTCAAGTGTTTAGAGTTGTTTAGCTTAATTCAATGTAAAGCCTCGTGAGCTTCTCTGAAAGCTCTTCCGAGGTCCTCTCCCTTCTCTCTAGTTAGTTTTAGATCTAAGCTTTCAAATTTTCGATCTTCTTAGTTAGAAGATGAAAGACGAAGTCCTTAATACTTCGATCTTCCCTCTCAAACATTTAGATCTAGGATATACTGTAATCCCTTCCTAAAGTTTATAAATAAAAGAAAGAGATTACTTTACCGATTCACCCACATCTTCTTAATCTTTTCTTTCTTTGTTAAAGTTTTTCTTTTAAAAACTTATCTCCACTGTATATGGTATCGTGAGCCACACGGCTTGGTTCTCGATGCTATCTGGTGGTTTCGATTGAAAATGCTTTTGATTTGTTTACTTAAATGTTTTTTTTTTTTGAATCCAGAAGTAATCTCTTTCTTTTATTTATAAACATTTAGGGAGGGATTACAAGATATCCTAGATCTAAATGTTTGAGATGGAAGATCAAGTATTAAGGACTTCGCCTTCATCTTCTAATTAAGAAGATCAATCGAAAAGCTTCGCCTCCTGACAACTAAGAGAAGGTGAGAGGACCTCCAAGAGCTTTCTAGAGAGAAGATCCGAGGCTTTACATTGAATTAAGCCAAACAACTCTAAACACTTCGAGTTGTTTAAATAGAAAACCTAAAAGTAATTACTATTTGATTCACGCAGAATCACTATTACATTAATTGGAGTAAAAGTAATTTACTTAAGTAAAAGTAAAACGTAAGAAACATTTTTACATTTACTTTTACATGGGTAAATGTAAGAAACATTTAACTAAGTTAAAAATATTTAACTTAAGTAAAAGCAAAAGTTATTCTTTTTTACTTTTACTTTTACATTTACTAAAGTAAAAGACTTTTTTCTTTACTTTTAGCAAAAGTGAGATGATGGTCGGGCCATCACTGTTCGTGACTTGAAGATGCCTCTCATGCCTTTCTTCGCTGACCGTCCGTCTCCTATGGATGCCGGAAGGTGCTGTTGATCATCTTCTCAGATGAGTCACTATCCCCATACATTTCCACCTCAAAATTTTTATCCAGGAAATAACCCTTTCACCCCCAAAAATTTTGTTTATAAAGAAGGAGGAATAAAATTTTTCTACCGAAAATTGGTCAAATCTTAAAAAATTTTAAGTTTTGTAAAAGATTTTTGTTTAAAAACAAATCAAACTGAAATTTGAAACAAAGGATTACTCGATTGGTCCTGATCTATCAGTGAAATCGATCTAAACAGAAGACTTCTTTGTTAACTGTTTAAACAAAATTTCTTTTTCTTGAAGGTCTACTTAGAAAGCCTTACTTGCCTTAAACTCATACCCGTAGATCTAAAGATTCCCTTTGGCCATTCACTGCTCCCAACCTGGAGACTTACAAACAGGCACTAAACGGGACTTAAGGCGATCTTGGGTGTTTTACGGCGAAGGTAGGGACTTGTAAAAGTAGAGCAAGAAAAACTAAAAGTTTAAAAAAAACATTTAAGTAAACAAATCAAACTGTTTTCAATCGAAACCACCGATAGCATCAAGAACCAACCGTGTGGCTCTGATACCATATAACAGCGGAGATAAGTTTTTAAAAGAAAAACTTTAACAGAAGAAAGAAAAGTTTAAGAAGATGACCGGTGAATCGGTAAAGTAATCTCTTTCTTTTATTTATAAACATTTAGGGAAGGGATTACAAAGATATCCTAGATCTAAATGTTTGAGATGGAAGATCAAGTATTAAGGACTTCGCCTTCATCTTCTAACTAAGAAGATCAAGTTTCAAAGCTTCGCCTCCCGCTAACTTAAGAGAGAAGGAGAGGACCTCGGAAGAGCTTTCAGAGAGATAAGCTCCGAGGCTTTACATTGAATTAAGCTTAAACAACTCTAAACACTTGAGTTGTTTAAATAGAAAACCGAAAAAGTAAATTACTATTTGATTCACGCAGAATCACTATTACATTAATCGAGTAAAAAGTAATTTACTTAAGTAAAAGTAAAACGTAAGAAATATTTTACATTTACTTTTACATAGGTAAATGTAAGAAACATTTAACTAAGTTAAAAATATTTAACTTAAGTAAAAGCAAAAGTTATTCTTTTACTTTTACTTTTACATTTACTAAAGTAAAAGACTTTTGCTTTACTAAAGCAAAAGTTTGAGATGATGGTTTGAGGCCATCACTGTCTGTGACTTGAAGATGCCTCTGCGCCTTCTTCGTTAGATCGGTCGCGTTTCACATGGATCTTAAGAAGGTGTTGTTGATCATCTTCTCAAATGAGTCACTATCCCCATACATTTCCACCTCAAAATTTTTATCTAGGAAATAACCCTTTCACCCCCAAAAATTTTGTTTACAAAAAGAAGGAGGAGAAAAAAATTTTCACCGAAAAATTGGTCAGATCTTCAAATTTTTTTAAGTTTTGTAAAAGATTTTTGTTTAAAAACAAATCAGACTGAAATCTGAAACAAAGGATCACTCGATTGGTCCTGATCTATCAATGAAATCGATCTAAACAGAAGACTTCTTTGTTAACTGTTTAAACAAAAATTCTTTTTCTTGAAGGTCTACTTAGAAAGCCTTACTTGCCTTAAACTCATACCCGTAGATCTAAAGATTCCCTTTGGCCATTCACTGCTCCAAGCAAAAGTTGAGATGATGGCTGGGCCATCACCTGTCTGTGACTTGAAGATGCCTCTGGCGTTTTCTTCGTTGACTGGTCCGTCTCCTGTGGATGCCGGAAGGTGCTGTTGATCATCTTCTCAGATGAGTCACTATCCCCATACATTTCCACCTCAAAATTTTTATCCAGGAAATAACCCATTCACCCCCAAAAATTTTGTTTATAAAGAAGGAGGAGTAAAATTTTTCTACCGAAAATTGGTCAAATCTTCAAAAATTTTTAAGTTTTGTAAAAGATTTTGTTTAAAAAAACAAATTAAATGAAATCAAAAACAAAGGATCGCTTCGATTCCCCGATCTATCGCTGAAATCGATCTAAATGTAAGACTTCTTTGTTAATCGTTTAAACAAAAATTCTTTTCTTGAAGGTCTACTTAGAAAGCCTTACTTAACTTAAACTCATACCAGTAGATCTAAAGATTCCTTTGGCCATTCACCGCTCCCAAACACGGAGACTTACAAATGAGCACTAGTCGACTTAAGGCGATCTTGGGTGTTTTACTGGCCAAGGTCGGGACTTGTAAAAGTAGAGCAAGAAAATAAAAGTTTGAAAAAATATTTAAGTATACAAATTAAACTGCTTTTAATCGAAACCACTGATAACATCAAGAACCAACCGTGTGGCTCGATACCATATAATAAATATGATAAGTTTTCAAAAGAAAAACTTTAATGTAAGAAAAAAAATTATTAAGAAGATGACCTTGAATCGGTAAAAGTAATCTCTTTCTTTTATTTATTAACATTTGAGGAAGGGATTACATTAATTCCTAGACTAAATGTTTAAGGAAGAGAGAAGTATTGAAGGCTTCGTCTTCATCTTTAACTAAGAAGATCGTTTCAAAGCTTCGCCTTGACCAACTCTAGAGAGAAAGGAGAGGACCTCAAGAGCTTTCTAGAGAGAGAAGCTCCGAGGCTTTACATTGAATTAAGCCAAAGAAACTCTAACACTTGAGTTTCTTTAAATAGAAAAAAAAGAAAAAGTAAATTACTATTTGATTCACGCAGAATCACTATTACATTAATCAAGTAAAAGTAATTTACTTAAGTAAAAAGTAAAACGTAAGAAACATTTTACATTTACTTTTACATTGGTAAATGTTAAAAACATTTAACTTAAGTAAAAGCAAAAGTTATTCTTTTACTTTTACTTTTACATTTACTAAAGTAAAAGACTTTTTGCTTTACTTGAAAGCAAAGTCGATGATGGCCTAGGGCCATCATCGCGTCGATTATTCAAGACTCCTCTGGCGTCTTCTTGGTTGACCGGTCCGTCTCCTGTGGATGCCGGAAGGTGTTGTTGATCATCTTCTCAGATGAGTCACCATCCCCATACATTTCCACCAAAAATTTTATCCAGAAATAACCCTTTCACCCCCAAAATTTTGTGTTTACAAAAAGAAGGAGGAGAAAAAATTTCACCGAAAAATCGGTCGATCTTCAAAATTTTTAAGTTTTGTAAAAGATTTTGTTTAAAAACAAATCGATGAAATCAAATAAAGGATCACTCGATTGGTCCCGATCTATCATTGAAATCGATCTAAAAAGCAGTAAGACTAATTTGTTAACTGTTTAAACAAAAATTCTTTTTCTTGAAGGTCTACTTAGAAAGCCTTACTTTTAAACTCATACCCGTAGATCTAAAGATTCCATTTGGCCATTCAACGCCCCCATTGAGACTTACAAAAAGCAGCACTAATCGGGACTTAAGGTGATCTTGGGTGTTTTACTGGTGAAGGTCGGGACTTGTAAAAGTAGTGCAAGAAAAATAAAAGTTTGAAAAAAATTTAAGTATACAAATCAAACTGCTTTTTAATCGAAACCACCGATAGCATCAAGAACCAACCGTGTGGCTCGATACCATATAATTGGCGATGATAAGTTTTCAAAAGAAAACTTTAATGAAGAAAGAAAGAAAAGATTAAGAAGATGACCTAATGAATCGGTAAAAGTAATCTCTTTCTTTTATTTATAAACATTTGAGGAAGGGATTACATTAATTCCTAGACTAAATGTTTAAGGAAGAGAAAGTATTGAAGACTTCGTCTTCATCTTTAACTAAGAAGATCGAGTCGAAAGCTTCGTCTTCTTAAACTCTCTAGAGAAGGAGAGAGACCTCGGAAGAGCTTTCTAGAGAGAGAAGCTCCGAGGCTTTACATTGAATTAAGCTTCAAAGAAACTCTAACACTTGAGTTTCTTTAAATAGAAAACCGAAAAGTAAATTACTATTTGATTCACGCAGAATCACTATTACATTAATCAAGTAAAAGTAATTTACTTAAGTAAAAAGTAAAACGTAAGAAACATTTTACATTTACTTTTACATTGGTAAATGTAAGAAACATTTAACTAAGTTAAAACATTTAACTTAAGTAAAAGCAAAAGTTATTCTTTTACTTTTACTTTTACATTTACTAAAGTAAAAGACTTTTTGCTTTACTTGAAAGCAAAAGTCGATGATGGTCAGGGCCATCATCGTTTGGTTGATCAAGACTCTCTCTGTGTCTTCTTGGTTGACTGGTCCGTCTCCTGTGGATGCCAGAAGGTGCTGTTGATCATCTTCTCAGATGAGTCACCATCCCCATACATTTCCACCAAAAAATTTATCCAGGAAATAACCCTTTCACCCCCAAAAATTTTGTTTACAAATAGAAGGAGGAGAAAAAAATTTTCACCGAAAATTTGTCAGATCTTCAAAATTTTTTAAGTTTTGTATAAGATTTTTGTTTAAAAACAAATCAGATGAAATCAGAAACAAAGGATCACTCGATTGGTCCCGATCTATCGCTGAAATCGATCTAAAAACAGAAGACTAATTTGTTAATCTGTTTAAACAAAAATTCTTTTCTTGAAGGTCTACTTAGAAAGCCTTACTTGCCTTAAACTCATACCGTAGATCTAAAGATTCCTTTGTCCATTCACCGCTCCCCATTGAGACTTACAAAACAGCACTAGTCGGGGACTTAAAGGCGATCTTGGATGTTTTACTACGGCGAAAGGTCTGGACTTGTAAAAGTAGAGCAAGAAAAAATAAAAGTGTGAAAAAAACATTTAAGTATACAAATCAAACTGCTTTTTAATCAAAACCACCGATAGCATCAAGAACCAACCGTGTGGCTCGATACCATATAACAAATGATGATAAGTTTTCAAAAGAAAAACTTTAACGGTAAGAAAGAAAAGATTAAGAAGATGGCCAGGTGAATCGGTAAAGTAATCTCTTTCTTTTATTTATAAACATTTGAGGAAGGGATTACATTAATTCCTAGACTAAATGTTTAAGGGAAAAGAGAAAGTATTGAAGACTTCGTCTTCATCTTTAACTAAGAAGATCGTTTGAAAGCTTCGCTTGACTGCCAACTCTAGAGAGAAGGAGAGAGGACCTCGGAAGAGCTTTCTAGAGAGAAGCTCCGAGGCTTTACATTAAATTAAGCCTAAAGAAACTCTAACACTTGAGTTTCTTTAAATAGAAAAAACCTAAAAGTAAATTACTATTTGATTCACGCAGAATCACTATTACATTAACTGAAGTAAAAGTAATTTACTTAAGTAAAAGTAAAACGTAAGAAACATTTTACATTTACTTTTACATTGGTATATGTTAAAAACATTTAACTAAGTTAAAAACATTTAACTTAAGTAAAAGCAAAAGTTATTCTTTTTACTTTTACTTTTACATTTACTAAAGTAAAAGACTTTTGCTTTACTTGAAAGTAAAAGGCGATGATGGTTTGGGGCCATCATCGTTGTCCGATCAAGACTCTCTGGCGTCTTCTTGGTTGATAGTCCGCCCCACGTGGATGTCGGAAGGTCTTTATTGATCATCTTCTCGGATGAGTCACCATCCCCATACATTTCCACATCAAAATTTTTATCCAGAAATAACCTTCCACCCCAAAAATTTTGTTTACAAAAAGAGGAGGAGAAAAAAAATTTTCACCGAAAAATTGGTCGATCTTCAAAATTTTTAAGTTTTGTAAAAGATTTTTGTTTAAAACAAATCGATGAAATCGAAACAAAGGATCACTCGATTGGTCCAGATCTATCGCTGAAATCGATCTAAAATGAAAGACTAATTTGTTAACTGTTTAAACAAAAATTCTTTTCTTGAAGGTCTACTTAGAAAGCCTTACTTTGCCTTAAACTCATACCCAGTAGATCTAAAGATTCCTTTTGGCCATTCAACGCCTCCCCATTGAGACTTACAAACAGCACTAGTCGAGACTTAAAAGCGATCTTGGGTGTTTTACTGGCGAAGGTCTGGACTTGTAAAAAGTAGATCAAGAAAAATAAAAGTTTGAAAAAACATTTAAGTATACAAATCAAACTGTTTTTAATCGAAACCACCGATAGCATCAAGAACCAACCGTGTGGCTCTGATACCATATAACAACGATGATAAGTTTTCAAAAGAAAAACTTTAATGAAGAAAGAAAAAGATTAAGAAGATGACCTAATTGAATCGGAAAAGTAATCTCTTTCTTTTATTTATAAACATTTGAGGAAGGATTACATTAATTCCTAGACTAAATGTTTAAGGGAAGAGAGAAGTATTGAAGACTTTGTCTTCATCTTTAACTAAGAAGATCGGTCGAGAGCTTACGTCTTGCCAACTCTAGAGAGAAGGAGAGAGGACCTCGGAAGAGCTTTCTAGAGAGAAAGCTCTACGAGGCTTTACATTGAATTAAGCCTAAAAAGAAACTCTAACACTTGAGTTTATTTTAAATAGAAAACCTGAAAAGTAAATTACTATTTGATTCACGCAGAGAATCACTATTACATTAATCAAGTAAAAGTAATTTACTTAAGTAAAAGTAAAACGTAAGAAACATTTTACATTTACTTTTACATTGGTAAATGTTAAAACATTTAACTTAAGTAAAAGCAAAAGTTATTCTTTTACTTTTACTTTTACATTTACTAAAAGTAAAAGACTTTTGCTTTTACTGAAAGCAAAAAGTCGATGATGGCTGGGGCCATTCTCGTCGGCCGATCAAGACTCCTCTGGCGTCTTCTTGGTTGTTGATCGGTCCGCTCTCCTGTGGATGCTGGGAAGGTCTTGTTGATCATCTTCTCGGATGAGTCACCATCCCCATACATTTCCACCTCAAAATTTTTATCCGTGAAATAACCCTTCCACCCCAAAAATTTTGTTTACAAAAGAGGAGGAGAAAAAATTTTCACCGAAAAAATTGGTCCGATCTTCAAAATTTTTAAGTTTTGTAAAAGATTTTTGTTTAAAACAAATCGTCGAGATGAAATCAAACAAAGGATCACTCGATTGGTCCCGATCTATCGATGAAATCGATCTAAAAGTAGAAGACTAATTTGTTAACTGCTTAAAACAAAAATTCTTTTTCTTGAAGGTCTACTTAGAAAGCCTTACTTGCCTTAAACTCATACCAGTAGATCTAAAGATTCCTTTTGGCCATTCAACGCTCCCCATTGAGACTTACAAAACAGTGCACTAGTCGGGACTTAAAGGCGATCATGGGTGTTTTACTGGCGAAGGTCGGGACTTGTAAAAGTAGAGCAAGAAAAATAAAAGTTTGAAAAAACATTTAAGTATACAAATCAAACTATTTTTAATCGAAACCACCGATAAGCATCAAGAACCAACAAAGTGGCTCACGATACCATATAACAGCGATGATAAGTTTTCAAAAGAAAAACTTTAACAGAAGAAAGAAAAGATTAAGAAGATGACCGGTGAATCGGTAAAGTAATCTCTTTCTTTTATTTATAAACATTTGAGGAAGGGATTACATTAATTCCTAGACTAAATGTTTAAGGGAAGAAAGTATTGAAGACTTCGCCTTCATCTTTAACTAAGAAGATCGTCGAAAGCTTAAATCTTGCTAACTCTAGAGAGAAGGGAGAGGACCTCGGAAGAGCTTTCAGAGAGAAGCTCCGAGGCTTTACATTGAATTAAGCTTCAAAGAAACTCTAACACTTGAGTTTCTTTAAATAGAAAAAGCGAAAAGTAAATTACTATTTGATTCACGCAGAATCACTATTACATTAATCAAGTAAAAGTAATTTACTTAAGTAAAAGTAAAACGTAAGAAACATTTTACATTTACTTTTACATTGGTAAATGTAAGAAACATTTAACTAAGTTAAAAATATTTAACTTAAGTAAAAGCAAAAGTTATTCTTTTACTTTTACTTTTACATTTACTAAAGTAAAAGACTTTTGCTTTACTTAAAAGCAAAAAGTCGATGATGGTCAGAGGCCATCATCAACATCGATTGATTGAAGACTCCTCTGGCGTCTTCTTGGTTGACTGGTCCGTCTCCTGTGGATGCCGGAAGGTGCTGTTGATCATCTTCTCAGATGAGTCACCATCCGCATACATTTCCACCTAAAAATTTTTATCCAGGAAATAACCCTTTCACCCCCAAAAATTTTGTTTATAAAAAGAAGGAGGAGAAAAAAATTTTCACCGAAAAATTGATCAGATCTTCAAAATTTTTTAAGTTTTGTAAAAGATTTTTGTTTAAAACAAATCGATGAAATCAAAAAAAGGATCACTCGATTGGTCCTGATCTATCAGTGAAATCGATCTAAAATAGAAGACTAATTTGTTAAATGTTTAAACAAAAATTCTTTTTCTTGAAGGTCTACTTAGAAAGCCTTACTTGCCTTAAACTCATACCCGTAGATCTAAAGATTCCCTTTGGCCATTCACTGCTCCCCATTGAGACTTACAAACAGGCACTAGTCGAGACTTAAGGCGATCTTGGGTGTTTTACGACGAAGGTCGGGACTTGTAAAAGTAAAGCAAGAAAAAAAAAAAGTTTGAAAAAACATTTAAGTATACAAATCAAACTGTTTTTAATCTAAACCACCGATAGCATCAAGAACCAACCGTGTGGCTCGATACCATATAACAGCGATGATAAGTTTTCAAAAGAAAAACTTTAACAGAAGAAAGAAAAGATTAAGAAGATGACCTATGAATCGGTAAAGTAATCTCTTTCTTTTATTTATAAACATTTGAGGAAGGGATTACATTAATTCCTAGACTAAATGTTTAAGGAAGAGAAGTATTGAAGACTTCGTCTTCATCTTTAACTAAGAAGATCGGTTTGAAAGCTTCGCCTCTTGACTAACTCTAGAGAGAGAAAGGAGAGGGACCTCAAGAAGAGCTTTCTAGAGAGAGAAGCTCCGAGGCTTTACATTGAATTAAGCCTAAAGAAACTCTAACACTTGAGTTTCTTTAAATAGAAAAAGCGAAAAGTAAATTACTATTTGATTCACGCAGAATCACTATTACATTAATCAAGTAAAAGTAATTTACTTAAGTAAAAGTAAAACGTAAGAAACATTTTACATTTACTTTTACATTGGTAAATGTAAGAAACATTTAACTAAGTTAAAAACATTTAACTTAAGTAAAAGCAAAAGTTATTCTTTTACTTTTACTTTTACATTTACTAAAGTAAAAGACTTTTGCTTTCTGAAAAGCAAAGTCGATGATGGTGGGGGCCATCATCATTTGATTATTGAAGACTCCTCCTGGCGTCTTCTTGGTTGATCGGTCCGCTCTCTCTGTGGATGCTTGGGAAGGTGTTTGTTGATCATCTTCTCAGATGAGTCACCATCCCCATACATTTCCACCTACAAATTTTTATCCAGGAAATAACCCTTTCACCCCCAAAAATTTTGTTCACAAAAAGAAGGAGGAGAAAAAAATTTTCACCGAAAAATTGATCAGATCTTCAAAATTTTTTAAGTTTTGTAAAAGATTTTTGTTTAAAAACAAATCAGATGAAATCTGAAACAAAGGATCACTCGATTGGTCCTGATCTATCAGTGAAATCGATCTAAAATGAAAGACTAATTTGTTAACTGTTTAAACAAAAATTCTTTTTCTTGAAGGTCTACTTAGAAAGCCTTAGTTGCCTTAAACTCATACCCGTAGATCTAAAGATTCCCTTTGGCCATTCACTGCTCCCCATTGAGACTTACAAACAGGCACTAGTCGAGACTTAAGGCGATCTTGGGTGTTTTACGGCGAAGGTCGGGACTTGTAAAAGTAGTGCAAGAAAAATAAAAGTTTGAAAAAACATTTAAGTATACAAATCAAACTGTTTTTAATCGAAACCACCGATAGCATCAAGAACCAACCGTGTGGCTCTGATACCATATAACAACGATGATAAGTTTTCAAAAGAAAAACTTTAACAGAAGAAAGAACAGATTAAGAAGATGACCGGTGAATCGGTAAAGTAATCTCTTTCTTTTATTTATTAACATTTGAGGAAGGGATTACATTAATTCCTAGACTAAATGTTTAAGGGAAGAGAGAAGTATTGAAGACTTCGTCTTCATCTTTAACTAAGAAGATCGGAAGTCGAAAGCTTCGCCTTGACAACTCTAGAGAGAAGGAGAGAGGACCTCGGAAGAGCTTTCTGAGAGAGAAGCTACTGAGGCTTTACATTAAATTAAGCTTCAAAGAAACTCTAACACTTGAGTTTCTTTAAATAGAAAAGCCGAAAAGTAAATTACTATTTGATTCACGCAGAATCACTATTATATTAATCAAGTAAAAGTAATTTACTTAAGTAAAAAGTAAAACGTAAGAAATATTTTACATTTACTTTTACATTGGTAAATGTAAGAAACATTTAACTAAGTTAAAACATTTAACTTAAGTAAAAGCAAAAGTTATTCTTTTACTTTTACTTTTATATTTACTAAAGTAAAAGACTTTTGCTTTACTGAAAGCAAAAGTCGATGATGGCTTTGGGCCATCATCGTTTGGCGATTGATTGAAGACTCCTCTGGCGTCTTCTTGGTTGGTCGGTCGTCCGTCCCTCGTGGATGTCGGGAAGGTGTCGTTGATCATCTTCTCGGATGAGTCACCATCCCTATACATTTCCACCTCAAAATTTTATCCAAGAAATAACCCTTTCACCTCCAAAATTTTGTTTACAAAAAGAAGGAGGAGAAAAAAATTTTCACCAAAAAATTGGTCGGATCTTCAAAATTTTTAAGTTTTGTAAAAGATTTTCGTTTAAAAACAAATCGATGAAATCGAAACAAAGGATCACTCGATTGGTCCCGATCTATCGGTGAAATTGATCTAAAGCGTAAGACTAATTTGTTAACTGTTTAAACAAAAATTCTTTTTCTTGAAGGTCTACTCGAAAGCCTTACTTGCCTTAAACTCATACCCGTAGATCTATTGATTCCTTTGGCCATTCAACGCCTCCCCATTAAGACTTACAAAACCCAGCACTAGTCGGGACTTAAAAGCGATCTTGGGTATTTACTGGCGAAGGTGCGGACTTGTAAAAAGTAGAAGCAAGAAAAATAAAAGTTTGAAAAAATATTTAAGTATACAAATCAAACTGTTTTGAATCGAAACCACCGATAGCATCAAGAACCAACCGTGTGGCTCTGATACCATATAACAACGATGATAAGTTTTCAAAAGAAAAACTTTAATGAAGAAAAAGAAAAGATTAAGAAGATGACCGGTGAATCGGTAAAGTAATCTCTTTCTTTTATTTATTAACATTTGAGGAAGGGATTACATTAATTCCTAGACTAAATGTTTAAGGGAAGAGAGAAGTATTAAAGCTTCGTCTTCATCTTTAACTAAGAAGATCGAAGCTGAAAGCTTCGTCTTCGGCTAACTCTAGAGAGAAAGGAGAGAGGACCTCGGAAGAGCTTTCTAGAGAGAGAAGCTCTGAGGCTTTACATTGAATTAAGCCTAAAGAAACTCTAACACTTGAGTTTCTTTAAATAGAAAACTAAAAAGTAAATTACTATTTGATTCACGCAGGAATCACTATTACATTAACTGAAGTAAAAGTAATTTACTTAAGTAAAAGTAAAACGTAAGAAACATTTTACATTTACTTTTACATTGGTAAATGTAAGAAACATTTAACTAAGTTAAAAACATTTAACTTAAGTAAAAGCAAAAGTTATTCTTTTACTTTTACTTTTACATTTACTAAAGTAAAAGTCTTTTGCTTTACGGAAAGCAAAGTGATGATGGTCAGGGCCATCATCGTTTATTGATTGAAGACTCCTCTGGCGTCTTCTTGGTTGACTGGTCCGTCCCCTGTGGATGTCGGAAGGTGCTGTTGATCATCTTCTCAGATGAGTCACCATCCCCATACATTTCCACCTCAAAAATTTTATCCAAGAAATAACCCTTTCACCCCCAAAAATTTTGTTTACAAAAAGAAGGAGGAGAAAAAAAATTTCACCGAAAAATTGGTCAGATCTTCAAAATTTTTTAAGTTTTGTAAAAGATTTTCGTTTAAAAACAAATCAGATGAAATCTGAAACAAAGGATCACTCGATTGGTCCTGATCTATCAGTGAAATTGATCTAAAACAGAAGACTAATTTGTTAACTGTTTAAACAAAAATTCTTTTTCTTGAAGGTCTACTCAGAAAGCCTTACTTGCCTTAAACTCATACCCGTAGATCTAAAGATTCCCTTTGGCCATTCACTGCTCCCCATTAAGACTTACAAACAGGCACTAGTCGGGACTTAAGGCGATCTTGGGTATTTTACGGCGAAGGTCTGGACTTGTAAAAGTAGAGCAAGAAAAATAAAAGTTTGAAAAAATATTTAAGTATACAAATCAAACTGTTTTTAATCGAAACCACCGATAGCATCAAGAACCAACCGTGTGGCTCTGATACCATATAACAACGTTGATAAGTTTTCAAAAGAAAAACTTTAACAGAAGAAAGAAAAGATTAAGAAGATGACCGGTGAATCGGTAAAGTAATCTCTTTCTTTTATTTATTAACATTTGAGGAAGGGATTACATTAATTCCTAGACTAAATGTTTAAGGGAAGAGAGAAGTATTGAAGACTTCGTCTTCATCTTTAACTAAGAAGATCGAAGCTGAATGCTTCGTCTTCGGCTAACTCTAGAGAGAAAGGAGAGAGGACCTCGGAAGAGCTTTCTAGAGAGAGAAGCTCTGAGGCTTTACATTGAATTAAGCCTAAAGAAACTCTAACACTTGAGTTTCTTTAAATAGAAAACTGAAAAGTAAATTACTATTTGATTCACGCAGGAATCACTATTACATTAACTTAAGTAAAAGTAATTTACTTAAGTAAAAGTAAAACGTAAGAAACATTTTACATTTACTTTTACATTGGTAAATGTTAAAAACATTTAACTTAAGTAAAAGCAAAAGTTGTTCTTTTACTTTTACTTTTACATTTACTAAAGTAAAAGACTTTTGCTTTACTTGAAAGCAAAGTCGATGATGGTCGGGCCATCATCGTCGATTATTGAAGACTCCTCTGGCGTCTTCTTGGTTGATCGTCCGGTCTCCTGTGGATCTTTGAAGGTGTTTGTTGATCATCTTCTCGGATGAGTTACCATCCCCATACATTTCCACCTCAAAATTTTTATCCAGAAATAACCCTTCCACCCCAAAATTTTTACAAAAAAAGAGGAGGAGAAAATAAATTTCACCGAAAAAATTGGTCGATCTTCAAAATTTTTAATTTTGTAAAAAGATTTTTGTTTAAAACAAATCGATGAAATCAAAACAAAGGATCACTCGATTGGTCCCGATCTATCGGTGAAATCGATCTAAAATGAAGACTAATTTGTTAACTATTTAAACAAAATTCTTTTTCTTGAAGGTCTACTTAGAAAGCCTTACTTGCCTTAAACTCATACCGTAGATCTAAAGATTCCTTTGGCCATTCACTTTGCTCCCCATTGAGACTTACAAACGAGCACTAATCGGGACTTAAAGGCGATCTTGGGTGTTTCTGGCGAAGAAGTCGGGACTCGTAAAAGTAGAGCAAGAAAAATAAAAGTTTGAAAAAACATTTAAGTATACAAATCAAACTATTTTTAATCGAAACCACCGATAGCATCAAGAACCAACAAAGGTGGCTCTCGATACCATATAACAAATGATGATAAGTTTTCAAAAGAAAAACTTTAAATGAAAGAAAGAAAAGATTAAGAAGATGACCTATGAATCGGTAAAGTAATCTCTTTCTTTTATTTATAAACATTTGAGGAAGGGATTACATTAATTCCTAGACTAAATGTTTAAGGGAAGAGAGAAGTATTGAAGACTTCGTCTTCATCTTTAACTAAGAAGATCGGTTGAAAGCTTCGCCTTCTGGCTTAACTCTAGAGAGAAGGAGAGGACCTCGGAAGAGCTTTTTAGAGAGAGAAGCTACGAGGCTTTACATTGAATTAAGCTAAAGAAACTCTAACACTTGAGTTTCTTTAAATAGAAAAAGCCGAAAAAGTAAATTACTATTTGATTCACGCAGAATCACTATTACATTAACTCAAGTAAAAGTAATTTACTTAAGTAAAAGTAAAACGTAAGAAACATTTTTACATTTACTTTTACATTGGTAAATGTAAGAAACATTTAACTAAGTTAAAAACATTTAACTTAAGTAAAAGCAAAAGTTATTCTTTTACTTTTACTTTTACATTTACTAAAGTAAAAGACTTTTTGCTTTACTGGAAAGCAAAAGTCGATGATGGGGCAGGGCCATCATCGTCGATTATTGAAGACTCTCCTCTGGCGTCTTCTTGGTTGGTTGATCGTCCGTCCCCAATGGATGTCGGAAGGTGTTGTGATCATCTTCTGATGAGTCACCATCCCCATACATTTCCACCTCAAAATTTTTATCCAAGAAATAACCCTTTCACCCCCAAAAATTTTGTTTACAAAAAGAAGGAGGAGAAAAAAATTTCACCGAAAAATTGGTCAGATCTTCAAAATTTTTTAAGTTTTGTAAAAGATTTTTGTTTAAAAACAAATCAGATGAAATCTAAACAAAGGATCACTCGATTGGTCCTGATCTATCAATGAAATTGATCTAAAAACAGAAGACTAATTTGTTAACTGTTTAAACAAAAATTCTTTTTCTTGAAGGTCTACTTAGAAAGCCTTACTTGCCTTAAACTCATACCCGTAGATCTAAAGATTCCTTTGGCCATTCAACGCTCCCCATTAAGACTTACAAACAGAGACTACTAATCGGGACTTAAGGCGATCTTGGGTATTTTACTAAGAAGGTCCGGACTTGTAAAAGTAGAGCAACAAAATAAAAGTTTGAAAAAATATTTAAGTATACAAATCAAACTATTTTTAATCGAAACCACCGATAGCATCAAGAACCAACCGTGTGGCTCGATACCATATAACAACGAAGATAAGTTTTCAAAAGAAAAACTTTAATGAAGAAAAAGAAAAGATTAAGAAGATGACCGTGAATCGGTAAAGTAATCTCTTTCTTTTATTTATTAACATTTGAGGAAGGGATTACATTAATTCCTAGACTAAATGTTTAAGGGAAGAGAAGTATTGAAGGCTTAAATCTTCATCTTTAACTAAGAAGATCGAAGTTTGAAAGCTTAAATCTTGACTAACTCTAGAGAGAAAGGAGAGAGACCTCGGAAAAGCTTTCTAGAGAGAAAGCTCTGAGGCTTTACATTGAATTAAGCCTAAAGAAACTCTAACACTTGAGTTTCTTTAAATAGAAAAATGAAAAGTAAATTATTATTTGATTCAAGCAGGAATCACTATTACATTAACTGAAGTAAAAGTAATTTACTTAAGTAAAAGTAAAACGTAAGAAACATTTTACATTTACTTTTACATTGGTAAATGTAAGAAACATTTAACTAAGTTAAAAACATTTAACTTAAGTAAAAGTAAAAGTTATTCTTTTACTTTTACTTTTACATTTACTAAAGTAAAAGACTTTTGCTTTACGGAAAGCAAAAGCTGATGATGGTTAGGGCCATCACTGTCGGTTGACTGAAGACTCCTCTGGCGTCTTCTTGGTTGACTGGTCCGTCCCCTGTGGATGTCGGAAGGTGCTGTTGATCATCTTCTCAGATGAGTCACCATCCCCATACATTTCCACCTCAAAATTTTTATCCAGGAAATAACCCTTTCACCCCCAAAATTTTGTTTACAAAAAGAAGGAGGAGAAAAAAAATTTCACCGAAAAATTGGTCAGATCTTCAAAATTTTTTAAGTTTTGTAAAAGATTTTTGTTTAAAAACAAATCAGATGAAATCTGAAACAAAGGATCACTCGATTGGTCCTGATCTATCAGTGAAATCGATCTAAAACAGAAGACTAATTTGTTAACTGTTTAAACAAAAATTCTTTTTCTTGAAGGTCTACTCAGAAAGCCTTACTTGCCTTAAACTCATACCCGTAGATCTAAAGATTCCCTTTGGCCATTCACTGCTCCCCATTAAGACTTACAAACAGGCACTAGTCGGGACTTAAGGCGATCTTGGGTATTTTACGGCGAAGGTCTGGACTTGTAAAAGTAGTGCAAGAAAAATAAAAGTTTGAAAAAATATTTAAGTATACAAATCAAACTGCTTTTTAATCGAAACCACCGATATAGCATCAAGAACCAACCGTGTGGCTCGATACCATATAACAACGTTGATAAGTTTTCAAAAGAAAAACTTTAATGTAAGAAAGAAAAAAGATTAAGAAGATGACCTAATTGAATCGGTAAAGTAATCTCTTTCTTTTATTTATTAACATTTGAGGAAGGGATTACATTAATTCCTAGACTAAATGTTTAAGGGAAGAAGAAAGTATTGAAGGCTTCTGTCTTCATCTTTAACTAAGAAGATCGGTTTGAATGCTTCGTCTTCGGCTAACTCTAGAGAGAAAGGAGAGAGGACCTCGGAAGAGCTTTCAGAGAGAGAAGCTCTGAGGCTTTACATTGAATTAAGCCTAAAGAAACTCTAACACTTGAGTTTCTTTAAATAGAAAACTGAAAAGTAAATTACTATTTGATTCACGCAGGAATCACTATTACATTAACTTAAGTAAAAGTAATTTACTTAAGTAAAAGTAAAACGTAAGAAACATTTTACATTTACTTTTACATTGGTAAATGTTAAAAACATTTAACTTAAGTAAAAGCAAAAGTTGTTCTTTTACTTTTACTTTTACATTTACTAAAGTAAAAGACTTTTGCTTTACGGAAAGCAAAAGCTGATGATGGCTGGGGCCATCACTGTCGGTTGACTGAAGACTCCTCTGGCGTCTTCTTGGTTGGTCGTCCGTCTCTGGGATCTTTGGAAGGTCTTTGTTGATCATCTTCTCGGATGAGTTACCATCCCCATACATTTCCACCTCAAAATTTTTATCCAGAAATAACCTTTCCACCCCAAAAATTTTGTTTACAAAAGAGGAGGAGAAAATAAATTTCACCGAAAAAATTGGTCGATCTTCAAAATTTTTAATTTTGTAAAAGATTTTGTTTAAAAACAAATCGGATGAAATCAAAACAAAGGATCACTCGATTGGTCCCGATCTATCGGTGAAATCGATCTAAAAAGCAGAAAGACTAATTTGTTAACTATTTAAACAAAATTCTTTTCTTGAAGGTCTACTTAGAAAGCCTTACTTGCCTTAAACTCATACCAGTAGATCTAAAGATTCCTTTGGCCATTCACTGCTCCCCATTGAGACTTACAAAACGAGCACTAATCGGGACTTAAAAGCGATCTTGGGTGTTTTACTGGCCCGAAGGTCGGGACTCGTAAAAAGTAGAGCAAGAAAAATAAAAGTTTGAAAAAACATTTAAGTATACAAATCAAACTATTTTTAATCGAAACCAAATAGCATCAAGAACCAACAAGTGTGGCTCGATACCATATAACAAATGATGATAAGTTTTCAAAAGAAAAACTTTAAGAAGAAAGAAAAAGATTAAGAAGATGGCCAAATTGAATCGGTAAAGTAATCTCTTTCTTTTATTTATAAACATTTGAGGAAGGGATTACATTAATTCCTAGACTAAATGTTTAAGGGAAGAAGAAGTATTGAAGGCTTCGTCTTCATCTTTAACTAAGAAGATCGGAAAGTTGAAAGCTTAAGTCTTGACTAACTCTAGAGAGAAAGGAGAGAGACCTCGGAAAAGCTTTCAGAGAGAAGCTCGAGGCTTTACATTGAATTAAGCCTAAAGAAACTCTAACACTTGAGTTTCTTTAAATAGAAAAAATGAAAAGTAAATTATTATTTGATTCAAGCAGAATCACTATTACATTAATCAAGTAAAAGTAATTTACTTAAGTAAAAGTAAAACGTAAGAAACATTTTACATTTACTTTTACATTGGTAAATGTAAGAAACATTTAACTAAGTTAAAAACATTTAACTTAAGTAAAAGCAAAAGTTATTCTTTTACTTTTACTTTTACATTTACTAAAGTAAAAGACTTTTGCTTTACGGAAAGCAAAAGCTGATGATGGTTGGGGCCATCACTGTCGGTTGACTGAAGACTCCTCTGGCGTCTTCTTGGTTGACTGGTCCGTCCCCTGTGGATGTCGGAAGGTGCTGTTGATCATCTTCTCAGATGAGTCACCATCCCCATACATTTCCACCTCAAAAATTTTATCCAAGAAATAACCCTTTCAACCCCAAAAATTTTGTTTACAAAAAGAAGGAGGAGAAAAAAAATTTCACCGAAAAATTGGTCAGATCTTCAAAATTTTTTAAGTTTTGTAAAAGATTTTTGTTTAAAAACAAATCAGATGAAATCAAAACAAAGGATCACTCGATTGGTCCCGATCTATCGATGAAATCGATCTAAAAAGAAGACTAATTTTTAAACTGTTTAAACAAAAATTCTTTTTCTTGAAGGTCTACTCGAAAGCCTTACTTGCCTTAAACTCATACCCGTAGATCTAAAGATTCCTTTGGCCATTCAACGCTCCCCATTAAGACTTACAAACAGGCACTAAATCGGGACTTAAAAGCGATCTTGGGTATTTTACGGCGAAAGGTCCGGACTTGTAAAAAGTAGAGCAAGAAAATAAAAGTTTGAAAAAATATTTAAGTATACAAATCAAACTGCTTTTTAATCGAAACCACCGAGTAGCATCAAGAACCAACCGTGTGGCTCTGGATACCATATAACAACGTTGATAAGTTTTCAAAAGAAAAACTTTAATGTAAGAAAGAAAAGATTAAGAAGATGACCAGGTGAATCGGTAGAAAAGTAATCTCTTTCTTTTATTTATTAACATTTGAGGAAGGATTACATTAATTCCTAGACTAAATGTTTAAGGGAAGAGAGAAGTATTGAAGGCTTCGTCTTCATCTTTAACTAAGAAGATCAAAGTTGAATGCTTAGCCTCTTGACTAACTCTAGAGAGAAAGGAGAGAGGACCTCGGAAGAGCTTTCTAGAGAGAGAAGCTCTGGAGGCTTTACATTGAATTAAGCCTAAAGAAACTCTAACACTTGAGTTTCTTTAAATAGAAAACTGAAAAGTAAATTACTATTTGATTCACGCAGGAATCACTATTACATTAACTTAAGTAAAAGTAATTTACTTAAGTAAAAGTAAAACGTAAGAAACATTTTACATTTACTTTTACATTGGTAAATGTTAAAAACATTTAACTTAAGTAAAAGCAAAAGTTGTTCTTTTACTTTTACTTTTACATTTACTAAAGTAAAAGACTTTTGCTTTACGGAAAGCAAAAGCTGATGATGGCTGGGGCCATCACTGTCGGTTGACTGAAGACTCCTCTGGCGTCTTCTTGGTTGGCTCGTCCGCTCTCCATGGATCTTTGGAAGGTCTTTGTTGATCATCTTCTCAGATGAGTTACCATCCCCATACATTTCCACCTCAAAATTTTTATCCAGGAAATAACCCTTCCACCCCCAAAATTTTGTTTACAAAAAGAGGGAGGAGAAAATAAATTTCACCGAAAAATTGGTCAGATCTTCAAAATTTTTTAATTTTTGTAAAAGATTTTTGTTTAAAAACAAATCAGATGAAATCTGAAACAAAGGATCACTCGATTGGTCCCGATCTGTCGAAAGAAATCGATCTAAAAGCAGAAAGACTAATTTGTTAACTATTTAAACAAAAATTCTTTTTCTTGAAGGTCTACTTAGAAAGCCTTACTTGCCTTAAACTCATACCCGTAGATCTAAAGATTCCCTTTGGCCATTCACTGCTCCCCATTGAGACTTACAAACAGGCACTAGTCGGGACTTAAGGCGATCTTGGGTGTTTTACGGCGAAGGTCTGGACTCGTAAAAAGTAGAGCAAGAAAAATAAAAAAGTTTGAAAAAACATTTAAGTATACAAATCAAACTATTTTAATCGAAACCACCGATAGCATCAAGAACCAACAATGTGGCTCGATACCATATATATGAATGATGATAAGTTTTCAAAAGAAAAACTTTAATGTAAGAAAGAAAAGATTAAGAAGATGGCCCGGTGAATCGGTAAAGTAATCTCTTTCTTTTATTTATAAACATTTGAGGAAGGGATTACATTAATTCCTAGACTAAATGTTTAAGGAAGAGAAAAGTATTGAAGACTTCGTCTTCATCTTTAACTAAGAAGATCGTTGAAAGCTTCGTCTTGACTAACTCTAGAGAGAGGGAGAGAGGGACCTCGGAAGAGCTTTTTAGAGAGAAGCTCGAGGCTTTACATTGAATTAAGCTAAAGAAACTCTAACACTTGAGTTTCTTTAAATAGAAAAAGCGAAAAGTAAATTACTATTTGATTCACGCAGAATCACTATTACATTAACTCTTGAAGTAAAAGTAATTTACTTAAGTAAAAAGTAAAACGTAAGAAACATTTTACATTTACTTTTACATTGGTAAATGTAAGAAACATTTAACTAAGTTAAAAACATTTAACTTAAGTAAAAGCAAAAGTTATTCTTTTACTTTTACTTTTACATTTACTAAAGTAAAAGACTTTTTGCTTTACTTGAAAGCAAAAGTCGATGATGGTGAGGGCCATCATCATTCGATTATTCAAGACTCCTCCAAGGCGTCTTCTTGGTTGGTAGTCCGTCCCCTGGATGTCGGAAGTCTGTTGTTGATCATCTTCTCAGATGAGTCACCATCCCCATACATTTCCACCTCAAAATTTTTATCCAGGAAATAACCCTTTCACCCCAAAAATTTTGTTTACAAAAAGAAGGAGGAGAAAAAAAATTCACCGAAAAATTGGTCAGATCTTCAAAATTTTTTAAGTTTTGTAAAAGATTTTTGTTTAAAAACAAATCAGATGAAATCTGAAACAAAGGATCACTCGATTGGTCCTGATCTATCAGTGAAATTGATCTAAAACAGAAGACTAATTTGTTAACTGTTTAAACAAAAATTCTTTTTCTTGAAGGTCTACTTAGAAAGCCTTACTTGCCTTAAACTCATACCCGTAGATCTAAAGATTCCCTTTGGCCATTCACTGCTCCCCATTAAGACTTACAAACAGACACTAGTCGGGACTTAAGGCGATCTTGGGTATTTTACGGCGAAGGTCTGGACTTGTAAAAGTAGAGCAACAAAATAAAAGTTTGAAAAAATATTTAAGTATACAAATCAAACTATTTTTAATCGAAACCACCGATAGCATCAAGAACCAACCGTGTGGCTCTGATACCATATAACAACGAAGATAAGTTTTCAAAAGAAAAACTTTAACAGAAGAAAGAAAAGATTAAGAAGATGACCGGTGAATCGGTAAAGTAATCTCTTTCTTTTATTTATTAACATTTGAGGAAGGGATTACATTAATTCCTAGACTAAATGTTTAAGGGAAGAGAGAAGTATTGAAGGCTTCGTCTTCATCTTTAACTAAGAAGATCGAAGCTGAAAGCTTCGTCTTCGGCTAACTCTAGAGAGAAAGGAGAGAGGACCTCGGAAAAGCTTTCTAGAGAGAGAAGCTCTGAGGCTTTACATTGAATTAAGCCTAAAGAAACTCTAACACTTGAGTTTCTTTAAATAGAAAAATGAAAAGTAAATTATTATTTGATTCAAGCAGGAATCACTATTACATTAACTGAAGTAAAAGTAATTTACTTAAGTAAAAGTAAAACGTAAGAAACATTTTACATTTACTTTTACATTGGTAAATGTAAGAAACATTTAACTAAGTTAAAAACATTTAACTTAAGTAAAAGTAAAAGTTATTCTTTTACTTTTACTTTTACATTTACTAAAGTAAAAGACTTTTGCTTTACTTGAAAGCAAAAGTCGATGATGGTTGGGGCCATCATCGTTTATGCCGATCAAGACTCTCCGGCGGCGTCTTCTTGGTTGATTGGTCCGTCCCCTGTGGATGTCGGAAGGTCTTTGTTGATCATCTTCTCGATGAGTCACCATCCCCATACATTTCCACCTCAAAATTTTATCCAAGAAATAACCCTTTCAACCCCAAAATTTTGTTTACAAAAAGAAGGAGGAGAAAAAAATTTCACCGAAAAATTGGTCGATCTTCAAAATTTTTTAAGTTTTGTAAAAGATTTTCGTTTAAAACAAATCGATGAAATCAAAACAAAGGATCACTCGATTGGTCCCCGATCTATCGTGAAATTGATCTAAAATGTAAGACTAATTTGTTAACTGTTTAAACAAAAATTCTTTTTCTTGAAGGTCTACTTAGAAAGCCTTACTTGCCTTAAACTCATACCCGTAGATCTAAAGATTCCCTTTGGCCATTCACTGCTCCCCATTAAGACTTACAAACAGGCACTAGTCGGGACTTAAGGTGATCTTGGGTATTTTACGGCGAAGGTCTGGAATTGTAAAAGTAGAGCAAGAAAAATAAAAGTTTGAGAAAATATTTAAGTATACAAATCAAACTGTTTTGAATCGAAACCACCGATAGCATCAAGAACCAACCGTGTGGCTCTGATACCATATAACAACGATGATAAGTTTTCAAAAGAAAAACTTTAACAGAAGAAAGAAAAGATTAAGAAGATGACCGGTGAATCGGTAAAGTAATCTCTTTCTTTTATTTATTAACATTTGAGGAAGGGATTACATTAATTCCTAGACTAAATGTTTAAGGGAAGAGAGAAGTATTGAAGGCTTCGTCTTCATCTTTAACTAAGAAGATCGAAGCTGAAAGCTTCGTCTTCGGCTAACTCTAGAGAGAAAGGAGAGAGGACCTCGGAAGAGCTTTCTAGAGAGAGAAGCTCTGAGGCTTTACATTGAATTAAGCCTAAAGAAACTCTAACACTTGAGTTTCTTTAAATAGAAAACTGAAAAGTAAATTACTATTTGATTCACGCAGGAATCACTATTACATTAACTGAAGTAAAAGTAATTTACTTAAGTAAAAGTAAAACGTAAGAAACATTTTACATTTACTTTTACATTGGTAAATATAAGAAACATTTAACTAAGTTAAAAACATTTAACTTAAGTAAAAGCAAAAGTTATTCCTTTACTTTTACTTTTACATTTACTAAAGTAAAAGACTTTTGCTTTACTTGAAAGCAAAAGTCGATGATGGTCAGGGCCATCATTTGTCGGCCGATCAAGACTCCTCTGGCGCTTTCTTGGATTGGTCCCGCTCTCCTGTGGATGCCGGAAGGTGCTGTTGATCATCTTCTCAGATGAGTCACCATCCACATACATTTCCACCTAAAAATTTTTATCCAGGAAATAACCCTTTCACCCCCAAAAATTTTGTTTACAAAAAGAAGGAGGAGAAAAAAATTTTCACCGAAAAATTGATCAGATCTTCAAAATTTTTTAAGTTTTGTAAAAGATTTTTGTTTAAAAACAAATCAGATGAAATCTGAAACAAAGGATCACTCGATTGGTCCTGATCTATCAGTGAAATCGATCTAAAACAGAAGACTAATTTGTTAACTGTTTAAACAAAAATTCTTTTTCTTGAAGGTCTACTTAGAAAGCCTTAGTTGCCTTAAACTCATACCCGTAGATCTAAAGATTCCCTTTGGCCATTCACTGCTCCCCATTGAGACTTACAAACAGGCACTAGTCGAGACTTAAGGCGATCTTGGGTGTTTTACGGCGAAGGTCGGGACTTGTAAAAGTAGTGCAAGAAAAATAAAAGTTTGAAAAAACATTTAAGTATACAAATCAAACTGTTTTTAATCGAAACCACCGATAGCATCAAGAACCAACCGTGTGGCTCTGATACCATATAACAAATGATGATAAGTTTTCAAAAGAAAAACTTTAATGTAAGAAAGAAAAGATTAAGAAGATGGCCTGGTGAATCCGGTAAAGTAATCTCTTTCTTTTATTTATAAACATTTGAGGAAGGGATTACATTAATTCCTAGACTAAATGTTTAAGGGAAGAGAGAAGTATTGAAGACTTCGTCTTCATCTTTAACTAAGAAGATCGAAGCTGAAAGCTTCGTCTTCGGCTAACTCTAGAGAGAAGGGAGAGAGGACCTCAGAAGAGCTTTCTAGAGAGAGAAGCTCTAAGGCTTTACATTAAATTAAGCCTAAAGAAACTCTAACACTTGAGTTTCTTTAAATAGAAAAGCCTAAAAGTAAATTACTATTTGATTCACGCAGAATCACTATTACATTAATCAAGTAAAAGTAATTTACTTAAGTAAAAGTAAAACGTAAGAAACATTTTACATTTACTTTTACATTGGTATATGTTAAAAACATTTAACTAAGTTAAAAACATTTAACTTAAGTAAAAGCAAAAGTTATTCTTTTACTTTTACTTTTACATTTACTAAAGTAAAAGACTTTTGCTTTACTTTTAAAGTAAAGTCGATGATGGTCAGGGCCATCATCGTTTGGATTATTGAAGACTCCTCTCAAGCGTCTTCTTGGTTGACTGGTCCGTCCCCTGTGGATGTCGGAAGGTGCTGTTGATCATCTTCTCAGATGAGTCACCATCCCCATACATTTCCACATCAAAATTTTTATCCAGGAAATAACCCTTCCACCCCCAAAATTTTGTTTACAAAAAGAGGGAGGAGAAAAAAATTTTCACCTAAAAATTCGTCAGATCTTCAAAATTTTTTAAGTTTTGTAAAATATTTTTGTTTAAAAACAAATCAGATGAAATCTGAAACAAAGGATCACTCGATTGGTCCTGATCTATCAGTGAAATCGATCTAAAACAGAAGACTAATTTGTTAACTGTTTAAACAAAAATTCTTTTTCTTGAAGGTCTACTTAGAAAGCCTTACTTGCCTTAAACTCATACCCGTAGATCTAAAGATTCCTTTTGGCCATTCACTGCTCCCCATTGAGACTTACAAACAGGCACTAGTCGAGACTTAAGGTGATCTTGGGTGTTTTACGGCGAAGGTCGGGACTTGTAAAAGTAGAGCAAGAAAAATAAAAGTTTGAAAAAACATTTAAGTATACAAATCAAACTGTTTTTAATCGAAACCACCGATAGCATCAAGAACCAACCGTGTGGCTCTGATACCATATAACAACGATGATAAGTTTTCAAAAGAAAAACTTTAATGTAAGAAAGAAACAGATTAAGAAGATGACCTAGGTGAATCGGTAGAAAGTAATCTCTTTCTTTTATTTATAAACATTTGAGGAAGGGATTACATTAATTCCTAGACTAAATGTTTAAGGAAAGAGAGAAGTATTGAAGACTTTGTCTTCATCTTTAACTAAGAAGATCGTTTGAAAGCTTCGCCTTCTTGGCCAACTCTAGAGAGAAGAGAGAGAGGACCTCTGAAGAGCTTTCTAGAGAGAAAGCTCGAGGCTTTACATTGAATTAAGCCTAAAGAAACTCTAACACTTGAGTTTCTTTAAATAGAAAAAAGCGAAAAGTAAATTACTATTTGATTCACGCAGAATCACTATTACATTAATCAAGTAAAAGTAATTTACTTAAGTAAAAGTAAAACGTAAGAAACATTTTACATTTACTTTTACATTGGTAAATGTTAAAAACATTTAACTTAAGTAAAAGCAAAAAGTTATTCTTTTACTTTTACTTTTACATTTACTAAAGTAAAAGACTTTTGCTTTACTTGAAAAAAAAAGTCGATGATGGCTCGGGCCATCATCGTCGGGCCGATCAAGACTCTCCTGCGTCTTCTTGGTTGGTAGTCGGTCTCTCTGGGATGCTTAAGGTGTTTGTTGATCATCTTCTCGGATGAGTCACCATCCCCATACATTTCCACCTCAAAATTTTTATCCAGAAATAACCCTTCCACCCCAAAATTTTGTTTACAAAAAGAGGAGGATAAAAAAATTTTCACCGAAAAATTGGTCGATCTTCAAAATTTTTAAGTTTTGTAAAAGATTTTTGTTTAAAACAAATCGGATGAAATCAAACAAAGGATCACTCGATTGGTCCCGATCTATCGGTGAAATCGATCTAAAACAGAAGACTAATTTGTTAATCTGCTTAAACAAAAATTCTTTTTTTTTGAAGGTCTACTTAGAAAGCCTTACTTGCCTTAAACTCATACCCGTAGATCTAAAGATTCCTTTGGCCATTCAACGCTCCCCCATCGAGACTTACAAAACAGCACTAATCGGGACTTAAAAGCGATCTTGGGTGTTTTACTACGAAGGTCGGGACTTGTAAAAGTAGAAAGCAAGAAAAATAAAAATTTGAAAAAACATTTAAGTATACAAATCAAACTATTTTTAATCGAAACCAATCGATAGCATCAAGAACCAACAAAGTGTGGCTCGATACCATATAATTGATGATGATAAGTTTTCAAAAGAAAACTTTAATGAAGAAAAAAAAAAGATTAAGAAGATGACCAATGAATCGGTAAAAAGTAATCTCTTTCTTTTATTTATAAACATTTGAGGAAGGGATTACATTAATTCCTAGACTAAATGTTTAAGGGAAGAGAGAAGTATTGAAGACTTCGTCTTCATCTTTAACTAAGAAGATCGAAGCTTGAAAGCTTCGTCTTCGGCTAACTCTAGAGAGAAGGAGAGAGGACCTCGGAAGAGCTTTCTAGAGAGAGAAGCTCTGAGGCTTTACATTGAATTAAGCCTAAAGAAACTCTAACACTTGAGTTTCTTTAAATAGAAAAACCGAAAAGTAAATTACTATTTGATTCACGCAGAATCACTATTACATTAACTGAAGTAAAAGTAATTTACTTAAGTAAAAGTAAAACGTAAGAAACATTTTACATTTACTTTTACATTGGTAAATGTAAGAAACATTTAACTAAGTTAAAAACATTTAACTTAAGTAAAAGCAAAAGTTATTCTTTTACTTTTACTTTTACATTTACTAAAGTAAAAGACTTTTGCTTTACGGAAAGCAAAAGCTGATGATGGCGGGCCATCATCGTTTGGCCGATCAAGACTCTCCTCGCGCCTTCTTGGTTGATCGGGCCGTCCCCTCGTGGATGTTTGGAAGGTCCTGTTGATCATCTTCTCAGATGAGTCACCATCCCCATACATTTCCACCTCAAAAATTTTATCCAAGAAATAACCCTTTCACCCCAAAAATTTTGTTTACAAAAAGAAGGAGGAGAAAAAAAATTTCACCGAAAAATTGGTCAGATCTTCAAAATTTTTTAAGTTTTGTAAAAGATTTTCGTTTAAAAACAAATCGATGAAATCAAACAAAGGATCACTCGATTGGTCCCGATCTATCGCTGAAATTGATCTAAAATGTAAGACTAATTTGTTAACTGCTTTAAACAAAAATTCTTTTCTTGAAGGTCTACTTAAAAGCCTTACTTGCCTTAAACTCATACAGTAGATCTAAAGATTCCTTTGGCCATTCAACGCTCCAAGCAAAGTTGAGATGATGGTCGGGCCATCACCGTCTGTGACTTGAAGATGATGCATCTGGCGTTTTCTTCGTTGGTGGTCGTCTCACTGTGGATGCTTGGGAAGGTGTCATGTTGATCATCTTCTCAGATGAGTCACTATCCCCATACATTTCCACCTCAAAATTTTTATCCAGGAAATAACCCATTCACCCCCAAAAATTTTGTTTATAAAGAAGGAGGAATAAAATTTTTCTACCGAAAATTGGTCAAATCTTCAAAAATTTTTAAGTTTTGTAAAAGATTTTTGTTTAAAAACAAATTAGACTGAAATCTGAAACAAAGGATCACTCGATTGGTCCTGATCTATCAGTGAAATCGATCTAAACAGAAGACTTCTTTGTTAACTGTTTAAACAAAAATTCTTTTTCTTGAAGGTCTACTTAGAAAGCCTTACTTGACTTAAACTCATACCCGTAGATCTAAAGATTCCCTTTGGCCATTCACTGCTCCCCATTGAGACTTACAAACAGGCACTAGTCGGGACTTAAGGCGATCTTGGGTGTTTTACGGCGAAGGTCGGGACTTGTAAAAGTAGAGCAAGAAAAATAAAAGTTTGAAAAAACATTTAAGTATACAAATCAAACTATTTTTAATCGAAACCACTGATAGCATCAAGAACCAACAGTGTGGCTCGATACCATATAACAAAATGATGATAAGTTTTCAAAAGAAAAACTTTAACAGAAGAAAGAAAAGATTAAGAAGATGACCGATGAATCGGTAAAGTAATCTCTTTCTTTTATTTATAAACATTTGAGGAAGGGATTACATTAATTCCTAGACTAAATGTTTAAGGGAAGAGAGAAGTATTGAAGACTTCGTCTTCATCTTTAACTAAGAAGATCGAAGCTGAAAGCTTCGTCTTCGGCTAACTCTAGAGAGAAGGGAGAGAGGACCTCGGAAGAGCTTTCTAGAGAGAGAAGCTCTGAGGCTTTACATTGAATTAAGCCTTAAAGAAACTCTAACACTTGAGTTTCTTTAAATAGAAAACTGAAAAGTAAATTACTATTTGATTCACGCAGGAATCACTATTACATTAACTGAAGTAAAAGTAATTTACTTAAGTAAAAGTAAAACGTAAGAAACATTTTACATTTACTTTTACATTGGTAAATGTTAAAAACATTTAACTTAAGTAAAAGCAAAAGTTATTCTTTTACTTTTACTTTTACATTTACTAAAGTAAAAGACTTTTGCTTTACGGAAAGCAAAAGCTGATGATGGCTGGGGCCATCGTTTGGCCGATCAAGACTCCTCTGGCGTCTTCTTGGTTGACTGGTCCGTCTCCTGTGGATGCTGGAAGGTGCTGTTGATCATCTTCTCAGATGAGTCACCATCCCCATACATTTCCACCTCAAAACTTTTATCCAGGAAATAATCCTTCCACCCCCAAAATTTTGTTTACAAAAAGAGGAGGAGAAAAAATTTTCACCGAAAAATTGGTCGATCTTCAAAATTTTTTAATTTTGTTTAAAACAAATCGATGAAATCAAACAAAGGATCACTCGATTGGTCCGATCTATCGATGAAATCGATCTAAAATGAAGACTAATTTGTTAACTGTTTAAACAAAAATTCTTTTTTCTTGAAGGTCTACTTAGAAAGCCTTACTTGCATGCCTTTAAACTCATACCCGTAGATCTAAAGATTCCCTTTGGCCATTCACTGCTCCCCATTGAGACTTACAAAACAGGCACTAGTCGGGACTTAAGGCGATCTTGGGTGTTTTACGGCGAAGGTCGGGACTTGTAAAAGTAGAGCAAGAAAAATAAAAGTTTGAAAAAATATTTAAGTAAACAAATCAAACTATTTTTAATCGAAACCACCGATAGCATCAAGAACCAACAGTGTGGCTCTGATACCATATAACAGCGATGATAAGTTTTCAAAAGAAAAACTTTAACAGAAGAAAGAAAAGATTAAGAAGATGACCGGTGAATCGGTAAAGTAATCTCTTTCTTTTATTTATAAACATTTGAGGAAGGGATTACATTAATTCCTAGACTAAATGTTTAAGGGAAGAGAGAAGTATTGAAGACTTCGTCTTCATCTTTAACTAAGAAGATCGAAGCTGAAAGCTTCGTCTTCGGCTAACTCTAGAGAGAAGGGAGAGAGGACCTCGGAAGAGCTTTCTAGAGAGAGAAGCTCTGAGGCTTTACATTGAATTAAGCCTAAAGAAACTCTAACACTTGAGTTTCTTTAAATAGAAAACTGAAAAGTAAATTACTATTTGATTCACGCAGGAATCACTATTACATTAACTGAAGTAAAAGTAATTTACTTAAGTAAAAGTAAAACGTAAGAAACATTTTACATTTACTTTTACATTGGTAAATGTTAAAAACATTTAACTTAAGTAAAAGCAAAAGTTATTCTTTTACTTTTACTTTTACATTTACTAAAGTAAAAGACTTTTGCTTTACGGAAAGAAAAAGTCGATGATGGTCAGGCCATCATCGTTTGGCCGATCAAGACTCTCTGGCGCCTTCTTGGTTGATGGTCCGCCTCTCACATGGATCTTTGGAAGGTCTTTGTTGATCATCTTCTCAGATGAGTTACCATCCCCATACATTTCCACCTCAAAATTTTTATCCAGGAAATAACCCTTCCACCCCCAAAATTTTGTTTACAAAAAGAGGGAGGAGAAAAAAATTTTCACCGAAAAATTGGTCGATCTTCAAAATTTTTAATTTTTGTAAAAGATTTTGTTTAAAAACAAATCGATGAAATCAAACAAGGATCACTCGATTGGTCCTGATCTATCAGTGAAATCGATCTAAAATAGAAGACTAATTTGTTAACTGTTTAAACAAAAATTCTTTTTCTTGAAGGTCTACTTAGAAAGCCTTACTTGCCTTAAACTCATACCCGTAGATCTAAAGATTCCCTTTGGCCATTCACTGCTCCCTATTGAGACTTACAAACAGGCACTAGTCGGGACTTAAGGCGATCTTGGGTGTTTTACGGCGAAGGTCGGGACTTGTAAAAGTAGAGCAAGAAAAATAAAAGTTTGAAAAAACATTTAAGTATACAAATCAAACTATTTTTAATCGAAACCACCGATAGCATCAAGAACCAACAGTGTGGCTCTGATACCATATAACAGCGATGATAAGTTTTCAAAAGAAAAACTTTAACAGAAGAAAGAAAAGATTAAGAAGATGACCGGTGAATCGGTAAAGTAATCTCTTTCTTTTATTTATAAACATTTGAGGAAGGGATTACATTAATTCCTAGACTAAATGTTTAAGGGAAGAGAGAAGTATTGAAGACTTCGTCTTCATCTTTAACTAAGAAGATCGAAGCTGAAAGCTTCGTCTTCGGCTAACTCTAGAGAGAAGGGAGAGAGGACCTCGGAAGAGCTTTCTAGAGAGAGAAGCTCTGAGGCTTTACATTGAATTAAGCCTAAAGAAACTCTAACACTTGAGTTTCTTTAAATACAAAACTGAAAAGTAAATTACTATTTGATTCACGCAGGAATCACTATTACATTAACTGAAGTAAAAGTAATTTACTTAAGTAAAAGTAAAACGTAAGAAACATTTTACATTTACTTTTACATTGGTAAATGTAAGAAACATTTAACTAAGTTAAAAACATTTAACTTAAGTAAAAGCAAAAGTTATTCTTTTACTTTTACTTTTACATTTACTAAAGTAAAAGACTTTTGCTTTACTTGAAAGTTAAAAAGTCGATGATGGTCAGGGCCATCATCGTCGGGATTGATCAAGACTCCTCCGGTGTCTTCTTGGTTGATCGTCCGTCTCCTGTGGATGCTGGAAGGTCTTTGTTGATCATCTTCTCGGATGAGTCACCATCCCATACATTTCCACCTCAAAATTTTTATCCGAGAAATAACCCTTCCACCCCCAAAATTTTGTTTACAAAAGAGGAGGATAAAAAATTTTCACCAAAAATTGGTCGGATCTTCAAAATTTTTAAGTTTTGTAAAAGATTTTGTTTAAAACAAATCGGATGAAATCAAAACAAAGGATCACTCGATTGGTCCCGATCTATCGCTGAAATCGATCTAAAATGTAAGACTAATTTGTTAACTCGTTTAAACAAAAATTCTTTTTCTTGAAGGTCTACTTAGAAAGCCTTACTTGCCTTAAACATATACCCGTAGATCTAAAGATTCCCTTTGGCCATTCACTGCTCCCCATTGAGACTTACAAACAGGCACTAGTCGGGACTTAAGGCGATATTGGATGTTTTACGGCGAAGGTCGTGACTTGTAAAAGTAGAGCAAGAAAAATAAAAGTGTGAAAAAACATTTAAGTATACAAATCAAACTGTTTTTAATCGAAACCACCGATAGCATCAAGAACCAACCGTGTGGCTCTGATACCATATAACAGCGATGATAAGTTTTCAAAAGAAAAACTTTAATGAGAAGAAAGAAAAGATTAAGAAGATGACCAAGTGAATCGGTAAAGTAATCTCTTTCTTTTATTTATAAACATTTGAGGAAGGGATTACATTAATTCCTAGACTAAATGTTTAAGGGAAGAGAGAAGTATTGAAGACTTTGTCTTCATCTTTAACTAAGAAGATCGAAGCTGAAAGCTTCGTCTTCGGCTAACTCTAGAGAGAAGGGAGAGAGGACCTCGGAAGAGCTTTCTAGAGAGAGAAGCTCTGAGGCTTTACATTGAATTAAGCCTAAAGAAACCCTAACACTTGAGTTTCTTTAAATAGAAAACTGAAAAGTAAATTACTATTTGATTCACGCAGGAATCACTATTACATTAACTGAAGTAAAAGTAATTTACTTAAGTAAAAGTAAAACGTAAGAAATATTTTACATTTACTTTTACATTGGTAAATGTAAGAAACATTTAACTAAGTTAAAAACATTTAACTTAAGTAAATGCAAAAGTTATTCTTTTACTTTTACTTTTACATTTACTAAAGTAAAAGACTTTTTGCTTTACTTTTAAAGCAAAAGTCGATGATGGTCAGGGGCCATCATCATCGATTATTCAAGACTCTCTGGCGTCTTCTTGGTTGACCGTCCGCCTCCTGTGGATGCTGGGAAGGTCGCTGATCATCTTCCCGATGAGTCACCATCCCCATACATTTCCACCTCAAAAATTTTATCCAGAAATAACCCTTTCACCCCAAAAATTTTGTTTAGAAAAGAAGGAGGAGAAAAAAATTTCACCAAAAATTGGTCGATCTTCAAAATTTTTTAAGTTTTGTAAAAGATTTTTGTTTAAAACAAATCGGATGAAATCTGAAACAAAGGATCACTCGATTGGTCCCGATCTATCGATGAAATCGATCTAAAATGTAAGACTAATTTGTTAACTGCTTAAACAAAAATTCTTTTTCTTGAAGGTCTACTTAGAAAGCCTTACTTGCCTTAAACTCATACCCAGTAGATCTAAAGATTCCTTTGGCCATTCAACGCTCCCCATTAAGACTTACAAACAGCACTAATCGGGACTTAAGGCGATCTTGGGTATTTTACTACGAAGGTCCGGACTTGTAAAAGTAGAGCAAGAAAAATAAAAGTTTGAAAAAAATATTTAAGTATACAAATCAAACTGCTTTTTAATCGAAACCACCGATAGCATCAAGAACCAATCGTGTGGCTCGATACCATATAACAAATGATGATGATAAGTTTTCAAAAGAAAAACTTTAACAGAAGAAAGAAAAGATTAAGAAGATGACCAGTGAATCGGTAAAGTAATCTCTTTCTTTTATTTATTAACATTTGAGGAAGGGATTACATTAATTCCTAGACAAAATGTTTAAGGGAAGAGAGAAGTATTGAAGGCTTCGTCTTCATCTTTAACTAAGAAGATCGAAGCTGAAAGCTTCGTCTTCGGCTAACTTCAGGAAAGAAGGGAGAGAGGACCTCGGAAGAGCTTTCTAGAGAGAAAGCTCCGAGGCTTTACATTGAATTAAGCCTAAAGAAACTCTAACACTTGAGTTTCTTTAAATAGAAAAACTGAAAAGTAAATTACTATTTGATTCACGCAGAATCACTATTACATTAATCAAGTAAAAGTAATTTACTTAAGTAAAAGTAAAACGTAAGAAACATTTTACATTTACTTTTACATTGGTAAATGTTAAAAACATTTAACTTAAGTAAAAGCAAAAGTTATTCTTTTACTTTTACTTTTACATTTACTAAAGTAAAAGACTTTTGCTTTACGGAAAGCAAAAGCTGATGATGGCTGGGGGCCATCACCGCTTGTCCGATCAAGAAGACTCCTCTGGCATTTTCTTGGTTGACTGGTCCGTCTCCTGTGGATGTCGGAAGGTGCTGTTGATCATCTTCTCAGATGAGTCACCATCCCCATTCATTTCCACCTCAAAAATTATATCCAGGAAATAACCCTTTCACCCCCAAAAATTTTGTTTACAAAAAGAAGGAGGAGAAAAAATTTCACCGAAAAATTGGTCGATCTTCAAAATTTTTAAGTTTTGTAAAAGATTTTTGTTTAAAAACAAATCGATGAACTCGAAACAAAGGATCACTCGATTGGTCCCGATCTATCGATGAAATCGATCTAAAAAATGTAAGACTAATTTGTTAACTATTTAAACAAAAATTCTTTTTCTTGAAGGTCTACTTAGAAAGCCTTACTTGCCTTTAAACTCATACCCGTAGATCTAAAGATTCCTTTGGCCATTCAACGCTCCCCCATTGAGACTTACAAACAGGCACTAGTCGGGACTTAAGGCGATCTTGGGTGTTTTACGGCGAAGGTCGGGACTTGTAAAAGTAGAGCAAGAAAAATAAAAGTTTGAAAAAACATTTAAGTATACAAATCAAACTGTTTTTTAATCGAAACCACCGATAGCATCAAGAACCAACCGTGTGGCTCTGATACCATATAACAGATGATGATATGTTTTCAAAAGAAAAACTTTAACAGAAGAAAGAAAAGATTAAGAAGATGACCGGTGAATCGGTAAAGTAATCTCTTTCTTTTATTTATAAACATTTGAGGAAGGATTACATTAATTCCTAGACTAAATGTTTAAGGAAGAGAGAAGTATTGAAGACTTCGTCTTCATCTTTAACTAAGAAGATCGGTAAAGCTTCGTCTTAACTAACTCTAGAGAGAGGGAGAGAGGACCTCGGAAGAGCTTTCTGAGAGAAGCTCGAGGCTTTACATTGAATTAAGCCTAAAGAAACTCTAACACTTGAGTTTCTTTAAATAGAAAACTGAAAAGTAAATTACTATTTGATTCACGCAGGAATCACTAATACATTAATCAAGTAAAAGTAATTTACTTAAGTAAAAGTAAAACGTAAGAAATATTTTACATTTACTTTTACATTGGTAAATGTAAGAAACATTTAACTAACTTAAAAACATTTAACTTAAGTAAATGCAAAAGTTATTCTTTTACTTTTACTTTTACATTTACTAAAGTAAAAGACTTTTGCTTTACTTGAAAAAAAAAGTCGATGATGGTCAGGGCCATCATCGTTGTCACCGATCAAGACTCCTCCGGCGTCTTCTTGGTTGATCGTCCGCTCTCCTGTGGATGCTTAAGGTGTTTGCTGATCATCTTCTCGGATGAGTCACCATCCCCATACATTTCCACCTCAAAATTTTATCCAGAAATAACCCTTTCACCCCAAAAAATTTTGTTTACAAAAGAAGGAGGAGAAAAAATTTCACCAAAAAAATGGGTCGATCTTCAAAATTTTTAAGTTTTGTAAAAGATTTTGTTTAAAACAAATCGATGAAATCAAACAAAGGATCACTCGATTGGTCCCGATCTATCGATGAAATCGATCTAAAAAGTAAAGACTAATTTGTTAACTGCTTAAACAAAAATTCTTTTTCTTGAAGGTCTACTTAGAAAGCCTTACTTGCCTTAAACTCATACCCGTAGATCTAAAGATTACCTTTGGCCATTCAACGCTCCCCATTGAGACTTACAAAACAGGCACTAGTAATCGGGAATTAAAGGCGATCTTGGGTATTTTACTACAAGGTCCTGGACTTGTAAAAGTAGTCAAGAAAAATAAAAGTTTGAAAAAATATTTAAGTATACAAATCAAACTGCTTTTTAATCGAAACCATCGATAGCATCAAGAACCAACCGTGTGGCTCGATACCATATAACAAATGATGATAAGTTTTCAAAAGAAAAACTTTAACAGAAGAAAGAAAAGATTAAGAAGATGACCGGTGAATCGGTAAAGTAATCTCTTTCTTTTATTTATTAACATTTGAGGAAGGGATTACATTAATTCCTAGACTAAATGTTTAAGGGAAGAGAGAAGTATTGAAGGCTTCGTCTTCATCTTTAACTAAGAAGATCGGAGCTGAAAGCTTCGTCTTCGGCTAACTCTAGAGAGAAAGGAGAGAGGACCTCGGAAGAGCTTTCTAGAGAGAGAAGCTCTGAGGCTTTACATTGAATTAAGCCTAAAGAAACTCTAACACTTGAGTTTCTTTAAATAGAAAAAGCGAAAAGTAAATTACTATTTGATTCACGCAGAATCACTATTACATTAATCAAGTAAAAGTAATTTACTTAAGTAAAAGTAAAACGTAAGAAATATTTTACATTTACTTTTACATTGGTAAATGTTAAAAATATTTAACTAAGTTAAAAACATTTAACTTAAGTAAAAGCAAAAGTTATTCTTTTACTTTTACTTTTACATTTACTAAAGTAAAAGACTTTTGCTTTACTTTAAAGCAAAAAGTCGATGATGGCCGGGGCCATCACCGCTTGGCCGATTGAAGACTCCTCCTGCATTTTCTTGGTTGATCGGGTCCGCTCTCTCATGGATCTTGGGAAGGTCTTGTTGATCATCTTCTCGATGAGTCTCCATCCCCATTCATTTCCACCTCAAAAATTATATCCGAAATAACCCTTTCACCCCAAAAATTTTGTTTACAAAAGAAGGAGGAGAAAAAAATTTCACCGAAAAATTGGTCGAGATCTTCAAAATTTTTAAGTTTTGTAAAAGATTTTTGTTTAAAACAAATCGATGAACTCGAAACAAAGGATCACTCGATTGGTCCCGATCTATCGCTGAAATCGATCTAAAACAGAAAGACTAATTTGTTAACTATTTAAACAAAAATTCTTTTTCTTGAAGGTCTACTTAGAAAGCCTTACTTGCCTTAAAAACTCATACCCGTAGATCTAAAGATTACCTTTGGCCATTCACCGCTCCCCATTGAGACTTACAAAATGTGCACTAATCGGGACTTAAAAAGCGATCTTGGGTATTTTACTGGCTAAGAAGGTCCGGACTTGTAAAAAAGTAGTGCAAGAAAAAATAAAAGTTTGAAAAATATTAAAGTATACAAATCAAACTGCTTTTTAATCGAAACCACCGATAGCATCAAGAACCAACCGTGTGGCTCGATACCATATAACAACGATGATAAGTTTTCAAAAGAAAACTTTAACGAAGAAAAAAAAAAAGATTAAGAAGATGACCTAATTGAATCGGTAAAGTAATCTCTTTCTTTTATTTATTAACATTTAAGGAAGGGATTACATTAATTCCTAGACTAAATGTTTAAGGGAAGAGAGAAGTATTGAAGGCTTCGTCTTCATCTTTAACTAAGAAGATCGAGTCGAAAGCTTCGCCTCTTGACTAACTTCTAGAGAGAAGGAGAGGACCTCGGAAGAGCTTTTTAGAGAGAGAAGCTCGAGGCTTTACATTGAATTAAGCCTAAAGAAACTCTAACACTTGAGTTTCTTTAAATAGAAAACCTGAAAAAGTAAATTACTATTTGATTCACGCAGAATCACTATTACATTAATCAAGTAAAAGTAATTTACTTAAGTAAAAGTAAAACGTAAGAAACATTTTACATTTACTTTTACATTGGTAAATGTAAGAAACATTTAACTAAGTTAAAACATTTAACTTAAGTAAAAGCAAAAGTTATTCTTTTACTTTTACTTTTACATTTACTAAAGTAAAGACTTTTGCTTTACTTTTAAAGCAAAAGTCGATGATGGTCAGGGCCATCATCCGCTCGATTATTGATCAAGAATCCTCTGGCGTCTTCTTGGTTGACTGGTCCGTCCCCTGTGGATGTCGGAAGGTGCTGTTGATCATCTTCTCAGATGAGTCACCATCCCCATACATTTCCACCTCAAAAATTTTATGCAAGAAATAACCCTTTCACCCCCAAAAATTTTGTTTACAAAAAGAAGGAGGAGAAAAAAATTTCACTGAAAAATTGGTCAGATCTTCAAAATTTTTTAAGTTTTGTAAAAGATTTTCGTTTAAAAACAAATCAGATGAAATCTGAAACAAAGGATCACTCGATTGGTCCTGATCTATCAGTGAAATCGATCTAAAACAGAAGACTAATTTGTTAACTGTTTAAACAAAAATTCATTTTCTTGAAGGTCTACTTAGAAAGCCTTACTTGCCTTAAACTCATACCCGTAGATCTAAAGATTCCCTTTGGCCATTCACTGCTCCCCATTGAGACTTACAAACAGGCACTAGTCGAGACTTAAGGCGATCTTGGGTGTTTTACGGCGAAGGTCGGGACTTGTAAAAGTAGAGCAAGAAAAATAAAAGTTTGAAAAAACATTTAAGTATACAAATCAAACTGTTTTTAATCGAAACCACCGATAGCATCAAGAACCAACCGTGTGGCTCTGATACCATATAACAGCGATGATAAGTTTTCAAAAGAAAAACTTTAACAGAAGAAAGAAAAGATTAAGAAGATGACCGGTGAATCGGTAAAGTAATCTCTTTCTTTTATTTATAAACATTTGAGGAAGGGATTACATTAATTCCTAGACTAAATGTTTAAGGGAAAAGAGAAGTATTGAAGACTTCGTCTTCATCTTTAACTAAGAAGATCGAAAAATTTGAAAGTTTCGCCTTGACTAACTTCTAGAGAGAGGGAGAGAGGACCTCGGAAGAGCTTTCTAGAGAGAGAAGCTCGAGGCTTTACATTAAATTAAGCTTCAAAGAAACTCTAACACTTGAGTTTCTTTAAATAGAAAAAGAAAAAGTAAATTACTATTTGATTCACGCAGAATCACTATTACATTAATCAAGTAAAAGTAATTTACTTAAGTAAAAGTAAAACGCAAGAAACATTTTACATTTACTTTTACATTGGTATATGTTAAAAACATTTAACTAAGTTAAAAACATTTAACTTAAGTGAAAGCAAAAGTTATTCTTTTACTTTTACTTTTACTTTTACATTTACTAAAGTAAAAGACTTTTGCTTTACGGAAAGTAAAAAGTCGATGATGGTCGGGCCATCATCATTTGGCCGATATTGAAGACTCTCCAAGCGCCTTCTTGGTTGGTAGGTCCGCCTCTCTGTGGATGCGAATGTCTTTGTTGATCATCTTCTCAGATGAGTCACCATCCCCATACATTTCCACATCAAAAATTTTATCCAGGAAATAACCCTTTCACCCCCAAAAATTTTGTTTACAAAAAGAAGGAGGAGAAAAAAAATTTCACCGAAAAATTGGTCAGATCTTCAAAATTTTTAAGTTTTGTAAAAGATTTTTGTTTAAAAACAAATCAGATGAAATCTGAAACAAAGGATCACTCGATTGGTCCTGATCTATCAGTGAAATCGATCTAAAACAGAAGACTAATTTGTTAACTGTTTAAACAAAAATTCTTTTTCTTGAAGGTCTACTTAGAAAGCCTTACTTGCCTTAAACTCATACCCGTAGATCTAAAGATTACCTTTGGCCATTCACTGCTCCTCATTGAGACTTACAAACAGGCACTAGTCGGGACTTAAGGCGATCTTGGGTATTTTACGGCGAAGGTCTGGACTTGTAAAAGTAGTGCAAGAAAAATAAAAGTTTGAAAAATATTTAAGTATACAAATCAAACTGTTTTTAATCGAAACCACCGATAGCATCAAGAACCAACCGTGTGGCTCTGATACCATATAACAGCGATGATAAGTTTTCAAAAGAAAAACTTTAACAGAAGAAAGAAAAGATTAAGAAGATGACCGGTGAATCGGTAAAGTAATCTCTTTCTTTTATTTATTAACATTTAAGGAAGGGATTACATTAATTCCTAGACTAAATGTTTAAGGGAAGAGAGAAGTATTGAAGGCTTCGTCTTCATCTTTAACTAAGAAGATCGAAGCTGAAAGCTTCGTCTTCGGCTAACTCTAGAGAGAAGGGAGAGAGGACCTCGGAAGAGCTTTTTAGAGAGAGAAGCTCTGAGGCTTTACATTGAATTAAGCCTAAAGAAACTCTAACACTTGAGTTTCTTTAAATAAAAAACTGAAAAGTAAATTACTATTTGATTCACGCAGAATCACTATTACATTAATCAAGTAAAAGTAATTTACTTAAGTAAAAGTAAAACGTAAGAAACATTTTACATTTACTTTTACATTGGTAAATGTAAGAAACATTTAACTAAGTTAAAAACATTTAACTTAAGTAAAAGTAAAAGTTATTCTTTTACTTTTACTTTTACATTTACTAAAGTAAAAGACTTTTGCTTTACTTTTAAGCAAAAGTCGATGATGGTTGGGCCATCACCGCTTGATTATTGAAGAATCCTCTCGCGTCTTCTTGGTTGACCGGTCCGTCCCCTATGGATGTCGGAAGGTCTTTGTTGATCATCTTCTCGGATGAGTCACCATCCCCATACATTTCCACCTCAAAATTTTATCCAAGAAATAACCTTTCACCCCCAAAAATTTTGTTTACAAAAAGGAGGAGAAAAAAAATTTCACCAAAAAATTGGTCAAATCTTCAAAATTTTTAAGTTTTGTAAAAGATTTTCGTTTAAAACAAATCGATGAAATCGAAACAAAGGATCACTCGATTGGTCTGATCTATCGATGAAATCGATCTAAAACAGTAAGACTAATTTGTTAACTATTTAAACAAAATTCTTTTCTTGAAGGTCTACTTAGAAAGCCTTACTTGCCTTTAAACTCATACCCGTAGATCTAAAGATTCCCTTTGGCCATTCAACGCTCCCCATTGAGACTTACAAACAGGCACTAGTCGAGACTTAAGGCGATCTTGGGTGTTTTACGGCGAAGGTCGGGACTTGTAAAAGTAGAGCAAGAAAAATAAAAGTTTGAAAAAACATTTAAGTATACAAATCAAACTATTTTTAATCGAAACCACCGATAGCATCAAGAACCAACCGTGTGGCTCTGATACCATATAACAACGATGATAAGTTTTCAAAAGAAAAACTTTAACAGAAGAAAGAAAAGATTAAGAAGATGACCGGTGAATCGGTAAAGTAATCTCTTTCTTTTATTTATAAACATTTGAGGAAGGGATTACATTAATTCCTAGACTAAATGTTTAAGGGAAAAGAGAAGTATTGAAGACTTCGTATTCATCTTCAACTAAGAAGATCGAAGCTGAAAGCTTCGTCTTCGGCTAACTCTAGAGAGAAGGGAGAGAGGACCTCGGAAGAGCTTTCTAGAGAGAGAAGCTCTGAGGCTTAAATTAAATTAAGCCTAAAAAAACTCTAACACTTGAGTTTCTTTAAATAGAAAACTGAAAAGTAAATTACTATTTGATTCACGCAGGAATCACTATTACATTAACTGAAGTAAAAGTAATTTACTTAAGTAAAAGTAAAACGTAAGAAACATTTTACATTTACTTTTACATTGGTATATGTTAAAAACATTTAACTAAGTTAAAAACATTTAACTTAAGTGAAAGCAAAAGTTATTCTTTTACTTTTACTTTTACATTTACTAAAGTAAAAGACTTTTGCTTTACGGAAAGTAAAAGCTGATGATGGCTGGGGCCATCATCAACATCGATTAAGAAGACTCTCTCTGCGCGTCTTCTTGGTTGACTGGTCCGTCTCCTGTGGATGCCAGAATGTGTTGTTGATCATCTTCTCAGATGAGTCACCATCCCCATACATTTCCACATCAAAATTTTATCCAGGAAATAACCCTTCCACCCCCAAAATTTTGTTTACAAAAAGAGGGAGGAGAAAAAAAATTTCACCGAAAAATTGGTCGATCTTCAAAATTTCTAAGATTTTGTAAAAAATTTTTGTTTAAAAACAAATCAGATGAAATCTGAAACAAAGGATCACTCGATTGGTCCTGATCTATCAGTGAAATCGATCTAAAACAGAAGACTAATTTGTTAACTGTTTAAACAAAAATTCTTTTTCTTGAAGGTCTACTTAGAAAGCCTTACTTGCCTTAAACTCATACCCGTAGATCTAAAGATTCCCTTTGGCCATTCACTGCTCCCCATTGAGACTTACAAACAGGCACTAGTCGAGACTTAAGGCGATCTTGGGTGTTTTACGGCGAAGGTCGGGACTTGTAAAAGTAGAGCAAGAAAAATAAAAGTTTGAAAAAACATTTAAGTATACAAATCAAACTATTTTTAATCGAAACCACCGATAGCATCAAGAACCAACCGTGTGGCTCTGATACCATATAACAACGATGATAAGTTTTCAAAAGAAAAACTTTAACAGAAGAAAGAACAAATTAAGAAGATGACCGGTGAATCGGTAAAGTAATCTCTTTCTTTTATTTATAAACATTTGAGGAAGGGATTACATTAATTCCTAGACTAAATATTTAAGGGAAGAGAGAAGTATTGAAGACTTTGTCTTCATCTTTAACTAAGAAGATCGAAGCTGAAAGCTTCGTCTTCGGCTAACTCTAGAGAGAAGGGAGAGAGGACCTCGGAAGAGCTTTCTAGAGAGAGAAGCTCTGAGGCTTTACATTGAATTAAGCCTAAAGAAACTCTAACACTTGAGTTTCTTTAAATAGAAAACTGAAAAGTAAATTACTATTTGATTCACGCAGGAATCACTATTACATTAACTGAAGTAAAAGTAATTTACTTAAGTAAAAGTAAAACGTAAGAAACATTTTACATTTACTTTTACATTTGTAAATGTTAAAAACATTTAACTTAAGTAAAAGCAAAAGTTATTCTTTTACTTTTACTTTTACATTTACTAAAGTAAAAGACTTTTGCTTTACGGAAAGCAAAAGCTGATGATGGCTGGGGCCATCATCGTCGGCCGATCAAGACTCCTCCGGCGTCTTCATGGTTGATCGTCCGCCTCCCTGGATGCTTGGGAAGGTCTTTGTTGATCATCTTCTCAGATGAGTCACCATCCCCATACATTTCCACCTCAAAAATTTTATCCAGGAAATAACCCTTCCACCCCCAAAATTTTGTTTACAAAAAGAGGGAGGAGAAAAAAAATTTCACCGAAAAATTGGTCAGATCTTCAAAATTTTTTAAGTTTTGTAAAAGATTTTTGTTTAAAAAATAAACAGATGAAATCTGAAACAAAGGATCACTCGATTGGTCCTGATCTATCAGTGAAATCGATCTAAAACAGAAGACTAATTTGTTAACTGTTTAAACAAAAATTCTTTTTCTTGAAGGTCTACTTAGAAAGCCTTACATGCCTTAAACTCATACCCGTAGATCTAAAGATTCCTTTTGGCCATTCACTGCTCCCCATTGAGACTTACAAACAGGCACTAGTCGAGACTTAAGGCGATCTTGGGTGTTTTACGGCGAAGGTCGGGACTTGTAAAAAGTAGAGCAAGAAAATAAAAAGTTTGAAAAAACATTTAAGTATACAAATCAAACTATTTTTAATCGAAACCACCGAGATAGCATCAAGAACCAACCGTGTGGCTCGATACCATATATAACAATGATGATAAGTTTTCAAAAGAAAAACTTTAATGTAAGAAAGAAAAGATTAAGAAGATGACCAGGTGAATCGGTAAAGTAATCTCTTTCTTTTATTTATAAACATTTGAGGAAGGGATTACATTAATTCCTAGACTAAATGTTTAAGGGAAGAAAGAAGTATTGAAGACTTTGTCTTCATCTTTAACTAAGAAGATCGTCAAAGCTTCGCCTTGACTAACTCTAGAGAGAAGGGAGAGAGGGACCTCAAGAGCTTTCTAGAGAGAAAGCTCGAGGCTTTACATTGAATTAAGCCTAAAGAAACTCTAACACTTGAGTTTCTTTAAATAGAAAAAGCGAAAAAGTAAATTACTATTTGATTCACGCAGAATCACTATTACATTAATCAAGTAAAAGTAATTTACTTAAGTAAAAGTAAAACGTAAGAAACATTTTACATTTACTTTTACATTGGTAAATGTTAAAAACATTTAACTTAAGTAAAAGCAAAAGTTATTCTTTTACTTTTACTTTTATATTTACTAAAGTAAAAGACTTTTGCTTTACTTGAAAGCAAAAAGTCGATGATGGTCAGGGCCATCATCACGCCGATTATTGAAAGACTCCTCTGGCGTCTTCTTGGTTGGGACCGGTCTGCTCCTGTGGATGCTTGGGAGGTGTCTTGTTGATCATCTTCTCAGATGAGTCACCATCCCCATACATTTCCACCTCAAAACTTTTATCCAGGAAATAACCCTTCCACCCCCAAAATTTTGTTTACAAAAAGAGGGAGGAGAAAAAAAATTTCACCGAAAAATTGGTCAGATCTTCAAAATTTTTAAAGTTTTGTAAAAGATTTTTGTTTAAAAACAAATCAGATGAAATCTGAAACAAAGGATCACTCGATTGGTCCTGATCTATCAGTGAAATCGATCTAAAACAGAAGACTAATTTGTTAACTGTTTAAACAAAAATTCTTTTTCTTGAAGGTCTACTTAGAAAGCCTTACTTGCCTTAAACTCATACCCGTAGATCTAAAGATTCCCTTTGGCCATTCACTGCTCCCCATTGAGACTTACAAACAGGCACTAGTCGGGACTTAAGGCGATCTTGGGTGTTTTACGGCGAAGGTCGGGACTTGTAAAAGTAGAGCAAGAAAAATAAAAGTTTGAAAAAACATTTAAGTATACAAATCAAACTTTTTTTAATCGAAACCACCGATAGCATCAAGAACCAACCGTGTGGCTCGATACCATATAACAACGATGATAAGTTTTCAAAAGAAAAACTTTAATGAGAAGAAAGAAAAGATTAAGAAGATGACCTAAGAATCGGTAAAGTAATCTCTTTCTTTTATTTATAAACATTTGAGGAAGGGATTACATTAATTCCTAGACTAAATGTTTAAGGGAAGAGAGAAGTATTGAAGACTTTGTCTTCATCTTTAACTAAGAAGATCAAGTCAAAGCTTCGCTTTGACTAACTCTAGAGAGAGAGGAGAGAGGACCTCAAGAGCTTTCTAGAGAGAGAAGCTCTGAGCCTTTACTTGAATTAAGCCTAAAGAAACTCTAACACTTGAGTTTCTTTAAATAGAAAAACCCTAAAAGTAAATTACTATTTGATTCACGCAGGAATCACTATTACATTAACTGAAGTAAAAGTAATTTACTTAAGTAAAAGTAAAACGTAAGAAACATTTTACATTTACTTTTACATTGGTAAATGTAAGAAACATTTAACTAAGTTAAAAACATTTAACTTAAGTAAAAGCAAAAGTTATTCTTTTACTTTTACTTTTACATTTACTAAAGTAAAAGACTTTTGCTTTACGGAAAGCAAAAGCTGATGATGGCTGGGGCCATCATCGCTATTATTGATGAAGACTCCTCTGGCGTCTTCTTGGTCGACCGACCGTCCGTCCCACGTGGATGTCGGAAGGTGCTTTGTTGATCATCTTCTCGGATGAGTCACAATCCCCATACATTTCCACCTCAAAAATTTTATCCAAGAAATAACCTTTTCACCCCCAAAATTTTGTTTACAAAAGAAGGAGGAGAAAAAAATTTCACCAAAAATTGGTCGATCTTCAAAATTTTTAAGTTTTGTAAAAGATTTTTGTTTAAAACAAATCGGATGAACTCGAAACAAAGATCACTCGATTGGTCCCGATCTATCGCTGAAATCGATCTAAAATGTAAGACTAATTTGTTAACTGTTTAAACAAAAATTCTTTTCTTGAAGGTCTACTTAGAAAGCCTTACTTGCCTTAAACTCATACCCGTAGATCTAAAGATTACCTTTGGCCATTCAACGCTCCCCATTGAGACTTACAAACCAGCACTAGTCGGGACTTAAGGCGATCTTGGGTGTTTTACTGGCCAAGGTCGGGACTTGTAAAAAGTAGAGCAAGAAAAATAAAAGTTTGAAAAAACATTTAAGTATACAAATCAAACTGCTTTTTAATCGAAACCATCGATAGAATCAAGAACCAACCGTGTGGCTCGATACCATATAACAAATGATGATAAGTTTTCAAAAGAAAACTTTAATGTAAGAAAGAAAAGATTAAGAAGATGACCATGATGAATCGGTAAAGTAATCTCTTTCTTTTATTTATAAACATTTGAGGAAGGGATTACATTAATTCCTAGACTAAATGTTTAAGGGAAGAGAGAAGTATTGAAGACTTCGTCTTCATCTTTAACTAAGAAGATCGAAGCTGAAAGCTTTGTCTTCGGCTAACTCTAGAGAGAAGGAGAGAGACCTCGGAAGAGCTTTCTGAGAGAGAAGCTACGAGGGTTTACATTGAATTAAGCCTAAAGAAACTCTAACACTTGAGTTTCTTTAAATAGAAAACTCGAAAAGTAAATTACTATTTGATTCACGCAGAATCACTATTACATTAACTAAAGTAAAAGTAATTTACTTAAGTAAAAGTAAAACGTAAGAAACATTTTACATTTACTTTTACATTGGTAAATGTTAAAAACATTTAACTTAAGTAAAAGCAAAAGTTATTCTTTTACTTTTACTTTTACATTTACTAAAGTAAAAGACTTTTGCTTTACTTGAAAGCAAAAGTCGATGATGGTCAGGCCATCATCTGTTGGTTGATCAAGACTCCTCCGGCGTCTTCTTGGTTGACCGTCCGCCTCTCCTATGGATGCTGAAGGTGCATTGATCATCTTCTCGGATGAGTCACCATCCCCATACATTTCCACCTCAAAAATTTTATCCAGGAAATAACCCTTTCACCCCCAAAAATTTTGTTTACAAAAAGAAGGAGGAGAAAAAAATTTTCACCGAAAAATTGGTCGATATTCAAAAATTTTTTAAGTTTTGTAAAAGATTTTGTTTAAAACAAATCGATGAAATCAAAACAAAGGATCACTCGATTGGTCCTGATCTATCAGTGAAATCGATCTAAAACAGAAGACTAATTTGTTAACTATTTAAACAAAAATTCTTTTTCTTGAAGGTCTACTTAAAAAGCCTTACTTGCCTTAAACTCATACCCGTAGATCTAAAGATTCCCTTTGGCCATTCACTGCTCCCCATTGAGACTTACAAACAGGCACTAGTCGGGACTTAAGGCGATCTTGGGTGTTTTACTACGAAGGTCGGGACTTGTAAAAGTAGAGCAAGAAAATAAAAGTTTGAAAAAACATTTAAGTATACAAATCAAACTGCTTTTAATCGAAACCACCGATAGCATCAAGAACCAACCGTGTGGCTCGATACCATATAACAAATGATGATAAGTTTTCAAAAGAAAAACTTTAATGTAAGAAAGAAAAGATTTAGAAGATGACCGTGAATCGGTAAAGTAATCTCTTTCTTTTATTTATAAACATTTGAGGAAGGATTACATTAATTCCTAGACTAAATGTTTAAGGGAAGAGAAAGTATTGAAGACTTCGTCTTCATCTTTAACTAAGAAAATTGAAGTTTGAAGCTTCGCTCTCTACTAACTCTGAGAGAGGGAGAGAGACCTCGGAAGAGCTTTCTAGAGAGAGAAGCTTTGAGGCTTTACATTGAATTAAGCCTAAAAAGAAACTCTAACACTTGAGTTTCTTTAAATAGAAAAAGCTAAAAGTAAATTACTATTTGATTCACGCAGAATCACTATTACATTAATCAAGTAAAAGTAATTTACTTAAGTAAAAGTAAAACGTAAGAAACATTTTACATTTACTTTTACATTGGTAAATGTTAAAAACATTTAACTAAGTTAAAAACATTTAACTTAAGTAAAAGCAAAAGTTATTCTTATACTTTTACTTTTACATTTACTAAAGTAAAAGACTTTTGCTTTACTTGAAAGCAAAAAGTCGATGATGGTTTGGGGCCATCATCGTTGGGTTATTCAAGACTCTCTCTGGCGTCTTCTTGGTTGATCGGTCCGCTCTGTGGATGCTTGGGAAGGTCTTTGTTGATCATCTTCTCGGATGAGTCACCATCCCCATACATTTCCACCTCAAAAATTTTATCCAGGAAATAACCCTTTCACCCCCAAAAATTTTGTTTACAAAAAGAAGGAGGAGAAAAAAAATTTCACCGAAAAATTGGTCGATCTTCAAAATTTTTTTAAGTTTTGTAAAAGATTTTGTTTAAAAACAATCGATGAAATCAAAATAAAGGATCACTCGATTGGTCCTGATCTATCAGTGAAATCGATTTAAAACAGAAGACTAATTTGTTAACTATTTAAACAAAAATTCTTTTTCTTGAAGGTCTACTTAGAAAGCCTTACTTGCCTTAAACTCATACCCAGTAGATCTAAAGATTCCTTTTGGCCATTCAACGCTCCCCATCGAGACTTACAAAAGCAGCACTAAATTTGGGAGTTAAGGCGATCTTGGGTGTTTTACTACGAAGGTCTGGACTTGTAAAAGTAGAGCAAGAAAAATAAAAGTTTGAAAAACATTTAAGTATAAAAATCAAACTGCTTTTTAATCGAAACCACCGATAGCATCAAGAACCAACCGTGTGGCTCGATACCATATAACAAATGATGATAAGTTTTCAAAAGAAAACTTTAATGTAAGAAAGAAAAGATTAAGAAGATGACCTATGAATCCAGAAAGTAATCTCTTTCTTTTATTTATAAACATTTGAGGAAGGGATTACATTAATTCCTAGACTAAATGTTTAAGGGAAGAGAAGTATTGAAGACTTCGTCTTCATCTTTAACTAAGAAAATCGGTTTGAAAGCTTCGCCTCTTGACTAACTCTGAGAGAGAGGAGAGGACCTCTCAAGAGCTTTCTAGAGAGATAAGCTCGAGGCTTTACATTGAATTAAGCCTAAAGAAACTCTAACACTTGAGTTTCTTTAAATAGAAAAACCGAAAAGTAAATTACTATTTGATTCACGCAGAATCACTATTACATTAATCAAGTAAAAGTAATTTACTTAAGTAAAAGTAAAACGTAAGAAACATTTTACATTTACTTTTACATTGGTAAATGTTAAAAACATTTAACTTAAGTAAAAGCAAAAGTTATTCTTTTACTTTTACTTTTACATTTACTAAAGTAAAAGACTTTTGCTTTACTGAAAGTTAAAAAGTCGATGATGGCCGGGGCCATCATCATTGGTCGATCAAGACTCCTCTGGCGTCTTCTTGGTTGATCGGTCCGCCTCCTATGGATGCTTAGGAAGGTCTTGTTGATCATCTTCTCGGATGAGTCACCATCCCATACATTTCCACCTCAAAAATTTTATCCAGAAATAACCCTTTCACCCCAAAAATTTTGTTTACAAAAGAAGGAGGAGAAAAAATTTCACCGAAAAATTGGTCGAGATATTCAAAAATTTTTAAGTTTTGTAAAAGATTTTGTTTAAAACAAATCGATGAAATCGAAACAAAGGATCACTCGATTGGTCCCGATCTATCGATTGAAATCGATCTAAAATGTAAGACTAATTTGTTAACTATTTAAACAAAATTCTTTTTCTTGAAGGTCTACTTAAAAGCCTTACTTGCCTTAAACTCATACCCAGAGATCTAAAGATTCCTTTGGCCATTCAACGCTCCCCATTGAGACTTACAAAAACAGGCACTAATCGGGACTTAAGGCGATCTTGGGTGTTTTACTACCAAGGTCTGGACTTGTAAAAGTAGAAGCAAGAAAAATAAAAGTTTGAAAAAACATTTAAGTATACAAATCAAACTGCTTTTTAATCGAAACCACCGATAGCATCAAGAACCAACCGTGTGGCTCGATACCATATAACAAATGATGATAAGTTTTCAAAAGAAAAACTTTAATGTAAGAAAGAAAAGATTAAGAAGATGACCTTGAATCGGTAAAGTAATCTCTTTCTTTTATTTATAAACATTTGAGGAAGGGATTACATTAATTCCTAGACTAAATGTTTAAGGAAGAGAGAAGTATTGAAGACTTCGCCTTCATCTTTAACTAAGAAAATCGGGTCGAAAGCTTCGCCTTCTGCTAACTCTAGAGAGAAGGAGAGAGAACCTCAAAGAGCTTTCTAGAGAGAGAGAAGCTTGTGAGGCTTTACATTGAATTAAGCCTAAAGAAACTCTAACACTTGAGTTTCTTTAAATAGAAAACTGAAAAGTAAATTACTATTTGATTCACGCAGGAATCACTATTACATTAACTGAAGTAAAAGTAATTTACTTAAGTAAAAGTAAAACGTAAGAAACATTTTACATTTACTTTTACATTGGTAAATGTAAGAAACATTTAACTAAGTTAAAAACATTTAACTTAAGTAAAAGCAAAAGTTATTCTTTTACTTTTACTTTTACATTTACTAAAGTAAAAGACTTTTGCTTTACTTTTAAAGCAAAAGTCGATGATGGTTGGGGGCCATCACTATTTCGGCCGATTGAAGACTCCTCTGGTGTCTTCTTGGTTGACTGGTCCGTCCCCTATGGATGCTTAATGTGTGTCTTTGTTGATCATCTTCTCGGATGAGTCACCATCCCCATACATTTCCACCTCAAAAATTTTATCCAGAAATAACCCTTTCACCCCAAAAAATTTGTTTACAAAGAAGGAGGAGAAAAAAATTCACCCAAAAAATTGGTCGATCTTCAAAATTTTTTAAGTTTTGTAAAAGATTTTGTTTAAAACAAATCGATGAAATCAAACAAAGGATCACTCGATTGGTCCCGATCTATCGCTTGAAATTGATCTAAAATGAAGACTAATTTGTTAACTGTTTAAACAAAAATTCATTTTCTTGAAGGTCTACTTAGAAAGTCTTACTTGCCTTAAACTCATACCCAGAGATCTAAAGATTCCTTTGGCCATTCAACGCTCCCCATTGAGACTTACAAAACAGCACTAGTCGGGACTTAAGGCGATCTTGGTGTTTTACTACGAAGGTCGGGACTTGTAAAAGTACAAAGAAAAAATAAAAGTTTGAAAAAACATTTAAGTATACAAATCAAACTGCTTTTTAATCGAAACCACCGATAGCATCAAGAACCAACCGTGTGGCTCGATACCATATAACAAATGATGATAAGTTTTCAAAAGAAAAACTTTAACTTGAAGAGAAAGAAAAGATTTAGAAGATGACCGTGAATCGGTAAAGTAATCTCTTTCTTTTATTTATAAACATTTGAGGAAGGGATTACATTAATTCCTAGACTAAATGTTTAAGGGAAGAGAGAAGTATTGAAGACTTCGCCTTCATCTTTAACTAAGAAGATCGGTCGAAAGCTTCGCCTCTTGACTAACTCTAGAGAGAAGGAGAGAGGACCTCAAGAGCTTTCTAGAGAGAGAAGCTCGAGGCTTTACATTGAATTAAGCTTCAAAGAAACTCTAACACTTGAGTTTCTTTAAATAGAAAAACCTAAAAGTAAATTACTATTTGATTCACGCAGAATCACTATTACATTAATCAAGTAAAAGTAATTTACTTAAGTAAAAGTAAAACGTAAGAAACATTTTACATTTACTTTTACATTGGTAAATGTTAAAACATTTAACTAAGTTAAAACATTTAACTTAAGTAAAAGCAAAAGTTATTCTTTTACTTTTACTTTTACATTTACTAAAGTAAAAGACTTTTGCTTTACTTGAAAGAAAAGTCGATGATGATGGGCCGGGCCATCACCGCTTTGGCCGATTATTGAAGACTCTCCGGCATTTTCTTGGTTGATTGGTCGTCCGCTCTGTGGATGCTTAAGGTGGTCTTTGATCATCTTCTCGGATGAGTCTCCATCCCCATTCATTTCCACCTCAAAATTTTATCCAGAAATAACCCTTTCACCCCAAAAATTTTGTTTACAAAAAGAAGGAGGAGAAAAAAAATTTCACCGAAAAATTGGTAAGATCTTCAAAATTTTTTAAGTTTTGTAAAAGATTTTTGTTTAAAAACAAATCAGATGAACTCTGAAACAAAGGATCACTCGATTGGTCCTGATCTATCAGTGAAATCGATCTAAAACAGAAGACTAATTTGTTAACTATTTAAACAAAAATTCATTTTCTTGAAGGTCTACTTAGAAAGCCTTACTTGCCTTAAACTCATACCCGTAGATCTAAAGATTCCCTTTGGCCATTCACTGCTCCCCATTGAGACTTATAAACAGGCACTAGTCGGGACTTAAGGCGATCTTGGGTGTTTTACGGCGAAGGTCGGGACTTGTAAAAGTAGACCAAGAAAAATAAAAGTTTGAAAAAACATTTAAGTATACAAATCAAACTGTTTTTAATCGAAACCACCGATAGCATCAAGAACCAACCGTGTGGCTCTGATACCATATAACAGCGATGATAAGTTTTCAAAAGAAAAACTTTAACAGAAGAAAGAAAAGATTAAGAAGATGACCGGTGAATCGGTAAAGTAATCTCTTTCTTTTATTTATAAACATTTGAGGAAGGGATTACATTAATTCCTAGACTAAATGTTTAAGGGAAGAGAGAAGTATTGAAGACTTCGTCTTCATCTTTAACTAAGAAAATCGAAGCTAAAAGCTTCGTCTTCGGCTAACTCTAGAGAGAAGGGAGAGAGGACCTCGGAAGAGCTTTCTAGAGAGAGAAGCTCTGAGGCTTTACATTGAATTAAGCCTAAAGAAACTCTAACACTTGAGTTTCTTTAAATAGAAAACTGAAAAGTAAATTACTATTTGATTCACGCAGGAATCACTATTACATTAACTGAAGTAAAAGTACTTTACTTAAGTAAAAGTAAAACGTAAGAAACATTTTACATTTACTTTTACATTGGTAAATATTAAAAACATTTAACTAAGTTAAAAACATTTAACTTAAGTAAAAGCAAAAGTTATTCTTATACTTTTACTTTTACATTTACTAAAGTAAAAGACTTTTGCTTTACGGAAAGCAAAAGCTAAGATGATGGATGGGCCATCACCTGTCATGCATGTTGAAGATGCCTCTGGCGTCTTCTTCGTTGACTGGTCCGCCTCTCTATGGATGCTTAAAGGTCTTTGTCATGATCATCTTCTCAGATGAGTCACCATCCCCATAAATTTCCACCTCAAAATTTTTATCCAGGAAATAAACATATGGGGGCGGAAGGGGAGAGTGAAGAGAGAAGAACAAATGCGCATACAAAACATAATTAAATTACTAAATAAAAACAATTTTATTGATTATAATACAATTTATTTACAAAATGGATAATTAAAATGACTTACAAGATTACTGAAATAAGAACATTAGATGAAGGGGGATTAAGTAGGCTAAACAGCGGTTGAGGCTAAAGATTGATCAGAGAAGGATCTTTGAGTCTTTCTAAGTCTGCCTAAACCAACTGAATTCGATTTCCTTTTATAGAACAAGGAAACGAACTGTTACAAGATTACTATTACAATAACTGGGGTAAAGTAAAAGTAAGAAACATTTTACTAAAGTAAAAGTACAAGTAAAAACATTTTACTAAAGTAAAAGGAAAAAGAATCTGCTTTCGGTGGAAAAGAAGACGTCTTCTTTTAACTAATGTGGCCGTGGGGCCAGATGCTTGACTTAACGCTGCTTTGGTGGAAAAGGAAAGATGTCACGACAATGCCGCCTTTGAAAGGTGATCGAGGTCCGCCAAGCAGTCTTTGGTGGATCAAGTGGAGAATCACATCTTCACTTTGATTGATTAGAGATGGGCTCAAGAAAATGGATCTTGAGCATCCTGAAGAGCAATTGTGCCATAGGGGTCACAATCACCTTCGTCTTCAAGGTCTTGACTAGAGTTATCTCCTCCGGATCGTGAAAAGCTTTGTCTCGACTCTTCTCAAATCGATCAAGTCTTGAATGAATAAGCGTCCAAGAAGACGCCTTAATTCGAATTAGAGTAGCTAGAAACATCGCGACTAAAGGTGAAGTAACCGATTTTGCAATCGACATTTCAAATTGGCTTTTAGAGACCGATTCTTGGAAGATGCAACGACAGAGGCCGTAGTGACTGTATTGGCGTTAACTGGAGGAGATAATAGAGGAGAAGGCGGAAATTCTTTTTGAACTTGGCCAACAATTCTATCAACTCCTAATTTATCCCACCATTTAATTGAAAAACTATGAGAGACCCGGAAATAGGAGAAAGGAAAGTCCGAAAGCGATCCTAATTCCTATGGATGATGGAGGTCAAAAATCGGTGACTTCTTGGGTGGTCAGTAACTATATATCGTCATTTCAAAATCCAAGGATTTTATATTTACTACAAAATATAAGGAAGACTGGAATTTCCTCATATTTGGAATGATAGTTACTGTGATGACAAAACTGAGCAAGGAGAGGTTTGTGGAAAATGTCGTGACTCAAACCATACCTTGTCCACCAAAGGATGAACCATTTGGGGAATAGACTTTTGAATTTGTGGTCGAACTGAAAGAACCACGAGTGACTATGATCTTCATTTTGAAGAAGCATGATTTTGTGCCAAGCCTCAATATAATCATAATAGCAAAAAGATCTAGTTTGATTAGAAAGAGACCTGAGATCTGATGGATGACTACTCCAATCTGATGAATTAAGGACTTGTTTAATATACAATGAATGATAAAGAAGTTTTGATGTATCATCATTGGCATAGATAGGTTTAATGAAAACTGACTCTGTTTCAATAAGGATGTCTCTATAATATACGAGTGACTTGTATGGAGCTAAAGGAGTAAAATGCCATCCCGAAGGAAAATATTGGGCTGCTAATTGAATAGGGTCATTTTTGGGTTTCATATTTAACTCAACATGGAATAAGTGTTGATCATAAATCTGATGATAATCAGACACTGGGTGACTAGGTTTTGATGAAGTAGCTGGGGTTTGACTAGCGAAAATATCAAATGGCTTTGGTTGACTAAAGAAGAATCGAGGAGTAGGGCTTGGGGACCGTATCAAGCACCGGAATTTATTATGTGTTTGGGTGACTGGGTGAGGAACAACAGCTCCTTTTGGTTGATTAACTGGTTGATTAACTGGACCGGCAGAGCGGCCATGACTACGAGAAGATGAACCTCCTCGTACACTCATGTTGCTTGGATTGTACTCGTTAATAAATTCACGGGTGAGAAAATCTGAACCGAGTTATTACTACCTTTAATATATTCAATATCAATATCAAAAATACATAAAATTGCTTGCCATGTAGCGAATGAATGTTTAGAGGCGACGTTTTCAACGCCTTTTCAAGAATAAATTTTGGCCGACTTATAATCTATTCTAACTAAGAATTTCGATTTAATAAATCTCTCCTCAAATTTTTTAATACATAAAACTAGAGATAAAATCTCTTTTTAATAATACTTGTATTTTAACTGTAGGATTCCATGCGCCAATGGAAATGAACAATCTGCTCATTAGAAGTAGGAGTCAATTTTTGTTTGAGTATGCCACCGAATCCAACGCCGAGGCGCCGCCTTCAACTATTTTGAATGCGTAATCATTAGAGATGCCAAGGCGAGGCAAAACCTTAACATATTTTTTAACTTGTTGGACGACAAAAGTATGAATGTCACTCCAAGGAGGAGGATAACTTTATAAGTTACCGAAAGAGAGGCTTACAAATCTTCCCGAGGTCCTTGTAAAACGGCCAATATAATTGAAATGAGCCAAGAAACCTCTCAGAGTGATTCTTGCTTGGTGATCTTATCTCGGGAACCGATTTAATTAATTGAATAGATCTTTCAATTGGACGCGTGAGTCCATGATAGAGGATTAAACCGAGAAATCACTTTAGTCAAAAAATGTAGACTACACTTGGAAGGGAAAGGACAAGACCATTGGTTTTAACTGTTTTGAAGAATGAATTCAAGTGTTTAATATGTTCTTCAATAGTCTTGGAGAATACAAGGATATCATCGATGTATACAATAATAAAATGACTGAAGGGATTCAAAATATTATTAAGAATATTCTGAAATTCACTGGGTGCATTCTTAAGTCCAAATGACTTAACATTCCATTCATAGTGTCCGAACGGAGTGGTAAATGCAGTTTTGTACCTATCATCTGGGTGAATGGCAACTTGCCAGAATCCTGACTTGAGGTCAAATTTACTAAAGATTATGGAGACGCTTAACCTACCAAGGAGATCATCCTTGTTGGACAAAGGGTACCTAATCCACTCTAAAACTTTGTTTAATGGTTTATAATTAATGACTAAGTGAGGGACACCTCGCTCTTTCTCAGCTTCATTATTAACATAGAAGGCTGGACAAGACCATGGTGACTTACTATGCCTAATTAGCCCTTTACTGAGAAGATCATTAATTTCAATTTTACATAACTCCATTTGTTCATGACTCATTTGAATAGGCCTAGCCTTAGTAGGAATTAAATGCTCTTTAAATTCTTTAGCATAGGGTAATCTAACTGTGTGCTTCTTCCTATGCCAAAAGCATTGGGAGAATCGTAACATAAGTTATTTATTAAATAATCTTTTAATTCTTTTATTTTTTCTTGAACTCATTACTCTTAAGTTGGTCTTCAACTTGTTGATACTTAATTTCTTCTTTAAGAAAATTTAGGTGGGTAACTTTACAATTCAATGATTTAATGATTTAGAAATTGATTCTTCTTGAATGAATTTTAAATCTCTTTCTTTTGGTTTAATTAAGAATTTAAATATAATTTTCTTTCCTAAATGTTCACAACTTAAACCTTTATTACTAGTGGTAAATGGATAAAGCAAATATATGAATGGTAAACCTAAAATGATTTTGTCAGTAAGATTGCGAACTAAGACGAACGAAGTCTTGAAACACATGCTGTCCTGTCAAATATGTACTTTAGGTAATTTGTACTTTATTTCCATTTGACTACCGTTAGCCGAATTTAATTTTTCACTAGTTTTCTTATAATACCTAGTGGGGATAATGTGACGACCCCAAATCCAGGTACTTGAAGCCCGAACTCGGTTCCCCACGATACCATTTCTTTAAGCTGAATAATACTAAATAATAATACATTCGAACTTAATTTACATACATCAAAGTTTACTTCCCTGTGCACGTGACCTTCAAATACATTCCTTACAATACTTGAATAGATACCAATACAACTATAACCATTAACTCATAATACACACTTATTCAATCACCTTTCCTTTTTCCTTTGTTCGCGTACTCGAGCCTTGAAAGTTGCTCATACATAATCGAAAACATTTAATTTAAGCAAGGATGAGCATTTAAGTGCCCAAAGAAGTAATAGCAATTATATATAAGTTTGAAAGAATATAAGTATTCTCTTTACATAACACTTCTACAACGAATTGAAAGTTGTGAAGTAATCAGATTGATAAAAATTCACATAACAACTCTCTTTCAAATTCTTTAAATTTGGCTCTGGCTCTACCCTTGAATAGGGTTTAAGAAACATACTATGAACATTCTTTTCATTTTCGAAAAGGTTTAGCGGAATTCTATCCTCAAATCATGTCATAACTTACGGCACGGAGGGTGATCACTTTCAGTTGTACCTCAGATTGATCAATACTACATAACTTGAACGAAATTCATCTCTCACTCTATCCGCCTTTTGCGCAAAATCTTCCCATATAGGGATGTTCATACATGCACGGTTCCAAACCCGAAGGTTTTAATCTTGCTCAACAATAATATGTAATTCAACATATATATACGGGTAATTGACAAAGGTGTATCAACATGTGAATAAATGCCATGATTATCCAAGTGGGGACACTTGTATAACCATTTATAGAAATCAATGAATGTAATATATATCCGAGCTAACATGTCAATAATCAAAGAGTACATAATCTGTACAGGGATAGAATAATTCTGAAACTTCTTACTCATGTCCATTGCATAAAGGAAGTGCAAAGGTAGGATACTTGCCTGATTCGCTGATTACAAATCTCAACTTAGGTTTTATCTCTTTATCATAACCTATCAATAATCAGATCATTCGTTCGATTAGAATAATATATCTTAACACATAGTATCATCTATTACAATTAAATACATAGTCAATCACATAATCACAAAGGATCATACTTTTAGTTCCTATTCTATACTTGAAATATTTTTATACATTTTTCAAATATCTCATCCATGCTCTTACAGTAGTCTTTTCTTTCTTTTATAAGGTCTGACATTTGTCGGCGTATCGACAGCTTTATCGGGTAAATACTGAGTCTAAGACTCTTATTCTATACCTCAACATCTGTAAATATCAGACATCTTATTTTTAATCATTTTCGAAATTTCCAGAAATTGAAAATTTTAAAATAATTCAAATCTGTCACTAAAGGGCCTATAGTGATATAACTGTTACTATAGGTGTTCTTCTTCAAATTTAGAACTTCATAATCGGTTCTCAAGTCAGCTAGTTTGGCCGGCTATAACTTTCAATTATCGGAATCATAATTAAATGATTTAAACATTAAACAATTCCATTATCATTAATAGTTTAATTAATACTAAACTATTAATGAAACCATTGCCAAAATATAAAAGTTATTTATAATAACTCAAACTATTTTTAAAATATTTATATTACCCTTAAATGATTTTTAAAACAATAAAAATCATTTTTAAATAATTACCATTAATATTTAAATATTAATGTACTATTTATCCAAATATTAAAAGTCATTAATTATAACTTAAAATATTTTTAAATCCTTAATATCCTCTTTAAATGGTTTTTAAATAAGTAAAACCATTTTTAAACTATTTATTTAATAATAATTATTAAATAAACTAAATATCATTAATATTATCTTAATATCATTAATATTTAATTATTAATGAAATTATCATTTAAATATTAAAAGTTATATTTTATAACTTAAAATATTTTTAAATACCTTATTTTCATTTAAAATGATTTTTATAATATTAAAATCATTTTTAAACTAAATTATTTAATATAATCATTAAATAACTTTAATATCATTAATAATAATTAATTAATGAAATTCATCACAAAATATTAAAAGTCATCACAAATAACTCATTTACATAACTAATTCTAAGCCAAAATAAACATAGTAAACTAACTAGTTTATTAACAACACTAACTAAACTTCAAAAATTCAAACTTTAACTAACAATTAAAAAATAATAACATTACAAAATTAAATAAGAAACATACCCTAAAAATACGAATTCCACAGAATCTAATACGCACTTCCACGCCAAAAATTTAACTAAGGAGATCATTATAAAAAGTTCTCCCACAACAAAGCCTTTCTCAAAAAAATTGAGGCCTTATTGTTGGTGAATGAAACAAAGGCCAAGCCCTTCTATTTATAGGTTTAGAAAATGGTGAAGTTCTCAACTTAGTCGATGTGGGACTTGGTTTATACTAATTTTTCAATAGCTCACTTTGCGATTTTCTAACGCATTGCTCATAACTCCAATTAATCTGATTTTTGGATATGTTATACATGGTATGTAAGACTATTTTTAAAAAATACGAATTACCCAATTCGGGTTCATTAGGTAGCCCAAACAGTGCGTCAAAGTGGACGTTCATAACAGTTTTCAATCTCGTTTCAGCTTTACCCTCTTCCGCTAAAACAGTCATAACTCTTTCATTTTAAAACATTTTTGAGCGATTCTTGAGCCCACTCGAAGCTAACTTCTGGGGCTACAACTTTTATTCTTTGACCATTTCCAAATTCCGAACACATCAGCCCAGAAATTCCGTTCAAATGGACTGCACCGCACTTGTTGGGAAGTTTTGACACTACTACTTTGAAATGTCATAACTCTCTCCTCCGATATCGGATTTAGTCCGTTTCGGAGTCTATGGAAAGCTTATTCGGTGTACTATAACATACCAAAAGCCCATAAGGTTTTGGAAATATTAACTAATCAGAACAGTGTCCCGAATAGCACATCCCGCTCATCGACTTTCGCTTTTGAGAAATTTGACATTTCCTTCCAATCACCAGTAATTCCCTCATCCGAGTTTGGAATGAGGTCATTCCAAAGCCTATGGCTTCCTAACTCAATGCACTACAACATATCAAAAGTACATACCTTTTAAAGCACAAAAGTGGACGAGAATGCCCCATTACAGATCGCCCAAAAATGCAGGTTTATCATGATCGGTCAACCATGTTTGACCATCTATAACTTCTAATCTATACATGATATAGACTTGATTCTTTTTGCAGATTAGAGACCACATATCAGGCTATACATAACAACTTTTAAAGAACAAAACTCATGATCGAGCAAAGAGTTATGGCCTCGACATTTGGTGAAAAATAACGTAATTGATTTTTTCCAACTTGCTTAAATCTTCAAATTTTGCACTTTGATGTTATGGGTCTTTGATTTATCAACCCATATCATCAATTAACATCATAGTACACAACTTTAAACAATCAATTGAATCAAATAACATCGAATCAAAGGATTTCTAGGTTTAGTGTCCTTATACCCTTTTTTGCCAAAAATTCTTGATTCTTGCTTCGATTTGTTATGGGTGATGGTTGGGCTTTGTTTAAGAGTGTATGGGCAATCTTGTACAAGGCAATTAAATGTAATATTTCATCACTAGATTTAATTCTTATAATTTACCAATTAACTTCTATCCTTTGGTAAATTAAAACACTTATACAATAATATCGAAATTAAACCCGGTAATTAAAATTAGGGTTTCTCAACGTCATCAATTAGGGTTTCTAATTGACCATTATTGGTTCTTTAATTATCTCGTGTATGTTACTAACACGATCGTTCTGATTTTCTAATTTTAACAGGTTAGGGTTATAATAATTAGGGTTTGTCCTAATTATCGACGTCTAACAATAATTAGGGTTTCTTCTAATTACCGATATTCTTATTCACGGTAATTTCATATATACGGTCACTACTCGTAAATATTCCATAACCGAGTTTAATAATTAGGGTTTCACAAAGACGGTAATATGCTATGACCTAATTGGCCGTCATTGCTCAATATTATCTGTCACATATACCCAAAGACATAATTATGGTATCAGAAAATCATTATATAAATAATATAATATTATTATTCTCATCTCTTGATCACAATCCCAATCCGGGTTTGGATCTCATGTATGCCGACTTATTCTTCGTACACAACATCAATAATCAAGTTAAAATAATTAACTTAAATATTACGAACAATTCATATAATAAAATATTTATTATATAAATCTAATTATCACTTCATATATTATTTCCAATCATGTTTTCATGGAAAATAATTAATAAAAACATTTCGGCTTACATAAATTTATTACCATATAATTTGTGGAAATTAATAATTCCAAAATTATTTCTAATTTTTCAAGTAATAAATGTATTCGCATTTATCATTCACTTTACTTGACACTTAGTCTCGTCATTAAATAAAAAAAAAAAAAAAAATTTATCATAAAATTTCTTATTTATTTTATATAGAAAATCTCGGGTTATTACATTCACCTCTCCTTATAAGGATTCCGTCCCCGGAATCACCGCTTTAAAAACTCATATCTGTAGGGTACATAACATATAATCATTGACGTAGATCTCGATCGTACTTGATCGAATCGATCTTTAATTATTCATCATAACACTTGTCTATCCAGATTAAGCGAAATATAAGATATATAAGTTATTCAAATAGCACTTTGAGTTCTGTTTCTTTAGCCGCCACCGTATCTCGGATCGTCATGTTGTAAACCCTCGGAGTTTCTTTCGTTGGAGTTCTTGGTTGAGTTTGGTCTGAAATTGCTAACGTCCCACTTTGCTTCTCCCCGTGGTTACGTTCCTGCCTCCATTCCCCTCTGTGGGCCAGTTCCTCACCTTATGCTCGGTCGATCCACATATGAAGCATCCATCGATCATCCTTGAGTTAGGCGATTGGGAGAGATATGACCCTCTTGCCCGCACTTGTAGCATACAAACTTGCCCTTGAGATACTTGCAGTGATTCTTCCTTGATTCTTGACCGCACTACTACTGCTTCTTTATACCAACTTTGCTTTACTTGCATTTTCTCGGAAAAATTCCTCATTCTTTTCTCACCCCTATTCCCACTACTACTTTCTATCTTTATTGTTCCTTCCGACTTGCTTTTATTCTTCTTCTCCTTATGGTAGAGGCTCATGGCCTCACTTCCTGATCAAAGAATGATAGCCTTCTCCATGAGTCTTTGCAAAAGTATTGATTTGCAAGATCGACACCTTATTAATAGAGCCGGGGTTTCAAGCCCACTCAAACCTCCTTGCCTTCCTAGTCTTTGTATCCACTTGATGTGGAGCAAACCTAGCCAACTCATTAAATTTTACTAAGATACTCATTGACGGTCATGTTCTCCTGTTTTAACTCCGTGAATTTCAACTCCATTCTAGGCTCGCATACTAACACAGAGATAGTTTTTGAAAATAAATTCTTAAACATATCCCAAGTAATTTCTTCTTCTCCCCTTTAGAGTTTTATTTGCCTCCCACCAAAAGTTAGCCTCCCTTTCAACATATAAGTGGCAAAAGCGGTCCTTTTGCCCCTCATCTACTTTAGCGATTACTGACGCCTTCTCTATCTCGTTCACCCAAGTCAGGCTTCTATAGGGTCACCGATCCTCTCAATTCGTGGTCCTACTGGCTTTGAAGTCTTTGAATTTTGCCAACGATTGTCTAGTTTGGTTTCCATAATGGTGTTCCCTCACTGCATGCTTTGAAGCTACCATGTTTGCAAAGTTTTGCATCGATTCTGGTTCATCGTTCCCAAAGATTAGTAGATTCTTCTATCCTTTGGTTTCGAGTTTGACGTCTTGGCGGCATTATCCGGATTAAATAAAACCATAAATTATACCCTTACATTTTAAACCTTATTGCATAAGATTAATGTATTAAACTCGTTTCATTTCTCAAACTTAGATTCATATTCATTTATCGAATATTTACACAAAGACATCCTCGCTTTAATCAACATACTATCCTTTGTGACTATGAAAGTAGGGATTTAAAATCTTGACCAACATAAAAGTTGAAAATAGTTCATTACTTATCACACACATTACATAAACACAACATAACCCATACTACTTATTTACCAAACCTTTTCTCGGACATTCATTCGCTCGATGTCCTTCCATTCCACAATTAAAACATCCACCTTGCTTATAGTTGGGGCAACGGGGAGAGTATGTCCCTCATGGCCACAAATATAACATATCTTTTCCCTTTCTTCTTATCGTTTTTCTAAAGTCTGGATCTTCTACCTTTCTTTTTTCCTTACCTCTCTGGAGTTGCACACGAGGTGTTGCTTGAGGCTCCCATCCGTCAATTCGGATTTTGAGCTTATCCTGCTCTTCCATTGTTGCTAGCAATGCTTGGCGCAATGGATATTAAGCAACGTCTCAATCTCCCACACCTTTCCAAATAGAGAAACCTTGTTCTCCGGATCCTCAGATCTCCATTGATGCTTGAGCGACTTCAACTTTAGTGTCTCGAATCACTATCTCATCAAATCCACCATATCTGGATCTGATGCTACGTTTTCCACTATAGCCACCTCGTCTGATTTGGGTTCCTGGTGAGCTTCTATTTCAGCTGTTGGCCTTGATATTAGCTCGGGGTATGAATATGATCCTTCTTATTCCACATATCTTTCTCACCGTACATCTACATACATAAGTTACCCGATTAACATATAGTATATATACACAACAATCAAGAGTTCTATATATCTTATTTTGATTGATGATAAATTTATTCAATTCTCATCAACACCTATCTCTCCGAAAAAGCGCTCCATCCACTCTTGCATCGAATCGCATGAAGGTGATGACTAAAGCCCAGTCTAAGGTATGTATCCGGTGTCTTTGGCTTCTATTTCAACCTTCAACCGTCTTATCTGAATATCTCCTCTTGCTCCAACCTCCTCATAACTCTCATTTTAACGCTATCTCTACATCTACAACATTCACACATATCATCACATGCTACCCAATACACCTCTCACAAGAGTAAAAGTTTTCAAATTGTCTTTGAGGGGTCATATGAACCATGAACACATAGTTTTAACAGTTTAATTCATACCAAGAAAACATTACCCGGTATGTTTACAATCACAAAGAAGGTAAACTACCATTAATAGTACTTTTAGGTGATTAGCCTATTGTACCCTACGTCATGCATAACGATTAATCATGCCTAGCTTGAATATTTACGCTATTAGATTGGATTATTTTATCCAAATAACATCGTTCACCTCGGTCTTATCATAGGATTCCGCACCAAAACAATTTGGTTCGAAATTTCTCAATGAACACTTAGAGTTTTCATAAACATTAGTCTAGTGATTCAAATAGCATAGACTCATATCAATAATTCAATTCAATCAATTATTTAAGTATAGCCAAACCAGTTGGCAAATTAAAATTTTGATAACATTTTCGAGAATGACGTCATGATGCATGATCGTATTTACGGTCAGGTTGAGGATTCCGTCATTTGGTGATTTTATCATACTACATCATACCATAGTGGGTTGACGATCCTGAGATCACATCCAACACTAAGCAATACTACATTGATGACTCCATTATTTTTCTATCATCTCTGCATCAGGTTGCATGGTACATGAGTGATAATTAAAAACAATTTTGATATTTCAAATCATTTGCGTCTAGCCAAAATAAGTAGTATAGACCGTATTTTTTAAACCGTTTCAAAAATGATTACGAGTCATTTTTTGTTTTCAAAAAGCACATAGTGCGTATTTAGCTTGATGTCAAAAAATTTTGAAGTTTAACATAGCTAGGAGTTTAGGAAAACCTAACACCTTCACTAAAAATCATTTACTTAACAATCTATCTGCTCCTGTAATCCATAACACTCCATTCACACAAAACTATACCCAGTTCATCAAACCACACTTATGAGTTCATAAATTGCCACAATCATATGAGTTTAAGAACTTATCCTAGTCAGACCTTTGGCGTCCATTCGCTGAGGGGTTCATAAATATTTCATATAATTATGAGTCAAGAATGTCTCATAGGTATGAGTTTTAAGAACTCGAACTTAATCTTATATTCTCTATCTATGACCTATCTACCATTATACACACGAGAATGGAGTCATCCTCTTAATGTGCATATAACAAATAGCGCGTCTGAGACATTTCAATGATTATCGCGTTGCGGAAACTAAGTGGTTTTTACACTAAGTACAATTCAGCTCCCATACGAAGAATTATACAACTCAAATTGGCCGACATGAGTCCTCAATTGAATCCCCATCTAACACTAACCCCATTCTCCATACGAATTTAATTCGTATTTATAATTCTCTTCTGGATCTGTACCAATTGATAGTACAATTCATACACAGCAATCTTGCTGTAAACTTTTCAATCATCAGATTGATTCCTTCTGGCTGTCATAGCCTTATCAGATCACGGGGTGATCTCATCGTATATATTACGATTTAGTTCTATATCTTGATCGTTTTATTTTACGATCTCTCATAACTGCACTTTCAGTCTTTTAGACTCAATCTATTCCCTACTACTGTTTAACTTTATAATCAGAGTTAGGGAACTCTGTGTCTTTACACTCGCCGAGATTCATCTTTGAATCTTATCGACCAACTAACTCTAGATGAGTTAATACTTATCCTAATCATTGCGGTTATTAGTCTCAGGTATTTCTACCTAAGCTTCATAACCAACAGCTTTGATACCAACCTGTGACACTCATGGTGCTTCCAACCATAGCACCTCACAAGGGTACCTATCAACTTGCCACCGACTCGCTCGGCGTCCCCTACAGAGAAAGTCGGCTTTGCCTTCCCTTAAAGGGATGTCACCAGATAAAGGCTCGGGGCTCTTTGCAAATTCATGCTTATGGCTTTGATACCAACTTTGGATTTACCCCAAATCCAGTACTTGAAACCCGAACTCGGTTCCCACGATACCATTTCTTTAAGTTTGAATAATACTAAATAATAATACATTCGAACTTAATTTACATACATCAAAGTTTACTTCCCAGTGCACGTGACCTTCAAATACATTCCTTACAATACTTGAATAGATACCAATACAACTATAACCATTAACTCATAATACACACTTATTCAATCAACTTTCCTTTTTCCTTTGTTCGTGCCTGAGCCTTCAGGTTGCTCATACATAACTGAAAACATTTAATTTAAGCAAGGATGAGCATTTAAGTGCCCAAAGAAGTAATAGCAATTATATATAAAATTGAAAGAATATAAGTATTCTCTTTACATAACACTTCTACAACGAATTGAAAGTTGTGAAGTAATCTGTACTGATAAAAAATTCACATAACAACTCTCTTTCAAATTCTTTAAATTTGGCTCTGGCTCTACCCTTGAATAGGGTTTAAGAAACATACTATGAACATTCTTTTCATTTTCGAAAAGGTTTAGCGGAATTCTATCCTCAAATGTCATAACTTACTTACAGACACGGAGGGTGATCACCCGGCTGATTGTACCTGTATTGATCAATACTACATAACTTGAACGAAATTCATCTCTCACTCTATCCGCCTTGCGCAAAAATCTTCCCATATAGGGATGTTCATACATGCACCGGTTCCAAACCCAAGGTTTTAATCTTGCTCAACAATAATATGTAATTCAACATATATATACGGGTAATTGACAAAGGTGTATCAACATGTGAACAAATGCCATGATTATCCAAGTGGGGACACTTGTATAACCATTTATAGAAATCAATGAATGTAATATATATCCGAGCTAACATGTCAATAATCAAAGAGTACATAATCAGATAGGGATAGAATAATTACGAAACTTCTTACTCATGTCCATTGCATAAAGGAAGTGCAAAGGTAGGATACTTTTTGATTCACGATTACAAATCTCAACTTAGGTTTTATCTCTTTATCATAACCTATCAATAATCGGATCATTCGTTCGATTAGAATAATATATCTTAACACATAGTCTCGCCTATTACAATTGACACATAGTCCAATCACATAATCACGGTGATCATACTTTTTAGTTCCTATTCTATACTTGAAATATTTTTATACATTTTTCAAATATCTCATTCATGCTCTTCACGGTAGTCTTTTCTTTCTTTTTTATAAGGTCCGACATTTGTTTACGTGTCGAATTTTTTTATTATCGGGTAAATATCTTTGAGTCTAAGACTCTTATTCTATACCTCAACATCTCAGAATATCGGACATCTTATTTTTAATCATTTTCAAATTTCGAAATTGAAAAATTTAAAATAATTCAAATCATCACTAAAGGGCCTATAGTGATATAACTTCATTACTATAGGTGTTCTTCTTCAAATTTAGAACTTCATAATCGGTTCTCAAGTCACCTAGTTTGGTTGGCTTATAACTTTCAATTATCTAAATCATAATTAAATGATTTAAACATTAAACAATTCCATTATCATTAATAGTTTAATTAATACTAAACTATTAATGAAACCATTGCTAAAATATAAAAGTTATTTATAATAACTCAAACTATTTTTAAAATATTTATATTACCCTTAAATGATTTTTAAAACAATAAAAATCATTTTTAAATAATTACCATTAATATTTAAATATTAATGTACTATTTATCCAAATATTAAAAGTCATTAATTATAACTTAAAATATTTTTAAATTCTTAATATCCTCTTTAAATGGTTTTAAATAAGTAAAACCATTTTTAAACTATTTATTTAATAATAATTATTAAATAAACTAAATATCATTAATATTATCTTAATATCATTAATATTTAATTATTAATGAAATTATCATTTAAATATTAAAAGTTATATTTTATAACTTAAAATATTTTTAAATACCTTATTTTCATTTAAAATGATTTTTATAATATTAAAATCATTTTTAAACTAAATTATTTAATATAATCATTAAATAACTTTAATATCATTAATAATAATTAATTAATGAAATTCATCACAAAAATATTAAAAGTCATCACAAATAACTCATTTACATAACCAATTCTAAGCCAAAATAAACATAGTAAACTAACTAGTTTATTAACAACACTAACTAAACTTCAAAAATTCAAACTTTAACTAACAATTAAAAATAATAACATTACAAAAATTAAATAAGAAACATAATTCGAAAAATACTAATTCCACAGAATTGAATACGCACTTCCACGCCAAAATTTAACTAAGGAGATCATTATAAAAGTTCTCCCACAACAAAGCCTTTCTCAAAAAAAAAATGGAGGCCTTATTGTTGGTGAATGAAACAAAGGCCAAGCCCTTCTATTTATAGGTTTAGAAAATGGTGAAGTTCTCAACTTAGTCGATGTGGGACTTGGTTTATACTAATTTTTCAATAGCTCACTTTATGATTTTCTAACGCATTGCTCATAACTCCGATTAATCTGATTTTTGGATATGTTATACATGGTATGTAAGACTATTTTTAAAAATACGAATTACCCAATTCGGGTTCATTAGGTAGCCCAAACAAAGGCGTCAAAAGTGGGCGTTCATAACAGTTTTCAATCTCGTTTCAGCTTTACCCTCTTCCGCTAAAACAGTCATAACTCTTTCATTTTAAAACATTTTTGAGCGATTCTTGAGCCCACTCGAAGCTAACTTCTGGGGCTACAACTTTTATTCTTTGACCATTTCCAAATTCCGAACACATCAGCCCAGAAATTCCGTTCAAATGGACTGCACCGCACTTGTTGGGAAGTTTTGACACTACTACTTTGAAATGTCATAACTCTCTCCTCCGATATCGGATTTAGTCCGTTTCGGAGTCTATGGAAAGCTTATTCGGTGTACTATAACATACCAAAAGCCCATAAGGTTTTAGAAACATTAACTGATCGGAACAGTGTCCCGAATAGCACATCCCGCTACTGACTTTCAGTTTTGAGAAATTTGACACATTTCCTTCCAATCACCGTAATTCCCTCATCTGAGGTTGGAATGAGGTCATTCCAAAGCCTATGGCTTCCTAACTCAGTGCACTACAACATATCAAAAGTACATACCTTTTAAAGCACAAAAAGTGGACGAGAATGCCCCCATTACAGACTGCCCAAAAACAGTTTATCATGATCGGTCAACCATGTTTGACCATCTATAACTTCTAATCTATACATGATATAGACTTGATTCTTTTTGCAGATTAGAGACCACATATCAGGCTACACATAACAACTTTTAAAGAACAAAACTCATGATCGAGCAAAGAGTTATGGCCTCTGACATTTGGTGAAAAATAACAGAATTCGATTTTTCCAACTTGCTTAAATCTTCAAATTTTTGCACTTTGATGTTATGGGTCTTTGATTTATCAACCCATATCATCAATTAACATCATAGTACACAACTTTAAACAATCAATTGAATCAAATAACATCGAATCAAAGGATTTCTAGGTTTAGTGTCCTTATACCCTTTTTGCCAAAAATTCTTGATTCTTGCTTCTGATTTGTTATGGGTGATGGTTGGGCTTTGTTTAAGAGTGTATGGGCAATCTTGTACAAGGAAATTAAATGTAATATTTCATCACTAGATTTAATTCTTATAATTTACCAATTAACTTCTATCCTTTGGTAAATTAAAACACTTATACAATAATATCGAAATTAAACCCGGTAATTAAAATTAGGGTTTCTCAACGTCATCAATTAGGGTTTCTAATTGACCATTAGTGGTTCTTTAATTATCTGTGTATGTTACTAACACATTTGTTACGGTTTCTAATTTTAACCGGTTAGGGTTATAATAATTAGGGTTTGTCCTAATTATCGACGTACAACAGTAATTAGGGTTTCTTCTAATTACCGATATTCTTATTCACAGTAATTTCATATACACAGTCACTACTCAGAAATATCCCATAACTGAGTTTAATAATTAGGGTTTCACAAAGACGGTAATATCTTTATGACCTAATTGATTGGTCGTTCGCTCAATATTATCTGTCACTTTATACCCGAAGACATAATTATGGTAATCTTGTAAAATCATTATATAAATAATATAATATTATTATTCTCATCTCTTGATCACAATCCCAATCCGAGGTTTGGATCTCATTTCTGACTTATTCTTCGTACACAACATCAATAATTAAGTTAAAATAATGAACTTAAATATTCTGAACAATTCATATAATAAAATATTTATTATATAAATCTAATTATCACTTCATATATTATTTCCAATCATGTTTTCATGGAAAATAATTAATAAAAATATTTCTAACTTACATAAATTTATTACCATATAATTTGTGGAAATTAATAATTCAAAATTATTTCTAATTTTTCAAGTAATAAATGTATTCGCATTTATCATTCACTTTACTTGACACTTAGTCTCGTCATTAAATAAAAAAAAAATTTATCTAAAAATTTCTTATTTATTTTATATAGAAAATCTCAAGTTTATTACATATAATACCTTCTTGAATACAATTCAAGTCTCTTTTTGATGTCTTCTACTAGGCGAGGAGTTGTCTTGAGAAAGTTTTATCAATGACTAAATTAATGGAAATATACCATTTTGAATAGTAATATCTTTAATTCTTTTAAGAGAGAGACCTTGAATAAAGAGATCGTAATCCTTAGCTCCGGATGATTACGGATCCTCGTGACTTTCATCACTAGAAGAAGAATCATTAACTTGAAGATCTCGATTTTTTTTATCGTCAATCTCTTTTCTTAAATTAGAAATGTCTATCTTTAAATTAGAAATCTCTTTTTAAGTTTATTAACCTCTTGATTTAATTCGAGGCGTAATTTCTTTAACTGGAGATTTGAATCTTTCGAGAGTCTTATTTAAACCTGAATATGGGTTTTCTTTGGCTCTAAGAACCTTGTCGTTGACTTTCTTATCTTTAGTTAATAAATCTTTTAATTGTTTTAGATATTGAGTTTTTAATTCTGGATCTGTAATTTTACTGATTAGATCTATTAATAAGGAGCTTTCTTCTTCATCTTTTGTAATTACACTAACTCTTTTACAACAGTTTTTATTACAATTTTCTGTACATATAGTGACTTCATTTTCACTATCAGAATCTATGTTGGATGTGTTGTTACTAGAAGATTCTGGAATATCAGAAGCTTCTTCATTACTGCTACTACTCTTATTATCAATTTTCATTAATTCTAATAATTGTTCTGTATCTTCAGTTGAAATATTCAACTGAGCTAATTTCTGTTTAACTCTACATTCACTTTTGTAATGACCTTTTCTGCCCACAATTGTGACAAACAATTTTACTTTTATCAAATGTTTTTGATTTTTTATAAGATTTTTTCTTTGATGACTTAGGTTTATTATAATAATTATCTTGATTATTATTCTTATTTTTGCTGTGAATATATCTCTTCTTACGGCGTTTATGATTCTTATGTGGCTCAATATGTTTATCTTTATGCCTGTGCTTTCTTCTGGAGGGAGCCACCGGCGGTAAACCATATTGTTCACAAAATGTTCCTAACTCGTATTAAGCTTTATTTTTGTCTTTTCTGGCTTGTTTAGCTAATTTAAAATCAATGCACATTTTAATCCAATTTTTTGATATGACTAATAATATCACCATAAGTTAAATTATCATAATAAATATATCCTAGGTTTTTACTTAATTCTTCTCTAACTTTGTGAGCAAATAAAGATGGCGGAACCATTAACGAATTTCTCTTTCCAAAATGGTTTATTCTTTGTCATTTCTCATCATAACTCTAGAAGTAAATACATCTTTGTACCATCTAAAATCACTTAGAGTGGGACAAGTAAGATTACTAATTGATCATGAATTCTTTACATAATATTGCTAGGGGTTCCAACAAAATGTTTAATTATGGTAAATATTAAAGTATTAACTCCATCGGAAGACCAATACCAATCTTCATCAAAGATGGGATTGCCTTCTTTATCTCTTTGAATAGCATGAATTATGGATATTCTAATGTCTTATGTGAGATGTTTTTCCCACCAAGACCTAAGAATGCCAATAAATCCACTAGCTATTAACTCGACAATGTCTGGTTGAGACAAAGTGTTGAATTTAGTGATGTAACTGTTAGCTACCATAGACATATGATTAAGTTTATTAAGAATTTCTTGTTCACTAAATCCATCTATATTCCATTCATAAATTTTATTAGAGGACACCGAAAACTGTTTATCTAGATTTCTCTCTTCGAATTGTAAATCCGGAGGAGTTGGTCTGGAATACCAATTTCTGGTAATACTTGTGTTATTAAAAGTTAATTTATTTTATTGGTCATTAAGGTTTGAAATAGAAGAGTGGTCAGAAGAACTTTCATTATTATTATCAGACTCTACCTGATCAATAACAGCAATAGTTCCACTTGGACCAGGTTCTGTTTTGAGTTTTTTAAATAATTTCTCAATAGATTGGACCAATTCGTCATCTTTATTAGGTAAACTTAAATTATATCTGTTTTCTGGTAAATTTAGTAAAGGTTGTTCGATCTTTGAATCAGGTTTTTTAATAATACCTTCTTCAAATTTTTCTTCAATTCTATCTAGCTGTTTTCCTACTGTTGCTAGATATTGATTACTAAAGTTTAATTGTTCAATTATTTTTTTGTCGTTATTAGTTCCCTCAGGTATTTTGAAGGGACTATCAATAACTGAAGTGTTTTTAACTGGAATTAGAACTGTTTCTAATGGGGATGGTAGGTGATACTTTGGATCTGTTCTTTAATCCATTGGTTTTACTAATAACATTACATTTACTTTGATATTTTTCATACGAATTAAGTAAAAAGTAATGTTAATTTCTTCATTCTTAATAAATCTTTTCATCTATTTACTATTTTCTTTCTTTCTTTTTTCGGTTGGATGATTTGCTCAAATAGATGTCTTCTTTCTTTATTAGGTTTTGAATTAAAATCTTTAACTAAGTTATCCCAATCTAACACGAAATCTTTTTTAATGACTCTTAATTGATTATGAATTGGGGCATTAAAATCGGTATCGTATGGGATAAATGAGGATCTTGGGAAGAAGAATCTTCATCTTCTACGGTATCATTCTGAGTATAACAGGGATGACTAACTTGTCCTTCATTAAGAATACCTTTAAGTTTGATATCCTTAACAAGAGGATTACTTAGGACTTCAGTATCTCTTCTAGTGTGGATAACTGAAGGGACTGAAGAACTAGAAATATCTTCAATAATGACTGGTGTTCTAGTACGTTCAAAACTAATTTTAACAGTTCCATCAGAAAATTGTTGGATATTTTCAATATTCAATAGATTGTTAACTATGGGATGTTGTGGTAATTCATTTGGTAAAGTCCACTGATTAGGTAAGTTAATATCCTTCCAAAGAATTGTTCTTGGGATCTGGATATTAGCATCACTAGTTGAACTTTGAATTAAAATTGTTTGATCTTTTGGGCTTTTATTAAGAGCATGAACGTTTAAATTTGACTTCATTGTCTTATAATAAATCCTATAAATCAAAGCAATGGGTTGAGATCCTTCAATCATTTGAGTAATCTCTCCATCAGTTTTAATATTTAATGATAAAGCTTTAAATAAATTTTGATCACTGAGACTCAGGGTGAAATCAGGAAAGCAATTGAAATGGATAGGTCCATTATGCAAACTTGCTTCCATAGCACCAATAATACTTGGATAGTAATTTAAAAATCTAGCATCTCTAAGGCAGAGGTAGATTGATGAATTAATTCCTTTTCTATTAAGAGGTTTAACTATAACTTGAACAAAACCTATATGTATAAAATTGTAACCCTTTTTCTATGTTTTTAATAACTTCGGTGATAAAAGACTACAATTTTCGTATTCTTTGTTGATTGCATAAACTCTTTCAACTGTTTTGACATTATAGTCAGTTTTAAATTTATCTGAAAATGTTGACTGATAAATTTCTTTTGGAGATACCTTAGGTATATTCCAATTGTTTAAAACTTGATTAATGTTTTCATAATTATGTTCTTCTTGGTTCACTATGTCTGGAACAGGAGGCAAGGCTGACCTATTACTAACTGAAGAGCTGGATTTGAATAATCTACTCATCTTGACTGTTTCAAAACAAATTCTTACTTTAAGGTTCATTCATGCATCCCCCGTTTACCCAAAGTAGACTCATACCTATGTTCTATAACCCGACACTGCTCACACCCTGGAGACTTACAAAGGTTAGACACGAACTAGGTGGACTACAGGTAAGTAAGGTGACTTCAGAACTTTGACGAAGAAAATGAATTTGAAAGAGTAAAGAGAAGTTTGATTAAAAAGATCTGACTATACAGTTAGAAGAACAACTTGGCTTTGATACCATATGGGGGCGGAAGGGGAGAGTGAAGATGTATGGGGGTGAAAGGGTTATTTCCTGGATAAAAATTTTGAGGTGGAAATGTATGGGGATGGTGACTCATCTGAGAAGATGATCAACAGCACCTTCGTTGACTGGTCCGTCTCCTGTGGATGCCGGAAGGTGCTGTTGATCATCTTCTTAGATGAGTCACCATCCCCATACCGGAAGTTTGAGTCACGACATTTTCCCCAAACCTCTCCTTGCTCAGTTAGAGCATTTTTGTCATCACAGTAACTATCATTCCAAATATGAGGAAATTCCAGTCTTCCTTATATTTTGTAGTAAATATAAAATCCCTTGGATTTTGAAATGGCAGTATATAGTTACAGCTACCCAAGAAGTCACCATTTTTTAGCCTCCATCATCCATAGGAATTAGGACTGCTCAGACTTTCGTTTCTCCTATTTCCCAGGTCTCTCGCCGTTTTTCAATTAAATGGTGGGATAAATTCGAAGTTGATAGAATTGTTGGCCAAGTTCAAAAAGAATTTCCACCTTCTCCTCTATTATCTCCTCCAGTTAACGCCAATACAGTCACTACGGCCTCTGTCGTTGCATCTTCCAGTAAATCAGTCTCTAAAACGGCTGAAATGTCAGTTGCAAAATCAGTTACTTCACCTGCTTCAGTCACTGATATTTCTAGCTACTCTAATTCTGAATTAAGGCGTCTTGCTGACGCTATTCATTCAAGACTTGATCAGTTACAAGAAGAGTCAGACAAAGCTTCTTCACAGTCCAGAGGAGATAACTCTAGTCAAGACCTTGAAGACGAAGGTGATTGTGACCCCTATGGCACAATTGCTCTTCAGGATGCTCAAGATCCATTTTCTTGAGCCCCTCTCTAATCAATCAAAGTGAAGATGTGATTCTCCACTTGATCGGCCAAAGACTGCTCCCGTGACCTCGATCACCACCGCTTTCAAAGCGGCATTGTCAGCAGCATCTTCTGCTTTTCCACCAAAGCAGCGTTCAGTCAAGCATCTGGCCCCACGGCCGCATTAGTCAAAAGAAGACATCTGCTTTTCCACCGAAAGCAGATTCTTTTTCCTAAAATGTTTTTACTTGTACTTTTACTTTAGTAAAATGTTTCTTACTTTTACTTTACCCCAGTTATTGTAATAGTAATCCTGTAACAGTTCATTTCCTTGTTCTATAAAAGGAAATCAAATTCAGTTGGTTTAGGCAGACTTAGAAAGACTCAGAGATCCTTCTCTGATCAATCTTTAGCCTCAACCGCTGTTTAGCCTACTTAACCCCCCTTCATCTAATGTTCTTATTTCAGTAATCTTGTAAGTCATTTTAATTATCCATTTTGTAAATAAATTGTATTATAATCAATAAAATTGTTTTTATTTAGTAATTTAATTGTGTTTTGTATGCGCATTTGTTCTTCTCTCTTCACTCTCCCCTTCCGCCCCCATATAGCAGCGGTGATAAGTTTTCAAAAGAAAAACTTTAACAGAAGAAAGAAAAGATTAAGAAGATGACCGGTGAATCGGTAAAGTAATCTCTTTCTTTTATTTATAAACATTTGAGGAAGGGATTACATTAATTCCTAGACTAAATGTTTAAGGGAAGAGAGAAGTTTTGAAGACTTCGTCTTCATCTTTAACTAAGAAGATCGAAGTTGAAAGCTTCGTCTTCGGCTAACTCTAGAGAGAAGGGAGAGAGGACCTCAGAAGAGCTTTCTAGAGAGAAAAGCTCTGAGGCTTTACATTGAATTAAACCTAAAGAAACTCTAACACTTGAGTTTCTTTAAATAAAAAACTGAAAAGTAAATTACTATTTGATTCACGCAGGAATCACTATTACAATAATCAAGTAAAAGTAATTTACTTAAGTAATGTCTTCTCGGGTTATAGAACATAGGTATGAGTCTACTTTGGGTAAGCAGGGGTATGCATGAATGAACCTTGAGTAAGATTTTATTTTGAAGCAGTCGAAATGATGAGTAGTTATTGGATCTAGCTCTTGATTAGTAATGGTCGACTTTGCCTCTGTTCGGAGACATAGTGAACCAAGAAGAACATAATTATGAAAACATTAATCAAGTTTTAAACAATTGGAATATACCTAAAGTATCTCGAAAAGAAATTTATCGATCGACATTTTGAGATAAATTTAAAAGCCCGACTATAATGTCAAAAGCAGTTGAAAGAGTTTATCAATCAACAAAGAATATGAAAATTGTAGTCTTTTATCACGAAAAGTTATTAAAAACATAGAAAAAAGGGTTACAATTTTATACATATAGGTCTTGTTCAAGTTGCGATTAAACCTCTTAATAGAAAAGAATTAATTCATCAATCTACCTCTTGCCTTAGAGATGCTAGATTTTTAAATTACTATCCAAGCATTATTGGTGCTATGGAAGCAAGTTTGCATAATGGACCTATCCATTTCAATTGCTTTCTGATTTCACCACGAGTCTCGATGATCAAAATTTATTTAAAGCCTTATCATTAAATATTAAAAGCGATGGAGAGATTACTCGAATGATTGAAGGATCTCAACCCATTGCTTTGATTTATGAGGATTTATTATAAAGACAATGAAGTCAAATTTGAGCGTTCATGCTCTTAATAAAAGCCCGAAAAGATCAAAGCAGTTTTAATTCAAAGTTCAACTAGTGATGCTAATATCCGGATCCAAGAACAATTCTTTGGAAGGATATTAACTTACCTAATCGATGGACTTTACCAAATGAATTACCACAACACCCATAGTTAACAATTTGTTGAATATTGAAAATATCCAACAATTTTACGATGGGCTGTTAAAAATTAGTTTTGAGCGTCTTAGAACACGATTATTATTGAAGATATTTCTAGTTCTTGATCCCTTGATTATCCACACTAGAAGAATCTTTGAAGTCTAAGTAATCCTCTTGTTAAGGATATCAAACTTAAAGGTATTCTTAATGAAGGACAAGTTAGTCATCCTGTTATACTCGAGAATGATCTAGTAGAAGATGAAGATTCTTCTTCCCGGCATCCTCTGTTTATCCCACACGATCGATTTTAATGCCCCGATTCATAATCAATTAAGAGTCATTAAAAAAGATTTTGTGTTAGATTGGGATAACTTAGTTAAAGATTTTAATTCAAAATCTAATAAAGAAAAAAGACATCTATTGAGCAAATCATCCAAGCGAAAAAGAAAGAAATAAAATAGTAAATAGATGGAAAAGATTTATTAAGAATGAAGAAATTAACATTACTTTTTACATTGGTATATGAACAATATCAAAGTAAATGTAATGTTATTAAATAAAACAATGGATTAAAGAAAACCGGATCAAAGTATCGACCGATCATCCCCCATTAAAAGCGTTCTAATTCGATTAAAAACACTTGATTATTGCTAGTCCTTCAAAATACGAGGGAACTAATAACGACAAAAAAAAATAATTGAACAATTAAACTTTAGTAATCAATATCTAGCAACGATGGGAAAAGCATTAGATAGAATTGAAGAAAAATTTGAAGAAGGTATTATTAAAAACTGATTCAAAGATCGAACAACCTTTACTAAATTTACGAGAAAAGCAGATATAATTTAAGTTTACCTAATAAAGATGACGAAATTGGTCCAATCTATTGAAAATTATTTAAAAACTCAAAAGCGAACCGGGTCCAGTGGAACTATTCTTTGTTATTGATCGGTGAAGTCGATGATAATAATGAAAGTTCTTGACCACTCTTCTATTTCAAACCTTAATGACCAATTAAATAAATTAAGCTATTAATAACACAAGTATTACGAGAAATTGGTATTCGGACCAACTCCTCGGGATTTACAATTGAAGAGAAAATCTAGATAAGCAGGTTTTGGTGTCCTCTAATAAAATTTATGAATGGAATATAGATGGATTTAGTGAACAAGAAATTCTTAATAAACTTAATCATATATCTATGGTAGCTAACGATTTACATCACTAAATTCAACACTTTGTCTCGACGGACATTGTCGAGTTAATAGCTAGTGGATTCTTTGGCATTCTTAGGTCTTGGTGGGAAAAACATCTCACGAAGACATTAGAATATCCATAATTCATGCTATTCAAAGAGATAAAGAAAGCAATCCATCTTTGATGAAGATCTTTGGTATTGGTCTTCTGATGGAGTTAATACTTTAATATTTACCATAATTAAACATTTTGTTGGAACCCTAGCAATATTACGAGAAAGATTCATGATCGATTAAGTAATCTTACTTGTCCCACTCTAAGTGATTTTAGATGGTACAAAGATGTATTTACTTCTAGAGTTATGATGAGAAATGGCGGTAATAAACCATTTTGGAAAGAAATTAGTTAATGATGCTGCCATCTTTATTTGCTCACAAAGTTAGAGAAAATTAAGTAAAAACCTAGGATATATTGATTATGATAATTTAACTTATGGTGATATTATTAGTCATATCCAAAAAATTGGATTAAAAATGTGCATTGATTTTAAATTAGCTAAACAAGCGGAAAAAGACAAAAATAAAGCTAAATCTGAGTTAGGAACATTTTGTGAGCAGTATGGTTTCTGGCAGGTTGGCTCCCTCGAGGAAAAAAGCACGGCGTAAAGATAAACATATTGAGCCACATAAAAATCATAAGCAAGTAAGAAGAGATATATTCACACAAAAATAAGAATAATAATCAAGATAATTATTATAATAAACCTAAGTCATCAAAGAAAAAATCTTATAAAAAATCAAAAACATTTGATAAAGTAAAATTATACATCACAATTGTGGGCGAAAAGGTCATTACAAAAGTGAATGTAGAGTTAAACAAAAATTAGCTCGAGTTTGAATATTTCAAGCGAAGATCTGAAACGATTATTAGAATTAATGAGAATTGATAATAAGAGTAGTAGCGATAATGAAGAAGCTTACGATATTCGAGAATCTTCTAGTAACAACACATCAACATAGATTACGATAGTGAAAATGAAGTCACTATATATACGAAAAATTGTAATAAAAGCTGTTGTAAAAGAATTAGTGTAATTACAAAAGATGAAGAAAAAGCTCCTTATTAATAGATCTAATCGGTAAAATTACGGATCCGAAATTAAAAACTCAATATAAAAACAATTAAAAGATTTATTAACTAAAGATAAGAAAGTCATTTGACAAGGTTCTTAGAGCGAAAAAAAACCCATATTAGGTTTAAATAAGACTCTTGAAAGATTCAAATCTCGATTAAAGAAATTACGCTTCGAATTAAATCAAGAGGTTAATAAACTTAAAAAGAGATTTCTAATTTAAAGATAGATATTTCTAATTTAAGAAAAGAGATTGACGATAAAAATCGGATCTTCAAGTTAATGATTCTTCTTACAGTGATGAAAGTCACGAGGATCGAGAATCATCTGGAGCTAAGGATTACGATCTCTTTATTCAAGGTCTCTCTCTTAAAAAAATTTAAAGATATTACTATTCAAAAATGGTATATTTCCATTAATTTAGTCATTGATAAAACTTTCTCGGTCTGACTCCACCTTTCTAGTAGATCTTTGATGCGAGACTTGAATTAATATTCAAGAAGGTATTATCCCCACTAGATATTATAAGAAAACTAGTGAAAAATTAAATTAAATTAACGGTAGTCAAATGGAAATAAAGTACAAATTACCTAAAGTACATATTTGTCGGGACGACATGTGTTTCAAGACTTCGTTAAATCTTAGTTATGATCTTCTTGACAAAATCATTTTAGGTTTCCATTCATATATTTGCTTTATCCATTTACCACTAGTAATAAAGGTTTAAGTTGTGAACATTTAGGAAAGAAAATTATATTTAAATTCTTAATTAAACCAAAAGAAAGAGATTTAAAATTCATTCGAAGAAGAATCGATTTCTAAATCATTAAATCATTAAATTGTAAAGTTACCCACCTAAATTTTCTTAAAGAAGAAATTAAGTATCAACAAGTTGAAGACCAACTTAAAATAACAGAGTTCAAGAAAAAAAAAAAAATTAAAAGATTATTTAATAAATAACTTATGTTACGATTCTCCCGATGCTTTTTGGCATAGGAAGAAGCACAGTTAGATTACCTATCTTTAAAAAATTTAAAGAGCATTTAATTCCTACTAAGGCTAGGCCTATTCAAATGAGTCATGAACAAATGGAGTTATGTAAAATTGAAATTAATGATCTTCTCGGTAAAGGGCTAATTAGGCATAGTAAGTCACCATGGTCTTGTCCGATATACATGTTAATAAAGAAGGCGAGAAAGAGCGAGGTGTCCTAAACAGTCATTAATTATAAACCATTAAACAAAGTTTTAGAGTGGATTAGGTACCCTTTGCCCAACAAGGATGATCTCCTTGGTAGGTTAAGCGTCTCCACAATCTTTAGTAAATTTGACCTCAAGTCGGGGATTACGGCAAGTTGCCATTCACCCGGATGATAGATACAAAAGCGCATTTACCACTCCATTCGGACACTACGAATGGAATGTTCGATCATTTGGACTTAAGAATGCACCCGATGAATTTGAGAATATTCTTAATAATATTTTGAATCCCTTGATCATTTTATTATTGTATACATCGATGATATCCTTGTATTCTCAAGACTATTGAAGAACATATTAAACACTTGAATTCATTCTTAAAAGCAGATTAAAACCAATGGTCTTGTCCTTTCCCCTTCAAGTGTAGTCTGTTTTTTTGACTAAAATCGATTTCTCGGTTTAATCCTCTATCATCATGGACTCACATGACCAATTGCGAGCTATTCATTAATGAATAGGTTCCCGAGATAAGATTACAAACAAGAATCATTCTGAGAGGTTTCTTGGCTCGCTCGATTATATTGGCGATTTACAAGGACCTCGGGAAGATTTGTAAGCCTCTCTTTCGGTAACTTACAAAGTAATCCTCCTCCTTGGTGACATTCATACTTACATAGTCCAACAAGTTAAAAAATATGTTAAGGTTTTGCCACCTTGGCATCTCTAATGATTGACATTCAAAATAGTTGAAGCGATGCCTCGGCGTTGGATTTGGGTGGCATACTCGAAACAAAAATTGACTCCTACTTCTAATGAGCAGTTGTTCGTTTCCATTACAGCGCATGGAATCCTACGGTTAAAATACTGATACTATTAAAAAGAGATTTTATCTCTAGTTTTATGTATTAAAAAATTTCGAGAGATTTATTAAATCGAAATTCTTAGTTAGAATAGATTGTAAGTCGATAAAAATTTATTCTTGAAAAAGGCGTTGAAAAGCGTCGCCTCTAACATTCATTAAGCTAGATGGCAAGCAATTTTAAGTATTTTTGATTTTGATATTGAATATATTAAAGGTAGTAACAACTTCGGTTCGATTTTCTCACGTGAATTTATTAACACAGTGTACAATCACGGCAACAACATGAGTGTATGAGGAGGTTCATCTTCTACGTAGTCATGGCCCATTCTGCTAGAGTCGATTAATCAACCAGTTAATCAACCAAAAGGCTGTTGTTCCTCACCCGATCACCCAAACACATAATAAATTCCGGTGCTTGATACGGTCCCCAAGCCCTACTCCTCGATTCTTGCTAGTCGACCAAAGCCATTTGATATTTTATTTAGTCTAACCCCACCCGGCTACTTCATCAAAACCTAGTCACCCGATTATACGATTATCATCGGTTTATGATCAACACTTATTCCATGTTGAGTTAAATATGAAACCCAAAAATAACCTATTCAATTAGCGACCCGATATTTTCCTTGGGGATGGCATTTTACTCCTTTAGCTCCATACAAGTCACTCGTATATTATTATAGAGACATCCTTATTGAAAGCAGTCGGTTTTCATTAAACCTATCTATGCCATGATGATAAATCAAAACTTCTTTATCATTCATTGTATATTAAACAAGTCCTTAATTCATCAGTTGGAGTAGTCATCCATCGGATCTCGGTCTCTTTCTAATCAAACTAGCTCTTTTTGCTATTATGATTATATTGAGGCTTGGCACAAAATCATGCTTCATCAAAATGAAGATCATAGTCACTTTCGTGGTTCTTTCGGTTCGACCACAAATTCAAAAGTCAATTCCCCAAATGGTTCATCCTTTGGTGGACAAGGTATGGTTTGAGTCACGACATTTTCCCCGAACCTCTCCTTGCTCGATTAGAGCATTTTGTCATCACGATAACTATCATTCCAAATATGAGGAAATTCCGGTCTTCCTTATATTTTGTAGTAAATATAAAATCCTTGGATTTTGAAATGGCGATATATAATTCTGACTACCCAAGAAGTCACCAGTTTTTTGACCTCCATCATCCATAGGAATTAGGGCCTTCGGACTTTCCTTTCTCCTATTTCCCGGGTCTCTCGTAGTTTTCAATTAAATGGTGGGATAAATTGGAGTTGATAAATTGTTGGCCAAGTTCAAAAAAAATTTCCGCCTTCTCTCTATTATCTCCTCCGATTAACATGTCTGATCCTCTGGCCTCTGTCGTTGCATCTTCGATAAATCGGTCTCTAAAAGCAATTTGAAATATCGGTTACAAAATCGGTTACTTCACTGCTTGATCCTTGATGTTTCTAGCTACTCTAATTACGAATTAAGGCGTCTTCTTGGCGCTATTCATTCAAGACTTGATCGATTCTGAGAAAGAGTCGAACAAAGCTTCTTCACGATCGGAGGAGATAACTCTAGTCAAGACCTTGAAAGCGAAAGGTGATTGTGACCCCTATGGCACAATTGCTCTTGAGGATGCTCAAGATCCATTTTCTTGAGCCCTCTCTAATCAATCAAAGTGAAGATGTGATTCTCCACTTGATCGGCCCGACACTCTTCTCGTGACCTTAGTCACACTTCCTTTTTCCGGCGACCTCGATCCACTGCTTCGGTGGCATTGTCGTGACATCTTACCTTACTTTTTCCACCAAGCGGCGTTGATCGAGCATCATTACGGCCACATTAGTCGAAAGAAGGCGTCTGCTTTTCCACAAAAGCGATTCTTTTCCTTTTACTTTAGTAAAATGTTTTTACTTGTACTTTTACTTTAGTAAAATGTTTCTTACTTTTACTTTACCCGATTATTGTAATAGTAATCTTGTAATAACGATTCGTTTCCTTGTTACATAAAAGGAAATCGAATTCATTTAGTTTAAGCGGACTTAGAAAGACTCGGAGATCCTTCTACGATCAATCTTTAACCTCAACCATTTGTTTAGCTATAACCCCCCTTCATCTAATGTTCTTATTTGGTAATCTTGTAAGTCATTTTAATTATCCATTTTGTAAATAAATTGTATTATAATCAATAAAATTGTTTTTATTTAGTAATTTAATTGTGTTTTGTATCACATCAAGTCTAAATAGAATATTTCTAAATCATTGGAATGAATGGAGCTCTCATCACACTTGCCCGTGATTCCCCTGATTACCTGCCGGAAGAAAACACAGCATGAGTCAAACGCCCAGTACGGATATAGAATACAAATAATGAACCGAAATAACTAACTCAATTAAATGAAAAGAGATTTAAACGAATCAAACGCAAACGAACAAATCTAACACAACGAAATAATAGGCTGAATCAAATGGTTGGGTGTTATTTCATACCGAGCTCAGAATAAAATAGAAATATACCTTGCCACACAGGCAAGTCAAATAATGCCACATAGGCAAATCAAATAATGTCACACAGGCAAGTCACACACATTGGACCGTGAATCCAATGCATATAAAATCGGAAGGCGTGTTTGGCACAAACATCACCAATCCACAGAACAGAAAACTAGGGTCGACCCATACGCCTCCCACAACAAAACACCAAATGGCCAACTCCCAACGGAGCACAAAACGGAGACGCCGTGGACTGATCACACCGCCACGGAAGGTGTCATGCCGCGGTGCCAAGAGGACATGCCTGTGATACTCCCACAGGTGGTTATAGCTCAGGTATACCCTACGGTATTCTAACAAGGATACCATATCACAACACATGCGACATAACATCAACAAAATGGGTTTCTAATATGTACATATTAAACTGAAATGAATCATCAACTCAAAGTCTCCAAAAATATTAACATGTACTTTCTATGAAAATCAAAATAAATACAAAAGATGATACATTAGATCAAGAGTACAAATATGAGTTCCAACTATGAATACCAAAATGAACTATCAAAATAAATTGACAAGGAATAATCATGAGACGCAATGCTAAATTTCGAAATGAATAACGAAACAAACAAATTAAAAACAAAAGAGTCTCGCTGAAAAAGTACGGAATCCGTACCTGGATTAAGCAATGTAATACCCAAAATTTTTATCCCAATATAGTTCGTTAAATTCCTTCCGTTCGAACTAATTACACAAAATAATAATAACTATAAGTTACATAATAACTATAATTTATAATAACATGAATTTATTTCCTAATTTACATTAGTTTATGAGACAAATTCAAATTAAATTAAAATTAATCTTTTAATCATTACCCTTTTATTATTTTAGACAAAACAATAACTCTAATATATATATATATATATATATATATATATATATATATATATATATATATATAACACAATTATGTAACAATGAGTTAAAATAAAAAAAAATAAAAAAAAAACAAAACTTACGAATATATATATAAGTGAATGATATCATCTAAATTCCTTAACATGGTTTATCAAGTATACATATATACTCGTGATACATATATCCTGAATTCTATAATCATATATACATATATATGATTTAATGAAACACTACTCTCCAGACCCTTGCCACGTGATTAAGTCAGTTTTCAATTGATATACAAAGATGAAAAAAAAATGACAAAGAACAAACAAACATACCTGTGTTCCTTTTCTATTCTGATACACACTTCTCTCAAAATTATAATAAGAGGCGGCTTTCTCCTTTTCTCTTTCTAAGGTTGTATAAGGAAAATAAGATTAGGTTTAGTTATTTATTTACTTAAAAACAGATTTTATTAATTAACATATTTTATTAATTCTCCAAATTTTAATAGAATTTTAAGATTACACAATTATAAATTTGACCCACTAAATTTTAAAGCTCAATTTTACCAATTTAATTTATCCACACTTATTATTACATTAGCCCACAAAAATTAAATGATTATTTTGACCCAAAATAAATGACATCCAAAAGAAAAAAAAATATGTTTTAAAACAAGGTAATTTTTTTATTATTTAATATTATTTTTTTTTCGGGTATTACATCACCTACCCCTTAAAAGAATTCTGTCCCCGGAATCAAAAGAATAGAACGTACCTAATTATCAAAAAGATGCTGATATTCCGCTCGAATAGACTCCTCAAGCTCCCAAGTGGCTTCTCGCTCCGAATGGTTCCTCCACAGAACCTTAACAAACGGAATAGTCTTCCTCCTCATAATCCTTTCTTGACGATCCAAAATCGCCTCAGCTTACTCCTCACAAGTAAGATCCTTCCGAATCTTATCTAACGGATATTGCACCACGTGCAACGGACGATAATGATAACTCCTCAACGCCGACACATGGAATACATTGTGCACATGAGCTAGCTGTGGAGGCAAAGCTATCCGATATGCAACTTCACCAACCCTCTCTAAAATCTCAAACGGGCCGATATAACGTGGACTAAGCTTTTCTTTCAACCCGAATCGCCGAATGCCCTTCCAAGGAGAAACTTTTAGAAACACATGCTCACCAGGTTCAAATTCTAAAGTCCTCCTATGCTTATCAACATAACACTTCTGTCGTGATCGAGCCGACTTCAATTTCTCCTTAGCCACCGCTACCTTCTTCGTAGTGATTTGAACTAACTCAGGCCCTTCTATGGCCCTTTCGCCAACCTCATCCCAACAAGTTGGTGCTTGACACTTTCTACCATACAGTGCCTCAAACGAAGCCATTCCAATACTTGCATGCCAGCTATTGTTATAAGAAAATTCAACTAGGCTCAAGTAATCATCCCAATTACCCGACCACTCAAGTGCACAAGACCTCAACATGTCCTCTAATGTCTGAATAGTACGTTCGGATTGCCCATCAGTTTGCGGATGGAAAGAAGTACTGAAGTTGAGTCGAGTGCCCCAAGCTTGTTGAAACCCTTTCCAAAATCGTGAAGTGAATCTTGGATCCCGATCTAAAACAATAGACACCGGAGTACCATGAAGTCTAACAATCTCCTGCTGAAAGATATGTGCCAACCTATCCACCGAGTAACCCTCACGGATAGCCAAAAAGTGTGCCGATTTGGTCAACCGGTCCACCACTACCCATATGGCATCATTCTTCCTGAAAGTCTTTGGCAAACCAGTCACAAAATCCATCATGATATCCTCCCACTTCCACACTGGAATGTCTAACTGTTGCAACAAACCACTAGCTCGTTGATGTTCTATCTTCACTTGTTGACAAGTGAGGCACTTCCCAACATATTCAGCCACATCTCGTTTCATCCCATTCCACCAAAAATTCCTCTTCAAATCCCTATACATCTTCGTTGAACCTAGATGAATAGAAAATGGCGAACTATGAGCCTCAGCCAACATAGCCTCCCGAATGATTGGATCCGACGGTAGACACAATCGCTCACCCAACCAAATCACACCATGGTCATCAATGCGAAACTCGGACTGCTTGCCCTCCTCTAGATTTTGCGTCATACTCCACAACTCCCCATCTTCTTTTTGAGCTTCTTTAACTCGCGAGATAAGAGAGGGCTCCACTCTCATACCCGCCAAATGCCCATCTGAACCTCGTACATACAACTCCAACTCTAGCTGATCCATATCCAAAATAAGTTGAGGTTGTGTAATAAGGGCTGCTACAATCCCAGAACTCTTTTGGCTAAGAGCATCTGCAACCACATTTGCCTTTCCCGGGTGATACTGTATCCTCGCATCATAATCTTTTAGAAGCTCCAACCAACGTCTCTGCCTCATATTGAGCTCCTTCTGAGTAAATATGTATTTAAGACTTTTGTGATCGGTGAAGATATCACAAGTCTCTCCATACAAATAATGCCTCCAAATCTTTAAGGCAAAGATCACCGCTGCCAACTCTAAATCATGTGTAGGGTAGTTCACCTTATAAGGTTTAAGCTGCCTAGAAGCATAAGCAATCACCTTACCGTGTTGCATCAAAACACACCCCAAGCCCTTCTTAGAAGCATCACTATAAATCTGGTAACCTCCTGTCCCCGACGGCAATGCAAGTATAGGAGCTGTCACAAGTCGTTTCTTCAACTCCTTGAAACTCTTCTCACGCTCCTCATTCCACACAAACTTCACACCCTTTCTCATCAACTGAGTCAATGGTAAGGCAAGCAAAGAGAATCCTCCACAAATCGCCTATAGTACACTGCCAAACCCAAGAAACTCCTAATCTCTGTCACCGTAGTAGGTCTCGGCCATTTAGTGATAGCCTCAACCTTCGCAGGATCCACCTTAATGCCCTCAGCAGAAACAACGTGGCCCAAAAATGCAACTTGCTCCAACCAGAATTCGCATTTAGAGAATTTAGCATACAATTTCTCTTTCTGCAAAATCCCCAACACTGTACGAAGATGCTCCTCATGCTCTTCCTTAGACTTGGAGTAAACCAAAATGTCATCAATAAAGACAATAACAAATTGGTCTAAGTACTCTCTGAACACCCGATTCATTAAATCCATGAACACCGCCGGAGCGTTAGTCAACCCGAATGGCATCACCAGAAACTCGTAATGCCCATAGCGAGTGCGAAAAGCTGTCTTAGGGATATCCTCATCCCTCACCCTCAACTGATGATAGCCCGACCTCAAGTCTATCTTCGAAAAATATTTTTCCCCTTGAAGTTGGTCAAACAAGTCATCAATCCTCGGCAATGGATACCGATTCCTGATGGTAATCTTGTTCAACTCCCTGTAGTCTATACACAGCCTCATAGACCCATCCTTCTTCTTCATAAACAAGACTGGAGCACCCCACGGCGAAACACTCGGCCGAATCACGCCACGATCTAACAGTTCTTTCAACTGCTCTTTCAACTCCTGCAACTCCAATGGTGCCATCCGATACGGCGCCTTAGAGATAGGCTCCGCACCAGGAACAAGCTCAATAGAAAACTCCACTTCCCGCTGTGGTGGAAACCCTGACAACTCCTCAGGAAACATATCGGGAAAATCACAAACAATTGGAACATCTTCAATACGAGACTCACCCTTAGAGGTATCTTTCACAAATGCCAAATACCCCTCACAACCCTTTGCCACCAATTTTCCAGCCTTCAAAGCTGAAATTAACTTCACAACTCTACTCGGCTGTGAACCCTGAAACACGAAATCTGGAGATTTCACATCTCCAAATATAACCTTTTTCGCCTGACAATCGATAGTAGCCTGGTGCTTATCCAACCAGTCCATCCCAAGAATGACATCAAAATCGTGCATACTCATCAGGAGAAGATTATCCCTACGAATCCTATCCCCAAAACTGATCGGACACCCTCGATACAAATCAGAAATAACAACAGAAGTCCCCATCGGGGTAGCAATAGACATAACAGAATCTAAACACTGAGATGGCACACCCATGTGCCGAACAAAAGACTGAGCAACAACGGAATGAGTAGAACCCGTATCAAACAAAATAGAAGCCTCACGATTACCAACTAAAAGAGTGCCCAAAACAATACCTGGTGCACCTGCCGCCTGGTTATATGTCATGGAAAACACTCGACCACCCTGACGCTGACCTCCATTGCAACCATTATCACCACTTCCACCATTTCCACGTGGGCCGGTACAATCCCTAGCAATATGACCCATCTGTCCACACAAGAAGCATGCACCTGTGAGTCTGTGGCACTACTTCCTCGGATGATTAGCCCCACAAATAGCACAAGGAGCTATTGGAATGAGATTTGGGTTACCCCCACCAGCTGGTCCCGGATAACGACCTTGATTACGTCCCTCACGACGATTCTCGATCATTCCACGGTCATTCCAAGTAGGCTGCGGTGACGATTATGCCCTTGCTAAGGCATCTACTGATAACCCCTGTTTTGATTAAACCACGCCATCGCCTCGTTGCGCTACCACCACGATTCTATTCAATGACCACCTTGATTTCTCCCATGCTTGATCGAAGTTTGACCTGTTTGGTCATCTCATCCCTCTTCCGACTCCCATCTGGTTTAGAAGACCGAAAGTCCTGTCGCTCCATCTCAATATTTTTGGCCGCATTGGCCACTGCTGACACGTCTGCAAACTTGTTAATAATTAGATGTTGTCGATACCTATAATGAATCCGCCACTTGAACTTCTCCGCCTGTTCCACTGCAGTCCCTGCAGAAGTTCCCGTAAATCCTGCCAACCTAGTGAACCTCGTCATGAAGTCCGTGATGGACTCGTCATCTTTCTGCCGAATCGACATATATTCTCTAGCATAGGCCTCTTTATCAGCAGCAGGAAAATACTGCTAATAAAAGACCCCACAAAATTCTGCCCAGCTAAGTGTTCCAACATATCCATCACCCTTTGTTACTTTCACCGCCTTCCACCACCTCTGTGCATCCCCTTCCAGCTTGTAAGCAGCAAGTAACACTTTCTGATTATTCGAGCACCCCAACACATCAAAAATCTTCTCTAAGTGGGCAATCCAAATCTCTGCATCAATTGGAGTCGGAGCTAAACTGAATGCATGTGGTTTCTGCTTTTGAAACCTCTCCAACCATACATACATCGGAACCACCTGCTGATCAAGACCATCTCTATTACCTTCGACATTTTCTTGTTGACCATTATTTCCCGGATTCCCTTGCTCAGGAATTTCTGGTGGCGGCTGCTGCATTGCCTGTACAACATGTGCCACCAACTGAGGTAAAGCCTGATTCACCGCCTGATTCACCAAGGTAGCCAATTGAGCATTTATCTGATCATTAGGTTGCTCATTGGGCTGACCATTACCTCTTCCCCTATTATTGCCTCGCCTCCCAATAACTCTAGCAGATCTATGAGCCATCTAAGAAAGAGATCATGAACATAAACAAAGAAGATTAGAGACAAATTCGAATATAGCGAATATGATAGCTGAACAGAAGGTTAAACAGAATAAAAACCTAACCCAGAAGTCTACCCATAACTCACAGGTCAAACCTAAATAGGTTTTCTACAAGAAAGAACCTGGCTTTGATACCAACTCTGTAACACCCCCTTTCCGAAATAGAAAGAGAGGTTACTCAAAACACAACAAAACTAATGAATTTAATAGTAAGGCTCAAAGCCACAAAAGAATAGTCTTAATAACTGATAAATACCACAAGTCAACCATAATAAATCTCCAACTGTCTCAAACCACAATCTAAAATAATTATTACAATTCCAAGTAAATCCCGACACATCAAGTCTAAACAGAATATTTCTAAATCATTGGAATGAATGGAGCTCTCATCACACTTGCCCTTGATTCTCTTGATTACCTGTCGGAAGAAAACACAGCATGAGCCAAACGCCCGATCGGATATAGAATAATAAAATAATGAACCAAAATAACTAACTCAATTAAATGAAAAGAGACGAAACGAATCAAACGCAAACGAACAAATCTAACACAACGAAATAATAGTTTGAATCAAATGGTGGGTGTTATTTCATTTACCGAAACTCGAGAATAAAATAGAAATATACCTTGCCACACAGTAAAGTCAAATAATGCCACATAGGCAAATCAAATAATGTCACACAGTAAGTCACACACATTGACCGTGAATCCAATGCATATAAAATCGGAAGGCGTGTTTGGCACAAACATCACCAATCCACGAGCAGAAAACTAGGGTTAGACCCATCGCCTCCCCACAACAAAACACCAAATGGCCAACTCCCAACGGAGCACAAAACGGAGACGCCGTGGACTAATCACACCGCCACGGAAGGTGTCATGCCTCGGTGCCAAGAGGACATGCCTGTGGTACCCCCACAGGTGGTTGTAGCTCAGGTATACCCTACGGTATTCTAACAAGGATACCATGTCACAACACATGCGACATAACATCAACAAAATGGGTTTCTAATATGTACATGTTAAATTGAAATGAATCATCAACTCAAAGTCTCCAAAAATATTAACATGTACTTTCTATGAGAATCAAAATAAATACAAAAGATGATACATTAGATCAAGAGTACAAATATGAGTTCCAACTATGAATACCAAAATGAACTATCAAAATAAATTGACAAGGAATAATCATGAGACGCAATGCTAAATTTCGAAACGAATAACGAAACGAACAAATTAAAAACAAAAGAGTCTCGCTGAAAAAGTACGGAATCCGTACCTGGATTAAGCAATGTAATATCCAAAATTTTTATCCCAATATAGTTCGTTAAATTCCTTCCGTTCGAACTAATTACACAAAATAATAATAACTATAATTTATAATAACATGAATTTATTTCCTAATTTACATTAGTTTATGAGACAAATTCAAATTAAATTAAAATGAATCTTTTAATCATCACCCTTTTATTATTTTAGACAAAATAATAACTCTAATATATATATATATATAACACAATTATGTAACAGTAGTTCAAAAATAAAAAAAAATAAAATAAAAAAAACAAAATTTACGAATATATATATATAAGTGAATGATATCATCTAAATTCCTTAACATAGTTTATCAAGTATATATATATACTCGTGATACATATATCCTGAATTCCATAATCATATATACATATATATGATTTAATGAAACACTACTCTCCAGACCCTTGACACGTGATTAAGTCAGTTTTCAATTGATATACAAAGATGAAAAAAGAAATGACAAAGAACAAACAAACATATCTGTGTTCCTTTTCTATTCTAATACGCACTTCTCTCAAAATTATAATAAGAGGCGGCTTTCTCCTTTTCTCTTTCTAAGGTTGTATAAGGAAAATAAGATTAGGTTTAGTTATTTATTTACTTAAAAACAGATTTTATTAATTAACATATTTTATTAATTCTCCAAATTTTAATAGAATTTTAAGATTACACAATTATAAATTTGACCCACTAAATTTTAAAGCTCAATTTTACCAATTTAATTTATCCACACTTATTATTACATTAGCCCACAAAAATTAAATGATTATTTTGACCCAAAATAAATGACATCCAAAAGAAAAAAAAATGTTTTAAAACAAGGTAATTTTTTTATTATTTAATATTATTTTTTTTCGGGTATTACATCCACACACTCTCTCTAAAAAGCTTTCTCTCTCTTCTTACAAAAGTTCTGATTATTTGAGAAGAAGAAATTAGTCTAAGTGGTTTGATTTATTTTATTTGAATTATCTCTTGCTTATTTATATTTATAGATATACGAATATAAATTGTTCTACACAATTCTATATATCTATATTTCATCTATTTATCAAATAAAAGGATACTTGGCGCGCATGCAAGGTTACTTTAGATAAACCTCTACGGAGAGAATCCACCTTTACGATTCCTTATAGTCTTCAGTAACCTTTTATTGATATTATTTATATAAATATCGTAAAATAGATACGACACTTGATAGCTCAAAACAACACTGAGATACTGCTCCAAAAAGAGTAGTCATCCAAACCGGATTTGATAATCATAGTGATCTATTGAAAAATATTTATATAAATATCAATTGTGAAAATTATAAATTCCATCATACTTGAGCGCTGCAAGGCTACGGAGATAAACCTCTACGGAGAGGAATCCAACCATACGATTCCTTATAGTACCAAGTGACACTATTTATAAAAGTTCACATAATAGATACAATATTCTTATATATTGTTTGAGTTAAACAATAATATTTGTTATATCAAGTATTGCTTAATTGATTTATATATTATACTTGATATCTGTCATCACAAGTATTTGATCATAAATTCATTTATTCATAAAATACTTGTTGCATTATAGAAAAGTTATTTAAACTTTTATTTCACAAACTTAAGTGAATATATAACTTATTTGCTTACTCAGATGCATTCTCACTCTAAAAGTTATTTAAACTGACTTTTTCTTTACTCCATAAAGAATAAATATTTTTTCATAAATTTGCATTAAATTATATATCTGCTTAAACAGAAGCATTTTAGAGTAAAAACTAAAATTGATATATTTGCTTATTCAAGAAGCACTTTTCACACAAAACATAAAAGTTATTTAAACTTTTATAACAATGCATAATTTACATATTTGCTTACACAGAAGCATTATTTAATCTAAGAACAAAATTACTATCTGCTTACTAAGAAGCATATTTTCTCAAGTATAAAAGTCTTTAAACTTTTATAAATACATTTGCTCTTTAATTGATATCTGCTTATTTGAGAAGCATCAATCTGTACTAAATTATATCTGCTTATTTAAAGAAGCATTCATATGTACTAAATTCTTATCTGCTTATTAGAGAAGCATCAATCTGTACTAAATTCTTATCTGCTTATTTGAGAAGCACATTGTTGTAATATCATTTGTAAAAAGAGAAAAGGTTAGAGTAGTTTATTTTATGTACTTGTGAGAAAGACGAGTAATTCTTCGACCAAGACCAGAGTCTTAGAGACGTCAGCAGGAAGATGGATCTCTAGTTTACTTGTGAAGTGAGGAAGAGGCTGTTGTTTCAAGACCAGATCATAGAATAGAACTGTACTCAAAAGAAGTACAACTAAGCTTGAGGAGGGAGCGGGGAGCTTGCTGTCCAAGATAGATTAGTTGGGAACAGTTGAAAGTTTAACTATAAAACTTTGTAAAGGCTTCTCCGCCTGTTGAAGGAGTTTTTATTACTGATAGTAATAGGATCTCAAGTCCTGGAGAGGAGCTTGAGACTGGACGTAGCAGCATACCCGAGATGTATGTTGTGAACCAGACAAATCTCTGTGCATTGTGTGATTGATTTTTTACTGTCTTGCATATTAATTTCTAACACTGCAAATTAATTATACAAAAAATCAAAAAGGCCTAAGATAATTTTTTAATCTGTAATAATCTATTCAACCCCCCTTCTAGATTATTATTGGAATTTCAATTGTTATCAGAGTGGTGCTCTTTTACTTATTTGTTGAGTAAATACAGGCATACCTAAGAGTAGATCCATCTATGGCTTACAATGCTACTGGTTGCGGAGAAGGACTATGAATGACCAAACCTCCACTATTTGATGGTACAAACTTTGCCACCTGGAAGAGCAGATTCAGAATCTATGCCAAATCACAAGGAATCAAAGTTTGGCTTGCAATAGAATGAGGTGTAAGAGTTCCAACAAAAATTGTGGGAGAAAAGATCGTTGAGAAAGATGTTGATGAATTCACTACTGATGATGAAAAGGCTATGAACATTGCATCCCTAGCTGAACAAGTGCTGACTAGTGCTCTCAATGAAAAAGAATACAAAAGAGTTAGCAATTGCAAGAATGCAAAAGAAATTTGGGAAAAATTGATTCTAACCTATGAAGGAACCAATCATATCAAAGAAACCAGAAAAGATGCTCTGATCCAGGAGTATAAAAGTTTCAAGTTGGAAGAAGGTGAAAAGATCATTGATATAGAAACACATTTTTCCAGAATCATTGATGAACTGGAACATCTGGGGAATGCATATACAACTAATGAGAAAAACAGAACAATTCTCAAAGCCCTTCCATCCATCTAGAAAATGAAAGTTATTGCTATTAAGGAAAGACAAGATCTAACTACTTATCCTCTTGATTGCCTTATTGGAAATCTGCGTGCCCACGAAGTCGACATGTTAGTCAAAAAAGCAGGAGCGGATACAAATATCAGAGAGAAAGGAATTGCTTTCAAAGATTTACTTATAAATCAAGAAAGATATGATGAAGAATTTGCTGAACAAACTGAGGAAATTGCAAATCTGTGCTTAATGGCAAACAATGAGTCATCACCAAGATCCGTGGTATATTTTGAGCATCAATTATCTAGTACTTCATTTGTCATGCATACCTTAGATAATATAAATGAAAAACACCATAAGCTACAAGAAGCGTATAATTGTTTACATGAAGATAATAAAATTATTAAAGAAGATTTTATTGAGTTAAAAATTTTAGTAGAAAAATTAATTAAAATTAACAAAAATCTGGAAATGGAGAATGCAAACTTGATTATAACTAATGGAAGTTTAAATGAAGTAAAATTGGAAAATGATTCCTTAAAAGAAGAATTAGAACAATTTGAAAGAATAAATAAAAATCTTGAAATTGAAAATTCAACACTTGTTGTAATTAATGAAAATACTCAAATAAAAAATCAAGTGTTAAGTGAAGATATTAAAAATCTCAATTTTGAAAATGCATCTCTAAAGATAAAATTAGAAAAACAAAATGAAGATTCTTCTTTAATAGATCAAATTAATATTTTAACTAAAGAACGTGACGATTTAAATTTTATAGTTCTTAAGTTCACAAAAGGGAAAGAAAATCTTGATGTCATGCTTAATCAACAAAGATGTGGTTTTAACAAAGAAGGATTAGGATATATTGGAGAATTTAGAAATAAAGGACTTTATCATGTTAAAAGTAAAGAAAAAGAAAATTACACATCTCCATTTACTTAATGTTCTTACTGTAACAGAAATGGTCACTCTTTTCATATGTGTAATGCTCGAAATGGAAATTATAAAGAAAAAATGATTTGGGTGCCTAAAGGAACGTACATTGCACCAATTATTAATACAAGGAAAGATTTTTATAATAAAAGTCGAAAATCTTATAGAAATTTTCATCAAAGTTTTTCAGGATATAATAATAGAGTAAATCATGTATCTTATAGACCTGCTACTCATAAAATGCTCGTGTCTACTAAGATTGATTATCCTGTACCCATTTTTGTAAAGGAAAACACAAAAGTTCCTTATAAAAAATGGACAATTCACCCAAAAGACCCTTCTTATTAAAGGGTACCAGTTCGTGAAATTGACAAATGTTGCAGGTATGTCTTGGTGCCGACTAGTAAAAATAACTGACGACATCATTGTTGGGTCTATTGATATTACGTTGTGAAATGATTTTTTTTAAAAGGCATGAAAGGAAAATTAAACATCTTCCTAGGAATGCAAATGAAAGCAGGTGAAAAAGATTCTGCAGGTCATCGTAATTGTTCAAGTACAAGTGGCACATGTCAGTTTTCTCATAATTATTTATGCATTGTCCGTCTCTTAATCTCTCACTCAACCTTCACTCAAGGTTTCAATTGCATTCATCGTTATCCATCCCATGAACCCCATGTTAATTATTCTTTCTTAATGTCAAAGTCATACGGTCTATTGTATGCTAAGACCGATCGATCATCGCAACAACAATGTGTTCACAGCATCTAAACGCTTTACACTAATCTTTCATTACCATGACATAACATCGAAATGTTATTCATTACCTTCATCACTCAATGTCTAAGGAATCACAATCATAGCAATCCCTCACATTTGTTCATTACGACCACGGTCCCCGGATATCGGTTACGTAATCTAGCGCTTACATTCTCTATCTTTTAATCTCGTTTTAATCTTTCTGTTCAACCTTTAATAAAGTTTTAACTTGCTTGCTTAAGCGTTATTTTAGGTGAACTATATGTTCATACTTCTTTCTTGCACATCCCCAAAGATTCGAGAAATAAAATCTCATTTACGGCATTGCCCACATCGCCTGCTTATTGCGTTCTACCTTCCTCTCTCTCCATCATGCGCCCTACTTCACCTTCTTCCTTCCTGTTCTGCACAATGACACCAAACCCTTCGTTATCTCTCGTGCTGCGGTGCCACTCTTCAGAAGATTATGGCCAAGCTCGTGCTGCGGCGCCACTTCTCACAGTCTATCCGGCGCTGCGGCGCAGAGACAAAACCCTAGAAAAATTTCTAAGTCTTGCATTAAGTTTGAGATGCGTACTTTACGATCTCATAACTTCTTCATTATAACTCGGAATGAGATTGTTCCAAAGCCATTCTCTTCCTTATCTTACGTACTTCAATACCCCTTGGATAGAACTTCGTTCTGAATCCGTTAACGTGCCATTCGATTGGCTTGATCTTAACCCTTCGTTCATTTTTACGCTTTTATCGTTTTCGCTCGTTCGTCCGTAATTCGGTCATCCGAACTCGAAACTCGTTCGTTCTTGAGTCCACGACTCATGTTTTCTACATTCTCTTAAATTCTTATGAAACACTACATGTTCGGGTTGATTTACTAACTTTCTAATTCTCGTTCGTCTTTTACGAAAATTCTGCCATAACTTCGTTATAGCTAAGTTTTAATCCGTTCTTCATGAACGTTTCTACCGTTCCTAACCAAGAAATATTCAACTAACTTATACACGATGGTTTTAAACTTGTCCATCAACAAAAATTATCCTACGATGGTTTTAAATTTGTCCATCAACAACATTCTACGTGTTCTTCGCGTTCTTCGTTCGTTCTTCATTTTAATCGATATTTTGGATTATGATTCTACTTTTATTGGAATTTGATGTTATAGAACATCATTCCTTACTTATTTCACCTACTCGTTCTTATAATTCATTCGGATCGCTCAAAAACCTTACGAATCTTATACTTCCTTTAGAAATTTATAAACTAAATTTCTAATTCTTATTTCTTCGTTTTCTCATGATTTCAACCATATGAAATCATTACTAATCTCTTTTACTTCTTATTCTCATTAAGCTATGTTTTAAGCATAGAAACTTAAAGAAAATATTAGGACAATCACTTTTGATCCGAGCATTCATGCTCACGCTCTTCCTTTTCCTCTTCATCTGAGTTCTCTCTCTCTCTCTCTCTCGAGTTTTACTAACATTGCGGGAGAGGCGAGATTTGTCTTTTAAGAGAGAACCACGAAAGACAATCCAAATCCATCTTCTCGGGATACTACTAGGAAGTTTAGACATCAACCCGGATCGCGATGCAGGAGTAACAATTTCAACCTCGGATGTAACCGAGAGACTGCGAGATCTGATCTGGAACACACAGCATCAAACCGGGAGAAGGCCGATTAATCTCGGAGATAACCCGAGGTATCCGGTCTCGATCCCAACCATGGGAATAGCCACCAACCTTGGTGATAACCCCAAGGAATGCGATTTGGCGATAACCCGAAAATGCTTGTTTCAAATCGACCGACTTCAATCTCGGCGCTCACAAATGAGATACCTTTGCACCAACCCAGCAATAATAACATCGGGAAGGCGGGCACACCTCAAAGATGACAATGAGGACCTTCAACAATTACGGCGGTCCAATCTCGGTGAAGTCGAGCAGCGTCTGCTTTATCGGTAATCCGGCGATAACACGGTGAGGGCAACAACATCGTCATCTCGTCGAACCGCGATGCCACGTCACGTCTCTATGCAGCGATGTCCCACAAGGCTAACCAATCCGGTGACTGACTTTGTGCGGGGTAGCGGATGAAAGTTGAAGCTTGAAGGCCGGGAGGGCATCGTCCCATCTTCAATGACTTCGTACAAACTCTAATCCCATGCCATCGTACAACTCTCGACAATGGCGGTCCGAAAATAGGTCTGTATACCTCAAAGCGGATGCGGGATTGCACTTCGAAAAATTCGAGTGGACATTACGATTGCACGAGTGCGTGCTTGAGACGACCCGGGCCCGAACAAACCCGGGCCAACCGGGTTGCCTCTGGTACACTGCTCGGCTACACCTATGACTAATATGCCTATAAATAGAGGGCTTGGGGTGCTGATTTTCTAAGAAAAAAAAGGCGAAAAACCTGCACAATTTGCTCTTGCTTTTCGCCCATCTGATGTATTTTCCCACTTTTAAACACACAGTGAGAGCTCATATATAGCCTCTTTTGTACCCACAAAAGCCGGTGTTTACCCTTATAAAGATATAAAGCCTTTTTTAGCGATCGGTTTTGTAAGCCTTCTCACACACTTTAGAGTCTTTCTCTTCATCTTTGCACACACCTTCTACTACGTTGAGAGTCGTGTTTGCTTGCTTTTGCGGACTTGATCCAGTGGTTTCATTCGATCTATATATATATATATATATATATATATATATATATATATATATATATATATATATATTGACTAACATTATCGAGTTATGCCTCGATTGAGCCTGAACTTGATGCAGGCGTTTATTTGCTTTTATATATATATATATATATATATATATGAGCTATATGTAGAACTTTGTTCGATGAGCCTAACTTGATGCAGGCGTTTCTTGCTTTAATATATATATATATATATATATATATATATATATATATATATATATATATATATATAGCGTGTGTGTGAACTTTGTTAGATGAGCCTAACTTTGATGCATTGATTTAGCTATATATATATATATATATATATATATATATATATATATATATATATATATATATATATATATATAACTATATATTATGATGAGCACTTCGATTTTATATATATATTTATTATTTTATATATATATATATATATATATATATATATATATATTGTAATTCGAACTACATTACGATGAGCACAGATTTTACATCAATGCGTTTATTGCTTTATATATATATATATATATATATATATATATATATATATATATATATATATATATATATATATATATATATATATATATATATATATATTTATATTATTTTTTAAATCTGCTTTGAGTTTCCTTAAGTGGCGGTTGATAATCTTCTGACTTTATTTACATTTACGATCCCCCATGGAGGTGCTTAAGTGGTTGGTGATCATATACGTATATATATATTTATGCTTTTATATATATATATATACTTTTCTTTTTCATACAAATTGCGACGTTACATGCGCCTAGGAATCATGTGATCACAGATTCATCCCATTGGATCTAGATTAGGTTCCGTGATGGACATTTTCAATTTATGGCGACTTGTAAATTATTATGCGGTGTGCGAATTTCCTCGGATGGTTTCCATACCCACGAGGAAGTCGGCATTATTTTTGTATATTATTTTTTTCATGCGGATGCCTCGCATCCAAATCAAATAAAATCAATCAAGTAGATCACTTAATAAAAATGGGAGTGTAAAGGTCTCAATTCTATTGAGCATCGGGGTTTGAAAAACCTCTTTTATAAAACATCAACGCCATATCTTGCTAAAAAGCGAATTTTACATAAATTCAAACCACAATGTATATAGGTTGAGCGAGGCCTCTTTAACTTCCATATAACGACACATTGACCCACATTGACACACACACACACACACAGATAATAGTTTTTCTGAAAAGAAGCGGTCACAGTGTAGTAACACGGATGTCGAGGGTGCCTAACACCTTCCCCACGCATAACCAAGTCCCCGGACCCTAAACGAATCTCGGTTTCACCGACCCGTATATCAGTGTCACATCACTGGGTCAATGTGCAAACCTTTTTCTCGGTTGTGTTGGTACAACCATTTAAAAAACCAATGGCGACTCTTAACGGTCCATAAATCGACATCATACATATGGGACCTTTTTCACTTATTTTTTCAAACAAATCTCACCTAAAATGAGAACACCAAAAAGAACAAATAGCGAAAAGGGACACCCAAAAATCCCGGCGTCGGCGGTGGCGACTCTGCTTTGGGGACTCGATGAAGAGGACTTAAGCCGCTATTACAATCTTTTCAAAACTATTATATGCTTGTGTGTGGATGTTGCATTTACATTTTGATGAATGTGTGCGAATGCATTTCCTTATTGCACTTAGTGCTTTGCACCATAGCTTGTGATCTTTAGTGCTTGTGATATTGTGATGCTAGTGCTTGCACCATATCTACTTGTGATATTAGTGCTTCACACATGTCATCATTTTCATACGGTGAGGCGATGTATGTGAATGTATGTTGTGTGGTCCCTCCACGGGAGGCTATCCGTCGGTGTTTGATTCTTGGACTCGTGAGAAGACTAATTCTCGAGGCTCGGAAAAGCACCACCAAATTCGCTCGGTTGAAAGGCCGGATTAACTTCCGTCAAGTAGATTGCGATGATTTGGGAACCTTCATGCCAAAAAAAACGCGAGAGTAACCTAAGATAGGTCGACCTCTGATAAACCCAAAAGCGGAGAAAAGTCTCTTCATGCTCTCATTTCAATTACTTGTAAACACAATTACTTGTAATTTCTTTCCATATCTATCTCCATGTAATGAGAAATATGAAAAATGTGTACACATACATATTAACATGCTATAAACAGCTGACACCCGTTGTGCAGGATAAAAATTCCTAAAAATGGACACATCACATAGCATGTTATTATATACATTCCCTAAAAAGACTAAACTATACAAGTCTTTCGCGAGGAATCAATCGGACCTACTACGGTCAAAATCCAAAAAGGCAGCGAGGCTACGATCGATCATGTCGTCATCAGAGCCGGTGAAACTTAATCCGATTTCTCGCAAAAAATTGACGGATTAAGCAAGCAAATTATAGATTTGGCTGTTCTACTCAAAAAAATTACACCCGTCTACGAAATTGGTGGAAAATACCCGTACATCTTTGAATCCTCCACACAAGGGAGAATCCGGTCATTACCATACACGAACTACGATTGGATCGACCAACAAAATTCATGATCTTGCCCATCCCTTTGGAGATCCGACCTTTGGTGACATCAAAAGAAAGTCCTCCAATGGAAGAGACCCTTGTATTATCAAAGGAATTGGAACACAGCAGGGAGTGTTTCATATCTTGATCTGTGTATTTTTTCACGGTGTTTCATTACCGAGAAAAATTTAAAACTCGACTTTGAAAAATATGACGGGTTAGGAGATCCTTATACACATTTTAAAAGTATTTATTGGAGAACTTGGATCCTATCTGAGAGGATGAAAAACTTCGAGAATGCAATTGTTCCAAAAAGTCTAACTGGAGAAGCCCGTTAAGTGGTACACAAGATTAGAACAACTCAAAATCCATAGTTTGGGAAGAGCTAGCACATGCCTTCCTCACTCAATACGATTTTCAAACTCGGATGGCTCTGATCGGTATCAAATTACCAAGATCAAAGCGACTATGAATCTTTTAGAGAGTATGCTCGGAGGTGGTGGAGCGCTTGTACGCCAGAAGTTAGTCCTTCCATGACGAAATCGAAAATGGTCATGACTTTCATAGACATACAAGCTCCCTTCTATGAGAGAGTTTTAGCCGGCATCGGCAAACCATTTTTACGAAATGGTCAAGCATGGGGAGATGGTGAGATGGGATTGAAGTCGGGGAAAGATTCAAGACCTAAATTTGCACTCAAAGGCATTTTGGATCACATCGATCTAGAAATTATGGGAACAACCCGGAGATCCATAAAAAGAAAGAGGAAGATGTTTCCACGATACTACTGAGGGGCAAAAAGGCAATCAAAACATGCCTATTCAAAGGAGAAACTACACTCCCTTTCCGGCCACGATCTACAAACCCTCCAATACCAAAAGGTGGAGAAGTCAAAGCCCTCGAGTGTTTACACCCTTAGGGGATACCCTCGAGAACATTCTTAATCTTACGACAACACGAGAAGAAAATTACGCATCTTCTTCCACCGGCCGACCCTAATGGGCGGGGTTTTCAATCTTTGCTAGGAAATGTGCTTATCATGCAGGGCACTGGACATGATACTTTCGGGATTATTGGGCCTTGAAACACAAGATCCGGGACCTAATAGACAACGGGGAGATCGTAGTCACCAAACCCGATCGACCTCATGTTCAAGATAACCCTCTTCCTCGACACAAAGAAGAAGAGGTCAACATGATTAATTGGAGCAATGGACGAGTTCCAATTTGGTTGTGATTCTTCCCGACCATCAAAGGCGGTGATGACGGATGGGACTATGCCAGTTCGATTCACAATGGAGCGAAAGATCAAAACTCTCTGCAAACAAATTGAACAATTGGCGGGCGGTGACTTATCGACATCAAGTGACTCGTCGATTTAATCGGCCGAGGAGCATGCCGGTCTCCTACCTATTGTCATGAATATTCCTTCGTCACTTTCGAGAAAATGAAATCTTTGGAAGACAAAGTGACAAAGAGAGCAAATGCAAAAGCCCATCGAGATTTACGCCACAAAGGGAATTCACTATTTGGGCCAACCTATGGAGAAATCCTTCATATGTTAATCAATGAAGGAAGGATCGGTTCCTTCTACCTCCAATCAACCCCGTTTGGGGATGGTACAACTCGATGGAGTATGTCAATATCACTCCCGATCTCGCGGTCACAACCGCGAGAAAGAATGTTGGGCACTCATACCTTATTCAAAATCTAATCGGCGGTGGTGTCTGCGCTTTGGCGGAGCGGCGACAACGTATTACGTCTGAAGTGAGAATCACGAGGCCTACTACCAAGTGGAAAAGTGTGGTAGCGATCATATCCACTTTGGCCCGATGGGATTAATACCTTACTCACAGCGCCCAACAATTCAACTCGAGGAGAAACAATCCTTTGAAAGTGGCGCTCTCAGAGCGATCAACTTGCCATGCGAGCACAATATCCTATTGTTAGCTTACATGAGGTTTAGTGGAATTATGGAGAAGGTGAAGGATCCACCTCACATACAAGCTAACTGCGATTGTTGAAGGAAAATCCATTGTATCTCCCCCATGGGTGATGAAGTCTACCACCAAATCAAAGGGAAAATACCCATGGAGAAGATTGAAAAATTCCTCCGTGTTGTGGGTCATAATGAAGCTACGGTGGTTTTAAGCTTGAAAAGAAGCTCCACAACAAATATCAATTTTGGACTTGGTCTAACTTTTGAGAATCACCGGAAGGTCTTGTTAAAGGTTTTGGAAGAAGCCTATCTCCAGACATCGGTGGATACGGAAAAGTTTCAACATATGGTTGATCACATTTTCAACAACAATGTGATATCCTTCATGATGATGACATACTGCTTGAAGGGAATAGGTCATTACAAACCATTGCATATTGCGGTCTTGTCCTCCGGATATATGGTAGGCTGGAGTCTTAATAGATGGAGGTTCCTCTCGAATATCGCCCATCGCTACCTTGGTGAAGATGAATATCAATCTCAACGAAATTGGAGTAGCCATACTATCATCAAAGCTTTTGATGGAGCCGTAAGTAACTTCGGTCGAATGTAATTGAAATACTTGATCGAAATTGGTCCTCACACATTCTGCGTATCTTTCCATGTGCTCAAGATAGACTCGGGATACAACTTTGCTCTGGGGCGACCATGGATTCACATGGCGAGGCGATCCCTCCACTCTTCATCAACGGTTTGAAATACATCATCAACAATAGCACAGTCACACGATCGGCGGCGAGCAGGAGATTCCTCGGCCGCGGGGACATCTGGTTCATCAATGCCAATGAGGATGTTGAGCCAATTAGTTTTCATACTTTGGAAATAAGCAATATCGATACCATGTTGTTGGAGCATGCTTTGCCGAACCCCAGTTTACTGCCGGGGTGATGTCGACCACTCGAAAATGATGTCGTTGGGTCATAAAAAAAAGGACAAGGGTTGGGTAAAGATTGCGGTATCAAGTACCCCATTCGATTAACCAAGCAAAAATGGAACCAGTTGGACTAGGCTATTACGCGACTCTAGTCACGAGGAATCCTCATAAGCATCGGCCATTTCCTTGACTTCAACCATGTGGCGTTTAACTTTGCCTTCAAAATCGAGTCCGCACAACCTCCGTAAAGGTGCCGTGATGTAATGGCTATGTTATGTCCCAAGCGATGCTGGGGTGAAGGGAAAAAAAATCTTTGTTCCAAATCCATGATGGAAGAAGAGGAGCGAAGAATCAAACAAGGCGTCATCTGGATGATGTCGATATCGCATCATCGTTCATGATGAACATACCAATGAGATACACCCAGACGATGATTGCCCGGATGTAATGGCCATCATTAGGGATATGGGAGGATGATGACAATCCCTCCATCACTGCGGTCCACCGGACTTTGCTCTTGCCAATTGGAACAACATTCCTTGCATTGGTGCGTCGAGGGTAAAGCGGTAGAAACTCTTTACGCCTGTAGATATAATAGCTTTGCTTACTTTTTTTATGCGATATTAGCGGTTTATTTTGCGATATATACTAACACTATGTATGATCAAACATTTCATATATATATAAGTGAAAGCATATTTTGTTTGAGGACTCCGAATTTAAATGTGCATGTACTTGCGCGTCTGATTGCCTCTTCTACGAGGATTGTACCTTTGATGTAGAGATGAATTGACCTTGATGGATATCTGAGGATGACATTGAGGTGCCTCGAGAAATTCAGGAATGGGTCAAAGACAAACCCAAACCCAACCTTGATCAAACCACTTCTTTCAATCTGGAACCTTAGAAAGCCCTAAGTTAATCCAGTTGGTTGGGACCTTACCCCAAACCAGCGGAATGATATGGTTACTATTAACCCAATTCGAGGATGTGTTTGCATGGTCTCATGAAGACATGGTGGGTTTATCCACTGACATTGTCCTTCATCGCCTTCCCATTAAAGAGGGATTTAAGCGGTCAAGCGAAACTTCGGTGATTGAAACACGAGTGGAGTTTAAAGGTGAAAGAAGAAATTGTGAAACAATTTCAAGTTGGCATCATAATGGTGTCTACATATCACGAGTGGATATCCAACATTGTGCCCGTGCCTAAACACGGAGGGAAGGTGCGAGTTTGCGTGGATTCTGGGGACTTGAACAAAGCTTGCTTAAAAGATAGCTTTCCGTGCCATTTATCCACATTCTCATTGACAATCTTTGCTTGTGATCTGACATGTACTCCTTTCTTTGATTGCTTTGCGGGGTACCATCGGATCATGGTTCTTGGGAAGATCGTGAAAAACTACTTTCATCACTCCTTGGGGAACTTTTTGCTATAGGCGGTTGTCATTCGGCCTCATCAATCTTAGGAGCTACCTATCAACGAGCTATGATGGCTCTTTTCCATGACTTAATGCATAAAGAGATTGAGATCTCGTGGATGACATCATTGTCAAGTCCGGAAGGAGGATGACCATATAGACCATCTTAAAAAGTTGTTCAACGAGTTTGCGTAAAATACAACTTGAAGTTGAATCCATTAAGTGCGCCTTTGGCGTTAAATCGAACAAGTTGCTAGGATTTCTAGTCGACCACAAAGGGATAAATTTGGATCTGCCAAAATCAAAGCCATCATTTGAAATGCCCATTCCTCGAGACGAGAGAAGAAAATACGAGGGATTTTTGGGAAGAATCAACTTCATTAGCGAGGTTTATCTCCCAACTCACGACAACACATGAGCGAATCTTCAAACTATTAAGGAAGAACTCCTCCATGAAATGGAATGATGAGTGTCGAGAAGGCCTTCCTTACAATCAAAAGCTTGACTAGTCAAAGCTCCCATTTGGTACCACCCGGGGATGATGTTCCCCTGTTTATGTACACATCCATAAGTGACAATGCCATGAAATTTGCATCTTTGAGACGAAAGGACGATATAGAGGCGAAAAAACGAGCTATCTATTACCTCGGCAAAAGTTTGTGACGGTGAACACAAGTACACTCTGATCGAAAAAGGCGTGTTGTGCTTTAGCATGGGCTTCCATGAGGTTACAACATTACCTCCATGGTCACACAACCCATCTCATATCCGCGTGGATCCTCTCAAATCGTGTTCAACAAAAACCCATGTTAAATTGTTAAATATCCGGATGGCGATTGATCCTACAACAATTTGACATCGTATATGTGACTCAAAAAGTCCATCAAAGGTCAAGGAATCGCGGATCAATGGCCGCACTTTTACTTTGAGGATTTCAAACCCTTGAAACATATTTCCACGATGAAGGAGTAATGATGATCTGACAACACCATCGATGCGATCTGCGCCAATCATGGAAGATGTATTTTGATGGGCTATTAATATGGAAGGTTACGGGCTGGAAGCGATTCTAGTATCGATGCGGGGGCGCGATATCCGTTGCCATCAAATTATAGTTTATCGGCACCAACAATACGGTGATATGATGAAGGTTGTCTCATGGGGCTAAAACTTGCCCGTTCAATGGGCATCGGTGATTAAGCTTGTCTTTGGAGATTGGAGTTGGTAATCGAGACAATCCACGAAATCTATCAAACCAAGGAACTACATTTCTTTGCCTTACCATCGGCGGTTTTGAGTTTTGAAGATGGCTTTGGAGTTGAAGAAATCTCCTTTCTACATTTCCTCGTAATAGGAATGACTTTGCGGATGCATTAGCAACTTTGGCCTCCTTGATTCATATATCGAGACAAGGAACACTTTCCAAGCGTCACAATTTCCTGCACAAGGCCCGACCTATATAAATTACGTTGGAGAAGTATCGGATGAGCTACCTCCCATCCATCATCCTTGGTATCGACATATCAAGGAATATCTACGAGATGGATCTACACCGTGGCGAGCCCGGCCGAGAAAAGGCGGATCCATCGACTTGCTATGAAATTCTATCTGAGTGGAGATCGCTCTACAAAAGAGATCGAGGATTAGGTCTCCTCGGATGTTTAGACAAAGATCAAGCCCAAGGCTTATGGATGAAATCCATGGCGGTCTGTGGCCCCCACATGGTGGCTCCCTCCTTGTCGAAAGTCCTCGGGGCGGGACATTATTGGCTATCCCTCAAAGGCGATTACAGCGACCACGTCAAAAGATGCTATCGATTGCCAAATTCATGGGAATGCTATACCGCCCCTCCACGGGAACTCCACAATATGAGTTCACCTTGGCCCTTCTCAATGTGGGGAATGGGCGTTATCGGGCCCATCGAGCCTAAAAGCCGATAATGGTCATCGATTTATCTTCACCATGATCGACTACTTCACCAAGTGGGTAGAAGCGACCTCCTTCCCGGGGTCACTAAAGAAGTCATCATTGCTTTCATCGAAACAATGTCATTTTGTGTCGATATGGACAACGGAGGTGATTGTGTCGAACAATGCCAAAAACCTCAACAACAAAATGATGGAGGAATTATGCGATAAATTCCACATCAAACATCTTAACTCTCATCATCTATCGTCCAGAAGATGAGCGGTCTTTGTTGAAGCGGCTAACAAAAACATCAAAAGATTATGCAAAAGATGTCCATGACCACAAAGATTGGCACGACCTATTGCCTCTCGACTCTGTTAGCCTCTGAGAACCTCAATCGCACTTCAAGCTGGGGCAACCCCTACGCTTTAACCTATGGGATGGAAGCGGTGCTCCCCATAGAAGTTGAGATGGAATCCCTCGAGTGTTGATCGGCCTTCAAATGGATGAAGACCAATGGGTACAAGGCAGGTATCACCAATTGTCTCTAATAGGCGAAAAGCGAAACCGCGACTATCTTCCATGGTCGATTATATCGACAAAGGATTGCGGATCCTACAACAAAAAAAAATCCGACTCTGGCGGTTTAAACAACATGACTTGGTTTTGAAAAAGATTCTTGACAACCAAGATCGGGCTAAAGAAAATTCGCTCCCTAAGCTGGGAAGGCCCGTTTATTGTCAAGGAAGTATTGACGGGGGCGCTCTCAGTTACAAGAAATGGGCGGCGATGAATTTCCACAACTCATCAACTTCGAGACAAGTGAAAGCGGTATTATATACAAAGTAACCATCAAACACCACAGTGCATCATCATCCAGTCACCGGTCATTCGGTTCTTTAACCCTTTACCACATACAACTTATCTACACTTTGCCCCTCGAGGAAACGTACTCTTCAAGCCAATGACTGGCTTTTTCCTTTTTGCGTTCATACAATTCGGTCATCCCACCATGGATTGAACCTCTTGCGTTTGCGGTTTGGCTACCCATACACAGGATCAAACTTCTCGTACCTCGATTTATCCTCAACCTAGGATTAAACTTTCTCCTCCCTTTTCTGACACACACATGGGGATTACGCTTTTCTTCTACTGCCACGAGGGGCGAACTCGTCGACGATCTCCTCTTCAATAGGAGTGCGTAGGCAACCATTTCATATGGCCCGTCATGAATAAAACAAAAACAACAAAAACATTTCTACCCTCTTCTCCTTACAAAAACAAAAACAACCAAAAACATTCCTACACCATTTTACCATATATCTGACGTTGAACCTCTTACACGAGTTGAACTACATGAGACTGATCTCCTCTTCAATAGGAGTGCGTGGCGACCATTCATGGTGCGGTCTCACCCCTACCAAAACACAAACCATTGTCGGTTGATCTGGGGATCATCCTTGATACACTACATTTCATTTGGCTTGGACCAAGGGATGGAATTACTGAACTCCTCCCAAATAGGAGATTCGGCGACCATCTAAGCTGCGGTCATACCTTGAAGAACAACACCAATCCATAAGAGGTGGAATTAACTAGGCTTCTCCTAAATAGAAATCTTGGCGACCATCGTAGTGCGGTCGATCTCGAGAGAGGAAAGCCACACTCCTCTCCACATTTCCATTCGAAAAACAAGTCCCAAGACACCAAAGATGGTAGGGATACACATAGATCGATGATCCATTCTGAACTATCCGAGAGACAACTCAATGTCCATCCACCGGGGAGGAATTGAGAATACATCAAGATCCTGAAAGCACACAAGCGGCGAGCAAAATATCAAGCAAATAGCGAGGACATATCTAAAAGGGAAGTGATCCAAAAATATATTTCCCTGTCATATATAATGTTGTTTGATATATATACAATGTAAACTGTACATGACAAAATGGCTAAGCTAGTCTATGCAGGTAAATACAAGCTCATCTACAAGTCAGGGTATATGCGAGCTAACAAGCCCAACATGGCGTCCCTCTCAGAAGATGGAGGCGAAGTTGTGGTCTCCTGTATGAGAATATCCACACGACCCAAAAGATCTGTAGCCATCTGCATGGTGACCATATGATCATCAATATATGCGCTCATCTCTGCAATCATGCCAGTGGTAAGGGACCTCAACTTTGCGATCTTATCTGTGATGGCTACATCCGGGCGGATATATACTATCCGCTCAACTATCACTGCATCTCTGGCTGATATAGCCTCATCCCGCTCAACAACAGCGGCATCTCTGCGATCTAATGCCTCGTCTCTCTCCAATAGAGCGGCGTCCCTCACATCAAGAGCAGTCGACATCATAGATCGAATCTGGTCTCTCTCAAAGGTCATCGGATGAAGACTACTTGCTCTAAATCTTGTCTTAGAGTCTTTGAATCACAAAAAATCTTGGTACTAGGAGAATCCGGAAGAAATGCTGGCAACCCAGCAGCGGGCTCCTCCTCGATGTAGGTATCAATGTCCTCCATGGGCTCTGCATCGTCGACTCGATATCCGATCTTTGCGAATCTTTGCTGCGGTAGATAAAATCTCTGTCTCCATCCATGCGGAATACTCTGCGAGAATAACAGGGATGGTGACGAAAAAGAAGCTATCTCATGTTGATCCCGGCAAGCATACACACAGGATCGGTCCTCTGTTGAGAGATATCGAGAAGGTGAGCGACGACTATCGCCCCCTCGAAAGGATGAAAATCACAGGCCCGAATCGACTGCGACATCACGGCCATGGGTGATAAGTAGTCACGCCCCTCAAACCCGACCGGAGGAGGAAATCCATGCGGGCGTGAGTAATGAAGGCATATGGTGAGCAAAGCCCGAAACACGACAATATGCTAAATGGATCTCGATATCTCTGCCAAAAATGCGGACCGGGGATGAGCATCTATACACTCAGATGGTTTGAAAGGAGTATGACATAGCCACATCATGGGAGAAGCAATACCCATATGTCGTCTAAGGGTACCAACCGGTCATAAGTGTGACATAAACCACACATCTGACATGGCCAGAACTCCCGATGAACACTCTTTGATGGGTAAATACAATGATGGGATCTTGTGCCATGAGTCTCTGCTACAATCATAGGCACATGGTGCGACCCTCACGAGAGCTCTCACGGCCATGATAACGCCTATATCTATCTCATCCATATACGCGCGACATGTACACATATGACGGTACACATAGCATCGATTACATCAACTCGGCTGACGCTGATGATCCTCAAAACGCGGTGAAATCCCGGAATGTCGTGAGTAGCCATCCTCCGCGCCAAATCATCATCTGAAAAAAATCTTTGAGAGATCACGTGGCGGATGTCGACTCATCTGCCTTTACTCTGCGCCTCATCACAGTGAGAGTCATGAATCGTCTACTCATGTCTCCCAAAGCTAGATGCCGCAAGAGTGCATCTAAAGGCGACATCGTCAAGTCGTCATACTCCTCCGGTAGGAGTCGACTCATGGGTGCCAAAGCGGAATACACCTGTCGGTGTGATGCTCTAGCATCCGTCTACAAATCCTGCGAGAACAACACGAAATGCCAAAAGGGTCATGGTATCTTTGCGACAACGGATCTCTGATCACCACATGCGGTGGTGACATGCTTTATCGTACCACGATCGCATACCTAATACCACCACTTGGCGGTGGGGTATGATCTATCTGACTAACTATCGAAGAAGACATCATGTGCGGTAGTGTCATAAGACCATCCGAAATTCAATGCTTAGAATATCTCTGGACATACATACATATGCATAACATGATACATGCATAACGAGATAATGGATGGCAATATGATATAGGGAATGAAAAAGCGGTGCATACATTCCTAAATATATCATCATCTAATACATCGACTGTCTGACTACAAATACGAGGAAATGGGGCACAACCGCCCTACTACTAACGAGAGGCCTATCAAAAGATATAGCGAGAATGAGGAACAACCACCCAATATCTAACGAGGCCTATCAAAAGATATAACGAGAATATACATCGAGAAGAAGACCGGGGTCTCGATGTCCACGTCCTCAATCTGTCCACGATGTAACTCCTCTGAGTCACTTTGGATCTCTATCAGCGAGGGATGTCGGGGCCTATAAAGAGAGAGGATCTGCGTGAAGCAAAACCAAATGGGTGCGTCGAGAGGGGCGGCACACAGTTGGAAGGAACAAATGACTCACTTCTCTGCTTTGGATCTACGCCCAAATCTTAGAATAAATACATGTGCACTGGTCAAGCTGTTTGGGTCAAACTATCAATCTGGTCATATGGTGGAGCTCGGGACACAAGCTACCCAATCCGTCATCATCAAAGATCACGGAACCATGTCCCCCATAAAGCGTGTGTGGCGGCGGCTGGGCTCCAATAGTCTTGAGGAACCACCAATGCTTGGGAGCGTCTCCACAGTACATGGGCCCTCGATAATGCAAAGCCGTCGACCCCCAACAATGGGATATCGGTGATGGGTGGTGTGATCTGAGCCCATGGCGCTGGCGGGAGCAAGATCGGTATCTGGATCTCCCCAGTGGTGCTCTAATATATACACTCTCTAAATAGAGCTCCGGCCTCCATCGTTGAAGAGAGAGAGAAATCTCTGGTGGAAATCAAATACTCGACTCGATCGGTGTCCATCCTCAAAGCCGATGGTCAAATGCTCCCTGAATAGGGAATCCATGTAATGGTACCGTAAATCGACAACTCATTTGCATCGGCGGTGAGTGAATCCCTCGGAATCTGAGGGACCTCGGCAAAATAGAATGGTGCCATCGTCGTCCTCGTGGATAGGTATCTAAACCTAACACACTCACGGGGCCTTGAACATGGGAGCCTCTCATGGGCCCAAAGCGCCAACACAATGGCAAAACATCTGCTGTCGATAAACACTCTTAACCTATGAATGGGAAAAGACAAGAGAAATACTCACCGGGTGAAATGGGTAAAATCCTAGCCAAGCCTCGGTCGAACCACAGCGGCGCATGCATGCCCCAGGAGGAAATAGGCAAAGGTGTAAGAGCCCCAATCGTACTCTCTCAATCACGGTCCACATCGGCGTGTGGCGGCGTGACCAAAGCGAAAGATACCGTGGAAGAGTTATACTGCTATAAAAGCGACCTCGAATGATCATCGGGAACAATCATGCGAGAGCGCGATCCACGATCTGACATCATCGAGCATGGGCTCACTCAATAGCCGCTCATAGCATCTACGCTCAAAAGGACACGAGCAGACGATCCACGCCTTTGGCGCCTCCGTGGAAACTCCTAGTAAGGATCGGACGGCGGTAGAGGGATGATATTAGCCATGCAAACCTTTGGCTCCCCTCGAACTCCATACACATGATAAATCGCCAATCCATAGGCGTCATCATCACCTCATGATCCGGCGGGTGGGTGGTAGAGTCGATGAAACCATCGCTCGAACAATGCCACGAGGTAACCCGGGGACAACGGCGGGGAAGGATGGAGAAAAATGCCCCAAATCCCCACTCATGCACTCTGCTTTCTATAGTCGGGATGAAGCGCTGGTACATGGGTGAATCTTGAACCCGATTCCCTCGAAATTTGTAAAACCGGAACACTGCATGAAATGCGAGATCAATATCAAAACCCTTTAAATCCTCATCAATAGGAAAGAAGGAAGATCAAAGTCTAACGCCATACCTCGTTAGCATGCAAATACATCGATGGATGTACGCCCCAATCACCCGACAACTCTGGGTTTGCCACTGAATGCTCGGAAGCTCCTGCGAGGACATGTGCGGCGGGGCGGGATCCTCAATCGAATATCCGCCTCCTCGTCCTCAACGTCTGGGAACATCTACACGGGCGGGGCGTATCACGGCCTCCACCAACCGGCGAAATTTATCGTCGGCGAGAAGCGAGGGCGAGGCACTTGAAAGCCCTCATGTAAATGCGCTAGAAGCGGTCTGTAAAAGCTGCTTTCGGTGATCCGGATCCATAATATCTGGACAACAAGTCTCCAAATCACCTCGAAAAGGTGTGGTATTTCCTTACACAGAGCTTTCTAAAATGCATTTTATGACTATATGCATGCATGCATTTACTTTAACATATAATAGAGTTAGAATGCATGACTACCCAATGCCTACATTTGGAAAAATTTTGCCATAGTCCCCTTTGAAAATAGGACTATCCACATGCACATAGGCATGTCTAGGTGGCCATTCGATATACACACACCCCCCCCAAAAGTCATATACATAATATATGCATAAAAATCAAAATCATCATGCATAAGGCCAACCTCTCAATGCTAGGAGTACTTTTGCCTTTCTACCTTTTGCTCATTGGACCTCAAATAGGACAAAAATAGCGAGAAAAAAGTGCCAATTTGGTATCTCAAAAGTTAAATTTTTTCACATCATTATATTGACATGGTTTAATACTAACATTTACTATGTTGAATATTTTTTATCAAGTCATTTGTGCATACATAATCACTACTATGTGTTTAGATGCATTTAGATGCGATATCTCACAATCAATGGACATGAAATTGGAAAAAAATACATACATACGTTACCGGGATAGTGTAGAACACTTATGCGGTGATAAAATTTGCTGAAAGCGGCCCGAACTTCAATGAGATCTGAAGATGGCTCGCGGTTTTCTCTATCTGAAAATGAGTTGAAAATGACTTGTGAAGAATTTGGGCTGCGGGATATATGATCCGCGCTTGCCGCGAGCCCACTGCCCACTACTGCTGCGAAGGTGCACTGCACCCTACGGCTATATGGGTCCCACCCCTCGGCTCGGTCGATTCGAGTTGAAGCGGAGTTCTTACGGGCTAGAAAGGTCAAATCGAGAATAAAAATGCCACGCGATTGAGCAAAACAACATCTGATCTGGTCTTCTCGGATGAGACTTTGAATTTATACATCACTCATTGGTAGTCACCCGAACACACGAGGTATACCACCAATGATCCCATTTGTCACAAATCACATCGGCAATACCTTACGGTCAGATCTTGCATGACTCACAATCGTTACCCTAAATAGGTCCTAAAGTACCCTCGTTACAGCGTTGAGTCCCAACGGGAGTTCTGACGTAGGTCCCCAGTAGATCCCGAAGGGATTCTACAACGTAAATCCCGGTGGGGGTTTACAACACGTTCATCCGTTGACATTTCTATCAATGAAGGTCAAGCGACCTTGGCGTTATTTCAAGCCGATGGCAAGTAAACCCATCGAAGCATTGAGGCATTTCGATATTTGCGTGCGTACTCATGAGTCCCCGATGGGTCCCCGCGGAGATTACAACGTGTATATCCGGCGGGATTATTAACGTGCACATTCAAGCCGTTGACACACATATCAATGAAGGTCAAGCAACCTTGGCGTTATTTCGGTAGATAGCGATTAAACCTATCGAGCTATATAGAGCTATTCGAGGTTTTCATACTCGATTACTCATATTCCCCGGCGGATCCCGTGAAGTCTGTATGATACTCCGTTGATCTACCACGATGGCGAAGGTCAATCAACCTTGACAATCTACTCTCCTAGAATCTCGGTAGTTGATTCACCGCGTCGGTGAAGGTCAAACGACCTTGACGGTATATCCCACAGGATGTTTGATAGTTGATTCACATGTCGATGAAGCACACGTCAACGAAGGTCGAGGCATCCACGACAACATTTGTTGTTGGCGATAAATCCATGAGGATCTTGACATATTACTGGCGATACCAACGGGAAAGGTCAATGTTATCAAAGAGGATAGATGATGGAATATGTTATACACATCCTCAAAATAGATCAAGCTTTATCCCCACGGATCTCTTACATAAGAGGTACCTCTTGAGGATCAAATCGTTATCAAGAACACGAAATTTGGTGATAACTCCAACATCAACATCTATGATTAAACACACATCGGATCGGTCGATGTTGCCCATCCCGGTTGAAGCAACGAGGATCCATGATCATCCCGGCATGTTGGGCTACAACCCGTACACATGCATCATACATTTTGCATCATTTTACTACCCATAGTACCACGTTTATCTTGTTGCGTTTCAAGTGTCTAGGATTCTTTATCCTACCCATGCATCGCCATGCATGAGTATGATAAAGAGGGGCATCTGTGAACACTCAAAAATTTTACATACTCTTATTACTAACATTGCGGGAGGATAGATTAAGTCTTTTAGAGAACCACGAAAGACAATCCAAATCCATCTGGGATACTACTGGAAGTTCGACATCAAACCGGATCGCGATGCAGGAGTAACAAATCAACCTCGGATGTAACCCCGAGACTGCGAGATCTGTCTGGAACACACAGGAGAAAGGCCAGATTAATCTCGGAGATAACCCCGGGTATCGGTCTCGATCCCAACCATGAAATAGCCACCAACCTTGGTGATAACCCCAAGGAATGCGATTTGGCGATAACCCGAAAATGCTTGTTTCAAATCGACCGACTTCAATCTCGGCGCTCACAGCGAGATACCTTTGCACCAACAACGGCAATAACATCGGGAAGCAGGCACACCTCAAAGATGACAATGAGGACCTTCAACAATTGCGGCGGTCCATCTCGGTGAAGTCGAAGCAGCGTCTGCTTTATCGGCCCAATCCGTGATAACACCGGTGAGGGCAACATCGTCATCTCGTCGAACACGATGCCACATCACGTCTCTACATAATGATGTCCCACAAGGCTAACCAATCCGAGTGACTATTGTGCGGGGAGTAGCGGATGAAAGTTGAAGCTTGAAGGCCGGAGGGCATCGTCCCATCTTCAATGACTTCGTACAAACTCTAATCCCATGCCATCGTACAACTCTCGACAGCGGCGGTCAAAATAGGTCTGTATACCTCAAGCGGATGCGGATTGCACTTCTAAAAATCGAGTGGACATTCTGATTGCACGAGTGCCGCGTGCTTGAGACGACCCGACAAACAAACTGGGCAACCCGGGGTTGCCTCTGGTACACTGCTGCTGCTCTCGGTACCTGTACACTAACTAATATGCCTATAAATAGAGGGCTTGGGGTGCTGATTTTCTAAGAGAAAAAGCGGGGGAAACCTGCACAATTTGCTCTGCACTCGCCCATCTGATTGTATTTCCCACTTTTAAACACACAGTGAGCTCATATATAGCCTCTTTTGTACCCACAAAAGCCGGTGTTTACCCACTATAAAGATATAGAAGCCTTTTTTAGCGATCGGTTTGTAAGCCTTCTCACACACTTTAGAGTCTTTCTCTTCATCTTTGCACACACCCTTCTACGTTGAGAGTCGTGTTGCTTGCTTTTGCGGGACTTGATCCAGTGGTTTCATTCGATCTATATATATATATATATATATATATATATATATATATATATATATATATATATATAACATTATCGAGTTATGCCTCGATTGAGCCTAGACTTGATGCAGGCGTTTATTTGCTTTAATATATATATATATATATATATATATATATATATATATATATATAACTTTGTTGATTCGATGAGCTTGAGCTGAACTTGATGCAGGCGTTTATTTATATATTAATATATATATATATATATATATATATATATATATATATATATATACTTTGTTTACGATGAGCACAGATATATTATATTTTATATATATATATATATATATATATATATATATATATATATATATACTTTGTTATATATGAGCTACTACATTATTAGATGAGCACAGATTTTATATCAGGTTATTTATTATATTATATATATATATATATATATATATATATATATATATGGTGAACTACATTATTCGATGAGCACAGATTTTATATATCAGTGCATTTATTATTTTATATATATATATATATATATATATATATATATATATATACATACTACATTACGATGAGCACAGATTTTACATCAGTGCGTTTATTGCTTTTATATATATATATATATATATATATATATATATATATATATTTTTATTTATTACTTTATTTACATTATCCTTACACTTTGGAGTTTCCTTATGGCGGTTGATAAACTCTTCTGACTTTATTTACATTTACGATCCCCCTCATGGAGGTGCTTACGTTTATTTGGTGATCATGTACGTATATATATATATATATATATATATATATATATATATATATATACTTATATATATATATAAATTACTTTCATACAAATTGCGACGTGCATTATGTGCGCCTAGGAATCATGTGATCACAGATTCATCCCATTGGATCTAGATTCGGTTCCGTGATGGACATTTTCAATTATGGCGACGACTTGTAAATTATTACTGCGATGTGCGAATTTCCTCGGATGGTTTCCATACCCACGAGGAAGTCGGCATTATTTTTGTATATTATTTTTTAAATGCGGATGCCTCGCATCCGTCAAATAAAATCAATCAATAGATCACTTAATAAAATGGGAGTGTAAAGGTCTCAATTCTATTGAGCATCGGGGTTTGAAAAACCTCTTTTATAAAACATCAACTGCCATATCTTGCTAAAAACTGAATTTTTACATAAATTCAAACCACAATGTATATAGGTTGAGCGAGGCCTCACACAACTTCCATATAACGACACATTGACCCACACACACACACACACACACACTAGGATAATAGTTTCTTGAAAAGAGGCGGTCACAAGTGGTAACACGGATGTCGAAGTGCTAACACCTTCCCCCATATAACCAAGTCCCCGGACCCTAAGCGAATCTCGGTTTCACAGGCAGTATATCGATGTCACATCAACTGGGTCAATGTGCAAACCTTTTCTCGGTTGTGTTGGTACAACCATTTAAAAAACAATGGCGACTCTTAACGGTCCCATAAATCGACATCATACATATGGACCTTTTTCACTTGTTTTTTCAAACAAATCTCACCTAAAATGAGAACACCCAAAGAAAAGTAATGAAAAGGACACCCAAAAATCGAAGCACCTCAATGGGGATCGAAATGTAAATAAAGTTGTAAAAGCTATCAACCGCCACGGAGGAAACTCCAAAGTGACGAAAGCGTAAATAAATATGTACAAAGCGATTAAGCATCACGAAGTGAACTCCGAGCGAGAATGAAACGTAAAGAAAGTTGTAAAAGTGATCAACCATCACGATGTAAACTCCAGTGGAACAAAAATATATATATATATATATATATATATATATATATATATATATATATAAGTGAACGACATGGATGTAAAATCTAGGCTCATCAAATGAGTTAAACACACGATTAATATATATATATATATATATATATATATATATATATTTATATATATATATTAAAGCGATAAACGCTCGGGCATCAAGTCTAGGTTTGCTAAAACAAAGTTAACACACGCTTAATATATATAAGTATATATATATTAAAGCGATGGCAACTTGAGATCGAAATCTAGGCTCATCGAACAAAGTTCGACACACAGTTAATATATATAAGTATATATATATATATATATATATATAAGCAAGTAAACGCTCCAGACCGAAGTCTAGACTCAACCGAGGCATAACTCGATAATGTTAGTCCATATATATAAATATATATGTATATACAAACTGAAATAAAACCACGGACCGAAGTCCGGGTAAATACACACAACACGACTCTCAACGTGAAGAAGGGTGTGTGCAAAGTTGAAGAGAAAGGCTTTAAAGTGTGTGAGAAGGCTTACAGTGGGCTACCAAAGAAGACTTCTATATTTTTAAAGTGGATGAAACTTGGCTCCCGCCGGTATAAGAGTAGCTATATGTGAGCTCACAAGTGTATAAAATGGGAAAGCACTCAGAATATTGCAAGTACGGAGCTAATTTGATAGGGCCGCAGGTGTACCTATCACAAGCCCTCTATTTATAAAATTTGATATGTGAGCTCACAAGTGTATAAAATTTCTTTTTTCTTAAAATAGCTACCCCAAGCCCTCTATTTATAGAGGGAGAAGCCCAGCAGTGTACTGCAACTAGCCGCAGTGTGCACTTTTGCCCAGAAGTTTCTCGGGTCACGTCGTCTCGCAATGACGTGCGTAGGGCACTACTGATGTCCTTCGAACTTTTAGAATTATAATCCAAGACATCCGAATTGAGGTATGTAGGACCTATTTTGAGATTTGCCGTTGTTGAGAGTTGTACAATGGCATGGGATTAGAGGTTGTACGAAGTCATGAAGATGGGACGGTGCCCTCCGGTCTTCTAGCTTCAAGTTCTATCCGTTACCCTGCACAATAGTCACTCGAGATTGGTTTTCCTTGATTCTTGTGGGACATCGTTGTGTAGAAAGGTGTATATGAAATGTTGAGACGACGTGATGTGGCTTCAGAGTGGCGAGATGATGCCTTTTCCCCTCACCGGAGTTATCGCCGGTTTTGGTTGATAAAGTAGACGTTGCTCAGGGTTATTGCTGAGATTGGACTGCTGCTAATGTTGGAGGTCCTCAGTATCATCTCTGAGGTGAGCCTGTCCTCTTGGTGTTATCTCTGGGTTGGTACTGGGTGTCTCGTTGTGAGCGCAGAGATTGAAGCTGGTTGCATTTGAAACAAACATTTTCGGGGTTATCACCAAAACTGCATTCCTTTGGGTGATCACCAAGGTTGGTAGCTATTCCCATGATTGGGACTGAGATTGGATACCTCGGGGTTATCTCCGAGATTAATCGGTCTTCTTTGGTGTGTGTTCCGGTATTTGATCTGCACGCCTCGGGGTTATCTCCGAGGTTGGAATTGTTATTCCCGGTGTGTGTTCCGGGGTTGATGCTGAACTTCTGGTAGTATCCGGAATGGATATGAACTGTCTTCCCGGGTTCCCTCTTGAAAAACGAATATGTCCTCCTACAATATTAGTGACAGGTGTGCAGAAAATTTCGAGTGTCTACACAGGTATTAGGGTTTCTTATCCATCGCTAGGGTTTTCTAACTGAACGTCGATGTTCTTAATATAATATTAGGGTTTGGACACTGATATAATAAATCTGGTCAACCCTTGACCCTTAATCACATTCTGTACACATATAATACCATATACATAGAACATGTAACTTTCCGAAATTTTAAAGTTTAATATTAAATATTTATTGATTTATATAAATATTTAATGGATATATTATTATTGAATAAATAATTAAATATTAAATATTAAATATTTATTTGCAATATTAAATATTTATTTGCAATATTAAATATTTATTGAATTATATGGCAATTTGAGTTGATGTGGTTTAGTTAATTAATTATTGAATAAATAATTAAGGAGCTAAATAAATTAATTATTATGAGATTATATACCAATTTAATTTAATAAGTAAGCTAGAGAGCTTATAGTGATTTAAATAAGTTATAATATTTTAAATGGGAAATTATAATTTAAAATATTACTTGGTTAAATAAAATTATAATTATAAAAGAAATTATAGTTATGTGATTTTAAATTATGTGCTAAAGTAATTTAATAGATTAATGTTTTAATTGATTTATTAATTAAATAAAAGTGTGACTAATAACCTTGCTATAAAGGAGTTACTAAAATAAATTAAGGGAGCTTAATTCAGTTTTGCCAAACAAGGCCTAATGCCTATTAAGTCTTTTATCTAATTGTGTTTTACCAAACAAGGCATAAGGGTTAATTGATTATATTTTTAGTGATTAGCCAGACAAGCCTTATGGCTTTTGATTTTCAAAATAAAAATAACTGATGTCAGTTAAGTTAGAGTTTTATTATATATTTAATATATAAATTACATCTATATACGTTATATTATTTTACGTATGTTAGAGTTTGGAAGAAAGAAAGCTTAGAAGAAGAAAAAGGGAGAGAAGAAGAAAACTATAGAGAGAAAAAGTGAGAAATTCTAACAGGTTTGAGAAAGGAATTGGAGAAAAGCTTGATAATCAAAAGGAGAACTATCATCTTCATAATCAAAGGTAGGAGCTCAATCTTTTTCTTCAAAAAGTTTAGTTTTTCTTCTTCCAAAAAGTTCTCTGTAAAATATTTTAAATAGATGAATTGTTGATATATATATATATATAACTTGGTATTATAATTGTTTGTAAAAGGTTTTCATGAATTTGTATGTGATTATAGAGAAATTAAGTCATGTATGTATGAGTTTTGTGAAGAAAACCATATTACAATGTTTACATGAAAATATATATGAATATGACTTAATTTAAAATAGAAATTAAGGTTTAATTAATTGTTAAATTGATTATTGGAATTGATAGAGTATGTAAAATCATAATCATGATGTTTTGAATTTACTATTTTGATTGAAAAATAAAATCACAGTGTTGATTTCCATTGAAAATATCAAAAATGGAGTTTTTTCCAAAAACATTGAAATTGGGTGTTGTATATTTGATGTCTATGTTATTTTATGAGTAGGAACATTTTAGAAGTCTTCACAATATGTTTATATGAAGTTTATATGTGTATTACATGATAATCAGTCTATTAGATTCGAGCTTTTAGGCCAATTTGCCTTTTTGTTCATCTTTATTCTTTGAAATATCGTCAGGATTACGGACCTGGCGTCATGTGCATTAACATACAAATCTCGTCTCATAGTGATCTGCCATGGCCAAGCCCAACGCCAACCAATGGCTCATGACCATTGCGGCATATTAACTCAGCGTCATTGGCATGAACCACAACAAACTATGAAATGCATAATGAAAGTTAGCGAGAATGTTACGACGGTTTGTTTTAGTGTACAAAACTTGAAAATAAATGTTATGTGTTAATAATAATAATGTTAAATGATAATTTCAGTAGTATTAAACTACGAATGATCATGTTATTAAGTGTCACCTACTTGTAACATAGTTGATTATGTGAATGGGTAATTTAACCCATATGATGAATATATTTGTTTATATAAATATACAATGTTGGTAATGACTAACTATGTCGATATGTCATATGTATAGGGTATTAATTCAACTGGTAAGGCTTTAGCTTGTGCTAAAGGCAAGTTCTCTAACTCTACTTTTATCATTGTGCAAGTTTTCTAACTCTATTTTATAATTGAGCAAGTTTTCTAATCCTTTGTCTTATTGAGCTAATTGTTGTTTTCAATTTCGATTGCCTTATAATGATGTAAGTTGTTTAAACTTTGGTTGGATGTTGAACAAGTTATTCTTGTATTTCAATTATTGATTAACATGCATAACTGATTTGCCGTGCATGTTTAATATTCAATTGTAATTAACCTTGGCTTAGTATTGTTCAAGCAAGGTATGATATAGTTATTCAAATTGTATGCTATTAGATTATTCCTAAAAGCATGATTTTAGTTACTATGATTGATTCAATCACGATTATTCTATAGTATAGTGTTATTGGTTTTATTCAACTACTCCTTAGTTGATGTTCGTTAAATTCCAAATTTCCTTAAAAGCTTATTCAAACCAAACTTCCTTTGGTGCGGACTTGTACTCTAAATACTGAGATAAACAACTCTTTTAATAGAGGTTTACGCTTAGCGTTGAAATGGTTGTGCACAATACATTGTACGAAGGGTTGATCCCCCTAAGTACGTGGAGTCCTTATAGTCTTATGACTGTTAAAGTTAAAGTTGAAAGATTACTTATAACTATGGACATGATTCGTGGTCATTAGACCCTCAGTGAATGTTATAATTTTCAGAAAATTAATAGAATACATTGTTCAGTTCTATTGAGCCTAGTATTGGCAATTGATGTAAAAGTTTAAAGATTTACTTATTGTTATTTCAAGTGGGCCTTGATTGCTCACTCTTGCCTGTAAAATTTCTTACAACTAAAGTTGAAACTGGTGACGTACCTAGCACCAGTAAAGGAAAAGGAAAGATGAACAAGTACTGAAGACTTGTAATAGTTTGATAGTTTTATTTTCAGACGTTGGTTTTAAAGATTGTAATGAAGTTTATTTACTTTCCGTATTTGAATAATTGTTGTTGAAGGTTAGATAACCTGGGAGATTTTTATTTAAATTTAATCCTGTATGGGCAGGTTTTATTATTCAATTTATTATAATTGGGTAGTTAGCAATGAATGTTTTGATTAAGTGAACACTGAATCCTGTGGAAATGAAGTACCAGGATTTGGGGGTGTCACAGAACATATACACTTATACGCTTAATACTGCAAGCCTTCACCAAAAAATTTGACATTTCTTCCCAGAAATGTCAAATTTATTCACTTATTTTCTGTCTAGGTTTACTATTTAACCTTAATTCAATCTTTTGAGATTTAAAAAAATATCCAAATTCTCGAGTTATCACATTCACCCCTTCTTCTAAAAATTTCATCCCCAAAATTTACCTTACACCTTATACCTTTCATACACAGCGTCACATGCTATCCAAAACATCTCTCACAAGAATTAAATTATTCAAATCATACTGAGGATTCATATAGACTACGAACTTTCATTTTTGAAAAGGTTATATGGAAATTCATTCGCAAACCGTCATATCTTGCAGACACATAGGGTAATTAGGCTTATATGCCCAGTACTGCTGGTTGGAACAATTTTTCCCAGTTCCTTCTATCCGCCATGGGCGCACAAAATTTCTTACATCAGTCTTTAGCGAAATCCCCACCAAAACAATTTGGTTCGGGTAATTTTTTTAAAGAATGCTTAGAGTTTTCATAAACATTGGTCTAGCCGAATCAAATAGCTTAGACTCGTATCAATAATTCAATTTAATCGAAATATTTAGGTATGACCAAACCCCGTTGGCAAATTAAAATTTTAAAATTAGTTTGAAAATGATGTCATGATGTCGTATTGCATTAACAGCCCGTTTGAGGATGTCGTCATTTAGTGAGTTTTTCATAACACATCATACAATAGTGGAACAACAATTTTGGATCTAATTTAACACCAAGTATTCATGTATTTATAACTCCATCAACTTTTTATCATCTCTGCACCAGGTTATATCGTACATAAGTGATAAATAAAAATATATTTTGAAATTTCAAATCATTATTGTCTAGCCGAAATAAGTAGCATAGATTATACTTTAAACCGTTAAAAAATTGTTGCAAATCTGTTTTACCATCCCAACAGGTAATGATGTGTCAGTGGCCCAAAGTCCACACATACACAATGGTCACCAAAAGCTTAGAATAAAATTCATTTTCAAAAAGCACATAGTGCGTATTCAGCTTGATGTCAAAAATTTCGAAGTCTAGCATAGCTAGGAGATTTGGAAAAACCTATGTCTCCACTAATAGTCAATTTCTTAATCAATCTATATGTTCCTATAATCCTCAATACTCCATTCACACAAAACTGTCAAGAATAAGCATTTGAATGATATTCCTATTTATATATGATTTGATTATGATATATGAATGAATATGAAAGTATGCTTGCATCAAGAAAAGTTGTAAAGTCCTTTGATAGATAATAGGAAAATATGTACAAGGACTTAGAATGAATTGATCAAATGTGTTAGGTTGATCCTACATAAGCAAAACAACTTTGTAACGTCCTTAAAAAGAAATGATGTACAAGGACTATAAATATAGAAAGATCAAGCTTGTTAGGTTTATCTTATAATGTAATATATAGGATTGTTTGATTGTCGAGCACTGTACCAGAAATCGTAGTCTGCAAGACAGTAGATCTCAGAGTTCGTAGACTTCCAGGAGAGACGGGGAAGGATCATAATGTGTTGAGAAGAACTTCCTCAGAGCCGTAGTCTGCTGAGGAAGTCATGTTCAAAATCGTAGAGACAACCTATCTACGAGCCGACCGAGCATCTGCCGAAGCCAAGTCAGGAATCATAGACAACACTAGGAGTCGTAGAGTCTACTGATCATATCAGAGGCAGGATCATAGTCGAGCCACATCAAATGAAGACAAAAAGCATAAAGATAGAAATTGTAGAGTGTCAAGATCTAATCTTGGAGTCATAGTGTCTGCACAGTCGAAGCTGAATCGTAGAGTACAGAACAAAGGCCTCAACATATGTGCTCACAACGCCAAGGTAGAATCTTAGAGCAAACACGATTCTCAATAAATGAGCACTCCCAGAATATCCAATGTATGAAGCCTCTGGTCTAAGCTGCAAAGTTACATCCAACCTAAAGGAAACCAGAAAGCACTCAACGAATGACATGCAAGCTAACAGAAGATCTAAGCACCAACCCAATCAACATCCAAATTGAGTTGTGAAGTCATTCAAGATGAAGCCTTCCACAAGTAGATTAGAAGAAGACTTCAGTAACTGACTAAGGAAAGTCAACAAATGCAGTAGTTGTTAAGTTAATAGAAGACAATGATCTTGGGATTACCCAGGATCGTAGTGTTTTCCAGACAAAGAAGGAACTGATGGAGTGTACACAAAGATACTGGTCAGCCTATGAAGAACAAGGCTAAAGTGATTAAGCATTGGGTCAGTCCATTGATGATAAGTGAATGGGAGATCACAAGGAGAAAGCGAGCTTAACATGCCACAAATCTGAAGTGTCTTGCTATTCAGAAGGGGACAGAACAAGGAGTCAAGCCATCAGTATCTGAGAGTAGTCGAGGAAAATAGAAGTGTTGAAGCACTGCACAATAGAAGGAAGAGGTGTTCTACATTGAAGATCCAATATACATTCTTCAAGATCGTAGTGTTGTCTCTACCTGTTAATGAGCAACATTCAACAAGACACTACGATCAGGTCCAAGAAGATATACATCAGAATCGTTGAGTTCAGTCATTTGAAGGTTGAAGCATTGGCAACGGTTCAGTCTGAAGATTTATATTCAAACAGAGCTTATTGAAAGCATCGATGCAAAAGGACAACCTCTGATCGAGAAATCAGAAGGAGGAAATAAATTCAACTACCTGCCCGAGACATCAATGTGACATCTCTGACAGGGTAGGTGAAACAGTAGACTGCAGTGTCAGAAAGTAATAAAGGAGATGTCATGTCACATCTGCAGTCTACACCAAATAACTCGAGATCTTCAAAGCAATTCAAAAAGTTTTCAATGGCTATATATCAACGGAGAGATTGGGAAGGAGTATAAATAAGCAAGAGCTTCAATGATCAAGAGTTGTTGATGATTACTAAGTTGTAGAATCGTTGAGTTGTTGGAATGCTATATTGTTGACTCTACAAGTTCCACCAGAGCTTTACATGAACCAGTCTCAATGACAGTGAGACTTCGAAGGTGGAAGTGAAGCAGGCTTGAAGAAGGACTTGAATAAACTAAAGCTTCACTCAACAAAGATGAGAATGCCACTGAAGATGGAAACTAAGCTGAGAGCTGAAAAGGACAAGAAGATAGCATTCAGAAGAGTGGGAAAGCACAAAGAAGATCCAGAGAGGCACTCTACGAATCATCGTGAACCTAAATTCGAACCAAAACAAGTGAAGAACCATGTCTGCTAACCAGTCAAGAAGGGTTCAGGGAATGGTGATGGTGCATAGCTAACATCGTATAAAGATGAGCATAACAGAATGAAGATCAGATGCACCAAAGAAGAAGTAGTCCAGACTCAAAGTAGAATGCCAAGAGGACTATGCCAAGCTGCTAAGTACATAAGATGTTCGAGATTAAAGACATCTTAGCAGCTCAGCACCAACAACAACAACATCAACAAAAACCAGAAGTCAGGGCCTGAGGTGTCCTTGTCCGGAGGGACTAAATGAAGTTCCAAGCCTGCTGGGCTTGAAGAGTTCCTAGGGAACTAGAGAAGTTCCAAGGCTGCTGGCCTTAAAGAGTTCTTAGTGAACTGAAGTTCCAAGGCTGCTGGCCTTGAAGGAATCTTAGTGATTTAGGGTGCTGCCCTTCCTTAATGGAAATCCTGCTAGTTGAAAGCAGAAGAGTGGATTAGGAGCTTGAGTCTCTGAAACACTTAAAATCCCTTGTGTCTTTTACTTTATGTCATTTACATTATGCACCTAACTGCTATAACTGCTATGCATGTATTAACTGTTTATAACCTAAGTAACTCTAAGAACAGTGTATGTATGATTATGAATATATCAATGAAGGGGATCTTTTACTTATTTTGTTGTGCTCGAAAAGATTTTTATGTTTGTCATATGCTAAATTATTAGCAATACAAAATTAACGAGAAAAGTATTTGAAATTAAAAGGATCTATTCAACCCCCCCCCCCCTTCTAGATCTATTGTGTGCCTACTGGGAACTAATAATTGGTATCAGAGTAGGTTCTCATGCTATATTCAAAAGCTAATCTCTTTGAGTCTGAACCGAGGCACAAACATTTTTCTAAACTTAGTTTAGTAGTAAGTCACTTGTAAATGTAGATGAGCTCACACGTTGGAAATATTGTGTACGGGTAAATGTGTATATACACCTAAAACTGTTCAGATTGGTCCATTTTCTTAAATGTCATTACAACAAGACCAATCCTTGGCCGCAGTCAATCTTGTAGTCTGAAGACCAGGCGAGGAAGCACAAGTGACATCAATAGTAAAGAGGCAAACATCCACCAGCCTGAAAGATGAAAATGCCATACATGCTAAGAAGTGCTTATCTAGAGAAGAACTTCTCAATTATGTATTTGGCCAACCAGCAGCTGGATGTGAACCTTGTGGACTCAAGAATGTCAAAGAACTAAAGGTGCCTAGATTCTTTTAGCTTACATCTTCAAGACCGTGACTGATTGATTAAAGGACAACTGAAGCAACAAGCTATCAAGAGCAAATGAAAAACAATGCACATCAATGCCTAACCTCAGTATATCAAAGTTAAATGACTGTTAAGAAACTAAACATAGAAAGGTACGGTTCTTCACTAATACAAATTTGTACATCATGTTGCACCACCTTATGCACTATAACAGTATTCTATCAAGAGACCATATTCTACCTAAAAAGGGGAAGAGAGAAAGTACAATGAGGTTGGAAACTCAAATGCTAACAAACCTTCTCTCCATTGAAGCTAAACACATAACACATAACCCTATCAGTCTATAAAACATATAAAACCTAACCTCAAGTCAAACTTTTACAGTCTAAGTCGAGTTCGGTATAATTTTGACATCCCGACGGCCTAGTAGGATAATTATCGAGTTTAAATTTAATTAAACTCTGCCTAATATCACTAAGACTTGGTCTAAACTGGTTCACAAATATCTTAGATAATTTATTATCAGTCAAAATATTTTTCATAAGCTCATAATAATTTTTAAATAATTATTATCATTTATCATGATTTTTCCAATCATTAATATTGTATTTTTATAAATTAAATATAATATAATTCCATTATCATTAATATTTATTTAATATTAAATATTAATGAAATATATGTCATAATATTATAATATATTTATAATATCTCAAAGTATTTTAAATACTTTATTATTACTTTTAAATGATTTTAAAGTAATTAAAACCATTATTAATTAACCGCCTTTAATATTAAATATTAATATTTTCATGACAAAATATCAAAAGTTATATTTTATAACTTAAAATATTTTTATAACACTTAAATAATTTTTATATGATTTTTAAATCATTAATTCTATTTTTCCACAATTTATTTAATATATTTATTAAATAAATTAATTACCATCAATATTAATTTATTAATAAAATTCTCCAAAAATAATAAAAATTACATTTTATAACTCAAAATATTTTTAAACACTTTATTCTTATTTCAAATGATTTTTATAATATTAAAATAATTTTCTCTATTTTATTTAATACACTAATTAAATAAATTAAATATCATTAATATCCAAATAATTATAAATATTAATGAAAAATACCCCTAATTATCAAAAGTTAATTTTTATAATTTAAAATAATTTTTAAAATAATTTTGTAATTTTTAGAATTTATTTTCTATTTTTAATCAATTTTTGAAAATTCAAAAAATTAAATTAAATAAACCGTCGATATAGCCTATAGCGCCGCTTTCCGTCGCTGTAGGTGTTTCTTGGGCTCAAGAACACTAACAGCCGGCTTAGCAATGGTCTTACTTTGACCGTTCATAATTCTTTGTTCATACAAGTTCTGAGCTATCTACGTCTTTGATATTGTAGTATGTATGTAACACTACAATTATCAACTTTCATCTTGGTCATACAACATCATATCATGAAGATCTGGTCCATTAAAGTAGCTGTCAGAGCTTTATGGGTTTTCTTGGTAACCTAAAAACCGAGGCAGTTTCGAGTGCCAACTTTCTAGCTCGATTTTATATAAGTTCGGGTCATTCGTTTGTTGTTCTCATGGTCCACGTCTGTAGTAATCATGTCATAGAACATAAATACAACAACAGATCAATCCAACTATAACAGAATCACAAGTTACAATTCGGTAAAAGCCTGTCAGAAGGTTGTTCTTATGGTTTCTGGAAATTCCAGAAATTCTAAGTCAAGGCCGAATGGCCTACTTTGACCACCTGTTGCGTTTGATCTGTTGATTATTTACACAATCTAAAGCCATATATATATAGTACATATGTCAGGCTATAAACTGGATACAAACACATCATCAAAAAAACTTAACAACTGACAGATCAAGGCTTTGCAAATTCTTGTCAGACTTGGTTATATGATTTCTGGGTTACCCAAAAATCATCCAGTCTCGGTCAACGGAGTTTGACCATGAATATCTTACAATCTGGAAATGGAATGATTGTGATTCCACTTCCAGATCAAAGACCTCATGTCAGACTATGGATCTAACACATAAAACAAGAAAAATCATAAATAGAGAAGAATCTAAGGCCATTGACATTTGGTTGTCAGACCACTTTAGTGTTCTTGAGCAGTTTTTGAAAACATCACTTTTAAAGCCATTTGATGCTATAGATCTATGATGGATCATCATAGATCATCTCAAAACATATTCTAGCATGATTCTAAACACATAAACACATACCTCGACTAAGCATACAAGATCAAAGTATTAGCTATGGTTTATACCTTCTATTAAATATGCTTTGATCTTAGCTCTTCAAATCTGTTCTTGGTGATCTAGGGGGTGTTCTAAGGACTGATAAACTAGGGATTTTCGGACGTTTGGGTGAGAGAGAAGTGAGTTGAGAGTTAGGTAACAAATGAGCAATTTTGGTAACCTTTCTCTCTCTTTAATCACTTATACATAGATACAATGCATGCATATGATGCTAGGTGTCAAGTTGGATCAGATTTGCTGAAGTTAAAAGTCAAATGTTGAGCATTAGTTGGTGAACAACTAAAGTTGTTGGAAAATTTTACAAGTTACTTAATAAAAAATGTAAAAAGGGTATTTTCATTTGCATTGTAATTTTAATGGCATTCTAGACATTTGTCCAAACCCTTAGGGTTTAATCCTTAGGGTTTAACCCTAAGGTTCTAACCCTTAGGTTTTACAACATTAATTTCTAGGATTTTCTAATTAAGGTTTTTAAAATAGAAAATTAAGATTTTTAAACTATAATTAGGGTTTTCTAATTATACTAAAGTTTACTAATCACATTAGGCTTGCTGATTAGGATTAATATTTCCTAATTAAAGATTTTAAATAATAATTAGGGTTTTCCCCCAAAATGGGCATTAGGGTTTATAACCCGAGAATTAGGGTTTTCTAAATAGTCAATTTGGGTTATCTCTAATTATATTTATAATCATAAATACTTAAATCAGTAAATTTAGCCTTTGAATTCCCAAATTAGAGTTTCGGATTCCCGAAACTGAAATTAGGGTTTTCAGAGCCGGTATTAGGGTTTCTTATCCATCGCTAGGGTTTTCTATCTGAACGTCAATGTTCTTAACATAATATTAGGGTTTGGACACTAATATAATTTATTTGGTCAACCCTTGACCCTTAACCACATTCTACACACATATAATACCATATACACAGAACTTATACGCTTAATACTACAAGCCTTCACCAAAATATTTTAAATCCATAAAATTTCTTCCAAGAAATGTCAAATCCATTCACTTATTTTATGTCTAGGTTTATTATGAATTAACCTTAATTCTATCTTTTGAGATTTAAAAAATATATATAAATTCTCGGGTTGTTACAGAGTCATTAACATAGACAACTTTTCCCGACCCTTCCTACTTAAGGCGTCAGACTCTACATTTTCTTTTCCTAGGTGATACAAGATTTCACAGTCGTAATCCTTTATCAACTCTAGCCATCTCCTTTGTCTCATATTTAAATCTTTTTGTTTGAAGATATATTTTAGACTCTTATGGTCCGTGTATATCTCACATTTCTCTCCATATAAGTAATGCCTCCATATCTTTTAGGCAAACACTACCGCGGCCAGTTCAAGATCATGAGTATGATAAACTTTATCATAATCCTTCAACTGTCGTGATGCATACGCAATGACCTTGCCATGCTGCTTGAGCACGCAACCAAGTCCTCTATGCGAAGCATCGCTATAAACTACAAAATTCCCTATATCATTGGGTAAGGATAATACAGGTGGTGCTTCACTAAACCTTTTCTTCAGTTTTTGGAAACTGTCTTCACACTTCTCAGTCCACACGTACTTCATTGTCTTCCTTGTAAAATTAGTCAACGGAGTAGCTATCTTTGATAAATCGTGGATAAATCTTTGATAGTTACCTGCTAAACCTAGGAAACTTCGTACCTCAGTCGGCGTTTTTGGCTGTTCCCAATTCATCACTGCTTCCACCATTGTTGGGTCCATTGAAATTCCATCGCGGTCGATAACATGTCCTAAAAATTGTACCCTTTCTAACAAAAATTCTCACTTAGTGAATTTCGCATATAACTTCTCCTTCCATAGTGTCTCCAACACTAATCTTTGGTGTTCAGCGTGATCTTCTGGTGTCTTAGAATAGACTAGAATATCATCGATAAACACTACGATGAACTTGTCCAAATATTGTTTGAACACTTTGTTCATCATATCCATAAATACAACTGGTGCATTTGTCAACCCAAACGACATCACCAGAAATTCGTAACTGACGATACCTCATTCGCTAATCTATCTTAGAAAAATACTTTGCCCCTTTCAACTGATCAAAGAGATTATGTGAGGGCCCCGAATCTGGGTCAACTGTGAGAGCCCCGAATCCGGGTCCCAAATCATCGCGTATCTGGTACAATCATTCTAACACTATTACTATTTGCGGAAGATATAAACATAAATTATTTATACAATAACTTACACACTTTTCTCCAAGGTCAAGTAACCTTAACTTTTACATAATTCATAACTTGTCTAACACATAACATTATTATACAATACTTATACAAACTTAAAGCTGGAACTGTCTTTGACCATTCCTTGTATCCGACTTATTCGTCTTAATATGCAATGTTTATCATGATATAGCAAGGGTGAGCATAAGTTTTCCCAGCAAGTTTAAGTTCAATAATTTAATGATATATCATGATTGAAAGAATAATAAGTTGGCAATAATTCAACAATATAGTTGTGAATTAGCACGAACAAACTTTTGACTGAACAAGTATTAAACATGAATAAATATATCTGGACCGAATGGTAATGAAGGTGATCAGCCTTTCATACTTGACTTATACATGCAATATGTACATAGTACAATTCTACAATGGCAATCAGCAATGATTATCCATAATCATATCTGAATGAAACAATTCTAAGTAGAGTTAAGTAAAACTTGAATGTTTCGTTGATTTTCGTTACGCAATTTATTAAGCTTTGACTGAAGACCTAATATAATATATAAATAATATCGATAAACAAATTAGAATAATATCATCACAATATAATACTATTATATATATATATATATATATATAATAACCTTAACACATAACTCTACCATTCTACACACAACACACATAAGACTCCTAGATCAAGTCAAACTCATCGCAAATTAAATTTGAACCCTACACAAATCGACATCCCGCGGTCTACTAATGGACAAAATTTTGAGTTTAAGTTCAATTAAACTCAGATAAACACTTTAACCATTATCTAAGATAATTTATTAACGATTAAAATATTTTCATAAGTTAAGTAATAATTTTTAAATAATTATTATCATTTATCATGAATTTTCAATCATTAATATCGTATTTATATAATATACATACCACAATATTCTATTATCATTAATATCTATTTATTATCAAATATTAATGAAATACATGTCATAATATTATAATATATTTATAATATCACAAAGTATTTTAATACTTTAAAATCACCTTTATATGATTTTAAACAATTAAATTCATTATCGATAATTGCTATTAATATTAAAATATTAATATTTTCATGACAAAATATCAAAAGTAATATTTTATAACTTAAAATATTTTTATATTATAACACTTAAATCATTTTTATATGATTTTGAAATCATTAATTCTATTTTTCCATAATTTCTTATACCATAATATAATTTGTTAGTTCTAGTAGAGTGAAGTTATTTAGAAGGGGGGTTGAATAAATATTTGAAAATCTTTTCGTTTTAACTTGTTCTTAGATATTGATTAAAACTTTCATGGAATTAGTATTTGTTTTAATCTTCTTTACCAAGCAATGGAGTTATCTTGCGAGTAAAAGCGGTTATAGCAGAGATATAGCGATTATAGCATGAATGTAAACGACACAGATTGTTTTTAAGTGGTTCGAGCACTTTCAAAGCTCCTAGTCCACTCTTCTTCTTCAACGAGTAGGATATACACTAAGGATGTCTTTTACAATCTTCCGAATCACATGTGCATTCCTTCTAGACCAAAGCCAGCCTAGGAACTTCTCTAGTTCACTCTTGAACTCTTCAAGTCCAAAGCAGACTTGGCTTTCTTCTGATTCACTATTTAACTCTTCAAGTCCAGCAGACTTGGTATTCTTCTTCAGTTGATTGATAGTTGTTGAGTTCTTGATGGTTGCTACTCAGTTGTTGTGTAAGCACTGGTTCGTTAAGAACTGAGTAGCTGAGCAAGCTTTGTAATATCTCAGATAGTAGAGTTGAGCTTGAGAGAGATGTTCACGTTGTTTGATTAATGCTTGCTTATTTCTCTCTCATCTGTCTGATCTGTATATATGTGATGTTGAAAACTATCCGTTGGATCCATCCGTTGTGGCATTAAATGCGTCTCGAACTTTTGTACCGTGATGGAGACATTTACGCACATCTTTTGAATTCGCATTACGCCCATCGACACCGTGAAATGCTTTCTCACCTACCACCTGAAAAGGTATTTTGTCCCTCTTACCCATGGTACTATCCTTAGCTTCTTCACTACGTTTCTTTGTTGCATACCAAGGATATTTCATATATTTTGGGACTGATGAGCACTGCAGCATCTGGGATCCATTCCTCACTTGTTGAAAACATAGATCATGAGGCTCGACGTTTTCTGACATGAGACAGATGATGCTCTACGATTTGGATAGTGTTGTTCTACGATTTAGATCGTAGTGTCTTTGACATCCTTGCACACTACGATGCTATTAGTTGAGAGTACTATGATTTCCCTGTAAAACCTCGTACACTACGATCTTCTCTTGCTCGTGTTGTTGACTCTACGTTCCCGAGAGCACACTACGATCGTTGACTTGTAAACTTCATGTTTCCTTTAGCACACTACGATCGTGGAGTTAGCTCGGCAATCGTTGGGACCACTCTACGAAATACGAAGAGTCTCCTTCAAGGCAGGCATACTACGATCTTCAGGCTCTACGTTTTCTGCCTTAACTTTTGCAATGTTGATCAGATTGATGCACTATGATTTCTTCAAGACTAATCTATTACATCTTAAGATTAACCTAACAGTTTTGATCTCTCTATCTATACATTCTTTAACAGAATGATACACGTTGAAAGCTTAGATCAACCTAACAATTTTGATCTATCACTAAGTCCTTGTACATATATTCATTTACGGACCTTACAAATAATCATGAACATATACATTAAAACATCAAATCATAATATGCATTCTCCCAACAATCTCCCCCTATTTGATGTTAACATAACCAAGGAGATTTCTTGTCATGATTATTAGTGACTAGATGCATTTGCAGGAAATTTAAACATGACTTAGTATTTCAGTGAGCAGCTGAAATGTCTAGAGAATAAGTATGAATTTATTGATGATCAAAAGATATTATAATTCAGCATTACATCAATAGGAAATTTAAGTTTTAACTTATCTCTGCTTCCTTGACCTCTTATGTGGAGGTGGGTTGGCATACTCCTCAAATTTCTTCTTTTCCTTTTGAGCTTCCTCATTTCTTGCTAACTCTTCCGGATCGCTTAGACTTAGAACTAGATTCTCTTCATGTCTGCAAGATGAATCTTTGGATCTCCAATTGGCATTCTTATGCGTCAGTGAGACACGTCTTGTGAGCTAGGAGTTGGCTCCTTATGACTTCGAGAGAATAGTCAGAGGAATAGTCATTATTTTTCTGCCGACCGGATCGTTGAGTCTCGATGATGTCTTGCGGGAGGGCTTCGTGATGTCCGAGCATGAAATTGACTTCTCCCCTTTCTTGAGTCCGAGAATTTAGACAATTTTATTAATTGATTGATTTAAGGTCAAATATTAGACCTAGATAGAAAATAAGTGTATGCGCTTGATGTTATTGGGAAGGAATTTTGAGGATTTCAAAATTTGTGAAGGATTTAGTGAATTATTCAAGATTAAGGATTTTGTGAATATGTTATTCGTTAAGTTTATGATTATGATTATGTGTTCGTAACGTGGTTAAGGGTCAAGGGTCGATCGATAAATTATATCTCGTGTCAAACCCTAATATTATTTAACGCCAACGTCAGATAGAAAAATTATAACGATTTATAAGAAACCCTAGAAATCGCTTCTCGAAACCCTAGTTTCAGTCTCGGAATCCAAACCCTAATTCGGATATTAAAAACCCTAGATTGGGAATGCAATGCTATGTATAAGGTTTAACATTATTAATTATAAATTAATTAGGGAAAACCCTAATGAATTAATGGAAACCCTATTTGAGTATTAGAAAACCCTAATACCATATCCGAAAAATCCTAATTTCGATTTTGAATATTTGAAACCCTAATCTGAAATATAACTAGAATTATAATGCTCAAGTGATTTAAATTATAAGCTTAATAGGGTAAAGCTTAATTATTTAGCAAACCCTAATTTCCAAAAAATTTGAACCCTAATTATTCTGTCTGAAACCCTAATCGGGATATTAAAACCCTAAGTGGGAAGCTTGAAGTTAAGTATAGAGTTTCTATGTAATTAATTGTAAGTATAATTAGGATAACCCTAATTGATTAATTGAAAGCCCTAATTTCAAATATAGAAAACCCCGACATGCAATTAGAGAAAACCTAATTATTAACTTATAGAGTTAATGTTAATTGTGAAGCCTTAACCCTAATTAGCAAGCTTGAATGAGATTAGTAAACTTTATTGTAATTAGAAACCCTAATCTAAATTAGGAAAACCTAATTTCTAAATTTGAAAGATCATTTTCTATGTAAAATCCTAATTAGTGGGTTATAAACTCTAATGACCAATTATGATCCTAATTGCAAAATTAGCAAATTTAATTAGAAATAATAATCCTAATCGGCAAGCTTAATTTATGATTAGAAATTATAATATAATTATCAAATCCTAATTATAATTTAGAAATATTAAATTTCTATTTTTTAAAACCTAATAGGTGTGAGAAGTTACCAAAGTACCACGACTTTTTATGAGCCAAATGACCAAGATGCCCTTTTAGCATTATTTAATAAGATAACTTGTGTAGGTTGCCATAACTTTAGTTGGTGACCTAATCTTGACTTTGTACAATCTAAAACTCCAAAGAACTCAAATTTAATTCAAATAGCCTAGGTAAGCAACATACATTGTATTTATATAATATAGAGATTAAAGAGAGAAAAGCCACTTACATTTTCATTTTCAACCAAGCCCTTCTCTCTCTAGAAATTCGGAGTTAGAAAGATAAAAGTGATGAGATGAAGCATGATCACCATAGCAACTTAAGAATGTAATCGTAAGTCGAAAACCAAGATCAAAGCTTAAAGGTATAAGAACCCTAATTTTAAAAATTTTAGATTTGATGTTAAATATTGTAAGTTGTTGTTGAAAGTTGTGTATTAGGGTGTCTATAAGTGATCTCGGGTTGATAGATCATGGATCTATAACATCTAGATGCACGAATTTAATGTTTTCTAAAATCTGAAATCTGAAAATTCTTGTCTCGATAAATAAATGTCGACATCATCATGATCGAAGTCTCGTTAGTTGTTTTGTGTTTTCGATCGCTTGTATTGATAGTATGTTATCCGGTCTTTACTCAAAACTCTAAGCAAGTCCAGATCTTGTCTAGATCAAAAAGTTATGAACTATCAAACCTAGTCGATCGATCACAAAATTACTTTCTGGCAAATTAAAAATTCCTGCACTTCGACAAGGATTTCACTATTTCGATCTTGCTAGTTTTTATGTTTTTGGTCGAATTGTTGGTCAGTATCTTGTAAACCGGTATGTGATATACACATGGAAGTCATTATAACACTTCAAATTTAACAGATCGTTTATAATCTTGGTCAAACTAGCTCGACCGATTCGCTTTTGATGAAGATTCGAAAACCCGTAATCTTCAAGAACCAAATTTCCCGACATGTAGTTCGACCGATTAAAATCTCATTTCTTGTTGTTGTTAGTCGATCTCATTAATGGGATGTTGTACCGACATGTGGTCTACCTTATGGAACCAATATTTCACCCAAACAAATTACGTATCACCGCTTATAAGGATCGAAAACTAAGATTTTCGATCGTTTTTCATTTTCCGAAAACCCGTAAATGAAGAACAAATATTGTCGTACATTTGCTAGCTTAGATCTTGTCGTGATGTTGTGTTATGATCTAGATGATGGTTGGTTATTGTAGTAGTACATTTCTACTACATAATAAGAGTCTTAGTTAGCCAAAATCATGTTGGTACTCATGAATCATAAATTTTCATCAAACCTACCTAGTCAAGACACCGCCTATGAACGCTCGGGCAATTTCAAGAACACTCAAGAACACCTATAGCGATTTTTCGTCAATATAGTAGGCTTTTTAATGACGCTTATTTTCTAAAATAGATTATTTTATTAAATAAATAGAAATAAATGATTTTAAATTATTAAAATACATATTAAATTCAAAAATTATTTTAAGGTCCTAAAAATAGTTTTTAATTATTTTGAGTATATTTCAAAAATATTTAATATTTTTGGAATATAAATGGTATTTATTTATTTAATATTAATATTAGATAAATTATTTAAAAATAGTTTTAATTCATGAAAAATTATAAAAATTATATTATGGTGTTAGAAAATATTTTAAGTTATTTATGATGACTTTTGATATTTTGTGATGAATTTCATTAATATTTATTATTAATGGTAATTAGTTTATTTAATAAATATATTAAATAAAGTATGGAAAAATAGAATTAATGTTTTAAAAATCATATAAAAATGATTTAAGTGTTATAAAAATATTTTGAGTTATAAAATATAACTTTTGATATTTTGGCATGAAAATATTAATATTTTAATAATTATAGCAATTATCTGATAATGGATTTGATTGTTTAAAAATCATAGAAATGTGATTTTAAGGTATTAAAATACTTTGATATATTATAATTATATTATAAAATTATGTTATGATTTGATATTAAATAAATATTAATGATCAAGGAATAATGTGGTATTTATTTTAATATCGCTTATTGATTAATGTTTTGAATTACTTTAAAAACATTTAAAAGAAGTAATAAAGTATTGAAAATACTTTGAGATATTATGAATATGAAATAATATTGTGGCATGTAATTCATTAATGGTTATTATTAAATAATATTAATGACTAAGGAATTATGTGGTATTTAATTCATTTAAATACGAGTTTAATGATTGGAAAATCATGATAAATGATAATAATTACTTGAAAATTTATATGAGCCTATGGAAAATTATTCTGACTGACTAGAAAATTATCTGTGATAATTGTTAAGTGTTTAAGCAGAGTTTAATTGAACTTAAACTCGAGTATCGAATTTACTGTAATCGCCTTGATGTTAGAATTGTGTCGATTACAACTCGATCGAATAGTTTGACTTGAGACTAAGTCTTGTGTCAGATGATCGATAGGATTATGTGATAAATGTGTTTAGGTTATTTTATGTCGTGATGATATTATTCTAATATTTGAGATCTAGATTATCTCAGATTAGGTCTTCTGATAAAGCTAAGTTATTTTTCGATTCGGTAATCAAATCTAAACATGCAAGTTTGTTTTCTTAACTCTACTAAGAGTGTTTCATTCAGATATGCTTATGGTTAATCGTTATCGATTACTATGTAGAATTGTACTCAGTATATCTTGTATGTATAAGTCGTATGAAAGGTCGATCACCTTCATTACCAGCTTGGTCCAGATATATATTGTTCATGTAATACTTGTTCACCAAAAGTTTGTTCATGCTAATTCACAACTACATTGTGAATTATAGCCACTTTTATTATTCGACTCTTTCAATCATGATATATCCTTAAATTGTATTTAAACTTGTCAAGGCAACTTTCATGCTCACCTTTGCTATATCATGATAAAACATTGCAGATTAAGGTGAATGCGCTTGGATACAAGGGAATTTAAAGACGCTTCCAAATTAAAGTTAATGTGCGATTAGTTTTGTAATAGTCTTGTATGATAATGATGTCATATGTTAGATAAGTTAATGTGTATACTTATGGTTACTCAATTGGGATAGTGTATAATGTTTAATGTATAAACAATTTATGTTTATATCTTCCGCAATGCTTATAGAAATAGTGAACCGGATCCGCGGTGATTCGGGACCCGGATTCGGTGTTTGACTCTCACGATTCTTCGAGGTTGGTAAGTAGAGGTTGGGTTACTCTTTTCCTTGATGAAACCTGCACCAAATGATGAGATCCTTTTACTTTTCTCGAGTATAACTAGAGACAGTTAGAACAAGGTTGAATCGGTACTTCCAACTGTGAGGATTTCACAAAAGCAATGCCTCTACCAAAACTTGAGACATTACTAGTGCTAGTTTCCATTGTCTTTTCCACACTTAGCTCGAGATGGATTCCCAAAAGCCTAAGCTGTGTTTCTCGTCGAATGTGCTTCTCCTCGACTAGAGAAGCGAAGCGGTCCATGGATGATGAGGATTTGTTTTATGCAAAGATAGTCTTCTCTAGATCCTCAATTTTAGAGGTTAGCTTAGACTCTCTTTGTGAATGATGTGTGTTTGTCTGTTTTAAAGTTTCATTCTCAGCTTCAAGCTTGGAGAGAAGATTAGTACTTAGAAGGGCTGTTTCAAGCTCTTCTTGAACTTTCTTCTTCTTCTCTTGAAGAAGTGAATGATCTTTAGACAAGACTCTGAACCACTTCATGTATTGATGTAGGTCAGTGGTTATGCCATGCAAAGCAGTTCTTAAGTCACTTATATCTACATCAGGAGAATTAAAATCAAATACCTCATCGATACTTACATCATGTATGTTTAGGCTTTGTTTGTCCTTTGCATGTTTGGCCATTAAGTACAGATTGGCCATACGTGGTTCTTCCTCATCTCCGGAGTCTGCGTTTGAGTCATTATCTGAATCACTCCACGATCCTCCGGCAATCAGGCCTTTGTCTCTTTTCTAAGGCCTCTTGGTTCCTTTGTATTCTTTCTTTGCATGAGATTTCTTCTTTAGTTCTTCTTTGATAGGCTTGTTGCAGTTGGCAATGAAATGACCAGGTTTCTTGCAGTTGTAGCATAAATCATTCATTTGTTCCTGGCTGACGTAGTTACTGACTTTCTTTGGCTTGCCGGTTCTGCCTTGTCGCATGAACCTTCTTAGTCTCTTTACCAACATAGCAAAGTCATCGTCATCGTCTTCATCATCATCAGAGTCAATCTCAGTTATGACTTTTGATACACCTTCATTTGCCTTGAGAGCAACACCCTTATCCTTTCTTCTTCCTTCTGATAAGGTTTCAGCGCGTTGGGTCAACTCTAGTTCGTACGTCAGGAGATTTCCATATAGTTGTTGAACTGTCATCTCATTAAGATTCTTTGATTCTCTTATTCTTTGTGGTCTTTGCATCCCACCGCTTTCTAGTAGGGCTCTCATGAACTTTATGGTTAGATCCTTGTTAGGATAGATCTTCCCATACGCTCGTAGAGAGTTGAGCAGAACGGTGAATCTTTCATAAGTTGTAGTCACATTTTCTCCCTGCACATGAGCAAACATTTCATACTGCTGTGTTAGGAGAGACTGCTTGTTCTCTCTGACTTCTTCGCCTTCGTCGCATAATCGCCAGGTTATTCCCAAACTTCCTTAGTTGTTTTGTTGCTTACAACATTTTCAAACAGATCGTCCTCTAAGGATTGGAACAGGATGTTCTTTGCCTTTTTATCAAGTTGGACAGCTCTCTTCTCTGTGTCTGTCCATTCTTCTTTCAGTTTGATTTGTACTCTATTTGGATCGTCAATGGTTGGTGCAAGCTTTGTTGGTATATAGGGCCCATTAAGAACAGTCTCAAATAGATCTTCATCTATTGAGTCCATTAAAGCTTGTATCCTGACTTTCCAGTTAGCAAATTTATCCTTATTGCACATAGGTGGCTAGCTGCCTCCCCCGGTCCTGGATTCGCTTGGTACGAGTGCCATTTGGATCTACTAAAGCGTGTAAGCTATAAAATAGAACCTTCTTTGATAACAATTATTAGTTCCTAGTAAGGACAAGTTATCTAGAAGGGGGAGGGGGGGGGGTTGAATAGATATTTGAAAATCTTTTCGTTTTAACTTGTTCTTAGATAATGATTAAAACTTTGCGGAATTAGTATTTGTTTTAATCTTCTTTACCAAGCAATGGAGTTATGAGTGAGTAAGGCAGTTATAGCAGATATAGCAGTTATAAAAGTTATAGCATGAATGTAAACGACACAGTTGTTTTTAAGTGGTTCAGAGAACTCAAAGCTCCTAGTCCACTCTTCTACTCAACGAGTCGGATATCCACTAAGGATGTCTTTTACAATCTTCCGAATCACACGATTCCTTCTAGACCAAAGCCAGCCTAGGAACTTCTCTAGTTCACTCTTGAACTCTTCAAGTCCAAAGAGACTTGGCTTTCTTACGCTTCACTACTTAACTCTTCAAGTCCAGCAAAGTTGGTATTCTTCTTCAGTTGATTGATAGTTGTTGAGTTCTTGATGGTTGCTACTCAGTTGCTGTGTAAGAACTGGTTCGTTAAGAACTGAGTAGCTGAGCAAGCTTTGTAATATCTTAGATAGTAGAGTTGAGCTTGAGAGAGATGTTCACGTTGTTTGATTAATGCTTGCTTGTTACTCTCTCATCTGTCTGATCTGTATATATGTGATGTTGAAAACTATCTGTTGGATCCATCCGTTGTGGCATTAAATGCTTCTGAACTTTCTATACTGTGATGGAGACATTTACAGACATCTTCTTCGATTCGCATTCGCCCATCGACATCGCAGTCGCTTTCTCACCTACCACCTGAAAAGGTGTTTTGTCCCTCTTACCCATGGTACTATCCTTAGCTTCTTCACTACGCTTCTTTGTTGCATAGTAAGGATATTTCATATATTCTGGGACTGATGAGCACTGCAGCATCTAGGATCCATTCCTCACTTGTTGAAAACATAGATCATGAGGCTCGACGTTTTCTTACATGAGACAGATGATGCTCTATGATTTGGATCGTGTTGTTCTACGATTTAGATCGTAGTGTCTTTGACATCCTTGCACACTATGATGCTATTAGTTGAGAGTACTACGATTTCCCTTTAAAACCTTTGTACACTATGATCTTCTCTTGCTCGTGTTGTTGACTCTACGTTCCCGAGAGCACACTACGATCGTTGACTTGTAAACTTCATGTTTCCTTTAGCATACTACGATCGTGGAGTTAGCTCGGCAATCGTTGGGACCACTCTACGAAATCCGAAGAGTCTCCTTCAAGGCAGGCACACTATGATCTTCAGGCTCTACGTTTTTTGCCTTGACTTCTGCAATGTTGATCAGATTGATGCACTATGATTTCTTCAAGACTAATCTATTACATCTTAAGATCAACCTAACAGTTTTGATCTTTCTATCTATACATTCTTTAACAGAATGATACACGTTGAAAGCTTAGATTAACCTAACAATTTTGATCTATCACTAAGTCCTTGTACATATATTCATTTAAGGACCTTACAAATAATCATGAACATATACATTAAAACATCAAATCATAATATGCATTCTCCCAACATAATTTTTCATGATTTTTCATGTATAAAAATCATTTTTAAATAATTTATTTAATATTATAATTAAATAAATTAAATACCATTTATATTCCAAAAATATTAAATATTTATGAAATATACTCAAAATAATTAAAAACTATTTTCGGACTTTAAAATCATTTTTAAGAATTTATTTTGTATTTTTAATAATTAAAAACCATTTATTTCAATTTATTTAATTAAAATAATTATTTTTGGAATTTAATTATTAATAAAAGGGCCCTATAGCGACAGAACTGTCGCTATACGTGTTCTTGAGTGTTCTTGAGCATTTTCCGAAATTCATGTCGATGTGAGCGGGGGGGTGGTTTGACGCACATTAATCTATGATCCTTATGTGTTCTAGGTTTGTAATGATGTTAAAGTTGTAGTACTGACGTAGTAATAGAACCACAAAGAAGAATTATTGCCAAAACATAACACAACAGTAAGATATAATTAATCAAAAAGCTTGTCAGACCTGTTCTTCATTTCTGGGTAACCCAGAAATGAAGAAACGATCTGCAAATCTTTCCAAATTTCTTAAATCTTGCATTCTGGGTTTAGTTTGTGCGATCTATAGGTTCTAGCTTGTCGTCCTGATGTCAAGGTACCATTATATCACATAATATCAACTTAATAACAACACTAAATGAAGGTCTGATCCGATCAAACTACCTGTCAGGAAACGCCCGTTGAAGATCTGGGTTACCCAGAATCTCCTTTCGGCGTGATGGTCAACGCTAGTTTGACCCTAATTTAATCTGATTCTGTTACGGAATTTGGTGATCTAACAGCATGAGTGTGTAGTCCTTATACCTGTCTACAATATTAAAACAACAACTTGGCCAAAACTAACAAAAAGCAGTAAGATCAGAGGTCTACAAAACTTGTCAGAAGCTTTCTGAAAAAATCTGGGCTGCCCAGATTCCAGACTTCGTGATCGGTCAACGATATTTGACCAACAATAACTTACGATCTAGACATGCTATGACCCTGTTTCCAGTTTCAGATCACAGTCCTCATGTCATAGAACAGATACAAAACATAAAACACACAAAACATCTAACACAGGGAGATCTATGAGCCCTGACATTTGGTTGTCATACCAAAATTTGGGGTTCATAGATCAGTTCTAAAAACTTTAATTTCGAGCATCAAAATGATATGGATCTAAGTTTTAACAACTCAGATCATCAGATAACACCCTCTAGCACCAATCTAAACAACAACTAACATAAAATCAAATGATGTACTAAAATTAGGGTTTATACCTCATCCATGCTTTAATTTTGATTTCTGACTTCATGATCTGTTATTGGAAAGCTAATTATTGATATTATCATAACTTATCTCTCCTCTTCTCTTTCCATTTTCAAAATTTTAGAGAGAGAAAGCTTTGGCTCATATGAAAAATAAAGTAGCATTTTCTCTCTCTTTAATCTATATAAATATTGATATGTTGTTATGATCTTGATAATTTCGGCTGGGTGGGCTGGAGATTTAGGCCACATGGAGTTGGTGGAGTTGGTGGCCAATTCAATTGTCAATATATACAAGCAACATACTAAATAATGCACAAAGGGCATTTTGGTCATTTTGATTTTATTTTTAATGGCATACATGTCTTTTGCCATAACCCTTAGGGTTTAGGATTTGAACCCTTAGGAATTAGGGTTTGAACCCTTAGGTTTTAAAAATAAATTCTAGAATTTTCAAATTAGGTTTTCAAAATCGAAAATTAGTATTTCTAAATTATAATTAGAATTTTCTAATTATATTAAAATTTCTTAATCATAATTTAAATCTTGCTAATTAGGATTAGTATTTTCTAATTAAAATTGCTAATTTAGCAATTATGGTCAAAATTGGTCATTAGGGTTTATAACCCAAAAATTACGGTTTCTAATAGAAAAATAATTTTCTAATTTAGAAATTAGATTTCGTAACTACATTAGGGTTTTCTAATTACTTATAACTTGAAAATTAGGATTAATATTTCCTAACTAATATTAAAATTATTAAATCAACAATTAGATTTTTCCGAAACTTAGGGTTTTCTAAATCAATTAGGGTTTTTAACATCCAAAAATTAGGGTTTTCTAAATCAATTAGGGTTATCCCTAATTAGGTTATTATTAATAACGTTTAAACCTTATACTATCATTTGCATTATCAATTTAGGATTTTCAACATCCGAATTAGGGTTTCAGATTCCCGGAACTGAAATTAGGGTTTCCAGAACTAGTTTCTGAGGTTTCTTATAATTCATAAGAATTTTCTAACCGAACATTGACGTTCTTAATATATACCTAGGGTTTGTCACAGATATCGTTTATCTGGTCAACCCTTGACCCTTAACCACATACTGTACACATATACAACCATATACACAGAACATATTCTCTTATATCCTTAATCCTGAATAATTCACCAAAATCCTTCACAGAATTTTGAAATCCTCAAAATTCCTTCTCAAAAATATCAAACCCATACACTTATTTTCTGTCTAGGTTCTAATATTGAACCTTAAATCAATTAATAAAAAATTTTAAAATATTCAAATTCTCGGGTTGTCACAGATCATCGATCCTGGGCAATGGGTATTTATTCTTTATCGTTAACTTGTTCACCTCTCGGTAGTCAATACAAAGTCGTAACGATCCGTCCATCTTCACAAATAGTACCGGTGCTCACCACAGTGAAACTCTTGGTTTAATGTACTTCCTACCCAACAGTTCTTGTAATTGAACCATCACCTCCTTCATCTCTACTGGCGCCATACGGTACGGTGCCCTTGAAACTGGTTCCGCTCCTTACACAATATCTATTACGAATTCGGTCTCCCTATTCGGTGGAAGACCCGACAATTTACTTGGAAATACATCAAGAATTCTTTAACTATAGGTATTTGTTCCATTGTTGCTCCCACTCTCTGGGTATCAACAACATGACACAAATAACTTACACATCTCTTCCTCAACAATTTCCTAGTTTGTGTCATGGTAAGACAACATGAATGTCTCGGTGATTTATTATCGTAAAACAATACATGAGGCTGTCTCAACGTTCTAATGTTTATACATTTCTTTTGACAATCTATAATTGCACCATGGTTGAACAACCAATCCATCCCGAGAATTACATCGAATTCTCCCAACTTTATCTGTAACAAATCTACCGATAATTTACAACCTCGTATTTCTACACAACAATGCCTATGAATATTTTCAACAGGAATTATTTCTTCGTTTGCTACCTTAATATTCAAAGGTACAGACAATCTTTTGGGAAGTAATCCTAATCGTCTATCAAAATCACATGCTATGAAAGAACAAGTAGCACCCGAATCAAACAACTCATATGCATTTATATCATTGATCAGGATAATACCTGCAACTAAATCCCCTAATGCAACCGCATCTTGGACCGTCGTGTTAAAGGTGCAGGCCATCGGCCTACTCGTCTGAGTTGGACCACCAATAGCTAACTTACCGATATTAGCGCCCTTATTCCCATACGTCCTCATCTTTGGGCAGTTCTTCGCCATGTGATCAGTTGATCCACACAAGAAGCATCCATGGTTCTTTTTCAGACTTGGACAGTTAGGCAAAATGTGCCCCTCCTATCCACAGTTGTAGTATACTGCCTTTCACTTGAGATAAACTCCTAAGTGAGTCTTCCCACAGTTCTTGCATGCCTCTATCCTCTTCTTAGGGATCTCTTTGCTTCACTCCGGTATTCCCAGAGTTAAAACCCTTCCTCTTCAATCCATTGCCACTCCCACTGGCTCCTTCCATTTTCACTCCCCCGTCTACCTTATTTTTGTTCTTCTTCTCTCTGTGGTATTGGCTTAGAGCCTCATTACCACCCTCGGCAATTATTGCCTTTTCCAGAATGGTTCCAAAAGAATTACTTTGAAACACCGATATCCGGCTATAGAGCCAGGGTTTCAAGCGCTGCTCAAATCTCCTCGCCTTCCTCACCTCCGTGTCCACCTGATGTGAAGCAAACCTCGCCAGTTCATTGAACTTGGCAGCATATTGGGGAACTGTCATTTCCTCTTGTTTCAATTCTAGGAACCGAATCTCCATCCTCCCCTGCATACTCGTGGGAAATAGTTCTCGAAGAAAATCTCCTTAAACCATGTGCACATTAAATTTTCTATTCCAGCCCTAGCCTGGTTCGCCTCCCACAAGAAGTTGGCCTCTCTCTTAATCATATAGGTAGGAAAAGAAACCTTTTGCCCCTCTTCGACATTTGCAATAACAAATGCCTTTTCTATTTTATTTACCCATGTCTGGGCTTCTATAGGGTCCATAGTTCCTTTGAACTCCAGTGGACCAACGCTCTTAACATCTTTAAACGTAGTAGCTCGTACTACCGCATGATTTACGAGTATATTCGCCCCATTTCTATTGAAAGCAGCCGTTAATAAATTAATAAACTCTTGCATCGGGTTAACCGGTCCTCCTTCCGGTTGATTCACATTGGCTTCTTAATTTCGTTGTCTTCTTCTTGACGGCATTTTTACGTTAAGCTAAATAACACGTCATTATTACTTTATTCTGGTTAATTAGTTATTATTCATTATTAAACAATAACTTCAAACTCATTACACAACATGTTCCATAAAAGGCTTATATTGATTTGCTTCTTTGTAGTATAATACTAGATCATTCGTCATTACACAACCTTAGCTGATTACATTACTTTCTCGCAATTGCTTTCCAAAAATTTGGATTTACAAAAGACTACCCTTTGATATACAAAAGAGGGTTTTACGTCACTACTTAGATACAACATATTTACATATCTAACTCTACTATAGCTACTAACTAGTTTGTACATTTGCCTTATGGCATTCTCGTAATCTGCATTGGCAAGACCGGCTATCACATTTCGACTAATAGTATGCCGAGTCTGCCCTGCCTCTATCAAATACTCAGCCACTTGTTGCTGACAATCCTTGTGAGAACTCCTATGTATATAGGACGACATTCTACTAATCTTCTGCTTCTTGGCCTTTAGCTCCTGCCTGAGCTCAAAGACCTCCTGTTTCAGCTCGTGGACCTTGTCCTTCGCCAAAACTCTCTCATCGTGCTCCTCCTCCCACATCGTTTCCATGCATTTCTTGTCCTCCAAGATATCATGGTTCTCTTCCTTCAGCTCTCTTACCTCATTCCCCAACTGGATATTTCTATCCAATATTGTCATAAACAGTGCCTTCATTGACTCCCCTACAATATTGAACGACACCACCACTACTACAAAACAGTAAATAGATAATGCGTAAAAAACGTTGTAGAAGGTCTTATAGAAACATCGTATTTAAGGGTGTTGTCTATTTGACACCTTTATACAACATTTTTAAAACGTTGTAGTTTGACACATTACACAACGTTTATTTCTTAAAAATGTTGTATATTTGTTTTCCATAAATTCTTGGATGCTTGAAAACGTTGTACATGATATAATTCCACAACGTTTTCTGGCTTAAATGTTGTGGTTTGGTACATCAGACAACGTTTACACTCATTTATAAAACGTTTATAAGGTGTCATCTATTTAGACAAGTTTATACAACATTTTTAAAACGTTGTATAAAGACTTAAAATTGTTGTAATTCGTGCATATAACAATTGTTTTTATTTCATCTATATTTGAAATTACATACACAATGGTGCACCTGCAATGTTTGTAGGACTGCTAATGCTATATGCAACAAGCGCATGAAATATGAATGGAATATACCTGATGAACACGAAAAGCAAAACGGACACCTTGCAGGACCAAAAATTCTCTATTTGGTTCCTTCTCTGTCCATCCAATGCATCGGGTTACGATGCAACACGCTTCATGTATTTCCTTACCAATTGTATAAGAGAGATTGATTCATATATATATATATATATATATATATATATATTTGGGAGAGTTTAATTTCACCATCTTATTTACTCCATGAAATTTGTTTGTAAAGGTTTTAAAGCATACCTTGCCAACAACTCCTAAATCTTGTAACGAACAACCGTAATGCCAAATTCTCTCGATCGTGAAATGACCCGTATCCCTTGTACGCAATAATGCATAAACACTCTTCTCTACTCTGTGAAACATACAGATAGATGGCACATATTAATATTTAAAAACTCAAGAACATAAACAAAATATGGATAATATATAGAGAGAGAAAAGAACATACTTTTCAAGAAACTTGTACATTTTCTTCAAAGCAGACAAGGGAGATTGGGATCATCAACAAAAGAGGTGACTTGCTTCCCCAGCTTCATCAGGTCCTAATATTCAAACGACGCCTCTCTTAATGCATTTGTTTTCCCTTCATACCAATCAAAGTTCTTGAGGACTGCTCGCTCATCAACCTTGTCAAAAGCATAAGACATCAAAATGAGACTTTACAAATATCATAATGTGTGTTTTCATAATGTGTGTTTTGCCACTGTAAATAATATGGTATGCAATAGATGATACACTACACAACAGGCATCACTTGGGGTCGCACGAGTCAGACTAATTATGCTTGGGCACGTGCCTATTATACTTTACAGTTAGTCTCATTGGCTTAGTTTTATAAAGAATTGCACTAACAGAAGAGAGCATTGATCCCGCTGGATGACTTGAACACTATATACCAATTGGCAAATGCCTAAAACATCTCACGCTTTTGAGAAAGCAACCATCCGTAAACCCGAATAATGATAAAAGGTAATGTAGGAACAAAAGCTACAGATAAGAATTCAAGTTGTTTAAGCTATCTACAAGCATGTTAACATAATAATTGGTGGATTATAAGCAAAATAAAGTATCTAATTCTGGTAGTCTGTCTTATTTTCACCTTGGTTTTTGTTCCAAAAAATAATGCAACTCAAAAATAGGAATCAGATACCTGACATCTGGCCTTGGCGTTCTAGCATACACTCTATATATAGCATCATTGGCGCTCACATGCAAGCCACTTCACATGAGGTTGGGGTTCGCCTTTATCATTGCAGCAATAGTTTTACACCTTGGGTCGTGACTGCAATGGAGACCACAATGCCTCGTAAATTTCACAATTCTTTTCTTCTGTGAATTTTTCGGGCTCATAACTTGTACGTTATAAGTCCGAATTGGCTCGTTCCAAAGTCGTTAGCTCACAAATCATGTGTACTATGATTTCATTAGAAAATCTTATATTTTCGAATTCGTTAACACAGAATTCACCGATTAAGTTATTTATTGAGCGTTCGTTAAACGTTCATGAACGTTTAAAGCTCATTTCTTTATTCTAAGTCGGAATTTGACCATTTTCGAGTTCGCAACTCTAAAATTCAAACGTAGACTATTCTCAATCAAAAACTAATATGGAGAAAATAGAGATAAATTACAGGGACTAGGGAGGATTGAGGAAAAATTGTTTGCAATAGAAGCTCGTCCAACCTTGTTGGACAGAATTAAGGAATCACAAGAAAGGGATGAGGAGTGTGAGAGAATCAGAAAGTGGATCACAGAAAATGAAGAGGAAAGATTCAAGGTTGATAGAGACGGTATTTTGAGATTCGAAGGGAGAGTCTGGGTGCCAGCGGTAACCGAGTTGAGGGAAGAAATTTTGCACGAGGCACACTGTAGACACTCAAAATTTTTTATACTGCTGTCACTAACATGGTAGGAGGAAAAATTTGTCTTTTAAGGGGGAACCCTGAAAGACAATCCATATCCATTCCGGATACTACTGGAAGTTCAGCATCAACCCCGGAACACACACTGGGAGTAACAATTCCAACCTCGGATATAACCCCGAGGCGTGTAGATCCAATACCGGAACACACACCGGAAAAGATCAATTAATCTCGGAGATAACCCCGAGGTATCCAGTCTCAGTCCCAATCATGGGAATAGCTACCAACCTTGGGGATCACCCCAAGGAATCCAGTTTTGGAGATAACCCCGGAAATACTTGTTTCAAATGCAACCAGCTTCAATCTCGGCGCTCACAATGAGACATTCAGTACCAACCCGAAGATAACACCGGGAGGACAGGCACACCTTAGAGATGACACTAAGGACCTTCAACAATTGCAGCAGTCCAATCTCAGCGAAGCCTTGAGCAACGTCTGCTTTATCAGCCCAAACCAGTGATAACACCGATGAGGCGCAACATCATCATCTCTCCAACGCGATGCCATGTCACACCGTCTCAACATTTCATACACACATCTCTACACAAAGATGTCCCACAAGAATCAAGGAAAACAATTCCCGAGTGACTATTGTGCGGGGTAACGGATAGAATTTGAAGCTTGAAAATCGGAGGGCATCGTCCCATCTTCAATGACTTCGTACAAACTCTAATCATATGCCATTGTACAACTCTCGACAAAGGCGGTCCGAAATAGGTCTTGTATACCTCAATCGAATGCCCGGATTTCACTTCTGAAAGTTCGAGCGGACATTACAGTGCCCGAGTGCACGTACTACGAGACGACCCGACCCGAGAAACCTGGGGTAACCCGGGTAGCCTCTGGTACACTTGCGGCTGAGCCGCAGGTATACCTGTGGCTCCACCCTCTATAAATAAAGGGCTTGGGGTGGCCATTTTTCAAGAGAAAACGGCGAGGAAGCCCTGCCTAATTTTCTTTGTACTCACCCCATACAGTGTACTTTCCCGTTTTAAACACATGTGAGCTCATATATAGCTACTTCTGTACCTACAAAAGCCAGTGTTTATCTACTTTAAAGATATAGAAGTCTTCTTTGGCAGCCCACTGTTTGCCTTCTCACACACTTTAAAGCCTTTCTCTTCATCTTTGCACACACCCTTCTTCACGTTGAGAGTCGTGTCGCGTGCGTTTGTCAGGACTTCGGTCCGTGGTTTCATTTCAGTTTGTATATACATATACATTATATATATATATATACATATATATATGGACTAACATTATCGAGTTATGCCTCGATTGACCCTGACTTGATGCCCAAGTGTTTATTGCTTTTAATATATATATATATATATATATATATATTAACTGTGTGCCTGACTACTGCTTACGATGAGCCTGGATTTTACATCCTGTGTTTTCTCGCTTTAATATATATATATATATATATATATATATATATATATATATATATATATATATATATATATATATTATATTATGTGTGTTTGATGTCGTTGATGAGCCTCGGATTTTACATCCTATATGCTTATCGCTTATATATATATATATATATATATATATATATATATATATATATATATATATATATATATATCATCCCCACCTCGAGTTTACTTACGTGGTGGTTGATCGCTTTACGACAGCTTCTTTACGTTTTGTCACGCTTAGAGTTTACTTATTGGCGCTTGATTGCTTTGTACAACTTTATTTACATTTTGTCCCTTTGAGTTCCCTCCGTATGGTTGATAATCTTCTGACTTTATTTACGTTTACCCGCCTTGGAGTTTCCTCTGTGGCGGTTGATAACTTTTACAACTTTGTTTACATTTCTGATCCCCCATGGAGGTGCTTCGTGGTTGGTGATCATGTATGTATATATATATTTACAACTTTTATATATATACCTACTTACTGCTTTCATACAAATTTTGGTATCATGTGCGCCTAGGAATCATGTGATCACAGATTCAGCCCATTGGATCTAGATTCGATTCCCGTGATGGACATTTTTAGCTGTAAGCAGCTTGTAAATTATTCTGCGATGTCTGAATTTCCTCAGATGGTTTCCATACCCATGAAGAAGTCGACATTATTTTGTACATTATTTTTATACGGATGCCTCGCATCTGTAAAATAAAATTAATCAAGCCGGATACTTAATAAAATGGAAGTATCAAAAGGTCTCAATTACTATTGAGCATCAGGGTTTGAAAAACCTTTTTTTACAAAACATCATTGCCATATCTTTCTAAAAACTGAATTTTTACATAAATTCAAACCCTGTGTATATAGGTGCGAACGAGGCCTCGCACTACTTCCAAATAATACCACATTGAATTTCCACACACACATTAAGATAATAGTTTCTTGAAAAGAGGCGGTCACCGTGGTAACACGAATGTCGAGGGTGCCTAACACCTTCCCTCCGCATAATCAAGTCCCCTGGACCCTAATGAATCTCGGTTTAACAATTCGCTTAGCAGTGTCACATCACTAGGTCAATGTGCAAACCTTTTCTCGGTTGTGTTGGTACAACCATTTAAAAACCAATGGCGACTCTTAATAGTCCATCGTCGACATTATACATGTCGAACCTTTTTCACTTGTTTTTAAACAAATCTCACCTAAAATGAGAACACCAAAAACAACAAGTAATCTGAAAGGGACAACTAAAAATCCCAACGTCGATGGTGGTGGTGACTCATTGGGGACTCCAAGAAGAGGACTTAAGCATTATTACAATCTTTTCAAAACTATTATTTGCTTGTGTGTGGATGTTGCATTTACATTTATGATGAATGTGTACGAATGCATTTCCTTATTGCACATAGTGCCTCGCACCATATCTGCTTGTGATATTAGTGCTTCGCACATGTCATCATTTTCATACGGTGAGACGCGATGTATGTGAATGTATGTTGTGTGGTCCCTCCACCAAGAGGCTATCCCATCGGTGTTTGATTACTGGACTCGTGGGAGGACTAATTCCCCGAGGCTCAGGAAAGGCACCACCCAAATTCGCTCCAGTTGAAAGACCGGATTAATTTCCCATTGAGTAAATTACGATGATTTGGGAACCTTCATGCCAAAAACCCGCGAGAGTAACCTAAGATAGGTCAGCCTCTGATAAACCCAAAACGGAGGAAAGTCTCTTCATACTCTCTCATTTCAATTACTTGTAAACACAATTACTTGTAATTACATTCCATATATATCTCCATGTAATGAGAAATATGAAGAAATGTGTACACATACATATTTTAATAAACATGCTACAAAAAGCTGACATCCGTTTTGCAAGATAAAATTCCTAAAATGGACACATCACATAGCATGTTATTATACACATTCCCTAAGGACTAAACTATGCAAGTCTTTCGTAGGGAACCAATCGGACCTACTACCCTGGCCCAAAATAGGTATACAACACCCATTCTCGAAGTCGCCAAATACATGGTACAGAAACAACTACAACTTTATTAATACAACATAAAAACTGTGAGTTTAAATACAAATATTGTCATCTAGACAATATCCACACTCAAATAAGTCCTCATTACAATTATTAATACACTATTTTACGTAATAATGAGGACTACTAAAACAACTTCTAGAACCATCATTCCACACCCCCCGACTAGTACTTCGCTACATTCTCGCCTCCTGAGAAGAAAAAAAATGGAACAACAAGGAAAAGGGTGAGCTCAACTAGCCCAGTAAAGAACATTATGACTAAGATAATATAGAACAAATTATCGTTAGTCCTCAACAGGAAAAAATCTAATAGAATACAATAGACAACCAATTTTAAATCAATCTTCGCAGCGGAAATAATAATTCATTAGAAGAGTTAAGTAGAGAATGCAAACTACTATCTTCTATATATGAATTTAAAAGTTCATCGTCGATATTTTATCCCTGTAACATCAATCAATATATATCTGGAATCAAATATTCATCTTTGCACTACAGGCCAAAGATATTCATCACCGGGTCATGTTCATCTAAACACTGCTCATCTTTGCACTACACGCCAAAGATATTAATCACCATCATGTTCATCTCAACACTGCTCATCTTTGCACTACGGCCAAAGATATTCATCAAGAAATCATTCATCTTTGCACTACAAAAGCCAAAGATATTCAAGAATATCATCATTTAGACCGAGGATGATGAAAAATATTTTAAAGAAAACGAATCCAAAGGAAACAAAAGAACAAGTATTAAGGATTCGTACTTTAAATAATCCAAGTTCAAAAATACTTCATAAATAACCGTATTGGAGTAAAATTCAAGAATGAAGATCAAAACATAGATCCAATCAAAGATAGGAATCATAATGTATAATCTTGGACACGTAAAAAAAAAAATTTAATTTTTTCTCGTGAATAAGGTCGATTCGTGAATAAAGGTCGATATATGTGAATAAAGGTCGATACGTGAATAAGAATCTCACCTCAAAAGATAGAAATTTCACAAAAAACATCATCACGCTCGTGAATAAGACTCGTGAATAAGAACTCGTGAATAAGAACTCATGAATAAGAACTCGTGAATAAGAACTCATGAATAAGAACTCATGAATAAGAATGAATGAAAAAGTTCCAAATTTGATAAAAATTTCCAACCAATATTTCAAAGATAATGATATCAAGAAATAATATCATTTTCTAATAAAATAACATCCTTACCTCTCGTAAAGAATAAGATTTCCGACCGAATACCGGATATAAGCCGAAAAGAACTTGCACCAGATAGCAATACTCAAAGTACTAAAATACTCACAAATACGCCGATATTATATAGAGAGAGAGAGAGAGAAAATCTTTAGTTTCGTGTGATTTTCAATTCTAACCCAAGACCCTATTTATAGAAAAAATGCTTAGAACACCAAAGCGTAAAATTTAATATAATATTAATATTTATATTATAAATTTCACGCATTACTTAGCATCCTAAATCACCACCCAATCACATGTTAAATGAGTCCCAACAATGTAAAAAAACGTTTTGTTAATATAAATATTTAAAACTTCCAAAAATCAATTATTTCGAACCTCGTAACTTCAATAATTCATAATAAATAGCCCTTTTTATCGTAAAAAATTCAATCTCATGAATTTTTATAGGAAATTCAATTTCTACAACTTTGCGTAAGAAAGTTTTTCCAAATTCCAAATGTAAATTGACCAAAATCCATAAACCAACGATTTTACAAAGCTATAATCAAATTTCAACCAAGAAATGGGCCCACCGACACACAAAAAACATGTTTTAAAACAACTTTTGCAACAAAAATACTCTTCCTCCTCATATACTCATATATCCCACATTCATTGTAAAATATCATCATTATTATATTATAATAATATAATAAAATATTATTTTATCGTAAAAGATAAAATATCAATTTTTAACAATTGTCACTTTAAAAATTTTCTCCATCTATATCCACATAAAATCAATATTTTCCTCATCATATAAATCAATAATTAATTATTCACAAATAATATTACAGAATCACAAGATCGGGCAACCAGCCGCTCCTGTGAAAGAGGGGCTTTCCAATAAAGATTTCTCCTTATCTACACGCCAAGCAATTAGTGACCAAACTCTCTCCTTAGATGTAACTTTCTAGACATTGCCAATAATGTTTTCTAATAATATTATTCAGATAATATGAATTATTGTCTCGATAATGAAAAATACCGTAGTAGTGACAATTATCAAATAACAAAAATATAAAAAAATCAACGCAAAGAATTATTGAATCAATAAAATAAAATAATCGAATAAGAATTATCGTAATAATTATCGAGTAGTGCCTTCACGTAAGAATCAATAATTGGTGCAATACCGCAAAGCTATCGCTCAACAACGCCAGACATCGTGTTTTTAACCAATTTGTATTCCAACAAAGATTAATCTGTAATAACCACGCCAAGTTATTTATAAACAACTTATACTTGTCGCTTTTCTTCATCCAATCGCTTTCCGTTATGGGCCCATAAAAGGTCAATACCATCAGCATTTAATATTCCCCGACAAAGAAGAATATTCCACCACCAAACGAATATTCTCCGACAACAATGAGTATTTTATAACCACTTGCTTATTTGAAATATTTAAGATTTTACCCATAACTAACCACATTAATCAAATCAACCCTTACTATTTCAAAATGATAAATAGAGGAAATTAAATTTCATTTATTAATAATTTGGGGTCTTACAACCTCCCTCCTTATGAAATTTCGTCCTCAAAATTGACGACGACGATTCGGTGTTTTCAAAAAGATGAGGATACCTCGCTTTCATTTCCGCTTCCAACTCCCAAAATCATTTCCTCAATAAAGATGGTTTCTCCACAAAACTTTAACTTGTGGTATGACCTTCGTACGTAGGATATGCTCCTTCCTATCCAAAATCTTGACAGTACCTCTTCATCATGCTAAGTCTTCTACTATCTCGTCCGGCTTCTAACTCAATAACATGGTTCGGTCATCCACATATTTACGTAACATCGACACGTGAAAAACGCATGAACACGCCATATACTTGGCAGAAAACGAGTCTATAGCCCACAGCCCCTATTCGATCTAGGATTTCAAATGGACTAATAAATCAAGGTTTGAGCTTTCTCACATCGCCAATTCTCGCTTTTGAATAACAACTTCAGACCTCCTTCTTCATATTCATCATCCCCCAGTGTAGTAGCTTGAACGCTTTTAACTTTATCGATTAAAGCCTGCCTCTACTTGTATATCATCACGCGAGTCCCTAGAGTCTTTAACTCTATATCTATCATTTGTAAGTTATATGAAATGGGTCTTTGACAATATCGCATTCGCATCAGATACGATCTTTTTTACTCAACACGCCACCTACCACGCTCGCTTTTCCAGATGGTATGGTCGTAACACGTGCCAAAATGAGTCTCCTATCGAGTTCTTCAAGCTCTTCCCACATTCCTTGCTCCATTCAATTTTGTATCTCTACGAGTCACCAAGTAATGGAGTAAATGATTCGAGAAAATCTTTCCACAAAATCTTCGATAATAACCAAATAAGCATGTAAAGCTACGATTTCGACATCGACTTTAGGTTGCTCTCAACTCGCGACTCATATCCCAATCTTGATAAGACGTCACAATGACACCTATCGCTTTACTACCGCACAATATGGCGCCCCCTACGAGAGAGTCCGGCTTTGCAGCATTCCACAAAGGAAGTCACCAGATAAAGGCTCTGTACCAAATTTATAGTTTGAATTTTTAACTCCTCAAGTTCAATAGAGCCATGAGATTTTAGAAATGGGTTTTGTACCGTTCAAAGTCGATACAAAATTCAATATCACACTTTGGGAGTAAGCCAAGAAATTCTTCAGAAATACATCGTGAAATTTACTAACAATAGAAATATCATTCAAATCGACGATTTTTGTTTAAGTCCATAACATGGGCTAAGAAAACTTGACATCCGCTTTTCAATAAACGAATGACTTTATGGCTTGATATGAAAGTGTTTGACTTCAATGGTTTGGTTGTTTGAATTCAATAATGTGTTGCTTAGAATATGAAAACTAACAACCTTACGAAAGCAATCAATTTTGGTATGATGAGTAGTTAATCAATCAATCCCCAAAATCACATCAAAAGCAAGTATCTTTAAAGAAATAAGGTCAACAGTAATGCGATGGTGCCAACTTGATCAAACAAGATTTATAAACAAAGGATGTGATGAAAGTTTCTCCTAACGGAGTTTCCACAGATAGGTCAAAGTCTAATTTCTCCTGAGTCAAGTTTAAACGCTGAGCACAAGCAGAGAGAGAGAAAATGAATGGGTAGCACCCAGATTCAGTAATGTATAAACTTCGCATGAATTTATGATTAGCTTACCCGTGATCACCTCGCTTGGGTTCCTCGATGTCGACTACCACGACAAACGCGCTTTCCAGAACCGCTGACTTTGACTTTTCTCGGGATGTATTTTTGAGTCACCATCCCCACTGGGGCTGGTTTCGCTACCGCATAATCTCGAGCGATATGTCCTTCCTTTCCACAATTATAGCATACCTTGAACTGCTGTGGATAGCTTAATGATGTGTCCTCTTTTCCACATTTATAAGATACGACCGGTGGGTCGCTTCTCCTCCCTTAAAACCAGCTTGTCACCGGTGCCGACGCCTTCGCAGCAAGTCATTGTTGAATCTCCTTTTTTAAAATCTCCCCGACTCGCTTTTCTTCTATTTTCATGGCTACGATTACCACCAGAGTGGTTGTCGCTTCTGTCCGTATTTTTTTTCTCCGCCGGTTATCGTTGTTCGATGATCGCCACCACCGAGATGATCCTCGTCATGGCCTCGTCAACGTATCGCTATCTCGCTTAATAATCGAGCCCCTCATTGACAACATCCTAATATAAAGAAAATTTATGAGAGATAAGATATCGTCAATCTCTGTTTTTAAACCTCTCGTAAACATCCTCGCTATTCGCTCCTCATTCTCTACCAAATGAGGTGCAAACTCGATAACTCGCTAACTTCGCCCGTTGGGGACACCGCCATGTTGTTTTGTTCTAGTCTAATAAACTCTACCTCTTTCATACGGCGAATACTTTCAGAAAGTATTTTTCGCTGGAAAAAGTTTCAAAACGCTTCCCAAGACATGCGAGCGCGGCAGTCAGGTACGCTTCACGCACGACTCCCACCAAGAATCCGCCTCACCACTTTAACATAAAGGTGGCGAATGGAACCTTCGTTCTCTCCGCATCCCAAGACATCGAATATCTTGGTAATTTGTTTGACCCATGTTTCCGCCATGATCGGATCCGCTTTCCCTTAAATTCGTGGTCCCAACTTTTGAATCGCTTGCATCGCGGATGTCAGCAGGCGCATTATTATTATTTCCACCAGTATTCTCGTATACACGACGTCTCTCCTCGTCTCGTTTTTTTGCATGAACTGCAAAAAGCTCCTAAACATCCTGCTGCTCATCGCCTCGCTTCAGGTGGTGTTGTTTATGTGAGGAATATTGCCTTCCTCACTGCACGCCTCCTCGGTGGTGATTAAAGGTGTTTCCACTATTCCTCATTAACTCCACCGCTAATATTCTCACCGCCATTCTTAAATATCGCTTATAAAACAAGGGTTAATTAAACAAATTAACATATCACATATTAACCATATAGTTCAACCGACCAACAAATAAGCTTTAGGTATGACATACTAAATAAGGATTACTCTGCCTCCCTCCTAGTATTATTCCCCGATCTCCGCCAGAGACCATATCCCTAAGCTCGATATTAACCGCGACGCCCCCAAAAGGTAGGTATACAACACCCATTCTCGAGTCGCCAAATACATGGTACGTAAACAACTACAACTTTATTAATACAACATAAAAAATCTGTGAGTTTAAATACAAATATTGTCATCTGTATAATATCCACACTCAAATAAGTCCTCATTACAATTATTAATACACTATTTTACGTAATAAAGAGGACTACTAGAACAACTTCTAGAACCATCATTCCACACCCCGACTAGTACTCGCTACATTCTCGCCTCCCGAGAAGAAAAATGGAACAACAAGGAAAAGGGTGAGCTCAACTAGCCCAAGAAGAAGAACATTACGACTAAGATAATATAGAACAAATTATCGTTAGTCCTCAACAGGAAAAATCTAATAGAATACAATAGACAACCAGCTTTTAAATCAATCTTCGCAATGAAATAATAATTCATTAGAAGAGTTAAGTAGAGAATGCAAACTACTATCTTCTATATATGAATTTAAAAGTTCATCGTCGATATTTTATCCCCTCGTAACATCAATCAATATATATCCGAATCAAATATTCATCTTTGCACTACAGTGCCAAAGATATTCATCACCGGGTCATGTTCATCTAAACACTGCTCATCTTTGCACTACGCCCAAAGATATTAATCACCACATGTGTTCATCTCAACACTGCTCATCTTCGCACTACGCCAAAGATATTCATCAAGAAATCATTCATCTTTGCACTACAAAAGCCAAAGATATTCAAGAATATCATCATTTAGGACCGAGGATGATGAAAAATATTTTAAAGAAAACGAATCCAAAGGAAACAAAAAAGAACAAGTATTAAGGATTCGTACTTTTAAATAATCCAAGTTCAAAAATACTTCATAAATAACCGTATTGGAGTAAAATTCAAGAATGAAGATCAAAACATAGATCCAATCAAAGATAGAATCATAACAGACAATCTTGGACACGTAAAAGAAAATTTAATTTTTCCGTGAATAAGGTCGTATTCGTGAATAAAGGTCGATACGTGAATAAAGGCCGATACGTGAATAAGAATCTCACCTCAAAAGATAGAAATTTCACAAAAATCATCATCACGCTTCGTGAATAAGACTCGTGAATAAGAATCTCGTGAATAAGAATCTGAATAAGAATCGTGAATAAGAATCATGAATAAGAACCCCGATATGAAAAAAAGTTCCAAATTTGATAAAAATTTCCAACCAATATTTCAAAGATAATGATATCAAGAAATAATATCATTTTCAATAAAATAACATCCCTTACCTCGTAAAGAATAAGATTTCCGACCGAATAATCGGATATATAGTATCGAAAAACTTGCACCGATAGCAATAATACTCAAAGTACTAAAATACTCACAAATACGCCGATATTATAGAGAGAGAAAGAGAGAGAAATCTTTAGTTTCGTGTGATTTTCAATTCTAACCCAAGACCCTATTTATAGAAAAATGCTTAAACACCAAAGCGTAAAAATTTAATATAATATTAATATTTATATTATAAATTCTCTACGCATTACTTTAGCATCCAAATCACCACCTAATCACATGTTAAAATGAGTCCCAACAATGTAAAAAAAACGTTTTTGTTAATATAATTATTTAAAACTTCCAAAAATCAATTATTCTCGAACCTCGAACTTCAATAATTCATAATAAATAGCCCTTTTATCGTAAAAATTCAATCTCGCAACTTTTTATAGGAAATTCAATTTCTACAACTTTGCGTAAGAAAGTTTTTTTCCAAATTCCAAATGTAAATTGACCAAATCCATAAACCAAGATTTTACAGCTAATCAAATTTCAACAAGAAATGGGGGGGCACCACCAACATGTTTAACATGTTTTAAAACAACTTTTGCAACAAAAATACTCTTCCTCCTCATATACTCTCATATATCCCACATTCATTGTAAAATATCATCATTATTATATTATAATAATATAATAAAATATTATTTTATCGTAAAAGATAAAATATCAATTTTTAACAATTGTCACTTTAAAAATTTTCTCCATCTATATCCACATAAAATCAATATTTTCCTCATCATATAAATCAATAATTAATTATTCACAAATAATATTACAGAATCACAAGATCGGGCAACTGTGCCGCCGCTCCTGTGAAAGAGGGGGCTTTCCAATAAAGATTTCTCCTCATCGCAAGCCAAGCAATTAGGTGACCAAACCTCTCCTTAGATGTAACTTTCTAGACATTGCCAATAATGTTTTAATAATATTATTCAGATAATATGAATTATTGTCTCGATAATGAAAAATACCGTAGTGACAATTATCAAACAACAAAGAATATAAAAAATCAAGCAAAGAATTATCAAATCAAAATAAAATAAAATAATCGAATAAGAATTATCGTAATAATTATCGAGTAAAGGCCTTCTTACGTAAGAATCAATAATTGGTGCAATACCGCAGCTATCGCTCAACAACGCCAGACATCGTGTTTTAACCACCGGTATTCCAACAAAGATTAATCTGTGAATAACTACGCTACAAGTTATTTATAAACAACTTATACTTGTCGCTTTCTCTCATCCAATCGCTTTCCGCATGGGGGGGCCACACAAGAGGTCAAGCCATCAGCATTTAATATTCCCCGACAAAGAAGAATATTCCACACCAAACGAATATTCTCCGACAACAATGAATATTTTATAACCACTTGCTTATTTGAAATATTTACATTTTACCCATAACTAACCACATTAATCAAATCAACCCTTACTATTTCAAAATGATAAATAGAGGAAATTAAATTTCATTTATTAATAATTTGGGAGAGCAAATGCCAAAGCCCATCGAGATTTTGCCAACAAAAGAGAATTCACCTATTTGGGCCAACCTATGGAGGAAATCCTTCATATGTTAATCAATGAAGGAAGGATCGGAGCATTCCTTCTACCTCCAATCAACCCCGTTCGTGATGGGACAACTCGATGGAGTATGTCAATATCACTCCCGATCTCGCGGTCACAAAGATAGAAGAATGTTGGGCACTCATACCTTATCCAAAATCTAATTGACAAAGGTGTCCTGCACCTAAGCGAACGACGATAATCTTGTTACATGCAAGTGAGAATACAGGTCCTACTAAGTAGAAGAGTGTGGTAGCAGTCATATTCACTGAAACTGATGGGGCTAACAAATCACTCACAATGCCAACAATTCAACTCAAGGGAAGCAACAATCCTTTGAAAGTGGCCGCTCCCGAGCCAATCAACTTATCGCGCAGAGCACAATATCCTATTGTTAGCTTGCGCAAAGTTCCGTGAAATTATGGAGAAGGTGAAGGATCCACCTCACATACAACTGCTATAGTGTCGAAGAAAAATCCACTATATCTTCCCCAACGGGTTATGAAGCCTACCATCAAATCAAAGGGGAAAATACCCATCGAGAAGATTGAAATATTCCTCCGCACTATGGGTCATAATGAAGCCAAGGTGGTTTTAAGCTTAAAAGAAGCTCCACAACAGATATCAATTTTGGACTTGGTCCTAACTTCCGAGAATCACCGGAAGGTCTTGTTGAAGGTTTTAGAAGAAGCCTATCTACCGACATCAGTTGATACGGAAAAATTTCAACATCTGGTTGATCACATTTTCAACAATAACGTGATATCCTTCACTGATGATGACATACCACCTGATGATGACATACCACCAGTCATTGTAAGCCGTTGCACATTGTGGTCTTGTCCTCCGGATACATGCTAGCTGGAGTCTTGATAGATGGAGGTTCATCTCTAAATATATGTCCATACGTTACTTTGAGCTGCCAATCAAAATTGGTCCTCATATATTCTGCGTATCATTCCACGTACTCAAGATAGATTCGGTATACAACCTGCTCTTGGGACAACCATCAATTCATATGGCATGGGCAGTCCCCTCCACCCTTCATCAACAATTGAAATACATTATCAACAATAGCCTAGTCACGGTCAACGCTGAACCAGAGTGTCCTCAACACGGGGACATGTCATTCATCAATGCCAATGCAGATGTTGAACTGGTCAGTTTTCATGCCTTGGAAGTAAGCAATACCCAATACCATGCTATTGGAACGCCATTTCCCGAACCCAAGATTTCTGACGAGGTAATGTCGACTACTCAAGAAATGATGTCATTAGGTCATAAGCTGGGACAAGGGCTGGGTAAAGATCTCCAGGGTATCAAGTACCCAATCCGATTAACCAAGCAAACTGGAACAGCTGGGCTAGGCTATTCTGACAGTTCTAGTCGTAGGAATCCTCATAAGCATCAGCAGATTCCTTCAGCTTCAAGCACGCGACGTTTATCTTCGCCTTTAAACTTTGAGTCTACACAACCTCCTGTAAAGGTGACAGTCAATGTAATAGCTATGTTATTTCCCAAGCCGGTGCCGATAAAGGAGAAAGAAGTCTTTGTTCCAAATCCCGCAGTGGAAGAAGAGGAACGAAGAATCAAGCAAGAAGTCATCCGAATGATGTCAGGCATGCGCATCATCGTTCATGATGAACATACCAATGAATACACCCTGCACGATGATTTCCCGTATATAATGGCCATCATTCGGGACAAGAAGGATGATGACATTCCTCCATCATCGCAGTCCACCTTGACTTTGCCCTTGCCAATTGGAATAAAGACTCCTCAGCATTGGTCGTATAGGTAAAGCGTAAGCGTAAACTCTTTTCGCCAGTAGATATAATAACCGCTTACTTTTCATGCAACAGATAGCGCTTTATTTTGTTAGTATATGCTAACACCGTGTATGATCAACACATTTCATATATACTAAGTGAAAGCATATTTTATTTCGGACTCAATTTATATATGCTCAGATTTGCTTGATATTTCAAGCCTCTTCTCCACAAGGATTGTACCTTTGATGTAGAGATGAATTCAGTCTTTATGGAAATACAGGATGACATTGAGGTGTCTCCAGAAATTAAAGAATGGGTCAAAGACAAACCTAAACCCAACCTTGACCAAACCATTTCTTTCAATCTCAGAACCATAGAAAGCCCTAAGTTAATCCAGATTGGTTTAGACCTTAGCCCAAACCAAAGGAATGCCATGTTTACGCTATTAACCCAATTCCAGGATGTGTTTGCATGGTCTCATGAAGACATGGTGGGTTTGTCCACCGGCATTGTTCTTCATCGCCTTCCCATTAAAGAGGGATTTAAGCCAGTCAAGCAAAAGCTCAGGTGATTGATACCTAAGTGGAGTTTAAAGGTAAAAGAAGAAATTGTGAAACAATTTCAAGCTGACATCATTATGGTGTCCACATATCCTGAGTGGATATCCAACATTGTTCTCGTGCCTAAACCCGGAGGGAAGGTGCGAGTTTGCGTGGATTACCGGGATTTGAACAAAGCTCGCTTAAAAGATAGCTTTCCCATGCCTTTTATCCACATTCTCATTGACAATACTGCTCAATACAACATGTACTCCTTTGTTGATTGCTTTGCAGGGTATCATCAGATCATGGTTGCTGAGGAAGATCGTGAGAAAACTACTTTCATCACGCCTTGGGGAACCTTTTACTATAGACGGTTGTCATTCGGCCTCATTAATGCCGGAGACACCTATCAGCGAGCTATGATGTCTCTCTTCCACGACTTAATGCATAAAGAGATAGAGATCTACGTGGATGACATTATTGTCAAATACCGGAAGGAGGATGACCATATAGACCATCTCAGAAAGTTGTTCAACAGGTTGCGTAAGTACAACTTGAAGTTAATTCCAGCTAAATGCGCCTTTGGAGTTAAATCAGGCAAGTTGCTAGGATTTCTAGTCAGCCACAAAGGGATTGAGCTGGATCCTGCCAAAATCCAGGCCATCACGGAAATGGCCATTCCTCATACAAAAAAATGAAATACGGGGATTTTTGGGAAGAATCAACTTTATTAGCAGGTTTATTTCTCAACTTATAGCAACCTGTGAGCCAATCTTCAAGCTATTAAGGAAGAACTCCTCCATGAAATGGAATGATGAGTGTCAAAATGCCTTCCTCACAATCAAGAAACAGCTAGTCAAAGCTCACGTGTTGGTACCACCCAGGGATGATGTTCCCCTGTTCATGTACATGTCCATAAGTGACAATGCCATGGGCTGTATGCTAGGTCAGAAGGACGATAGAGGCCAAGAACGAGCTATCTATTACCTCAGTAAAAGATTCAGTAGCAGTGAACACAAGTACACTCTGATTGAGAAGACTTATTGTGCTTTAGCATGGGCTTCCATGAGGTTACAACATTACCTCCATGGTCACACAACCCATCTCATATCCCGCGTGTATCCTCTCAAATACGTGTTCAATAAACCCATGTTAAATTGTCGGCTGTCCAGATGGTAGTTGATCCTATAACAATTTGACATCGTATATGTGACTCAAAAGTCCATCAAAGGTCAAGGAATTGCAGATCAACTGGCCGTCGCACCTTTAGGGGACTTTAAACCCTTGGAAACATATTTCCCCGATGAAGGAGTAATGACAGTTCAGCAACACCATCAGTACGATACACGCCAATCATGGAAGATGTATTTTGATGGAGCTGTTAATCTAGAAGGTTCTAGAGCTGGAGCAGTTCTTGTATCTGACACGGGGGAGCAGTATCCCATCACCGTCAAATTACAGTTTGTCAGCACCAACAACACAGCTGAGTATGAAGGTTGTCTCATGGGGCTAAAACTTTCCCGTTCAATGGTCATCAAGCGGTTAACTGTCTTTGGAGATTCAGAGTTAGTAATCATACAATCCACCGTAATCTATCAAACTCAAGGAACAACATGTGTTGCCCTACTATCGACAAGTTTTACGAATGGTTTTGGAGTTCGAAGAAATCTCCTTTCTACATGTTCTTCGTAATAGGAACGACTTTGCGGACGCATTTGCAACTTTAGCCTCCTTGATTCGCATATCAGACAAGGAACACTTGCCAAGCATCACAATTTCCCTGCACAAGGCCCCAGCCTATGGGAACTACGTTGGAGAAGTATCGGATGAGCTACCTCCCATCCAACATCCTTGGTATCAGCATCTCAAGGAATATCTATGAGATGGATCTACACCCACAGAAGTGAGCCCGACTGATAAAAGGCGGATCCATCGACTTGCTATGAAATTCTACCTGAGTGGAGATGCGCTCTACAAAAGAGATGCAGGATTAGGTCTCCTCAGATGTTTAGACAAAGATCAAGCACAAAGGCTTATGGATGAAATCCATGGTGGAGTCTGTGGCCCCCACATGAGTGGCCCCATCCTTGTCAAGAAAGTCCTCAGGACTAACATTATTGGCTATCTCTCAAAGCTGACTGCAATGACCACATCAGGAGATGCTATCAGTGCCAGATTCATGGGAATGCTATACACGCCCCTCCAAGGGAACTCCACAACATGAGTTCACCTTGGCCCTTCTCAATGTGGGGAATGGACATTATCGGGCCCATTGATCCTAAAGCCAGTAATGGACATCGATTTATCTTTACCATGATCGACTATTTCACTAAGTGGGTAGAGGCAGCCTCCTCTTCCAAGGTTACTAAAGAAGTCATCATTGCTTTCATCAAAAACAATGTCGTTTGTCGATATGGACAACCAGAGGTGATTGTGTCAGACAATGCTAAGAACCTCAACAACAAAATGATGGAGGAATTATGAAGTAAATTCCACATCAAACATCTTAACTCTGTCATCTATCGTCCGAAGATGAATGGTGTTGTTGAAGCGGCTGACAAAAACATCAAGAAGATTATGCAAAAGATGTCCGCCAACCATAAAGATTGGCCTAACGTATTGCCTCTTACTCTGTTAGCCTACAGAACCTCAATGCGCACCTCCACTGGGGCAACCCCCTACGCATTAACCTATGGGATGGAATCAGTGCTCCCCATAGAAGTTGAAATGGAATCCCTCAGAGTGTTGATAGACGCTCAGCTAGAAGAAGACCAATGGGTACAAGACATGTATCACCAATTGTCTGTGATAGATGAAAGGCGAACTGCGGCTATCTTCCATGGTCAGTTATATCAATAAAATATCGCCATCCCTACAACAAAAAGTCTGCGTCTACTAAGGCTTAAAACAACACGACTTGGTTTTGAAGAAGATCATTGACAACCAAGATCAATCTAAGGGAAAATTCGCTCCTAACTGGGAAGGCCCATTTGTTGTCAAGGAAGTATTGACAGGAGGCACTCTCAGATTGCAAGAAATGGACGGCGATGAATTTCCACAACTCACCAACTCGGACGCCGTGAAATGGTACTATGTCTAAAGTAACCAGCAAACACCCTGGTGTTGGATCATCATATCACCAGTCATTCCGATTCTTTAACCCTTTAACACATACAACTCTTCCACACTTTGCCCCTCAGGGAAACATACTTTTCAAGCCAGCAGCCTAGCTTCTCTGCGTTCCTACGACTTAGGTCATCCCACTACGGATTGAACCTCTCGTGTTTGCAGTTTGGCTACCCATACATGGGATCAAACTTCTCATACCTGCAGTTTATCCTCAATCTGGGATTAAACTTTCTCCTCCCCTCAATCTGACGTGAACATAGGATCACGCTTTTCCACTCGCCCTGAGGGGCGAACTACGCCGACCTGATCTCCTCTTCAATAGGAGTACGTAGGCAACCATTTCATATGGCCCGGTCACAATAAAACAAAAAAAACAAAAACATTTCTCCCTTTACAAGAACAAAAACATTCCTACACCAATTTTGCCACATACAGCATTGAACCTCTTACACCAGGTTCGAACTACGCAGACCTGATCTCCTCTTCAATAGGAGTACATAGGCAGCCATTCATGGTGAGGTCTCACCCCCTACCAAAACACAAACCCTTATCAGTTGGTACTGGAATCAAACATCAATCCACTACATTTCTGTAACGAATGATTTGTTTGAGTTGTGATTCTGAGGACAAAATCCTTGTAAGGAGGGAATGATGTAACATTCCAGAATTTTAAAGTGTAATATTCAATATTTATTTATTTATATAAGTATTTAATGGATTATGTTTATTGTTGAATAAATAATTGTTCAATTTGAGTTGATGTGATTTAGTTAATTATTTGTTGAATAAATAATTAAATATTAAATATTAAATATTTATTTGCAATATTAAATATTTATTGAATTATATGGCAATTTGAGTTGATGTGGTTTAATTAATTATTTGTTGAATAAATAATTAAGAGCTAAGTAAATTAATTGTTATAAGATTATATACCAATTTAATTTAATAAGTAAGCTAGAGAGCTTATAGTGATTTAAATAAATAATAATATTTTAAATGGGAAATTATAATTTAAAATATTAGTTGGTTAAATAAAATTATAATTATAAAAGAAATTATAGTTATGTGATATTAAATTATGTACTAAAGTAATTTAATAGATTAATATTTTAATTGATTTATTAATTAAATAAAAGTGTGACTAATAACCTTGCTATAAAGGAGTTATTATAATAAATTAAAGGACTTTAATTTAGCTTTTGCCAAACATGTCTTATTGCATAATAAGTCTTTAATCAAATAGTGTTTTAGTAAACAAGATATAAGGATTAATCCATTTGTTTTAATTCAGTTTACCAAACAAAATGTAAGGGTTATGGGTTATTTTTATTAAGCTTAGCCAAACAAGCCTTATGGCTTTTGATTTTCAAAAAGTTTATAACTGATGTCAGTTAAATCCTATACTTAATATCTATATTATTATTATTATTATATGTTATAATATTCTACGTATGTTAGAGTTAGGGAGAAGAAAGACTCAGTTGAAGTTTACAGAGAGAAAAGAAGAGAAGAAGAAAACTAGGGAGAAATTTAGAGAAACTCTAACAGGTTTGAGAAAGGAATTGGAGAAAATAAATTGATAATCAAACTCTAGCCATCATCTTCTTAATCAAAGGTAGGGGCTTAACCTTTTCTTCAAAAAGTTTAGTTTTTCTTCTTCCCAAAAAGTTCTTTGTAAAAATATTTTATAGGATGAATTGTTGATATATATATATATATAACTTGGTATGATAATTGTTTGTAAAAGGTTTTTATGAGTTTATATATGATTATAGATATACTAGTTCATGTATGTATGTATTTTATGAAGAAAATATATCACAGTCTTCATATGAAGATATATATGAATATGGCTTAATTTAAAATAGAAATTTAAGGTTTTATTAGTTGTTAAATTGATTAATTGATTATGGAAATTGATAGAGTATGTATAACCATAACTATGATGTTTTGAAATTTCTATTTTGATTGAAAAACAAAATCACAGTGTTGATTTCCATTGAAAATATCAAAAATGGAGTTTTTGCCAAAAACATTGAAATTGGGTGTTGTATATTTGATGTCTATGTTATTTTATGAGTAGGAACATGATAGAAGTCTTCACAATATGATTATATGAAGTTTATATGTATATTACATGATACTCAATCTATTAGATTCTAGCTTTTAGGCCAATTTAGCTTTTTGTTCATGTTGTTGCCAAGGTCATCACCGGATTTCGAACTCTCGGCACCGCAACATTGGCAATCCAATGAGACAAATCTCACAACAGAAGGCCGACGCCATACCATATGGCCAACCAACCTCAATGGCTCAGGACCAAATGTCATTAACTTCCGATCTTGCAATGTGACCACAATGTAAATCGTGTAGCCAGCATACAAAGTTAGTAGAAGGTTCTGACAGTTTTGTTTAATTACACAAACTTTGAAAATAAATGTTATGTGTTAATAATAGTAATGTTAAATGATAATTTCAGTAGTATTAAACTATGAATAATCATGTTATTAAGTGTTACCTACTTGTAACATAGTTGATAATGTGAATGGGTAATTTAACCCATATGATGAATATATTTGTTTATATAAATATACAATGTTGGTAATGACTAACTATGTCAATATGGCATATGTATAGGGTATTAATTCAAGTGGTAAGGGTTTAGCTTGTGCTAAAGGCAAGTTCTCTAACCCAAAATTTCATTGTGCAAGTTTTTCTAACTCTATTTTATAATTGAGCAAGTTTTCTAATCCTTTGTCTTATTAAGCTAATTATTGTTTTCAATTCGATTATCTTATAATGATGTAAGTGGTCTAAACTTTTGTTTGATGTTGAACAAGTTATTCTTATATTTCAATTATTGATTAACATGTATAACTGAATTGCCATGCATGTTTAGTATTCAATCCTAATTAACCTTTGCTTAGTATTGTTCAAGCAAGGTATGCTATAATTATTCAAATTGTATGCTATTAGATTATTCCTAATGCATGACTTTAGTTACTATGATTGATTCAATCACTATTATTCTATAGTATAGTGTTGTTGGTCTTATTCAACTACTCCTTAGTTGATGTTCGTTAAATTCCAAATTTTCTTGAAAGCTTATCCAAACCAAACTTACTTTGGTGCGGACTTGTATTCTAAATACTGAGATGAACAACTCTTTTAATAGAGGTTTACGCTTAAGCGTTGAAATGGTTGTGCACAATACATTGTACGAAGGTTGATCCCCTAAGCACGTGGAGTCCTTATAGTCTTATGAGTGTTAAAGTTAAAGTTGAAAGATTACTTATAATCAGGACATGATTCGTGGTCATTAGACCTCAATGAATGTTTTAATTTTCAGAAAGTTAATAGAATATATTGTTCAGTTCTATTGAGCCTAGTATTGGCAATTGATGTAAAAGTTTAAAGATTTATTTATTGATATTTCAAGTGGGCCTTGTTTGCTCACTCTTGCTCGTAAAATTTCTTACAATTAAAGTTGAAATCTGGTGACGCATTTCCTAGCACCAAATAGTGAAAAGGAAAGATGAACAAGTACTGAAGACTTGTAATAGATTTGATAGTTTTATTATCAGACTTTGGTTTAAAGATTGTAATGAAGTTTATTTTATTTTCCGCATTTGAATGTTTGTAATTAAAGGTTAGATAACCTGGGAGATTTTTATTTAAATTTAATCCTGTATGGGTAGGTTTTATTATTCAATTTATTATAATTGGGTAGTTAGCAATGAATGTTTTGATTAAGTGAACACTGAATCCTGTGGAAATGAATTACCAGGATTTGGGGGTGTCACAATTTCATTGGCTTCAGACCAAAGGGATGGAATTACCTGAACTCCTCCCAAATAGGAGATTCGGCGACCATCTAAGTCATGGTATACCTTGAAGAGCAACACCAATCCATAAGAGATGGAATTAACTAGGCTTCTCCTAAATAGAAGTACTGGAGACCATCTGTGGTGCGGTCAATCTCAGAGAGAAAAGCCATATTCCTCTCTACATTTCCATACAGAAACCAGTCCAAAGACACCAAAGATGGTAGGGATACATACAGATCGATGATCCATTCTAAACTGTCCAGAGACAACTCAATGTCCATCCACCTAGGAGGAATTCAGAATACATCAAGATCACAAGCCCTGAAGCAGCAGGTAAAATATCAAGCAAGTAACAAAGCATATCTAAAAGGGAAGTGATCAAAAAATATATTTCCCTGTCATATATATAATGTTGTTTGATATATATACAATGTAAACTGTACATGACAAAATGGCTAAGCTAGTATGTGCAGGAAAATACAAGCTCATCTACAAGTCAGGGTATATGCGAGCTAACAAGCCCAACATAGCGTCCCTCTCAGAAGAAGGAGGCAAAGTTGTGGTCTCCTGTACGAGAATATCCACACGACCCAACATATCTGCAGCCATCTGCATGGTGACCATATGCTCATCAATGTAAGCGCTCATCTCTACGATCATGCAAGTGGTAAGGGACCTCACCACAAGATTACCCAAAACCCTAATAAGACTCGATGTATAAATCCCAAACCCTAATAAGACTATTAAATAAAATTTCTCTGCTCGAATGTGTTACGTGTTATTATATACTTGGTTCACAAATTGACCAAATAAATTTTATCCAAAAACGCCGTGTTTGACACCTATACTCGTGCTTAATTTTTTTTTTTAATTTTTTTTTTTCATAATCTGGACTTTTCTAGAAAATTATTTTGACAAGTTGCTTTGTCGTGCTTACACCGATAAAACGCTTTGTCGTGCTTGTTAGATTAGTGAGAAATTTAGGTTAGTAAACCCAGGTTAACAAACCCCAACCCTAATTAGCAAAAAACCTAAACCTAGTTTATAAATTAAACCCTAATTAGCTAATCTAAACCTAACTAGCTTATGTTAACACCTAATCATGGTTAGTAAACTTCTATTAGGTACTAATTAACATTACTTAACATTCCTAATCATTAGAAACAAAACCCTAATCAAGATTAGTGAAGATTTAAACCTAATTAAGCTACTAATTTGATCAACTAGCTCACAAGTAGGTTGAGAGTCACCATTTCAAGTTCCAAAACATCACATGACATGCTTCCAAACTCCCAAGCAGCAGAAGAGTCACAAATCAGATCTTTATAGAGGCAAGTAGGTGGAAAATGACCAAAAGCCAAGTTGAAGAATTCTATAAATAGGAACCTTAGGGCTGAGCAAACTCACAAATTCTCAAAGCCTAGATACACTTATAAACCTACCATATCAAGCCTGGGTGTTAACAGCAACAAGATCAAAAGATAGAATCAAGAATTGCTCAAGTTAAGGTGCAAACCCTAGTTCATAAATTCTCTTTGATCTTATGTTAGATTTGTTGTTTAGATGTTTAGAATATTGTATTAGGATGTTAGAAAGTATGCTAGAGTGGTAGAACACGCTTTCATAACATCTAGATGCCTTAATTAAGCGTTTTATGAAATCGGAAATTTTGAAAAAATGGTCTGACAGCCGAATGTCATGGCTTTTCGATTCATGTGTGTTTATGATTTGGTCTGTTAATTAATTGGTATTTGTAGCCTGTAAGTAGGTCTTTAATCTAGAAAAGAAAACAGGTTCATATGAACCATAGATTCCAAGATATAAGCAGTCAAAGTGGGTCGATTGTTCACGGAAGTTGGTTTTCTGGGTTGCCTCAGTAAAGCTCAAGAATGCTTAAACCAAATTTAGTTTGATCGACCTTTTTAATCGTCTTCTGATTGTTAATTGTTTAAGTTTTTGTTATATACTGGTACCCTATTATACATACTACATATCTATGATCTTCAATCGAACAAATAACTCATAGGATTACTCGAATTATCGGTCAAAAGTAGTCGACCGAAAGTACACCAAGTTTCGGTTTTTTTCCCGTAAATCAAGAACACGAAGAATAAATTGGTAGTCAGATTTTGACCAAAGATAAATAGAGACCTTAGATTTAAGTTTTGTTCATGTTAATGTTATATATATGTACCTCGACATATAGATTACATGTTACAAAAAACACAACATACATCTAATACATGTAATCAAAGTTATTCAAGCCACAAAACCGCTGACCTACCATTTACTAATCGCTCGGGTTACCTGTAAACCCAAGAACAAATTCGAAAGAATCTTTTGAACCTTTATAATTTCTTGTTAGATGTAGATTAAAGCCTCGATTATTGCTTGAGCTTGTTTATTGTATGAGTACTACAACACCAATACTGATCTAACCAAAAATCATTACCAAGAATTTGTTATTTGATGGTCAAACCGGTCACTCGACCATTACCAACAACGCATTTCTGTAAACTCAAGAACACCTACAAATGACACTTTCACACATCAGAGAGCTTTAATGACGGACATAAATTATTTTCTTTAAAAATAAATTATAAAAAATTAGAAATAATTAATAAATACATATAAAAAACAGCTTTTAAAATTATTATAAATTATTTCCGATATTTCTACAAAAATGTAATAATTATTTTATTTTATTTAGATATTATTTATAATTAACTTATTAATAAAGTAATTAGAATAATTACTTTTAAATACTAAATAATTATGTAAAAATATTATTATTGAAATAAAATCATAATAAATGATTATAAATTATTTAATAATATTAAATAATGTTTTTATAAAATTTTAGTAAATATAAATTACTTATAAATAGAGATAAATGATTTAAAAATCATTTAAAGGATAAATAAATATTTTAAAAATACTTTAAACCTTCTAAAATATATTATAAGGATAATTAAATTATTTAAAATATAAACAAAATTTTATAAATAAAATTTAGTTCATTTATCAAAGGTATTAAAAGTCAAATCTAACCCTAGATTAAATAGATGTTTTATTTGAGTATTGTTATCAATACTAACGTGTTAGATTTATATTTATAAACGCCATAGGTACTTATTAGCTTTCGAATAGTATAGCTCGACCGATCTACGCCGCAAGTCTCCTATACCCAATTTATTACTTATGCAAAATTTATCAACCCCGCTTATTCACGAACAAGATTCTATCTTGATATACCGTCGCTGATATAATACACCTACATTGAATTACCTATTATTGAAAAGTTATTGCTATAGTTCCAAAGATGACTAAGAAATGAATTGTTTATTCATATGATATTGTTTATTGAGCATAAATCGTTGTGTCAAACCAAATTGTTTTGGTAAGACAATCTTATATCAAGTCGAGTATCCCGTAAGGGAGCCAAGTTTAGTCAATGAATATATCGACAAAGAAATTGTAAGTGTATTTTGAGCACCGTAGGTGATATGCATACTCCTAGGATGTTGAATAGGTCGATCCCCTATCTCACATCTCAATAAAATTTCTAAGTCTTTGTGACTCGATGTAAATGATAAAAATTCCGTAACTAGTTGGAATTAGAAATCCAAAATGGTAACAACTATCACCAAAATTTGAATTGTTATAATTCTTCAAATCCTATATTGTTATAAATATACAACTTGTTGAGCATGTCATAGCTCACCCTTGCAAATTATTCCTTTTGCGCTTTTAGATGGTAATCTTGAACATCCGAGTAGATAAAGGGAAGCCCCTACATATATATTAGATTATATTCTTGTCTCTCAGATGAATACCTTGTAATAAGAACTCAAGTATGAGAATTTTGTAATCGAATCATAATATTATGATATATATAACATCTTTTATTTCCGCAACCGTGTTTTCTTATATATATATAGATGTAAAGTAAGATGTCTTCTATTCTAGTTGAGATCCTTGGGAACTATTTATCTGAGTGAGGGTGTTAATAGCATGGACTATTCATGTTGTTATTAATACTCTGAATTTCAGATAGATGGTTACTATCGATACGATAGTATATATTCGCATGACATAGACTATACATCCGGGTGAGGGTATTAGTAATATGGACTGCTCATGTTATTATCGATATTTAATTTTGACAGATAGACTCTAGTCACAGATATAGCTCATATATTCAAGTGAGGTATCCAAACACGAATATTTCTCTTGGGAATTACCATCCATTATGGGATACCGTGAATCTTGAATCTATGGGAATTATATCCGATAGTCCCTCTATCTAATGTAATATTTTAATCAGATACCATGGGTGTATAGATTTAAATGCATTATGTTAATTCTTCAGAACACCATACCGGATACCACAGAGTATAGGTATGGGGTGTTATAATTTTGGTATCAAAGTCATTAAGGCTATAGATATAAGGAAGAGTTTTCTTAGTATATAGTCTTCGAGTCCATAAAAATTTTTTAAAAAACATATAAAATATAACATTAAAATTATTATGTGGTGTAAACCTTTATACCAAAGATTTATGGAGTTTTCTTTTATAGATGGCCAACTCCAATGTCAAGAAAGAGTGATAGTAATCAATCCACCATAAATAGAGTCTTTTATAGCTAGTGATGCAGAAGAAGAAGAATTGCTTCATGATCAACAAATCGCTTGATGTCAAGAAGAAGAAGAAGATCCAAAGGGGTGGACAATTAATGAGAATAGATGAGCATGATGAGGCAATGGCATCACTATCGCAGATAATGTAATGTGAGAACAATAAGATGAAGTTTAGGGCGATTTAATGAGTGTATGCTAATGGATGAAAGGAGTCATAGTCATCGATCGAAAGTACAACCGCACTATGCACATAGGGAGCAGGAGGGAAATTCACAAGGTTTCTTAAAACATCTCCGGAGTTCGAGATACTTTTAATGATTTGCAAACCGTCGTAAACTCGATATCCAAGAGAGGAGAAGAAAACTGCTTATCTCATCGATCGATCCGTGGTTTGTCACATGATCCAGATTCCTTTGATGATATCAATGAATTCTAGAGAGTAATATATAGGTGGTTGGATGCTTTATATTAGTATAATAAAGAACCATTCAAAGTTTGTAATGAAAGTTGTACCCTGTAAGATACTAGTATGTTTAAAGTTGTTGTAAGACTGTGAGTTATAAATAAACAATATGTTTTGGTTATCTAAGAATCTTATGTGAATCTTTGTTGTTGTTTTATAGAATCATGCCACCAACCAGAAGACCCCAAAGAGAAATGAATAATGAGGATAATCCTACTCAACAAAGCTTAGTAGATATGATGTTAGAGTAATAAATGCACTCAGAAACCAAAATACATCCTTTAAAGACTTTAAATTAGTTGGACCACCTGAATTTAAAGGTACATTAGAACCTGTAGATGCACAGATTTGGATTTCTGAGATAGAAAAATTCTTCCTAGTAACCAATGTTAGTAATAACCAGAAGACAACTTTTGCAACTTTCTTCTTGAAAGGTGAAGCTAATTATTGGTGGGAATCAACCAAAGGTCGAGTAGAAACTGAAATTGTTCCTTGGGATAGATTTAAAGAGTTGTTCTTTGAAAACTATTTTTCCCAATCCCTGAAAGACCGAATGGAAATAAAATTTCTGGACTTAAAACAAGGAGATCTTACTGTAACCCAGTATACAGCTAAGTTTAATGAACTATCCAGGTTTGCTCCTCATCAAGTAACCACTGAACTTAGAAAGACTCATAGGTACCAAGAAGGTTTAAAACCTCAGATTCGGAGTAAATTATCGCTGCTTCAAATCAAAACTTTCTCTAAATACTAGAGAAGGCCACTATAATCGAAAGTGAGAATGAAAATCTCGCTAAGTTTCATCAGACAAAAGACTCAGAGTGAGAAAGGAAAAGTAAGACAGTAACCCAGCCTGTGGGGGTTTAATAACAAGCATAAATGGAATAATTCTTTTTCTAACAACTCAGGAAAAAGATAGGAAATACTAATAACAATTTTAGTAATAATAATATTAAACCTTGTCCTAAGTGTAATAAGAAACATAGAGGAGAGTGTCTTCTTAACAAATGCTTTAATTGTGGACAACAGACATTATCTTTCATGTTGTCCTCTTCCAAAGAAAAATAAATGTTTTAATTGTGGTTCAATGGACCATTTTTCTAAGAACTGTCCATAAACCAAGGAGGAAAAGGGTTAGAATACCGTAGAATAATCAATCGACAAGAGTCATAGCTTGGGGTTCGTAATCGACCTACCATGAGAACATTTAATATGCTCTGAGGGATGTCATTGTTTCACAGACGTGGTGATAGTATCATCCCTATCAACACTTTAAATGCATATGTGTTATTCGATTCTCGTGCTACTTGTTCATTCGTGTCTAGAAATTTCTACAAACTTGAATATGCCTTGTGAAAATTTAGACAAACCATTTTGTGTAAATTGCTAATAATGAAAGAATTCCTGCTAAGACCATATACGTAAACCGTAGTGTGGTAATAAAAGGACATAATTTTAAGGTAGATTTGATACCAATTCAAATGGGAGAATTTGATGTAATTCTAGGAATGGATTGGTTAGTTAATCATAACGCCAATGATCGATTGTCATCAAAAATGATTAACCTTTCGACCGCTTCAAGTCAAAGGTAGTGTTCAACTAGTAGTTGTTCACCCAAGCAATCTCGATGTTTGACTATAGTTCAGCAAGTAAAGATTACTTAAAAGGGTTGTTTAGGATATTTGGCCTATATAGTTGATACTCACCAGAAGGAGTAAAACTAGATCAAATACCTATAGTTAAGGAATTTCCTCGATGTATTTCCGCATGATTTACCCGGGCTTTGCCTCCGTATAGGGAGATTGAGTTTATCATTGATCTTGCACCAGAACGAACTGACCAGCTTCTAAGGCACCGCATGTAATGGCACCTATAGAACCGAAAGAGTTACTTATTCAATTACAGTGAACTCTTAGATAAAAAGTACATACAACCTAGTGTTTCACCTTGGGGAGCACCAAAGTTGTTGTTTAGAAAGAAGAAGGATGGAACTATGAGACTATGTATAGATTATAGGGAGTTAAATAAGTTAACTATTAAGAATAAATATCCTTTGCCAAGGATTGATGATTTGTTTGACCAATTAAAGGGGGGTAACATTTTTCAAAAATCGACCTTAGAACAAAAGTTATCATCAATTAAAGGTAAGAAAGGAGGATGTGCCAAAAATAATAGCGCTTTTAGGACACGCTTATGGACATTATGAATTTCTTGTAATGTCTTTTGGATTAACAAATGCACCGACAAAGATTTATGGATTTAATGAATCGAGTGTTTAAACCATGCTTGACAAATTTGTTGTAGTGTTTATCGATGATATTCTCGTATACTCGAGAACACGGAAGAGCATGTCAACACTTTGAGAGTCGATTGAGATATTACGAAAGGAACAACTTTATGCAAAGTTTTCCAAGTGTGAATTCGTTAAAGAGAGTTCAATTTTTAGGTCATGTAATCGACAAAGATGGAATATCTCAGAGATCCAACTAAGATCGAAACGGTTGTGAACTCGGGAACAACCAACAACTCCAATGTAAGTAATGTAAGTTTTCTCGCTTAAGCGGGTTATTATCGATTTCGCTTATAAAAGATTTTTCAAAAATAGCAACCCCATTAACCAATTTAACTCGAAGAGATGTGAAATACGCCCCGACAGATAAATGTGAGGAAAGCTTCCAAGAGTCAAGAAGCGATCGAGCATGGCTCCAAGTGTTATCCTTACCAGATGATACAGAGGCCTCAGAGTATATAGTGACGCATCACACGTAGGATTAGGGTGTGTGTTGATGCAACATGGGAAAGTGATAGCTTATGCATCACGACAACTCAAAGATTATGAGAAGAGGTATCCTACTCATGATTTAGAGTTAGCCGCAGTAGTTTTTGCTCTAAAAATTTGGAGACATTACTTGTACGGGGAGAAGTGTGAGATATATACAGATCATAAAAGTCTGAAATATATTTTTACACAAAAGGAATTAAATTTAAGACAGAGACGATGGTTAGAACTGATAAAGGATTTTGACTGTGAAATCTTATATCATCCCGGTAAAGCTAATGTTGTAGCTGATGCATTAAGTAGAAAGAATCAGGAAAAATTGAATGTGTTAACCACCAATGATAGGTTAATAAAAGATTTTGAACAGTTAAAAATTGAGGTGGAATGTCCAACTACCTCTACTCAAAAATTATATATTTTAGAAGGAGTTTCATCTCTGCTCGATAAAATTAAAGAGATATAGGAGAAGGATGAAGAGTGTTAAAAGTTTAAATCTAATTCTAGACATGATAAGAATAATAAATTTTGAATAGATACAGATGGAATAATAAGATATGAAAATAGAATCTAGATTCCGTTAGATCAAGCTTTAAAAGATGAAATTTTGAACGAAGCACATAATTCTAAATTTGCCATACATCCCGGCAAGACTAAAATGTTCAAAGATTTAAGTCGACACTTTTTGGTGGTCGAATATGAAAAGGGAAATAGTCGAATGGGTAAGTAAATGTCTCACGGTCAAAGGGTTAAGGCGTAACATCGTAAGCCAAGTGGTTTACTTCAACCCTTACCAATTCCTCGAGTGGAAGTGGGAACATATAACCATGGACTTTGTAGTGGGCCTCCAACTACACAAAAAGGCCATAATGCCATTTGGGTAATAGTTGACCGCTTAACTAAATCCGCCACTTTTTACCTATTAAAATTACACATAACCCGGATCACCTTGCCAAATTATATATTCATGAAATTATCTCTAGGCATGGAGTACCAAGCTTCCATAGTATCGCATCGAGATCCACGCTTTTACTTCAAATTTTTGGAAGAGTCTTCGTAAAAAAATTTAGAACACAAGCTAAGACTAAGATAACCTTATCATCCTCAAACCGATGGATGAGTGAGAGAAACCATACAAACATTAGAGGATATGTTGAGAACATGTGTCATAGACTTCAAAGGAAGTTGGGAAGATCGCCACCTTTTAGTCGAATTCGCTTACAACAATAGTTATCATGCTAGCATAGGTATGCCACCCTATGAAGCCTTATATGGAAGAAAATGTAGAACGCCTATGTGTTGGGATGAAGTCAGGAAAGACAAATGTTGGGACCTCAAATAATTCAACAAACCACCGAAACTATCGTAATCATACGCCAACGATTGCAAGCATCTCAAGATCGACAAAGAAAATACGCCGATCCACATCACAACAACGAAATTTTAGCGTAGAAGCCATGTATTCTTGAAAGTATCTCCTTGAAGGGCAAGATACGCTTTTGGCAAGAAAGGAAAACTAAGTCCGAGGTTCATCGACCTTTTGAAATTTTGAGAAGAATTGGTGAAGTTGCTTATGAAATAAAGACTACCACCGAAAGTTAAACCATATTCATAATGTGTTTCATGTGTCCGCTTTTACGACCATACAAACCTCGATTATAAACACGCTATAAATTATGAACCTATCCAAATCAAAGAAGATCTTTCTATGTAGAAGAACTCGCAAGCGCATCGTCGATCGTAAAGAGCAAGTCCTCCGTAATAAAGTGATAGCATCGCTAAAGTAATATGGAGAAATCGTAACGCTCAAGAAGCTACATGGGAGCTTGAAGATAAAATGCGAGAGAATTATCCTCAACTTTTACTTAATATGTACTCGTAATTTCGAGGACGAAATTTTATTAGTGGAGGTGAATGTAAAACCCAAAACCCTAATAAGACTCAGATGTATAAACCTGCTATATAAATAAAATTTCTCTGCTCAATGTGTTACGTGTTATTATATACTTGGTTTGACAAAATTGACCAAATAAATTTTTATCCAAAAAACGTCGTGCTCGACACCTCGTGGCTTAATTTTTTTTTTTTCCATAATCTGACTTTTTCTAGAAAATTATTTTGACAAGTTGCTTTGTCGCGGCTTACACCGACAAAAAATGCTTTGTCGCGCTTGTTAGATTAGTGAGAAATTTAGGTTAAGAAACCTAGGTTAACAAACCCTAACCCTAATTAGCAAAAACCCTAAACCTAGTTTATAAATTAAACCCTAATTAGCTAATCTAACCTAACTAGCTTATGTTAACACCTAATCATGGTTAGTAAACTTCTATTAGGTACTAATTAACATTACTTAACATTCCTAATCATTAGAAACAAAACCCTAATCAAGATTAGTGAAGATTTAAACCTAATTAAGCTACTAATTTGATCAACTAGCTCACAAGTAGGTTGAGAGTCACCATTTCAAGTTCCAAAACATCACATGACATGCTTCCAAACTCCCAAGCAAAGCAGAAGAGTCACAAATCGATCTTTATAGAGGCAAGTAGGTGGAAAATGACCAAAAGCCAAGTTGAAGAATTCTATAAATAGAACCTTAGGGCTGAGCAAACTCACTTAATTCTCAAAGCCTAGATACACTTATAAACCTACCATATCAAGCCTGGTGTTAACAAAGAACAAGATCGTAAGATAGAATCAAGAATTGCTCAAGTTAAGGTGCAAACCCTAGTTCATAAATTTCTCTTTGATCTTATGTTAGATTTGTTGTTTAGATGTTTAGAATATTGTATTAGGATGTTAGAAAGTATGCTAGAGTGGTAGAACACGCTTTTCATAACATCTAGATGCCTTAATTAAGCGCTTTTATGAAATCTAGAAATTTTGAAAAAATGGTCCGACAAACCAAATGTCGTGGCTTTTCGATTCATGTGTGTTTATGATTTGGTCTCATTAATTAATTGGTATTTGTAGCCCGTAAGTAGGTCTTTAATCTAGAAAAAAAATAGGTTCATATGAACCATAGATTCCAAGATATAAGCAAATAAAAGTGGGTCAACTGCTCACTTTAAGTTGGTTTTCCGGGTTGCCTGTAAAGCTCAAGAACAACAGCTTAAACCAACTAGTTTGACCGACCTTTTAATCGCCTTCCCATTGTTAATTGTTTAAGTTTTTGTTATATATCGTACCCTCGTATACATACTACATATCTATGATCTTCAATCGAACAAATAACTCATAGGATTACTCAAATTATCGGTCAAAAGTAGTCGATCGAGTATGACCAAGTTTCGGGGTTTTTTTCAAAAACCTAAGAACACGAAGAATAAATTGGTAGTCAGATTTCACCAAAGATAAATAGAGACCTTAGATTTAAGTTTTGTTCATGTTAATGTTATATATATGTACCTCGACATATAGATTACATGTTACAACAAACACAACATACATCTAATACACGTAATCAAAGTTATTCAAGCCACAAAATCGCTGACCGGCTTATTTACCATTTACTACTGCTCGGGTTACCCAAAAACCCAAGAACAACTCGACAAAGAATCTTTGAACCTTTATAATTTCTTGTTAGATGTAGATTAAAGCCCGATTATCATTGAGCTTGACTTTATCAGTATGAGTACTACAACACCAATACTGATCTAACCAAAAATCATTACCAAGAACGAAGTTATTTGATGGTCAAACCGGTCACTCGACCACCACCAACCCACGCCTGTAAACTCAAGAACACCTACAAATGGCTACACTTTCTCACACCAGAGAGCTTTAATGATTTTATTATAAATTATTTTCTTTAAAATAAATTATAAAAATTAGAAATAATTAATAAATACATATAAAAAAATAGTTTTAAAAATTATTATAAATTATTTCTATATTTCTACAAAAATGTAATAATTATTTTATTTTATTTAGATATTATTTATAATTAACTTATTAATAAAGTAATTAGAATAATTACTTTTAAATACTAAATAATTATGTAAAAATATTATTATTAAAATAAAAATCATAATAATGATTATAAATTATTTAATAATATTAAATAATGTTTTTATAAAATTTTAGTAAATATAAATTACTTATAAATAGAGATAAATGATTTAAAAATCATTTAAAGGATAAATAAATATTTTAAAAATACTTTAAACCTTCTAAAATATATTATAAGGATAATTAAATTATTTAAAATATAACCAAATTTTATAAATAAAATTTAGTTCATTTATCAAAGGTATTAAAAGTCAAATCTAACCCTAGATTAAATAGATGTTTTTTATTTGAGTATTGTTATCAATACTAACGTGTTAGATTTATATTTATAAACGCCATAGTACTTATTAGCCTTCGAATAGATAGCTTGAATCGATCTACGCCAGCAAGTCTCCTATACCCAATTTATTACTTATGCAAAATTTATCAACCCTGCTTATTCATTTAACAAGATTCTATCTTGATATACTATTGATATAATACACCTACATCAATTACCTATTATTGAAAAGTTATTGCTATAGTTCCAAAGATGACTAAGAAATGAATTGTTTATTCATATGATATTGTTTATCGAGCATAAATCATTGTGTCAAACCAAATTGTTTTGGTAAGACAATCTTATACCGAAGTCGAGTATCCCGTAAGGGAGCGTAAGTTTAGTCAATGAATATATTGATAAGAAATTGTAAGTGTATTTGAGCAATCGTAGGTGATATGCATACTCCTAGGATGTTGAATAGGTCGATCCCCATCTCACATCTCAAATAAAATTTCTAAGTCTTTGTGATCGATGTAAATGATAAAAATTCCGTAACTAGTTGGAATTAGAAATCCAAAATGGTAACAACTATCACCAAAATTTGAATTGTTATAATTCTTCAAATCCTATATTGTTATAAATATACAACTTGTTGAGCATGTCATAGCTCACCCTTGCAAATTATTCCCTTTGCGCTTTTGGGGATGGTAATCCCGAACATCCGAGTAGATAAAGGAAAGTCGCCCCTACATATATTAGATTATATTCTTTCTCAGATGAATACCTTGTAATAAGAACTCAAGTATGAGAATTTTGTAATCTAATCATAATATTATGATATATATAACATCTTTTATTTCCACAACCGTGTTTTCTTACATATATAGATGTAAAGTAAGATGTCTTCTATTCTAGTTGAGATCCTCGGGAACTATTTATCCGAGTGAGGGTGTTAATAGCATGGACTGCTCATGTTGTTATTAATACTCAATTTCAGATAGATGGTTACTATCGATACGATAAGATATATTCGCATGACATGTATCTATACATCCGGGTGAGGGTATTAGTAATATGGATTGTTCATGTTATTATCGACATCAATTTTGAAGATAGACTTGACATATCATAGACTTTAGTCACAGGGATATATCATATATATATTCAAGTGAGGTATCCAAACACATAAGAATATTTCTCTTGGGAATTACCATCTCATGGATACCGTGATGATCTTGAATCTATGGGAATTATATCCCGATAGTCCCTCTATCTAATGTAATATTTTAATCGATACCATGGGTGTATAGATTTAAATGCATTATGTTAATTCTTCAGAAACACCATACCGGATAAACAAAGGTCGCATCCCTAATAAAGATTTGTTGTTGGCGTAGAAATCCAATGTAATATTGACATGTTCTGGCGATACCAACCCGGAGAGGTCAATGTTATCAACGAGGATCGATGATGGAATATGTTATACATATCCTCAAACAGCCCAAACTTTATCCCCACAAATCTCTTATACATAAGAAGTACATCTTCAGGATCAAGTCGTTACCAAGAACCCAATAATTTGATGATAACCCCAACATAAACATCCTACCAGATTCGGATTACACATCAAATCTGGCCATCATTGACAATCCCTAGTTGAAGCAACAGGGAGCCAGCAATCATCCCCAGTATGTTGGGCTACAACCTCGTACACATGCATCATACATTTACATCATGTTGCTACATATAGTACTATGTTTGTTTTATTGCGTTTCAAGTGTCTAGGATTCTTTATCCTACCAATGCATTGCCATGCATGAGTATGATAAAGAGGGGCATCTGTAGACACTCGAAATTTTTTGTATTGCTGTCAGTAACATGGCAGGAGGACAGATTCATCTTTTAAGAGGGAAACCTGAAAGACAATCCATATCCATTCCGGATACTACCGGAAGTTAAGCATCAACCCCGGAACACACACTGGGAGTAACAATTACAACCTCGGATATAACCCCGAGGCGTGCAGATCCAATACCGGAACACACACTCGAGAAGACCGATTAATTTCGAAGATAACCCCGAGGTATCCAGTCTGAGTCCCAATCATGGGAATAGCTACCAACCTTGGGGATCACCCCAAGGAATGTAGTTTCGGTGATAACCCTGGAAATGCTTGTTTCAAATGCAACCAGCTTCAATCTCGGCCCTCACAAAGAGACATTCAGTACCAACCCGGAGATAACACCGAGGACAGGCACACCTCAGAGATGACACTGAGGACCTTCAACAATTGCAGCAGTCCAATCTCAAATAAGCCTTGAGCAATGTCTCATGACAAATTTCAAACCGCGATAACACCCCATGAGGGGAAACATCGTCATCTCGCCAACGCCATGCCACGTCACGCCGTCTTAACATTTCATACACACATCTCTACACAACAATGTCCCATAAGAATCAAGGAAAACCAATCCCGAGTGACTATTGTGCGAGGTAACGGATAGAATTTGAAGCTTGAAGACCGGAGGGCATCGTCCCATCTTTAATTACTGCGTACAAACTCTAATACTATGCCATTGTACAACTCTCAACAAAGGCGGTCCAAAATAGGTCCTGTATACCTCAATCGGATGCCCGGATTGCACTTCTAAAAGTTTGAGCGGACATTACAATGCCCGAGTGCACGTACTATGAGACGACCCGACCCAAGAAACCCGAGGCAACCTGGGTAGCCTCTGGTACACCTGCGGCTCAGATGCAAGTATACCTGCGGCTCCACCCTCTATAAATAGAGGGCTTGGGGTGGCCATTTTGCAAGAGAAAACGGCGAGGAAGCCATGTCCAATTTTCTCTGTACTCACCTCATACAGTGTACTTTCCCTTTTTAAACACCTGTGAGCTCATATATAGCTACTTTTGTACCTACAAAAGCCAGTGTTTATCCACTTTAAAGATATTGAAGTCTTCTTTGGCAGCCCACTGTAAGCCTTCTCACACACTTTAAAGTCTTTCTCTTCATCTTTGCACACACCCTTCTTCACGTTGAGAGTCGTGTCGCGTGCGTTTCCCCGGACTTCGGTCCGTGGTTTCATTTCAGTTTGTATATACATATATATATAGTTATATATATTAATTGTGTGTCGGACTCTGTTCGATGAGCCTGGATTTTACATTTAGTGCGTTTACTGCTTTAATATATATATATATATATATATATATTGTCCCACCTGGAGTTTACTTCGTGGTGGTTGATCGCTTTTACAGCTTTCTTTACGTTTCGTCATGCTTGGAGTTTACTTCGTGGCAGTTGATTTCTTTGTATAGCTTTATTTACATTTTGTCCCGCCTGGAGTTCCCTCCATGGCGGTTGACCGTCTTTACAGCTTTATTTACGTTTCGTTCCGCCTGGAGTTACCTCCGTGGCGGTTGATATCTTTTATAGCTTTATTTACATTTCTGATCCCTCGTGGAGGTGCTTCATGGTTGGTGATCATGTCTGTATATATATATTTACAGCTTTTATATATATACCTGCTTACTGCTTTCATACAAATTGCGGTATCATGTGTGCCTAGGAATCATGTGATCACAGATTCAGCCCATTAGATCTAGATTCGGTTCCCGTGATGGACATTTTCAGCTGTAAGCAGCTTGTAAATTATTCTACGATATCTGAATTTCCTCAGATGGTTTCCATACCCATGAGGAAGTCGGCATTTTTTTGTACATTATTTTCGTACGGATGCCTCGCATCTGTAAAATAAAATCAATAAAGCTGGATACTTAATAAAATGGAAGTATCAAAAGGTCTCAATTACTATTGAGCATCAGGGTTTGAAAAACCTTTTTTACAAAACATCATTGCCATATCTTGCTAAAAACTGAATTTTTACATAAATTCAAACCCTGTGTATATAGGTGCGAAAGAGACCTCGCACTACTTCCAAATAACAGCAAATTGACCCACACACACACACATTCAGATAATAGTTTCTTGAAAAGAGGCGGTCACCGTGGTAACACGGATGTCGGGGGGTGCCTAACACCTTCCCTCCGCATAATTAAGTCCCCGGACCGTAATGAATCTCGGTTTCATCGAATTCGCTTAGTAGTGTCACATCACCGGGTCAATGTGCAAACCTTTTCTCATTGTGTTGGTACAACCATTTAAAAACCAATCAAGCGACTCTTAACAGTCCATCGTCGACATTATAAATGTCGGACTTTTTTCACTTGTTTTTTCAAACAAATCTCACCTAAAATGAGAACACCAAAGAACAAGTAACGGAAAGGGACAACTAAAAATCCCGACGTCGACACACACAATACGACGTATTCCGTTCATCCAGGAGGCACGAATATGTACCGGGATTTGAGGTAACATTTTTGGTGGCCTAATCTGAAACGAGAAATCGCGGAGTGAGTTAGTAGATGTCTTGCGTGTCAACGGGTCAAAGCAGAGCACCAGAGGACGAGTTGTCTACTCCAACCGTTGGAAATACCGGGGTGGAAATATGAGCACTTTACAATGGACTTCGTGGTGGGACTTCCAGTCATGCAGAAAGGTTTTGATGCCATTTAGGTTATCGTAGATCGACTAATGAAGACGGCTCATTTTCTGCCAATCAAGATCCGATATAGTTTAAATCAATTAGCAAATCTGTACGTAAAGGAAATTGTTTCACGACATGGAGTGCCGGTATCGATTGTCTCTGACCGAGATCCTCGTTTCACATCAAAGTTCTGGAAAAGCTTGCAAGAGAGGATGGGAACACAGCTTAGGTTGAGTACTTCTTATCATCTGCAAATGGACGGACAAAGTGAGTGAACAATACAAACGTTAGAAGACATGCTTAAAACTTGTGTGATGGACTTCAAGGGAAGTTGGGACGATCACCTACCCTTAGTGGAATTTGCATATAATAATAGTTACCATGCAAGTATAGGCATGCCACCGTACGAAGCTCTTTACGGGAGCAAATGTAGGACACCATTGTGTTGGGGCGAAGTTGGAGAGCGAAATATGCTAGGGCCGGAATTAGTTCAACAAACTGCAGATGTGGTGACATTGATAAGAGCTAGACTAGTAGCTGCACAAGATTGCTAGAAGAAATACGCAGACTTACATCGATAGTATCTCCCTGAAAAGGAAAAATACGATTCGACAAGAAAGGAAAATTGATTCCGAGGTTCATAGGACCATTCGAGATATTGAAGCGAGTGGGTGAAGTGGCGTACAAAGTTGCATTACCACCCGAGTTGGAGCACATCCATAACGTGTTTTATATTTCCGTGTTGCGTCCGTACAAGCCTGACTACAAGCACGTGATTTTTTTTCAAACCCATTCAAGTAGAGAAGAATCTGGTATATGAAGAAATTCCTGTCCATATATTAGATAGGAAAGAGCAAACATTAAGGAATAAGAGTATATCTTCTGTAAAAGTACTTTGGCAAAACCACGATCTCGAGGAGGCCACGTCGGAGTTAAAAGATAAGATGCGAAGGGATTATTCCCATTTATTCGTGTAACCTTGTACCAATTTCGAGGACGGAATTTTTATAAGGGGGAGAATGTAAGAACCGTGAAACTCATGAATAAATAATTATTTTAATATAATAAGAGAATGAATATTTATTTAAATGTAAATATTAATGTGTTGTGAGATGAGTAATTAAATCAATTCAAATTGGATTTATACGAATTAAGAAGGGTGGAATTGTGATGAGAATTGTGAAATGCCTTGTGTGGAATAATGTGAAATGAGGAAATTCACTAAGTGAATTAAAAGAGAAATAGGAAGACTAATTATGTGAATCCATATATGGAATGAATATGCTTTTACCTAGTAATATTACCAATATGGAGGTTAATTCATGTCATGTAAAACTAGTATGGTGATAGAGGTCAGAACTGGCTTAGAGCTAAACCAGCTTGGCACTTATTAGGGGACCCAAGCAATTGCCATGCCTCCCATTTATATAAAATCAAGCGCAATTGCATGCTTAGTGGCCAGTTTGGGAAAGTTAGTTTTTACTATAGAAATGAAAGGGAACATTATTGTAATGTGTGACATGAATAAAATCATATGATAGTAATACTTTTTAATGACATGAAGTACCAAGTAGTACAATGAAATCATATGTAATCTTTAATACAGAAATAATTAAATATATGTGTATTCCAGAAATTGGGAAAGGAATTAAATGTTTAAATAAACATTTAATATTAAATAATGTTATAATGTGGTTAGAAGAGTAGTAAAAATAATTATGGGAGATACCCTGACAATAATACATAAATGCGTTATTTTATTACATGTACTTAATGTACATGGATTATATGATGTGAGTATATAAATAATCATTAATTTTCCTAATATGGTAACAATTGTACATTAAGATTATATTTTTGGGAGTTAAAGTAACTAAACTAAGCTTTATTTACTGAGAATTAATCTTGTCCCAAAATTAGTGACCCTCATAGTACATGAACAGTAGCCTACTTCTTCTTTATGTAACTTCAAGCTATGATTAAAGGCTATGAAACTAGGTGATCATTTGTTAGGAAGATGGCTGATAAGGGTGGTTGATCCACTCTCTTGTATCCTTTATTTTCTCCTTCTACACCATGAATTCCAACTTCTATGTAAACCCAAAATCCAGTCCATCATTTCTCTATATAAGGATAAATGCATTTTCATTTCCCGTTACTGAAAAATTTGTCTGCCAAATTCTAAGTTTGAGAGTTCTAAGTTGTTGAGCAATTGAAGGAGTATAATATGTGTGTTGGAGAATTCAATTAAGCTTCAAATGGTATAAAAGTCCTAAATTGTGTTCTTAGTTGGGTTTTGTTAAATTCTTGAAATCTCTTGAATTTTTATGTCAATTATCATGAATTAGAATACTATCTAGTGTTTATGAAGGATGTTTACATGTATAGAACCTGTAATGGTGGAATTGAGCATGATAAAACTAAAGGAATTCAAAGTATGATGATACTCTGCAAAATAGAGTATCTCACCGCTCATTGGTTTGAAGAAAGAAAAGTTGCTACCATTTATACTAGGGGTGTAAAGCAAATTTCGCTTTTAATCCAATATGTGAATTTGATTGTTGTTTTCAATCTGGTTAATTCTAATATACTGATATGACTTTAACATGCCTGAAAATGAGTATGACATGTAGTACAAGGTCTTTTTATGAGTTATGAAGTGAACAACATGATTTTGTAGAAGATTTTTAACAAGAACTTTAAGTTTTGAAAACAAACCTTGTTGAAACTCATGTTCTGCAAATTTTGAGATTAGTAGTATATACACATGACTGATTTCAAACATAAATGAGCATGAGTTATGATTTATAGTCCTTGATCATGACCAACCTGTTAAGCTTTGTGTTAGAGAACTTTTTTAAAAGAAGGTTGATATATCAAAGCAAATATGCATGAATACTACATGATGTACATTCTGATCTTGAGAAGATGTTAACTTGACTTTACTACATATGATAAGATCTTTGAAGTTGCCTTGTATGTGTTAAATTGCATTGTTCAAGTTTAAAATGTTTTCAAAGGCAAGCTTGAATATATTTTCAAACCAAGTGCATTAAGTATGAGAGAAGAGATTCTTAAGATTTAAGATGACATGGTTATGATTATTATGTCTCTAAACATGGTTCTTATGTGTTTGATATAACGGTAGTAGACCAAGCATGAGTTTAAGTATGTTGTTAAAGCAATATCAATACTAGTTATGAATAAATGATGTGAACACTATGAGCATTTGTATTAACAAATTTTTTGACCTCTATGTGGAAATATGGCAAGAGTTATAAAGCATGGTGACCACATGACTTTTCTAAGCCTTAATTCCATGCATATCGTAAACTAAAACTTGTAAAAGTGAACTCAAGAATGGCCATATGTTTATGTGAGAACCTCTAGCATATATGCATGTCAAGAGTAAGTGTATAGGTATGTAGAGTTGGACTGAAACCAGGAGAGTAGAAGCTCAACTCTAGCCAAGATAGAGGATAAAGCCTTGATTCTTGTAGTCCAAGCTTCTAGCTGTAGCATATGGGCCATCCTGCAGTTGGTTCTGGATTCTGTTTGTAATCTAATGATTAAAGCATGCTTATATGGTTACTTTAATTTGTGTTATGTGACAAGTATACTATCCAATATGGTAAAAAGCATGTTAGGTAATAGAATCGAATGAGTTGATGAGAAACTATAACTTAAAAGTTCAAAGAGGTATTTACAAACTATATAACGCAATGATTTGAAAAAATTGGTCGTTTATTTTGTGGTTTCTTGCAAACTGATTTTTGTGATATGAGGATGTAGGATATGTGATGTAGTATGTAACTAAGTTAGACGTTTATATGTACATTTGAACTTGCATATGTGAGTTTATATAACTAATGAATATCCTATATGCGTAAATATATTATATTTGAGCATTACTTGAACTTGTACTATTATTTATCGTACAAGTACAACTTTGAGAGTATAATACTTCGTAATCTATAAATGAAATTGTTTACAAACCTTGATTTTTGAACGACAATTGTTCATATATGTATTACGAAAGAAAACTGTCTAAGCCATTGCTTCGGCTAAACTATTGATATTGATCGAAAGCTATCCAAACCAAATTTACTTTTTGCAGACTCTTATAATTGAGATGAACAACCCCCTTGGTAGGGGAATTATATATTGTCGGGAAATCGACGTGCGCACTTGAGAAAGATTAAATGTAATACATTGACATAGGGTACTTTAGGCTGATCACCTGTTGAACTCGTTTTATGGAATTATCAGTTTATTACTGTGAATTCTAGGAGAAGTTCTTAGTCCTTAGTATTTGCTCAAAGATTCATCCAAATCCGTGTTTCTTCAAACCTCGGATCCGATCCTCCACGATACTACTATCGTCAAACTATTTATATTTTTCATTCATAACTTAATGAATAAAATTTACTTATTACAATTTAGAATATAAATTCATTCCATTTCCAAGATCTATGTAATGACCCCAAACTTTTATAAGTTTCTAATCCTGGTCATTTAATATTCATGTATTACATCACATTCGATATTATAAAAATATGCGGAATAATTTAAACTTTTCAATCTCTTTGAATAAAATCTTTATTGATTTCATAACTTTAAACCAATTACAATTCTTGAATCAACTATATAATATGATTCATTCTATTGGAATTCTTCAGATAAGATTTTACATCTTGATTCGATATCCTCTATGTATTAACTAATACATCCTTACAATACAACAAGTATTAAACATCATAAAGTATATATCAAGTACACTCCTAGAACCTAAACATGGTTCAAGTAATAATCTAAATTAGTATCCTTCGTTTGAAAACTATCTACTTTGTCAACCAAGAAGCACGTAAATCTTTACTGTGAGTCCTTAACTCCAAAAAGTGGTTATTTGCAAGGGTGAGCTCGACAAACCCAAAGAATTCTAATAGTTTTCATGCGAGACATATCATATAATAGCATATTTAATTCATGCATTCATAATCAATTAATATTTACTACGCATGTTACTACTCACATAACATGCATAGAGATTTACTTCACAAACATATCATCAAAGATCAACTTTCAAATTTCATACATATCTCATATGCATTTCATATATATACATCAACATTCTCATAGCATAATATAGCTCAACTAATAGTTATAGAATTCATATATCAAATAGGAACTGAAAGACTTGCTTGATTCGTAGTTTATCAACTACGACTTAACTACTTAAAGCTTATCTCATCATGCGTGTATTCCTACACACGCTATAATCATGGATTCATATCCATTAGTCATACATTTCATACGCTCTTAATATAACAATAAATATTACATCGCTTTCTTAACTAGGTTTGTAAAACCTTCATTTCACTTTCTCATCAGTACTTTTAGAATTGCTATGTATGTATAGGTATTCCTTAACCATCCGTATTTGACATCAACTTCTCATATACATTTATCACACACTTGACTCGCTATGTGTTCGACACATATTTAAAAGTTTATAGATACGTGATCTACGCTGCTCATATTCAAACTACTTTGTTTCATAATGATTTATTTCAATCAATAAAGCTTAACAACTTACTTTAACAAGATTCGATGTTATAAGCTTTTAAACCATATATTGGTACTAATAAGCCTCTACTAGTATGCTTCACATAGACATAGCATAGTTCATTATTTGAAAACATATTTTAAACCACACTTGAAACGTCCAATTCATGTTTAGCTAAAAGATGAACATAATCGTCATGTCTAGGACATAAGGCGTTCAAGTTCACTTTTAAAAGTTATTATAGGCCAAGGTAAAGCAACTAGGTGCAACTTTTAATCTCATTTCAAAGCTAACTAATCCATGAATATATGTTATCATGTTTAGAACCTTAAGTACACAAATTACTTTAAGTTCGTTCTTAAAGTTTCAAGTTTTCTTTAGAAATCATTTTCAACTAAGCTATTGTAAGTTGATAATAAGTAAAGCAACTTTAAATCACTTCTCATTCTTAAGTATACTCATAACTTAACAAGATGTATGTGTTAAAATATCATAATTTCAAAGACTCAAGGTTCGTCAATGTTTGTTTTCAAAAATCTTTAAGTATCTTTTGAAAACACATACAAAGTCATGATAAAGCATTCCACTATAAGTAAGGTAATCTTATATGTCATGTCTAATATCATGCATTTTCATGTTACATCACTTATAATAACATATTCCATCGTCGGGAGCACTATACTTGCGTATGTGCTCGCTCGACGCCCTCCGATGGCCTTCGATTACGTAACAGTCACAAAGATGACTATTTTGACCCTTCCTAATGACCTCAAATTGAAACACTTAAAGAACAAAAGTTGTAGGTCTATTCGTTCTCGTTCCGGATCATCTTGAATCACCTCAATCGGAGTTCGTATGAAAATGTTATGCCCATTTTAGTAAACCATGTTCTGTTAGATTTATTTTCAACCTTTGTAATCAGACCACCCCCCACCCAGAAATGTAGGGTCTTGCCTATAAATAGCCCACCGGGGGGGCCTAGCTAACTAGTAATGCTGCTCAAAGTTTCAAGCTCTGCTACAAAATAACAAGCCAAACTTCTTTCTAACCTTCATAATTTGAGTTATACATGTCCAAATTAGTCCGTTTTCAATTCTATGGATTCGTAATTCATAGAAATACAACATACTATAATACCCATCAACTAACATAAACATTAACTAACCCAAATATGAATCTATAACTCATGTTCATGCAAATGTTCATGTTTTGGACAATTTAGCGAAATCATTCACTACGAATTCGATTCTAAACCAAATTGGTTCGTTTAACTTCCGTTGATTTTGTATTCAACCATATTAACGATGTCTAGTATCAATTCATGGATTATAACAATCCTTACCCATCAATTTTATGACTCAAAAGCTACTTTTTCTAAGAACTTTGAAAAAAACTTGAACTTAAGAACATAGTTTAAGAATTATACCTCTTGAAGCTAAGTTGACAGCCTTGAATCTTAACTTCTGACTTCTCCCAACTTCTCAACCACACACTCACTAGAATTCTCAGAATTTTAAATGTAAAGAATGAAGAAGGGGGTCTCTATTTATAGAAGAACCATGGACCAAATTTGGGTTTTGCTCCATGAATCAAAACCAAGAAAGAAAGAAGAAGATATTGGGTATAGAGAGTTGGTCACCAACTTCCTCTTCCTCCATCACTCCCTTCATCATTTGGAAGCTATGAGTTTTGAGAAGAAGAAGCAAGCTAGCTAGCTAGCCTTTTTCATTTCATTTCACGTGAATGAAGAATGGCTCTCTTATTTGGGACAAAAGCTTATAACTCAAAATTGCAAAACTACTACATAGCATACTTAGGTTTATTTGATATTTTTCCCCAAATGTGTATACATATATACCCACTCACATAGAATTATATAATCCATGTACATTGGTTTATTCTAATAATATTTAATTGGGCTAATTATAAAATAGTTGGATATTCTCAATCCATCATTTTCCATAAAATTTATCATCTCAAATATACCCAATTATCATAATGATAATTAATATCAATTATTTATTAACTCACTCATTTATTTTCTTTTCTTCCCATTAAATCTCCATTTGATTTAACTTCCCTAGTTATGCCACACAAGGCATAATTATGTGAACTTAGTAATTAATAGCTCACAAGCTTATAATAACATTATTCTCAACATTACATCTTATAACATGGTCATGGAAGTGATCTATTGCACCATGTTATATTTTATTATCTCACTTGTACATAGTGCTAACATACAAGCCTTTATACATATATATTCAAATACTTCCTATATTATATAGTTACCATTAAAGTGTCACACTTTAATTCATATCATATAGATGTAGCTACTATATAATATAAAATCATTGCACATACAAATTAATTCCTTCAGTTATTCATTCATTAAATTATTTGATGAATGCATATTCCTTCACTTTGCCACACTAGGCATATTTCACAAGCTCGATCTTAAGCTTCTCTCATTCTCCACACTTATTATTCTTTCAATATAATATTTGTGTGACTCAAGCATTTAAATGCTAAACTACCTGAATTAATTATAAGTATAACCTTTACACTTATAATAATTAATATATACTCCATTAGTTATTTAAATGATAACATCCACAATAAAATAATAACTTAAGTTATTTAATATATTAAAATAACTTAGTTTTCTTTCATTAATTAACTCCCTTGAAAATACATTAGAAATTATGTATTTTGTCATAACATAAATATTATGTTTTCTCCGAATAAAGACATTTACAATTAGAAATTAATTTGCTTATTGTCTCAAGATATTATTCTTAATATAATATCAATTAACTATATGTACGACACATGTACATATATTATATATATAAAAATAGATAATAAGTTTATTTTCTATTATAATAAATTGTTTCCATCAATTTATTTACATATAGCAAATACGTTTTAATATATTTACTATATTATTAATCATACCTCATACAAAAATATATAAGGTAATAATATTATTATTCAAAATAACATTTCCTCCTTTTATTAAAATAACTCAATATTAGAAATTATTTTAATATCCTCTATTAGAAATATATAATTATTATTTCTCTCTCCCTCTATAAATTGTTCCCAAAATAATTTCTTCAAATATTAAATATCCATTTAAAGATATAATGATTTATGTCTTCCTTTAATAACATATACATATTTAACGTTATTCATACATTAGACTTTCTCACATATTACCATTCTGAGTAACATATATAAAGTATCACATATTAATTCACTCATTTACTTAAGTAAATTAAACCTTGTACTATATTACCATAGTTATTTAAGGTTTAAACTACACATTATATTCTTATTCGATAACATAACTCTCAACTATCAATTAACCAATATTTATTCTTATTAGTTAATTCTCTCAACTAACTCATGTTTCACTATCCAAACCCATTCATGGATAACTTACGTACTATCAATAACCTATATTATAATCATACCAGCTTATTAGTACACATACACAAGAAAATGACAATTATACATTAATGTCATCCACTTACTATATGATAAAATAATCCTATAAACTATTTAATATCGATAGAAATTTTATCCACTTCTTTTTATCTCAATCGAATTATCTTTCATGATCAATAACAATATATAAAAAATAATATATTTATTAATCACAAAAATCACATATTACATGGTTCATATTATCCTATGTAACACATTTCTATATACCTCGTATCACATAAATGTTTTTATTCGAACCCATTTCACACTTAAGAATTTTATTTACTAAATTCTTATTTAAATATTTTCTAAAAATTTGGGTTCTTACAGCGGTGAAGAAACTAAACTAATGACAATGACGTATAACGTTAAGAAGCCAAGTTAGTAATAATAACTTGGATAACGTTCTGAGTCGAATGAACTGGATGTTATAAGATATGAATAAGATAATGTAAAATGCTTAACGCTATGTAAGCAAAGTATTAACATTGAATAATCGTTTTGAGTATACAAAAGACTGTATGACTTAGACGATAAGGAATGAATCCTGAGGTATGGCATTTAGTTTCCAGAAAGCCATAAGAAATAAGAAATCGACTTAACGAACATTATAGTTTTAATGGTTCGGATGAGTTAAGGCAAGTTTAGGTTGTGGTACAATCGTAATCTTTAATGGTTGACATATGGGAGTTGAGCTAAACAATTCCTTCAGAGAGCGGAGGTATATACAAAACTGGAAACCGATCTAACTCGCTGTGAAAGACAGTGTAGACGAGACGGGAAACTAGTTTGTTGGTTGTTTGTGTGAAACCACTCAGAGTACCATATTGACTACTAGTAGAGACATGATGTGTGTTGATTCTTATAAGAGTTATAAGAACAAGATAAGAATGTAAATCATCAAAGATGATGATCGTATAAGTAAGACATCCCAGTATGTCGTAAAGCCGTAAACCGATAAAGAAAGTAGGTCGCGTAAACTTAGATTGCAAGAACGTGAACCCTAAGAAGTAAAGAAAAGTTTAAACCAATGCGTAAGTCAAGTATATGACTAATTGGTGTATGTGTTATTTCCTTATGTGTTATATAGGAATTAGAATGAACAATTCATCGTAAACTGTAAGTTGTAGATGTGCGAAAGGCAAGTTTCGTAACTTCATTCATATTTTAAATGAATGCTAGTTTCTTAAACTTTCTCAGATGTTGAACTTGAGAAGTTTTGTCTATGTGCAAATGTGTGATATTTGTATAAGGTGGTAGAATGTATGAGGCCTTGTGCCACAATTTGAACACTTCAGTGTTTCTATGAGATGAACTGTTCTGTGATTGAACTGTTCAATATGAGAATGTTCTGTTTATACATGAACCATTATTGTTAGGTCTGTGCTAATGATTCTAGCCGGACAGGATGTGTATGAAAAAGGTAGAAGAATGAAAGTATTTCAAAGTGAATGTGACTAATGTTTTAAAATGATAGGAATCGAGATTATTCCTATTATTCAAGATACTTCATAACCTTTGTTTGGTTATTGAAGTCTTAAAAGAATGTTTAAATTCATGAAGTTGTTTGTTCAACTTTTATGACTTGTTGGGCAATTGAATTCTCACATTGCTTTAAATGAAAAACATTTCCAGCGTACGAGTAGAAGAACTTAAGGATCTCGTAAAGATCAAGCTGATCGGTATCCAAAAGAAGTGTCATTCAGTATATAAATGTGCGTGAAGATCAAGCGAAGACTTATAATATAGAATAGATTAATTAAACTATATACTAGTTTAATGAACTGTCATGTATCCTTGGTGGCAGATAAAAGTCACTCTTGTAAGATGTAAAGAATAATGTATTTATCATTATTTGTAATGAATGAGGTTATAAGGTATTAGAACTTGGGATTTGAGAATGTATGTTATTATATTTATCTATATAATGATGTATGTTTGGAAGAAGATGGAACCGTGATGTACGAAATTCGGGTGTGAAGATAGACCGGATTTCGGGGCGTTACACATGCAAAATTGAAATAGAAAAACACGTCTAAATTAAGATTATCTTGATTGGAATTAATATTGAAAAGAATTAAAAAAAAAATAAGTCCCCAGCAACGGCGCCAAAAAAATTGTTAGTCGATTTAGCAATCAATAAAACATGTGCTAGTATACGCGGCCCACAAGTAATATAATATAAGTCGAGTGTCGAACCCAAGAGGAATTATTTTCCAAAATATCCAAGTATTACAATTATATCAATGCAATCTTATCTAAACAACTGATTGCGAGGTAGAAGATCTAGATAAACTTAATTAACAAAGTAAATTACAAGCAATGACTGATATCAAATTGAGACAAGCTAAGATCACAATTTCCCATAAATGCTTTGTTCAATCTCCTAACTCATCCTTTAATTAATAAATCATTAGAATTGTTAACCGGCAATTCTAAATATACATAAGCCTTTTCCCAAAAGTCGTGAGTATCTCCTATTTAAAGAAATCACTATATTCCTATGGTAAAATAAATTAGGCAATGAATCATTAAGATTAGATTCTCACAAGTTACACATGGCAAATAGATATATTCCTACTCTATGTGCAATTTATGTATTCAATCCTAAAAAGAAAAAACATAACATGTGTTATCATATTTAGGTCTAACCATTATATTCTACTTTCGAATATCATATAAATACCCACATTAATCACTAGCTCAACAATTAATACATGAAGTTTACAACATAATAACCCATTCACATGTGAATTGTAATAACCCAATATTTTTAATATAATTAAATAATAAATTTTGTATATAATTTTATTATTATTATATATATAAAGGTGGAAATATGTAAAAACAATGTATATGTATATATGGGATAAATAAAACTTATTTAGTACATGAATAATTGTAAATAATTTCTTTTTAAGGATTATTGATCATTATAGATTATATTCTTATAATAAATTCATTTTGTAATAAAAATATTTATTATTTATTTTTCATGAAAATATGATTATTATATATATGATATATGATTATAAGAATTATTATGATATATATTTTATTATATTAGTTAAGTTAATTATTTTAACTTAATGGTATATATGAAGGTTATGTCGGATATGGATTCAAACCCCTAATTCTGGATTTTGAATGAGGAATGAGAATATTAATATAATATTATTTATATTTAAGTGATATAAACATGCCTGATATGTGTGTAATGTTAATGTGTGGAACAGTTACAGTAAAACCGTACAAAACCCTAGCGTTACTGATAAACTCTAGTACATCAGTCAATTACGACTTTAAGATTTGTTAAGTTATTGTGTAATGTAATTTATGGCAATTATTATAGATTTAATGTTAATTAGGTAAACCCTAATTAATATTTAAAAACCCTAATTACTAAATTAGAACCCTAATTGCTAAGTTATAAACCCTAATTATTAATTTAGCAAGCTTAATGGTAACTAGCATATTATAAAGTCTAAGTTACAAGCCCTAAGTGATTAGGAAACCTAATTTAATTAGGGAACCCTAATTCATTTTTTTTGAAACTAAGATTTCCATTTTTGCCCTAATTACATAATTCTAAAAAATGAACTTATGGAACCTTAGGGTTAAACCCTAAGGGTTAGAATAAATTGCCAGCTTTGCCACTAAAAGTAAAAACCAAATGACATAATTGCCCTTCTTGCATTATTTTAATAGATAACTTGTAGAACTTGCCATAACTTTAGTTGGTGACCAACTCTAGCTAGTCATGTGCCTATAAACCATACAAATCAGCTACAACATCCTAGCCAAATCCATTGCATCCACCAATTATATTAGGGACAAGAGAGAAAAGTTCATAAATTAAGCCATTTGATCACCAAACACTTAACTTAGACCTTCTCTCTCTAAACCCACGAAAATATTTAGGATTTCAGTCTCTTAGTAAGTCCCCAGAACATCAAGATCAGGTCAGGAGCATAGGATCAAGCATAGTTCATAGAAAGGTATAACCTTAAACCAAGACTTAAATCTTGAATGCTATGTTGGATTTGATGTATGAATGATTAAATATGTTATATAAGGTGTGAATCAGTGATCTGGGTTGCTAAATAGTGGATTCATAACATTTATATGCTCGAATTTAAGTTTTTTCAAAAGTGGTCTGACAACCGAATGTCAGACCACATAGATCTTTTATCTGGTTATAATTTTTGTTTTTTAAATGTTTGAACATGTAGTATGCTAGAATGACTTTGATCTGGACTTGAAATCATGCTTAGATCATGTGTAGATTTCAAGTTATGGAAGGTCAAACTGCGTTGACCGACTATGACTTTGTATTTTCTAGGTAACCCAGAACTTGTTCATCAGTGTCTGCCAACAAGTTCATGGGCCCAGATCTTGCATGAGTTTGTAGATTTGTTTGTGTTAGTGTATTAAAGTTATACTCGTGTAGGTGTATTACAGATTCATGCTCCTATATCACTTAGATAACAAATAGAATGAAATTAATCGATGGTCAAACTAGCCCGGACGAGCACGAACTCAGTTATCTGGGAAACCCAGAAAATAGATGAACGTTACTTCTGACAAGGTTTGACCGAATGTTATATTGTGATTCTGTTGTAGTTTGACTGACGTGATGATTGATAATTGTACCTTGACATGTGGGCTATAATCCTGAACCATTAGAACACATTAACAGTAGCCAGAACCCTTGATTAAATGAGCCGAAAGAAGACCACTTGAGACTGTCTGGGTTTCTGAGTAACCCAGAAAACCAAGAACATGTCTGACAGTTAGTTTGAGTCTTTATAACGTGCTCGTTTGTTATGATCTGACCCAGATGTTAGTTGATACTTGTAGTGTTACATTAACACAACAAGATCCATGTTATAGATTGCCCAGAAACACTTTACACAGCGAATTACACTTGGTCAAACGTGGCCACTTGTTAACTGCCTTTGAATGTTCTTGGTACTCAAGAACACAATAAGCTACACTTTCTGTCGCTAAAAGCTTTAGCGACAGACTTATTTATTTTAATTATTTTAATTTCTAAAAATCATTTAAAGATAGAAAACAATTTCTAAAAATTATAAAATCAGTTTTAAAAATTATTTGAAGTCATAAAAATAAACTTTTAATAATTTGGCATATTTTCCATAAATATTAGTAATTATTTGAATATTATTGATATTTAATTTATTTAATAAATGCATTAAATAAATTAACTAAAAATGATTTTATTATATTAAATGATAATAAGGTATTTAATAATATTTTAAGTTATAAAATTTAACTTTCAATATTTTAAAGAAAATTTCATTAATTATTTAATATTAATGATATTAGATTTATTTCATAATTATATTATATAAATAGATTATAAATGATTTTATTGATTTTAAAAATCATTTAAAAAGGATATAAATGGTTTAAAAATATTTTAAATTATTATAAATGACTTTTAATATTTTAGTGAATAACACCTTAATATTTTAATATTAATGGTAATTGTTTAAGAATGATTTTAAATGTTTTAAAAATCATTTAAGGGTAATATTAATACTTTAAAAATATTTTGAGTTATTATAAATAACTTTGATATTTTGGCAAGGGTTGTATTAATATTTTAATATTATTTAAATATTAATGATAATAGAAATATCTAATATTTAAATCATTTAATAATGATTCTAGAGTTTGAAAAATCAAGATAAATTATAATAATTATTTAAAATTATTATAAGTCATTTAAAAATAATATGACTGGTATTTAAAATATCCAGGATAATATTGAACTACATGATAGAGTTTTAAACTCGATAATTACCCGATAAAGTCGTCGGTACAACGAAATGTTACCGATATTGATCCGAAACTATATAGTTTGACTATATAAATGTATGTTTATGATCCAATGACTGATATAACTATGTGACAATGTGATTAGGTTATGTGTTGACTGTAAATAACAGTGTGATGTGTTATGATATGTTATTCTAATCGATAGAAAAATCTTATGAATGATGGGTCGTTGAATTAAAGATAGAACTAAGTTGTGTAATCAGCAGACCAGGCAAGTATTCTAACTTTGCATTTACTTTATGCAATGGACATGAGTAAGAATGTTTCAGAATTATAGTATCGTTGTGTCAGATTATTAACTTATTGCTATTGATTATGTACTCAAATATTCGTATTCATGCAAGTTCTCGAACTTTATTCGCACATTGTTTATCAGTACAGTATTACTATTAGATTCAGATATATCTATTCTATTCGTAAATTCCTAAGATTGGTTATACAAGTGTCCTCACTTGGATAATTATTGAACATGTTGATACATACTTATTGATTTCCAATATGTATATCTTAATTAAAAGTCGTCTAAGTTATTTGTCTCGGTAAGACACAGATTTAAAATATCTTTGAATATGATAGAACCTTATTGATATCCAACCGAATTGTTGGTTTGGATTCCCGACTAAGTATGAACATCCTGAACATTGGAAAACTTTTGTGCGCCTAAGGCGGATATGATGAACGAGAATATCGTTCTGGTATGTAGTATTGATCAATACAGGGCACATTGGGATGATAACCCTCGTGCTTGTAAATTATGATGGTTTGCAGATGAAGTTCTGTTAAACCCTATTGAAAATTGAAAACAAAGTTTATAGTCTGTCGACTGCTCACCAATTATAGTCAGTACGTAGTTTCAAAATTTGAAATAGATTTGTTATGTTGTTTAGTGTTGCTTCAGTTCACTTCACAACTATTGCTTCGTTGTAGAAATGTCGTTCAAAGAAAACATATAATCCTTTCAGCTAATGTTTATTGATTGATATTACTTGTTGGGCACTCAAATGCTCATTCTTGCTTAATTTAAATATTTTCAGCTATGTATGATCGACATAAAGGTTCAGGCAAGAACAAAGGGAAAGGAAAGCTAGTAGAATAAGTTTGTGTTATCTTATGTAATAGCTAGACTTAAATAAGATGATGATATTTATTATCTATCATGTAATGAAATGTTTTAAAGGTCGCGTATTTGTGATTTAGACAACTCTGATATGTAAATTAAGTTTGATTTTTATGACATTATTATTATTATTCCGCTCAAAGAAATGATATCGTGAAGCACTGAATTCGGGTTTTCAAGCACCTGAATTTGGGGGCGTCACAGGTTGGTATCAGATCCTTAGGGTTAGAAATCATAGGTGGGATAGACTTTAGGCTATAACCTTAGGGCAGCGGGAAACATTGAAAATACAAATAACTCATATAGTGTTTTAAAGGAGATGAATTAACTAAATTCATCGTAAAACAAAATAAAAATAACCTATGTAAAATTTTTATTTGTTGTGTGTATATATATTATATACTAATCTAGATAAATTATTTGTAGTTGTCAGGTGGAAAAGGATTAGGATACCTTCGGATCGTAAGGAATGAGTTAATGTCCATAATCGAGCCAATATCAAAGTCAATTGCTAAAATAGAGGCTCACGTTGAAGATAACCTTAATGAGGTGATCGTTTTGGAAAATATAGTACCGGACCTAGAAATGGTGGAACTAACAGAAAGTGATTCGGACACCGAAAACCATCAACCAAAGTGCAGAATCTGAGGAACAAGGTTTCTTCTCTGTAAAAGTTGTGGGTGATAAAAAAGCTACTGGATAGTCAATTGCGAAAGGCATTAATCGAAACGATGGAAGAACAAGATAATCTTAAATCCAAATTGATCAGATGGGAGCCAAAAGCAACATATCGTGTGCAGCTCCGAGAAAGACAGGGAAAAGAAAGATAAAAGACCGCAAAATAAGAAATTCCGATAATAACCAAGAGGACGCAAACAAAATAGGAAAGTGTACAAACTGTGACAAAAAAACATGAAGGCGTATGCAGGTAAGGGAAAAAGATATGTTACATTTGCGGACATGAGGGACATATCTCTCATCATTGTCCCGACTTTAAGCTAGGTGCATAGTCCCGACTTTAAGCTAGGTGCATATTTTATTTGTGGGATGGAAGGTCATCGAGCGAAAGGTTGTCCAGGATCAGGAAAAGGTGTGACACCCCCAAATCCTGGTACTTCATTACCTCAAGATTTTGTGGTCATTTAATCAAAACATTCATTTCTAACTACCCAATCATAATAGAATTGAATAATAAAAGCCTGCCCATACAGGATTACATTTAAATAAAATCTTCCAGGTTATCTAACCTTTAATTACAATCATTCAAATGCGGAATTTAAACTTTATTACATCACATCATATTTAAAATTTTATTATCATAACGATAAAAATAAAATTTACAAGTCTTCATCACGTGTACATTTTTCCCTTTCCCTTGCTAGTTGTAGGTTCATTTACCGTGTCAACCTTAGCTTCAATAAGTATATAAATATACAAGAGTGAGCAAACAAAGCTCACTTGAAATAAGAATGAATAACTTTACAACATTACATCATTTGCCAGAAATAGGCTCAATAGAACTGAATGATAGGTTCTATTACATTCTGAAATATATTACTGAGGGTCTAATTACCACGAATCATGTCCACAGTTATAAGTAATATTTTAACTTTAAATTTAACAGTCATAAGACTATAAGGACTCCACGTGCTTTCAGAGGATCAAATTTTCTTCAGACAATTTATTGTGCACAACCATTTCAACGCTAAGCGTAAACCTCTAATAAAAGGTTGTTCATCTCAAATTATTTAGAATACAAGTCCGCACTAAAAGTAGGTTTGGTTTGGATACATTACAAGGTAATTTAGAATTAACTTGGTCATCAACTAAGGATTAGTTGAATACAAAAGAACTAACTGTATGGTATGGAATAATCATAACTGAATTGATATTTGTAAATTAATATCATGCTTTAGGAATAATCTAATAGCATAAACATTGAATAATCATAACATAATTTGCTTGAACAATATTAAGTCAAGATTATTGAAAATTGGATGCTAAGCATGCATAGTGAATAGTAATTTGAACGATAAAGTTGTTCAACATTAGAATATTAAAGTATAGCGACTTGCATGCTAAATAACAAGTTACATTTTAAAGAAACTTGCTTAATATTAAAATATAAGATTTAGAATACTTGCATCCTCATGAACAACTAGATACAATAACTTTCTCAATAATAAACAATCTAGCTCTACGAAAGTGTAGAGGTAGTAGCTTGTGAAATTGTAATTGAATTTAAAAGCAATAACGTACTCAACGAAATTAAACTTGCACAATGAAGTTTTAGAGTTAGAGAACTTGCCTTGAGCACAAGCTAAACCTTACAACTTGAATCTCAATACCCTATATATATGTCATCGTGACATAATTAGTCACTACCAACATTTTATATATATAAACAAATATATACTTCATGTAGGTTTAATTATCCATTCACATAATCGAATTTTGTTAATACTAATAATAGTTAACCCTTGATAACATGCTCATTCTTAGTTTAGTACTATTGAAATCATAATTTAACAGTCCACATAACATTTATTTTCAGACTTTGTATAATTAAATAAAACCATGCTGGACCATTTTTTGCTAACTTCATACAATGACGCCTACAATTTACATCGTGGGTTGGCTACTGAAATGTAATGTACAAAGACACATGCCAACTATTGGTATGGTGCGGTATGATCATGATCAATGTATGAAACTTACATCATTGGGTAGTCATGCCCTTCAACTCCAGACTTCTAACCTAAATTTCTCAATAAATAAAGATGAATAAAAAGCCAAATTGGCCTACAAGCTCCATTCTAATAAATTAATTATCATGTAATACACATATAAACTTCATATAAACATAATTTCAACACTCTTAACATGTTTTTACACATATAATAACATAACCATCAACATTACAACACCCAATTTCACTGTTTTTGATACAAACTCCATTTTGACATTTTCAGTGAAACTTATCACTATAACTTTGTTTTTCAACCAAAACCATTAATTCAAACTATCATGTTTATGTTTATTCATCTACTTTCAAAATCAATAGTCAATATATATATATATATATATTAACAACTAATCAAACCTTAATTTTATTTTAAACTAAGCCATATATATATATTTTCATATAAACACATAGTAATATGGGTTTCTTCATAAAACACATACATACATGAACTAGTTTCTCTATAATCATATATAAACTCATGAAACTATCTTATAACCAATAATTTATCATATAAAACCATATACCACATACAATTTATCCTTCATGAAGATTTTTACAAAGAATTTTAGAAGAGGAGAAACTAAACTTTAAAAATAAAAGGATTAAGATCCTACCTTTGTTTAAGAAGATGATACCCTTCCCTTTTGATCAAGAACTTCCTTTTCCCCAAATCTTCTCTCAAAACCTCTTAAGAATTCTCTCTTAGTTTCTTCTTTTCACCTTTTTCTTTCTTCTGAGTCTTTCTTCTCCTACTCTATCTTACGTACTAACATATAACGTATAATAGTAATAATATATATTAATTATATAATATAAATATAGATATAACTTATATGAGTTATGTAAGTTTTGAAAATCAAAAGCCATAAGGCTTGTTTGGCTAACATAATAAAAATAACCCATTAACTCATATAGCTTGTTTGGTAAACCTAATTAAAATAAATCAATTAATCCCTATACCTTGTTTGATAAAACACTATTAGATTGAAGACTTAATTATGCATTAAGACTTGTTTGGCCAAAACTAAATTAAACTCCTTTAATTTATTTTAATAACTCCTTTATAGCAAGGTTCTTTGTTACACTTCTATTTAATTAAATAATCAATTTAATCAATTCAAATATTAATCTATTAAATTACTTTAACACATAAATCATTACCACATAATTATAATTTCCTTTATAATTATAATTTTATTTAACCAACTAACACCTTATTTTAATTACAAATTCCAACTCAAATATTATAATTCATTTAATCATTATAAGCTCTCTAACTTAACTATTAAATTAAATTAGTATATTATCTCATAACAATTAATTTTCTTAACTCCTTAATTATTTACTTAACAAATAATTAACTAAATCAAATCACATCAAATTGAACAATTATTTATTCAACAATAAACATATCCATTAAATACTTATATAATTCAATAAATATTTAATATTATAATTTAAAATTTTGGAATGTTACAAAAGGCGTAGTGAATAAGTAGTATAAGTACTGTTTGAATATATGTGTTCTATGACAAGTATATCTGTGTAATGTAATATTTCCAACTTTTGTATAAGTTGTAGCAGCGATTCCTGACTTTTGTGGTCACAAAGGGATTTCGGATGTTTAAAGCAGTATGTGCTATGTTATGTACTATGAAATAGTTGAATGAATATGAATTTATGTTTGATTAATGAAACAAGTTTAAAATATTAAACTTATACGATAAGGTTTAGAATGTAAGTTAATAAAATATAGATTATGTTTTTTTTAACCAGATAATGTCGCCAAGACGTCAAACTCGTAACCAAATGACAGAAGAATCTGTCAACAATGCTGGAGGATAACAACCAGACCTGATGCAGAATTTCACAAACATGGTAGCTCAAGCCATGCAGAATGGAATGTTGGCCGCGAGAAATTAACTAGACAATCGATTTGCAAACTTCAAAGATTTTAAGGCTGTAGGACCGCCAAAATTTAGAGGTACCACTGACCCGATAGAAGCCCAAACTTGGGTTAAGGAAATAGAAAAAGCGTTTATAGTCGCTAGGGTAGCTGAGAGGCAAAAGACAGCTTTTGTCACCTATATGATGAAAGGAGAGGCGAATTTCTAGTGGGAGGCAAATCAAGTTAGGGCAGGAGAAGGAGTGATAACATGGACTAGGTTTAAGATGTTGTTCTTTGAGAACTATTTCTCATCCAGTGTGCAGGCTAGGATGGAGCTGAAGTTTTTGGAGTTGAAGCAGGAGAACATGACAGTTGCAGAGTATGCCACAAAGTTCAATGAATTAGTTAGGTTTGCTCCGCATCAATTTGATACGGAGGCAAGGAAGGCAAGAAGGTTTGAGCTGGGCTTAAAACCCTGGCTCTATAATAAGGTGGCGGTATTGCAGATAAATACTTTTGCAGCACTTTTGGAGAAGGCTATCATAGCCGAAGGGGGAAGTGAGGCCATGAGCCTCTACAATAAAGAGAAAAATAACAAGGGTAAGGTTGAGGGAGCTGGGAAGGTAGAAACAGGTAGTGGTAGTGGGAATGGAAAAAGAAAGTGGAATAATTTTGGGAATGTCCAAGTCAAACAAGAAGGTGTGAGGAAGTAGGCTGTGCAGTGTAAGAATTATGGGAAGAATCATTCAGGTCAGTGTCTTGTGGTAAGTTTGTGTGCTATAAGTGTGGGCAGGAGGGACATATCTCTCCTAACTATCCCAATCCTAGGACGAACAATGGGTCTTTTCTGTGTGGATCAACTGAACATAAGGTAAAGGACTGTCCGAAAAGGATAATGGATGCAGGAAGCGTGAATGCGGGGAAAGGCAATGGAACATTAGCGATAACGGGACCAACTTCAACAAAATCAACTGCAAGAGCCTTCAACATGATGGTTCAGGATACCGTAGCAGCCGGGGATGGAACTTCAGGTATTATTCGAATAAATTTTATTTTCTTATATATGATTTTATTTTATTTTTTGTTATAAAGAAATTTTGAAGGAGATATTTGAGTTCTGTTAGAAATCAAATTAGACAAGTTTTATGTTAAATAGTTAAAGATAAGTTCGATCGAATCTGATCGAGATCTACTTAAAATGACTATGTATGTTATTTTTCCTTATATCTATAAGTTTTGAAGAGGTGATTCCGGGGACAGAATCCTTAAAAGGGAGGGTGGATGTAATAACCCAATATTTTCAATATTTCATGCTACGGGCATAATAGAAAAAAATGTGTAAAAGTCTGGTTATTAAAGGAAAATAGACATTTAACATGGAACTACCCAACATAGTAATAAAGACTTTTATCATGAGACAGATGGAGTAATAAATTAATTTTGTAATAAAAATATTTATTATTTATTTTTCATGAAAATATGATTATTATATATATGATATGATTATAAGGATTATTATGATATGCATTTTATTATATTAGTTAAGTTAATTATTTTAACTTAATGGTATATATGAAGGTTATATCGGATATGTATTCAAAACCCTAATTCTGGATTTTGAATAAGGAATGAGAATATTAATCTAATATTATTATATTTTAGTGATATAAACATGTCTGATATGTGTGTAATATTAATGTTTGGAACTGTTTAAATGTTTGAAAATAGGTCCATTCCATCCAACCCATTCTCGAGTCGCCAAATACATGGTACGTAAAAACAACTACAACTTTATTACAACAATTGTCGTGCAAAATACAATAACACATATAATCGTGAGTTTGATACAAATATATACCAAATGTGACACATATCCCAACCGTGACAAAGACTCTCACAAAGGACACCTTACATAAAGGTATAGTCAAAACTGCTTTTAGAAACTAAAATCTTTGGGAAGTGCTCAAGAAACCTTCGTATACGGAGGCCATGCTTCTAGGTTATGATAGATATCATATGGCCACGTAATTATCCTCGTCAATCTAATATACCCCAAAGAAAAACGAGAAGATTACTATCATATTCTTCCCAATGGTGAGTCTTCTCTGATTTATCATTATCTCCACCGCCTCAAATTGAGAATTATACTTCAAACAAACACCAAGATTATATAGTAGTGCTCAGAATATACTCAAAGAAGTGGATGAGCACAACCCCGCCTTTATGATGACACGAGGTCAGATGTCATTAGACATCTTGTATGAAAGTGGCAAAACACCCTTCCAACGCTGGGTTCGCCTCCCCCTATATGATTCACCAAATATAACTACTAAAAGATGTATACAACACACTTGTTTATACTGCTTAGGAGAACTCCACAAATAGAAACCACCGCTCTATTCCCCTCATTACCCCGCCGACCCAAATGCCTACACTTTATTACCCGAAAGGAATTTTAAAGCAAAAGGGTGAGCACAACTAGCTCAAGAAAGAATATCATGACTAAAGATAATTAAATTATCAATAGCCTTCATCAATAATAAATCGTAGATTTAGAACATACGGTAGATGATAAAAAATTTCAACCATAGTCATAAATGAACGAGCAATCCATTAAAGAGTCAAATAGACTATAAAGTCTATTATCTTCTCCATGTTAAAAATCCACCAACAATGTTTTATCCCTCGTAACATCAATCAACAATTCTCGTCCACAATCATATGAATAACTCATAATCATAATTGTAGTTCTAAATTCTCTCTCATCCAGACGAAGATAATTTTCATCACCTATCTTTACCTCAAACATCAAAGATCATGGTTACACCAAATCACATTTCCTCGCTCATAATCATACTAATAATTTCATCTTTGCACTACTACCAAAGATATTCATTCAGATCACCAAATGGTCATGTTCATCTCAACACATGTTCATCTTCGCACCATCGCCAAAGATATTCAATAACATGTCATCTTCAGACTACGGCCAAAGATATTCTTCAACAATTCATCTTTGCACACACAGCCAAAGATATTCCTCAACAGCTCATATTTGCACTACAGCCAAATATATTCATCAATAGTTCATATTTGCACTACAAAAGCCAAATATATTATTATCTCAAAGAAATATATAATCATTTCGTAATTTATATAAACAATAATTATAACTATGTTGATCATTTCACCTTTGCACTTTAAGCTAAAGATATTCAATTATAAATTCAATGGTCACGATCATACCAAATAACAATTCAACTTTCAGACCATCGCCAAAAGAGAACTCATAGTCATGATCATACCAATAATCTACCCATCTTTACACTCAAGTCAAAGAGAAATTAATATCATCATTAGGGTTATAAAATGTTATATATGATAATAAAAATAATATAATCAACATATAGATTTAATCTCAAGAGTAATATTCATAACTCAACTATAATTTGGTCGTAAAAAAAACCAATTTTGTCGTGAATAAGATCCGTGAATAAGAACTCATTAATAAGAATCGTGAATAAGAACTCATGAATAATAACTCATGAATAAGAAACCCGACTCAAAAAGGTAGAAATTCCACAATAAAATCCATACCAATATTTTGGTATAATGATATTGAAATAACATTTCTTAAACTTATAAACAATTTATTTTAATTGTTTACACTTTACTAAATAATGCATTTAATCATCCTAAAATTTCAAACTCATAAGATTTCATCACCAATAACCAAAACCCTCATCAAAAATCAGATATACCTCATATAGGATTCTCAAGCCATAAAATCCTATTTTCCAATTTTCTTACTTCACATAACATATTTAATTCATTTACTCATAACTAGTCTATTTTCATGAAAAATACCAAATCAGTTCCAAAAATATTTCTTTTCTGATTTAGCAGTAATATAGTTCCATATTGAATATATATTTTTCTCTTAATTTTTAAAATTCATTTACTATTTTTCATACGGCCAAAACCACCGAATATTTAGACATTTATCATAAATTGTACTTTTATCCAAAAATTTCAAATTTACAGAGTATACTGATATTATATAGATGTACTCCCAATAAAAATTTCATCAATTTTGAGTTAACCACAAGGAGTTATAAGCTTACTACTTTTAAAATAGTATTTTCCCGTAAAATTCATAACTCTTAATCTATACATCCAAAAATCACCATTTTTGGACACAATCAATAAAACTCATCAAAATATCATTTCAAATTTTTCCAGAATTTTCTCAAGGTCTCAAGAAGTACGAACTGAAAAAACATAATAACCCTTAAAATCCCTTACCTCAAAAGAAATGCAGATTTTCGAATTTAATATCTGATGAAAAGTCTGAGGAAAACTTTGTTCAATAGCAACTCTCAAAGTATCTAAATACTCACAAAAATATGCTTGATAATATAGAGAGAGAAAACTTATGTTTCGTGTGATTTTTTAATTCTAACTTAAGCGTCTATTTATAGAAAAATGGTAGAAACGCCAAAGGAGACTAAATTAATAAAATATATTATTATTATTTCATTTCTCCCACGCCACCTACCACCACCACCAAAGAAATTTCAAATTAACTTGGAATAAAGAAATTTCACATGTTATTAACACCAACCAAAGTGGGTCCCACCCATAAATATAATAAAAATTATTTTATTCTCCTAAACTTCAACAATTCATGTAAAATAGCTCTTGCTTATCGTAAAATTCAAACTCGCGATTTTCCATAGGAAATTCCATTATCTACAACTTTGCGTAAGAAGTTTTTCCAAATTCCAAATGTAAATTGACCGAAATCCACAAACGGATGATTTTAAATACCAAGCTATAACACCTTTTAAAATTCATAACAAATCATGCTTAATTTTCAATCGCTCAAAAATTTGTGGATATATACTCAACTTATATATGTATAACATATCCAAAAATCACAACGATCCAACTACGATCAAAATTATAACTCACGCAATAGAGCTTTTAAGAACACCGATTCGATCTTTTAATACCTCCAATCCAACAAAATACCGATAAAACACCTCAACATTAATTCCTTCATTTATAACCACATAAATAAATCCATCATCTATATCCACATCAAATAAATATTTCATTATCATATAAATCAATAATTAATTATTCACAAATAATATTACGTAATCACAATTATGACAACCAGCCGCTCCTGTGAAAGAGGGCTTTTCCAATAAGAATTTCTCCTCATCGGCGCGCAATTAGGTGACCAAACCTCTCCTCGATGTAACTTTCTAGACATCGCCAATAATGCTATCTAATAATATTATTCAAATAATACTGTAATTATCGATCCGATAATGAGAAATATCAGGCAAAGGATAATTATCAAACAACAATAATATAAAATATCAACGCAAAGAATTATCAAATCAATAAAATAAAATATTGAAAAGTAACCATCGTGCCTTTCTTACGTAAGAATCAATAATTCAAAAATACTGTAATACCGCAGCCATCGCAACAACGCCAGACATTTATTTTACCAACCGTATTCCAACAAAGGTTAATTCAGAACGATTACGCCTGCTATTTATAAAAACTTAATTTTGTCGCTTTTCATCCGACAGCTATTCTCATTATGGGCCCACAAATGGTCATCACACGCTATCGCATTTAATATTCCCCACGTAAAGAATATTCCACGACCAAACGAATATTCCCGACAACAATGAATATTTTATAACCACTGTATTTTGAAAAAAATTCATATATCACCCTTAACTTAACTTTTATCAATTTAACCATTTACCTAATAAGAATTATAAGAAAATTGAATACTTTTATTTCATAAAATTCGGTCTTTTATAGATTGCCCATAAATAATTTACACAGCGAATTACACTTGGTCGAACGTGGCCACTTTGTTAACTACATTTGAATGTTCTTGGTGCTCAAGAACACAATAGGCGACACTTTCTGTCGCTAAAAGCTTTAGCAACAGACTTATTTATTTTAATTATTTTAATTTCTAAATTTTTTTTAAAAACATAAAACAATTTCTGAAAATTATAAAATCAGTTTTAAAAATTATTTGAAGTCATAAAAATTAACTTTTAATAATTTGGCATATTTTCCATAAATATTACTCCCTCCGTCCCAAATTAATTGCTCATTTTTGACTTTTTAAAGCTAAATTGACCATTTTTAAAACTAATCTTTTTACTATTTTTGCTAAAATATAGGTGAAGAGATTATAACCAAAAGAAAGTATATACAATTTATGACTAATCCCAATTTTTATAATTTTAGAAATATATTTATATATGCTTAATTATTAATTCTAAAAATAGTCAACTTGACTTAAAAAAAAGTCAAAACTAAGCAATTAATTTGGGACGGAGGGAGTAGTAATTATTTGAATATTATTGATATTTAATTTATTTAATAAATGCATTAAATAAATTAACTAAAAATAATTTTATTATATTAAAAATCATTTTAAATGATAATTAGGTATTTAATAATATTTTAAGTTATAAAATGTAACTTTCAATATTTTAAAAGAAAATTTCATTAATTATTTAATATTAATGATATTAGATTTATTTAATAATTATATTAAATAAATAGATTAAAAATGATTTTATTGATTTAAAAATCATTTAAAAATGATATAAATGGTTTAAAAATATTTCAAGTTATTATAAATGACTTTTAATATTTTAGTGAATAATACTGTAATATTTTAATATTAATGGTAATTGTTTAAAAATGATTTTAAATATTTTAAAAATCATTTAAGGGTAATATTAATACTTTAAAATATTTGGAGTTATTATAAATAACTCGATATTTTGGCAATGGTTGTATTAATATTTTAATATTATTTAAATATTAATGATAATAAAATTATCTAATATTTAAATCATTTAATAATGATTCTAGAGTTTGAAAAATTAAGATAAATTATAATAAGTATTTAAAAATTATTATAAGTCATTTAAAAATAATATGACTGGTATTTAAAATATTCAGGATAATATTAAAGTACATGATAGAGTTTTAAACTCGATAATTACCCGATAAAGCCGTCGGTACACCGAAATGTTACCGAAATTGATCTAAAACTATATAGTTTGACTATATAAATGTCTATTTATGATCCAATGACTGATATAACTATGTGATAATGTGATTAGGTTATGTGTTGATTGTAAATAATAGTGCGATGTGTTATGATATGTTATTCTAATCGATAGAACAATCTTATGAATGATAGGTCGTTGAATTAAAGATAGAACTAAGTTATGTAAGCAGCAGACCAGGCAAATATTCAAACTTTGCATTTACTTTATGCAATGGACATGAGTAAGAAAGTTTCAGAATTATATTATCGTTGTGTCAGATTATTAACTCTATTGCTATTGATTGTGTACTCAAATATTCGTATTCATCAAAGTTCTCGAACTTTATTCGTACATTGTTTATCAGTACAGTATTACTATTAGATTCAGATATATCTATTTTGTTCCTAAATTTCTAAGATTGGTTATACAAGTGTCCTCACTTGGATAATTATTGAACATGTTGATACATACTTATTGATTTCCAATATGTATATCTTAATTAAAAGTCGTCTTAGTTATTTGTCTCGGCTAGACACAGATTTAAAATATCTTTGAATATGATAGAACCTTATTGATATCCAACCGAATTGTTGGTTTGGATTCCCGACTAAATATGAACATCCCGAACATGAGAAAACTTTTGTGCGCCTAAGGCGGATATGATGAACGAGAATATCATTCTGGTATGTAGTATTGATCAATACAGGGCACATTGGGATGATCACCCTCGTGCCTGTAAGTTATGACGGTTTTCAGATGAAGTTCTGTTAACTTCTATCGAAAATTAAAAACAAAGTTCATAGTATGTCGACTGCTCACCAATTATAGTCAGTACGTAGTTTCAAAATTTGAAATAGATTTGTTATGTTGTTTAGTGTTTCTTCATTTCACTTCACAACTATTGCTTCATTGTAAAAGTGTCGTTCAAAGAAAACATTTAATCCTTTCAATTAATGTTTATTGATTGCTATTACTTGATGGGCACTCAAATGCTCATTCTTGCTTAATTTAAATGTTTTCAGCTATGTATGATCGACCTGAAGGTTTAGGCAAGAACAAAGGGAAATGAAAGCTAGCAGAATAAGTTTGTGTTATCTTATGTAATAGCTAGACTTAAATAAGATGACGATATTTATTATCTATCATGTAATGAAATGTTTTAAAGGTCGTATACCTGGGATTTAGACAACTCTGATATGTAAATTAAGTTTGATATTTATGACATTATTATTATTATTCCGCTCAAAGAAATAGTATCGTGAAGCACTGAATTCGGGTTTTCAAGCACCTGAATTTGGGGGCGTCACATGAATCACAAAAATCAAAAGGAGAGAAATTCGATTTAAACTATACATCGGGTTTCATTGCAATCTTAGAATTAAAGTTTAGTTCATAGCTATAGAATTAAAATTCATTAAAAATGTATTCAACATGTTTAGATTACAAAAAGTGAATGAAAGAATTAGAGAATGAAAACCCCTTAGAAGCAATATTCAAACTCTAATTCTTCTATTTCAAGAATGATTTCCAAGCTTGTTGCAAGAATTGTTCTTCTCCTTCCATTGGTTTCAATCACTACTCTTGGATATTCCAAAGTGCACTCTCTTTTTAAAATGGAGGCTAGCAAATAAGGAGGGAAGATGGCCCATTAGGTTAGCTGGTTAAACTTGATTTCTTCCTTAAAACCCGTACCAGAATTGCAGTGCCCCATTTAAGCCTAGTCTCGATGCTGCGGTGCCAAGGAGACAGTAAACTTAGGGGAGTAGGCATTGCGGTGCCAAAATCACAGGTAAAGCAGCGCTGCAGCACCGACACTGAAGAAATGACACTTTTGCGCTTCAAAGCTAGAAAAGACAAAATCGCCCATCTGATGCTTCCTTTTACTAAATATCATGAAAACCACATCAAAAGCAAAGTAAAAAAAATAAGGGTAAATAAATTATAAAGTCTAAAAGCACCTAATTCATAGGTATACAACCCACAGATCAATCATTTCATTGCATTACATAACCATGACAAAGAGGGGCATCTGTAGACACTCGAATTTTTTCATATCTATAGTACCATGGCAAGATGGAAAAAGGTCGTTTGAACCAGAGGAAATGGTACCCGGATAAGGGATTTTGGAGCTCTGATCAAAGTACATGAAATTACCACTAGCAATGCAATCGAGAAGCTAAGCAAGGAATGACGGTTGACTTTTTAACGTCTACAAGAGGAACAATTTATCACTTTGTCTTGTCTTCCCGGATCCTTAATTGGCTAGTTCTTATGTCATTGTGAAGCTCTTGAAACAAGCTTTCCAAAATAGTATAACACATCTCCAAATTATTCCCAAATTGATACTTATGAAAATTTCTGCGCACAACACGAAAACCAAGATTTTAGCATAAGAACCGAGCAGGTGTGGCCCACCCTAGACCAGCTGCAGCTATACTTGTGGTCGATCATAACTATACATGCGGCTGCCTAGGAAGATCTATAAATATGGGTTTTCATCTCATTTTTAAAGAAAGAGAAGCATTTTAGATAGAGAAAATTCATTTTCTAGAGAAAGGGTCAGAAATTAGAGATAATATTACATAGATCTCACTTATATCTAGCAAATTGTATAGGAAACATCCATTAGTGAGTAGGATCTCCTAGATTCAAGGTTTCAGAAGCTTGTTCCTCCATTTCCAAGGTGAAAGATCTGATCTTTCTCTTCTTTTTCAATGTAGATCTACGAGATCTATTAGATCTATTGTGCTTTGTTCATTTATTCTTCAAAACTTTTATATTTTTAATTTATTGTATCGATCTATTGATTTCTCATACATCTTAGTAGCTTTACCGTTTGTTTTACGAATAATTTATCGAAGTTTTAATCTTTCTTCATTTATAGTGTAGATCCACCGTTTTCTCATAGATCCAACTCTTTTTACTGATCATTTTGCAATGTTTTCAATCGATTTTGAGCACTCCACAAAATCTTAGATTAATATCTAGTGGGGAGGAGGTCCCAACTAATCGTGCTAGGGACTATAACTATTGAATCACTTGATAGCGATTTTAGGATACATTTTTTATATTCTTTCATTTAAATCCTAATTGTGTCATTGAACGGATCTGAGGCATCATAGATCTACAGATTTATATCCTAGATTCTAAGTCCTTTTCTATAGATCTAGTCAATACACAGTCCCTCAAATGTTGCCATCGATATTGTAATCTAAGGGATTAAGAGCCCGCTTTTAGATCTATTTCTTTTATGTGTATCTTAATATATTGTGATGCGAGCCTAAGAATGTTGGAGTCGAGAATTCTCGAATAAGATCTTGGATCGATTCCCACGATGGACATGGTTTCGGTTGTAATAAACGAGTTAATCATTTAATATGTAATTTTGGGCCTTAAAACTACTCCGAGGGTCTTGTCCCGATAGAATGGATTTTAGGCCACGTCGTGATAGTGAAAACTGCGATTGTAGGTGTTCAAGCCTACTTAGATGGCTTTCATGCCCACGGGTGACTCGACCCTTTTATGCGTTCTTTCATGTTTATTATCACCAAAGCAATTTTCAAATCAAAATAACAAAGATCTTATAAAATCCAAATAGCTTCGGGTTAGACTTGAGAATAAAATTAAGCAATAATGTAAGATCGAAAACCCCAATTTTTCGAATGACATCGTCGCAAAAAAGAATTTTCCTTAAAGCTCCAATTAATCAAACAATTACGTTCCTAGGCTAAAACAAGGTTTATAACAACTTATAAAATCAATGCACTTAACACAATTCAAAAATATCAATGGCTATCTCAAAATCATCCACATACACACTTCATACTTAGGGAAACAACAAGAAATGTGGTAAACGTGTTTCACGGAAGTCGGGGGTACCTAACACCTTCTTCACCCTTAATCAAGCCTCCAAACTCAATGAATTTCGGGTTACAGACCAATTTTACGATGTCACATATTGGGTCATATTGCGAAAATCTCAAAAACTCAGATGAGTTGGTACATCAATTTAAATTTATACCAACTGGCTGCTTTATCTAATTAGTGTTAGGTTTGTAATATTCATGAACGCAATCAAATTGCACAAAATAAGTTAAAAAATGGAAAAATCAGAATTTTAAAATTTTACAAACCATATACTCGGATCATCCTTTACGTGTAATTATTAATTAAACGAAGATAAAGAACAAGAATCATACCCTTGAAGATTCGAGCTTCCTTAGGTACAAGTTCACCTCCAAATCTTTTTCGCGTTCAACTTGAATCCATCGGGTTTGGTTCCTTCCATTGATCAACGTTAGTCACCCAAGTGTTTGGTCTCTAGAGGTGATCCACCAAAGAAGACGAAAAATTCAAGAAGATGGGTATTTGGCAAAACCCTATATTTCTATCTCTCATAGAAAATGGTGTACTCTCCCCAACTATTAGAATTACATCTATTGTGAAAAAGTCAACAACTCCACACACCCATAATAAGACTCCTCTTATTTATAGATGTAGGCAACCCTTCTTAACAATTAAAGAATTGAGTTTTATTTTAATTAATTAAATTTCTTTAATTAATTAGGCTCCTAATCTTATTAGGAATAATTAATTAAACTCTTTTAATTAATTAGTCTCCTAATATTATTAGGAATATATGAGAGTACTTTTATTAATTAATTCCCAAACTCCTTTAGAATTAAATAATAATAATAATAGTAATAATAATAATAAGACTCTCTTATTAATTTATATTTAATATTTCTAAAATATTAAATAATAAATATTAAGCTATTTAATTTATTCTATCACCATTGATTAAATTAAATATATTTAACTTATTATTACGATTATGCCATTAATTTCTTAAATAATTATTCTTCCTTTTATGGTGTGACCCTTTAGGTTCTCCATATTAAACTGGTTGTGAATAAATCAATTAGAATAATTTTAATCTTATTTAAATAAATAAATTAAACTATTAATTTATTTAAATAAATAATATTTATTCTACAATAGGGATAAGCCTCCCTGGCGATCAACGACTTTCCAGATAATATAGATTTCAATCATAAAAGAACCTTTGAGTAAATAGTTATTATATAATTCAATCCTTCCACCATACAATGTCCCAATTATATATAAGACATGGAATTACTGTCAAGTCTTAATTTATTTAATTATATGTATTTCGACTCTTAAATGCACAACTCAAAATAATGCAAATTAGAAACTCCTTTCTAATTTCATTATGTCTTGGCCAAGGACTACTGGGTTGTCATTTATCGAATCACATAGGACATTTCTCTTCTTTTACTAGAAGTGGTGGATTCTTTATTGATCATACATTATCTCCATGTACAAATTATTATACCCAAGCATACCCTTTGATATACCCTAAGGTTCTTAAGGAATAAGTCAAAGTATAACTCATCATACACAATATACTATGACGATCTCAAGTGTAACGACCCCAAAATTGGTACAATTTATCTCCCCGATTTTGTTCGTTAATATTAACATGTTCTAGCTTTAAAACATTATTTAATGTTAAAATAGCTAAAAATGCGAAATAAAAAAAATTCCCTGAATCAAAACCTTTATCATCTACATGTCTTTGAATCAATCTTATTTTATGATTCACTTTATCACTGTTATTATATAAAATTTTACATTTCAATCCGATAACCTTTACATATCAGATAACTCTAACTTTAGCTTTACAACTTAACATAAAATTATACATCATAAAACATTTAGTACATCTCATTAATCTTAATCATGGTATAAAGAAATAACAACTTTAGTTAAAATATTAATCTATGTGTATTATTTCTGATCCACGTCATTCAAGTAGCACATAGTGTTCCCTTCAATCCTTGACCTGCAAAAATGGTTATTTGCAAGGTTGAGCTCGACAGCCCAGCAAAATCTAACAGTTTTCATGCATCACGTAGCACATAATAACATGCTCAACATATAAGAATAATCATAAAACAAACATAGTATACATGTTGTTGTTCACATAACAACTATAAAGATTGAGTTCATTACTCAATCATCATTCATAGCTCAATCATCATAATCATTGATTGACTTTCACATTTCATACTTTTGACATATACAATACATCATACACTAAAATTTTAAAGCAGTTCATCATCAAGTTCACATAGCAAAAAGGAACTGAAAGACTTGCCTTTACCGGCGTTTTACCAACACGCTAATACTTCGCGTCCTTGCACAACCTACATTGTATGTGAGATTGATAATAAATAAAATCAATACTCAATCTCATGGTCAAATTTATTCTAAGACCTTACTTTATCTTATTATCCTTTATAATGTCTTTATAGACATCTAACTATTTTATATGCAACTCAGTTTTATTTTCATTTTCATCACCACACATGCTAGACTATCTCACTCGTAGTTTAATGTGTGTATATCACACCATTTTATTTTACCACTTGGGTTTCAAAAATGCATATTCAACACATTGTTTACATGTTTAATTTTCCTTCAAAAATCAAAAATTGCCCTTTTCGATTTCTTTCCATTATTATTCTTGTATTATCATCTTTTCATACTCGTATATCCAATATTAGCCATTAGTTAGACACTTTGTATACCAAAGTTTAGAAACACTATTACTTTTAGGCATTTTATCGAGCAATGTTATGTGCAATACACACATTAACTTATCTCAACTCTTGATCTTAAATGGTTAATTATGCATAGAATATAATAACACATATCTATACTCATTACATATGTCAAAACATATTTTTAATCATCAAAATATATCATCACCCAAAATCTTAATTCAAATGTAATTATAAAACTCATCTTCATAATTTCTTTAACAAAACGTTGTTTTCGCTTTTTAACGTAACTCATTAAGTAATATGTCCGCTTTTGTTCCTTCTTATATAGAATTAACCCTTACTCAATGTACTACAACCTCATCTAGGCCTTAAAAATCGGAATTCTTTATCCATCTAAACCAGATTATGTAATTCATCAACTAGTCTAGAAAATTTCATTTTCTGGACATCCTTACTAAACAATTTATTTCGAACATGATCCGGTCCATAAAATGTTTGGTAAATACTAAACAACTTGAACTTAAAAAGCCTAAGAACATGTTTGGCAAATACTCATTATTTTAATTAATCAATAGCTTAACATCAATCAATCTCATCAAATTGTCACATAATTATATTTACTTGTTAATTATAATTTCGTGTAACAATCATCACATAACTCATCTAATTTAATTATCTCAATTAAATTAGAACTATAACATAAAATTATTATATTAATTAAATTAAATACTAAATATTCATTTAATTAATCTACTACACTTAATTACCTTACTCTATAATCAAAACAAAATTTATTTATTTAACTCAATAAATAATTCAATTAAATATTTATATATATTAAAATTAATATATAACATTCTCTTCACATCAATTCACATATTCTACAATATATGACATACACATACTCACACCCAACATATCTCATAAATAATACTTTTATTTATAAAATTCTCATTTATAATTTCTAAAAATCTGGGATGTTACATTAAGTCCAAGGATCACTTGTACTACTATCACTACAAGAATTCCTATTGACAGGCAAGTAAAACTCCATTAGGTATTCCTTAGCAAGCCACGTTAAGTGAAATTATTCTCTAATAAGCAGTTACCTACTTGCTTTAGTGTCTCCACACAAATGATCATATGATCAATCATCCTCATCCAATGAGCAAGCAACGTATGTACCAATCTATCCGGATTCACTAATCCCCAATTTAGTATCCAATGATTGGGAACTATTTTAGTTTTAAGCTTTCTAAGAATTTAGATCTCATTTGAATGATCATCATCATTATTCTAAAAGCATTGCTTAAAACTATGAGTTTATCACATATTATAAAGCAGCATCATGTAGATAATTAAAAGCCTTTAATAGATTAATACTTTTTATTAATAAATGAATAATATTGTTACAAAGTATATGCTTTATCATCAAACATGATTGGCTTGTGTGTATACTACTTTCAATCTCCCACTTGCACTAAAGCCAATCGCAATGGTATCTCATACCCTTCTTCTCTAAGTGACGATTATCCTGCTGTTGGATAAGATTTAGTTAATGGATATGTAATGTTGTTCTTGAGAGTCCACTATCTCTATAGTGATTTCCCATCTTTCAATGATTCTTATAATCAAATGAAAGTGCCACAACACATGTTTAGATCCAAGATGAGACTTAGGAACTATTCCTAGTTCTGTAATGAACTTTTCATCCAAACAATCAATTTGTAACTTCATATATAGCTATATACCTCGTCTTTATTACTAAACCAATAACTCTTTGCTGTTTGGAACCTTTCCAATTTCACTGCACCACCGTTCAAGGTAATGCTTTACCTTAAAGTGGATTTTCTGTCGTCTTGGTCTGTCTGAAAAAACTTGAGTTTGTTAAGCCCTCTAGTTTTAATTCAGATCCACCATAAATATGATCACATCCTTAGTTCCATTAAAGTACTTTTAGATATTTTTCATTGTCTTACAATGATCTTCTCCATAATATGACCGATCATCATCAGGTCTCGTATATTTCATTGTATACATTATTGTCACTCATGCGATCTCTCTTTTTAGGAGTCTATGGGGACTATTAAGAGAGATACACTCCATGGATCATCAACATGAGATATCTCTTGGAGTTTGCCATGCTAAACGACTTTAGCATCAAATGAATATATGTTCCTTGGGTTAAGTTGAGCATCCTCTTTAATCTATCTATATAAATTTATATCCCCAATTAAGATACTCTTCCCAAATCATTCATGGAGAAATGTTTGGACAACTTTATCTTTACTGATTGCAACATTAGTATGTCATTCCTTATCCATAGTATATCAACATATAATATTAGGAATGTCACGGCGCTCCCACTGACCCTTTTGTACACAGTAGGTTCATTCTTATTTTTGATAAAATCAAACTCTTTTGATTTGTTTCATTAAAGAGAATGTTCCATTTTGAGAAGATTGCTTCAATCCATTTCTCTGAGTGTCTACAATTGTTACCTCATCGTATGTAACTAGATCATCATCTTCTATTATGTGTACCTCATCATCATCATCTATAATGAATCCATACCTCCTAGGTATCTTCGGTACTATTCCAGATTTATGATTCGGTTGTGGTATAATAGGTCTATCTACAGGTTCCTCTTATTTGACTTATAGTGTTTTGTGGTTCTTGAACTCTTCAAGATGTATCCTCCCACTAGCCCCTTTAATGATAAACACCTTTATCTTAGAAGGTTGCGTGTTTCGCAACAAACACTTTTTGCTAATTAGGATTATAGAACATATACCCTAAACTTACTTTAGGATGTTCCATAAATCTGTACTTGTCAAATCTTGTCCCAAGCTTATCCTTCGAAACCTTTTCACATAATCCGGACAACCCCTTATCTTAACTCACTTAAAATTAGGAATCCTTCATGTCCATAAATTTTATGGAGTTTTGTGGCCGGATTTTGAGGTTACCTTTTCTGTAGATATGTAGCAATTTCTAGGACATTATCCGAGAAGGATACTGGAATGTCGGTAAAATCATTATGGACTGCACCATGTCCAACAAGGTATAATTTTCATTTTAGATACATCAATCAATTATTGTGTATCAGGAGGTGTCCTTTGTGAGAAAACCATTTGAGATGATCTAGAAACTCATTGCACAAGTATTCCTTCCTTGATCCAATCAAAGAATCCGAATACTTTGCCAATTTGTTTCACTTCTGAATTCTTTGAACCTTTCAAATAATTCACACTTGTATTTCAGCAAATACACACATTCAACTCTTTGAATGATCATCTCCTTTTCTTATACTAGTTTTTTCAATTTGTAAGATAATTTTTCACGTAAGTCAAGTATACAAAATTCATTAAGTAATATTCCATTTCTATACAAACATTATTATTATAAATAGAACAACATTTGTTCTTAAATATAATACCAAAGATTTCATTGTCCAACTACAAAATGGAAATAATGTTTCTAACAAGAACTGGAATACAATAACAACTTATTGACTTAATAGATTTTCCCGTAGGCATTGCTAAACTATTAGTTTATGTGGCTAATGTAGCAACCTTTGCTTCATTTCCCACACATAGGATTACTTATCTTTGTTTAGCTTTCTACTTCTGCTTGGTCCCTTCATAAATCTATATTTATGATAACCAAAGATGGTACCCAATACCCAAGTAGAACATTGACTTAAAGAAAAACTTATTTTAATCATGAACAAAAACTATATTTGTAACCGAAGCTTCACTAAGCTTCTTCTGGTTAGCCTCTACAAGATACTTCTCAGCTTTCTTTCCAAGTTCAAAGTGCTTATTGCGCAAAGGAAGCAAACTCCTTTGCTATCCGTTTTAGTTTTATTCTTATTATCCTTTGTTTATGCCTTTTCTATTTACCTTCTTAGAATCGTTCTTCCTTTTAAAAAGATCCTTTGGCCCCTAACAGTAAGACTTGGTCTTTCTTGGTTGGAAAGTGACTCTCAACATTTTTCAACATGTTAAGCAAATCAGAGAAGTTGATATCTAGCTTGTTCATTTGAAAAATTCACAACAATTGTGGAAGGAGTCCGGGAGTGAGTGCAAAATCAAATCTTGGCTCAACTCTCTATCCATGATAAAAACCTATTGTCCTAATTGTTCAATCAAATTGATCTTGTTAAGGACTTTTGTTTGTACTGTAGTGTCATTGTTCATTTAATATCGGAAGAGCTCCTTAGATATTTGATATCTATCAGTCCTACTTTCCTTACCATCAACAACTTGATATGAAGGAATATAGTAAGAGCATCCATAGTTTCATGCTGACGCTGAAGCTCGTTACCAATGGATACGAGCATGATGCATTGAGCAAACTGTGCATCATCTTGCCACTTTCTGAAAGTTACAATATCTTCCTCAGCGGCATTGTCTGTAATCATTGCAGTGATAGGCGTATTAAGGACATAAGATAGCATTTCAGCAATTAGAACTATTCTCAATTTCCTTAACCAATCCGTTTAATTCAATCCTATTAATTTAGCATCTAATATGGTACGCAATGATAGTAATTTAGACATTGTAAAATTATGTAAATGAATTTGTAATTAACAACATTTTAGCATACATTCTTTTATTAATTACCAAAATAATTTAGGTCTTGTTTTAAATTGGTATCTCCCACTATTATCTTCAAACTATATTACCCTCAATTTATATAGTTCGTCGATATCTAATTAAAGATATGCTAGTGAGAATAAGGATCTCATTTCAAATGTATATAGCCTTGTGTGTATACAGCAAACTATATATAAATAAATAGGTAGACAAATCTTGTCAATTACATCACCTATGCAACTCCTTGTATTTTGCCTCTTAGATCATAATGGTCAAGTGTGTGCACATCCGAACTAAAATGATCTAAGTTAAGTCATACCTAGCACTCCATATATTCAAAAGAAAAATAATGTCCTTGTGTGTGCACAACAAAACAGTATTGTTCAGTCTATTTATAAGCATTAAATATGATAAAACAACATCTTAAATATTTAATACTTGCCTTGTGTGTGCACAACAAACTCATATTAAATATTTAATACTCTATTATTTTACCATGCTAGAAGGCGACGTTCAATATTCTAAATATCTTTGAACGTTACAACGTAATATAATTTATTTGAGGATTTTGTTATTAATTTGTCTCATCTTGTTTAGCGCGCATACACACACATATATATATATAAAATACGCATGCACATATAGAATACTATATTCTACCCAGATTGATTATGAACTTTTATTCTAGTTTGATTCACTAGAGCCACCAAGTGAACCAAAAGGTCAAACCCTAGGGGTGCAAGAATTAATATTTAAATATAACTATTACATTTAATGTGATACCCCAAAATCTAAGTACTTCATTCCCACAGGATTTGGTGTTCACTTAATAACAACATTCACATCTAACTACCCAATCATAATAAAATTAGATAATAAACCTTCCCATTAAAGGATTACATTAATAAAAATCTCCCAGGTTATCTAACCTTTAAATAAAATTAATCAAATGCAGAAAATTTAATAACTTTATTACAATCATTTAAATTAAGTATGACAATAAAATGTCAACATAATTACAAGTCTTCAATACTTGTTCATCTTGCATTTCCCTTTATTGGTGCTAGGTACATCGACCTTCTCTACTATAGCTGTAATAGTTATATAAGCAAGAGTGAGCAAACAAAGCTCCCTTAAAATGACAATGAATAAATAACATATCAATCGCCAAATGAATAGGCTCAATAGAAAATGAATAAGGTATTTCATCAATTATAATAATCAGGAACAAAAATCTGAAATATATGACTAAGGGTCAAAAGACCACGAACTATGTCCATAGTTATAAGTATTCTTTCAACTTAAACTTTAACAGTCGTAAGACTATAAGGACTCCTCATACTTAGGGGGATCAACCTTTTGTACAATGTATTGTGCACAAACATTTCAACGCTATGCGTAAGTTATCCCCTATAATAGGGTTGTTCATCTCAGTATTTAGAATACAAGTCCGCACCAAAGTAAATTTGGTTTGGATAAGTTTCAAGGTAATTTAGAGTTTACGAACATCAACTAAGGATTAGTTGAATAAAACTGTAATAACATTATGCTATGGGATAATTCATAAGTGAATCAACATTGTATACTAAGGTCATGCTTTAGGAATAATCTAAGATCATAAGTTTTGAATAACGTAACATATCTTGCTTGAACAATGTTAAGCGAAGGTTAAAACCTTATTTAGAGTTGAGTCTTAAGCATGCATAAAAAATAGTAAGTTGAATGATGAAACTTGCTCAACATTAGTGTATCAGAATGTTGGAATTTGCATGCTAAATAACAAGTTAAAGATTGGCTCAATATCAAGAGATAAGGTTTAGGAGCTTGCACAATATAATTAGGGTTAAGACTCTCACAAAGAAAACTTAGAGTTAGAAAACTTGCTCAAAGAAAGTTTAGAGTTAGGAAAACTTTCCTCGTGTGTAGGTTAAACAATCACTACTCACGTTCACCACAAGTCCTACACATATCATATGAATTGACAATACACATTAGTCACACTAATATTAGCTTCATGAGTTTCTTTCTCACTTTTAATATAGTTCACTAACTAAGTTTAAGTTTAAACAACATCACATCTTTTCATGAAAATCACTTTTTAGCTTTATTACAACTACTTAAGTGATCATGTCATTGCACCAAATACACATTAACAACTTGATACAACATCATATTACATTTCCAACATGTTATCATTAGGTTATACTAATACACAAAGGATTGCACTTGCATTCGTGCATCCCGACGCCCTCTGATTGCCTCCAAATACACAACAGTCCTAAAGATGGCTATTTTGACCCTTAATAACGATTTCAAATTGAAACACTTAAAGAATTAAAGTTATAGGTCTACTCGTCCTCGTTCCGGATCATCTTGAATCGCATCAATCAGAGTTCGTATGAAAACGTTATGCTCATTTTAGTAAACTATGTCCGGTCAGTTTTTTTTTCTTTCAAAATTTCTGCAAGGCGGACTACCCCCTGCACCTTCACGGGTGGAGGTTTTTGTATTAGGGGTTCACTTTATATGGGGTCCTTTCTGCATTTTTTTGATTTTTATCCGAACACTCACGTAAAGCCAAATTAGGCCTACAAATTCCTTTCTAACAACGATACCAACCTACCCAAGGTGTAATATGTTTACAGAAACATAAACTAATGTTTCCTAACACATTTTTAACCACCTAAACAACATAAACATCAAGATTACAACCTTTAATTTTCACTATTTTTGCTAAAACTTCATTTTTTAAAAGTTTCAATGAAAATCATCATTGTGATTTTGTTTTTCAACCAAAATAGTTAATTCAACATACTATGTTTTAGTTTCTTCATCTTCTTTCAAATCAATAGCAATATATATATTATACAGAGAATTAAACCTCAATTTTACTTTAAACTAAGTCATATTCATATATATATATATATATATATATATATATATATATATATATATATATTCATACCAATTCACTGTAATATGATTTCCTTCACAAAATACACACATAACATGAATTCATTTATAAAACTTATGAAAACAACTTTATAACGACCAATTTATTATATAAAACTATATATAAAAAATAATTCAACCTCTACAAAGATTTTATAGAGAATTCTAGGAAGAGAAACAAAAACTAAAACTTTAAATATAAAAGAGTTAAGATGATACCTTAGTTTTAGAAGATGATGGCTATTCTTTTGATTATGAAGCTTTCTTTTTCCCCAATTCCTCTCTCTAGACTTGTAATAACCCAAAATTTTCAATAAAAAATTTGGCGAATAATTTTTTTTATATATAAAGGTGGGAATATGTGCAAAATAAAATATATGTATATATGTGATAAATAAAATTATTTATTTGATGAATAATTATAAATAAATTCTTTTAAGAATTATTGATCATTATAGATGATATTCTTATAATAAATTAATTTTGTAATAAAATATTTATTATTTAATTTCCATAAAAATATAATTATTGTATATATGATATGATTATTATAATATGCATTTTATTATATTAGTTAAGTTAATTATTTTAACTTAATTAATAATGGTATGTGTGAAGGTTATGTCAGATATAAATTCAAAACCAAAAGTCTGGATTTTGAACAAGGAATGAGAATAATAATATAATATTATTTATATTTCAGTAATATAAACATGCATGATATGTGTGTAATGTAATTTGTGGGACAGTTATGGAGAAACAATACAAAGTCCTAGCATTACTGATAAACTATAAGTTAACTATGACTGTAAGTTTTGTTAAGTTATGTGTTATGTAGTTAATGACCATTATTATATTTAATGTTAATTAGGTAAACCCTAATTAATATTTAGAAATCCTAATTACTAAATTAGAACCCTAATTGCTAAGTTATAAACCCTAATTATTAATTTAGCAAGGTTAATGATAATTAGTAAAGTATGAAACCTAATTTATAAGTCCTAGGTGATTAGTAAACCTAATTTAATTAGGGAACCCTAATTCACATTTCTAGAAACTAAGATTCCCATTTTTCCCTTATTACACAAATCTAGATTATGAGTTTAAGAAACCTTAGGGTTAAACCCTAAGGGTTAAAAAGAAATTTATAACTTTGCCACTAAAAGCAAACACCAAGTGACCAAATTGCCCTTCTTGTATTATTTAATAGATAACTTGTAAAACTTGCCATAACTTTAGTTGGTAAACCAACTCAACCTAGCCATGTGCCTATAAACCAAAAATCTCAGTCATCTTGAATCACAAGTACATTAGATTCAAGTATTATATAAGATCAAGGAGAGAGAAGTTGCATAAATTAGCTCATTTTACTTACAACACTCAACCAAGACCCTCTCAACTTCAAACATCCGAAATTATCTTGCTAGACCAGTCCCTAATCAAGTCACAACCCATAACAGATCAAGAAGTCAGATTCAAGATTTTGTTCATAAGAGGTATAAACATAACCCTAGAAATTTGATCTTTAAAGTCATGTTAGATTTGATGTTTGAATGTTTAAATATGTTGTATAAGTTGTGAATCAATGATTTCGGTAGCTAGGTGTTAGATCCATAATATCTAGAGGCTTAGATTTGAAGATTTATAAAATCTAGAAATTTTTCTCAGGTGGTCTGACAACCGAATGTCAGACCTTATAGATCTCAACATGGTTATTGTTTTGGTGTTTTAAATGTTTGATATTTTAGTGTGCTATGAGGTCTTTACTCTGGAACTTGATTCAAGGTCGTATCATGCACAGATTTCATTTTATTATTGGTCAAAACCCGCTGATTCCATTTATGACTTTGCGCTTCGGGTAACCTCAGAAATCGCCCGTAAAGGGCCTCGATAACTTATTCAAGCGCCTTGATCTTTCTTATGTTTATTGTTTTGTTTTTGTTCTTGTATACAGGTTGTTGTATGTAATGTTAACTGTTAATTCAAGCTTTTAGATCGCCTAAATATTAGTCGTAGATCATATGAATCTATTGAACCAATTCGTAAGACATGAAATACATTTTCTAGGTAACCCATAAAACGCATGTCCAGGTCTTCTAACATAGTTTGACCGGCATGTATCTCAAGATGGTATTATTGTTATGATGATGGTATGTACTTGATCTGTACACCTACGTGTTGTCTACATACTGGAACCTTAAGATCACTAAAAAGTCACTTAGATTGCAAGTTGTAGAAGCCCAAAGTAGGCTTCACGAACTGTTCTTCATTTCTGGGTAACTCAGAAATGAAGAACAGCTCTGACAGCTTGTTCAAGGCCCCATATATCACTCGTCTTATGTGTTTTGGCTATGTTTGTTGTTAGAACATGTAATCTTACACTAGGACTACAAGATCTGACCAATATCGTGTCCAGAAACATTATAGTTTACAAATTAAACTTGGTCAAACTAGCCAGATTTGAAGATTTAACTCTGCTTTTCTGTAACCCGTAAAACCGATAAAAGTTATTTCCGATGCTTTGGCGGGTAATGCTATATTGTGATTATGTTGTAGTTTGACTGACCTGATGATTGATAATTGTACCTTGACATGTGGACTATAATCCTAAACTATTAGATCACATTAACAGTAGCCAGAACACTTGATTAAATGAGCCACAAGGAGACCACTTGAGACTGTCTGGGTTTCTGGGTAACCCAGAAAACCTAGAACACGTCTGACAGTGAGTTTGAGTCTTTATATCTTGCTCGTTTGTTATGATCGGACCCAGATGTTAGTTGATACATGCAGTGTTACATTAACACTACAAGATCCATGTTATAGATTGCTCGTAAACAATTTATACATCGAATTATACTTCGTCAAACGTGGGCCACTTGTTAATCGTCTTTTCAATGTTCTCGTGCTCAAGAACACAATAGGCGACACTCTATGTCGCTAAAAGCTTTTAATGACATACTTATTTATTTTAATTAAATAAATTTCTAAAAATCATTTAAAAATAGTAAATAAATTCCAAAATTATAAATTTAGTTTTAAAATTATTTAAGTCATAAAAATTAACTTTTAATAATTTGACATATTTTCCAAAAATAGGTTTAGCAACGACTTTCATCGTAATTTTCAGTTCCGAAACGAATCGCTAATTTTTCGAATTATTATTTTTCGCTACAAAACTTATACATTTTGCAACGAAATTTGACTTTCGTGATGAGACATCGATCCTTTAGCAACAAAATGTATTGTTGCGTAATAATTAAAATTTTGTTGCTAAAAAACCCATTTCGCTTGCAAAAGCTCGCTAATTGGCAAATCGAAATGAACTCTTTTTTTTTGCAAATCTACCATGCATTTTTGTTGAAATTGACACCATTTTGCAACGACATTTTTTGTTGCGAAAGAAATTATGAAAATTGTTGCTTAAGCTTGCTTTCGTTGCTGAATGTAAACTTTTTAGCAACGATTTTCGATTCTTAATATATTATTTGGCAACGACATTATCTTTGAATCAAAGAACGAAAATGTTTGTTGTTGATTATTTTCAATAAAGAACGAAAGTCGTCGATTAGCAACGACATTATATGTTGTCGTTTCTTTATATGTGCAACGAAAGTTGATATAATTTGCAACGATAAAAAATGTTGCCTTTTATTTTAGTATTAGCAACAATATCCTCTCCGTAGTTATTAGGTTAATTTTTCGTTGCCAAATATTATATTTTTAATGTCATTAGCAACGAAAATTTGTTGCTAAATGTATAAAAAATTGTTGCTATATTAAAACTTGTTCAATGCTTTGGTAACGAATTATATTGTTGCCAAATCAAAATTTGACATTCTTTTTGTGTACCTGGCTGGCTCAATGTCCCCATAGCAAATAATGGCAAAAATACAAAAAACTAAAATATTATTAACTTAATAAAATTATCCACTACATAATCATTCATTATCTTTACAATTAACCATCTAAAGCTACCACAGTTCTTCAATCAAAGTATATATCTACATATATAGAGAGAGTACACTTCATAATTTCGTCCCTTGTCTTCCATAAACGTAACACGAAAATTTGATACCCAATATTGTAAGACCCTACATCATATCACGATTAACCAATTAGATGTGAGAAGAATATGAAAGTAAGGAGGGGGGAAACATAATAAATGAAAGAAAACATAGTTGCAAAAAAAATTCAAGCACGATAATGACATGATTGTGCTCAATTTATTTTGGCCACTTACATATGCCCCCAGATATGAGATTACTCGATCACAACTCTTTACTAGCATTACATAATTTTTTGTTTTTTCCAACATAAATAAAAGTGCTGAAACTAAATTTGCTAAACAATACTTGATTATGCTTATTTATTAATCATCTCTCCTGTCATCAATGGCACGTACAAAAACTTAATGTAAAGGAACAGATGGGTAAGGCTCTATAGAGCATAGTAGCATACAAACCAGAACTGCTGTAAATGGATGAAATTGGGGATACAGAAGATAGTAGCAACCTAGAGTCTCTCGAACTTGGACAGTGAACAAGCAGGCTCCGCCTTCCAAATGCATCTTTCCTAAACCAAATGGTCTTTGAACTTTCATGTGCACTCTCTCATGTGCTTTTTGTTGTCCACAAGGCATTTCAAAACATCTGACAACATACCCTACTGCTGTAAAATATTAGAAGAGTTTCAACTTTCAAGTATCAAGTATAGTGCGATTGTGAGGGATTGGCTATTTACAGGTTTCAAGCAATTGTCATATGTAGTACATACAGCCCTGCTATTGATATCAAGCAAAAATTCATTAATTAGCCACCATTTACAGCTGCATGATACACTGTATGAAAGAAAAAGGAGCCCTCCCTATCCCTTCACCCCAGAAAAAAATAAAAAGCACCAATCCTGGAGACGTTGAAGTGAAAATTAGGTACAACAATGAAGAATACTAATAGCAAAAAAATGAGTTGCAGCTATCATACATATAAAAGTTGAAAACATGGCAGATATGCAACAGACAATAAAAAAACACTGAATAACACACTAAAGCTCTTTTAAAAACTTTAGTTGCTACAACACATCATATCTATAAGCTCAGAACATGCTTGAATAACAATACATGCACGTGTGGGTATGAAAAATCAGTGTTATCAATACTTTTCTAACTACTGATTTACCTATCTAATATATTGTCTGCATCTATAATATAGATTCCCAATTAGACATCAAGAGTTTACAATTATATGGTTGAACTCCATCTAAGTCGGTATCTACAACCGCATGTTAATGCTGTGTAAGGTGTATGATGTGCTTAGTTGAATATTCCACCTCAATTTTATAAAGAGTAAGTATATATTACATGAAAAAAGGATAACGCTAAGCTTTCAATGTGATCAATACTAAATGAAACTGGATATAACTTCTAACTTTCAAAACAAATAAAATTGAGTGAGGGCGAAGTTATTTTACCCTTGGAATTTATAAGACTCATTAATTTATATCAGTGGTTTAAATATCGTGTTATCAAATTGGAAGGTTTAGTCCAATAATGATATTTTCAAATTCAAAAATTCAAAACAAACGAAAACTGATCATACACAAGATAGCAATTGAAAGTCAATCTAGAGCACAAGTTTTAGTGAGAATGTAGTTCCTGACACTTACAAATTGAACTCCACTGCAGAATATCATAAATCAACACCCTCGTCAAGGCCTTTTGAACTGATCATCAAATTTGAATCTATTTGCTTGTCAAACTTTCAATCTAGAGCACAAGTTTTAGTGAGAATGTAGTTCTTGACACTTACAAATTGAACTCCACAGCAAAATATCATAAATCAACACCCTCGTCAAGGCCTTTTGAATTGATCATCACATTTGAATCTATTTGCTTGTCAAACTTCCTTTTTCTTCGAGCTTCGAAGTCTTGAAATCCTTCCATCTGAGAGCAAATTAGTAAGTTCTATTTAAGTGAATAAATATACTTCGGGTTTACACTTATAATCTAGAAATGAATCTAGCAATGCTCAAGTAAACTATGATTTACCTACTGGAACTGATCCATAGAGATGGGATTATCATGCAGGGAAATATTCTGCAGACTTCTGCATTCTTTCAATAAATTATTAGGTATCTGCAGGATGTGATATACATAATGTTAATTTATTGCTTATGGTATCTCCTGCTTCATACATATATATATATATATATATATAATTTAAACTCTGGGAAAAAATCTAGAAATGTGGAAGCTCATATCACTTTCGGAAGGATGAAACCATATAGCAACACATGCTGGCAAGCCAAGTGCAGTCACCAACACAATGTAAGTTGCAGCATTATAAATTAACATATATAAACAACCCCAGAGATATATTACAATTCAGGGAAGCATTCTGTAATCAATAACTATACTTGTAATGAAATCCACGGAATCACGTGTCCTGCCGGGAATGGTGGATCAGTGTTAGATTTGCTCCTGCTGTGAACTGCTTCTGCCAAAACACGTACCCACCCACAGAACGTGCACCCACGCATGGACCCTCTCACGCTCACACACACACACACACACACACACAGGACACTAAAATATATTACAAGGATTGGATAAACGATCGCTTGTAATAGAGAAATTTCTTTAAAGTGACTCAGGTATTATGCAGATAACGATGAAATTATGTCAAAATTCTGAAAAAAGGTAATATACAAATATCATATATAATATCATGTAAGTAATAATTTGAAATGTTAATCAATTACCTGTTTCACGCTATTATTGTTCAAGTAGTACGACTTTAGGTGAATGAGATTGCAAACTGAAGCAGGAAGTTCTTTAATAGACTTTAGCTCAATCTCGAGCTCCATCATGGTGGTAGCCTCACTGGACCTAATAACAGAAGTCAAAGCCCTAATCGCCGCCACAGCCTCGACCTGATCAGACTATTTTTGCCAGTTATTGAACTCGTCAATCACGCTGAAGGGCTTGCCAGAATCGCTCAACCTCAACGAATTTTACGGCCCTTGAACCGCCGATGATGGACAATTCGCGATTGCTTGTGCGGTGGATTTGATGCGCGAATCCCGATGGAAACGTGATCGGAGCCGCCGTTCCGACCCAAAACCCTGTCGAATCCCGATTGCCTGTACTGGGCCATTGCTGCATTGTTCGATCAGTCGTTTCGGATGTAAAGAGAGAATCTGGTGGGTAAACTTTTATAGGGTTAGGGTTTGGAGTGATGAAGAGAGTGGAAATAGGAGTGACTGGAGCGACGACATTCGTAATTGAGAGAGGAGGGCGGTGAGTTCTGGAACAGATGGACTCTGCCTATCTGTGAGTGGGTTGATAATATTGTTTAATTTTTTTTTTTTTCATTTTTGATAATAAATTAGTAATACTTGGTACTTTCTCTTTATAAAATTAAATAACTTTAGTTCATAAAACATAATAAATTTATTTTTTATATTTTCTCTTAAAATTAATAGTATTATAATTTAATTTTATAATATATTTAAAAAAAGTAAACGTAAGAAATTAGGAATAGTTAGAGGTATACCATTACTATTTTTTTTTTTTTATGTTTTATTTTTTCTTTTATATTCTTATGTTATATTTTTTTATGTATTAGATAAATTCTAGGCCCATCTATATATATATATCCATCTTAAATCTCCACATTAAACTAATATTATATTTTTGTGTATTAGATAAATTTTATTACCATATATATATATATATATATATATATATATATATATATATATATATATATATATATATATATATATATCTTAAATCTCCACATTAAACTAAATATATATAAAGTAACTATGAATATTTATATAAC